>CM059560.1:59949353-61322270 GCA_030386875.1 Morinoia aosen
GAATTGATTAACTACAACTCCTTAGCGCAGTTTACTGATGTTAACGCTCTTTATTTCACTTGCATTCAAAACAAACATTATTTATAGTAGTTCATGTCACACTCTCAACGACGACTTGTGCAGTAATCTACAGAAAACTTCTCTAAATTCAATCATTAGCATTAATGCTAGTCTAACAGTATGAATCAGTTATATTGTTCAAATTGAAATGCTACGCATAAGTACATTAAAAAATAAAACAGCATTATTAATTGTTTACCACAGAAGTTAGACTATTCGAAAGTTAGCTTGCTAAGTTAGTTAGCTAGATTGAGGCAAATATTTCCTTGAGTTTCAAAGCATCGTAGTAATATAAGAGTGTAAATTTTAGAATTTTCCTCTGTCAATATACAACAATAAGAGTACAAGTACCGTATCAAACCGTATCAACGTAGGCTAACTCACGTATAAATACTGACTCGTAAATCAAAATCTCAACGGCGCAATGAAATGGGTTAAATATTTTGATATTCCAAAGATCTATCAGCAATATATTCATAATGTTTTACAAATATGATCATGAGTACCAAAAATATAAAACACAATTTGAACCTAAGAAAGGAGTCTTAGGAATCAGGCTTGGACATGCATAGAAAAATTTTACCTATCTACTTCTACATTATTATTATTATTATTATATAAGAAAGTTTTAGCCTCCCTTAACCACGACAAAGATGTTCCAAGAGAGGAAAGAGGAAGGCACCATTTAGTATGGAGTTGAGGGAACGCGGAATCTATGCACAAGGTACACAGAAACAGTATGCTAGGAAAGAAATTCATGAATCAAGAAAAAAGTTGAAGAAGAAAGTAGTACGTGCTGAAAAACAGGACAGCAGTGAACCGAAAAAAGGTGGTCCGTAACAAAACAAAAACCTATTTGATTACAACAAAAAGGAAGCCTACCTAACCTTTAGCTCAGGCCCTCACACAGTCCCCCTAGGTATCTACTTCTACATAACTATTTTTAGACAGATAACTGCTTTTACAGCTAGAGAGCTCATCATTTCCATTTTGAAAATAGCAAACTTTCTAGAGCGAGATCAATTACAAACGAGGGGTCCATCCGAAAGTCGGTCGCTGATGATATGCAAATCGATCATTTTTAATTAAAGCCATTGATAAGACAGTACAGTTGTAACCCGATATAGAAGGGTAGGGCCAGCCCAGCCCACCACGGCCTACGGAGGAACTAGCCTACGAGTCGCAATCTGACACCGCAGCAGATAAGACAGCGCAGCCACGGAACGGCGCGCTTCGTGTTATACAACAACAACGCGCGCGTGATGGGTGAACTTTGCTGCCTCTGCAATGCTGCCATCTCAGTTCGCACGCCGACTGTAGCATCGTGCGCCACAAATGCGCACGCACGTATCTGTTTATCAATGCTATCGTTATCTGGCGCTGCTGCTGCTGCAGTTCACACTGAGGATGCCTTCATTGGTGTGGCCATGAGACTTGTGTGTCATCACAACTAATAAGAGTTCTTCAAAATTGTGGCCGCGGCAACGAACGGATCCCTTTGTCGCGCATTTAATGCTAAAAGCGTTGCTCTTCATGTGATCAAGGATAGCTCCAAAGTTGGTGTAATGGGGATGGCTACGCACAAAAAAATATGTACTTCTCATTGCGTACTCCCGATATTATACTTCCTCGTATCCACTATGGCGTATTTCCAATAAATAATTTTAATATGAAGCTTTAGCATTCAATTTTTACATCCTGTTACTTTAAATTACGAGTGGAAGTCAAGTCTGAAAGAATCGCATTGAGTGTTTGAATCTCTTTATATCAAAACAATACACAGGTATTCCGTAATTACCAGAATAGAACAGATGACAAAAAAAATCAGATTACGCAAGACAGAATGCAATTGTAGAGCAATAAAAAATGTAAAGAGTGAGAGAACAAACTCGCTCTCTTCTCAGAACATTTAGTGTCGACAGTGATGGGATTTTTTCGTTCGCTATTAATCTAATTAATGTCAAGCCGAAGCTGGTCCTGGCTCGTGGAGGTAATTATTGGCAGAGTCAAGGCGGGTTTAGAGCTGCTAGAAGAAGCGGGCGAGGAGGCGTAGTGGGCAGGCAGCACAGCACATCTGCTCAACACATGATCGGGTGCCATCTGGGAGAGAGGCTCGCACGGCGCAGCGGGCCCATTCCGGCCCGATCTCGAGGTCATCCAAACATATTCCTGCACTTCTTCGCTTTCATAACAACATATTCCAATGCTATCAAAGCATCTTCTCGATCTCACAACAATTTTAATGAAAAACTTTTTAAAAATAATTAATACTCAATACAGAGCGCATCTAAAGAGGAACTGAAATTTATCACCTCCAAAGTTTGATAAAATTAAGGAAACTTGCGGACAGTGTCAGTAATTACTACGAAATTTTCCAAACAGTCCAATAGTAAGAAATATAGATTTAACGAGATCGTTGCTAGATAACAATACATTGACGCAAAATGTTGTAGCCTTTTAAATCAGTTCATGATAATGTTCTAACTTACTCTTAACACTACGGGCAGAGTTTTCCTATTTTTATTCAAAAATCAAAATTGATTGCGACAGGGCTTGATTTATACACAAGACCTCATTTTACAAGAGTAACAATATGTAAAGCAGTTCTACATTCATTTGTTATAAACACATGATCAAAAGTTCATAGACATTTATTCAATGCATGATTCAGAATTTATATGAAATGTAACCTGCATTTTTACCATTGCATTTTCAGTGGGCCTGCTTCATGGCTTTTGTTTTTGCGCGATAAATTACAAATTCAATAAATGTTTTGTAGATGCAGAGAGCAGTGAATTTCGAGTCAGGAACTTAGTGAGGGACATGTGTAAGCAGTAACCTTAAGCTGTCACCCTAAAGCAAAAGATAATTACAGGATAGGCATTATGAAGTACGTTCACCAAACTTTTACTGCGATTTGTTCGCGAAGAATCAGAATCGTAGCAAATATAAAAAAACAACTGAAGGGTAAGACTTTAATAACATATTTCATCAATACATTAATTTAGTACAAAGGAATATTTTTTTCGGAAAAAAATTAAAGAAACTGCTCAAACGCTTCCCTAATAAGAAGGAATTTTCAGTTCATCGCGCATGAAGGAATTCTCCAACGCCCGTATGTTCCTGCCACATTAATTAAAGGTCAAGACCCACAAGCTTCATGAACATTTAGGTCGTCAGTCTAGTCATGAAACACTCGCTCAGTCCGCGAGTGGAGGTGAAGAAACAAAACCAAGGGGCAAATCGTGGCGAAGTGCGTCGGTACTCTCGATCGAAGTAGCATGTGCTGGAGAAGCCAAGTTGCCCATTATTGCCGCGTAATAACACTGCTTCAAAATTAGCGGAGACGGCGATCAGAACGCGTGCATTTCGACAGCTATCCAAGTTCTTTGTACAAGTGCTGCTTTGAGCATATAGGTACTACATGGATTGGCCTTTGTTTGGAATTTGAATTCTAGCAAAATTAAGCTTCCTAAAGACCGTTTTCAATAACTTGTAAACGGATAATTCACTATGAATTTTTTTTTATATTTTTTAGAATAGTATTAGACACTTAGCCGTTCTATATTTAAAATTTGTATCCTAAGGATAAATTCCTGCGAGAATATTTCAACCACTGGCAGCAGATCATAAAAGCCGTGTGTGAAAAAAAACACATAATTAGTTGAAATTAAGAGAGTTCCGTAGTGAGAGAAAAACTAAATGATGTAAAAAATCCCACACTGAAAAGCAATTAAATCTTTCAAAATAATGAAAAGTTTATACGAAATACTCGGGTACGGTGCTGGAAAACGCCTAGCTAAAACACAGATTAAATTAGTGAGTTTAAACCTCCCCAACAACAACAAAGGTGTCCCGAAAAAAGGAAGTAGGAAAGCTCCATTTAGTATGGAATTAAGCAAACAGGGAATTTATGCACAAGGCGTGTTCCCACACAAGATCCTCGACGCATAGAAACGGTAAGTTAGGTTGGAAGTTTACGAAACTAGATAGAATTTAATAAAAAGAGTATTAGGTGCTGAAAATTAAATAACAAGATAGCATTGAACCGAAAGAAAACGGTCTGTAAAGAAACAAAAAAATTATCCTATTCCAATAATAAAACGGCCTAGTTAAGTCTAGGTCGGGGTTTTACACTTTTCCCTGGGAACACTAATTCATGTAGATACAATTGTTGTATCCTACCGGAGAGGCTATAACATGGAATATTTTCAAGACTATTCCTGTGTAATTGAGTCAGCAGGATTCAATTAGGGAAGTTTTGTCTCGTGTTCTTTTAAGGATAATATGGCAAGAGAAGAATGAGAAATGAAGGAACAAAATGAAGCGCGAGTCATTAAGGGAATAAGAGCATCAGCAGCAATGAGCTCCTCTCTGGTAGTGACCAGTTACGGGCTTTCATAAGAGCAATTAATCATGACCCAGCACCTTCATTAAGGCAACATTGATCGGAACATCTGTTTTACCGTGCATCTATCGCTCATTCCTGCAAGTGGGGGTCTCTCATTTACAGCTAATGATGAGCAAAGTCGGACCAAGCGCATTCCAAAAGGCATCATGAGACCATAATTCACTAATTTTACGTCTCAAAACAATAAATTGACACCAGTAACAGAACACAGAAATGAGTATTTTCAAACTCGTGCACCAATCAAGCTGAGAGCCAGTCACGTACTCGTACTTCCAATCGTGCTGCTACATCCAATCACGTGTTTCCAATAATGCTAGTTTCAGAGACAAGTTTTATCAGATTCACTCTGGGTGTTCCACAAGTCGATTGATATATCATTTAAATAGTGAAAGAGACTTAAATGTTGAATTTGACTGGAAGAAATACTGAATTTTATCGATATTTTTTACAACAGCAGAAATTAAACGCTTCAACAATCCGATGTGTGACGACCATAAATTGAAAAACTATCACACAACTTAATTTTCAGCAACTGATATATATTTATAGTATTTAGCGCTCAACAAAAGTTGTTTCAGTTTCAGCAACAATACATAACATAATTTCCTCTGGCAATAAAAACGGATGAAAAATAACATTATTTAACGCAAGCGGCAAAATTTCGCTTGCACTGGCAATTATTATTTTTGCTGCAAAACTCTCGATTTGTTAATTATTTAGCGCAAACCATAAATTTACCATTAAAACGCGAGCTTAACAGAAAACCGAAGTACTTTGTCTCAATTGATCACAATTGCAGCGGCAGTGGACGCAAGTAAACACGAAGATAAATACGGGGTCAGAGCTAACCTCCGCCTGGAGACGCTAATAAGAAGCTTGATTGTGACGGCCCGTCATAACATTGAAATAGCAAAGACAGAGTGCGCTTCCTCCATTTTGACGCAAACTAAGAGGAATGGAGTGTTTTATTGCGTTACCATAAATCAAAGAAACCACACAGTAACACTTCATGGGCATGTTGCCACTCTTTACACCGCACAATTTGCGCGGCATTCTCCTCTTGAATCAATAATGATCAATAGTACACACATCATCGTAATGGGGGCGGCGTTGCTGGTTGCGGCGGCGGGCGGGCGCGTGAGGGAGGGAAGGGAAGCGCTGTGCGGAGCGACATAACGCCAAGTTCGACACTACCTGCGTACACGCTACAAATTATTGTCCTCTTGTTACTCACGTACTCCACGATCCCAAACATGTAACACTCGTTCGTATTTATCTTCAAGAATCATAACGCCATTGATATTATTGAAAAGTACTGCAGCTGGGAGAATTCAGAACGATTTTTAACAAATTCAAGGAATGTATGTACTTATAATTTGAACGCTGAAAATAATCTGGCTAATCAACTCACAGACTCCTCGTTTAGATAACCGTCCAGAAAGCTGGAAACTAATGCAATGTCGACTAAAGATATTTCTCTTCAATGACAACTCGCAATGCAGAAATGCCACAGCAAGCAGAGTGACACAAGAGGGCGCTAAAATTGGTGATATCCACCGAAATGCAGGGAGTGAAGCACGCGTTTTGGGCGAGTGAATTTAAGGAATGCGCACCGAGCCGTGCGTGTATCGTAGATACAACGAATGTGGGGCTCCAGGCAGCGAGCTGTTCAGAGTTCAGCTGCTGCCATTCATTGAATGTGCCACAATAAAAGAGCTCATAGAAAATGGAGGAGCTCTGTACATGTGACAAATGCGATCGGACCGTTTCCCAACGACAAAAAATGGTCAGGTACATGGCAAGGAGAGTCATGGAGTAACGGCTGACGGTGATCCCTCATGAGCTCATTATTGTGCCTCCATGTGACAGCCACCATATGACCAATGACTTCTTCATTAAAGTCATCAGATTCTAAAATCGGCACTTTCCGCCTCCATAAACTTAATACCAGCGCTTAAAGCAAGCGCGTAATTTTAAAACGGTTTATTTCAAGATCCTGCCTATACATAAATGTAGGAAGGTAGTCAGTGAAAATGTTCAGCAATAATTCTTTCAGGTGCCCGAGCGTCTCTTTATGAGCCAACTAATTTTTTAAGGCACAAAGGACGCTTCAAGGAGGTCGTAACAGTCATGAGTTAGTATTTTTACAAAGAAATGCAGAGCCGGTAAAATTTTATGAGAAGTAATCAAAGTCGTTCATGTAATTTTTGACTCCTCAAAGTCTTTCAACTGTAGCAGAGTTGCAATACATTGACCAGCACAATGCAGTGCAATTTAGCATGACGTTGCACGCGCTATGTTCCAGGTTAAAAGCTTCGCGTTTCATTTGTAGCGATTTTGATATTAAGACCTATTGAAAAGTGAAGCACAGAGATATATCAATGAAGCACAGAGATATATCAGCCCATATAAATACGAACAATATTCAGTTTAATCCTTTAAATTAATTATTGTGTTTTCATGGATAGCACTAGATTATAGAGTTCATTTTATGAAAGTATTTTAACAATCAAAGCCTTAACTGAACGTAAGCCAACCAATATTAAAGGAAAGAAAAATTTAACACGTGAATGAATTTCTGCAGAAAAGAATCAAAGATATCCTACGGTGCTGGGCGCTGTCATTCAGTCTGCCACTATATATGATCGACACAAACCCGAGGTAAAAAAGGCAATGTTAAAGAGAACTGAAGATAAATGCTACGAAAATTTAACAACAAAGACTATTATCTTTGAGAAAAATGAAATGTTAGCATGAAAGCATTGGTACATTCTGCCCACGCGATGCAAATGGGAGAAAAGTACAAACGCAAAAATTCACGATTCTCTGCGAGCGCTTTCTCGAGATCTTAACCGATTTATTCTTACTTGCTAACATATAAACAACATAGAGAATTCGAGCAAAGTGATCGGTAGCAACTATAGGAAATGAATATGCAGCTGAGGTTAACATTAATTCGACAAACATGACATTCCTGATAGCAAGTAATATAAAAAATCAGACTGAAAACTTTCACATTCGTAATTGTTTTCCTTCAAACATTTTCCATAAAATGGTTCTTTCAATGTAGATGGGGCTAAACTTCATGAAGTATAATAGTATTCGAACAATATCCGTGAAATAGAATCAAATTTATTGTTCTCAATGCATCGTGAAATTTACCAAATGCAGCATTTCGTTTTGAATACACCTACTCGTTTGCGATAATATTTACACAAGGCCGTTCATAAGAAATGATAGAGTAGAGCCTCGCTACAGGAGGCGGCAAAACGCGTGAATTCCCAAGTTAGGAGCCGCGTCACGGCTTTAATGCATAGTTGAGGTGATCAACACACTCGTAAGAAAATATCGTACACCAAAGGTCAGTTGTGTTCTAAAAAAACATGGAGTACAGTAAGCACTAAATTTTGAACACAAAAAAAACTAATGCAAAACTATTACATAAGAAACCATTTATTAAACGTCGTCTATTACGCAACTAATTATTTGAACTGTAACATTTCTTCAATCTAAACATCGATCAACTAGACACAAGATAGGTGGACTCCGCAGCGATGGTGAGATGACGCGGCTGAGATACGGTATAGGGAAGCACAGCTGGAGGGTATTCACACAGCCACCGCTGCACGCAAAAAACTAATGGTGGTTGTAACGAGGGAGCGAACTTCAAAAGTATAGGGGTAGAAGTTGAAAGATCGTCGTAAAGGGATCAAGAATTGGTGGTTAAATGTTCTCATTGACTATAGTGGACGTATTAGGGGACGGATGCTCAAGCGTTGTATCGAGAAATTAGCTATTTTTTCTGTATGGAGTTCTTACTTTCATGCTTACTAATTTACCCTACCAACTACTCGTAACAGCGAGCGGTTGAAATCATTGATGAAATTGGAAAGTCCTACTACAGATAAACTCTGGTAAATGCTCTAAATGTTGAAACTCGCTGGGAAACTGGGTATCTCAGACATACACATTAGTAATTACAAGTTAGACTTTCAAAATTATAATCCAATATTTTTTAGCTAGCTAACACATTTTACAAGCCATGATCAACGAGTTATTTGCATTCATACGCTTGTACAGCAATATATCATACTAATATTTGATTAATTAGGTTAAGAGTTTTACACCTGAAACTAAATTTTGAAGAGCGTTCTTGAAAATTACGCAAAGCACAACACATGATAAAACATTTTTCAATGATTTAAATAAATGCATTGCTTAAAGGAAAATGGAGAAATTCTGGCGAGGAATCGCAAAAAGTTAAGCAGCAGACACAAGTACTAAGAAACACAAAAAATACACGCAAATGTGAAAAGAGCCCGAACTGCACAAACGACAGGGAGAGGCGAAATGTAGACCCGACTATATACACATCTACATGGTCGCCTATACTATAGGCGACCTATACTTGAAGCTAATAACAATTAGTTTCCAGCTTTCTAGACGTTAATCTAAACGAGGAGTCTGTGAGTTAATTAGCCAGATTATTTTCAGAGTTCAAATTATAAGGATATACATTCCTTAAATTTGTTCCCACAGCTATAGTATTTTGTAAACCATACTCGGGAAAAGGAAATAAAATACAGTGAGTGGCAGCGGAAGAAATTATGAGCGCAGGAAAGACGCGCCGTAGCACAATCGAAAGTTCAAACATGAGAGATCATCGCAGACATAGGCGAAACAAAATAAAATAAGTGATGAAGGCATAAATGAGCGAGATATATTACAGGGGAAAAAGTAATGTAAGTGGAAATAGTTCATAAATCAAACACGTGTAGAAGATGGAAGTTAGCCTAAGTTCAACAAAAGGTGCATGAAAAGTCAAGGCAAAAGTCGATGGATGAGGTTGTTTTCAAAATATGATATGAATGAACACCAGACCAAAGATAAAAAAATAAATGTAAAAATATACACATATACCAAAATAGGAAATGAAAAACGGAAAAAATGGATGCTCAAACAACTATAAATAGAATGTAAAACAACTAAGAAGCAAAGGTCCGAGTAATTTAGAGAACTTTCAGCTGAGTGTACGACATGAATCAAGAAGAAGAAGTCAGGCGAGAGCGAGCAAGAGGCTGCTGTGGACACGATTAGAGCACATGTCCCTGATCCCCAACGTCCAGCAGCAGTCACATGCATGCTTCCTGCGCCACAGACGCCAGCTCTAGACAGGCGAACACGTCCCTTTTATGTAACTGCTCTCCGTTCACTTGTTTGTCTCGCGTTTCAAACAGTTAACGTGATACGACTAGCTGACCTTCGGTAACTGAAACGCTTTCCAGGTCACTGAACCTTTTCTTCCTAATGAACAGATACTCCGACACCGAACCCAACTCTTGACCGGAATGCCAAAATGTCATGTGTACCATTGATGCTGTCACTCTTTCAGGCTTCATGCTGACTACGACAGAATTACGAAATGGAAAAGAACACTTATTAACAGTTGAAAGAGAACTACACACATTTTCAAGCCAGTTCAATAGGTCTCAAAAATTTGCACTATTTGCACCTTTGTCTAAACGTTTTCATTTGAAGATATTCACACGTGAGATGAAACTGACGACGAAGAGTCAATAAAAAATTAACAGACTTTCATTTCGTTTTGAACAAACAGATTTTCTCCTTTTTTCTATTGAAATTTATTTTACATAACCACATTAAATTTGGAACTGAACGCCATTTTTCCTAATTCACTTCGTCAAATGAATGGAATAGAACTTACACTCTCGTGACATTACTATTTAATAGGGAAGAGGGAGACAGATAAACCTTGATGTTCTCGATTAAAAATATCGATAAAAAGTATCCTTTGTGTTCAGTATATAAACACATGGTGTTTGGTTTGCGTAAATGAAAAGGTGCAAGTAGGACAACTTCTTGATGAAAAGAAAACAAACAGCATTCTAGCCAGCTAAAGTATAGAGGAACGCAGCAGGCATTATCCCGCTATTGGAATCAGGATTAGGAAGCTCTACAAACAGGCTCAAGTATTGTGCTGGTGTTCCAAAGTTTAGACAAACCAACGACGGTTCTGACCTAACATGCCTTCGTAATGACCACCCGCGACCTTTTCCTTCACTAATCCGAGAAAATATCTGCTTTCCATTGTTTCAGAGGCCTCGGGACGGCCGGTAAACCATCGAGCTCGTTAGACTGATACCCAACCGCTGCGCCTCACAAATATGAAGGGCCGCCAATATGCATGACTTCTTGGACAGAGGCGGGCCCGCACATTGTGCATGCAAGTGACTGGTCGACTGCGCTCTGCTCAGGTTCAATTGCCATTGCAGGCTTCTATGAACGTAGTGGCCGGGAACTATTCTCAGTTGTAAGACAGATCATATTTCTTGATCTAAAAGCTGGTAGATCACTGAACTCCTCTATAGTTTCAGTATAACTCACAGGAAAAAAAGGTTTCTGAATTCTTGAGGCCTTAATCCTTCAAAAGTACCGAAGCCTTAATCATTAAGGGACGAAAGTTCAACCATATCTGATAAATTGTAAATGAAAAAGCTTGCGGCTGAAAACCTGAGCCTGAAGGTAAAATGATGAGCATAATAAACGTTATCGTACTAACCTATATGAAGGTCCATAAAGAATTACTGTTCAATGACAGCCAATGACTTCCTATTGAAGTGAGTGCACCTCTACTAATAAAGTGTCAAACATATACAAATGTTTTCCTTCAAAGAAAAATGGACCTCGACCTTGATGTTAGAGAACAATCTTCAATAAGAAATAATAATCGCAAGCCCTTCCGTGTGATTGCAGTGAATAAAACCTTTGAACACATTCTTCACGTAAAGACCAATGCGTGTGTTGTTGGATGTCAAATAGTTAGCAAAGTAAAAAATATTTTAAATTCATTAGTTTTCTAGATAGCTCTTCATTCGTTTGAATCTCAATCGAGTTTCCAGTGAACAAAGAAAATTAAACGTCAGAACTGTTTCGAATTAACGAAGCCAAATTTCATAACATTGATCTTGAATTGATATAAGTTTTTTACTTCAAAGTATAACTTCAAGCGCCACGGGCGCACGTGCAATCTAACATCATAGTTGAATGAGAGGCAAAAGCAGAAAAAGATAGAAGGCTCGACGCAGGGCCGATGGCTACACATTACAGGACGCCCCGCTTGAAGGCTATAGAGTGGCACAGATGCGTGAGGCGGTCGTGTCACGTGACCCTCCATCACACGATATTCTGAAGCTTACAAATGCTCTCCGAGCTCTACACCAACGATACGCCTATCAGGTATACGGATACGCTCTACATATAAATGCTCTTAATCACAACCTCCGTATTCTGTGATGCAAAAATTCACGACTCAATATTGTCGCGGTTTTTATTTCTCAACGACGTTTACGAGAGCTGAAATGTTATAGAAATTCGGACACACATTTGACTAAGCCTTTCAAGCAACAAAAAAACAACATCCAGCCTTGAAACTTGAGTAGAATTTGGATGTCAGTATTTGTTAGGCATATTACGAACAGAATAGTGGATACATCAAACGGAAACAATCAATGAAACGGGTCGAATGGAAGAAATGCGACTCGACAAGTAAAATGCGCTGCTGCACAGATACTACTGACCTGTTTAGAGAATACTGCGATATCTTCATTGAAGGACTCTGAACTGCACACGTCGCCGCCCGCCACCCCCGCTTCTCGCGGCGTGCAGGTTGCCAGCTCGCACTTCTCGAAGATTAGCGCTAGTAGCGGGAAAAGAGGGTGCCTGAAAGTAAAAATACTCGAGTTAGGGCTACGGCTTCTTTCATGTTCACTTACATCATCAATAATACGGCAGTAGAAAAATACGTCATCACACAGTTTCATCAAAGTACATAGGGACTACCATTACAGTGAGGATGTCAAGAAAAAAACGTCATCACACAGTTTCATCGAAGTACATAGGGACCACCATGGCGGTGAGAATGTCAAGAAAAATACGTCATCACACAGTTTCATCAAAGTACATAGGGACTACCATTACAGTGAGAATGTCAAGAAAAATACGTCATCACACACTTTCATCAAAGTACAGAGGGACCACCATGACAGTGAGAATGTCAAGAAAAAAACGTCATCACACAGTTTCATCAAAGTACATAGGGACTACCATTACAGTGAGAATGTCAAGAAAAATACGTCATCACACACTTTCATCAAAGTACAGAGGTACCACCATGACAGTGAGAATGTCAAGAATAATACGTCATCACACAGTTTCATGAAAGCATACATAGGAACCACCACGGCAGTGAGGATGTCAAAGCAACAAGTGATGAATGAATTTGACGGATTGCAGTGTGGAGAAAATATTAGGTGTGCATTGGTCCCTAGCATGAGAAGACCATCGTAACGTGACATTCGAGAATGAATGATCCTGGCTGTCCTCACATCTCAATGGACAATGATGAAAAATATTTATTGAGTTTTATGACTCTTGTAATAGAGGAAAAAATGAAAGAATAAGCAATGTACCAAATGTTAAGAATCAAATGCATCTACAGAAGTCTGTTGTATTGAGAGCATAAAACATAAGCATGCAGGTAACAAATAAATTTTAAGATCAGATTATATAATAAATTAGTTTGAGCCTTTTTAATCAAATTATATAAGTTTCAAAGAAAGAAAAGAACAAGGCACTACTTTGTATGGAGTAAAGGGAATCTGTGCACAAGGTGTGTTCCCTCACAAAATAGATTGTACATAGAAACAATACGTTAGAAAATATTTGAAACAAGAAAAAAGTTGAAGAAAAGAAGAAAGCAGTGCTAAAAACAGGACAGCAGTGAACCGAAAAAAAGGTCCATGACAAAAAAATAAACATTCTATTCCAATAAAAAAAGCCTAACTCTCAGCTCGGGACTGAACATATCCCCTTAGGAGAGCTAATTAAGTCCCACAGATATAACAGTTCTCATGCACCTGAGGGTGAAAAATTTGAACGGAAAACCGAAATTTAATCAAGTTACCGAAAGACGATACTAATGTTCACAAATTGAAATAAACCCTAGCTAATGCGGATGAAATCAATAGCCTAAGAAGCATAGAAGTGAATTCAGAAGGCACATGTCCTGCATCTATCATTTCTAAGTTACAATTAGACGCGTGTAACAGAATCGCACAATTGCCCTTCCCCTCCCTCCTACGACTGACACTTCAGATTTAACTGGAATTTGGGCGAGCGTGTTCACGCTGCTCACTCATGTGCCCATCGTACAAGGTAAAACCAATCCCTGAAAGTGATGGAATGGCATTAGCAGTCCCTCAATCGCTCATTTCAACCTTGATGGATAGCTCAGTCAAGTCGCAGTAACTCCCGGAAAAAGAGATGTAAATTACAGGCTTACTATGGGGTAAAACTGACGAACAAGAAAGTAGGTCGTTGGGAGAAGTAGATAACATGTGTTCATATTTTAGAATACAATGAGTAGTTTTGTTAGGATAGATGTCGTACGTTACATTTAATATACTGACGGTGAGGACATTGACCATGTTCGTGATAGATTTGTTAAGCGATAATAACCAATAATTTGGCTTGAAATATGTACTTTCTGATATCGAAGATTAGATTAGATTATAAGTTAGTTTAAGCCTCCCTAACCGCTACAAAAATAGAGCGCATCGAAGAGAGGAAGGAGGAAGGCACCATTTAGTATGGAGATAAGAAAATGAGGAATCTATGCTGAAGGGGCATAGAAACAGTAAGAGGAGAAAGAAGTTCATGAAATAAGATAAAAGTTGAAGAAGAAAGTGAGAGATGCTGAAAAACAGGACAGCAGTTAACCGAAAAAAGGTGGACCTTAAACATAACAAAAAAACTTTTATTTCAACAAAAAGAAGGCCTACCTTCGGGCTCTCACACTTTTCCCCTGGGAGCGCTAATTCCCATAGTTACAATAGTTGTGTCCCCCTGAGGGGTTTCTGATATCGAAACACCTCGAAAATGTGACATTCTGCAAATTAAAAATGCCTCAACGTTTTCTAATAATTTATGTTAATTTAGGCAGAAGAATTAATTAAATTTTTACGAATAAATATTAATTAATGTGTGACAAAAATAAAACTTTCCAAGCTGAACTTTGTCACTCACACCTGATAGGATGATTTTAAAAATATCATTAAAGAAAAAGTGAGTTCAACTTTCAGTGTTACATAATAAAATGCAAAGTAAGTTATCAAAGAAATAAACGGTAACATTTTAGACGGGTCGAATTTGAATGGCCATAAAGCATTACGTTGAATCTGCTGAGTTTCTAGCAAACGAATTCGCATACATATTAAAATATAGGTACGAGCATAAGGAAGCTGAACTTCATATTGAGGCGTGCTTCCTTGAGTGTATTGTTGCAAAACTTAATTATCCTAGTAGCAAAAATTGCAGACAAAACGGTTAATACATTTATTTTTTTTCAGCGATAACTATTTGACTAATTAATACATCCTTGCCATCCGAATAGCAACCGATAATTAAATAGGCTTCTCTCGTTCTGCATGACACAACTAACGTATTTCTTGTTCACTTGGTCGTATCAGAAAAATTTTCCACGCACTTTACGTCCTAATTTGCTAAATTAATAACCTGCATTTAAAGGTTCATTAGTTTATTTCAAAAATACTTCATAAGTGAATTTATCAGTTCATTCTTTGAAACTTTACACTGACTGTTCAAAGCAAAAATATTTCAAAGGCATTTTAAAAACTAAATTTAAACTCGAAGAAAGTAAAAGGCAAACGGGGCCGGTGTATTCCTCTAACTCAACACCTCGCGTCGGCAGGATGGAACTCTTCCTAGTAGCCGATACTTATTTAAATTGATGGGTCATCAAGTGGAATTATGCAGACGCTACAGCAAAACATAATATCAAATATATATAGTACAAGCGTTCAAAGTTATTGATGGGCTATCAGGTATGATTATGCACAGGCCACACCAAAAAAATAGCAGAAAATAGCACGTGGGTTGACCGCTGTTTATGATCCATCACCAGATATTATAGGCTTGGCTCCAAGTAATCAGTTCATCGTCTTTTCAATGGCACAATTCGGCGAGTGTCAGGAGAGCACCACATGGCGGCTACATCCTAGCGGGTTGTTCGCTGGATAATCCGCACTATTCATTTATAGACTGAGGTAAAAAACGAGCGTCGAAAAGAAATTTGCTTCTTATTAAAATTAAAATTTAAACTTAGATTTAAAAATTACCATATAATAATAATTATTATTACTTATATATTCCTTAACACTTTGACTGCGACGTGCGCCACCGGTGGTACACGGAGGTAATTTTCATAATGCTGCTGACCGGCCCGTAGTCGCAAACTCAATTTTCATAAATGTTTTATAAAAGCTAAATAAAGGCACGATCCAGTTCATGTTTGATATTTTCCAAATAACTTACTACAGTTGACATCAAATTTGAGTTTGGTGTTGAACTTAATATTTAGTAGTCGCAGTCAAAGTGTTAACATTAACTTAACAGCAGATGTACAACTACAATATCATTTAAAAGTAAATTTTCATTTTATTAGCTTCCACTAAATAAAACATGGGAGGCTTTCAGACCTTCCATTCATGGTCAAAAATTACCTCGTAAAATATAACTCATGGAGTATAATTCATTGAATGGATTAGCATTACAATTTAGAAAAATTCAATTTCTTCTATGAAACTAGAATTCGGCTCTAAAGAAGACAACAAACGTACACGCTACAACCATTTCTGCAGGCAAACTTCAAATCTCAGACCCAGTTAGGGGTACGTCAGACGATTAAATTATTCAAGCAATCAAAATTTTTCTCGCATAAAAATTATTGCGCACATGAAATGGTGAGATGACCGTCCTACACGATGGCCAAAACAAGGCTCGCCGAGTGGCGGGAGGCAAGAGAAGCGGACCAAGTGAGCGAGGCCAGCCACGAAGGCCTGTGCGCATAAATATGAGTAACGAATGAGGCCATCCATTTAGAGTCGGTGTAAAATCGAGAGCAAATAATAAGGGAGACTGCGGACGCATCAGTTTATTATTGGCATTAAGGGAAGCGCGGTGGCAGAAGCGTGATGACGCGGTAAAGAAGCCGGACGGCTGCCTGCTTTACTGTCTGCAAAGCTTGAGTTTGCATCTGCGATATCTCAGCACTTAATGATGCAGTCTCATGATGACACCTTCTGCCCTCGTCATTATTCAATACGTAACTGTGCGCGCGGTACGTAAAGAGCTTCGGCAACGCACGCAAAGATTGTTACACTTGCTTCAAAATAATGAGACCCTGAAAAGGACAGCAATTACGTTCCTTTAGACTTCGTACATTGAAAGCAAAAGCCAAATTCACTGAGAAACGTAAGGATGATGAGAGGGCAAACCTCAAGCTTCGATAATTTTCCGATCCAGAAATAACTGATTCAATAGATTACAGTACATCACTAAAAAATTCACGAAAGTACTTTTGGATATTTGTCAGAAATTAACACTGGAGGGCTTTGCAGGACGTATGTTGTAACATTAGGAAGGTCGTTCAAAAAGAGGGGTTATTAAGGCCTTCATTTTCTAGGAGCAATTGATATGTAAAATGTGTTCGACCGATTTTGCTCGATTGTCAGAAAGTGGTGGTATTACTTTATTTCGATATAATAAATTGACTCGATTGGAAAAAAGTTATAAGCGACCAAAAAAGGCCAATTAAAAAGTAAAATAGAGTAATGACGACGTCACCTTGTGAAAAAAGCACTTTAAAATAATCTAATCCATAAGTTTAAGTTAGGCAAGTACAAGCTTAGTTAGGCTAATTAATGATAGAAGATAGGTTGTGTTTGATCCTTTTAGCATATGTTGAATGCTTAGCAACCATTATACGCAGTTCAATTTTAGGCCCGAAATTATTCAAGCAATACTCTTGTATCCAAGTCCAGATGTGTATTTACCGAAATATACGTACAATTCTTATTCTCCGCATATCGCAACATTAGGGCTGCTAGATGTTCAGACCCTTTTCGACTGTCATTATGTTTCGTCTGACTTTTGTACAAAAAGCATCATCAGATTTGATTTCATCGCCGGTATGTCCTTACTAAAAACAATTTCAAAACTCTTTCTCAATTTCAAAAAAAAATACCCCAACGTAAGTTATGAAGAAACGAAACTCTAAGGTCTCTCACTTTTTTAAATTTCGGTTATAAAGGTTTCAATCAATCAATCAATCAGTTAAGGTTAGGCTTCGTTAGGTTAAGTCGAAATAAGTCAGGTCAAGTTCCCCAAATTTATATTCAAGACCAGCAAGTGTTAAAAACTGATCGCCCTCATCTCCACATGAAAAGACCTCAATTGTCGGGAAACTCGAAAATATATGCAAATGAATATATACAGAATGAAAGAGGAAAATGTCACACTTAAATATTTGCCACAGCAGAATTTCCCTAAATATTTGCCAGAACACTACTGAGCTTAAATTAGAAAAATTGAAAGTAAGAAAGTGCATCCCCAATGAAAAAAATCGGACACCTCTTCACTTGTAACGAAGAATGGGGAGATGAAATTTTGAAGGTGACCATAAAGTTGTCACAAAAAGTTTTTGCAAAAAATTGCTCAGGAACGCGCGAGACAAAATCCCGCAAGGAGGTGAAAACCACTGACTAAATTAAAGTGAAATTTATACACACGAAGGAAAGATTTAAGGTATGTCAGCGGCGGTACTTGCTCACTCCTCGAACAATTTACTTTTTCACAGATCATTTGAGACAGCAAGGAACGTGCAGGTGCATTTCATTTCGAAACAGATGTACTGAAGTTTGTGGAGACCTTGTCGAGGAAATAGAATATTAAAGAAATTACCGACATTAGGCCATCATGCTGCCAGAGAGTCCCTTTGGACCACCTATTTCCGATCAAAGCAATCATAGCAAAGCGGAAGAGCGCCCTATAGCCTCGCTAGCTGTGTGTGGCTGCAGATCAACTGACGAATACAAATCGAGGCTTGCAGTCTCGCAAAACATTTTTGGGAAAAATGCTCAGATATTCAACGAGAAATATCAGAAATGGAAAACCTGCAGTAAATTGTTTGATTAATTATAAATCCGTTCACGCCGTGAGCGAATAAAAGGAAACTATGAGGTAAGAGAAACCAGCGAACTCGACGCTGAAATAGTCATGCACACGCTAAACTTGTGTCTATACGACTCTGTTGGGAAAATTGCTACACAGTAAAAAATCGTATCTCCCAGCGAACAGGTGGAAGGCAAGATGTCGAAGTATAACCAACTGGTGGTAGGTGAGAGTGAGTTCTCAAAATTATAGTGCCGACGTCAGTTCTGGCACATAAAAATACATATTAACTTGAAAATAAAATTGCAGGCAGAATAAGAGACTTGCATACCACAACGAGCAGAAGATCCGTCACATATACAATAGACTGTTGAGGATATTCCTATGGAGAGGTGCAAATTGAACCGCTTCACGAATTGTCAAATTAAACGCTATAATAAACTATTCTGGAAGATGTCTAAATGTCGAGGGATGTGGAGCGATGAGTGTGGAGCCTTCTTTGTCAGAGACCCAAAATCTGCCCAAAATAACTGCCGCGACACAAGCCTTCATAGTAAAAAATTTCATTCATGGTATGATTATTCTTTTGAAAGGTTATTCATATTTTGTTTTTATACTTATATTACTCAAACCCTAAGTGACCCAAAGAAATGCTTTGGCGACCCAACTTTGGGTTACGACCCATGTGAGCTAAGAACCACTGTTCTAAACATTTTGCGTAAGCTCTATTTTTGGCAAGCTCTGAATTATTCAGCGAGTCCTAACATTAGTACTTATTTTATTTAACACCATACTGGAATACTTCACGCAAACAATGTGCGATTATTATTCGTAAGAAGCTTACGCAATTTACCCCGAAGTTACCTCCATAAGACAAAGCTTGATTAACCATGTAGATTAAATTGATTAACCATCAACCTTTAATAATTTTCAAATTACATAGCATAGACAATATGAACGCAATATGAACCAGTTCACAGTGAACTAATTCGATTAAATGGTCAAAAAGTTGAAAAATATTAATTTCGGTCGAACCTTAACGAATGAACTGCATGCAGTTTGAAGAATGCAATCAAGGCATGCAGATCAGCTTCTTGAAGAAATTCGTTATTTTTAGACTGCATAGCAATAACTCACTTATCTCGGCAATCAGGCTGCCAAATACAGTCTCTAGTAACTAATAATACCTACGCCAGTTGCAACAAGCTGACGATCTTATTTGCACAAAAATACCATTCATTTGAGGACTAGCATAAACTATATCAGCAAAATAAAAGACTTTGAAATCCTCGTGGACTTGATACGCATTCGTCAGATCACCCAAAGCTGTGTTGAAAGACCAAACCACTTACGATTTGTTACACCAACCCTTTTTACAAACATGGATTATGTTACTAAATTATTTTCCTCTTCTATATTATATACAGCCGAACATGGATATTGATTAATTTTTGAAGCGATCTTCCACTTATATAAAAGATTAGAAATACGAATGGGCAATGTAAATTTTGAGTTCCAGTAGATTATCACAAAATAACTTTTTAACGTTTCACGTCGCACGTAGCGGGATTTCTGGTAGCGATTAAGCAGCAGTGCGTGTTCAGAAATTACAGAAGCAACGTGACTATAATAAACTAATCTTTTTACTGTGGCTGCAATACGTATAGGAGCAACGAATTATATCACATAAAATGAAGGCAAGAGAAGATTGTATCGACATTATTTGGTAATAACATGAGACCATGTCAAAATTAGGTATCGAAGCTAAAACTTGACTGACGGGAACGTGAATGAAAACTCGTCAAACGCGCACAACGTACTCTTATAATTAACGTTGAAGTTAAATAATAGTAATTCGATACAGCAAGTCAAGAAACATGAAGCTAACTTTGTACGAGAGTTAGCTCGTTATTATGCTACGTATCACGTTTTGACGTCCGGGTTACCGAGACACTGTCGAATTTTACCGTGTAAACGAAAAATTAAGATTTCCAGCATGACTGAAGTGCAGCTTTTCGTCTGCTGGAGACGTACCACAAACTACCCGTTTTTCTGCGGCTCTGCTGGCCTAGAAAAATAGGCACACTTGCATCGACATGGACAAAAATACATTGACTTCAAATACAAGATATTGAATACGCTTGCGGTCAGCCTTTACAAGCGCTGCGTGCCTAAATTGGCACCTTTAAAATTGAAGATGAGAAAGGAGAGGAAGTCGGCGCGCTGGCTGAGTGGACGAACCCGAAAGAATTGCGAGGATTAAATAAAAGAAGGAGGAAATTAAGAACACCGCTTCTCACAGTTTAAGACCCTCAACAGCGAAAAAGTATGACAAAATGTTGCAGATCCATAAATGGCGTAGATTATTAACAGAACGCGTGAATGTGCGCTCTACAACATTTATTATATTCTGATATCAAATGCAAAATCAGTATGTAAATTGGGTTACTGTTAACCCATAACATATTGATCGCAAAATGACATTTTACAAGCATTTTTCAACAAACACGTATATCTCACGAACTAAAAAACTGTCCAAAAATCTGAACATCTCTCATTGTAAATACAAAACGTCGTTAAAAGAATATCACTCTACAGCCCCTATAGCGCTACTTTCTTTGGAGTCCTGCCGTTTTTCGCCAAATTTGCCATACTTTGTCGCTGCAAGAGGGTATGAAAACACGTTCGACTACAGTTCACAATACAGGTTTTCACGAGCGCCATTGATAACTACTGAAAGAACATACGTAAAAATTCACATTTTTCTAACCAGAAAATCGTCAAATGAAACATTATATCATTAGAACTTCTAGAGACAAATCGTAATACAGTTTCAGCAAAGAACGAAATCATTTTTTTTATTTGAATTTAGGTCTTCAATGGGTGGCTTGATAGGCTCAGAATCAGTCAGACCTATGCAACTAACATCAGTGAAGAAAATAAGTAAAGAAATCCTTTTTTCGACGGAGAATACCAAAAGATCTACATCCCTCAAATACTAGAGCACGCAGAATCGCATCACAAACGGCATCATAGCATCTTTGACGCACTGACGTCAGAGTCAAATAATGATGGACAGGCAGTAAACAGTCAAACAATAGCACGTAAAACCAACTGCAGTACACACCGAATAGTAAACGAGTCGAGTGCACCATCTACAGACGGACATCGTTCACGACAGAATGACATCATCGTAGAGTACCAGGTGGACTGTACAGTAGCAGTTACCGACAGGAGCACCGTGCAACCACCGTGCAACACAACCAAATATATGAAGGCAGTGCAGTGGCAGGAAGCAGAAGGAAAACAGAAACAATATAAACTTAACGCTAGCGCAGAAATATAGAATTTTCGCTTAGAACTTTTCATCATTTGAAAATGTTTAATGTGTAAAATACTGAGTGAGACCTTGAAACAGTTCAACAAAAGTAATGAACAACAAAAGGAAAAGAAAAGCACCGCTCGGCATCACCAGGCAGTAAAATAAAAGCGCACGTCAGTGCAGGACAGAAAGAGCAGAGTAATAGCGGGCAACATGACAGGCAGAAAGAAGTAAGTATAACCGTAGCAGTAACGGACAGCAGTATCGACACAAACGTCAGTCAACACAGGAAGACGTCAACTAGTGTCCATTTTCGTCACAAGCGGCGGCCTCTTCCATAGCACTTCCGCGCCACGCACCCCGGCCTGTACGCTCCCCTACCTTCATGCACAGTGCATGTCATTTCTAATTTCAGCCTTTCCAAACCTTACTTTCGAAGTAGTCTCTCTACAGTCACGAAATAACATGTAAGCAAACCCGATTACGTTCAATTTGCAACCTTCACACTGCGAATGAACTTCATGAATAATTCGATATTTTTAAACTTCTAAAGCATTTACACAGAAATTCATGCAACTGACGTAACAAGACATTTACTAGCCACATTATTATTATTATTATATAAGAAAGTTTCAGCCTCCCTTAACCACGACAAATATGTTCCAAGAGAGGAAAAAGGAAGGCACCATTTAGTATATGGAGTTGAGGGAACGCGGAATCTATGCACAAAATGCACAGAAACAGTAAGCTAGGAAAGAAGTTCATGAAACAAGAAAAAAGTTGAAGAAGAAAGTAGTAGGTGCTGAAAAACAGGACAGCAGTGAACCGAAAAAAGATGGTCCGTAACAAAACAAAAACCTATTTTATCACAACAAAAAGGAAGCCTAACCTAACCTTTAGCTCGGGCCCACACATGTTACCAGCAACATTAAAAGCACTTTTGCTACACTTATTAATGATGCTGGTAGTTAATAAACAATTCTGAAGACGTGCGTTTTGGAATTATTTTCAAAATATACTTAAAACCGAAAATGAAACTGTAAAATACTGGAACGTTTTTACTCCATTAAATAAATTGAAATTACATCTAGCCTGAAAATTCAGTAATAATTTACGGTACGAAAATTCATCATAACAGTAAATCGAAAAATACAACAATCTGAGATGCAGTCAAGAACCTACATATATGACTGGCAAGGTAAGACAAGCATTAGGTGAAATGAAATATTTGGTCATAAGAGTGTGATAGATTTTTAATGTTTAACTCAAAATTTGTTAATGGGTTTAGGCAAATTTAGTTTTCAGGTATTACATTATAAAACTTATTTTACTATGAGACTCTAGCCAAAGCAAAAACCTTCCATGGGGGCTATTATAAGAAATGAATATATATACAAGGTTTGTTCCCACACAGGATACCCTGCGCATAGAAACGTTAGGAAGAAGGATTACAAGGACAATAGATAGCGAAGAAGGCCTGAAAATTGAAAAAAGCAAAGTGGTGCCAACTTTGATGGAAGATGGATCTTCCGAAAGCCTATCTTTAGCTATATAAGGTAACCTAACAGTATCCTTCGGGGGGACTAGACCTACTGCTAGAACAAGACTAACATAAACCTACTGCTTATCCTATAATCCCTGATGAGTAATTTATTCCGAAACAAAGGAGTCGAAAATGTTGAAATATAATTTGACAAATTCAGCTTTCATAGTCCTATCTTTTCAAAAAACTATACTTTACACACCTGTATTAAATACAACAATTTTCAGAGCCTCAGTATAAATATGTAACAATAGGGAAACTACAGAGGAACACACAGTTAACTTTCTTTTAGCTTCAAACATACTCTTTAGAAAATTCGAGGTTTGATAGAGAGGTTTGTATACGTGGTGAAAGAAAGCAGTCTGACAAATTCAGTTATGATCGAGTAAAAATAAAACAAAGCAATCTGTGATCCACCAGAGCACAAATTCATGACGAGACGGGTTCATCACCTAATTGGAATCAAGACCTGTAAATTAGGCCCTCAAGTCCCTCTCCCTCCTTGCATAGCCATGCAAGAACACTGGCTTCAACACACCGTCGTGCGTCATGCCAAAGATATTGAAAATCTGCAAAAAGTGCAAAAATGAATTATATAAAATTTGAATTGGGACGCTACGAAATAGTTTTCTGAAAAATTGTCAGCATTAACAACTCCAGCCTTCAGTAAGTAGTAGTGAGCTACTGTTTGTACTGCTTCTCAGCCATTGGAGGAATGATTAACATTTCCAAAGCACGTGGTGCAGTGAAATTATTGAAGTCGTAACACTTACAATTGCAAAGTACAAATAATTTTATATACTTAGAGAAAGTATCATGTTAATAAAAGATGTTCACTTCAAGAGAAGAAAACGTTACTACTGCAACAAATATTACCCGCATAAATAGTCTTGTCATAGGAGAATTCATTAAAAAACACTACCATACACCATACTTGCTTGGCTTTAACACGTTCAGTGCGATGGGTTAAACTCAAGTTCAATATTCAACTCAAATTTAGTGTCAAAAGTGATTTGCAGTTTTATAAATACCATTAATATAAAAAAGAAATTAAAAAAGAAATTAATATAAAAAAGATTGTTAGAATTATTCAAATGACCCATCAATGGGCCGTTTTGCAGCAGGAAAACCTAAGCACGACCCACTGGTGGGTTGTATCGCAAGCAACGTGTTAAACACATAATCTATCGGAACGCTTCATAAGCAAAAGTTCTACGAAGCGAAAATCGAGACTTCAGAGAGCACTTTCCCACATCCGAACACTGAAGTGCGCTGCTAGACTTATCAAGCGGCATCTAGGTTTCGAGTAGGGGGAATATAATTACTGGTTTTAAAGCGAGTACCAACAAAAGCAAAACCACAATACGGTCACGGAGAAAAAGAGCAAGTCTTTTGTGCTAAAGTCGTGGCCAGGGTAGAATGACAGGACTTCATGTGCCTTCCCTTCCCTCCATGATACCTCCCTCTGGCTCCTTCTTTGAAAGTGATGTAGCATTTCCATGTTACAGTAAACTTAACACTCAACGTCAATGATACTACTTCACGAACACGATCAGGGTATTTTATCGACATTGGATTCTCTAACAAGAATTAAAAATGTAATTAAGTTTCTTAGAGCTGATTTTTTATCGTGAGTAAATGAATGATGCAAAAAAAAAACTCAAGATAGTTTATACGTTTAACAAATGCAAAAATGAATCACTAGCGACGAATTACAGAGAGAGGCAAAATGGTGATAAAATTAGAAAAAACACGTCAGCTATAACTAATTACTTATTAGGAAACTTTATCCTTTTTTTAAGTGATGTTATGACGAAAAATCTCGCCAATGTTATCCAGTTGGCTTTTTTGTGTTTTACTACCCAACAAAATTTGCTGGCGAGTCTTGGAGGCTAGAATGCTCAGTTTTGTACGGTTTGGTATACTCTTTCTTCCATTAGTTAATTTGCTCATTGAATTTAAAATATTCCTGTTGGAAATTGAATAGGGCAGATTTCATTCAAACCTGAACACAGAACATTACAAAGTATCATTCAGAAAATTGACATCTGACATTCAGGGGATATTCTTCTTTCAAATACGCGACACATTGATTCACCAAAAAAGTGTCTCAGACAGGTAGTGTACAGCTATTTTCAGTACATATTCTTGAGCCTAAATGATATCACTATAAGCTGCATACATATATCGCACCACAAAATCTGTGTTTTTGAAATGTATTTACATACAAATTTTTCAGCTTTCATTCTTTGAGATAAGAACGAAACTAGCTGGAACTTCCATCGATGTTCATGACATGTCTACAGACACATCTACTTGTCTATCAACTGCACAGAAAACCAATCGAACATTTGGTCCTGAAAATGAAATTTGTTCAAGTTGTAAAGACTTGAACCAGAAATGAGGAAAACACTTGAGAATACAAGCTCAAAAGTATTGGGCCGACCAGTCCATTCAACAATTAATTCAAGTGTTCGGATACACGGACGAGGCAGGCAACACAAGTAAACGTTTCCAGAGACTATTTTTGAAGTTATGCAATGCATTTCGTAGATATACTACAGTCAGAAATGTAAAAAATCTAAATGCACCGAGAGTTCATTCATTTTAAATAAAATGCTTTGTCATGCAAAAATTGTAGGATTGAAAAGTTTATAATAAGATGGAATCAATGATGACAGTTAACTTTTCTCTTAGTACACTGGCTAGAATTCGATCATGAAAATTAAAATATATTATTTAAACAAGCCAAGATGTCGTTTTTGTTAGCGTTTGCACTTTAGTTGCTTGGAAGCTCATAAAACTTGCTCACCCAAGTTTAAGGGAAGAATATCTCTGGTCGATATATGAATATATACATGCATAAATTCATGCAAAAGATCTGAACACAGTTTTACGAAACCCTGATGAATTTAAAATAACATTTAAAATTCGGCATTAATATTTTTATAACTAATATTACCACAAATATTATTATTATTATTATTATTATGGGGCAGTTTGTATGTAGTGTAGATGCGCATTTGCAAGAGGGAGGACAGGCAAGGGGGAGGAGGGGGAGGGAACAGGAGGGACGAGGCAGGGGATATCGCGAGCATAGGATGGATGAGCAAACCTGTAATTTTCGTAGCCTTGTTGGGCCCTAGGCGGACTGGAGTAAGTAAGTGTGCACGAACGTACAAGCGCACCTTTCGTCAAACACACGCATGCACGAGCGGCGGCAACAGTAGTGTGGGGATACGCTCGCCTGCTGCATGATAACACGAAAGGAGCGTGTCTTCAGTAATTACTGATCCTACATTCTTTTACCTTTAAAAAATTAGGACCACAAAAGAAGACATTTGACTTCGAAGCTCCAAATATCAGAGCGCAAATTTGCAAGGTCAGGTCTCACGTTCGTAAAAATTATAAAATTCCCCGAATCAAACTTGATTGCCTAAAAGCAAATAATCGGCGAACGTACAATAGATGAGAGATATCAGCAGAATTTCCACACCTCTTTTAGATACTGCAAATTATTAGCCAAAATATATTTCACACATATATGTCTTCCCAAATTATTTTGTAATATAGTATACAATCCTAATGAGTGATGCATTATTTTAGCTCAATATTACAGCAGGTATTGGATCTTCTTCACATGTATGTACGTTTCGAGGCTATTATTGTAAATTAAAAGTTCATTTGACAACATTCAGTGACCATATATATTGATTCTCGTTTTGACTCCATTATCTACGCAATTTCAGAGATTTAAAAAATTCCACATGGATATCGAATTATACAGTCGCTATTCACACAACTGACCTCGAATTACTTTACAAGACGATGAAAAAAATACGAAAAAATAAAATGAACATTAAACGTTGAAAATTAAATCGCCAATAGAAAGAAAATCTATCAAACACCACGAGTCCCCCAGGTGTTCATTCGTTTGTACAACATATCATTTATACTCGAACTTTTTTGACATGTTCAACAGTTCTCGTTGAACTAAAGTAATAATTTACAGTAATAATTCATATTCAAGTCTGTTCTGATAAAATATAATGACGAACATACGTTATTTATTTTTAGATACGAGTCTCTAATTGTATTTTGTGCTCGTATCATAAGTGGTAGAAATTTAATTTAATGTAATCTTTTCTAATTTTCTAATTTGATCTTCTCTAATTTAATGTAAAACAGAAAATATGAAAGGTTTGGTGCACGCATTACCTTATTCTGCTTGATTATTACTATATAATAGATTACTCATTAAATCCATGTTCGATGTTGAACTTCTCTAATACTTCGGCTGAAGAGTGAAGTCGACAATCGAAAATAAAGCTGTACATGAAGCTAGAATTTCGATGTTAAGACGTGTCGAACCCTGATTTAGGTGCTCGAGTAAGCGATTTACTCCGTGAAAAGAATACCAACATACACGGAATTTAGTCTCATTCAATAATACTGTATATATTTTTGACTTGAAGGGACGCCGTACATCCCACAAAAGAAAGATAACGCTAGTATATAGGCAAGCGGAATAACAAGCAGTGTTAGCAAACGGCTCAGGGTGGCTTCAAAATTGAATAGGGTCAGACGGACGTACGTGTGATGGGGCCTTCTTCGGAAGACGTGACAGCCATGTTGTTGCACTGCGATAATGGATGGTGAGCTGCAATAATCGACGGAAGAATATTCGACCCTCTCGTCTAGCCGTCATGCACGCTCAGATGCGCGCTTTGTTTCATTCAATTCAGAGTTAATATATTCACCTATCTTCAGAAGCCATCACATTTCCTGCATGCGAACCGGATATAATTACGGAAGTTCCAGCCACACACCTCACCACTCAGAAATCTCGAGGTTCCGTTCTCTCATGTATCTTAAGGAAAGAATCAATTACTGAACCTAAGAAATTGACACATTTCAGTACAACTGTTTCAAAGGTGATATGAGGAAATGAATCATTAGAAAAACACAGTTCGCACTGGATAATACTGAATATTAACACACTTAAAAACAATAGGAAAGCAGGTTCTGCACGCAATCGCCTATGCATGATATGGACAGGCCGGCGTGTGACTTGGAGAACATGCATGTACGCGGCAGCTGAAGCGGTGCCGAGGTTGTGTACTAGCGAAGAAGCAGAGTGAAGCATAAGTAACGTGAAATTTTAAGAGAAACGCAAAGAGTGAAGCATAAGCTGTGCAGATGCAGTGCAACGCTTTAATGGTAATGGCGCGATTTCAAAGTAGTATGGAAACGTGTTGTAAAAAAAACAGACTCATATCGGCAATAAATGTACTAAAATGAGTATAAAAATCATGGGTGAGATACATATGGTTAATGTACGTGTTCTAGCTCACAATGTGGCTGGATTGCTTTCATATACTAGACAAGTTGACCTTACGAATTATTGAGCCTCCAGTTCTCCATGTTGTCAAGATCCATACACCCGAAAACAGCGGAAGAAAATTCCAGTTAGCAGAAGCGCCACCACGTAGACAATAGTTCATAATTTTAAGAGAGCATTACACGGACCAATTTTTACTTTTATTAGCAGTTTCCACCGTTAATATCCACTGATCGCTATAATTTCACATAATATAATAACGAAACACTCGACGGAAAAGAATGAGACTCCATAAAAAGAACCCTGCTTTGAAAATGAAATGTTTTTAATCTAACGGGACGGCTCAAATGAACGTACCGCTGGATAGAACCCGGAAAATTTTAGACTTTAAGTTTCAACTACAATATAGATAATACAACTTAACGCAAAATCGAATGAGTAAAAACCTATCTTGTTTGTTGCTTCAGCATAAAATAAAATTTCAGAGAGGCTTAATTCATGAACGACTGAAAGCGCAGTTAATTGTAATTAATATAGAAATAAAAGGCACAAAAAACAGCATTTCATTAAAATTTAACGGATTACATGATTGCACCACGAATGCCGAGATGGTTGTCAAATCTGCTAAATATGCTCAAACAATTTCATGAATTTTATGGCCCTTCCGCTACTGAATGATACACAAAAGCTACATTTTAGGCATCCAAATAGAAGTCAACTGGTGGTTAAAATATTGGTGTAATTTCAGCCCCGACAGATTATCCAAACAACACACATAATTAACCTGCAGTACACGGACATGCCTAAGTTTACGAACGTTGTCCACTCACGGCCGTCCGCATCAAAATGCCGGCCTTCAGTATAATCAGTCCAACACGGTTTCTAAGATATCTTCAAAATTTTATCTGACGGCTAAAAAGTGTATTTTGCAGTATTTATTTCATGCATATCAATCCAAAAGTTCTATTACCTGCTGCATGACTTAAATCAGCCCCCTATAGTTTGATGAACCTGTGAAATTTTTTCAACAGCTGTAAAATAATCACGGAAATTAATTCAATGAAGTCGTTTGGCAGCTATTGAAGTTTCTTATAAGAAGAAAAAAATGAGTTAGACATGAAAGAACATCACTCGTCAAATAACTTTGGAAGTTAGTCTGAGAACATGCCCAAAATTTTTTTTCTGTGAGCCATGGAGTACAAATACATTTCTCAAAAATTCTCATAATTGAAACAGGGAAATATTGATTCGCATTGGCTATGAAATGATCTTACAAATTCAAGGCACTGTCGAGTATACTAAATAATTAAACTATTAACAAAACGAACACATACGTAGCTTATACACCATGCAACTGAACCATCTTCAATAAGTAGTTAAATAATGCACTCGTTATTAATCTGTGAATTTTCGCTCCTCGATCACACATTATAAGTTGCTTCATGTTCATCAGTGTTTGAACGTGTAACAAATATTTCATGGCAGCCGCACTGCACTTAAACATGTTTGACAGAGTGAGTGAGATCAAGTTCAATTTTTAGGTGGCGTTGGTTCGTTATCGACATTAGTGCAAGAAACGCACATCAATTTGCAGATTAGATTAGTCGTTAGTTTTAGCCTCCCTACCCAGCAACAATTGCGATCCAAAGAGAGGAAGGAGGAAGGCACCATTTAGTATGAAGTTAAGGAAACGCGGAATCTACGCAGAAAGGCATAGAAACAGTTAGTTGTGAAAGAATATTATGAAACAAGACCAAAGTTGAAGAAGACAGTAGTAGGTGCTGAAAAGCAGGACAGCAGTGAACCGAAAAAAGGTGGTCCTTAACATAACAAAAACATTTTATTTCAACAAAAAGAAGGCCTACCTAACTCTCAGCTCAGGCCCTCACATTGAGCCCCTGGGAGCGCTAGTTCCCATAGATACAATAATTGTATCCCCCTGAGGGGGCATGAATTTGCAATGGTAGCCAAAGACAATAATTTGAGCAGAGACTGCACAGCCTAACTTTGGGCATAAATCAGGTGCAGGCGCATGGAGTTCATTGCAGCGATGCATGCGCAAAATAGCGCCAGAAGTATGGAGGGCCCGCAGCGCGAAGGCGCGCTCACATCACATACCGTGTCCTCCGAAGCCTTTCACTACGACACACTCACTTCCTCCCAGCACTTCATGGAGAGGAAATTAGCAAAATATATTGACGCCCTAAAAACAAGGTAATTATAGAGTACGAAAATTTGTGGCCTGGCTTGTTTTTCGATGAACTTTTTTAAGCGGAGCTTGCTCGCTTGTCGTTAAATTGCGGAATCGCACACACGCGGTCGCACACATGGCGGCTGCTCAAGCGACGCCGGTCCAGCGTGCGTGTGTCGCGCTACCACTCCATCTCAATACATCCACAATAGCGCCTCAAAAATTGGAGATCCTGCGAAATAAATTCACCTCAATTACCACGAAGGAATGGAAAAATAACTATACTTTTACGGACGCTACAAAATTTTTTGAATTTAAAAATTCACTAGAAAACCCTTTCATGGCAGAGTAACTTTTTAAAAACAAAAAGGAAAATATAGACGCCTGAAGTCCCCTTTGTTGGTAAATTAAGAGTTGATTCGTCAGTAAATTTTTGGTTTAGTTCTCACAGCATTAAATTTATATTTGTCTCTATATCCATAACTAATTTTGACGGTAGATTCGCACTGCTTCATAATAGCAAGGAGACATACTGAATAATAATATTCATGCTAAATAATACACTATAATAGACATGAACTGCGCAACATGTGGTAGAGCGACACATGGGCGCCTCATTATATACCTCCTATCATGTGCAACAAGGACGTAAATCTAGGTCCCTGTATCCTATACTCTACGATGCCGTGCGGATGCGGTGCACATTCTCATCTGAGATACACCAAATATATCCAATAAATAAAGTAAGATGGAGGCACGGGCCCATACAGACACAAAATCGAGGGAGTATAAGGTCCTAGAGCCGGTCGGACACGGAGCGCGGTGCCGGCCCGCTTTTATACTCGTACGTGATCGAGCACGGCGCCTCACACCAGCCATCCATCACACGCTAGGGCAAATCAATGACATTCACCACGAAAATTTTTGGGTGACTTTCATGCTCATGACGTGGCAGTGAATTCTTAATGGATCACATAAGAAGTATGCATAAGAGGCCTCTAGCAACCTCCAATCTAAATCTCGAGGTTGTGTCACCCACTTACACGTCTCTCGACGTAACAAGTACACCTTATAACTCCCCGTACTTATGCCCTTACTCGCTTAAAAGACAACCGCAGCGCAAAGGCAGTTACCGAGATTCAGGTATGTAATATGCAAACATATAACGCATAGCCAGTATATTAGGAAGAATCCTGACGATCGAATAAGAATAATGGAAATGAAAAAACTTTCATGGAAATTGAAAACTACGGATTTTCCTTTCTCTATATTTCTTAAAGAATTTCAAGGTTTAATGTTACCAAGAAATGGACGAAATACGGCTATGAGGAAAAAAATTTAATGCAGGAGGAATTAAATTCAGAAAACACACATAACACCCAAATGCATTGTTAAATTAGACCAAGTGTCAAGAACCGCTGATTAGAATATTGAGACTGCGAAAAACATTATTGATTTAAAACATGAAAGAAGCGTGTTGATAATGAAAAGCAAATAGAATTGATCACATTCACAGCATCGAGCGTAACAAAATAGGGTTCAGCAGCTGTGAACGATAAAAATTTACGCGTTACATTTGATAATACCTTGAAAAATCTGCAAAATTTTATAAATTAATTCCAACTCATGAATAACAATTTTCGCGACTGTTCGAGGGTGTTGCAAGGCTTTCGAGCAAGCTATGAAGAAAATAAAATGAAAATTTCATACTAAAAAACTTGGAAATTATCCAGTGAGACAAAATGATCGTCAGGTTTGTTCTAAATGAAAAAATTTCAATCGTATTTCATGGCGTGTCACACAATTCTCCTGAAAAATTTTTTCAAACTATTATTCAGACTTTATCAACAAATTTGGACGTCATCCGTAAATGGGAATGTAAAAAAGGAATGCAAAATATAACTTGGCCGATGAGAGAGGGGCCGAGAAACTCCTATAGCAACAGCAATCAGTGTGCAATTATTTCGACAGTAATTAGAATCCATTTCTGAATAGATCTTGGAAAATATGTCTAGCTTTAAGATAAAATATGAACGCGAAAAATGTACCAGGAAAAATTGTTGTGTATTAAAATTAAAAGAATTAGTTTGTTTCACATGAACAATTCCAACAATTTATCAATGTTGATAACCACTTATCATTTTAATAGTCATTCAAGAGTTTAATACCTTAAAATCTTATAAAAAATAAGCTGTAATCATATCGATCAGCTATGCACCACTTAAAATATTATATCACACATATAAAATGAAAAATTTATGTGGGTGAATTCAAAATTCATGCCAGGCATATCAGCATTTACATTATGTTACCAGCAAGTTAGATAGATGCAAGCAGGACAAAAGAAAAAGAAAATAAAGTATTTAAGTTATGGAATATATTTAACTGGGAAGAATACTGAAACAATTTTGGAAGTAGAGTTTGTCATAAAACATACATTTAGAGTTAAGAAGAAATTTTTAAACTGACATGTGAATTAATTTATGAAATGCATTTAGTTGAGATGAAATTGTGAAACCTCTATAGTTTGGGTATACTAAGACTCAGTGTATGTAATAGAATATTCTTAAAAATTTAGAACGTGTGAATAAGTGCTGCCTAATCAATTTATTTGATGAATCTCAACCCTTACTGTTTGATGTTAAATTGGTGTGGCATTTAAGCTTGTACTACAATACATGCACTAGGTTCAGAATAGCAGAAAAACAATCAAGCTTCAATCCAAATTGTTGAACTCTTTGAAATAAAGGGTTTTTCCACTAATAATGGTATAAAAGTATAAAACAATACTGGTATAAAAGTATGGGATGAGGCTATATATACGCTTAATATGCAAGAAAAAGAAACGGGTGTGAATTTAGTTTGCAACAATAATATTACAGACCCAATTAGAAGGCGGGAAAAAAATTTCAACAGCTTTTTCCTAACACATACGACAACAGCTAGCTAACTCATGAAAATGTGTATTACTGGCCAAATAAATGACTAACATGTAGGACTCTTACTTAAATAATGCCAAAAGCTTAAGGTTCATACCACATATTTTCCATTTGAGCATATTAATACGCGCATAAAAAAATACAATTTGAAGATGCAACATTGCATCATTGACTTGTTTACTTATATTGCACACAAGCATGAAACATCGTTCAGTAAACAAATAAAGCCCTCATATTTACATTTGATAAGACTTGTTTGTTAAAATATTTCACCCTTTTAATCTCACTCAATTAGTCTGCTTGCCTAGTCCTCTTTTATCTCAAATTAACATTAGATTACTTTAGTCAGGTATAGGCATGAATAATTCTGTCGAGACCAATAAATATACTCAAATGAATTCTTGGCGCTTGCACTACATCGCAGCTAGATTATGAAGTGCAAATCCTTCTAAAACTATTTTGTAATCAATTCACTTACAAATGAGACAGGTGAAATTTGAATGCATAAGAATAGAATAAGTTAATGATAGGAGGCTGAGCTAATTCATGATCGTGCAAAGGATTTGACCTAAGTAATAAGATCTAAAAAAAATAAAAACGTGAAAGAGACTTGCATGAAATGTTGAGAATCCTATCGTAGTCCAATATGATGATCGAAGGAAATAGGGCCGGTATAAATTAGAACACCCCACACTATTATAACTAAATGTCGAATAAATTTGCCTAAAACACTGCTGCTGGCTAATACTTTATTAAAACAATTTTCATGACTGTGTCAAGATTATAATAAGCGTAGTAAAAGATATGAGTAGTTGGAATATTTTTCAAGACACATTCACTTGCTCACTAGCAAAATTTAACACCTTCAAACACTACAGGAAACCTCATTGGTGAGCATTCAAATTTTAGGCGAGGCTATAGAAACTTTCAGGTAATTAAGTTGAAAAAAGGTCTTCAAAAACAAACTATCTCAACTAATCTAATTGTTCTAACTATAGGCCAATTTCAAATGAATTTCACATCAAGACTTCTGGAAAACAATGCAAAAATCAGAAAATCAAACCCGGTAGAGAATTATTAAGAATTTTCAATCACCCTACATTTAATAGATATAATTCAAGAATTTTGATGACATTAATATCTGGATGACTATTTCCTTTCTTTTTCCCATTTTTACACAAAACTGATGCACGAATGTTTCGCCAAATACAGAAGTAAACAGATGCATTTATACAAATGGCCACATACTACTAGACATAAAAACGTGCATCCACACATACAGATTCTAGACGTTTAACAACTTGACAGCCCTGATTTTGGCAAAAAAAAAATCACAGCTAGTCGATCATAGATTTTTCCGTTAACACATAAAATTGATCTATCGTTCACTGAAATGTCAAATTTGTCTTCTACGAGACGTTTTTGATGAAATCGCAAGTTTTACACGTATTAGGATATTTAATTTGGAACTTCAATGCAATTTGATTTGGAAACAAATTTTTCGTTAACATTACCAGTCATTTAACTTCGCCGCTGAATTCATTCACGGTATTTTAATGTTAAGAAACATGTGTCAAAAGTGGGTTACCTCGAGTATGCCCGGAATGACTGAACTAAAAGTAGTCGGCGGATGGGCGAATATAAACAGCGACCGCGCGCCGCTCGCTGTGGCACGAACAAAAAAGTCCACGGCGCGCTCTCTTACACTTCCACAGACGTAAACAAAACCGCTCTAACTCGGACGCCGATAAATTCTTGCCAAGTTAGAGTGAACGTCAGGTAGGAAGGGAAGGCGAGAAAGGACAACTGCTTGACTTGGAATGAATTATTCATGGCAGTGCCACTGTCGAGGGCAAGCAGGGAACAAATTTGAAATATATTTAAACATTGCATAGGTTTTGGAAGAGAAATAGAGTTGAAAAGATGAGGACGGAGGCAATTACTCACCCATATATTAAGTCCTTATCCCGCTTGTGTACATCAGGTACGGAGCCCATGACATGATTTGCTGAAGGGTTGGTCTGTGGTTGTGAGTGTGGAGCGTACATGGCCGGGTTATGTGTTGCATGATTCATGTGTGTCATGAGGGATGCTGGCTGCAGAGCAGCGCTGCTTCTATGGTCGTACATGGCTTCCATGCCCGCCATGTAGTTATCGAGCTGAGTGGGCACAACACAGGCACAGATTACACACTTTTATTACTTTCCTTTTTGTGTGTGTAACCACACGATTTAAGATTTTTCAACGAGACACCAGATATCATACATTAATGGCACTATTTTTATTTTTGGCGGGTTCTCGATCATAAGCGCAAATTTTAATTTATTTTGGCACAACTTCCTACAATTTGGCTGAGGAACACTGCGTTAAAGCACCGATATATTGCTTGAGCGGAACACTGCCGGAATAAAATGAACAGGTTAGTTGGGAGATGCTTGGACACTTACCCGGCTTGAATCAGCCATTACTCACTAGCACTCACAGCTCACCTACTTCCTATCTTCGCACAACTCGATAGTCTTCAGACACAACAGAACGACTATTTCGGGGGCTCTGGCACAGCAAATTAAGGCCAATGAGATCTTACTTTTATTCGCAAAGTTCAACGATACATATTGCAGGACGCGGAACAATTTTGAATGGCAAGTAATAAACAAAACAAACACGTGACACTCGCGAGCGAGACGGAGACGCACGTCAACAACACGTCATGAAGAAGAGACTGAGCGCAGCATGCGTGTCTGCCTGTCACTGGACCCCAACTGCTGTCAATCACCAGAGCAGCCGCCTCAAATGAATGAGCTGTCACGGAGAGGGCGGCCCTGGCGCACGTCGCCACGCCTATCGCACGATAAACCTCCCAATTATTCCCACCGCTCCGTTTCCTAAGGCCGACCACGTCCGATAAACCCCGCAACTGTGATTCCTAAGTCCCACCTCACGGAAGAAACCCCTCCTCCTGCTCTGCTGTCCCGCCCCTTCTCTCGAAAGCTCCACCCACGCGACGGCGCTGTTGCCAGCTCTTAGAAGTTAAGTCTACGGAGAAGTTGCCTCCCTCCACTGGGGAGTTTTAATTCAGCCTTTTGCCTTTTACACGACAATTGTTAGGTAAAGCAGGTGAGCAGCAGCGAGCAGGTAGACAAGATACGCGTACCGACCGTGATACCTACAAGGGCGTGTTCGTTCTTAGCCTTGCAACTCACGCGGGTCCTTCGCTTTTGGCGCATCTTAAAATATTGCATTTTTTGTGGCCTTGTGACACTCTTCTCGTCAACACATGTGTCACATTACCAAAACTAAATTTCAAATAAAAATTTGTCCTTACTTCGAACGAGAAATGGAATAGTCTTAGCGCATTCTGCTTGCAGGGTTCGATGCCTCAAAAAAATTTCTGGAGAAAATAATTTGTAAATATATGACCAATATGTACTAAGGAAAATTTACCGTATTCGAAAATGCGAGTATCACTAATGCGTTCACTTCATTCTTCGTAACCATAATAAAGTTGAAAAAGCCCTCAAGAGTTAGATCCGTATAAATACGAAAGTATTTTAGTTGCTCTCTCACTTTATATTTGGTCAAGAATTACTTAGAATCACCTGTACTTGAAAGCCGCCACTTCTCAGAAGATACAACAAATTGTTCCACTCGGTAGCATTCGAGGGAAGTTTGTTTTCAGCATACATACAGAGGATATGTAGTCCTATAGAACGCTGTATTAGAAATTAACAATATATGTATAGAGAATAGCGCTGCAATTAAGTATGACTGCATGCGCTTCTGCAACACTTTCACTCGGATGCAATCGCACAATCGTCATAGTTCGCCAGCCAAATGAATGACGGTAATGCGGGACGATGCACTATAGGTTATTTCGACTGTCATCACCTCCGAGTCATTTTGCAAGCACGCAGCCAATACCTACACGAGACACGAACAATAACACACTCTCCTACATTGAGAAGAGTAATTTAGTATATTGTGGTCTGTAAGGGCTATGTCACCACAAAATGACCGCGAACAAGCCCACGGTAATGACCGTCGAATAACCCAGTGTATCCCAGTCCAAAGACGATGACGACGGACTTGTGACATGTGCTCGAGGTCCGATCGAGTGACCACTTTCGCGATCGTATAGAAAGGCGCACTGCACCTACGTGAAACATTTCAAGGGATTTTATGGTCGGATATGCTGTATAGGTGAGGGATGCACGGTCGACGTATTCGGAAAAATCACATTCCCATAAATTCGCAGTAACACAAAGAGTTCAAAGAAGAAGTAAGATCTCCAGATTTACAGGCTAAGTAGAAACTGTTAAATTTCCCTCACACTGCCGATGATCAACAGAACTACGTTTAAGAAATCGCTATGGCTCCGAAAATAAAAACAAACTTCTCGTACATTTTTGTTGTGGTTTTACGATACAGAATAGTTAGAGAAACAAATAATTAAAATCAAAGGGTAAATTATAAAGAAATGCTTACCGTATCAAGACACCTGAAAGGCAAACATGTTGGTTCTATATATGGCAGCAATGCAGAGTACGTTTTTGCACAACAATCGCATGAATTAGGTAATGTCCTTGAGAAATGCACATATTGACGCATACTCGTACATATATGCGCGTACCATATAGTGAAACGCCCGTGTTATATATATAACTGTGCAGCACAGTTTTATTCCATCTTCCGGGTTGTTGCGCACAATATGACATCATATTGCCCTCTACTTTGCAAGCCACGTCTTCTTAATACATGAGCAACTTTCTCTTCTTGATCAAAAGATAACTTTAGCGGGTTTGATGACATGCTCTGTAGTGCATATATGTTCTCAAGTATAATAAGTATATGTGTTGCGTATCATATACGACGTATATATCGAACCTTCGTAACTCGTACGCCAGCACCGCAGACTGAGGCAAGGTGTACGTGTATACTGTATATGTACAATTTAATGAAATAGAGTTCAAGGGCTGTAAAGGGCTAGCTGTAAAGTCAAATTCAAATTTTGAGCTGGCCACGCATTTATAGAACAGTTCGCAGCGCTTTTATATAGCAGGAAAAAGTATGAAGAAAATAAATGAAGTATTGACGAGTGAAATGGACAGGAAAATCATCCAAACAATGGTGTTCCGTAACCCTCGCAAGGGAGAGGGAAGCGAAATGTTAACTAATGTGAAGTACCATATATTTAAGGGAAGTTTGTGACCACGTTTCTTCATATAGTGGTTTATCTAGCAGGAAAATACTCACACAGACATTTGTGATCAAGAAATGAAAGCGTCGAATTATCTTGACGAAGACACACACACAAACCGCATTTACCTTAACTTGAACGTCTCCAGAAATCTAAGGCCATCGAATTTCCATAGTTTGAGCCTGAACTGACAATTTAATGATCTAAAATCGGTATAAATCCTTCCTCGTCTTTCTCTAGACAAAACCTAAGGCATTGCTTTGTTTTTCTATTGGTCTTTGTAAAATCCGCATTTGATTTGCTGCGTTACATAATCTTCAAGCATTCTTCAAAACAAGGCCGCTTTCAACCTCACTTCATTTCACATTTCGTAAAACAACGAAAAATATTTTAAGAGCGCGTCCAGATGATATTTCATAGGATTTTACGATGCCTCATTTAATTATTTCATAAAGCAAAGGCAGCACGACATGATCTGCGCTTTGTAATGAAGTATCCCAGTCTAACTTTATTGCCACCTGCATGCATGCTTTTCGCCGCCCAAGTAATTAAATCGCTTAGGCGGCGAAAAACATGCATGCTCCGGCGAAAAAGTTAGACTGGGATGTTGTTATACTGCTAGATTTAATTTAAGAAATGAAGATTGGATTTAAAGTTGAGGGCAAGGAATGCTCATTTACTCAATTTAAACTTGTCTAGGAATTCATTTCTTCAGATTTCTCTTTAGAGAACCAATCTAAAGCGGCGAACTTACCATCAAATGTAGATTGTATATAGAAGCGAAGTTCGATTCAAAGTTTGAAACGTCCGGGAATTAAAGTTTCAAAAATCCACCTTTGTTAAAAAACACGGCCGGCAACTTGCTGAAAATTTCATATGGAAATCCGGCTCGATATCACCAGCATGACAAAACAAATGCAACTTATATAATTGCAAACATAATTCGAAAACGATTTAGCATCTATGCATCAATTAAACCTTACGTCTTTTGTTGAATATTATAGACACTATAACTCACTTCTTACACCAAAATACATATTTAGTTGATGTAGTCCAACAACTTGCGACCATGGTTGCAGAGATGGGTAAATACGGGCAAAAATATTCGCATGCCAATGTTTGTGGTATGTCTTAACACTTAACAAGTAAAAAAAATTGAGTGGCCACGCGAAAAAAATATACGATCTCTAACTGCTCGAAGGAGGATTTAAACATGAGAAAAGATATTTTTCAACTCGGTAAAAAACTGAAGAATGACATTGGTATGAAGATTGAAGACGGTCATCCTCAAGGTCGGGAGCTCAGACATCGTTTATCTCTCCTCCACGCGTGAGAGAGGATAGGTCGAATTGCTAAAAGAATGAAAGATAAAGATAACCATATCAAAGAAATTAGCCCACGATTGTTTCTTGATTCTGTTCAGGCATACAGGAGTTTATTATATCACTGAAGAGAGCTAATTCCTCCATGCCTCATACATACAGTATATGCTTGCACGTAAAAGTGCTCTGTCGTCTTCTCAAGTGCGAAGCTTAGGAGTCCCATATATACCTGCATCGCACGTCTGACTGGAGCAGCGCTATAAATGCAAGGCGCGTTGCACTACACCGGGTGTCCCACAAAAATGTCCCCGATTTTTTAATTGATTTTTGCACTTTAAATTAACATATTTGAATTGTCTTTATTCACAATGTATTAAATGTTATTTCCTTTTCGAATTATTTAGGTTATTGAAAATCGTTTAATAACCACTTTACAGAGATCGATTTACTGAAAGAGGTAGAAAAACTAATTGTTCAACGGAAAAGTTTAAAAAAAACTGGTGTTCTTCTTCATTTCTCAATACCTACTGTTAAAAATAATTTTAAAATGATGTATCCTACATACCACCAAGTATGAATCACCTCCATCATTAATAATTATTCGACAACGAATTGAAGAAGTGTTTCAAGAACTGAAAGAAAATTGTGAAATAACACGCAAAACTCTTCGTTCAATGGTGACTAGAAGTAATACTTGCCTTGAGAGAAATGGAGGGTATATATGTCGAAGGATACTAAATTACTATATTCATTTAAACGTTGTCAAAGGTTGCGACTTTTTACTCGTATAAATTTTTGTTTGTTCGGTTCTTTAGAAAGTACAAAATGAGGAACAAAATCAATATTGTTTTAAAAACTTTTCCTATGAACAATTACTTTTTCGACCCTTTCAGTAAATTGATCATTGTAAAGTGGTTATTGAATGATTTTCAAAAACTTAAATTATTCGAAAAGGAAACAAAATTTACTACATTGTGAAATAAGACAATTAAAATATGTTAATTTAAAGCCGAAATATAATCAATTAAAGAAGTCGGGACATTTTTGTGGGACACCCGGTAAATACGCGATGCTTACTACTTGCAAGGTAGGGCGTAAAACCTTTTCAAGAAAGAAATTAACAATGCACTGTGTATAAATAGTTCTCCATCAGTTTTGAACAGTAAGCATATGGCTCAATTATATTCGGCTATTATAGCACTTCGAGTCCAACGTGACCCACCAGCGGTCAGTGAGGGAATTTTTATAATGCTGCTGACCGACCAGCAGTCATTAACTCAATTTCAATAAATATGCTTTAAGAAAACTATATAGACCTCTCACAACTGTTACTAGCGATTTTGAAGATTGTAAACCTCTGACTCCGAATGATCTGTTACTTTTAAATGCAGGAGTAACTTTCCCACCTGGGCTATTCAATAAAAATGATTTCTGCATACGCCGACGCTGGCGTCAAATCCAGTACTTAGCAGACTTTTTTTGGTTGCGTTAGCGAAAAGAATATATCACCCTTTTGAACGAACGCCAAAAGTGGGACGTCGACAGACGACCCCACAGAGCCGGGGACTTAGTTTTAGTTTTGGATCAAAATTCGCCTCGTAATTGTTGGCCCTTAGGCGTCATCGAAAAAACTTATGTAAATAAGTTAGGCAACGTACACGTTGTGGATGTTCGAATTGCAAATGCTAAACCAAATACCATTAAGTTAGGTGATTCGTTGATTAAACGTCTTATCAACAAGCTGATCTTGTTGCGTTCTGTAAAACTTCTGTAACTTTTATTCGTTCTAGATCTTCTTGATGTAAATAAAATATTCGATGTAATTTGCTCCTAACTGTACGTTTATTCGCAAATTAGGCGCCTGTGTAAGCGCCATCCTGCATTCTTGTATAGAGTTTGTTTTGGAAAAAAACACTGCAGGGAAAAATTAATTTCTATTATTTCGGTTCAATTTTTAATTAATCGAAATCTATATACCCGTGGTATCACAGATACACGAGACTATAAAGCTCCACTCGTTTGAAATTCAAAGCCAAACAATCGAAATCCCAAAAGCGCCGAAGAGCAGCTGGAGATACTAGAAGACATTTACAGCGCTCGAATTGAAAAGGCAGCAAAGCACCTAGCTTTGCTGCCTTCTCTATTCGAGCGCTGTAAATAAGGTCTTCTAGTATCTCCAGCTGCTCTTCGGCGCTTTTGGGATTTCGATTGTTTGGTTGGTCATCCTCCATTTTTGTTGGGTTTTTAACTTTGAATTTCAAACGAAATATTCAGATGGAAATCAAGCTAGAGTGGAGCTTTAATATAGTCTCGAGCGTGTATCTGTGATACCACGGGTATATAGATTTCGATTAATTAAAAATTAAAGAAAAAAGATAAAAAAATTAATTAAAAAATTAAAAGCGTTCAAGAATCGACGCGCAGATTGACGCCATCGACGAAGAAATTCGTTACTGTAAAAAAGCTAGGAAGATTTTAACAGCCCGCCTTTTGGAAGAGAATGAAGAGAATGGGTACGTGAAGAGGACGCTCCTGCTACGAACTCTAAAGCCTATTAAAAACATAATTTGAAGTTTTTTGTAACTTTTTTAGTTGAATACTAAAAATCAAAATTGTTTAGTCTAACTATGTTTTTTCATTGTCCTATTTGTCGGTAAATTAAGTCTACCCCTCTTAATTGAAATAAAAAAGAGGGCGAAATGAGAAAAAGGCCGTAAGAAATAAAAAATACAATCTCTCGAGAGTTAAGAGGCCGCGTGAACACGGCCCGTCAAAATATATAGGACTGAAGCTTGTATCACAAATACGCTCATCACACACTGCAGGCTGGCTTCGGACAGATGGACCGATCGACGCACGCGGCTCTTATTATAGTATAGATTTGCTGACTTCAGAATACAGCCGTTACAATTACTCGACTGGCCTAGTATACATCAACTAGCAGGACCCGTGGAAATTCCTCGGACAATGTCGTCGTTAATTAAGCAAGGTGGACCCGTGAAAAAATTCCGTCAACATTGCTTAACCTATCCTAACAGATCCCTTCGGACTGTTTTGCATGGAAGAGACGGGTCTCTCACTGTCAATATCATTGGAATCTAGGTAGAGCCGATACAAAATTTCGAAATCACCAATCCATACTGAAGATCAGTTATCTTAACCCAATATAACTTCTCCGAACCCAACATGACCTATCCTAACTCAGCGTAACTTATCGTAAACGAACCCAACCTAAGCGAATTTAAGATATCCTAACTCGACATATTCTATTCTAATTCAACATAAACTACACTAACCTAGCATAACGTATCAGCAAAAGCCCAGGCGCATCTAATCAAATATGCTTCGATAAAACTGATGCTTTTGGAGTAGCGCAAATAGTTTTGGATAGAAAACCCATAAAATTCAGCAAATATGTGTTAATTGACACTTCTATAACAACGTCCATTGCATTTTAAATTTAGAGCACACAAATGAGATGAAATACACACAAATGATTAGGAAAGAATATTGTACTACATAGTTCCTTAAAACAATAAAAAACCGCATGGTAAACAGGAATTTTCAGCCACAACTTCAGTCCAGCATCTCTTGGCTGATAATATTTTCAGTTGAAGTTTCTCTTTTTCCCTGTTTATCAATCTATCCTAGAGATAGTTTCCAATCTTCGCTCCATTGCGTCGTTCTAAGGCTGTAATCGGCGCAATTATCACTTGAAATATGAATAAAAGATATGGTTCTCTGATTATACTTCTTAGAATTTTAGAAGATATAGAATGTCAAGCAGATCAATGCATGGAAAGGCGGTCTTTTAATCTAAAACTCGGCATTTGGTATCCATGATACCGCTAAGTCAGATGAGAGGGTAATGGACGGACTAAATAACAAAGGAAGGAACAAGCGAATATTATATAGACTAGTGTGCACGGCCCGCCAAAAATCACTGGATTCCACACCTTTCTTGAAGAAATTTTTCACATGTGGATTACAAACGAATATATCCATCTTAAGAGTACCCGTGGTAAAAAATATTCTTGCACTTCTGCGCTGGCGAAATCGTATCACCGATACGGTCATTATAACTATCCTTATGAGCGTGACAGAGAAATGGATGGAGCGGGCTCCAAACAAATAAACCAAGGGTATTATTAATTAGGTAGTAGCCGGACCCGTGGAAATTCCACAGATAATGCCATTCATTGTTAAGCTAAGTGGACCCGTGAAAAAATTCCGTGAACATAACTTACCTATCCTAACCTATCATGTCCTTACCAAATCTATCCTGATGATAAAATGTCACATCTATCAATGCATGTAAGGCCATCTTTCAATCTACTGAGGAATTCGGTATCCGTGATGTCACAAACTCAGACATCCTATGTTTCTTGAGGAATTTTCACTGTTCCCTTTACCACGTTTTACTGGTGCCGAACTGAATATTCATTATTTGTGCGTTGTGAAGGGAACATTAAACAGACAAGGATTTGATAAGGATTACTTGCACTTGTCAAGTATTCCAGCCCTCCCACACCTTCCCGTGGTGGTACCGTTAGTATACCCATTTGGAGTCTTGTAACTCATTACATAGTTTATACGTAAATTGATAACAAGGTGTTTATAAGATTATTTATTGAATTGTTATCTGTGGGTAGAACCAACGTGGGGGGCGCCCACCAACATCTGGGTCTTTTCTCTTTTGTTTTGTGTAATTAAATTTCTTTGAAATTTTGAGTGTAGAACAGGAGTGTCCAAGCGAGGCCCCCTTGATTTATCAAGGGGACCCACTCCTGAAATAATGAATCATTCGAGTGCGTGTGACCAAGTTTCGAGTACCGAAAAAATGGAGGTTCCGCAGCGGCAGCGAGCTGACGCTGGAGATGACCCCCTCGCCTCGAAGGTGAACCAACGTGACAACATCGGAAATATCAAGAGAAGAATTGAAGAAGCCATCGCAACAATTGCAGGTGATGTAAGTGATGAGAGTTGCAGAAATTTGAGCACCGATAAAGTGGACCAGATTGTGAAGTATCTAGCAGAAAGTGAGAGAGCGGTGATTTCGGCCCAAAATGATTCATCATCAGCTAGGGCAGGAACAGCCAGCACGTAAGGGTGGAAGACTGCAAAAAAGGAGAAAATAAAATACGTCCCTCTGGTGTTACCTGACGAAGAGTTCTTTCCCAGGTACTTCTCCGTCACCTTTGAACATGGAGGAAAGAGGAAAACTAACCCGTTTGGAGTTCTCCAACAAATCGCCGCTGTAACTGGCACAAAACCCAAGAGGCTGTTTAGCATGGGCCCTGAATGCGCGATCTATTTAATGCTCGTTATTTTCAAAATTGATCTTTAAAATTAATTCTAATATGAGTTGAATACTGAACTCCAGTTTAACCCGCCACACTTAACGTGTTAACAAATCAAACTGATTATTGTGTAGGCTTCAATTCAATTGTGTTCAATTCTATGTATAACACTTTCAAGGCAATAACTTTTATAATAATGATTTTACGAATATTTAAGTCTTGAAAGTATTATATATTGAATTGTGGACACACACAAATGAAATCAGCATTGAGTTAGAAACATTGTTTCTTGTATTATTATTGTGTAATGTGTGTTGTAAGTGGATCCTACATTTCTTAACATTGACTAACACGGAATTAAAATGGATGGGAACATTTTTATTGCTAATGCAAGAATGTATCTGGGTAGTAATGTACAAGTATAAATTGTAACCAAACGGAATCGTACATTAGTACCCAGTGAATCGCATTTATATATTTATTTTAAAGATTAAATCTACATATCGTTCAATGATAATCTTTTGCACTTGTATCTACATGATTTTATATAGGTGATAAAGTGGAATTTCACGTATATAAATATCTATGAGTGTAAATAAATCCTAGAAACCTGTCTTGCTTATAACATCCAATAAATACATATTTAACACAAAAACTGAAATTAACAAATTATTATGTCATTTTACAACTCAAATGAGGGTTGGGTTAATTTGAACTCGACTCGGATTAATTTGAACTCGACTCGGGTTAATTTGAACTCGACTCGGATTAATTTGAACTCGACTCGGGTTAATTTGAACTCGACTCGGGTTAATTTGAACTCGACTCGGGTTAATTTGAACTCGACTCGGGTTAATTTGAACTCGACTCGGGTTAATTTGAACTCGACTCGGGTTAATTTGAACTCGACTCGGGTTAATTTGAACTCGACTCGGGTTAATTTGAACTCGACTCGGGTTAATTTGAACTCGACTCGGGTTAATTTGAACTCGACTCGGGTTAATTTGAACTCGACTCGGGTTAATTTGAACTCGACTCGGGTTAATTTGAACTCGACTCGGGTTAATTTGAACTCGACTCGGGTTAATTTGAACTCGACTCGGGTTAATTTGAACTCGACTCGGGTTAATTTGAACTCGACTCGGGTTAATTTGAACTCGACTCGGGTTAATTTGAACTCGACTCGGGTTAATTTGAACTCGACTCGGGTTAATTTGAACTCGACTCGGGTTAATTTGAACTCGACTCGGGTTAATTTGAACTCGACTCGGGTTAATTTGAACTCGACTCGGGTTAATTTGAACTCGACTCGGGTTAATTTGAACTCGACTCGGGTTAATTTGAACTCGACTCGGGTTAATTTGAACTCGACTCGGGTTAATTTGAACTCGACTCGGGTTAATTTGAACTCGACTCGGGTTAATTTGAACTCGACTCGGGTTAATTTGAACTCGACTCGGGTTAATTTGAACTCGACTCGGGTTAATTTGAACTCGACTCGGGTTAATTTGAACTCGACTCGGGTTAATTTGAACTCGACTCGGGTTAATTTGAACTCGACTCGGGTTAATTTGAACTCGACTCGGGTTAATTTGAACTCGACTCGGGTTAATTTGAACTCGACTCGGATTAATTTGAACTCGACTCGGATTAATTTGAACTCGACTCGGATTAATTTGAACTCGACTCGGATTAATTTGAACTCGACTCGGATTAATTTGAACTCGACTCGGATTAATTTGAACTCGACTCGGATTAATTTGAACTCGACTCGGATTAATTTGAACTCGACTCGGATTAATTTGAACTCGACTCGGATTAATTTGAACTCGACTCGGATTAATTTGAACTCGACTCGGATTAATTTGAACTCGACTCGGATTAATTTGAACTCGACTCGGATTAATTTGAACTCGACTCGGATTAATTTGAACTCGACTCGGATTAATTTGAACTCGACTCGGATTAATTTGAACTCGACTCGGATTAATTTGAACTCGACTCGGATTAATTTGAACTCGACTCGGATTAATTTGAACTCGACTCGGATTAATTTGAACTCGACTCGGATTAATTTGAACTCGACTCGGATTAATTTGAACTCGACTCGGATTAATTTGAACTCGACTCGGATTAATTTGAACTCGACTCGGATTAATTTGAACTCGACTCGGATTAATTTGAACTCGACTCGGATTAATTTGAACTCGACTCGGATTAATTTGAACTCGACTCGGATTAATTTGAACTCGACTCGGATTAATTTGAACTCGACTCGGATTAATTTGAACTCGACTCGGATTAATTTGAACTCGACTCGGATTAATTTGAACTCGACTCGGATTAATTTGAACTCGACTCGGATTAATTTGAACTCGACTCGGATTAATTTGAACTCGACTCGGATTAATTTGAACTCGACTCGGATTAATTTGAACTCGACTCGGATTAATTTGAACTCGACTCGGATTAATTTGAACTCGACTCGGATTAATTTGAACTCGACTCGGATTAATTTGAACTCGACTCGGATTAATTTGAACTCGACTCGGATTAATTTGAACTCGACTCGGATTAATTTGAACTCGACTCGGATTAATTTGAACTCGACTCGGATTAATTTGAACTCGACTCGGATTAATTTGAACTCGACTCGGATTAATTTGAACTCGACTCGGATTAATTTGAACTCGACTCGGATTAATTTGAACTCGACTCGGATTAATTTGAACTCGACTCGGATTAATTTGAACTCGACTCGGGTTAATTTGAACTCGACTCGGGTAAATTTGAACTCGACTCGGGTAAATTTGAACTCGACTCGGGTAAATTTGAACTCGACTCGGGTAAATTTGAACTCGACTCGGGTTAATTTGAACTCGACTCGGGTTAATTTGAACTCGACTCGGGTTAATTTGAACTCGACTCGGGTTAATTTGAACTCGACTCGGGTTAATTTGAACTCGACTCGGGTTAATTTGAACTCGACTCGGGTTAATTTGAACTCGACTCGGGTTAATTTGAACTCGACTCGGGTTAATTTGAACTCGACTCGGGTTAATTTGAACTCGACTCGGGTTAATTTGAACTCGACTCGGGTTAATTTGAACTCGACTCGGGTTAATTTGAACTCGACTCGGGTTAATTTGAACTCGACTCGGGTTAATTTGAACTCGACTCGGGTTAATTTGAACTCGACTCGGGTTAATTTGAACTCGACTCGGGTTAATTTGAACTCGACTCGGGTTAATTTGAACTCGACTCGGGTTAATTTGAACTCGACTCGGGTTAATTTGAACTCGACTCGGGTTAATTTGAACTCGACTCGGGTTAATTTGAACTCGACTCGGGTTAATTTGAACTCGACTCGGGTTAATTTGAACTCGACTCGGGTTAATTTGAACTCGACTCGGGTTAATTTGAACTCGACTCGGGTTAATTTGAACTCGACTCGGGTTAATTTGAACTCGACTCGGGTTAATTTGAACTCGACTCGGGTTAATTTGAACTCGACTCGGGTTAATTTGAACTCGACTCGGGTTAATTTGAACTCGACTCGGGTTAATTTGAACTCGACTCGGGTTAATTTGAACTCGACTCGGGTTAATTTGAACTCGACTCGGGTTAATTTGAACTCGACTCGGGTTAATTTGAACTCGACTCGGGTTAATTTGAACTCGACTCGGGTTAATTTGAACTCGACTCGGGTTAATTTGAACTCGACTCGGGTTAATTTGAACTCGACTCGGGTTAATTTGAACTCGACTCGGGTTAATTTGAACTCGACTCGGGTTAATTTGAACTCGACTCGGGTTAATTTGAACTCGACTCGGGTTAATTTGAACTCGACTCGGGTTAATTTGAACTCGACTCGGGTTAATTTGAACTCGACTCGGGTTAATTTGAACTCGACTCGGGTTAATTTGAACTCGACTCGGGTTAATTTGAACTCGACTCGGATTAATTTGAACTTGACTCGGATTAATTTGAACTTAACTCGGATTAAATTGAACTTGACTTGGATTAAATTGAACTTGACTTGGATTAAATTGAACTTGACTTGGATTAAATTGAACTTGACTCGGATTAAATTGAACTTGACTCGGATTAAATTGAACTTGACTCGGATTAAATTGAACTTGACTTGGATTAAATTGAACTTGACTCGGATTAAATTGAACTTGACTTGGATTAAATTGAACTTGACTTGGATTAAATTGAACTTGACTTGGATTAAATTGAACTTGACTTGGATTAAATTGAACTTGACTCGGATTAATTTGAAGTGAAAAAGGCGTAGTTAAAAATATAATCCAATGAAATTGGACCAGCAATTCTACAATTTATTTTCACTTCATACGGGATGCACAGCTATAATGAACATTCACCTTGGCTTCAAATGACAATTTTTATATCAATAAAGTCATACTCTGGAAGCACACTTCCTAATATATAATGCACGTAATTAGCTACAGTCTGACAAGAACCAGAACGAGAATTCGGTTGAACTTACGCCATCCTTAACTAGAATATAATAAAGTCGATAAAAATTATCAGTAGTAAATTTGAATCAACGAATTTCCCCACAGATTGTAAGAGCATGTGGAGAAGTTTTGATTCATCAGGTAAGGATAGTTTGCCTCGTTTAATTTAGGTATATTCTATCCGATGAAAGGAACTTAATCAAATTTAAAATCTTAGTTAATTTTATTTTGGTTTGGCAAAAGATAAATGATGAAAACAACTTGTCAGAAATATTCAGACAAAATTATTAGTTGTGGTTTAATGGAAATCTAAACCAAATATAATCAAAACATAGGCAATTACAATTTACTTTTTTAACTCGTCAGAAATTTTCAAACAAAATCATTAGTTATGCTTTAATGAAAATCTAAATCAAATATAATCAAAAACTAAGCACTTACAATTTATTTTTTATTACGTATTATTATTGATTATAATAATCATTTAGCTTAAAACATCCTATAAATAAGAGCGTCGATCGCAAGTGAATTAGAAGAGAACATTTAGTAGGGACTACAGAAACTGTGACCCTATATGCATAAGGTGTGTTCCCACACATGATACCCTGCCCCTAGAAACGACCTGTTAAAACCGAAAATGAACAAAATAAAACGATGAAACAATGGAAAAGAAATAAAAACTGAAAAACGAAAAGCGGGCACGAAGGTCAGATTTTCCGAATGCGTATCTATAGCTGAGCTGACTTAAGAGTATCTCCCCTGAGAGCGCTAGTCCCTACACAACGTAGGATCGTCAAACCTCAATAACCTGAACTTATTGCGTACCTTATACCTCCTGAGGAGTTTTTAATACTCATACGAATAGGTATTTCTGAAAATATCTTGAATGAAACCGAAAAAATACACTTCTAGATGCTCTCATTCAAACACACTATAGCCAAATTATGCAAACGGATAAATGAGATTAAAAGAAAAGCTCCTCAGCTCATAATCTTCAAGAACTCGAGCTTGCTTCCTCGATCCATTGCATCTTAGTTGGAAAACGGCGCAGTATCTTCGACGCTTTTCTACAGTTCGGCGCAGTATGGTGCTCTAGGGTCGATTTAGAGCGTAACATTGCGCTAACAGTTATGGTTGAAGCGGAGATCGATTACAGCCGCTAGATCTCTAATGCCATGAAGACTGTACGCGAACCTCAGTAGTGTATGCTGTCAGAAAACGCTATAGGTCAATCAATAGAGGGCATTACCGTGTAGCCGCCCATGCACGTATACGGTTCGTTTCCGATTACAGGTGTTAACTGACGGAAATGCAACAGCGTCACTCGCAGCCACGGTGCAAGAAAACTGTTGTAAAAGTGGACATGACATTATAGTACCGCTGCATTATGATTACCCCAGTCTGAACTACTGTGGTATACAACGTCGATTTTTGTAAGCGATTGGCCGAACTTGCTCACAGAGCGCAAGTGTGACGAGGCTGGAGTGATCTTCACTTCAACACAGATTCCTGCGTGAAAGTTTCGGGCGTGTAGCTGCCAAACTGTTGAGGGCTAAAGGGTATAGCATATCCGTAGAGTTTCCAATCCTCTAAGTTTTTCTGCTGCTTTTCCATACGGACGTTTGAAATAGTTGTTAAATTCAAACACAAGTACAGCTTATATCACAGCTAGCGATGTGTTGTGACATTCTCGTTATTAATCAAAATGAACAGTTAGGACAAACAAAATATATCTAAAGCGGTTTAGTACATACTTAGAGCCTTTTTGATCTACGCCAGATTGAAGTATTGGTAACCAGATCCAATATTTGAAGTTAAAATTTGCCAATGATACCCCAATAAGTAGAATGTACTTCAAAGTACTCTCGTCCAATCACGCTAGTATAGCGACGCACGAAAAGAAAACTTGTACAACCAATCTAAGGGACTGAGGTGAATTCTAGTTATTGTTTGTGTATTCACTTTCACAAACATATTTAGGGAAATTTATATTTTTGCAGCAGTTTTCAACTCCCAATTTTTTTTATACAAGTGTGAAATTATTTCACATTATCCACTGTTATTCGGATTAACTTTCAAGAAGTATCCTCTCATTGTGTGAAAATTTACTTCGAGAATTTATAAGGTTTTAGAGTTTACTCAAGCCTGCCATAAATATCACGACGAAAAAATATTACAAAATTGTTACAGATTACAAAAACAACCTCAAAAATTCAAACATGGAATGGAAGTGCACTTCAAAAAATCTTTGATATTTTCTGATTGTAATGGGGTTGTTGTTTTAGAGCCACCGAACGAAAATGTTAGTATAATTCAAGGAAACGGCAAAAAATGTATTCATGTACTGAATTGTGTTTACTCAGCACAGGACCAGTGCAGATCGAGTGCATGCCGGGCCGTAGCAGCGCGCATGTTCTCAGACATCAAGTACCGACCAACATACCTTAACTTCTCGTGTTATGCATTTAAGCAACTCTTCAGTGAATGAAAATATCACAGAAACAAAGTATTTTAGAACAGAGCATTGATATGTAGACTGAAACATTAGCCTTTAACTGGAAACAGGTTTACATCAAGTTCCCAGCTTCAATAAAATGAAAAGCTTCTAAATTAGTTGCACATGTTGTAACTTTTCTCCTGAAACCTCGCTCAGATACAAATATAACCTTGAAATAACATTTCAGTGTGCCTGTAACATATCGCATACATTTTTATAAATTTCAAAATTCAGATATTTTCTTTTCTAAAGCACATAATTTTGAAATTATTACGAACAATCAATCATAAAATCAATATTAAATGATAAATTTGTACTTCTTTCTTTCGAAATTTCATTTGTGTAAGGGAAAAAATGTATTCAAATATACATCGTTTGCTTCGACGTTGGGATAAACTTTCAACTGAAACCTAATCCCCCTACTTCCGGCCTTCCATCAGCGGCTGGAATCACCTAAAAACTAGAGAATATATTTTTGAACACTGGGTTGCAATTATTTGCTTCATCATAAATCGTCAAAATTCATTATTAACTGAAATAATACTGAATTATCTCTAGCAAGAGTTCAACATTTGACGATCAAGTTCCAGAAAAAAAATTTAAAATGCTAGGCATGGCGTTCACGTCTCCACAACTAAGCTCTGTACGACTAAGCTTCTACAGCAAATACTGGCAATTCTTTGCTCAATATTTACGGATATCGCTGATCGAGTAAAGCTAGTTATTCGAGTAATATGGATGTCGAGAGATGCAATCAGCAAACCTCTTTCGAGTGAAACAGAGAAATTCCACACTTCCCGAGAGGTAAAAAATAAATACCAACCGCCATTATTTTCTGCTCGGGAGCGCTACGTTGCTGAATTGAATGAAAAATCACAAAATTATGATAGCGAGGAAAGAAAACACAATTTGAGATCATCTTACCTTGAATTATAGAAGAATGTGTTGTTCCCGGAGATGTGCTCCCAATTAAATTGTAGCGTTCTTTTTTATTTCGAAGCAACTTTCCACGTAGTCACGAGGTAAATCTCTTGTTTACTGATTTGAAATCAATCAGAAAGTGTCTTGGCAAAACCCTCCGCAAATCCTTCGGCTCATCCTTCGACAAATCCCTCAGTAAATCCGTCACGAAATTCCGTGACAATAAATCTCTCGGTAAATCAACGAATAAATAATTTGTAAATCCTTTGATAAATATCAGTAAACAAATCATTCAATACAAATTTTTCAGTAAATCCTTCAGTAAAGCTCTGAGTGAATCCCTCGATAAATCCTCCGGTAAATTCCACGGTAAGCCTTTGGACAAATCCTTCGGTAAATCTCTTGATAAGTCTCGTACGTCTTCAGATGGATCTCTTGGTAAATCTTCAGATAAATCCATTCGTCAATTTTTTGTACTTTCAGTTAGAATTTCAAGACCAACCGAGAGTAAAACTTCATACAATATTAAAGAGATAACAATTAAAATTTTTATTTTACTGTGCTAAGGTAAAAAAAATCAGTGCGTTCTATTCCCTGACTATATTCATATGCAATAAAATTCACTCTGGAAAAATTGGTATATGTGAGAGCGAGGGTACATACGACTCGATAAGCTATAGCATTACATAAAGCAAGTCATTGCATGCTTTGAGCAATATAACAGGCAGCAGCCGAAGATTAGTTATTCAAGTAATTAAAGTTATTCCAATGCAGTGTTATGAGTAGTTTATTAATGCAGGTATATTCATATGTACGTTAAATTAAATACTTTCATTGAACTCTAAGTAATACTGTCGATTTTAGAAGGATAAAAGGGAATTTCCAGGATAGGGCTACAAAATAATGCAGTAGAGTAGTATACAACGGTATCAGTTTTGCCATCCTCATCGGGCAGCGTCCGCATTTCCTTCAGTCAGATTATATTAGATACGTTAGTTCATGCCTACCGAATCGTAGCAAAGGCGTTCCAAAGAAAGGCACCACTTAGCATAAACTTAAGAACGAGAACACAGAATCTATGCACAAGGTGCATAGAAACAGTAAGTTGACAAAAAGAAGTTACGGTAAATGTTGAGGAGGATTCGGGAATCGATAATCCACTTTTCGAATGCTAAACATAGTAAATTGGATCGAAATAAACAAGTTTTCTTCTATGCACTTTCCGTCGTAAATGATTATTTTACGAATTATAGCGGTAGGTTTAGTTTCGTCTTTGATGACGAATGCGCTCAAATAAATAGCTACTCATTGATTTTCAAATTTTTGTTGCTTGAAACGTGGTAATAACATAGAAATAAACTACTTTTCTGCCATACACTTTTTTCGTCAAATGAATATTTTACGAGTTAGCGCGATAGGTTTAGTTTCGTCTTTGATAACGAGAAAACCGGAAGCGAGACGCCATTGCAGCGTTGCCATTCGCAGTGCCAAATGAATTACTTCCCGCTTCAAACACTTGAGTTGCGGTAACTAATTCACCGCTATAACTCGTAAAGTATTTATTTACGACGGAAAGGCCATAGAAGAAAACTTGCTTATTTCGATCTAATTAACTCTGTTAAGGCACCTAAAAATCAAATATCGATTCCCGAATAATCCTCAACATTAACCGAAGTTACGAAAAAAGACAAAAGTTAAAGAAAAAGTAGTTGGTGGTGAAAAACAAGAGAGCTTTGAACCAAAATAGATGATCAGGAACAAAAAAAACTTATTCTGTATCAACAATAGAAAGAATACCTACTCTTTAGCTCAAGACCTTACATATGTATGGTCGTAACCTTAACTTGTACCGAACTATAGAGAACAAGAAAGTAATTTAGGTTTCAACAGCTAAAAATTTTTAGCAAGCTAATGATTTCTCCACATGATTGTGAAGTGCGTAAACACAACGACTCCACGTACGGCCAGAAACTTTCAAATTGAAGTACAAAATTTTAATTTGAACTCACACAACGATAGAATGAAAACATTGCTTCTGGGCGTGATATTACCTCATTATATGCAAAAAGAAGTCATTCTGCAATTTACACGTGCACAAGTAATACAATGCTGCAGATCAACCACCAGGTAAGATATTCGCCTCGATGATTAATTTGTGCCAATTCCGACCATAAGCACATGCATAAACATATAACAGTTCTGGCTCCTTTTGGCATCCTGCCCACTGCGTACGAAGTTGCACAAGGCAATGACAACGACACCTGGTGTACTTCAACTATGGAAAATTCTTGCTCGTTTCTACGGACTGCAAAAGGAAGTGAAGTTTCAAGTTCCTAACGCACCTCTCAACTGAATTTCTAGGGAAATATTACGCGAGTCCTTCGAATGTTCCGTACTTGGTTGTTTAAATAATAAAAGTGAAATGAGACGCAAATGAAAATTGTAACAAAGGCAGTGATGATTTTGACTTGAATTATTCTAAATTTTCAGGTTGAATTTGATATCAAAATCAGGAATGCGATCACATCAGTTACATCCGATCTGACATTCGAGAGTGCTATAATGGATGACTAACTTTTGTTTTGCTTTTATTTATTTTAAATCTGTATCTTGAAGCTCCGTATAACACTTCGCTGCGCAAATCAGGATAACAAACGGTTCAAAAATTTAAGACCGTGTCACGCGCAAGTTTTCTTGACAACACGCACAAAACTGAATAAATAATGTATGACATTGTGAATTGGAATAATGGAGCTCATTTCAAATTCTGACCAGATATCAAGATTGTACTGACACCTGCTCCCACAACAATTGGGGTTTTGATATTTTGATGTAAATGCAGCACAAGAGGAGGGAGCTAAAGCAAGTATGTTACAACAGAGCTGCTATAAATGATTTTACTTCAAGTGCAAGTCAGAATTCCAAACTATTTTTTTAATATGTTGAAGATTTGTACAAAAATTCACGTGAGAAGCATTTTAAAATATCACTGAAAAATGTTTCTTAAACTGAAGAACTATGAAAATGGAAATAGCCCATCCTGAGTAATTAATAATTAATTCCCTTGAACACATGTAAATAAAGCATAAAATTTCGCAAAAATATGTTATAACCTTTTACTTCAAAGTATCAAATGTATTTCTTCATTGAATATCAATTTTCTGTTTTTTGAGCTGTATTTTGCTTGCGCACAAGCCTACTTGATGAGCACGAATGGCCCAACCACGAAGAGTGGTAGACAAGATGTGTATAGCACGCAGCAACGCCACCAGCGCTTGAGCCCCGTGTTTCGGAGCGTAGTCGACTAAGGAACTATAGTTTCCTATACAGTGCAGCGATGAACTCGTGCATGGAGCAGACTCGAGGCCCAAAGCTCCACCTTGAATGTGTGAGTTCCGTTAAAAATAGACCATGGAGCTGTGAAGTTAACTGTAACATTCGCGAGGACTGACATAAGGACTGACATGCATAATCATGCTATGACATAATCTGCGAGGACGGACAAAATCGTGCATTTCTAACTTATTCTCGATAAAATTGCTTGTATATAGTAGCCAAGAGCTAGCTAATGTCATATGGCTGAGAACTATTACCACGCACGTAATTGCAAGTTTCCTCAGTATTCAGACCCAGCAGGTTTTTTGGTGATTTTGATAGCCATTAAGAATGCTTTTCTTGCTGGACCCGATGTTCTGACACTGCGGGTGTAATAGCTTTGAGAAAAAGCTTTGAAATCACGGTAAGTCTTAAAGTTTTGAAAAATTATGAATTATGCAAACAATTCGGGACTACTTTCCTAGCCAAGAAGCACCGATTGAAAATCGAAATATCGTTAGTGTTTCACTTTTATTAATCATTTGTCTAAAAGATTGCTCAGGTGCATTAATCAAAGTCAAATGATTGCTACACTAAATTAAGATAGTCAGCTTATCAAATAATACTTGGTCCAGTTTTATAAACTATGAACCCACATATAGTGTGCCCAAGAAGAATCCAAAATATTTGTCAAAGTACTCGTATTACAACGCCACACAATTTTCAAGCTTTATGGAAAACAACACCTCAGATTATTTTAAAGAGATGAATAGAATCAAAGCGCAAATCACATTACACCATGAGTGCTCCTAATTCTCTCTCTAGTATAGGTCGCAATACAGACGATACTCATCATTCAACTCGAAACGTCCCAACACATTTCAAAGAATTAGAATGTGTAGCGCATCCAGTATGTTTTCATTTAGTTTTTATATGCATCTATGGTATTATTTCTTAGAACTTAAAAAAGATATTAAATTAATTTGCTGTGAGAGAAGCCTGGACCAAAAAGCACACACTCAAGTCCAAACGCTAAATTTGGAAGGACAAATATCAAAAGAGATAAATATTAACAAGAAATTATTTAAATTGAAAAGTTTCATAAAAAACCATGTATAATTGAATTGTTCATATATTGCACTTTACTTGTTTCAATTGAAAAAAAATTAATAAAATGTAACAATACTCAAGTCCTCCTAAACAATTGAAATGCGTTCTACCGCATGCTCAGCTAAACTTACACTACCAATTAACTTTAACATCAGAGGAAGCTGATTCGAAATACGTCGAGATAGATGGCGGGAACTATAGGAGTGTTGTCGCTACAATGTCTCACCAATTGAGAAACACTTCGCACTTCAGTTGGAAAAAATGAAGAAAATCACAAGAGTATACAAACTTGCACAATCGGCATCAATGTTTTACTTATAACGCAGAAGAATAAAACTTTGGATAATTATACGTAAGAGATCAGTTTACATTGCAGCAGATATCTAATAAGAATATTTATGATGAGAACCAAAAATCAAAATTGAGAAATATTTCTTAAATGAATGCTGGTGACAAAAGAAAAAAGGCACTCAAAGAAATTATTTCTTTTGGAAAAATTAGCTAATTTTGAACCTCCATAATAGTAGTCGAAAGGGAAAGATAGATTTAGGCATAATTTACGCTCAATATTTCGCATTGTGATGAACAGAACTATCTCAATGAAACAGTCACTGGAATGTACTACTGTGGACGGAGTCAGAGCAGATAGTTTGACCGAATTTAAAAAACTTAGACAATTGAGGTCGTACCACAAATATCAATGCTCATGAATGCAAGCATTAATAGTATTTTGACACTGCAACAAGAAGCTGCTAAATAAGCAGCATGTCTTTCTTATTGGCCAATCCATTCATATTTTTTCTGGTATTTTTGCCGTGCGCTCGCTAGGACCTGCAGTAACTCACGATAAAACTTAAATTGCGCTCCAAAGTTCGGGACAAAACTCAAAACGATCTGCCCGACTCGAGGCGGACTCAGAGGGTGGTACGGGCCTTCGCTAATATTTAGTGTCTTTTATAATGCATAACTAAAAGCCGAAAATTCCTGCACTGAACTTATTTTAATTAAATTGAAGAACATTCGTCGCAGACAGTGAAAATTTGCTCGTGTGTCAATAAATGTGCTTCAACTTACAAATGTCGCAAACTTCTTGCGTCATGCATAGGCAGTTATGATTTTTATCTTGTTAATTCAAAGCTGTTTCAAAAACCTTTGTCTCATTTCACAAATTATTTCGTGGCTTATGAGAAGAATGATAAGTTGCAGAGCTGAAGTAAAACGAGCATTTTCTTCTTTCTCTGATATCTATCATCTATTTTCAGATGTCTCTTATTGTTAATGAATCTCGTGAACTTTTGTGATGGCGTTCACTAAAAAACTTAATAAACCCAAAATCTAAATCATAGCTTATCTGAAGATAATCAAATTCGAAGTTTCGTCTTTCAGACTTGAAAATATTTATTCTAATCTTATCTCCTTAGAGTAGATTACTCGTAGGTGAACAGATTTGAGTAGAAACGTCAGGCAGATGGGCATTTCAGGGTTGAAGATGTATTGTCAACCAATAAGAACTCATAAATAAAATATATAATATACCGAGGCGTGACAAATTCGATCAAAAACTCTATTAGAACTGCGCATAAATCTTTAAACCTCGTTCTGCTGTTCTTACACTCAGTCAATTACGCTACTGACCTCTTACTATAAAACTATGCTTAGTCGTATTTGCCTCTCAAAAGATCTTGAAACGTCACTGTGCAACACCACACAGAATTTGAGGAAACGATTCAGCGAACATCTTTATTGACCATTGATTTGATAGAAGAGTTATTATCAAAGTCCCAATATGAAGTTATAAAGGTGGACTAGCAATTCCTGAAAAAGCCTGCAGCAGATTTTAATACTACAATGTAACTATGTATATAAGCAGTATTAGTTTTTTCTCAAATATTTTTTTTCAGAGCAAGCAGTGTGAAGCAGACCAGCGTAAGATTTCGTGTCTTAATATGAAAACCTGTGTCCAATTTTACACACGAGAATTTGTAATGATTGAAAACTATTAACAATTTCTGTGCTGAAACTAACTGATTACCAGCATCATCACTTTGCCATACCCTTGAGAACGTGAATCCATTTCAAAATTAACATTTTATTGAGAATATTCAATAAAATTCAGCTACTTCAATCATCTAACAATTCAATCGTTAATTTCTCAAAATTGAGATGAGATTATTGTACAACAAATAACAGTATCTAGGAACCATTCTAAATTTCTTAAATTTTTACAATCCTTTTGAGAGTTTTAGGTACGTCAAGTCCAGTTGAAGTATTTGTAATCCAATAGTACAAACACTGACATGCAGGGCCATCTGCTTCAACATGCAGACAAAAATCTCCAAGTTGGAGACACAAGCTACGTGTGTACGAGCATTCAATTGAAGTGGATGGATTGACCCTGTTTTTGGGCCAAATCAGACATCTACCACTATCGCTCAAAGAGTCGCAATTGGTAAACATTCTCAAAGCAATTTAGCTTAAAGTTAACGTACGTCCTTCTCACATTATAGTTAGCAAGCTGGAACGTTTTTTAGCTATTGCTATTATAAGATTAAAAACTTTATTTAGATGCTTCTCTGCATTCCTGTACTGAGCTGAAAGAGGCTCAAAAAAAAAAAATGCCGAGTGAAGTATATGCAAAAGTGATGAGTCAAGGTCGAGAGATAGATGTCACCGAGCATTCAATACCATGCATACTCAAAATTGAATGTCTTTAGTCGTTAATGAAACCCTTGAAATACACATCAACTTTGAAACGTGTGCTTTATTAGACTGAAACGCGCCACAATTATTTTGCAAATAATTTGAACTTCTTTACCAATTAGTACGTGAAACAAGGGTTTCCAAGTTCTCAATTTGATCGAGATTTTAAGCCTAAAATTTGCATTTTTTAAACACACACCTCATACATTATGTTCATTGAGCGTTAAAAATACATGTAATTTTAATTGTGGAAATATATGTGTGGCAATTTAATTCATAAGAATAGTTAAGTATAAGTGAGCGATAAAATGTTAAATTCACTTAATCCTCACAATGAGTGTAGTTTAATTAGAATCAATCAAAAGTATTTTCAAATCCAAGATGGAAAAAGTTTATTCGAAGAATTAATGGTCTGAAAAAGACATTTTATACCTAAATCTATACTCATCACTCGCGCGAAAATGGAAACGAAAAAAAAGCCCAAGATGAGAGATAATGACTTAAATCTACGGACATGTCGCATAATATTCAACTTACTATTTTTGAGAATGATATATTTCAGTCTGAATATCTTTGTACTGTCAGACTCAGACTGGTTAAGATCATTGTTTCACAAAAACAAAACAAGAGCTCATTTAGAACGGTGTAAATAAATAAATTCCAAGTTCAGCATATCAGTGCGCTAGCTATGGTAAGCTAGTGGTATTTTACCGGGATTTCAAAAGTGAAAATTATTATTACAATTGTCTTTCACAGTAATAATAATTTTAACTTTTCATCTTATGACTTAACTCGAGATTCATAAATAACTAATATTAATATTTTATCATTACTATAAAAAACACCAGAATGATAGAAATTAGCCAAACAAAGTGGTTTAACACATTCTTCAAACATTACTCGTACTTAAGGAGTTTTAATTATGAAGCGTGTTCACAACACATCTCAGGGAATAAATAGAAAACTGCTTCTTTATTCAACAGCGCAGGAACTTTAAGATAACCAGCGCATCTTCGTCAATTTTGAAGTGTGACTCTACGAATTAGGAGGGAAAGATTACATTGCAAAAATAACAATATCTAGGAGCAAATTGTGGTCTTTATTTGAATTCGGTTCCAAAAATTCCCACCATTCTAAATTTCTTGCAGAATCCAGCAGAATACACAATCTGGAGAAAATGCCTTCCATCTCACAGAGAGTCATAATCCCATTGCAATAAATAAATTTTAAACTCGTCAAAGTTGGAAGTTGCCGAGGCTGCTGCGTCGTGCGGTGAGATATGGAGATCCCCGTGATAGCTAAACATCAAATAACCAGCCACAAATAAGAAAGTCAATTTCAAAAACTGCCAAGTGAGGGCTGCGGCCTGATCAAAAGAACCAGTGAGGGAGCTTCTTGAGGTAACTTCGGCTTCTCTGGCTTGCGTTTCGAGGCAAGACTGAAGTGAGTTTCTAGCGAGCCTATTTTGCCAGTCTCCGGGAAGTGGACGTGAGCGTAAGATATTGAGCTATGAGTGCTGTATATATTACGGCTACATGACCATATCTGTAGGGCATATAAGCAACATACAGAGCATATCTGTAAGCTCAGGCATGAAAGAGAGGCCACGCAACTTTCTTTAAGGGACTCACCAGCTTGGTCTGCTGCGCAAAACTTCGCAAAATCTTTAGGGCGAAATTTTAGGTTGAGGGAGTCCTTATTTGTTTTCACGCTCAATCTTGAAGACGAATGGGTCCATGCAGAAGCCTTCTGAGGAATTTTTTTTTAAATCCTTTGATTGTTTAAAATGTGTTTGATTTCCATGATGCCTCATTAATTTTGGAAGGAACGTATCAAATAAGGTTATCAATGAGATTTTGAATGTAAATGTATGCCTTAAACATATTCACCTAAAATTAAAAATAGAAGTTTTCATTACATAATACAAATTTTATAACTTTTAAAATTTACAATATAGTTGAAAAAAGCAATTTACCGGGCAAACCTGAGATCTGAGTATTCTATACGAATTTTGCATTAAGCTCTAGATGTGGAACGGCCATATATCTAGGAAAGAGAATGTGGTAAATTTGTAGAGCGACAGAGCTTAAGACAGAGTATAATACAATTTGAAAGCTGCCATTTCATGTAGCGCTCACGGAAGGGGTAGATTCAGGTACGTTCGAAATTTTCTACAAATTTCTATTTTCTATTCTAGAGTCAGGTTTCTTATGTTATGGCAACTGCAATTTGTGGAAGAAGACTTCCTCAGCTAAGTTCCAATGACTCAAATGCGATTTTAACTTCCAGCATCATAACACAAAGCGATGCATGTGTCTCTCAAGAGCTGTCCGATAAATAAGGTGCAGTATATATGTACCGCCGAAGCAGGTTCATTTAAAAAATGTGGAACGTTTCACGATTTTGCATGTCATCCTTGCGCAGGGGCCATGCTAATCTTCTCTGTATCGTTCCAATTTTAGTATATGTACATGGTAGCCCTACAAAATTTATGCTTCATTTATTACTGTTTTTTTGTTGATGTGGTATCAAATTTGCATTTTTAATTTAGAGCTTGGCTACACGAGAGGGTTTGCTGAGTTGAGTATTTCTCTCCAGCGTGGTATAATCAACAAAAATCTAAACTCAATAAAAAGATATTCATTTTTTCACCTTCCACTCACCTACAGAGCATAAGTTCAAAAATAACAAAAAGCTAATTTTGGTCAAATTACTGAACATGATCTCGCAATGGTTAAATTTAACGAATTTCTGTTCTGTTTGGAGCACATTGGGGAGGTAATTTCCGATCGATGAGCGTTCATAGTCACACATTCCAAAAAGCAGAGTTCAGCTTCGAAAAGAATAAAACTATACTAACTAATTTCAGCCCTACAGTAAAATAAAAAACCGTTAGTCCAATAGTTTTATTGTATTCAAACATGGATTGGGTGTGCCGTAGATTTTAAGGGTTGACCCTTGTATGATTAGAATGCTAGTTTTTAATTTTCATTTTACTTAAGTTTCAGTTGTCTTAATTCAGAATTACATATCGTATCGTATCGTATCGGATCACACTGACAGCGTTAAGCTGACTAAAATATAATTTATTTAAATAAATTATCCCGTATATTCCTCCAGCCTCGAGAAGCGTATGATGAAAAGTATTGATTGAGAGTCAGGTTTCGTGACTATTAGGATGTATTTACAACTTCAACTTCAATGCCATGAAGTGGAAAAAACACACCAAGACAAACGATCAATTCCACTGTAAGACGTAAGGTAAACCTACTTCCAAGAAGCCTAAAATCTGTCGTAAGCTAAGATATGGAGTTTCGGGTCGAGATAAGAGAAAAGAACTGGTACTCAGAAAGCCACAAGAGAGAATCCCAAGGCAGAGACGCAGGACTCCCTAGAGCAGCATATTGTAGCGTAATTAAGATGCGAAATTTAACTTTTACACGCACGAGTACATTAAAGTATTAGCATTAGCTCACCGGAGCATGGCATTACACGCCTCGGTGTGTACTGCAAAGATAGTTCACACGCAGGGTGGCGGTGATACGAAGCACAAGTATAGTAGCCGCGTGGGCCATACAGTATCTGTGTGACTGTGACGCGTTCTCTAGGGTCTGGTGCAGGGAGCTCGTGATTCAAGGCACTCGACGTTATTCCTTTATTAGCGAAAAAAATCCCGGAAAAACACGACACCGCTGAGAAATTTGCCTGCTTTACGAGCGCCGCGCTGGAGAGAAACGAAGGCCTCCGGAGGAGCGGGAGCGCGACTGCAGAGTTTATGGGGAGGGGGCGGGCCTGATGTTGGGCGAGGAGGGTATTGCCTCTTTTTCGCAGGGTGACCCTTGGCAAATCGTACTCCTGTGACCTGTTTGGTGCCAAGAATCTGCGCAGAGAAACCCTGTTTCCAGAACTGTCACGGGCTCATACAAAATGAGACTGAGAAACTTGCAGCTTTTAACAGGTATTGACTCAATCCTCTTGTTTCGGTGATGTGCAAGGAAAGTAAACATTATAATTTGTGCTACCTCAGCCGACCGGGAACTCCCAATGACTTGGCTAGTTATCGCCCTCAAGAAAATTATTGACGCCTCTGATTGTGGTATGGCCGGTCAGAGCGCTAGAGCAATATTACTTGTTGTAAGCTCATAAATTAATCGCCTAATTAAAAGGTTCTTGACAGAAGAAGAGAGCCTCAAGTTCGATCCAATCGAGATTAATGATAAAAAAATTCAGTAATCACAAAAATTAACGTCATCCCCTACGTTATTGTGAGCAAATTTCAAGTTAAAAAGTAATCTGCACCAAGCATGTTACATACAAAGTAAAAAAAACAGTGCATCTGTACTAAACATGTTGTCATCGTTATTTGGGCTGTGAAACTAAGAGATTAAAAGGCATTTTGAAAATTAAAGAACAGGCATCGAAGTCAAAAGCTAGAAATTCACTTGATGTGTTTGCTCTAAATATTAAGGCCTATAATGTATTCAATTCAATAGATAAAATAATGAGAGTCACCCAGAACAGTTCAACCCTTTAACATAGAGGAGTTTGGTGCGTAAATTGTTCGACTGGAGAGGTAAACAAAATATGTCACCGAAAATTGATAAGTTTTCAAACGCAAATGCACTATAAAATCTTTCATAAAGGAAATTTTTAAATAATTGGAATTAGTTCATAACTAAATCCGATTACTTATACCACGAAAATGTGCGCACTACCTTATTAATAATGACGCCTGACAACACAAGGTTGGCTTTCATCAGGAAGAAGGAAAGAAAAACAGTATGTAGCCAAAAAGTAGGTACAAAACTGTACCACGTTGATTGATTTTTACAAATTTCTCATTCTCTGATTGGTGCAAATACCACAATGAGAGTTCTAATACCCACGGCAGGGTTGAATCAACTGTGAGCAGAACAGTGAAAATAGCAGAGATGATTTAACATGTTCATCTACATGACCCTGGTAGCTACGAGACGGTAATGACACAAATATATTTACTAGTAACAAATAAAACCAGAAAAATAATCCTCGAGCTCCTTCTAAGAAAAGAAATTTGAAGTATTTTTTCCGAGACAGATATTCGGTAATGGGTTTTTCAGCCATTACAAAGTAATGATTATTCTTTGATAATGTTCCAAATTGCCTCATGCATGTAGCTCGAGAAATGCCTACGATGCCCACAAGAAAATCACTCAGAAGAATAATACATATACCGTTAACATACTCGTAATTAACACTGGAGCTGACACAGCTTCAGACAGGAAATAAGAGTTTCATTTATATTTTAATGGAAAAACCAACTGAGATCCCTTTTCAGATCCAGCTCTCTCAACAGTAAAATAAAAACGTCTCAATTAGGAGGAGAAATTCTCTCTAAAAGCAGCCCCTTCTTAATAAAGGAAAATATTCAGAGTATCATATTCACCATACCATCTGGGGTAGGTAAAATATACAATTTCAAAAAACGAATTTTCAACAACTATAATCTGAGGTTTTTGGTGAGTCAGTAAATGAGTATACGATGTAATTTTGACGTTTTATACCGCGTGTCCAAACAAAAGCTGTGTAGTACAGCTTTGGAAATTATTCAAACCGGTGAATCCAATTTCAAAATTAAGAAGAGCAAGACTTTTACCTCAGATATATCAGTAGTAACCTTGTCAATGCTTCAATTACTAGAGCAGTACGAAGTGTTGAAAAAATGTTCCATTCTAAAATTATTGAGAATAAGACACTAAAATAAAGACATTTAGAGTAATAATGATAGAACGGATACTAGAGATAAAACCATTAATTTTCAGTTTGTACTCTACCAACATAAGACTCTTTATAGCATAGTACAAGAAATCTAAAGAATAAGATACGCAAAGGAAACAACTATGTTGGCGGTTAAGTATTGCAACAGAGGCACTCAAGTAAAAAACGCTATTGTAACGGCAGTACTGTAATCATTAATAGTGGAAACTCTAGTTGGAGCAGCAGCAGCAACAACAGCCCCATCAAGACTAGCAATAACAGCAACAGTAAGAGCATCAACACTATCACCACCAGCAGTCCCAGCATCGTCAGCAACCCAATAACATCAATAGCACCAACACTATCACCACCAGCACCACCAACTGCTCAATAGCAGTAGAAGTAACAGCAGCAGGAACAGCACCAACACTATCAACACCAGCCACCCAATAGCAGCATCAGCAGCACCAACACCATCACCACCAGCAGCCCAATAGCAGCGCCAGCAGCACCAACACCATCACCACCATCAGCCCAATAGCAGGAGCAGCAGCAGCAGCAGGAGCAGCAGCAGCAGTAGTAAGGGCAGGCGGTAATTACGGCTGCCAGGAGCGCAGTCGTAATTCAGCAGGCGCAGTAATTCAGGAGCTCTAGCTCAGCGCTGCTATCGCTCCTCAGTTCCGCCCCGTCTCTGCCGCTCTTGTGCGCGCTCCACGGGTGGCAACGCCACTGGCAACTCCACTGGCAACATTGCTCATGGCAATACAGGCAACACGGCAACATACACCAATTACAAATAAGTGGCAATATCGGCACCAACTTCAAGGATGACACAGTGAGCATCCCACGTTGCCTACAAAACCATCGGTAGAGCGCGCAAAATATCAATGTGGATGTCAAAATATACAAACAAGTTCCCACCATTGCCCGTACGAGGATCAGAGCTTGCGCGATTCCTGTAGCCAGTGAGGGCAGGCTGCAAAGGGCAAGTCCAAAATATAGAGATGGGATTCTATGAATGCCTCCGTTGCCATTTTTGCAAGTTAGTCAGTCCTTCACGAGTAGCATATCATTTTTTACAAACCTCAACTTATACGTGTAATAAAGAATCCCTGTTATTCCACCTGTAAGAGGGTTAATTTAAGTTATGAAAACAGAACAATAATTGGGACTCATTTTTATCAGTATAGGTGAAAGTCGCAGATGTCGTTAGACCACAATACCGACTGCACTTCCCCCTGAGAGCCCAAAGACTAGACCGACCACTAGTAACTCGATTTTAGTGGGATTACGTGGCCAGTTCTTTATTTTCTGGAATTAATCCCGCCAATAAGCAACCAATTTTCAGTCAAATAATTTAGTTGTTTGTACATTTGATGCGTTCCCTCACCGATCACTCATTAGCAAAAAATGCACTTATATAAAATACAAAAATTCATGGCATTTAAAGCTGGAAAGTTACTCAATGTTTACGTCATTGGCCATCAGTGCCAACAGACCTCAATTTTCATCTCGCGCATCCGTTCCAACTTTCAGCGCGATTATAAGCTGAATCATGAGATTGAGCAATTAAGCAGCTCTTTCTGGTTAACCTAGAATGTATTCAAGGCTTACTCTATTATAATTACCTAACAAATATTGCATCATATTCAATGAAATTATTTGAAATACTTCGGTAAATTTTTGCGTCCTTGCACTTAGACATCAATCCAGAGAGACGAACGGCAGCAATTAGTTTTACTAGAAGAGATCAACGTCTACTTCGCCATGCAACAAAACTGAGAATAAATTGATTTCATCGTATCTCTAAAAGTTGGCTAATCCTCACCTGTAGGATATAAAAATAATGAAGTAAAAAACGAAAGATTTTCATTTATCCTTTGCATATAAATTGAAAACTAAAAGCGTATCTAAAAATCGGTGAAATGAACCACACGAAACTCAACAACTTTACTGTCTTATTTGAATGATCTATACTGAATGAATGATGCCAATATGAGGGTAAAAATATATTATTTTAATTCGCTGGCCGAAATACGAAATCTTTGAGATATTATTAATGTAAATTTATACAAAGAAGAGGGTCAAATTGTAGTTAAGGGCAAGCGTACTTATCAAGAAGTATTTTAGCTCTTATTAATGCTAATTAGATCTCGTAATGATAATGCCCTTTTACAACCGATCATTTTTGCACTATTTTTGTTTAGGAGACTCAAATTAATGCCTTTAGTGAAGCTAAATTTTGGTATGAACAATGCCGTTCACCCTCAAACAAAACAGTCTGCGATGCATTTTCCATACACTGATGATTCCATATACACTGCGATGCGACGCACGTACCTCATATGAGGTGTCGAAACCGTACTATTGCGAGGGTTTCCAGATTAATACACATATCATTAAATTTATTAATTTCCAAGTTAATTCTAACCTGATACATACTTAAATGTGTGGTAATGTATAAATCGCACGCTTATAGTGCTGCCAGACGGTAAAGTCCGTGATTTTCTTCGCTGCAATTCCTCGTTTAAAATGCTTAGCCTAGTATAGGACATTCCACTCGCAGAATATCTGGTTTTTATATTTGCAATATTATTGTTCATGAACATGAAATTGGAACACGTGTTTTTCTAAAGTAAATTGCAATTTCTGAAATAAGGCAGAAGTCATGGTACTCAATTCCATGCTTCAGATGTGATACAAAGAAGACATCAATGACTGAAAAAAAGCTTCAATAATTTATCGGACATATCTCCCTAAAATATTACACGAAATAAATTTAAATAAATGAAAATTTGAAATAAAATAATTACTGAGAATAAAATAAACTAGCTGTACTTAGATTGAAGCGATTAAAAAGAATTATTTCATCAAAGTGCAGAGAAGTTGAACACAAAGGCAAATTCTTACGAAACACACCTGAGGACACTGACGTAAACATGACCGGGAACAGAAGCAGCCTGGTACTTGCGTGACAACTGTGCTACACGTGCAGCTCTCCACACAAAATGGCTGCCGAATAATTATCCAACTATCACAATGCAGCACACGATTCCGGTGAGTGACAATTCACTGTTGAAAATGCAGTTCAACTCCCACACAGTGTGACGTCAAACGACAAAGCAGAGCAAGATTTTGCTTCATTCTAAACGTATAAGGGAATTTGATAAATATTGTCAAAAGCGATTAAATATGGCGCGCACGAATAACGATGACACTGGTAACACAAAGTATCAAGAGCAAGATGGCTGGCCTGGTTGCAGCGAGGATCGGAGGCCCCCGGCCTGCAGCGGGCCCGTATATTGGCATTAGTTGGTGAGAGCTGAGCAAGACTTACGGCTCCATATCGAGGCCTTCCTAAGATAATGGCGGCTGCATCGCGAGCTTTGCTCTGCACTTCGCCACGAGGCTGTGCTTGTGCCCTGCACTCTCCATTACAGCCAGTGCATGCCTTCTAACACTCTTTCTTGGTATTATCCAAAAGTGTATTGGTAAAAAATATCGATCAATAGTTATAGAATACGTGCATTTTCAAGTCACAAAACTGTAAACGCGTCTCATTTTTATTCAGTTTGAACTAAAACCCAAGTTTGGAAACTGACGCAACTTTTCCGCTGTGATTTTTTTCATATGAAAAATTACAAAGGGAAGCTTGATGAGTGCCGGCACCATTAACATAACTAAATGGTTTTGAATTCATTCTGATGTATCCTAAATTCAGTTACCGATCGAAGCACATCACATTTGTCTTGTGTTAAAGCTCAACTTACAGTTTCCCTCACAGTTCTCATTAGTGCACGTTAATTTTGTGTGCGAACAATATAGCAGTTTACATTAGGGTGAATTATAATGTCCATAAAAGTATTCTGACACTCTCTGTTAAAATTAAGCATTTACGCATAGGAATATTTCCCTCAAAACCAATTCATCGAAAATTTGCCCTACGTACAAAAAAAAAGGATTGCGGTATAATCTTCAACAGAAAACATCTGCACGAGACACGCACACCCGTCAGAGCTGCACGACGAGATGAATTTAGTACGTGAGTTTTGCTACGTTTGCGATATTCACTATATATTTTTTTTAAATACGGAACACTCTCAACAATACACATTGCAATACATTTTGGCTTGGTTTTTTCGCCATCCGTTTCGAATAATCCCACTTCAACTCGCTTCTGGACCCATTATAAAGCCTCCATATTCTGAACTTTGCATGAATATTCAGCAGCTGTAAATTAACATGTATTTAAAGATAGTTTATTTTTGAACTAGAATAAGGCTGGAGTATTTTCATTTCAAACTATTGCCTGAGACCTCATGAGATGATATATAGAGCACTTCTTTAGCTTCAAAAAATGCTGTAATCAATTTTGACCCCTCTGGGAATGAAAAAATGAAGGTATATTCGAATGTTAGTTTTTGCTGTGATGCTATACAAAATGCAAGATTTTCTCCGTCATCGTGCCTGATGCATTGTTCCAGCTCCAAGAAGAGCTGTACTTCAGAGCAGGCTGATGTATCCCATAAAGAAGAAGTGGTAGTTCAGAGAACTGTGCGTGTGGTGAAATAACTCTCTCCATATTCATGGTTTCCAGATTATCTAACAAGACAATACGCGCGAGAGACTCCGCTTCAGGCGAGATGGCCAAACTGATAGGCTGAGCAGTGGCGCTCCTCAGAGTGCTGACTAGCTTCTATTCATGGGAGCTCGTTTATTTCGCAATGGAAATTTATACAGGGCTTCCATTCTTCTGGTTAAATTTTAATAAATGAGAGATAAGAAGTTTGCATAAAATCTTAAATGCGTTCAATTGTTTGGAATGATGATCGTCGCTAAAAAATTAATTTAATGTGATAAAAATTTACAGTTTGACCTTGTCCAGTACATACTGCCAATATTGCAAAAGGTTTATTGTGGCAGTTCGCGCAATAAGAGTCGTGAATTCGAAAAGGATTATGAGTGTTTCTGTTGTGCACCAGATTATGTTTTCCTTTTTGATATTACAAACATTTGGACAAACAAAAATGGAGAAAATTGGGACTTTCTTTTATACTCAAATTTAATAAGCATACCAACAATAAAAATGATAGTTGAAAATGCAGGATTCTTGAAATACTAGGAACTCATTATCTTGAAACTTTCTGCACGGCTTTACGCTTTGCAGCAGAAAGAACAACTATTTCTTGCGAGCACAATGACAAGGTGAACCCTCACAAATATTTTCAAAAAGAAAAATCTCTCTTGAATTTGGCGACAATGGAGGACGCTGGAATGGCGAAGGAGGAGCGACGGCACCAGGAAGAAGTGGAGGCGCGGAGGAGGCCGGGAGGCGGAGGTCGGGCGCGGCGCTCCCTCGTAACTTAGCCCGAGTGTCCACTAACTTTAATTTGGGCTTTCTTTATGATGGCAGCCGCTCTACAACTTTACCAATAAAGTGTGCGCAGGTGTGGACTTAGAAAACACACCCCAATATACGGCGGCCGCGACAGGCGCACGCTAGCCGGCCAGGACTGGCAGAGATATGGGTGCTCTTTCATGCAAGTCTTGCAGCACCCGCTCATATTAATTCCCTCGCATCTTGGCCAGCGTGAGAGTCCATGGCGTTCTTGTCCCCTTCGCCGGCACCTGGGTGTTTCTCACTCGCTTCTGTCACGCTCTCGAGTCCAATAGTAAGAGGTTGCAATTTCGAAAGCGGTATCGCAATAACAATATTCTTAAATTCTTTCTTTTAATTCTCAGCTTTCTTTTTTATTCATAAACAAGTAATGTTTCCAGTCATATTGCGTATCCATATTTCATCAAGTACTGTTTCAAGGAAAGTTTTAGAATATTCTAAAGGAATAAAAGCTCGTGAAATTCTTAATACAGGTAACTCTCGATTTATCAACATCTCGATTAGTCCCTCTCTCGATTTATCTAGTTTTGTTTGCCTCCGTTAGTCCGCGCCATCTCGATTTATCCATCCTTCGCGTTCGTCGCGTATTCCGCAACATTCCTTGTAAGAAAAAATCGAACAGACATTTTGTAAACCAAGTCTGTTTTTTCATCTGTTATTCTCTTCAATGTGTGTTGGTTTGAAATGTGGGCCAGTATAACAACCCGTGTGAGTTCAAGTAAAGAAGTTGATGTACCTATGAAAGTAAATACCAGACAAATAAGAAAACAAAAACCAGAAACAGGAGCATCAAACAATTTATTTATATGAATATTTTCGTTTTATTTACTCCTTTACTGTAAGATACTAGAATAATTATTCGCATGCAGCGTAAAGTTTCCCCTAAACAGGTTTACCATTTATTTTAAACAAAATTTGGTACCTCGATATTCCACCATCTCAATTTATCCAGTCCCATCCCAGGAGACAAATCGAGTCGCCCGTGCACGTTTGTACACACATACTTTATGACAGAATATAAGCCCCAAATCATACAGCAAATAAATGGTACAGTTTACAAGCTGCAAGATCACTTACATTTTAAATATTTAAAAGATTCATTTAGATGCCATTTTCAATCAACATCAGAGACTCTTGATTAACTAATTTACTAAAAACCCTACTGTCACACACCTGAGGCTAGTGATGCTAACGCCTCAAACTGCGTGTTTTCGCGCCAGATTGGCGAAGAATATTGCGCCGCTGATCTTAGGTACTGGCTCTGCAATGCATTGTGCATATAATCTCGTTGAAATACCCCTGAGCGGTGATCCTACCAAGCAGTGTGGCTATTTTACTTGTGTTTTGTGATGAGTTCCGAATTCGGTCCCTAAGATGAATTTCAAGTAATTCTCTATAATGGCTTGGGTAGAAGCTAGCAGAATGTTTAGCTAGTCTCTCAACTCCAAGCATTTCATTGTGCATAAACTGATCAGAACTGAGCCAAATAACCTGGGCCTCCTCTCCTCGGACGATAAAAATGGCAGACATGATCGCAAATATCGAACACGAGAGTCGATCTTTGTTACCGCTTGAATTTTGCAAATATTGTGTTTATTAACCACGACTGAAAAGATACACAATGATATGGAAGTTTCTTTTTTACTTGTTTGTTTAGTTGCGCTCACCCCCAAGAAATTAAGACAGGAAAAAATTAAAAAATCATGGAAAATAGAAAGTAAACTTCGGTCATGTTTAAGCTATAGGGGAACCGAGGAACCGCTGCAATCCGTGCTTAATTGTAACCAGCGCTAATTACCTCCAATTACTGAAAAAATCCCAGGTGTTTCACTGGTGATAATAGGGTTTGAAAACCATTGTTATCGATCAAGTGTTACATTTCAAATTTAACTTCATCGAGTTTTCTCACTGCTCCTGTATACCCTTCTAACCGTTAATGGTTGACAAAATGTTATGAGTAAAATCATTCCACAAAAGCGTTTTTCTTTTCAAATTAAATAAGAACCCATCCGCGAGAGTGCACTTAAAAATTAATTTTGCGGTACACTGTTCATGATCTCAAATATAAAAAGAGATATTAAACTCTTGAAAGATTTACATAGAAATACGTAATAATTTCGTTTACACATATGGTAGGGGCATAATGCTTTTTCGAAACATAAGAAGGCATGAGCACTGAGGGAAAATTAGTTAACCATGTTTCCAGTGGTGAAAATCGATAAATGCCAAGAGAAATTCTAGGTTACTTTATTTTGCTACACATTTGAAGGCGCATTTTTGTACAATCAATTACCAAAGTCTCATCATAAGTTCCCATAATGTCAACTTTGTCTGAGGCATTCCAATTGATTTTTACGATATAGTGGAAAAAACTCCTACAGCTACATATGTATTGCATACGTTTTCCTCGTGCTACCATGAATAAAGATCAAAGTATGAAATGAGTGAAATTTTTCAAAACAGAAATCTCCATTTATCGATTCTTGATGTCCCTCTACAAAAGCGGCTATTTTTGTTGCTTGAACTGAACCAGACCGTTGATTTTTGCATTGATTGTTTTTCACAATCACAGTATTCAATGGGGAATTAATTCGACAGATTAAGTAATTTACCTAGTTTTTATTTAAACAGGGATTGAGGGCTATTTGACGGAATTTTTAGCATTTTATTTAAGCAACAATATTTTGGCAAAAAATGGATGTTCCAAACGAATTTATACAAACATCCTTGATGATGCTCCTTTTACTAATTATTCTGATTGATTGATTATAAATTAGTTTTAGCCTCTCTTTACCACACCAAAGAGGTTCAAAGAGAGGAAGGATGAAGGCACTATTCAGTACGGAGTTAAGGAAACGTGGAATCTATGCACAAAAGGTGTTCCCGCAAAAGATCCCGTGCGCATAGAAACAATAAGATAAGAAGAAAGGTTATGAAACAAGGTAAAAGTTGAAGAAGAAATTCGGAGGCGCTGAAAAACATGACAGCTGAGAACCCAAAAAAGATGGTCTTGAATAACACAAAAAACAAAAATTAGCTCAACAAAAAGAAGGCCTATACCTAACTCTCAGCTCAGGACCTCGCGTTTTCCCCAGTGAGCGCTAATTCCCATAGATACAATAGTTGTATCCCTCTGAGGGGATCAAGTTCTTACATGAAATGAGTTGTAGCTTCAATGACTGCTTCTATTCGGGTCTGAAACCGTTGACATGCTGAAATTAAGTGGTCCTTATTCATTTTGGACATACCCAGTCTAACTTTTTCGCCGGCTGCATGCATGTTTTTCGTCGCCCCAGTATATAAATCGCTTAGGCGTCGAAAAACATGCATGCTTCGGCGAAAAATTTAGACAGGGTAACCTGGACAATAACAACTTTTAATAAATCTATGGTACTGTGAAGCTGTCGATTTGTCTCCCTTTCAATGCAGCTCCACAAGTACCAGTCCATAAGACTTAAATCTAGCGAGGTTGAGAGCCACTTTTTTGTCACAGGATCGTAAAAATTCTCTGAAAAACTAGTTTTTGGTTACTATTGCTTTTTTAGAAGGTGCTGAGTCTTGCTGAAAAATTTATGGAATTACATTGGATACTTTATATATCCACAGCTTAAGAACCGTTTTAAGAAACTAGATGTTTTCAGCATCATTAACCCTAAAACCCTGTTGAAAAATGTAAGGTCTTCACTATACATGGTCTTCACTATATGCACAAGCCATGTTTATGGGGGTTTGACTTGGTTAAGTAACCGCTTTGAACGCATGAGACGGTTCTCCTTATTTTTTGTGGATACAAATTCACCTTTCCTCATTACAGATGATTTGTATAGAATGTTCTGATGCGCCACAGTTCTAATAGTCCACTCTGATACATTTGGGTTCTTTAGCAATGGTCCTCATCGATCTTCCGGGGTCCGCATCAATAATGTTTTGAACATTCCGTCTTAATTATAGTGTTCTTATGACATCATGCAGAGAGTTGAGAATGATTTTGTCCCTTTGCTACAGAGAAAAAATTGCCATCACATCCCTCTAGCTCCAACTGAAGTTTCATGAACAAATGATCTAGTAATATGTAGAAAGTTGCTGATGTCTAAATCGCTATGTTTTACACTACGACTGAATGCCTTTTCATTGCTTGAGGTAGTACCTTACTCTGAATGGGTTACCTGCAATAAAGATAATGTTATATATGATTTGACTCGGTAATGAAGTAAAACGACATTTCCTCAAATAGCTCTCGCTTCCTATATATAGAGTAGTGCTAACTATGAGTGTAACCTACGGTATGAGCAATTTGATTAAAAAAGTATTTCAATTCATGAAATTTTACCTCTCTATTTTTTCGACTAAAACATCATGAAAGATGAATGAGATTAGCAAAAATATTTAAATCTGAGGCATTTCTTTAAAAAACATCGTATTCCTTTATCTGTCAGGTGAAATTTATGTTCATACTCCTGAATGCTCTCGAGTTTAAATATTTCTATGACAGGCATTTCTAATGGATTCTTTTAAGAACATCTTTATCTTAGAATGATATCACACCTAAATGCATTCACTAATAGCTTCACTTTAGTACAAATTTGCACAACTTCGCTGCTCAGGTAGGTTCTGTCCAGAAATTAACTTCGCCTAAAAAGCAGCGCTACCACAATAAACGCTTCAGAATGCCACTGTTTTTGAGTACTGCAAAAAAATTGCACAATAGACTTCCATGAGGTGTAAAGAACAGTGTAAAAATTAATTGAATTAAGTGGAACTGACTGGGTTTAACTTGTCAAATTTTGAATAGCAAGCAGTTGTCCATCCATATGTTGAATAGACACGAGGCAGAAGGTTAAACTAGTTCAAAACTAGCGAAATTATTGATTTTCTTAATTTTGTGCGATGTACGACTAAGGATCACGTCATGCTCATTTGGAATTCTCCATGCCTCCATTATTTGAAAATAGAGTCTCCGTTTAAAAAATTCTCGCGTATTTATGTCCTCCAGGATATTAATTACACTTAGCCCTAATATAATAGAAAGAACATAATCATGTCTCGGAAGTGCTACATTTTATATATGCTCAAACGAGTATTTGCTACTTTTTGCATTTTCACTTTTTTCCGAGTACATGCTTGAAGAATGAATATTTCTTCATTCTAATCGATAAGAAAACATGATTTCTGTGACAACATTTTACTATAGGCCAACTTCAAAGGCCATCAAAGGTTTACAGTCGGTGAGTTGGTTGTATGCGTCATCACTGCATTCACACTTGAATGTACCAAGTAAACCCAGCGTTATTCAAGCACCCTTTCCTGCAGCTTACCTGAAAATGCTGGCCAATTTTAATGAAAAAATTTCAATGAGGCCTTGATCGAACAGTAGCTAATTGTCTTCAGAAAATGTATCGTTGAAAAAGAGACAGAGGTTAAGCAAGATGCTGATTTTATTTTTCCTGGAAGAGCAAAAGCGAAAATAAATGCGACAAAAAATAGATAAAAATGATTGAATACAGAATAGGCCATTCAGCTCTAGATAACTCCTCGAGAAACGCTCTAAAATGGCAAAGAAAAAAGCAAATGAGATGCCCAGCTAACTTTGAGAAATTTTGCGGGCTGATACAGTTAAATGAAATTAAAATATATAATTATCGACTGAATTTCACAGTAAATAGAGACGAAAACTTCAGAATAAACATTCAGGCCAGCTGATCCGAACGTAATCAAGTGCGAGAGCTGGTAATGAATGATAGGACCATATCGTAACATACTTTTTTTTGCGTTGAGATGCACCGTGAATGTAAAGCACTGTGAAGTGTAATCATAAATGTCTTACGAATGAGAAACTTTCAGCACTTTTCTTACGTGTCCGATTAATGAAAGATGGAGTGTCTAATTGCAGATCAATCAGCTGAAGAAAATTAAAAATTCTCCATTAAATTTATTTATTCATTTTTCGTTTCTTTCCAGTCGTTCACCGTGCATTCAATCCTGCTAAAGTACTTGAGATATTTTTTCAACCTAGAAGTTTATTCGGATCTAACTTAGTTCTCCACGGACCCTTTCATTGAACATTTGTTCCAAGTCAAAACACCTGAACCAACATTTCAGTGTTGAACTACTTTCGTACGTAAACGATCTTCATGGGTAACAGAATATTTTCAGCAAAAGTGGCTCATTTTTCTTCGCCAAACTTTACATCGTTTTAAAGAAGAGGGCATGTTTCTTTTAATTTTGCGTCAACGTTGCAGGACTGAATCATTCTCTAGCCGCTGCTAGTTGTTTGGAAACAGTTTTTTTGCCATTATGTCAGGCGGTTCACAACTGCAATTGGCTACATTTTCACCTCGTAAAAGACACAGTTGACAGAATCATTACAGCCCAAAAAAATGCACACTACTTCCTTAAACTATTTTCATAGAAATAACCTGAGCGAAAACCATGCTACGGTACGCTCACATTAAAAAACAGGAAACGCTTCTGGCCTACGTGTTTTTCCAAGAGTTGTGATGACATATTTTAACCAGAACCAACAATAGTCGTCGCATTTAAGTAGAAAAAGTATTCGCGTTATTTTTTTAGAAATTGATAAAAATACATTTGGTAATCATAAATGATTTTATTTTTGGGCAGGCTGTCTATTTATATTCACTTTTGAGCTAATGATTGATTGATCGATTGATTGTAAATTTGTTTTAGCCTCCCTTTACCACAACTAAGATGTTCAAATAGAGGAAAAGCTGAAGAAGAAAGTCAGAGGTGCTGAAAAACAGGACAGCAGTGAATCGAAAAAAATGTTCATAACAAAATAAAAAACATTGTATTTCAACAAAAAGAAGGCCTACCTAACTCTCAGCTCAGGACCTCACATTTTCACCCTGGGAGCGTTAATTCCCATAGATACAATAGTTGTATCCCCCTGAGGGGTTCTGAGCTAATTGTTCAAGCTTCTTAACATTTCATTTAGTCGAAAAAATTCTCTGATTTGAAATAAAAATGTAAGCTGCACAAAGGGTTTTTAAAATGGACACTTACCCCACTAATAATCGCCGCAGACAACAGCACAGGTTCACGTAGGAAAATCCGCACAGCACATTTCAGCGCAGCAACGCTTGTGTCAACGCAGGTCGGCGCAGCTGCGGTGCCGCTGGGCAAAACTGCGCGACTTAGCGTAAGATACTTGCTCGAAAGGTGACTACTGAGGTGGAGTGAACATTTTTACGCCGCCGCCGCAGAGCGCTAACGCTGCCTGCTACATGTATTGTCAGCTGCCTGCCTCTATATCAGGCTGCTCGATTTTTGAAAGGGCATATCATGGTGCGGGCAGGTTGTCTCCTCTCGTAAATTATAAAGAAAGACTGCTCTTAGTTGCCTTCCAGTTCCTCTTCAGTTTCTTCTAGAAATAAAAGCAAAAGCCTATCAGGTCCTAAGAAATAATTTTTCTGTGCACACCTGCGCCAAATGTTAGTGGGTAGCTCAAAGCATTTCAATGAAAAAATACTTGACCATGAATAAGCAATTCGCATTCGCTGTCGAGAGAAGTGAAAAAGAAACTCATTAAATTTTGAACAGAAAAGTGACGTAAAAAATGAACGTTTGGATCGATTTTTCATTGGAAGGGAAGGCGGAAGAAAGATGGGTGCGCAAGTGTGCCGGAGCGCAGCGGCAAGTGTCCAGCTGGCGGCAGCGGCGGCGGCGGTCTCTGTGCAGCATAACTGATGATCTATGCAACGAGCTTCTGCTTCAAACAAGATTATCATGTCTTGCCTTGAATAAACATGACCGTAAAATATCAATGATATCAAGTAGCATTTAAATTCGGTCGCATTGATGAGAGCTGACTGACGAAGCTGTCAGGAGTATACCTCGTTTCCTGCGTGTGCGTTCATATGCAAATAGACCCGCCTTTGAAAAGAGAATAGAAAATGTAACTTTCATGGTATTCGTGTGATGCATTCATTTCGTGAGAGAGAACAAAATATTTCACTCAAAGCAAACTATTGAGTGGATTTGACCCTCAGACTTGAAAAATTTAAAACGATTCTTGCGTTACAATTTTTAACTAGACAATACACGAACAAATAAGTACTGCATGTACAGTTGAACTTTTGTCTCATTGAAAAATTATCATTCTCTCTCTTATTGGGCCGGAAGTTATTGAAGTTATTGTTCCTCATTCTGGATTTCTGTAAAGAACAGCGGATACTCTTCGTGGCTCACAATTTGTTGCAAGCAATCAAAAGAGGTTAACTTGAGTTTGCTTAACAGAGCACTGGTACGAGTGTATCTATGGAAAAATTCTATTGCCCCGTGAATAGTGAGTTAAAAAAAGGTCAGTAAAAACACTGAGCCTGTCAAGAAAAAATGAATACTTTTAAAACATTTACTTGTTTAAAATTTTGAATTTTACATATCAATGCAGCACTTCAGATTTTCTCGATAGGAAAGGATGGAAAATATTTTTCATATCCTAGCCATTGTCCCCAGAGGCACGCATGCAGTGCTCTTACGGACAGTTGTTCGATGAGTTATCGATGAATTGAAAAACTCTTTTACGAATGTTCAAAATAAGATTTTACCAGAGGCTTACACACCATCCCTATAACTTATGAAAAGTATTGTTTCTTTCTTCCATTTTATCATAATTTTCTAATTATTTTTCAAACAGTTAAGAGTTTTGCTATCTATTTTTTTCATATTTATACACCTGGAGAGTCTTTAGTGTCATGTTACCCATGCTTTTAATCCGTTCAATTGTTTCAACAGCGAGTATTATATCAGCATTTGATTCCAAACTTAAAAATAAAACCTCATAATTTACTAACCTCTCAAAATCACCCGTGTTGCGATATATAGAAACGCTAAACTAGATTATAAATCAGTTTAAGTCTCTCTAACCACGACAAAAGAGTACCTTGGAAATGAAGGAGTAAGATATAAATTGGTATGGGGTTTTGGAAATGTGGAATCTATGCACAAAGTGTGTTACCACTCAAGATCAAAAAACAGTAAGCTGGAAGAAATTTTATGAAACAAGATAAAAATTGAAGAAGGAAGTAGTTGATTTGAAAAGCAGGACACCAGTGAACCGCAAAAAAAAAGGCTGGTGCAAAACATAAACATATTCTATTTTAACAAAAGAAAAATCTACCTAATCTTCAGGTCGGAAATTCCCATCCTCCTCCTGGGAGTGCTCATCCCCATAGATATAATAGTTGCATCCATCTAAGGGAAATATGAAGACACCTACTTAGAAGTGAGATTCAACACCGGTCTTCCCAAAAATTTAGAACTGAACACCAGTTATTGTAGGAGTGTTAGTTAAATAGTGCAGAGTTCCTTCCTTCATGATCACGTTCGTGATAATCAGGGTAAAAAAAATGAATAGCTGGATAGTGTACATCTTTCTCATTCTGAACTGAATCAAATTCTACTTCAATATATGCTGACCTGACAACTTCCTGGAACCTTCAAATTTAAAAATTATGAATTTCTGCCGTCATAACGTTAACTTTATGCGTGAGGGTATTCTGCGTTTCTACGTGTGCTTCCAAACTTTTTGCACTGCTCAATTGCATGCAAGATTGCGTACAACAAAAGTGTCCATGCTGCAGTCCTCTATGCATAGATGGCGACGTCAAAAAAAACGGGGAAACTCCTATCAGCCTCATAAAGCTGTTTATGATGAATGAAAGGTTAACTTCCACGTGCGACAATCGTTATCTTCTGCGAGCCTTAAAATTTTTTTTTCAACATGATGAAGCTGACTTGTGCATGGATGACATATTATTGAAATGAAAATTAATTCGAGTATGGCTCGATCTGAAAGTATCGCACAATGTTAAAAACTATATGCTTCTTTAGCAGGATCAAGGGTTTTAGTTGCAGTTTTTCATTCCTCATTAACTGATGAGGTATTTTCACGTGCTTGAACATACGGTGAGTATTGTAGTCCTCTTCTTATAGAAAGACAGATGCATTACGGCAATGTCCAAAAAATCTGATGTCCTACCATAATTATCCAATACAGTTTATTCAAGTGCGGAACTGCTTCAACAAAGTTCAAATAAATAAAATATTCAAAAAAGTCCTTTAGATATGACCAAACCTAAATCCTGAGTTGTGTGAAATCCCATCTAAAATTTAGGAATTTAAGTTTGAATGATTTTGAAACACATTCGTCATTTGAGAGCAGACTCGTGGCTACTGGTTGCGCAGTAGGCCTGAAAATAAGTGTTCAGACCTTGAGCTTTCGTTTGGCTGGAAATAAAATCCGAACGCAGCCGTTTTTCGGACAAAGCTTTATTTATGCCAGCTAGGCGATTTTGGACGTTTAGATAGATTTCTAGGAATGAAAATCAGTGGGATGTCTTGTCTCAATTTACTCTGAGCATAAAGTTATCAGCAAAATTCAGAAATGAAAATATGACACTCATGAATCTCAACTTAAAATTCATTTGGGAGAGCTTATAAAGAATTCTCTGAGCTCAACTAGTAACATTTCACGTATGCATATTTTCCTTGAGTCGGCTGTAGCAGACCAGATCATTTACTAAGACTAGAGTGCGACCGCCGAACCACAGCCAAACATCTTAATTGGACTTTCTGGAGTGAGATAACCGACAGTTAAATGGCTCCAAAACAAGGCTGTTTAGGAAACAAGGTTGTGGACGCTTGAAAAAATTACGCCTTATTTCAGGTATTCTCTATTCTTCTCGGCCTCACGCTCGCATTTTTGCAAAGTTCCTACCCGAGCATTCCCAATTATGCATATTGAAGCGTCAGTCTGCCTCTAAGATATCATTCTCTCATTTTCGGCTTCGTGATTCTGTTCAAAAGACGTTACTCATCTAATCTATCCTCATGTTCAAACAGCCTCATCACTGCGATTTATAGTACATCTCATATGGAAATAAAATGCTGAATTTAATTTTTACCGTAGTTTTCTCATCGTGGTACGCATCACAATTGAAAGAACACAATTATGAGATTCGGAAACTAGAGCCACTTATTATACACTAAATCTCTTTAAAAGTCACGAACTTCTTATAACAGACTTTCAGAGGACGAAGATTTCCTGAGCAGAATAAATTCACTGTTGACAATTCATTCTATAATATACAAAGCTGATACATCTGGAATAACTAATGAATTTACTGTCAGATCGAGACATTGTACAGAAAAGTTCTCCAAAGTTACTGCAGCCTTTAGCTGGTTAATCAGTTCGGCACAGCTGGCTGGCTCAAATACGTTATAAGAGAAGTTGCGAAGTTTCCATCCATCCCACGTTTTACGAAGTGTAGCTCATAATTAATTTAGCGGATGAATATTTATCATCAGATTAGAAATTTTAACGGATGCCTTGAGAAAATGCTTAATTTTTGGGACTCAATTAACCCTAAAATATTTACCCTTACAGAGCATGCAAGAATATTATACGATCCGTTACAAGGCCCTTCCAACAAACGTCAACGAATAAAAAGTAGTTTTCTAGGCGATCAAAGACAAAATTTTAAGGTTCCGATCCACTCTTTTTCAGAGAAGTCTATAGTGCCAAGATTACTCATTGGTATTACCTTCTTTTTGACGACGTTGATGGTTTATCGAGATTAAGGCATAGACGTATGCGTATAAATGTGACTTTTCAAGGCTGAATAGAGATGAAAATCGGCTCTTCTCAAGCATGGTGACCAGCTGTTTCTAGTCAAGTGTTCAATAGTGAAGTGCAGCAATGCTAAATGAATCCATGAATTGCTTCTATCTAGGAGCTGGTTGTTCAAAATAATCGAATTGTTAATATTTCTTGAGAAGGAGTTTTTCGAAGAAATGTAAGAGCTCAGCTTTGTTTGGCAGTACATGCATGCGAACCAGCCCTTATTGTAGCCACAGCTAAGGAGGAAAGTGAGTATTAGATAATTTTACATAATCAAGTTAGTTAGAAAAAAAACGGAATACACGAAGTAACGAATTCGGACACCAACCAAGAAAATTTTTGAACGTAGAATGAGCAGCACTTATTTCACTAACCTCTCCAACTAAGACGATTAAAATTATTCCAGAAAGATCCTATAAGAAACAATGGAAAAATTAGCTTGGTGCTCAAATAATACTGAAGATGAATTTCTAAGATTCGTCAGTTTAACACGAAGTTTTGTGTTTTAATTTCCAGATTTCACTTTGTAACGGAACTATGTTCTCTTTTGGGGAAAAATAACCATTACATTTGTAGACATTGAGTTTTTTACCAGTCTTAGCGAACTTCATGGCAGAAAATTAGAATGAAATAACTCGTTGACCATCATCATCATCCTCTATTCTCTTTCAAACGCTGAGTCCAGTGATACTCTGTTAAAGCCTATTCCCTCTCTTGTTTTACCTGCAGTTGTCAATATTTACCAAGCAGTTACGCGACGAGTCTCGCTGTACCTAACAATCCCACGATAAAATCAAAGACAATGAGGATGTACATAATTAAGAAGTTGAAGTTTCTCAAAAGAGATTAAAAAGATAGCTTCAAATCGGCTTGCGAGCAAGTTGTAATGAAACATCAAAATTTTACAATTTTAAAAGTTTTAACTACAACGCAAAGTAATGCAGGAGAATATATCAAATGTAATTTAATTTCGATACATCGTTGTACTAAAAATGTTACTCCACGGTGTTTTACGGGAGTTGGGCATGCAGCTCATCCTGTCGATGTGTAGAGGACGCTTTAGGAAGTATTGTAGCTTGCGTTTCGTACGCATTTGGCTCATCTTTTATAATTAATTATTGAGACTCGCTTGCGTCAGTAAATCCGACCAAACTCAGTCGTCGCCAGCAACTCTTGCAATGGTTCCATGTGAACAAATGAGGAGGATTTAAGCCTATAGCCGTAAATGAGAGGGAAAACTTTCACTTTATTGTGTAAACAGTACCGTTGAAACGAATTTAATGTTGCTTTTGTTCCACTATAACTATGCGCCCAAATTTCATCATCTCTTAATTTCATCAAAAATACAAAGAATATTGACCGCTGGACTGCTAATCAACGGACAAACAAAAAAAGCTCTCACTGTAAAATAGATGAGCATGCATGCACTCTACAGATAACGTACCTTCTATCGCCGTGTATGGTGAATGCAAAGCAGCGCTCTAAATTGCAACTGCTGACGGCACCTCGGCAAAGAGTTTGGCCAGGAGATTCAGTGCAGTGTTTGGCATCACGAGTCTATGCCTAAAATCGGTGGAGGACAAAACCTAGATAAGAAATATTGGACGGACGACTCCTCCGTAACATGATTCGCATTACGCGCTCCCGCTAAATGGAAATCAAATCGTCCCGCAGGAGGCTTATGTAAATCTTTTAAATAGTACACGCATAACCGATGTCCATTGTTTCATCTATTGCTACTTGATGGCATCTTTTGTTTCTGTGGCTGCCATTCCCGACATTAAGTCGATCAGTTTATGGCGGGGTCCGTGTCATGTTTGAGATTCAGGTATGGCGGCCGGGCGACGACGGCGGCAACCGCCGGCTGCTCCATCAGGCGCACCAGGGATAGTCACAAGACTGAAAGCTTTCGTTATTATTTATGCTTCCACTTTGGGATGAATGAAAGGACGAGTATCGCTTCGGTTGTTCTTCTCCAGAACGACTAGATGATGAGAGACTCGCTTCAGTATCCAAAACTTATAAAGAAAAACTTGAAAGCTGGGAAATATGACTATTTATACCTGCAGAATCGGCATAACGATCTTGAGATGTATAGTACTGGTTCCAAGCAGTGACAGTTTTTGTTCGAGCTTGAAAATTATATCATAAAACGTGTGGAAGTTAAATTAGATGGTTAAATATCGAATTTGAGAAAATCGTTGACACGAGTGAGAAATAGATAATTTTAGAAATATTACAGTTTATGAGAATTACTGAATACTTATGTAGTTAATAATAAAGCAAAACTATTTTTGTTTCATTCTCTTACTAGAGATTGCTCAAATAGATCTCTTTTCAGAAATGAAAATCCTCGTGCATAGCGAAATTCACACTGGAGTGTAAAGACTTGTATACTAAACTAGCAAATCATGAAAGAGGCATAGACCAACAAACTAATTTCAAATTACTAAAAATCGTTCAATGTCAAATAAAAATACAATGGGCAACAAAAAAAATCTGTTTATTGTTGCATTTTGATGTGTTCAAACATTCTATGGAGAGTTCTTGAGGTAAATAACGGTTAATAAAGTAAAATTATTAAAAAATAACAAACGTTTTGTCATTAGTTATGAATTCTGTAATGCTTACTTAGTCTGGCATGCCAACATAAACTCATAATTTCATGTTCCGGCAGTGCAACCCAGCAGCGTGTCGATGAAAATTTTTTTTAAGTCACTAACCGTTGTCTTGTAATGCCCAGCAATAATTATGGGAATCATTTTGTACTCTCGATTTAATTCAAAATACACATTACACAACTAAAAAATCAAATTACTAAAGATACATGTATAGAATGATTGCGTTCGTCGCTTAATATTGTTTAAGTTTTCCAAATATACACCACAGTAATTTGGGAAACGGACGTGTTTTTCAAACAAGAGGCCTGTACACGAGTTGAAAGAGGTATAAGAACGTAAATTATGAATGATTTTGAAATTTTTCAAAATATTCACATTAATTTTCACCAATCCAATAAATTCACAATAATCCAACAATTATTCGAAATATCCACACGTTTTCCGATGAATGCTGATTCATAACACTCATCTTATTTTTACTTATGAAAGTGAAGTATTCATTATTTTATTGGACGTAGGCGACTCACAAGATTAAGAAGACACCGTTATTGCGTAAAAAATCTGTTGAAAATTAAAATAAAACTTAAAGCAGCGCAGATAAAAATATCGAAAATGAACTTGCTAACATTTGACCAGTCGTAAGTTTGAAATTTTGTAAATGCACTCTCGAGCTCATGATCATGTCATGCACATCTGAAAACTTTCGCGCAGAGTGAGTGACTTAGTCACTTTTTAACTTGGTCACTTTTTACTCCCGCAGTGCACCAATTTCGTTTTACGAATTAGTGAAAAATCAGATGGAAAAGAAGAATGGTCCATCAGATTCCTCTCAAAAGCTAGTTCTCATACTTAGATGGTAAAATTCAGCATCAAAATATTGCAGAGCTTAGCATGAAGATTGAGACGAACGCTGTACTTACATATCATTTTAACGTCTGAAAAACCATATTCATAGAATATCTAACAATAGCACATCATGAAAACAACAGAAAACAGGAACTGGATGAAAACCGAGCAGTTTCTACAAATAGGTTTATTTACTATACGTGTACGGTGGTCAAGAGATCTCACAGCACCTCACAGGTGGTAGGTCTACTGTCCCTGATAATTAATGACTTTGTGGTGGGGTATTGTGACATTCAGTTCACTACACTTACGCTTCCTAAGATTAACTGTCTTGGCGGTTAGAGTGGATCATTCCTAAGGCAGATTGAGATGTTGTCAGTGATGTGCCGTTCAGATCGCTACTCCTCATTAGTGAAACCTGTTTCTTGAGATGGGAGTACAATTTGCAAGAATGAGATAACACATGTATGGACTTCAAACGGATCGAATAAGTAAATTTCGAGGAGCGATAACAAGAGCCCTCGACTACCAACGCAAAAAACTTCCTGGGTATCTAAAGCATTCCAAACGTTAATTCACAACATTATATGGTGAGTTTATTAGCGGTTGAGGACAAAACGCATCCGTTACTCAGAAGCCAACGAAGACGTGTGCTAATAATGACCAACCGCAAAAGTGCCGCGGAGACTAAACATTGATATCGACGAGCTCGTCAAATGCGACGAATGTCAAGTGCGATTTTGGAATATCTCAAACTAATTAATTCGCAAATCGACCTATATAACAAGGGAAAAATTGTTAACAATAAAAAAAAGAAAGCTAATTGCTCTGAGAAAAAAATACACTCCACAAATTCACGGAGGCGCTTGCAATACTTTATGTAGAAAGTGGTCATTAGCTTGAAGTAAGCATCCACCAGTTCACCGGAGGTGGTTGAATTACCGTGGTTACCGTGGCCGAATGGTTAAGAACGCGCCCTTTATGAGAAGGTGTCAGTAGTTCGAATCCCAACAGTGCCGCTCGGCATTTTCCCCGTTGGGAAATGGGAGAACTCAAGCAGAATTCCCCACTCTACCCAGATGTCGGAAATGGGTACCGGCTTGACCGGGGATAACCGTAATTGCGTCATGGTGTTAGTTATAAGGCCTGTGAAAAACAATGTAAAAGATGATATGTATCAGGCTTGATTGGAATAAAGCTTCCTTTTTTACTTCAAGAGTGGTTGCAGTGAGCACTGAGCACATTCATTAGGTAAGAAGGCGCGGAAGGGCAAGCTCGCAGGACAACGCAGCTGAGGCTGGGCGGCGCGGGCAGCGGCGGTCACGGCGGTACGGCACCGGCCAGCGGGCGGTCAGCTCGAGCAGGAAGGTAGCGAGCACACCCGGCCTTGTGTACGCGGAATTGGAGACAGCGAGGTTATGCCAAAGCGACATGGAGTTCGATACAAGTTCTGGTCAAAGTTGTCCTTGTTATTATGATGCAGAGTGATCCCTAGTTTTACTCGTGGCTCAGTGTCACACTGAAATGATTAATTCAACTGGGCGAATTCATTTCTTTAGCACGCCATAATGAACTCATTCGACTTTTTATATTCGAAATCTCCTATACTTGCTTCATTATTCAACCTCCTTCTTGTGTTTTATTTTCCAAACTTTCAAAATCCTTTACATTTATTGATCATTTCATCGTTGACGAGTTGAGTTTTGCAGCTGTGAGAATTTGGTATTCATCAGCGCATCGTTACTGTGCGCCGGTTGCAGAGAGCGGGGGGCGGCGGAGGCGAGCCCAGCCTGCCCTGCTCGGCCAGTTGAGGCTGCGGCAGCGGATTCATGTATGGCGTGGTGATTATGTGCTCCCCCGCAGCGCGTCCCGCTGGGCCCCCTGCCGCCTTTAGGCGCCCCCCGCGGGTCTCCGGGGCCTCCTGGGGCGCCGTGTGGCCAGCGTGAAGGCCCAGTGCCCCATTACCCGACACAGGTGCCCCACGCTCATCAGCCCAGTGGGGCACCGACAACCAATTACCGCCCTGTCACTCACGAGCAGTCACTGGCTCCGTCACCACGCGAACACCACCGTCACTGATCAGTCATGTCCTGGCACAATGTATGTACAAGCGCCTCCACACTGTCTAAGGTAGCTCACGCACTCTACAGGCGCGCAGGCAGGGCTCGCTCTCGGCCACCACGTCTCTAGGAGTTTCACCGGGGCAACATCCAGCACACGGGGTCAAAATGCCCCCAGCTATCTATACTTGAGTGCACTCGTACTGCTATAGGCAAAGACACGTATTTTTATACCAGGACCGTAACTGAGTGCATTTGTGGCGCACCTACATCATGAAGCTCTTATCTGTTACCCGTAAAACGGGACATCTTAAAAAGGTCTGCATATTTTACACTCCATTACCATCATCACATGCCAACACTGACTCTAATCAAAAATAAACCATGAGAGCTCTCTCGGTCCTGTTCCGCGATATCTCACTCATACCTAGTTTGCTACATGCATGATTGCATGTGTTGTGATATACTTGTATTGCCCAGTCTAATTCGCTAACAGAGCCTTCCCATGAAATTTTCTCATTTCTTGTATCACAACTCATGTTTTGCGCCACAGGTAGAATTACTATCGTGCCATGCTTTCCTGAGTAAGTTTATACATTACCAGAACCTTCAACCGTAAAATAACTGAGGTCAAGTCAGATTTAACGGCATTGTTTTCGGAAGGACTGAAAGCTTGACGTCATTTGACATTGGACAATGCCTGAGCCAGAATTAGCAGCCGTAAATTAGCGAACGTAACACAAGATATCTGAGGCTACAAAATTTTACTGAAACAAAATTATCCAGCTCTTGAGTTCGCAATTAAACAATGAAGTTGATCTACCGATGAAAACGTTCAAAAATCGCCTGGGCCATAACTGGTCTGACAATACCATAGTATTACAACGTATGAGGGTTAACTGATCTTTTAGGAAGATTTGAAGGAAAACCATACGCACACTTACAAGGCACTATTAAAACTGCGTTTCTATATGTACGATGTAGTTATGATCACATTAGTAATACCTCATTCGTTGTATTAGCATCAACATAGCATGATAAAAGTAGCAGATCTTGTACCGACTCTAATATTACCAACCATGCGAAGAAAACTGAAGAATACACAAACGTACTGAGAAATTCTGTTAAAATAAATGCACTGGTGATTGTTCATAAAAATTGATTACAGTCAAAGTGCTTCTGTCGTGCTGGTGCGTGATTGGTCTCTGGCAGTTCGGGACTTGAACCAGAGAATGGCCACTTGGCTTGTTCTTGTTATCATGTTCTTTTCTATTCCATTTGCAAAAGAACGACATCATCTATATTTTTTCATGTATGGCCCATTGCACCGTCTTTCCAAATCTCATGAGGCGACCACCCCAGAAAACGCTTCATTCTACACTCACGCACCACGTTAAAACATTGTCACTCGCTTCGCTCATCAAAGGCAACTTCAATTGGCTAAAATCAAGTCTACTTATCGTTTCATTTATACCATTTAAAATCATTGAAACCTAGTTGTGTTTTGTGGGTAACCGCATGAAAAATTGTGCAGTGCTCTTGAGCTGCTATGCTCTTTTATGTGTGGAGTCAGTGTAGTCACTTGAAGTGTCATCAAGTGCGTGACTGGCCTGTCGAAGAAATGTGCATGAAAAGTATCTATTCATTCAATAATGGGCTAGTGTAATAATCTCCGAGTGAAAATTATCTTGAAATTCCCGTACGAATGTAATTCAACGAAAGAATATAAAATTTATAAAACATTAATTTTGATAAAATGTAGTTGACCGAAATTCCTTAAAGTTGTTATGGCGAATACAAATGGAGAGCAAGCAGTTAACAGATAATTAATTTCAAAATTAACAGTTTCACAGATTACAGTGCAGCAAATTTTTCAAAAAATTGAAGTTTCAGGCCGGAGAATTAAAATACCTACGAGGATTTTGGATTATAGCGTACTTCAGAACACAATTTTTATATAAGCAAATGAACGTAAAATGCTCCTACTTATTTCATAGGAAAACCATGTGAACGAGATTGTACTAAATTATCATTTTAAATGTATATAAAAATGCAACATTTCGCATCAATAGTGCACATACGCATACTACTCTAAAACCCCGATCGAGGTTTTATTGATCTTCAGTAGAAGTTAAAACGCTGCGTAATTTTCACATACTATATCAGTAACAGTGCGTAACTTCATCAAATATTCATTTAAAACATTCTGATAAAATTTCCATCACACGTTTATTGTGAGCGCTGCACAAGGTGACGAATAATTAATTAATTAAATCATAAATTTCCAAAAATGAAATAGACACCCATTTGTAAAATAGCAACCTAGCAATGATTAACGCGTAGTACAGCATAATATAGGTGCCAATCCACAAGACAACGAAGTGTGCGGATATTAATTAATAGTTTCAATAGAGTGGTTTTATTCTGTTCAATGCACAATGTGTAGGGTTCAGAAGGACATTAATAAAATGTTGTTGAGCGTCATAGTGATATTGATAAAATATGGTTAAATTAAATAAATATTGATTAGGCCTCAAGTTTGTTCTATTACTTCTTACAATTTTACTGCATATCATATTTGTAATACTCATGTAAGTCCGATGTACTGAAATTTTTCAAGTTCAATCTATAACTTATAGCTCTGAAGGAGGGGGGGGGGGTGTAACTCAGTGATAGAATGTTTGCCTCACATGTGGAAAAGTTCACGAGTTGATCTCCGGCGCCTCCATGGATTTTGGAGCAACATGCATACGAATACGATTGTTCACTAAATCATGCGAACGTGTCAGCGATAAGTAGTGGGGAAACTCAACGTTGCGAAAAGCTCCGGGTTCGATCCCCGGCATTTCCATGGATATGCATATGATTATTCAATGAAGGCGTCAGAGCTAAATAGCTGCTGACTCAGCGTTTAATGACGCAGCGCGTGTTCCCCTAACGTGGCTAAAACGGTTCAGCTTCTTTTACCTGCTAATCAGTACGGGTGAAGTACTGAAAGATCATGAGGCAAAATCTAAATACGGAATCCCGCGTGGCATTTAAACATTGATCAAATGGCTATTTTGAAGCACTGCGCGTTTAATAAGTAGAAAAATCATTTACACTTTTGAAAATAACCAGTAAATTCAGTAAGTTTAAACACATGCTCTGCGCGTAAGTTTCAGATTTAAATATCATAATTCAATTAGATTTATACCATTACCACATATAAAATTAAATGTAAAAAGTCAAAAATGATCTGATGCAAAAAAATCAGCACCTAAGAAACGTACACACGCGCTATTAAAGTCATACGGATGTCCAAACTCACTAAAATCATCGTTTCCGGTACAACTTGAACACGCAATTAAGTAAGCCTTGTTGATTGTGCCAATGCACGCATGTTACAAGTCAGCTTGTTACATAGTACTCGATTATTTTCGTTTTTTTATACTCCTCATGTAACTACCGCAAATAAATAGTACGATCCCACAACGAATGATCCGCTGTAATATAAATAGTTTTATAGCCCAAGTATTAATGAAATTATTAATAGCGTAATCGACTGCACGGAGCAACTTTTGCTTAAAGAGGCGACTTGATGAATTTATCTTTCTATTCTTCTATTGGTTTCATGATATAAAACCACTGACGACACTACACATGTTTCAACAGTGAATTTGATAAAATTTTCCTTCGTTGTTTTCGCTTCATCGGTAGTTAGCATTTTTGCCATTGCTACTTGTTAAGTACTGTACATAGAATTAAAACATATAATGATTGTGAACTTGGTTTTGGATATACATCACACCAGTGACATATTCAGCGACATGTTTTGAAACTGGTGCTTTCTTTCCGGCACAAAATGCATACAAAGTTAAGTGCTACGGCCGTTTGAATTCAGGCTTTTTAGAGTGGGAGAAAACAAACTTTCTCATTTCTAAAAATCACTAGAGCTGCCCATCCTTACTATAGTGCTTCAGACTCAATACAAATGCTCAAAGATGCCACGAACGCACACTTTCTTGATGTTTGTCTAATTCACGCCCAATTATGCATGGTACACGCAGAGCGTCATGCTGAATAATCTTTCATCAAATTAATGAATTGAGTATGAAAGATTTTTAGGTAAACTCATTAAATTTGTGTGTATTTGCGTGCATGAAGATGTCCTTATTCATGAAGTTCTTCAAATGTTCTGTAGAATTCCATAGCCATTCCTTGCACCTAGACGTAATGTTCTGTAATATGGCTTAATCTGCATGGTAGTTTGCATGTTTTAAATTTGGTTCTGAATATCAAATGCCACTATGTTAACATTCCACTTTTATGATTTTAATCAACGTAAGATCAATGCTAGAACGAACATACAGAAAGGGAATGCTATTCAGTTGCATCGTAGTGCATTTGTAGATTTAGGTTCTGTTTTACACTTAATAAATTATTTCTATTAATTATTAAACCATCATTACCTCCATCTACCGTAATGACGATACAGAAAAAGTAAAAAAAATTTCCCCTGAAGTCGTGCATGTGTAACAAAAAAAAAAACTTATCCTGATTTCAAAAGAAATGTATTGACACCGTTTGTTCTACATATCTCTACATGGTGGTACAATCTTTTCCAAACGAATGGCTAGTATGTGTGGTGCGGGTATTTACTCTTGAAAACTTGAAAGGCCCTTTATACATACTGCTAATTTTATCATCCGTGCATTTTCAGAGGATCAGGTAAAATGCAAAGGCTCCAAGACCTTGTCTCGCTCGATTGTTTAAACATAGTCAAGGAATTATGTAAAAGCATTGCGATTTAAGCATCATATAACAGTTTAGATGGTAAGAGAAAGAAATCTTTTGAAAGGGAATGGGCTTTCCTTATTTTGTCGTACTAAATAGAAAAAAAAGTATTTTGAGCTTGAAAATGCCTTTCATTCGTATACGTACAAATCTGTACATTTCGGGTGAATCTAGCAAAGTTTAGATCTTACGTTGATCATCTCTCTCTCGTTTTTCATAAGTTTCTTTAACTCGTCAGCAGTCGAGGGCACCCAATGATGTACAAAAGATTCCATCTTTCCCAAAAAAACAGTAGTCGAGTGGGCTGAGGTCGAGGCCATTAGCGGGCTCAAGGATGGTTCGGCTGGCGACTGGACACTAGGAACAGACAGAGTTCAGAAAATTTGTTGGACCATTGCTGCGAACAGGAGCATCATCCGGCGATAGTAGTACTTTTGATAATTTGTACCTGATCTGAGAGCTGCTCACAAGGTTTTCGTTGGAGATTGAGGCACTTCTTGGAGTTTACGGATGAGCTATACTTCATGATCGAAACACTAGACAGCTCACATGTAAACTGCCTTTGACCTTACCTTTTAGGTAATGTCTTAAATTTTAAAACTTAAATTTTCTCTTGGTTAACATATGCCGCAGTCTTCAGTTATAAAAACAATTGCATAAAGTAAGATGTAATGATGAAATAATTTTTTTATTACTGAAACTCCAACTGACATTGGTTAAAACATCAGAAACGTCCACACCTGCAGCATGCGAAGAGCTGCAGTACAAAAGTATAAGCAGGTAAAGCATCTTATAAGACAGAACTTAGTCTTTTTCGTGCGATATTGACAAAAAATAATTACAATTTACTTGAAATTCAAGTAGAGCTGCTAAAGAATCAATTTAGAGAATATACTTCTGTTAGGCATAATTCACAATAACCTGAAAAGTATATGAAATTATAGAATAGTTTTCATCAGCCACGGTCGTGTTGCTGACTCTTCGAACTATTCAGCCCGAGTCAGAGCGATTATCGGGTAAAAAATCCTTCAACGTAAAAAATCATAAAAAATCCATATTAGTATTGTTCGTAGACCAGCAATCAAACAAACCTAGTTCTTCGAGCAAAAATTAACTTTCCCTTTTATTCGAAGTTCATTCTTCCTGAAGAGATGCGAGTGCTTGCAGATAAATATTTCAATCTTTTTTTTTCATATGATCATGTACATTGGACCCAACATATACTAAAACTAACTCATATTGATTGCGAGACTCGAGTATCAATTATTGTCTAGCAAAGAAGATATGAGCTTAACTAGACTTTTCGAGCTTATGCGTCGCCGTTTTTTATTATAGGTTCATTTTTTCTGCCTTATTTTCGCTGGGTGATTGAACGAGGTTGACAAAATGCAGAGCAGGACGAATGAACTGCTGCGTCGCGGTCGTTTGAGGCGGTCGCTCAAGATACCGAGCCCAGATACCACACCGTATCTCTACACTCAATAAAAGGTTCTGTGTTAGTTATCTAATTCGGTGCCAAGCACTACGAAGCATTGTCCACATTGAGGCGGGGGAAAAGGACACTCCTTAAGACAGATAACCTGAAGTCGTTCGGAGCGAGGCTTAATGCTCCCTAAAAATTGTATCGGACTTAGATACTTTTTTATAGTTAAACTTAAGAGGTTTCTTGGTATGTTTTATTAGGACAGTTTTGGTCGTTATCTGAGAAGTCGCATGTTTTGGTTGCTTTATAGCGTCGCTGGAAGGCAATAAAGCCTGCGCTAAGCATCACGGCGCCCGGCCGGCTTGGCTCATCTGCTTGCTTTACGAAGCCCTCCAATGAAGTTTACGACTGCGTGCCTTAACTAGCAAACCCCTGTCCCGACCACTCGAGTGCCGCTAATGTTGGCCCTCACGTCTGTATTGCGCGCCTGTATACGGTCCTCCCATCTAGGCTCACGTCTGCCTGTGATCCACCGTTGTCCAGCTCACTGCCGCCTCGACCTGTTGCTTCATTTGGGTTGCAGTCTTTCTCCCATGAATATTGTTTTAATCGCCTACGATCTACTTTTAATTTCATAGTGTGTGAATGTAGTAGTAGAATTTTTTAATATAGCATATAAATTATTCAATAACATATACAATTTATACATAATTCGCTAATTCGTTTGATCATAAAATATTTTTTATTTCTGAAATGCTTCCTTGTTTTTCAGGCGATTGTAGTTCACATAGTGAAAGATTAACATCCCTAAAATGCAGAACAGGTAACACGACGTAGTTTCAATACAATTTTTTCATGTAATATTGCAAATCCTTGCAGTTAAGATCTGTCTCAAAGCGAAAAAAATTCTGTTATAATAATTGAGTGTGTATAAGAATGCGCCCCCTGTGAGATTCGTGAACCATGCAGACGTTCGTTTGCCGAGCTGGTGTAAAAAAACAATGTGTAGCCCCACGCGATCATCAGTGTGTGTATATGCCATTCAAGGCAGGCCATGCTCGTTCATCAAAATATGACCCTAACTGAGAAAAGATCACTCATTCAGGAAGCAATACTTCTGTAATACATGAACGAAACTGCTCCTCATCCCGGAAATAGACAATGATACTAATCCAACGTTTGCATTGTATTTCCTGACAATGAAATAAACGTTCTTAATTATACTTTGTGGCCATAGAATGTAAATCTAAGCTCTCGTAATTCAGGACAATCCTTAAGAAATGAATCGAGGAAAAATTCTATCATTAATCAACATCACTGTTTCTGAACTTGAGTCTATGCAGGCCTCTAAACTGGGAAGCACAAAGCATATGAATGATCAAACCCCTAAGTTTAATCTGTGAATGAACAAACGAGGAAAGAACCTAGCAAAATATAGAGATGAGTAAAAAGCATATGAGTATTTTTAGACATACCATCAGATTTTACACGTCCTCATAGTTCACAAAATGTTTACTTAGCGCTTGAAGAACAAAGATATTCTGCGAACAACTGAAACGTTCACAAATTTGTGTTGTAAAAAGTAGGCAAACAAGTCGATACAAAATTCACTGTCTTACAAAAACAATTATTGCATCACTCAATTGCTACTTATTCTGAGGAGATTTAGATGAATTGTATTGTCTGAGCCAAGGCATGTTAGACCCCTGCATCATTATTCCAGTTATGAGAAGTTGTTATTCATTCTCCAGTATTAGAGCAATAAATGTTCGTAAGTGAAAATTTTGCCACACCGCATACATTATTTGTTATTGATGCTGCACTGCACTTACAGCTATACATGGCTTGTGCTTTTATGAACACAATCCACAATCGTTTCTTGGCTAGAATTAATCATGATATGTACACAGTAAGGTAAGGAAGGATAATGCAAGGTACAAACAACTTTCTTATATATTCTATATATAACAGGAGCACAGAAATTTTTATTTTTAATGTCTTCTGAAATCACTGGCTGAAATTTATCTTTGCACTAGAAGTTTGCGGCAGACCCTGAAAATTTCGCTTGCCAGTATAGCTGTGAAGGCCAGGAAAGATATAGCCATGTTTGAACTCTGGATTATAGTGGAGGTTCAGATAACGAACCTGCATTAGCTGGCTCTTATCACTAAGACTCGAGGTCCTGCACCGTATACTGGACAAAGTTCCACGATGAAATCTCCTCAGGCATCATTCCACTGGAGGTCACGTTTACCTCATCTTCGCTGTGTCGTCTACACTGAGCGTTACAGTGGATGTTAACTGCAATTACCCCATACTGCAGTGCTGAAGTCATCCTCGGGTTTGAATTTGAATGCTATGGATCAACGCATCGTAATAAACGATAGATACATTCTAAGCAACAAATAACGTTGGTTCTGCGACCACAATCTGAGAAAGAAGTTATGAAACAAAATAAAATTTGAAAAAGAAAGTAGTAAATGCTAAAGATCAAACCGCTGTAATCCGAAAAAGCTGGTCCGTAACAAAACAAAAAACTTTCGGTTTTTCAGCAAAAAAAAGGCCCACCTAACTTTCAAGTTGGGACATCAAATTTTCTTTCGGTTCATAAGTTTTTGATTTCTGTCTTGGTGGTTTTTCAATTGGCAAAGAAGTCAGTGACAGCAATTGTGAAATACTTGCATCGAAATTCATAGTTTACACTCACTGACTTTCAATCCAGCTACGACAAGAGCAATTTATTTTAGAAAAATGTCCGGCAATTTTCAGGTGACGTATGTATTTCTGGGATAAAAATTTAATTTTCATGGATCAATATTTGGCGACAATTCTTGGTCCTTGAAAATTAAATGTTTCTCTTGCTGGAAAATTTTCTTCCAACCAAATTGTTCTTGTCGTAGCTGCCATGTATGAGTCAGTAGTATTTCACTCGAGAGAATATACAAACTATCCTTCGATTCCCTGTGACTTAACAATTCTCTTGCATTTCCATTTATAAGCAAGTTAAATATTTAGTAGTCGATTTTTAAGCTAAATGGAAAAAATTAAAAATATTTCTGCATCATCCTCCTCATTTATGCACCAGCCCGACGTGTACGGACGTGCAGACATGTATATAGCTTAAAGATGTGCTGTCTTCGGTCAGTAAAAGGAGCGAAAATTCAAAATGGAAAAACATTTCGTACAAAGTTTGCTCGAAAAAATTTCTACCACACGCCAGAAATAACACTTTCTTTGCAAATGAAAAGACAAATGTGGAATTTAAGAAATCCATTAAAACCAGGAACACATTCAGAGGAAGGAATTCGTTAGAGGTTATCGTTAGAGATAAGCTACTCTTTTCCGATAATCATCTCGTTAGAAGACTCGTAAGAAACTTATGCATGGAATTCACGAGCAAAACAGACGAGCGGAAGCTGTAAATCTCGAGTTCTACAGGCACTGACATGATACATCACGGAAATATGTAGCTCGCCAAATTCTGAAGCCGACGCAATTGAGAGCAGTTATTTTTTGCGTGCAAATGAGCACAGTGAGTTCAGATGTGCCGGTGAACTAAACATGGTGGTAGGGAGTAATGCCTAGCGGAACTGCGAGACCTCTTTTGGCAGACACGACCGGCAGGCGTCTCTTTTGTGCATTCACCGACAACAACATACTCTTTAATGTGTTCATTATTTAACCAAACAACAACACACTGTACTTTCATTTTTAAGGTTGAATCATTTTCGGTTTAAGTGTTGCAGCATCCTTTTTTCCGACCTAATGGGCCCAACACGTACACTTCCTTCACGAGAAAAAAATGCAGTATTACTTTCCCAGTTCTTCACTATAGGAAAAGACAATCATCATTACGTAAAATTATGTCTTTGCGTAATGATGGTTCATCAATTTTCCGCGCATATTGATTTTTTGTAGTCCGAGATCATTTTACAACTTCCTGATACAATGCAACGCCTATATATATGAGTGTGAATGTCGAAGAACAATTTACAGAAGAGTCATCAAAACTTTACCGGATATTACCTTTCATCTGCACGAGCTCGTTTGTCAATTTAAAGCACACGCAGATGTTGCCTGGGGATCGTTCAGTCATGAGAACAATATATTACAAAAATATATTATGCACTCCACACGAATATTTACGAAAACTTTAAAACATCGCAACATTTGTTGAGTATGTTTTTTAGTGGCCTTGATCAGAAAGGAATCATTCAACGCTTTGACTGCTTGCCACTCTATACGCTGGCCGAAAGGGCTCTATAGTAGGGCTTCTCAACCGAGAGTACATATGTATCTATAGAGGTACATTTAACACACTTCAAATGTTAAAATCTACAATATATATCTACATAAAACCTTACGAGTATGTATTATTATTATTATATGTTGAGTGTATTTTTATAGTTTCTTAAACCTTTAACTATGCTGGGGGCACATGAAGATACATCATTAAGCTATGGGGTACACGACAATATGGAAAGGTTGAGAAGCCCTGCACTATAGGATGCCCATGTGAGAGAATTACCACCATAGATCAACTACTACTGGCTGAACGTCACTGGGCAAACTGCCGCTGAGATAGCTATCGATGAGTGAACTACCGCTGGAAGCCATTTCAAGAAAATACGCGCAGGAAAAAGTCACTGTTAGAGTATTATCTCATGAAAATACATCTTGGTGAAGATATTACGTTCATAGCTTGGAGATTACTGTTAGCAGTTTTTAACTAGACCTAGCCTAACTAAGCCTATAACCCAACCAATCGTAATATAATAAAATCCTCCCAATGGTAATATATCAAAATATTGCCGTAGTGAAGCAGCTCGGATCTTGTAAGCATCATCTCAAGTAATAAAACAACAGCAGCGAGGCTTCGACGGTAAGGCAACTGCATGGAAAGCTAGTACAACACACGGCACAGTACGAGTATAGCGCTCTTTTAAAACCACTTCCGTAAGATGTGAGAGGAAAATGACAGCGCACCTCATGTTTATGACCACCAACACCTCGCACACTATATTATTGAGCTGTCCGTAACTGCACAAGCTAGTCGTGACAACAAAGAATAGACTCTCATCAGTGCGCATGGTTATGCAGAAGAATTGCTCATCACATCAAAGAGAAATGCAAATAATCAAGTAATCAATTGGAACAGTGAATTGCGAATGTTCGCCATTACTCACCACTGTAAAGAAATACAAGTGCACGTTGCTTTAAAATGTTGATGCGAAATTAATCGATACAATCAACCCTTGTGAACCGACTAAACGTAATACAGTCATAATTTCCATTAATTTATTTCACAGCATCACAATGAACATTTGGCAAAACAGTGAGCAGCACATGTTATAGTAAGCAAGAACGCGCAAAAACAATTACGCTGCTAAATGCGACGAGTAATACAAAAGCACTCAAATGCGAAAATATTACTGGAACAACCAAAATACAGCAATATCCTGAAATAACTGACAAAAGCTAGAGCTAAAGCTGCTCATGTTCCGATGCTCCTGCAACTAGCTGCGCCTTCACAAATCAACATGAAGTAGCACTCGTCATCGCCCCAGAGCCGCCTCAATATAGCCACTACGCTTCATTTGTTGTAAATAAGGGAGCAGAGCGAGACGCCTGGGACACGACGCGTCATCAGTCCATAGGTTAAGATGAATGTTCCATGCGGAGAGGCAATAGTTCTCCGCTATGCTCGGTGGCAGTCGATGAGAGCGACCTTTAAGCGATTGACACTCTCATTACAAAGACAATGAAGAAAAGCGGCGACGTGATGCTGGTTAACTTTGCTTCAGTGCGTCACGTTTGCGGCGACCTAGAATGCAGTCGCGCACACTCCGTGTACATTGCATACAGTCTACATGCACTGTGCGCCTTTCTTGTGTTAATCTAAGATCGAGAGGTGGACCGTGAAACGAGCCCTAATCATCGTGGTGTCGTCGTCTGGAGGCGGTAAAATTTATCGTTCCAGCATAATTCGTGTACACGGACCGGATCATTGTTAGACGTGAGCCGATATGAGTCCTGTAACTCGCGTGGGAGAGTCTAACGTCACCATGAAATGTTCTGACAAGCACGTCGTGATTACCTATCAAGTTTCTATACACGTTCAGAACAAGCGATGAAACATACATGTTTTAGGGCAGAAAAGTGTTTTCCACGTATACGAATTTATTTTTTCCGGAAATGCATAAGCCTACTCACTGTAATAAATAATAAAATTAGAATAACCGTCACAAATTAGAGTAGCGTAAATCGTCAGGATTAGAGCTTGTAGTATGAACTAATTAGCGCAGGAACGACCATCAACGCAACGAGTCCTCACCTGTTGGTCGGAGGCAGTTTTTACGCCGCACAGCGCGGCGGTTTTTGCTCGGTGGCGGTAATTAAACGAAGCGAATTTTTCATGGCAACGTGTCTTTTTGTCAGTACTGCATGCACGTGCTAGGCGGCGAGTGGATCTTAATTATATCAATTAGATTTTATCAAGAAAGAACACGAAGCTATTTGTCAGCGCTAATGACTTCAATTGTCGATCAAAAATTTTTACGGGAAGTTAGCTGTCAGCAAACCTAGACATAGAATTAACAACTTTGAGTGGGACTTGAAGGCTGGCGCAGAAGTGATCATCTGCTGAAAATAGCAAGAATAGCAGAGCGCAATTTACTGCTCTGTATCAACTTCAAGTGATCGATTGCTACACAAACTAGAATAGATGGAATTTGAGATTTAAGTATTTTCTTATACATTTTTGAGCTAAAGGCATATGAGCGCTAAGTATCAGTAAAGAAATATTAGTAAAGTTTTCTGTGTTCATGATAAATTGTAAACTAAAATTGTGACGAGAATTTCAAGTCCTTGATAATTCTAAATAGTTCAATGTCCCTACTTATGCATGACAATCTCACATTTGCTGAGTATTTCTTTGATTTAACATGGAAGGCTCAAACACTTACCGTTTCTGACTGATCGATGGACCTTGGAATGATCTCATAAACTGGAGATCAAGAGTGACAAGACAGAAAATGCATGCTCATTTCACGCTAGAAGCGCGTCGTGGCGTCACCATAGCTTCAATTGAATCACTCTGCACTCGTAATGTTGAAATCAATTTGCAAGGTCAGGTCACGTAACTCAGACTCTAATAATAACGGGCACATAAAGCCCCAGTATTGTGCTCTTTCTAGCATAATGGATCAGTGTAGAAAATGAATGTTACGCGTCCCGTTACAAAACTGCAATTACAATTTTTTCAAATGCTTCTATACCAAAATAATTTTTCCTGAAGAATGAGTCGTACTTTGACCATTTCAAGAAGTTATTTGGTATTAAGTAAAGAGAGATGTGCGGGTTAAAGACAGAATGGGAATAGTAAAAACGTTTGAACGGACGAAAATTGTACGCCACAGTTATTCATGCGCAACAGAAAGTGATTTGGAAACCACAAATGGTTTGAGGTTGAACTTGAACTCTTGTCAAAATTTTGCCCCAGATCTGCTATCTTATCAGTAAAATAAAACCATGTACGCTTAAAAAGTTCATTCAGCAATCTCAAGTTTTTCTTTCAACAGGTAGTCGGAAAACTCACGATGTTCTATCAACATTTACAGCCCGTAAGAAACATATCAAGAGACAGTACACGAGCTTGTGTCCCAACAAGAGACATAGCACGGGCCGCGTGGCTCGAACTGTGATATGTGCATGTGGCGCTATCGATATTATCATTCAAATGTTTACACAGTATAGCAAGTACAATAATAACTTTTCCATGAAAGATTGAAAGCAGTCTTCAAATCCTCTGGAATATCTACAGTACATGATAATTAATTCACTGCTCCCTTTTCGTTTCGTAAAATTTACATTAAATGAAAACTTCTTTGCAATTCATACTCCGAACAGCGTTGATTAAGCCCTTCGTACACGTACTCATGCACCATAAACTAGAACAAGGCACCTGCAGCCCATGAATATTTTAACAGATTCTATTTAACGAACTGTGATTATACTCACAATTCAGTGACAGCAGATCGAGTGCACCGCCGCATGAAAACAAGTCTCATGTAAACATTCTTTCTGCAGTTCATAATAGCAACAACGAATATATCAGAGTCTCTAGATCTGAATGGTTCAAAATTAAAATCTCAGTCTTTACTTTTTGATTTGATTCATTTATTTCAACTTTAAATTCAAGCCCTATTTAGATACTTATAGGTCCGGTGGAACGATTAGATTCATTTTGATGCGAATCATTTAGTTTCTTCGCAAATGATAAAACAATTTAAAATTACCAATTCATTTTCAACGATGAGCAAATATTGAAATATATTTCTAAAAAATTATTTCAGGAGTCAGTCCGCATATCCGTAAAGTCATATGGCGCTGAATGCCTCCGAGTCATCATGTTACAATTTCTGTGCGGAGTGCAAAGGGTAAAACCTTGAACTGGCCTAATTATCTTGTCAGTAATCAATTCAACTAAAAGAACAATAAGCAGTGCTCACTCACCCATAATTTGCATAATCACCGGAAAATCAAAGCAGATGCATATCTTTAGTTCCCAGGAAGCAAGTGACTATTACGTTTAAAAATCGTCGACTCCCAATCGTTTCCAGTATCACCGTGCATTAAATTCATCGTAGAATTAAGTCCAAGCCATCATTGGGAATAAAATCAATCTTGAAAATGCGATAGAGTAATGAACTTCTCGAACATGTCCGAATAAAAACAGAATTGTTTAAAATTCCAGCATGCTTCATCAGATAAGAAGAGCCACAAGAAAACAGGACGTCAGCACACACAAAAAATCCACGACTAAAACATGCCAGCCAACGTTCCAGAGAAGGGAAGGCTAAAAGCTCTGAAAGTATAGTTTACTATTTAACGCTCGTGACATTTATCTACGGTTGATTGCCGCTTCAACCTAGCTGCAGTCTTCGATGAGCTAAGAATAGTTTATCGTGGCACAGCCGTCTGTCAGACGTCACGTCTAGTCACAACATTAGCGACGGCACAGCCCGCGTCCTCGTGGGGCAAACTCCGCAATATTCCGCTACAATGAGAGCACAATGCGCCAGATAGCGGCGGCTGCTCCTGCTCTTCACGGGGTGAGCGTCATGTTTGACGTGGGCCACATGCGTGCGCCTGCAGATCGTGGGTAGAATATTTGATCGATTGACTGCATACTTCTAAAAGAGTGCCCTCTGAATTTTGGCGCGTTATTTAGCGGAGCATGAATAAGAATTCATGGCAGACAATTATGATTCAGACGAACTGCTTCCTCAAACATATGCAAGTTAGCGAAGTCGCATGAGTTTGTGATCCCAGATTTTTGTCACAAATAGCTTTAAGATCAATTACAAGTAGCATCAAAAAAATATGTTTCTGTTCACGGATTCAAATTTGCACCACAGCGAACCGTCTGTGTAAGGATCATCTTAATTCACGTAAAAATTTAATTCAGAGTAACGTCTGGTGAGCGTTTGTGTTCTTTTATTTCAATCTGGGTGAGTAAAGTAACAAAAAAAATAAAGATTAAGAGCAAAAAACTGAAGTAAAATCAAATGGGGCAAGTGGGACCTCAGACAAAGTGCAGATGAGGGGGCAAGCTGCATGAATAAATGTTAAAATAAATTACAGAAAATGAAAAATTCTCGAGGCTGCGAAGATACCAAAAAATGTCCTATCATTGCACCGTTTCAAAATTACCGGAGTGTACGATCATAACTGCCGGAAATCCTCGCCAAATACAAGTTTCCTAGTCTGATGTGAGTAGTGACTCACGAGAGTACAAACAAAGTCCTTGGACTGATAAAATAGGGGACAAGTTTTATTCCAATAAAAGAAACACAGTTACTGTTGTACGGTGTGACAAAATATTTCTCAATATACCTTTCCGCAGCAGCTCGAATTACAAGTTCAAGTATGCTTTAAAAACTCTCTTTCTCACTGCATTCCACAGCATTCCCTAAAGAATTTTCTCCCTTAATTTTTGATGGAGTGCTTCACAGCTTCAGTTACTGCGTGAGAAGGGGCACAATTCCGAAACTCCAAAAATGCCTAAAAATACCATTGGGTTGAAATTATCCTAAAAGGGAAGCACATTTCTTTGCTGTAAGACTTAGCGAAATAATCACGACGCTACTGTTGCATCTTGTTTGATATATGAGAGAGCACTGTTGCGTTGGAAACGAGCAATTTATGTACTTTCTAAGTGTGTCTCAATATCCTATAACGTAGAAGTGAAAACTGTTTGGTGTTAGAATTTACACCCTATTTCGCACCTTATGAATAGAAATAAGAGGAGATTTTAATATTTTCAAATTTCAACTCAAACAATGACTAAGGCGTGTGATCTTCAGGAGTCAGGATGTCTGCAATAGACTAACCCAGTGATTTCATTTTGGCAGCTGAGCTTCGCCCCACAGCAACAAGTTTCTCTTTTGAGAATACAATGAAATCTGTTAGCAAACCCTTCTTCTAGTTGTTCAACAGAACCTATGCTCTAGCGTTTATCACTAAGTATTATAATGAGAAACAATGTTTCTCATGAGTTTTTATTTAAAGCCATTTCTTTGAGTAACTTTCGCATTGACCTCGGTGTATTTAATCTCACTCTCGCGCTAATGACTTTGACAACATTGGAGGTACGAGAGGCTCGTGAGCGGACACTTCGAGGACGATCTTCGGCAGCTCCCAGAATATGATGAGCCGTAAATTCTAGCGCCTTCAGGAACTTCACAATCCCTCCTTTCACCTTACCACATGATATACAGTAGGTCATATCGACGCACGTTCATTACTCACTTGCCAAATTTTGCCAATTAGTAATCAGTTACGGTTATGAATGTGGCAGACTAAAATTTTCTCAGCATTTTTCACAATTTGCAAGCCTTTGTTTGAAGAAATGAGTCTAATTATTTCCTAAATAAGTTGATTGTAAGACAAAGAACCTGATCTGCACCAAATGCATAAGTACGAGCAGCCACAGATACAGCACCTCTGCAACGGCAGCTAAACATTCTTCATGCAGAGTAGTGACCTATCGTATTTTTGTTGCAAAAGTACAAATAGAATAACAGGGGGAAGCAATTCCTGCCCCAGTTCCATGCTGCACCAAAAGCGACCGCAGTTATGTAAGTTCCCCCCTAAAAAGAACGACAGCTAGGTTACAAACCGTACTGGAAATGCTGCGTAAAGATTCTCAGCAATGTCGATATCATTGTATTTGATTAAAGGTTACTATTTTGTGTTACTTTCATTAGTCATCTCATACTCTAATCTAAAGGGCTTGAGCAAATTACGATTTTCCTGTATCTTCTATCAATGCATTTTAATGTGAGTAGGAAGAAGAAATAACTCTCATGAGCACAATCAGTTAATAAAAATTCCAGGCAATTATCCAGTAGCACTGGCACATTAACACTGGCATAAGGATGGCACAAGGTAACACTGGCACAAGGATGGTAACACTGGCACAAGGATGCTAATAAATAAGCTAGTGGGTACCAGTGTACGTCTGAACACTCGTACTTCGGTCTCAGGGTGCTGAGCCCTGTTTCTTATGGTGCGTTGTACTTTCAACGACACATAATGATGCACACTGGCATAAAATTTAAACGTGCCAGTTTTATTATTGGGGGTTTGGAAAAACTATAGGGTTCTAGGAAGACATGAATGAAAGAAAACTTTCATCTGAGTGTGTGTAAACTTCAATCAATGAAAGTAATGAAATCTTCAGATTTCATTAAATTAGTATAACCGCAGTAACACAGTGAAAAACTTAAGTATATTTGAGAAAACAGCGTACAAGCAAGAGAACTTACACATTAAAACAAGATAGCAAATGGGGCTTAGGCTAACTGCTGAACTTCTCAGAAAGGGTACAATTTGCCCACGAGTTCAAAAAAATGAATGAGTAGAAAACTTGCACGAGCATTTGAGCAAAATTTAATAAAACACTTTCAAAACAATTGACTTTCACTTGACTGCAAGTTGCTTATTAAAAAAACCAAATCAAAATTTAGTGGAAGCTTTATTTTTCATTAAAGAACAATGAACGAAATATTATTTTATGCTGGGTAAGTAAAACGTTCCAGCAGCAGAAAAATTCAGAATGACAAGAAAACCTTACAACTTGACAATTTTCCAGCTGGCTTGCGCGATTTGTACCACACGAAGAAGAGCGGTATGCATCGTTGTTGGTCAACAGCATACTATTGATATTTCTGGGAGATAAATGATACCGAAATCATTAATTAAACTATAAGTATAATTCATAGCTGCAAATGTACTGATACGTAGATTTAGGCAGCAAAACATTGCCGAAATATGAGAGAAGGGAGTGTCGAGGCTGGCTCATCCCGGCTGGGAGTGACCAGAGCTGTCACGCGCCCCGACAGCCGAACTGCGCCAGCGCGCCCTGCCTGCCTCCCAACACCATTTCATATAAGGAAAGAAAAATGAATCAACATCTAATTTATCATGGAATTTTACTAATTTATCAAGCTTTCGTTACGTATAGAGAACACCACCACTCAATATTTTTAGAGCTACCCGCGCGCGGAAAGCACACATGCTTTTGAAAATGCATTTATTCCCCTCAGGCTGTCAGCTACATACTTCTGCCCTCGTCTGGACATTCATTGAGAGCGCTTTAACTCATAGAGTTTACTAAGAGCGATACTGAAACAACGCAGTGAGTACCTTTATTTGAACGGAAAACTGCGCTCTTGAAAAATAAGAATTCATTACATCAAATTTATTTCACACACATCTCTCCTATATGTCCATCTAAGGAGAACGTCACTAATGTCGCTACATGCAGTAGGAGAGAGGATTTTCTATAGGGGAAAAGGCATGGATATCTTTACTTCGCTAGAATTCTTCTCTTCTCCAGTAGGTTAAAAATTGTGGAACATTTCTAAGAAAATTCAAAAATATTTCACTCTGTCAGTTTCAAGTAATGAAATAATTTTTTCCATCTATGTCATATAAGAAACGAGAGATATTTAGATAAACTAAACTGATGAAATATTTCGATGAAGGTTTCATCCTTTAGTGAAAATTATAGCAAATATTTAACGGCATATATGATGTTTACAACTCCCGCCGTGTGAAAATAAGAATTCGAGTTCATGTCTTGGTTTCAGACCAACTCAGTCCACGCATACAAAGGATATTCCTGAGTTAAATTTTACTAAAAAATATATTCGGAAGAAGTAGCAGTCTGAAATAACCGGCACCATATTTTAATTTATCACATCCGCAGAAAGATCCAACATAAAGCAAACTATCATAACTACACCATAATATGACCCCAATAGTATGTATACCAACTATGCACCTTTGGGTTGAGAAATTTTCAAAAGCTATGGCAATGTTGTAACACAATGCACGTTTGAATTCAATGGGAAATTAACTTTTACTTTCCTTCTTTTTACGCTTTCGAGACAACACGGATAAGACTTGCCGAAATTATGTAGACAGAAGCAATGCCTCATGATGTTACATGAATTTCTAAACTTTGTTACCTCGATTATTTTCCAAGTATCACACGATAAAAGACCATTTTGAAAGTGGTATTGTAATAAAGGTTCTTATGTAACATTTAATTGAAAAATTTGTTCCGGCAAACGAAAAGAAAAGTATATTCTAACAATTAACAAGTTCCTTCAAGCTGCACTAGCTTTTGGAAAATATAAGCGATCGTTCGTGGAAATATGTAATTCTAGTGCATACTTTCTTTTCGTTTTAAAAGCTTCAAATGACGGTTTTTGAATATATTGTTGAACCAATTCGTTCATTATTCAAAAACTAAGCATAGACTCTTCCTTAGAAAAATCGTGAAAGATTGGTCAAGTGAGGCCAGAACCAACCTCTAAATGAAGTCCTAGGCAAAAGGAGACACATTGAAGTATTGTGTGCATTGTATTTTTGAGTGGTTAGGAGGTACTTTCTTCCAGCATCATAACGCAGCATTACTTGCAGACATACACACCCACTAGTCTAATTTACTTCGCGAGTTAAGGAAACACTCATAGCTCTGGGTACCGCGCAATGTATTCATTCAGAGAAGAATTGGTAAAACAAAATAAGCCGCAGGGCAAACCGCTATCGTCAAACTTACCTGAAAACCGATAATTGAATAATTTTTTCTTCATCAGAAAATTTTTCGCCGTTGAAATGCATCAAATGACGGGGATTGTGGCTCAACAATACTCTCATACACGAGGGCTAGTGAAAGCGGCCGCTCTGAGGCGATCGCGACGTTTTACGAAATTTTCTTCTTCAGCCAGCGGTCAAATCGATTTTCCCGATAACGTACACAAAGTTAGAGGACTGCTATCAGACGCGCCATCATACGACTGGAGTCTCTATTGTCAAGCGTATGACTGCTGCACCTGTTTGCAGACGCTTGCTTCAACAACGCTTGAGTGAAAACTGCGTCGGGGAGTACCTCACTTTACGTGCATTCAAGTTCTAGTATTATGCATGATCAAAAATACTGACTGATCACTTTTATTTTAATTTTTTGAATTTTTATTTCTTCACAATATCGTTTCTTCACAATTTTTTTACGTTGTTGAAAAAAAATAAAAGTCATCATCGTTACCTAAAATTCAGAGGTTCCACCCATATCAATGGTACAACAAAACATAAGAACAACTGACGTAATGAATTGTTCAATTGCTCAGATGCTGAAAGTTAAAAAATTAAATTTGAAACTACTAAATGGATTAAAACGTTTCACTCCTATTGATTTAAACGGTCGATATTCAATACTAGATAATGCAGTCAAACGAGTAAAACCAATTCAGTGCCCCTGCATAGGACCACGTGATTCACCTCTGAAAATCATTAGGCGCCAATTTTTCCTCATACTAGGTTGCCAGAAATATTTTGCCACTCTTTCATCAAGGTAGCAAAGAATTGCCATATCGATGGAAGTTAAAATCCTAACAAAATACGAAGAGCTCCGTCTATCAAGTCACCATAATATGAAGAGCGGCAGAGGCGGCAGCTGCTTGTTCAAGTGCGATCGCAATCAGCCCGCGCAGCCAGACCAAGCAATTGTGGACATGTGAAGGGATGCGTAACTCTTTGGGTGCAGGGCACTCGTGCAGCAGGGCGACAATTATTCTAATCCTGTTGACGAAAGTGAACTACCTTATCGTGTCTTTAATTGCTGTCATTCTCGAGCCCGCATTGAGACGTGGAACGTTGGTGCGTGTCTTGTTTTGGCAACGTGTGTGTTCGGTGTGTTGATTCAGGCTGCAAGTGCGAAATAAAAGGTAGTGCTATTTATCTTTGATAAAAAAATGAAGCATAAATGACTTGAAAATTTCTTAGAGCAAATACTTCTCTTAGAAATCAAAAGATTATGTTGAAAGCGCTTAAATATCAGTGAAAGATAGTTCAATATCGTTTTTATATAAATAAATCATTTATTAGGTATTCGCGACGGTTTTTCCTGTGGAAATTAACTTGAGGTAAAAGTCGATAGATGGCAGATTCACGGATATAAGATGCCTTTAGTTGTTCCATAACAGCTCAACTCTCACAACAAAATGAAACCTACAACACTTGTATGAACCGAATTTGGCTTTGAAAAAATGAAGCTCAAGTGTCTAAAAATTTTTTTGTTGCTGAGAATGAAATCATGTAAGTTACAAAGGAATTTAAGGAAATGCTCGGGATGAACATACTGCAGACGTATTTTTAATGGTTCTTCAAACGAACAAGACTACAAACGAGGAAGAACTGACGAAAGCTTACAAAGCCCCGCATGAAAACCTGTGCTCTCGATTACAAACAATATCTTCATTGCACGACCCCCAGTTTTTGTTCTTCACCTCGCTGAGTAATGCGCCTCCAGGCATTCATTGAGCTATTCTCACAGACTGCTACAATGAACAGCATGCGTGTTAGAGTCAAATACCACTATGATGATAAATTCAAGTTTCTCCTCTGTTATACATGTGCTTAGGCAATTTCTCAGAACAAAATACTGAATAATTCAAGGAAAGTTTACTAACATGAATGATGGCTATGAAATACACGAAAGAATATAGCTCAGCGCATACTGGAGCAGACCACCGCATTGTGCGGACATGCATGCAGAGCCGACACATCACGGTCATCACGGTCATAGCAGTCATCTCTGAATTTGACAGTTATATATACTGCGCCTGCCACAAATTGTGCATTCTGCTGTGATTCTGCTAGTGAAGGCACTGTTTCTTAATGTGATGTAATTAATAAATTATTTTTGGAACACAATATAGGTAACTGTAGCCGTTTTTATTAACGTTCTCAATAATGTGCTCAGTTCTCGCATTTCACCTAATTTGCAGCAATCTCGGCATTTAAGCAATACCTCGGCAATACGATATAAGAAGGGAAAATTAACCAGTTAACCGTGTACCAATGATGAAGCATTATGCAGTTTAAATACACAGATGGAATGCTCCATGGAAAAAAATAGAAACGAAAAGTAAATAAGTAACCATTTGAAAAACTTAGAAACCGGTCTCTTTTCCAGCAGGTAAAGCACTTATCCTAGAATGGAGTTGATTGATTGCTAATTTGTCACCGCGCAGATGTTTCCCAAGCGGCAATATCGAGAACGATGCGCAATTAACAAACATGAAATAACATCTGCACAGCGGCAATAAAATATATCATAAATATTTTCCATCCATAAACTCAAACACAGCATCAACACGCCGCCGCAAAATAGTCGCGAAGTTTGGAAATTTCCTGAACACCTTCGGAAAATGAACATTTTTTCAAAAAAATTCAGAAAATCTGATCGCAAACTTATGCAATGGCGCAATAATATCGCTTCTTATAACACACACTTAGTAAGCTCAACAAGAATACTGTTTCTCGTTATAAGTGAAGCTACACGAATATTGCTCTACACGCAGTGCAAACATACTCATGTTTTTTCCCAATATGTAAAACGTGCAATTTAAGCAAAAAAATTCTTTCTTGAAATCATTTTTAACCGTTTTAGTATGGAGTGATGCACGCTAGGAATAAGGTTAAACCGAAGCAAGATTTGTAGATACCATAATCGAAAAGGCTCAATGATCTACGAATATATTGTTCCCATACCTTATATATATATATAAACTTTCATCAGAGTAATTACCGGCAATAAGGTATTTAGCAGCGAAATAAAAGTTCGAAAAACTGCGAGCACAGTTACAAACTTTTCATCCGTCTCTAACTTTTTCACCAGAGCATCAATGATTTCATTTCAGTCACTCACGCATGTACAGCCTTAGCACTGATCGGCTAAAATCATACAGATCCCGTGAAAAAATTAGCCTCAGATGCAATCGACAGAGCCAGGTGGCGCGTCGAGGTGAATTCATTACCTTCACATCCGTTCGCTCGCTTGGTAAGTGGTAGCGTCGAGAATGTTCAATAGTTAATAATGGGTTTTGCAATACATTGAAAGTGTGTTAAATCAACTGGCGAAATGATTTGGGAGGAAACCTCACAAAAGTGTTATGTTACTGCATTTCGCACCTGGAAGGTGTACCATGACAAAAATTTTCCCTAACTGCATATTACTTGCCACTGGATCGTGTAACTCACAAAAATATTCTTTGACTCCAACATGTTACTACATGTAGGACAACAACTTAATGACAGTGTTCTTCAACTGTGACGAATTACTTGAAGACAAGATCGTGATAAAAACATTCTTTAACTGTAACTTGTCATTGGAATGCAATACTAGTATTCTTTACCAGCAGATGAACATTGGAAGGGGAAAACGTAAAAAAAGCATTGTTCAACTTTACCTAGCTCGCATATAAACAAGAGGGATTCCACTTAAGTGACCCGCATGAACTATATTGAAGAAAAGGCGAGTTTCTATGCGGAAGCTTCTAAATTCAACGGAAATTGTTCCGAATACTCCACACTACACATCTAGAAAGTTAGAAAGTTGTTGTAAAAATGAAATCTTTCACAGTAAGTACTATCTTGAGACCAACATGCAGGTCAGACGAGTCGATTGCACGAAAGTATTGGGATGAGATTCTATATAGACGCAGATCACTGAGAGCCTCAATCTACAGTGGGGACAATAAATATCCAAACATAGTCAAAGGTTTTTTACAATAGGAGCACAACAGCTAAGTGATCGAAACTTGGACATCTTAGGTTTTTTTCTGCGCCGAATACAAATTCGGAATCAAAACATTCAAATATTAAAGCATTGCTAAGAAATCGACAAAATTATCCGATCATCGAATCAAAAACTATCCAACACACCAACAAACTTAGACTTAAAGCAATAATAAATAATCTTCGAACATTCCAGAGTGGTTTACACGGTAGGAATGTTGTGGGATTCTTTGTAAAAATAATTTCTTAGTCCACTTTCAACAGCAGACCTCAGTGTGGTCTGAGAGCTGCAGAATAGCGTAGCTATCGTTCAACACTCTATCTCCAAAGAGGAAAAGATAAAAAAAACTGTCACAAAGCACCAGAGAAGTAGTTGTAGTTCAGTTCCATAAAAGATGTTTTGGCTGTGAAAAAATGTAATCTGTGCTAAAAAATACCTATCTCAACCATTCGAGATACGATTTGTCGGTTCACATCATAACAGTCCTTTGCAAGTCTACTACATTCTGGGACTCTATCTATAATATATTTTCACGCCGGACCACCATATAGTGGGTGAAGTAAAGAAGAATCTCTATTTGGACTACAAAATTATTTCCATGTGGCGAGGACAAATGTGTACTTGAACCCAATTAGAGCAGTTCTTGAGAGTGAGGGACTCCGGTTTCGCCCTCCAAAAAAAGAAACATTTATTGAAACCAATTCACGTCACAAATGTTTTGAATTTTGCCAACAAACACTTGAAAAAGCCTGTAAGTTTTTACGACGTCATACTAAAGTCTGAAGTCGCGACGAATTTTCAGTTATTTGGACGGAATGAAGTTACATACGTTGAGGTAAAAAGACTCAGCGCATGATCCTAATGATACGATCCCAAGAGTGAGGTTTGCAGCGGACTGGCATGCATTGGTTGCTTCTCCTCCGCAGGTCCTTTGCAAGCTCCGAGTTGTAGCAGGGGAAATGAATGCTCATATATATTGCATGGTTCTGGACGGTGATCTCTTACAACCAACAAATGACTCGAAGTTGTCAAAAGGATGAACATTGCAGCAAGACAACGATTCCAAACATACAGCCAATGGTACTGAAGCGTGGGTTCATCGTGAGAAAACAAAGGTTATGGGATGGCCAAGTCAATCTCCAGACCAAATCCTATTGAAAAGCTGAGGCGAGAATGATAACCAAAAATTCCAAAAAAGAACCTCAGAAATCCAACAGATTTAAAAAAAATAAATAAGGCTAGAAGAAAAGCCAAGAGACCTATATATATTTGCAAGAACCTTCTGAGAACGTCACCTAAAAGCTGTGTTATAGGGACGAAACTTCACATCGAAAATGTGTTGGAAGCATTTTGAAACGTTTATTTAAAATTTTTAAGTAATTGAAATAACATTTCCCTACTTGGGCATTTTAATACTGAATTTGTTTTCAGCTTACAAAAACATCCGATGATCTATTTTCCATTACTTGCGCGCGTCAGGGCTGGAATGAGTTGTTCACCACTGTCATAAGTTATGGTGTCACTTATCATGAAATCTGCTGATAATGGCCACGACAACATAGCTGCAGCGCTGCTTACATCGACAAAATGTAATTCCAAAATTTCCAATCTCCGAGATATGAACACATAAAAAATTCTGTTTTAGAATATTTTAGCCTTAACGACTTTAGGGTAAATTAATGTAAATTGAGTGAATGGTCTTGTATCATGAATATTTTCAGAAATTATTCAAAGTTGCACAGTCTGACACGAGGTTTGAATGGGCAAAACCCATGACCCAAAAAGGAAATACCGTCTGCAAAAAAGAAACACTTTTTGGAAAAGCATTTTTGAGGGAGGTTGTAGTTTTGAGCGTTGTGGGAGCGCGGCGGCGGTTTGCTGATGATGCGGAAAAAAGGCGAAGTGTTGGTGGGCGCGTATGAGTAATGAAGGCAGAACCCAGCGGAGGAGCGGGGCGGACGGCGCTGCAAAGGATCGCCAGGGCTCGTCTTCATCGCCGCTGAAGCAGACGGATGGTCGTCATTTGTTGGTGTCAAGGCGACTCTGGCCGCTCAAGACTTGTGAGACCGACGACGTAAACGCCGTGCCGACCAACCTGGCCGGCGCTGCCAATCGTGAGCTTCGTGTGCAGGTTCCCCTTGTGGAACAGACCACGGGTCCGATTTTAGAACAATTTATGTCGTCGTCGTAGAGATCAGATAGCGGCCTAAGTTCTTCTGTTCACCTGGCTACACCAAGTGCTGTTTTTCTAGACAAAATTCTCAAGTTTGAGTATATATCAATTAAAAAACAGCACTAATTGACACACCAAATGATCATCTGTTTTTGGAACGCATCGATCCAACGAGTCAGACTGCGACTCATCCTTAAACAAACAACTTTAGTCTCCCATGTCTGAATTTTGATCATCTTGATGTAAACTTAAGTCCTAGCATGCGAAATTTCCGAGGCTGTGCGGACAAACAAAGTTCTGAGCGTGGTCCTAACAAACGAGGTTTCAGTCGTCAAGTTTTTTCTACTCTAAACATACCCAGATTATTTGAAAGTTAGCCTAAACTAGGCCTTGCGCTTGTTGATCAAAAGCACGGAGTACAAACTTAGTTATGTGTGCGAAGACAAGACTCGGCTCTACTCGAACACTGCACCCAACAATGTGAAAACCCAAAAACTGTCTATTAAGCATTATCATTGAACTTAATGCGTACACCGGTAGTGAAATTACATCACTCCATCTCCTATCACTATGTCTTGTACTGATACAGATTGTTGTAAAACGATTGCGTGAATAGATTGCACTCACACATGCAGCGAATGTATATAGTTCAGGCTAGAGTGGAAAAAAAATTAAGGCTCGCCAGCGACGGTGTGGACTTTTTCCTGCAGGCTTACATTTGGTACATCGAATTGTTCACAATTTACACAAACTATCATTGTGTACTCAGTTCAATGGAAATGCAACGCAAGATAAAATGCAGCACGTACTGAAAATTTAAATAAAATCAGGTAGAGTAAGGAAATTCACTGTTATTCTCTTGACTGACATCTTGAGAGCCATTGAAACTCGAAACTAAACTAAATATTTAAATTTAGGAGAAATAGATGACACACTACATTGCTAGTGAATCCGAATCTAGAGAAGGTGGTTTTGAATGCCAAATATCTTCGTCTTCTTGCAGGAGACGAGTGGAGAGGAGATAGTTGGTTATCTGAACCTAACAAAACTCATTTACCCCAGCATGAAGGAGGTGCGAAGGTCAAAAAGCTCTCATGAAGTTAATCAGAGGCTCACCACGATACTCAGAAATGGATTATAGCACAGCCAGGATCCAGAGCGCATAATCTCGCTCATCGCCAGGATAATCAAGGGAGTTTTTTCAAGGGCCAGAAGAGTATCAAAGGCGTTCAGGTTTGACATTGAAGTTTTTCTGGCATGCCCCAATTAGGGTTTTGAAGAGATGGCCCGGGGAGCTTCACATTAGTTGCCGTCGTCTCCACAATGACCGTTCGTTGCTGTTCTCCTCCGCCCCTTCTGGAAGTGTCCTCTCTCCCCGAACCCTCGACTTCAGGCAGGCAGGCATGCTCTGCTGCCACAGAAACATAAATAATACTGCCCAACTTGCCCCCTTCATTCTCACGCTTCCTTAGAACAGAAATACAAATTGCTGCATTTTATGCATTCCATCATAACACTGCAACTTTGCAGGTATGTCGGAATCCTAATTTGAAATTGCAAAATTAAACACTGAAAAATTTATCGATTTTTGTTCCACTGCAGTGTTGGCACAGTATTCATTGCAGTATTCCACTGCAGTCACCATTTTCGTTAATGTTAAAATGAACTGGCGACTAAATTTAAATTTACATCAATCTGCTTCAATAAGACTGTATATTATGAAGGCATGAAGTTAACAAACTATTGTAAATATCGAGTCAACAAAAGATTGAATTATTAAATTTGACACGAATTGACATCCATAAACGTGAGTGTGTATATTTGAATAAATTGCTTCAAAATTTAGATTTTAAATTTACTCCTGACCTTGATAATCAAACTCTTAATACACTAAGCGATTTACTAGCTTGTAACTATTATTACTGGGCCCATCAATTACTGAATAAAAACGCTGCGACATTACGAAATACTTCTAGATTCTCCTCTTAAAGGGCAGTGTGTTTGGATGTACTTACATTTTACACGTGTACTATACAAATATTTGTAAAGCAAGAGTGTACAAGAATTCATCTCAACATATGGGCTCGATTCCAGTGAGCAAAAAGCTTGGCTATCACAAAATTTGGAAATTCTGCTTGACGTCGCTCGAAGATAAACAGACACGTACATATAAAAATTATTCACTTTAGTCTTGACATTGAAGAGAACTGAGCTGGTTTACAAAGCAAAAAATATATCAAACTGAGCTGCTCGACCATCGCATATTCACCAGCTTGGCGTCGTTAAAAAAATTGCCGAATTTAATATTCAGCAAGACTACAACTACTCTAGTGCGCTTTGTTGCAAATATAATTTGAATTTTAGTAAATAATACTGATTTTAATTTTTTCTAACAAACTACTATAATGCCTTGATCTCTCACAAGATTTTAATGCTCTGCAGTCTGCATGGTTATGAATGTCTCATGACAGTCGTGTAGGGCGCCTGACATCTGCTCTATTTTTGAGGCCTACTTCCATGCTACGAGCATTCACGTATCTAGCTGCCATGAAATGCGCTGATGATAATTATTGAAGCTTTATGTGAATTTATTTTACAATGAAATTTATTTAAGGTAAAAAAATCCGATCTGAAGCGTGAAGCGTTCTTGAGTTCTCGCGAAACATAAAGCGTTCTTGAAAATATATATCGAAGTGTAGAAGAATATTTTCTTATTTCTAATACATTTTTCAAGCACAGAAAATTCCAAAACGGAAGCTCTTCAACTCAATTTGTAGTTGAATATCAAGAATAACGTAACCGAACTCTGAGATTCGAATTCTAAAGATCAAAAAATTATGTTTGTGTACTCGTCCGGAAAAACAACATAACCGTGTTTAAGAAATTCGTCTTAATAATTCATTGTGACATCCTCTGAATACTCAAAAGCATCCAAAGCAGAATATATGTTCGTAAAAAATAATTATCAATCATTCTCATGTTGGTTACTTGGCCTTGTCCAACTCGACAGCAGTCGCTTTGAAAGGGCGACTCTGATAATGAAACTGGCCTCCATTCTTATGAAGTTGATTAATTTTCAAAAATATTCTAAATACTTCCATCAAATAGAAATTAAAATTAACAATCAAATCGTGCTTTCGGTTTGTACAGGAATATGGACAGCGAAGAACGCTCTATATATAATTACTTTGCGCAGAATTTTTACATCCTGTTAATTTTCATCAGCCGAAAAAAAACGTTCATTAGCACGTATTGGAGGCATTTTTGCCAATGTCAAACTAATTCATTAGATCGTAAATTCCGACGGAAATAAAAGCTGTGAGCTTTTAGTGTGTTCAGTAGCCACTAATTTTAACTAAAAACAATTAGACGGAGCTAAAACTCGTTTAGAGATACATCACAACGCAATTGCATTCATTATATAGTCTAAGTGATGCGAATATATCCCATGAGTTAACGAGTATAATAATTGCTTGTACTGCTGTGAACAAAATGCTAACATTAGCTCAAAATGATCAGTGTAGCGAACATTTTTAATCCTCGTTTGTTTGTTCAATACCAAGTTAAGTGAACACCTCATCTAATTATTCATGGCTGCCGCACGCAATATCTTGGCCATTTCTTGGTTCAAATTTTTCAACTCGACGTAGTTCGAGTGAGACGCATTTGGGTCGTCACTCTAAAACGATCAGGGTTGGAAAACCGATCTCATCTTCGCGTAGCTCTTGTATTGGTCACTTCACCTTCAGCAGAAGCACATTGGTACACCAAACATCTATGAATTATTGTATGGTATGTTTTACCAAACAACATTATGGTAATTTTAAGCAAGTGACGATTGTTGCGTATATATTCTAGATATTCACTACCGACTGGTGTTGACCTTCATTCAAAGACTGATACGTATCGCATAAAATTAGTAAAAAATCCACACAAATTTGAATATTTTGTTATTTTATTAATTAGTTTAGCGAAATTAGATAATTTCAACCGTTCAAGTCTTTTATAATTTACAGATTGGCCGAAACTCGTTAAAAGCGATCTTAATATTTCAGAAAATAAGAAATCAGTAATCTTAATAAGCTAAGCTATGATTCTCAGGGCTTTGAAATAAATTAATTAAGCGAAGGAATGTAATTGAGCTCCTACCATCATAGGTAAAAAAACAGATTCAAAATAACATACTTGCCTTGGCTTTTTACTGATATAATTGCAGGAAAATGATGAGTAATTCACAAAACGGAAAATAATGAAGTAAATAGCTTTGATGTTGGTGTAACATCAGTTACCAAGGATAGGTATCTTACAATGAAATTTGAATTACTTTCATCTTTGACTTCAGATGTATAGCTCAATTCGATAATACTTAAAACAAACGTGAAGTCACACTTTTAACTCCCACGGGTAAGTAATTAAATTTGAGTTAATATCTAGTGTACCTCTTTCAATAAATCAACAGAGAAAGAGACCCTGTATACACACCAACTATTGAGCGTGCATGACGTCCAACATTCCCAAAAGACCGCTGAAATATTTTCTCTAGAAACTAAAGAGCATTCTGTCTAAACTAATTGCTAGTTAATTGTATGGGAAAGTACTCTTATAGGCAAAATACGGATGCGTCGTGTAAGAAACACGAAGAATAACACAGCTCTCTAGGTGAGACAGACAGTGAAAGATCGAGTAAAAAGAAAAGTGTGTGAAAGATGTTAAGTGAGGGGAAATAGGTTCTGGACGTTCATGGATATTGATGCAAGTGATTGAGCTGACAAAGGTGTAGAAGTGACGCTCACTTACAAGGTAAGTGGAAGGTTGTCGAATGATGGATTAATTGAAGAACTACATGCATTGAGGTGTTGTAAAGTAAACGAGGAGAGTGACTGGTTTGGGTGGCAGGTGCGATTGAGACAACGTTGTCAATCAGGGAAATTTTACAAGTATATGGATATTATTATTGAAAAAATAAATGCTAAAGTATAAGCTGCCGCCAAGTCGCTGGAGAGAAAGGCAGTGCATAGGGGAATGGAGTCAATTACTGTTACTCTTAGGACGCTACTATAGGAAAAGGTTCAGGGAAAAGTTTCAATCGTAAGTAATGATGTGTATCAAATAAAATGTTGGAATGACTAGTAGAAAAGAAGTGGCTCGGTAGTGCGAGAAAATGAGATTCACAACGTGAGATGCTTGGAAACTGGATGGCTTGTAGACTACCCAGTCAGTCAGAACGTTTGGGAATAAAATATGAGCAGCACATGCAATATGTGAAACAACCGTCAAGACTTGGCTGGATGTAGAGAAGGACTAGTAGGAGCGCTGCACAGATTCGTCTGAAGCATGAAGCTTACGGCCATACGGACCAAAATCAATGAAGAATGCGTGTAGGCCAATGAATTTTTTATGCGGCTATGTTGTAGCCTTGTCTCGTACCTAGTCTTCTCGCTTGACGTGCGTCAGTCCAGGTGCGCGCGAAGACACGCCACATACTGCAGCACAGCTCGTCTGTCCTATAGAGTTAAGCGGCATGTGAACCTCAACTTATGCAGATACCAATGAGTTTCAGTTATTCAATCGGAGACGATACTTAATCCAACTTATGGATGACTAGAAAAACAAGGAGCTAATTTTTCTCAGTGTAAGTTTAGGTTTACAGATAAATGATGTATCGCTTGAGGATCGACTATATATGTTGCAGTTAATTGGAGAACAACAGTAAATGCCAGGCAGTGCTGCTATACTTCCCTCAGATTGACTACATGGAATGTACGTAAGGTGAATGATTACAATCTGGTAGCTTAGAAGCGTCCCAATAAGAGTCAATTTGTTTCCAGTTGCGATCCTTTTTCCTCCATCCGATGGAAGAACAAAGATTATTATGATATTTAAGGTTTAACCTTTTTTTCGGCCAAGTTAAATAGTTTTCTGTTCCTCAAAAAGGAAAAAAGAAAGATACTACTTAACTAGTGTAGAATTAAGGGAACGAAGAATCTATGTGCAAGGTGGGTTCCAACGCAAGATCTCCACAACAATTTACGAAAAAAGTTTACGATATATGTAAAAGATTGAGAAGGCAGTAATTGATGCTGAAAAAAGCCACAGTGAACCGAAAAAGATGTTCCATAACATAATAAAAGCCCTGTTCTATCTCAACAAAAGAAAGGCCGATCTAATCTTCGGCTCGAGACCTCACATCTTCCCTCTAAGAGGGCTAATTCCTATGGATAGTTGAATTATCCTGAGGAGTATTGGTCATGTAAATATTGAGGACTACTTAGCTGATAGCCGCTCGGAAATTATTAAAATAACAACTTATCACATTTCTACCACATTTTCTTAAGAGCTACGTGACGCTAATAAGTGCTACTACTAATCTAACTATTTCCAAGTACTACAATATGCATGCTGAGTGCGCTTATATTGGCAGCATCAGTCCGAATCCATGAGGTCCTCAACTTACGAACGAGTTCCGTTCTTACGGACGTTCGTAAACCGGTTTGGTACGTAAGTCGGAACTTAGGCCTGTACATCACAGAAATGTGCCCCTACACACGTAAATTTTACTAACTAATGATAACAAAATGTACGTGAACCCGTCCGTTGGTGCGCTGGGTTACCACGTGTTCAGCCGCCAGTGAAAAATAAATTGTACTCCGCGCGGTTCGTATAGCTACGGACGTACGAATCGCCGTAAAGAGGAACATGAATTAATTGGGCTTATGGGCTCTCGTTCGTAACGGCGAGTTGCCGTAAGTAGAAATGCCGTACACCGAGAACTCCATGTAGTAAGTACAGCTGAAAGGAAACAATATTTGAATACTTAATGAATCGCAACATCCAACTTCGCTTGTCAAATTTTGTTAGCTGATGTTAAAATTCCATTCAGCACGCTTCAACTCGCTGTGTACTGCTTAGAGTTCACATTGTGAGACATAAGTGTTGTTTTAACAGTAACGACCTGCGATGCTCAGTTGCAGCAAACCATATGCATGGCAATCCCTAATTATGAACAAAGCACATCTCCAACATACGGCAACAGGTAGGTGATGAGCTTACAGAGTGAGAGTCACCTCTAAATGAAGCAAACTGTCGGCACGCGCGACTCGTTCAGCCTAAAGTACCAACTGGGTAGTCAAATTTAACACGATCAGTTCTTTGATAATATTGAAAGTAAAAGATGTCTATTTTGTTAAAGTATACCTCGACAATGCTGTATCGTCCTCACCGCTCACCTTGAGCAGTAATTATTATACTATATATATATATATATATATATCGTTGTTATTATCATTGTTATTAGTTCAAGAAAAACGATCTCAAGAGCACGAAGAGAAGGAACCAATTAGTACATAAAACCTTATCCACATGGTATGTTTCTACATAGGACACCCTAGGGTGCGTGTGAAAAGAGCAAGTTAGAAGCAAAAGTGAAGAGATAGCGAAGAAGATCTGAGCGCTGAAAGAAGCAAAGTAGGCATAAAATAATGAAGTCCCGAAGGCTTCTCTATAGCTGAGGCAATTAACCTAACAATATCCACCAGAGGCGCCAGTCCCCATAGTATACTGTACGGCAGAAAAACCTAACCAACCGAAGCTACTAATTATATTGTCTCGCCTTAGTCTCCTGACAGGTTGTTGTGTTGATTCATTACATATAATTTAACAAAACAAAAATAATTATTTCAATTTCGCATTCCCTAGAAAAACATTTCCCCTTCGGAAATTGGTGAGCTATGAAATTTAGAACAAATGGCAGACACGGGATAAATTCTTGGTCATGACAATGCTCCTCGTCACCTGAACCTGAATTACACCTGAATTGAAAATGTCCTGCGCACAAAATTAGAAGACTTCACAGAATCACCCTTTTATACTAGGCATCTTATATTCGCTCCTTACCACTTTTAGCACGTGTAATTAGAGATTTTCTGCGTGGGATAAGTGACCAAGGCTAGGCTATAGAACAGCAAATAACGCCTTAGTACACCAAAATGCCTAAACCAATTCACACTAAGCATCTTTGCATAACGTTCGTTATAATTTACGAAGAAATTTAGATAGTATTTCAACGAAAATACATTAAGCAACGGAATTTCACAGTCAATTATTCTAACTAATATTTTAAATGTGACAGTATTAAATATAAATTTTTTTGTGCCCATAGTCGGTTAATTAGATGATAAACAGTATCACATTTTTCCGTAATTAGTGTTGAACCTGAAAAATGTATTAAGCCCTTGATTTTCACAGTGGACGCAATGATTTTATTCTTTAGGGATCGGACGCTCAAGGCTCGAAAAAATTAGATAACTCTTTTCCCACTGACGTTGAGAGTTCAATGACACGTAGTTTTTTTGAACTGTCTCGGCGTTGAACTATTCCATCATCATTCTGGGATTACCATTTCATTTAAGAACGTTGATGACTCATAATTGTTGCTAGTCTCGAACATTAACATCCTTCATGTTTCCTATGCGTAAATGCATCTGGGGCTTAAAAGGCCTCACGTGCGGTCAATTCTCGCAGGGGCACAGCACAAAAGCAGAAAGAAAGATGACTTATGAGTTATGACCCAGCGTTACCTGCAAATAAGACAGTGCCCGCGAGCGAACCCGCTTCACTCTTAAGTCACAGCAAATAAGGTGATGTGGGGCCGGGCCACCGGACCCAAGACAGGACCTTGTGGGACGGGATCGAGAAGTACAGAAGATACTCGGAGATCCATGTCGCCAGAGTGACATGAGTGCCGTCCGCGACTGACTCGAATGTCATAGCCAGGGGATGTTGCTGTCGCTTCTCAGCGTTCGTAACACACGGTCGTCTCCTGCATGACGACTCAATATCATCATGTGCAGAAGAGTGGATAGCTATTACTCGCCTACTATTTGGTCACTTGAAAAGGCCTCATATTTTGACAAATCAAGTTTTCTTTGCACCTCTTAAACAAAACAAAAAACTGACTACAGCCTCCCAGTGAAATATATCAAAGGCGACTGTTTAGATTTGGAGAATGTCCGGCACAGCATCATTCTACAAATAAGAGAACTTTATACTTGCATACAGTGTTATAAAAGTTGTGCGTTCAGCATGATGTTTCATACATACACCTATTATTCCAAATTCCTGGTATCATTTAGAAGCGTTGCGGTATAAAGGCTCTTGCATACCTAAGGACTAGAAAAATCGATGATTTTTTTCAATTAAAAATCGGAGATGAGTGACACGCGTTTCATAAATGTATGAATCTTGAAGGAACTTTAGTTAGAGCAATTTTCTTTATAATTATGGCACACTGCGCGCGACTTCTATTCTTAAACTAGCGCCAAGAGATACGACAGTAAAAAATTCGGCTGAAGAGGATGTTGGTCGGAGCGTGACGATGTTTTATGGGCCGGAGCCTTGCATGTGGCGCCGGTTTGTGTCGCTGGACGACACTAGCAGTCGATCTGTCACTGCTGTTGCCTGTCTCTGCCGCTACCGGAAACATCCACAACGGTGCGGACCGTCACTCGCAATGTGCAGCGCAGAGCCCGTCGAGCGCATCGGATCGATCGAAGAGCTGATGTTCGGTGTCACTCCCGAAGCGGGAGAGAAATCTCCATAGATTTTTGAACGGTACAGGATCCAGTTCGGCTCAAGTGATTCTCCTCGTCGCGCAACGTTGCATTGTTCTCACACAATGAGATTTTTATTCTAAAGTTTCCGCCATTCTCACGACAAGATTGTTGAGAACAAGTATTTTATTCGACGAAGCGTTTACGAGATTGTCTCCCAATATTTGATCCAGTCAAATGTCTCTGTGTTTTTATTATTTTCTCTACATTCAACTGTCCAAAGCATTCATACATCGATTGTGTTGAGGTTTTGGAGCTGGGTTTCCTATGGGGTTGATGCATAAAGTTCAAAGTTTCAACAGAAATTCAACTTGAGATTTAGAAAGTGAATACGAAAAATTATGCCTGAAAATCTTGCCTCTATAACAAAGAGCGTCATTGTTATTGTACATTCCTTTAGTTGTCTGCGTTTTTTGAACAGTTCTAACTTGACTGCTTGCCTATATTAAAGTTTGTATGCTGGAAACTCATACTCTCTGGGCTACACACGAAACTGAAGTTAAAGATCTAAAATGAAAGAAAGGCTTCTTCTCTGTTGGATAAATTTCTCATGACTTCAAGCCATGACAGGCCATGCGGCCTTTATTGATCAAGTAAAAAGTTTAAAAATCCGAAACAATTACCGTTAATTGTTTTACTAAAAATGTGGATAGTGCATGACTAATTAAGCATATTTAATGATATTCATTTTTTTAGGTGAATACAGAATTATTCAAAATTTCTGAATTTTTAATAAAAATAAACATTTCTTAATTTCTCAGCGTTTTTCTGAGGTTTTTATTCGCAGCAACGAAAGGACTTGTCACAAATAAAAACTTTCTAAACCAAATAAATAATTTTTCGATCAACCATTTCTACAGCAGTGCATACAATTAAAGTTTCTCTCAGGCGAATGCTACCCTATGTTTTATATAAAGCGCTGACGAAAGGAAAAAGCTTCAACATCGTGCGACGGGGCAATTATTTATGATATCATAGATTTGTGAATGATGCATGTCTTCTCATGCGCATATTGAGAGGAAGACATATAAGACTGGGACCTACAGGTGCTCCACGTATGAACGATGTAATTTAATTCCATATCGCAGGGTGCATGACGGTGTGCTTGCTTAACTAAAGCGAGTTTAGTTTGAATATGAATCTCTAAGGAAAAGTGCATAAATATTTTTTTTTTCGTGAAAAAATTTGCACTACAAAGTCACATAATAAACAAATTAAAATGACATTATGGAAAAACCTGTTGTTCATATAAACAGTAAAATCACGGCGCATTTGTGAACAAAATTTTTGAATAGTATTAAACTCAGATTTGAAATTATTTTCATATCACTGTTTTATTTATTATTTATAGTCATATTATTCTTATTGCTGAAATGAATCACTTTTCAAGGATGAGTGCAACAATATCGTGAGTGAATTTAATAAACAATCCAGTTAGAAATTGTCGCCAACATCCGCTCAGATTTGCGCAGTGAGACTTGCTCAGATCAGCGCAGTAACGTTCGCCCGAGGGCAGGTCACCGCAGCATCTCAGATAGCGGCCGAGAATCCCATGTGGCTGCGCGTTGCTGCAACGCATCACGCAAAAAATTTGCACTGTGGTCAAGTGGACAGTTCTGCGCAGCCGCTCTGCAACGCTGGCGCTGCCAGCAGTGCGGATTGTCGGCGGCCTGTTCCTATTCCGGCTGCTATTTTTAATACAGTTAATAGAGCGACTGCAATTAAAACGGCGTTCCTAAAATTCACGTAAAAAAAATCACTGTAGCACAACATATATTTTAAGAATTTAAAGACGAAGAATACAACACGGATAGGTATCATATTTAATAGAATTTATGAAGCTAAATTGAAAATATCTGAATTAGTCAATTTTTTATTTGTTAAAATTGAATAATTCAGATATTTTAAATTTAGCTTCGTAAATTCTATTAAATATGATACCTATCCGTGCTGTATTCTTCGTATTTAAATTTTTAATGATAGTCCGACTAAGGAGCGTTAATTTTACGGAACATATATTTTAACTAGATCCGTAGAGAAGTTAGTTTTAGGCCAATACGGCGGCAGCAAAAAATATATAAAATAAAGTTGGAAATATAGCAGGTCAATGCTGAACTCAAAGGTTGTGCAGGATAAACTATAACCACAAAAAATGTTATACTTATTTTTCCATCGTGTGCTAAAATCCTACTTAGGAAAATACTGCACGATGCAAAAACTTTTTGACGCACATCCATGTGAGATGAAGATTAGACTTACGAACAAAAATGCACTGTAGAAAAATCGAACCAGGTGAAATGCTCAATTAACGCAATGGATACATATATTGTGAGACCGGATAATTTAATTGTCCGTTCTCCTGTATAAATGTGTACGTTTTCTGAACTAAAGCACGCTGAATATAAGAGCGGCTTGAGAAGAGCTGCGGTACAATATGAATGTCCAAGCGCACTCGCAAACGCAGGACGTTCGTGCGAGTCTACAGGAGATTCGAATAAAAATCAACGACAACAGATGTCATACCTTCCCGAACACATTGCAGGTTTTCTTAATTTCAGTATTTCCCTTGTATCTACATATTGACCTGAAGAAAGAGGATGAACTTCGACGTCAGATTAACTAAAAAGTGAAGAAACCAAGAGCATATATAGATAAAAACTGTCAAAATTGTTCACTTTGAGTTGCATTAAAATTGCGAACACAATGATTCATCGAGTAATACATTGCAGGTGATAAATTAAGTTCAGCAGGTGATCAAATTTGGAAGTATGCTCTGCAGAGCTTCCAATCTACATGAATGATCGAGTGAGGGTGAACTATAGGCAACTCTCTCTTTTCGTTAACATTACTTATTACGTTTCAGAGTCAGAGCATGTGCCATGTTCCGATTGACTTGTGAGAGATGATGCTCGAAATCACGGATTCATATGGATTAAAAATCGGTGTTCAGGTTATACAATATTATCTTAATTAGGCGAATCTCAGATTATTGAAATAAAAAATTATCCCACTCATGCCCAGTTATTTATAACTTGATCCAGCATCGTATTAGTAAAATAACTGGAACAAATTCTCATCATATATATGACTAGAAGTTTGCGTTAGATGATGTGAAACTTTACGATCGACATAGCAAACACGGTGCTCTATATTAACCATGCTTACGAATACCTGCGATCATAATTTGGAATAGAAATTAGAGCTATAGGCCTCAAATTATTACGCGTGCCAGGGAAAGTATAGTACTGCATCATTAACACTCTGATCAAGAATATCAAGGAACTATTTAAGAACGTTTACTATTTTCCACATCAGTTTCCATTTATGAAGTTTAGTTATACAGTTGTAAGAAATTTACCATCAATTTCTCAAAAGTTGCGGCAGGTTTCCAAATCAAATGCTGAAAGAAGTTAATTTTTTAATCAGAAAACTTTGACTTCGTGAATTAATTAGTTGTAAACCTATTTAGTTTTGTTGCGAGAAAACTTTGTGGAACAGAAATAGAAATTCTTTTCAAGAGGTTATGTATTTGTTATTAGTTTTTCTCAAATTTTGGAAAATGTTCACAAAATTCGTGCATATACTAATTGAAAAAGTGAAATCTAAATTCCATGACATACTGAAACGCTCATCATTGCTAAACTATTCTATAACACAAAATCGGTTTGCTTTAATCTCTTTTTTTATATGTAGCTATGAATTACCGTTAATATATATACATACATTAACCGTTTGCTCGCATTAACCGTTTGTACATATGAATACAAATATGATTTATGCATTTTATTATTCATTAAATTAGTATTCTTTATTCACATGACTGATTTTGTGCAATATCGACTGTAATCACAAAAGCTCAAAATAAAAACTGGATATTTAGCTGAACACACATTGTAATTCGTGTTAAAACCGATCAAAATGTGTTAGTGGTTTGAGATTTTGGAAATGCTTATATTGGAGAGATCGATCTCGTTAATTATTTCTCCAGCATATATAGATTTTCAATTTAATTTCTCACGATTAATATTTTCTAAGGTCATGCAGTGCGTGTACGATGAACACTTTACAGAACACTATCATATTTCATCACATATTACGTTCAAATACACCACTGAACATAACTGGATATCATTCAATACTAGCTATACCTGATTCATGACCACAGCTGCAGCAGTGTCTGCTCCGATATGCTACTCTACAGTATATCACTGTACCATACAAACTTTGGGCACCATGAAAAATTGCCAAAACTCTCTGAGTTACAAGCTGCATTGCATAAATATCCTAGGTACAAGCTCCAGAGCACGATTGTGCTTGAAAAGAATTATTACCTACAACAGTGATTTGAATTCCTAACATCTTCAAAATGAAGTTATAGGCACGTAGGATATGTGTTTTTCTACTCAATTCACCCAGTAAATAAGTTCTAGATGCAATGTTCTTCAACAGTATTGAAATGAGTAACTTCAACACTGGTAGTTTCATGACTATTCTAAAAATACTTATGCAACATGCCGCAGCGCTGAAAAACTGGGTACATCGTTGCAATACAAGTTTCGTTAGACATTACACCAAAAAATTAACACACCACCAGCACCGAAGCCTTGAAATGCGATAACCTCTACACCCGTTCTCGCACAATACTTACGAAGTGCAAAAGTAATTCAGAGCTCTCGATACAAGCAATACTTCACAGGTAATTACAGTGCCTTGTTGTTACAGTACTATACGTGTAATTCAGAGTACCGTGTAGCTGTAATACTACACAGGTAATATAGTGGGCCGCGTATTGGCAATGCCACACAGGTAACATAGAGCGCCGTGTATAGCGGCAGCACTATACAGGTAACGTAGAGGGCCGTGTATAGCGGCAGCACTATACAGGTAACATAGAGCGCCGTGTATAGCGGCAGTACTATACAGGTAACATAGAGGGCCGTGTATAGCGGCAGCACTATACAGGTAACATAGAGGGCCGTGTATAGCGGCAGCACTATACAGGTAACATAGAGCGCCGTGTATAGCGGCAGTACTATACAGGTAACATAGAGGGCCGTGTATAGCGGCAGCACTATACAGGTAACGTAGAGGGCCGTGTATAGCGGCAGCACTATACAGGTAACATAGTAACATAGAGGGCCGTGCATAGCGGCAGTACTATAGAGGTAACATAGAGAGGGGCGCGGGGGCCCGACGTACACAGCAGCGCGCGGCGGTTGCACCAGCAGCACACCTGCAGTTGCATAGGGCGGAGCTGCGCGCGCGGGAGGAGGGGCGCGCGGCCTGCTATCATGCACCAGCCGCATTATATACGCACGCTGACCACTAATATACCAGCACCGAGTCAGCTAATGCAGTTCTGCTCGATTGATGAGACGAAGCGTGATCTGTATTACGAGTCCACGCCAAGTGGGAGGGCAAACATAGGAACGCGATCGAAGTAATCTTTTGTAATTTGCACTGTTTCAAAGGTGAAGTCCCTTCGCTTTCGCTAAGTACCTTGCACACTGACCACTCGCCATGTTTCACATGCGGACTGTTACCGTTATAGCGTGAACTTCATGCTCATGAACGTAAGCCTTAAATTCTTTAGTGTAGTCTTGAGGTGATAAAAAGAAGCATGAAAGCCAGAATACGGATCAGAACGTGTGATTCCATTCAATGAAAATAGATCAGATGCATTTAAATTAATTAAAAAGCTCAATGTTGTCCTACATGGACGAAAAATACGAAAGAGTACGCTGATTACAACAAATTCAGGTGTGTACTTATACCAGAAACCCTACCATGAAAACCTCGCGAATTAATTGCGGTATGTGCGCTGGCCAAAAGTAAAAATAATACTAGTAAGTATTTTAATTCTTCGTTTAATAATACAACTAAGGAAAGAGCTACCGTCTATATATATGTGTAGACCCAAATTTCAATTGCTGAACATTTACACATGCAGAAATAAAATACAATAAGAATAACTTTATTATATAAACCTCTTCCTTCAAAGAAGTAAACTGCCTTGGATGGGAAGTATATTTTCATGCATGAATTACAATTCAATCATATATATTGCACACAGTTCAGAAGAGTAAACTGAGTTAAAATGACATATGTTCTGCCGCAAGTATTTCGGGTCTTTTTAATTAAATGAGGGTGTGTTTAGGTCCTGTGTATTTAAATTTGATAGATTCTAAATGTAAATTTATTCCTACAAAATATCTCAATAAATATATTCCTGGATAAAAATGTTTGCCACAGCGATACCAGTTTTGATGTTGTTTTAGTTCGCTCTAAATATCTTCCAAGTTATAATGTATCGGGAGGAAACTCAATTTTTTGTTCAAAATCAAACCCGTACGTGCACACCCAAGGATAATTTTGAAATATCTTCCATTTACATAGAACGCATTACAGAACATTTACAGGAAGCTCCCTTTAGTGTCGCAAATATTCAAGCAGCCTTCACGTTAACTTCAATTTATTTATATTGGCACCACTAACTAATTAAATTCATTCATTAGGCTCGGATAACAGAATTTTCTTTAAGCACTTGAGGCGAAAAAAGATGAAAAAATCATGAAAATGTGATGTACGAATTATTTTCTTAAAAGTGTTAAAAATATAAAAACGGGTTTTCAGCTTTGCTACTGCCATTCTTTTCCTACACAATTCCATCGAATTAAATCAATCACCTCAACTCAATTTAAGCACGAATTATTTCATGATCACGGCAAACAAAAACTTAAACTAAAAGGTTTTAGCCAGAACGACTACTGCGACAACAATTAAGTGAGAAAACGGTCCTATCTGAATACGTGTGCACGCTGCACGATGCGAATTCACGACCGGAATTTGCATTCACTCATTTTCCTCCGATTGAAAAATGACTCTCCATGAAATTTTCTTTAATTCGGGTTTAAAACAGGCTGATGACGTTGGTTAATGACATGCTGTCTAGTACGCCAGCTGCACCATATTTCTACGAAGACAACCCTATATGTGTACATCATCCCGTGCATCATTGAGATTTATGCTGTTGGAACAAATGCGATTTATAGCCAAGTGAGGTATATTAATTCTAACGGTCAATAAAATACAAAGACGATCAATAGCTTCACAGATCGCCATGTATATGCTCGAAGGATGCCATATGAACGCAAAGACTAGAAGTTTTGTCATAAGTTAAAATATTTATCCAGTGTTCAACAAGAAACTCACGATCTTTTGACAGAAAAATCAACTCAAAAAGCTGCATTTGACTTGCGCATAAATAGAAGAAAGACTGATGAGACTAACACCAGAGCAAAACGCACTAAACCGTAATTAACTGATCGCAAGAAACGGGTCCCACGAGAACACCATATATTTTAACCGAAGTTATGATGGGATTGTAAGTGATCGAGGTAATAGACGATTGCTTTCGTAAAACGTATCCAAGAGTGGCAGCATTGTTAATCAGAAGTCATGCATCCGAACAATGAGAACCTGCGGTATACTTGTAGCTGACACACTGGAGCCATATAGCTACCTCAATTCTTCACCCCTGTGGCATTAAACACGAGGTTCATACACCTCGCAATTTGGACCGGATTACAGTTGTGAGGATGTTTTTCATACAGGCTGTTATTCAGTAACAAAATCTCGGCGTAAAACTATACTTCACTCATGTCGTCAAAGCGTGTTATTCCAAGAATTGTACTTATTATTAAGTGATCAACCTATATGGTTGCGTAAATTGAAATTGAGCTCTGGAAATTTATCAGAGTCTCCTATCAGTCAGGCAATTGAGAATTCTGCAAGAAAAGTTCAGTTTCTTGAGTGAGTACTGCAAGCAAAATGCTTGCTCCGTCAGTCGAATGATAATATTTCTAGCAGAACACGTGCACGGGGAAGGCCCTTTGAATGAACACTTGCATATGACGATGCAGGCTAGTATTTTGAAAAGCCAGACCACTCAGATTCACCGGAGTATTTGAATTTGAAAATTAAAACTGAGAGCTGGCCAAGATCGAACAGCTGTGTCTTGAGGGTAAAACGATGTCTCATAATTTCTTTTTACTCAACATAATCCCGTAAAGAATTCGTGACCCTGTACGTAGCTGCCGCACGACCTTCGCGAAATCATCAGTAACAATTTATAGCTACGTACGTATGAGAAAGCCAATTGCTATAACAGCACATGCTTACTTCTAAAAAAGACAGTAATTTTTTGTGTAAAGTTTCAAGAGCTTTAGGTAATTTGAAAATTTAGAAGTTATTATAACGTACACACTGTATCTGTTACACAGCTAAAAAAAATCAGAGGTTAACATTGAAGAGAGGCACATATCTTTTAATTATTAAAAATTTAAGCATGAACATATGAAGACCTGGGAAATAATTGCAAAATATGAATTTTAACATTAACGCACGATAAAATTGGAGTTTATTGTTGGAATAAGCTATTGCTAATTTACACCAAACATACACATGTCGATTTAAATCATTTGTAACCATTGTAATTGACAAATGTGTCTTAACACGTTCACTTCATTTTGTTTGTTATCTAAAGGAGTGCAAACTACGTAATCAATCTCTCCTTATTATTTTTGTTTTTGAAATACTTGACGTTGAGAAATTCAGAAACTAAAAGACAATAAACTTTAAATACGTTATCATTAATTTCGTAGGACTGAATAATCTTCACATACGAACACATGTTTACCCATGAAATGTCTCTCAATAGAAACAGTATCACAGCATTTTTTACGAAGGTTACCTAACCCAATAATACGACTTTATGCGTACAAGTGATGATATTCAAAACACAACAGAATAGAGTCATGATGTACCGCACTTATACGTGTATAATCAACAGTGTACAAGCTACAAGAGATAGTGGGAGGAGAATTCCTGAGCTTAAGTTGTCCTGCAGGAAGGCGCATGGGAAGACCTGGAATTAATCTGGTTGACTTTTGTCGTGAAGTGCAGAGACGGCAAATTACAGGGAGCTGCGGCAGGGCGGGGTACGGTGGCAGAACCACCAAGAAATATGGCCGGCATATTGATGTAATAACACACATTATGTCCATTAGACGACCACCTCCCTACAGCGGCGCTCCCTTCCCTCCTCCCTCCCTCCGTAATGGGCACTATAGATACGCCTCCTCCTCCTCCTCCTCCTTCACCTTTTTCGCCAGCGTGCAGCTAGCTAGAGTCGAGCTCCTTCTGAGCAGCGTTTCATGGCACATACGAGGAGTGAGAGCTAACTTCTTTAAGAACATAGCGACAAAAATGGGGCATGCAAGACTTACCTTTTGTGGAAACCACCCTATAAGTTCACGTGAAACCGATCCTTTGAGACGAAAAGGAATGCATAACGGACGTAGTGGGTTCAAACAAAAGTTTAAGATTATATTAGATTATTAATTAGTTTAAGCCTCCCTATCTGCTACAAAGGCGATCCAAAGAAAGGAAGGAGGAAGGCACCATTTAGTATGGAGTTAAGGGAACGTGGAATCTATGCAGAAAGGGCATAGAAACAGTAAGTTGAGAATGAAAATTATGAAACAAGATCAAAGTTGAAGAAGAAAGTAGTAGGTGCTGAAAAATAAGATAGTAGTGAACCGAAAAAAAGATTGTCCTTAACATAACAAAAAACATTTTATTTCAACAAAAAAGAAGGCCTACCTAACTCTCAGCTCGGGCCCTCACACGTTTTCCCCCTGGGAGCGCTATTTCCCATAGATACAATAGTTGTATCTATTTACAATAGTTGTATCTATTTCCCATAGATACAATAGTTAAAACTCTGAGGGGAACATAAGTTCAAATGAATCCAGATAGTAGCTGTACTAGAAGCTGTACTAGAAGCATGCATACTATAAATTGATCAAATTAGTTTTTCTCATAAAATTCTTAAATCCGACCGTGGCTCCAAAGGTTGTGGTGCTCAGGTTCCCGGTTTTACAAATATTACTCAATTCATGCACAAGCTGGGAACAAATCTTGTGACATAAACATCGATTTCCATTTAAAAAAGCGAATAAAATTGCTGAAAACAACGTGAAGAAAGCATCGATCACAATAGAGAACAAAAGCCAATCCACGAAATTTATGCTGGCATTTTTCTTTTTGAATTGATTACAATGATGTCATGGAAGAAAACCGGTCTCATATGATACTGAGATCGGTAAAATATTCTTTTGTGGCTTCAACTATCATGACAGTATGGTAATTCATTTTGATTTGCTCCTGTTCATTCGAAGAGACACTGCGCCCTCTGTACACTCGCGATTATACACGACTTCATTTAGATGGCGCGGAAGCAAACGTTGACCAGGCTCTATAAAGAGCTTCAATTTATTTCCTTCAATCCAAAGAGAGCAATAAACATTGCGTCCCACTTATATACAGCAGCAGCTTATATACATATATGCTGTGCAGAATTATTCATCCTGTTGGACATCCTTTAAGAAGCAGCTGGGTTTCGCATTGGTAGAGGAAACTCGGCATGTGAGTTTCCCGGTGACAATCAAATACAAACGTCTTCGACTGCCTGTAATGTAACGTTCCTTTTCGAACCAGGGTTCGACTTCGGTGTATTTATTTACGTTACAAAAGTAAAACTAAACTGGAAAGCTGAAAACAAAACGCGGCGAGTTGAGCTCTCATGCAGCTCCGAGGTCGTAGCAACATATGAATCAGAGCTTGCTGCCTGCCTCGCCAAGACCCTTCATTGAGTGCTAAAGCAAATATCAATTCTGTGAAGCAATTTCTGTGTCTGAAATATAACTCAAAGCTCCACAACATTTGCCGCCAGAATACGATACGCCAGAACACACGAAGTAATCAGCAACAACTCGCTGAATAAAAAATCCGATTGCGAGCCCATTACTATGCTAAATTTAATCCCAACAATCATTTGATGACTGAACGAAAGAAAATACGTTGTTTACGTCTACAGCGAGGATGCAGCATCAGGGAAGTGTAAATTTATAAGTGCACTTGAAAATGTTAATTCTCAATAATCACGAAGATATCGTTAGATATTATGCTAATCAGCACAGTTGAATTGAAAAAAATATCGCTAATAAATATCTGAAGTCTCTTCGCTACACAATCCTAAAGCTTTACATTTTCGGAATGCATGGAAGTATATATATAGCCACCTTCTTTATCGATCAACACAGACCTCACTTAACATGACGTTTATGAACGCAGTAATTACAAGAACGGCACTTAATAATCTCAAAAAATGTTACTGATCTGCGAATCAAACCGAACAAAAAACAAAGGGTAAAAAATTGTAATTTACGCTGTACTGATACGCATACAGACCACCGGCTGTGACGTATATACTTGAATGAGAACTTCCCAAACATGGTAGTCATAAAATGAAGTGTGGCTTACTAGGGCAAAGCACAATGTGTGTCGGTTATAACAAGAAAGAAGAGCTATTTGAGCAGTGTAGGAAACAATGCAGTACTATCGCTTATAACTTCGCCAGAATACTTCCGCTGTAATGACAGAACATAGACTGTGAGTAGAAAATATTGGGAAATTACAGCAAATGACTTAGTTTTCTCTTTAATACAAGGGAATGGCAAGGTGCATTCAGACAATTGCAAGTACACAAAAAGTCGCATATTATAATCAAGGACAAAATTTCAGAGTTAAGAATAAAAAGAAAAAATGAATGGTTTAATAGGTTACTACCTACTCGAAAGGATATAATTGCTGAAAGTAGGAGATAAGCGTTAAATATCGAGATGAGCGACGCCTCGAATAGTACGGGCAAATAAAAGAGAACCATAAATAAGTAAAGAAAGAGACGCACAACGATGCTCAAACATATTGCCTAGACTGAGGTCTTTAAGGCCTGAATTAGGTGGAAAGAGCATAAATTATCTGCATGGAAGTACTCTGAGAAAACACTTATATTCCCTGTGCGACTCATCAGCCCCAGCATAAGAGGATGTACTTCAATCGAAGAAAAATATGCAAATTTGGGTGTAATATTTTATAATCGTTAAAATACTTTACGACTTATACATGCAACATACCTCGATAGATGAGGAAATTAATTTCTCAGGCAAAGAACTATAATCTGAAACTTACGGAGTGAATCACCATGCTTTTATAACTGTGTAGAAATACTGATGACGGGAAAAGTCCTAGATAGAGAACAAATTCGTATCATTTAACATTACTCTGAGACAAGACTTCAAATGCCTAATGGGCTTCGTAACAAAATCTGAATAGGGTTGTTGTTATAAGCAAACGGGCTATGAAATCAAAGAATTCTGCACAATTTAAAGGTAGAGCGAAGTAGCCTTAGTACGCGCTAGGTAAGCATGCTAAAGTGGAGAGCCTGCAAAGTGCTGTGGTCCACAGACGTTGAGGCTTGAACAAACACTGATCTTAATGTAATGATGGGTAAGTTTGTTACGTAACATTGGCTCGAACATTTAATGTTCTTAATGTAATGTTACGTAAGTTTGTTCCCAACATAGCTTGAATATTTAATGTCCTTTAATGAAATATTCCGTAAGTTTGTTAGACAACATTTACTTGAATTAACAGTTATGTTAAACGTTATGCTGCATAATTTCATTTCACTTAAATACTGCGCCTTGTACATTTATTCTCTTTAATGACATGAAGCGAAAATTGCACAGATATGCCAAGGATCTTGTAATTTGAAAAAGTGGACTAGAACATTTTTTCAGAACAATGTACCACAAACAATACATACACATCAGTATTAAAACATGGCACAGCTCACAAACGTGCTGTTTCAGTGAATAGAAATCAATTTGTTTTTTAAGCTGTTATTACATTAAGGATAAAACCGTGGCCAAAATATTATAATATGTATCTATAAATATTATTACGAATTTAAAACCTCAAATTTCTAGTGATTGTGCGCTACAGTTGCAACATGATAAGAGCGGTATGGGTAAATACTTAAATATATTTCAAATTTTAATAACATCAAAATTTATTGTCCGATTTAACGGTCGTCGGAATGATGAAGCTGTTACCCACATGTGACTCCTCATAGATTAGACTAGAACAGATTATGAGTTAAGGTCTCTCAAACCGCAACAGCGGTGTTTCAATGGGAGGAAGGTGCAAAGCACCATTTAGGATAGAGTTTAGAGAACGAAGAATCTATGCACATGGTGTGTTCCCTCTTAAGGCCCCCGATGCAAGCAAACAGCGAGATAGAACGTGAGTTTATAAAACAAGATAGAAGTTAAAGAAGAAAGAAGTAGGTGCTGGAAAAACATCAGAGAACTAAAAAAATGGTCCAAAACTGATCCAAAACTGATTCTACTTCGACAAAAGCAAGGCTCCCTAACCTTTAGCTTGGGACCTCACGATTTACCCGTGGTACCGCGAATTTCCATGGACTCATTAGTTATATTCTCCTCAGGGGATGACTCTCCACAAATAGTTACCTAGCTCTCATTCAATTATGCAGGTATCACCCCACTGGTGAAAATTGTAAATGCCATTAAAAATGAGCTCATAACTTACAACACATTTCTCGTGATCGAACACTCCTCTGTTCTATAACTAACGCAGATCATTTGCATGGCAGACCGTTCCCACAGCTGGAGTTCTATTCTGATGAAATGTTTTCCTTCAGTATCAACGTCAATTTTCAAGCATGCGAGACCCATCTGACGCTCCAGGTTTGAATTTTCCGTTATTCATGTTTTTAAATTGGTTGTATAATTATTCATAGAATGTCACATTAACGACCGAGCGGAAAAACTTGTGAAGTAACCAAAGAAAAAAAAAGGTCTTCAGTGTGTAGGGGAAACTAAAATCGCTCCAGATCCCCATGTATGAAAGAAAACAATTCAATTAGGTGAAAAATTTCAAAATCATATTGAAATGTTTCTGAAATTTATACGAGTTCAAGATGAATAACCTCCAATTTTTGATACATTGTTAAGTTCAAAATGAGCAACACGCATCCATGTCATGCATGAAGCTTGATGACAAGCCATCAAACGAACAATTTTACAAAGTCTTTCGAGAAGTAAAAACTAAAATTTACTGAATCACGAGTACATTTTCCGAGAAAAATCGTTTGGAAGGAAATAAAAGAGAAAAATATGGCAGAATATTAGAACCTCGCTCAAAAAATATTTAGCATAATTTCTTACTGTGAAATTGCGAATGAAATTATGATGGTTTTGATTAGGTTTTAATGTTTATACCAAACTCATATTCTTCTTACGTAGAAACATTCACACAGCAATCCCTCACATAAGTAAGAATAATAGCATTTCCAATTTTTATTTCCTGAAGAAAAATTATTAACTTATAATCAAACTGAAAAATGAATAAAAATCAAACCAAAATGAAAGATCACTTGGCAATTAATGTCTTTATAATGAATAAGAAATCGATAGCGTTTAGTTCGTGAGACAAGCTGGAGATTGCATAAATTTTGCTGAGCACACTTCCTGTGTCCTACACAACACCGTAATATTTGTCACGTATCACCCGTGCATGCTCATTCAAGTATGCCTCAAGACAATCCTCAGATCACATCAGGAGCTATATTTTAAAGACCTCTTACCGCAGGCGGATGTATTTCAAATGTCAATAACCAGGATTAAAATAAGAGAATTATCAGGTGCTTCAAAATGAAAAATTTAAACGGCGGAGAAGTTTGCCGGCCGCCTACAGTTATGGGTATTAAGTAAAGTCCATTAATTATTGTCTTTCTATGACTCTATCTACGCGATAAGGTAGTATGTTGGCAAAATTTTACGTGAAAATTATGGGGGGTGCTGCTATAAAGAAGCTGATCGAACAACACATAACCATCAGACAATTGATCAGGCCTGCACGGTTGTGAAATAAAAAATGAATTCTTTTGAGAAAGTGACATACATCAAACGGTGGAATTCCCTCGCCTTCTATTTTTCAAAACGTGATTAAAATCAGATGCAAGACCTGTTTACGTATGTTTCAGTGTAGACGCAGCCTGTACTTCAGTGATCGTTTATTTTGTGTTCACGCTGCGTGGCGGCGGACGTGCAGGAAGCAGCTGGGAGCGGACTCATTCAGCGGATATGAATTAGAAACAACGAAATTTAGCGCACGGCTTATATTCTCGCTAAAATTGATGCTCTCATGCATTATTTATGGAGCCCGTAACAAAATATCTCGACTTCTTTGGCGTTTGTGCCACTGCATGGCTGCTGAAGTGAGTGATGAGTGTTTGCTGCAGACATATTTACAATGAAAAATGAGTGTTTCTATTTTCCCTGAATGATGTGCTATAATATACAGACTGCTCTTAAAATTATTTGCTTTGTGTGTGAAACCATAATAGTTTGTTTCAGGGTGTTCCTAACAAATGCACTCACTCTTTCAGTACCCAGTACTTCTGTATTTTGTTTCGATGTAGGTGTGTTGAAAAGGATACAAATCTAATGAGTCAAGTCAAAAAAGAGAACATCAGATTTGAAAAATTAACTGTCATGGAAAAAACTTAGAAATAAACATACATGACTAATCGTCGAAGTGTCAAACAATGAGTACATTTCTTTTGAAACCCTGTATAACTTATACGGAATGCTGTATATGTTATGGTGAGTCATGCACGAACGCTTGAATACGCCATGTTAGCTAGATTTTAGGAGGAATCTTGTAATTCATTTTACCGTGAAATCGAAGACTCGTGCTACGCTCTGTGCCAGAGAGAGGATGTAATCAGGATACTGATTGTTGGGATTTCTGAACGTCTGATTCTCAAACCGTAAGTCAATCGCATTCATCATTAGATTTACGTACATACTACTAGCGTACACGGCCAGTGAAAAAGGAGGGGATTCGAGAATTTTAATGTTCAAAGTAGCCAAGGGGAAAGGGGGGGGGGGGTTGGGGGCAAGAAAGAAGGAGGAAAGCACTTTGGAGAATGGAATTAAGAGAACGAAAAATCTAATCACTCTGGGTATGTCGCCCTACGCATGCATAGAAGCAGCAAGATTGAAAAACGTTTATGAAAAAAATAAAATTTGAAGAAGAAAGTAATATGAGCTGAAAACAAGGACAACAAAACAATAATCCAATTTAAATTCAGCAAAACGAAGGCCAATCCAAGCTTTTTTAGCTCGAGACCTCACATTTGAGTAAATCTAAAGTTTTTGCAGATAGTCAATTGCAATTGACTACCATAAATTGACTGACCTATCCTCGCTCCAGTTATAATCTTCATTTCCATATTTTCACTATGGAAAACTCTCTGACACTCACACTTTCATTTTCAACTCTTCACAGAGCAATGTATTCTCTATAGTAAGAGGTGAGAGTAGCATATGGCTCCAAGGTGCAGTATTTGAATGCTACGACGTCGGCTGCTCGTCTTGACGAGACGAATATTTACCCTCCATTTAGTGAAGAGCATGTCTCGAGTTGCTAACATACTTCAAATGTTCTCTGGTGCTAAGAACACATGTACTGTAAGCACATACACACTTAGTTTTTACCGTAATGTTACTAATGAATGTCATTACAATACGAGAATCAAGCTAGATTCTACTGGACGTTAGAAATTTGGTTAGTGTGGTTCACCAAATATGTTAATCCTTAAGTAAAAGAAAAGAATTGGTCTGCACTATTTTTCTTCCTTTGGAGCCCGTAGAATTAAGTTACTAATGGTGAAATGTTTTGCAGTAAGAAATAAAAATGAGTCGTTGGCTATATTGCTTATTAAGTTTGTTCGTCTCAGCTTACATTTGTACAAATATGAACTATGACTAATCAATGTTTTTTCGAAGTTAAAGGACGTTTTCCAGGTTCATTTTGGATGAGGAGAGAAAAAAACGTCCTCTATGACTTTCATGCGTCATGACGCATCACATGGGGAAAGGCCAGTTCACGGCTCACACGGACCAGTGCACAACCACTCTAGGCGCACGTGCGCCACGAACGATGCCAAAAATCAGTACAATAATACCAAAGTATTAACACCTGCGCAGCACCTGGACAAAATGCCGGCAGGACGCAGTACATCACAGGGCGCAGGCGCCGCGACCTACTTTATGGCACATTTCTCTCTGCAACGCTACCAGTATATAGTCTCGGACAGGAGAGGCCAGTCGTTATATAACGTGACACGGGATGATTCGTTGGAAATGATGTCCAGTTCGTTGGCTGAAGTTATACCTCATATACTATCCGAAATAAAACAAACCCTATCGCAGTCGATAAACGAAACTGTTGAAACGTATATGATACGTATAAAATAGCTCAAAAGTCCAAAGAAAACATTAGATATTTTCAAAATTACATAAACTTGTTTCGGGTGCAGTAAGCATCTCCAACATGAGTATGGAGAAGAAGAACACTCTATAAGAGCGCAGTAATTTTGTGCTACCTAACTTCAGTATCGGGACCCAGATAACTTTATTTTCACGACAATGTGCGCTATCAACTGAACGTCCATTAATACGTGTTTGCAAATAAGAAATTACATTCAATTACTGGAGAATACGAAATCAAATCGTGCTAGTTTGAAAATGAAACACATTCACAGTAAATTGGCAATAATAACAATCCAGAATATTTACAAATGATGAGTTTAAAAACCTCAAAATAACATTAAGTGTGCAACAGTTAAAAAATATTTCAAACGTTAGCTAAGTATCAAAACAAAAATTCGCGACAACCATTGATCATAATGTAAAATTTATCTTCGCTCTTTGTTAGACTTCGTACATGTTCGTCACCTCTAAGTTCGAAGGCTGCTGCACAGCAGAGTCCTTGCATGCAGGTTGTTGAGTAAATAATCTAAAGAATGAGCAAGGACACTCAAAATAAAAGATTTGCAAGCATGCATTAATTCACGACGAAGTACCAGCAACACTTTTAGAAGAAAAATTTAAATGCGAAGCTTCAAAATGGTAAGAAATTATCAGCGCCATTTATTGGCCGTGATGTTCTCGATATTTTAAAAGACGATGCTAATGGTCAGGACACATATCCGTTTTGGAATGGTAAGCCTGATATAGTGGCTGCAGGAGACGATACGGAGCACATACACGTGCACCGTGTTCAGCCATCACAGCATCACAGCCTTCCTTCCCGCTACACTCGGTCAAAGTTCCTGCGCTCCTTCACTGACTAGTGCTACCATTCTCGACAGAGAACGTAGATGAACATTTCAATAAGCCTTCATTATCTTGGGATAAGTATTGAAAGGATTATGCACGGTGATTGATTGATTGATTATAAGAAAGTTTTAGCCTCCCTTTAACACGACAGAGATGTTCAAACATAGGAAGGATGAAGGCACCATTTAGTATGGAGTCAAGGGAACGCGGAATCTATGCGCAAGGTGCATAGAAAAAGTAAGCTAAGAAAGAAGCTCATGAAACAATAAAAAAGTTAAATAATAAAGTATAAGGTGCTGAAAAACAGGACAGCAGTGAACTGAAAAAAGATGGTCCGTAACAGAACAAAAAACCTATTCTATTTAACAAAAAGAAGACCGGCCTAACATTTATCTCGGGACCTCACATAGTGCCATGGGAGTGCTAATTCCCATAGATACAATAGTTGTATCCCCCTGAGGGAATTATGCATGGTGATCCACAAAAAATATCAAACTTTGAATTAGTATAATTCAAAAGCAATTGAAAATAATTATGATCTATTTGAATCTATTTGTGCTGACTATATATCAAGTACAAAGTATTTTTTATGCAAGATGTTTCAAAACAAGAAGTGCAAAATTGCACACCAAAAAGAAAATGGCCAAATAAACACTCTTTCTTCTAGGAAATTGTCCGAAAAAAAATCGGGCTTATGATATATTAGCTGTTTATTGTTTTAAAGGATGAAATTTAATGACATAATTATTCGCAATATTTATTTTGATTTTAGTTTTAAAAACAATTCAAAATGTGTTCCACCACATGTGTTCCCTGTTCCTTCCGGCGTCGAGGTTTCTTTGAAACTGAACTGTGTCAACAAGACAAACAAGAAGTAACCTGGTAGCACGATCTGGAACATTCTAAAACTTTCTTACTAAAACTTTTTTACCAAATATCACTAATACTAAATTTTATTATTGTAAACTCTCATAGCATATGTTTGTATAATAAATTCAAAATAAATTTTGCGAGTAATTATACCATTAAATTTCATCCCTATAAACAATGAACAGCTAATATCTCAAAACCCAAATTTTTTCCGGAAAATTTTACAGAAGAAAAATGTGTTTCTTTGGCCATTTTCTACTTGGTGTGCAATTTTGTACCTCTTGTTCTGAAACACCCTGTATATTTCTACGAAATTGTTACACAAACTCGTACAGTATAGGCTTCCAAAAAAATCTGGTAGAACATGAATAAGAAACATAGCGTGAAACCTTAAATTAAGAATTGGAATAGACTTGAGCGGACTAAAAAATCGATGCTCGTTATTCGACACAAATGTAAAGTAGAGATCACTTCAAGATACGGACAACACCTGTTCATCATCAGTCAAGACACCTTCTGCGAGTGTGTGCTCTGCGCCAATGATTAAATACCCTAGAATGATAAACATTATTTGGATTGCAAATAACAAGCACCTGCGAAACTTCTCATCCTTCGCAAATAGAACTTTTATCACGCACATACACCTTCAGGCTCGACTTCAAGGAACACATATGATGAATATTGCACTACTGTGCGGTCATATACCGGTTCTCATTAATATGGTCATTAAAAGGAGCAGCAGGATTCCTTTCCATTAGCACCGCAGATGCCGGGCCACATCAATATAACATCAAATGCTAATTTGCAGCGGGAGCCTGAAGAAGTTCTCAAGAGTACGGCAGCACAAATTTTTGTTGAGCTCTTAACAAGGATGAAGTCAGATGTTCAGGGACCAAATCGCTTTGCATAACTGCCTCAAGCCTCAATTTGTGACTGCGAACAGCCTTCTCCTGCGCCAGCAATGAACATTTTCATGAGACAGAGTGACAGTGTTCAGCCAGAGACATGTATAAATTATTGCACCACCAAGATTAAAAGTATCGTTTAACAAGTATCAGTAATTTTCCACAATTGATCATGAAAAATGAGTTCCTACAAACATGTTATCGCTCAAAATTGATAATTAAATTTCAAGAAAAACTGGCATTAACCCCTCTAAAGAAAACTCAAAATTCGAAGTTGATTGTTAAATAATTCATTCACTTCTCAGCCCTTGCTAATAAATGATCTCAAAAAGTAAAATTAAACAAGAAAGCATTTCAGTACTGTCCAAATTTTCAGGTCAAGTGTATACTTAATCACATTTGTTCTCTTCATCGTCACACACTCTGCTCGGAGCGACACCCCGGGTGAAAGTGGCATAATGCCTTCTCGACCACAAAGTTACACTCCTGTTTAGTCGCGTTGACAAAATCAGCAAAGGAACAAACCAGGTAGGAGCCTGGCTTCTGTTTATCGCTAGTAAACATCAGGGAGGAGGTACAAAGAAGCTTGCAGAATCGGTAATTCTAAGAAGCGAGAAACAATGATGCAAAGCTTGCCGTCGGCTGAGATGCGATAGCATCAAGCAGGATATAAACACAATTAAGGTTGAGTGTCCGACACTCTTAATGCAAGCTCTTGTCTGCCAAATAGAGAGACACTGCGATAACCTTGCAGACGCTACAAATTATTTGTGGAGGCGCGAAAATGAAGAACTTCGATGCCGTCGTAAAAAAAACGAGACTGCAATGCCACAGGGAAGTTTAAATTGCTCAATGCCCCTGAGTTCATTAAAAGAAACTGACTTGGAACGTCTACCCAGCACTGTAATAATCGTGCCCGGTCTGGGAGGTTCAGCGAGGGTGTTATAGTATCATTAAGAATTTTTTAGCAGCATGAGCAGAGCTCTCTGTTTGAGTTATGCTGAGTGTACGTTTGTACAGATTTTAGCTCACCGGTCTAGCAGGGCTTTGGGAATAGTTATACTCATGAGGATGAAAAATAGGATGGCAGAGGGATGGCTTTGCGCTAGATGATGAATCGAAGCACTCGTATTCTTGGGTTAAAATTGTACAGCGACATTAAACACAAGCAGGTATCACGAGGTTGTGAAGCAAAAAATTAACAAGCGTTTGAAAATTTTTCGCGCAAAGAGACTAAATTTAATGAAACGTCGAGTGATGCCTAGAACAGAGATGCTTTCTGCTTGTGTGAGACAAGAGCACGGCAAAGCACACCGAGATGGAAGGGTTCACAATGACAAATTAGAATATAGGAGCAGAAAATTTAGTCCGGACTTTAAAGGGATGAGCAGTCTTTCTTAACTATGAATACAATTTCGGGATAAAAAATAAGAACCTACAAAGGCAGAAACAAGAATATTAATAAAATAGACTTCGAACAATGTAATCAAAGAATTGCTACTAATAAACGATTTGAGGGATTTTGAAGTGAAGTACTGTATGAAGATATTTATATCCTGAAAAATCGCATAAGTGATAGAAATAAAAGCAGTGATGACAGGAAGACAAAAACCCCATAACGATATCTATATTCTCATCAGCATTCTGTTGTGCTGTTGCGCATGAGCACAAATAGTCTGATAGTACTCGATAATTCCGCACACGTTTTTAAATTTACGAGTGCATGGTAGGAGCAAATACCAAAGCGCTCGTCTCAAGTCGGGGTTCCCATAGAAAAGACAAAAAGGGACGATTTCACATAGTGTAGATCGGTTTAACGAAAAATCCAGGGTTAAACCCAAAATTTGAACACTCTCTAGAACATCGTGCATGCACACATCACATAACGCTTGCCGGGCGGTGCGACCATGGGGCGCAGGACCGACCACACATGATGTGCTTTGCCCATCATTAAGTTTAAATGTAGTTTCTAGTTTAAATTTTAAGTTTAGGTTAAGTGTTAGTTTAAATTTACACCGATCAGAATGGGGGTCAGATCATGAACATAACTATGAGCTACCTCCGATCGTGGAATGACTCAGCGTTGAAACTTTATAGTTAACTGAACATATCTACTGAACTCTTTCTTTAAGAGTAAAAATATACTCATGAAGAAATTTGACTTGCCTCTAACAGCTAATCTCAGCAGTCAAAAATTTACTTTAGAGAAACACACAAATTAACTGAAAATTTTCTTGTTTTTAATAAATAGAAACATACGCCGGCCTAAGAATCTATCAAAAGCGACGTGAGCCAGTGGGTTGCAGATATCCTATAACTGTACAGACTGCCAACACTTCTTTGGAAACGGTAGAATTGCCTCATGTTGTGAAGTTGGTTCTTTCCTGTATTTATTTAGTTCAACTATTTTTTCAATCATGTAAGAAAATTTTTATTACAATATCAAAATACTCGTATTTTTCATGAATTAAGTTTTTCCAGTGCGGTCGTTTTTATAAAAGTTTGCACATTTTTTGCTGTGCAGAGCAGCACGAATGATTTATTGAAATTTCTAAAAGTGCAACTAACTCGTGATGATTTTACACAACAATTATACCGGGAAAAAATCAAATGAAGTCAATTCAAAATTATTTTAGGGAATAAACGCCAGAGACCAAATCTAGACTGAATGAAGTGTTTTTTTGGCAGCGCAGTTATGTATATTCTTCCTTTTTTTCAGCGATCAAATAGGATATCAAATTGGTTCAAATTGGTCAAGAAGATTTAAATGGAGCTAGGAACTGCACTTATATTTTAGAAATCAGACAACTTTCAATGAAAATAATTTTTGCACGGATACTCGTGGGCACCTGGGCGCAGCTGTTAACGCACAAAACCAAGGTGAAACACTTCTCTCCAACACTCTTCACGGAGATGACATCATACGGCCGCAACTTTTACAAATACGTGTAGCTAGGTTTTCAGGTTCTGGCATCAACAGCACTTCAACAGGTGATCGAGTCCGAGTAGTTTCGAACAAAAGTAAGGAATTTTCGAAAGTTTAAGTACCTAACAGCCTACACAAAAAAATCTTCAGAGTGCTGACAAAAAACTTGAAAAATTTCTAGCAACATAAACACGTGACAAACAAGATGAAACTTCGGCTATAAATTTCAAAGAAGAAACTTACTCACACGAACTGCATAACACATATAGACTGAAGATTTTATTGTTTACAAGGCCTTTTTCTATAGCGCTTGATTAACTTTTAATGAAAAAACTGTTTTTCGTTTTTTTCTTATATATTTCGGCTAAAGGTAACAGGGCTGTACAATCCAAGAAATATATTTTATGTTTGCGTGCATTGACATCGACGCAACGCATCTGCTGTGTACCCGGTCTTGGAATTACTCCTACGCTCTCGTGAGATGAACGAAGCAGCAAAATAGAGATAAGAACACCAGAAAGACATGCTCAAGGATTTGCTTTCAAAGACGAGATACTCTTTGCATGCAGTTCAATTTGTGGGAGATAATTAATGTGGCAGAGAAAGTTAAATTCTGTGAAGACCATTCTGAAATACGCTTGAAGTCTTCTTTGCTCACACCTGAACATCTGTTGAAGAACAATATTTATGCTTTGTAAAAAAAACCACGCTAATTTTAGTACTTCTAAAAGTAATTAGTTTTCTGCAAACACTTCAATTTCTGTGCATCTTATGACTAGTGTTCACTAATTTAAAACGTACGAATTGATCCCGAATAATTCAACGGCAAAATTTACGATACATTGACTGACACCCCTTTTGAATAGACTAAGTTTTATCTTTTGCTTTAACTACTGAGTAATTTACCTTATCATAAGAGTGGTGATGACAATAGTACAGGCGCGGCAGTATATAGAGTCAATTATTACCTACCAACACGCCGGCACATTAGACCAGTCATGATCTGATCTATCGCAAGCATGCGCCGAACTTCTTGCAGAAGTTCAAGCGAGGCGCTTCACGAGTTCAAAATCCTGAAGACCATCGCTAAAGACTAATAGAGACCATACTGAAATACTAGCTACTTGATCAACCTTATTGAATGTAATCGGTTCGTAAGATAATTCCTGAAACACTTCACAAATAGTCTGATGTATGGTCTCCAGTAATTCACTCTGGAGTTAAATTGCAAGCCCAAAAACCAAGAGGAGAACCCCGGATCGCTGAGAGATCCAAAATAAGTGGGAGTTGTCGAGACAGGGACGGCCCCTGAAGCAAGCGGCGAATACCAGCAGTGATGCACCCGATAAGGTGTCTCGTAAACTGCGCCTAACTGCACTGCAAGCGTACATTAATGAACGATACTGAAACTTGGCAAAATTTTTAATGAGGGATACCTGAGCTATTGCGTAGAGACTTACGAGCTGGTCCTGACAGCAGGGGCTGACGCTCCCGCTGGGGCGGCTGCTCTTCTCTAGCATTGTTGCAGCGGCGCTGCGGCTCCTTCTCGTGTTTTTGCCTGTGTTGCTGCTGGCTGTACTATGGTAGTGCCGGCGGGGAGTACTCGTACTCACCGTATTCTGGTGAACAAGATACTGTGCTGCGAGGTTGCTCTTGTGACACAGCACAAGCATCAGCGTAGGTGCGCCTCATGCTACACCACGGAACTGGGCAGAGCTGCAGTTACTCTGGCCTGCGAAAGTGGAGGTGGGGCAATATTGCCACCCATTGTTTATTGCGGTTGAATTGAGTATTGTGGTTGAGTTGAATATTATAGGATAGAGATGTTGCTGAATGATGCCACTGTCCACTACACTGGTGTTCTCGCAGATTGTGCTGGAGACGATCGGTACGAAGCTCTGATGTGCTTGTGTTAGTTTAGATGTTAGTTTTTGTTTGGTGGATGGAACATTTCTGAGACTACTCCTATCCCAATCATTCTAAGGCGAGTGATGTTAGAATGGATAACTTAAATCGTGAAATAACGTAATGTATTCCTTGTGGTTGCTAACCTCTGATTGACGGCGGCCATTATTATGAAGCTCATTTTGTACCAAATCCCATTGTCGTAGTGGGCAGTCGTGTTCAATTTATTGTCGTCAGGCTTTCCAGATCCCAGTTGTTATTGTGGTACTTAATCGCAATAAATCTAACGCCAAATAATAACATGATAGAAGAAGTGATTCTAATTACAGGCCGCTTTTCACAATTAATAACTTAAAAAATATACACATAAAGCTAGACCATGAACGAGCTATTTAGGATGGTGCGCTTCAGATGAATCTTGACTTTTTATGTATTGCCAACACTGAATATGAGCAAATCCTTGCTATTATTGTTGATATTTGTTCATTGATATTCGAGTTCACTCGATGAATTGAGTGAATAGAATTCTCTTCGTTCATACAACATAGTTTTGGTCTCTATAATGATCATATGACAACTGGTTGCAGTTGCCAAAATATAATGAGCTATCTGAAATGCTTGCAAATCTTACTCCTCGCAGATAATTATGCATGAGTGTTTAATATTTGAAAGAGCTTCGTTTTATGCTCTCGTAAGGACGTACTAATGAAAAACGTCGGACTGGGAATTGGAATGAAAAATGTACGACTGAAATTTGCACAGGAGGAAATACTGCAGGAGAAAATTATCCATATCTGTAACTCATATGCGGACAAATTTGAGGATTACGCTCGCATAAAACTGAAGAAAGAACTTTTACATAGCTTGCAGTTCAAAGTCACAACTGGAGCTACCAGGCACAAATTTTCAGTCTGATCAAGAAACATGGCGTCTTAAACTCTTAAGCTGCATGAAAAATACATGGTAAGTTGAAGCCCTAATGTTACAGTACGTAGGACAATTCGATTTAAATGAACTTAATTCGACCCATTGGTCATCATGATTGAATGTATTTGTGCTTGAAATTCTCTGCAGCACGAACGTCGTGCAGGACAATCATACTTAAATGGCAGTAATTTTATCAAGTGACCGTATTGAGTATAATGGTTCAGTGCTGGATCAGTAGCTCTAACCCAGCAGGAAGGCCATGCCACGGTCCAAAGGCGCAAGCAGTCGGAGCGAACTCGTCGCAGTTGTCTGGCGAGGATGTTATGAAAGATTCCGTTATTGCGTCCAACCCCTCTAATTCCACATCATCAAGGTTGATAACTCGAGCATTAACTAGAAGAGTAGCGAATTCGCTAGACAAAACACACTAAGAATGTCAACCTCAGGAAGCCCGATGGTCGCTATCATTGTTTTTTAAGAGACTTCAATAGTGATAATAACATGATACCGAAACTAGTCCGCTCCTCCCTGAAGACTGGCAATGCTCGTAATCTACACTTAGAGTCAAACTGATTGAGAAGGAAACCGTCAGCACCTCAAATTAATAGGCTTTCGTTTAGTGTGAATAATGAGAGTTCGGGAGCTGGCTCCACACGCAAGCTAGCGATCACAGGCACCGGGGATCAAGGTTTGCAGCCGAGGAAACCAGTTGACATATGGATGATGGATAGGCGATATAACACTCGACTTACGTGCCAGTCGCAGCGTCCAGCATGGCGAAGTGCAACAACTACTCCTATATTATTGCATAACTTCTCGAACAGCTCTACTTAATACGGGAAGTGCAGACAAAATAGAAGCTATAAACAACACGGTTTAGAGCGCGATAATATGCGCATCCTTCGTAGGTATGCTTCTAAAATGCGTCTGTCACTCAGGTGTACAAGGACTCTCGACTGCAATAGCCAAGATCATGTTCTTTTTTACGCCAGGTAGAAATTAGAATTCAATGAATTTAAACTGCATTGATCCAGGTAGGTATTCTTAGCCTTTAAATGATTTAATGATTAATCAATTTATTTGTCACAGAAAATCAATACAGAAACTATTGTCCTAATAATGTAAAATAATTTTATACAAAAACAGCAGCAGAACCCATCGTAGCAAATTTGCTGCATTTACAGATGAAAATTTAATACTACATCAACAGTTTATACCCACTGGTTTAAAGTAAATTGTAGCACAGACATATACCGAACTCCATTACTATCTGGAATCGGCAGTCAACTGCCGAACAAGTTCATCAGGATATAAGCCTTCCATCATCAAAACAGATATTACTACTCCAGTTCTTACACACACTTGTCTGAACAATAGAGCATTTAGCTTCATGTACGAGTATTAAGTAAAAAGGAAAGAACTAAAAATACCGAATAAAACATTTACTCGAATCAAAAATTCTAAATAAAACAGTAAAATTGAACGTACTTTCGAGCATTCGCTCATCTTCAGCAAATGAAATTTATCTGAAAAGACATGGCATGAATAGAAAAAACTAATCCTAAAACTATCTTTTAACTATGGACAACGGAAAAGAGCTAAGTTGGTTGTTTCAAATCGGCATATTTCTTAAATGAATAAAGGCTTTAAACTTCTTAAATCGGAAGAAAAATTTGATCTAGTAAGAATTTTGAAGTTACTTATGTTAAACGGACTATTACTCAGCTCAGAATGATCCCAAATGGCAAAATGAGTAGGCCTAGATAAAAAAAGTATGGTAACTTCTATCTCGATGTTCGACCACCCTACAGCCTAGAGTACGCGAAGTCAATCCGACGTACTCAGACACACATATATAGTGTATAACAAAATTCGTGTGTATTATCGTGCTTCGTGTATTATTATCATTGACTATTGAGGTACACCAGCAAATAAACAGGTAGTGTGCGTAAAATTTTAGTGCATGCAAGTACAAATATTCAAATTTTATAATAAGATGAATCCCATGTTGCAATAGAAGAGCTTATCCAACTCTATCAACCTTTTCCTGACGAGTAAAATTATTATCAATGGCCTGGATTAAACTTCAATGTTTTATACTTGTTGCAGTTGTCCTTCTGGTTTGCTGATCTTCATGTGAAGTGGTCGATCTGCGCTGTACGAGCGACATCCTGCCCCGCCCTTCATATCAGAAGTACGACTCATATGAGCATGATGGCAGGCACAGTTGGTGGCTTTAGATCATCCGAGACCAAACATTTTTAGCTCTACCAGCGATCATGAATGGTAAAACACATCCAAAACTTCAGCTGCATTCTTGCGCCCGGTTTTAAAACAAAATGCCACCGCCTAGCCTATGTATCAATTGTTTTCAACCCTAACTCATCGCTCGCGCCTTGCACGGAACATACTTAGCTATCTCTACTCCCAATCCGAAATAACGTTGTCAAAAATTAACAGTGTTTTTTACTGTTTTTTTGATTGAAAAAACAACGTAGAACAACGATCTACAATTATTATTATTGAGTACACCAGAGCATAATAACCTATATTTTATGAATTTAAATTTGTTGCAGCTTCATAAGGAAAGCGCAACTCAGCAAAGCTTATTTTGCGGGAGTCTTGCAAGCAATTGTGACGGCGTGGCTGCCAAATGAGAACATCAGCACACTGTGTGAGAGCTAGCAGGGCATCGCAAGCAAGCGTCATGCCGACACCAAACTGGCGTGAGTGTGTATACGAAGGAATAGATCAGAATGAAACTATGCAGCTACGTCCAGCATAGAATGAAGTAGCTATTAAAAGCATAACATGATATAGAACAATATACAACAGATTAGAATATCACATTGAATAACAAGGATAGAAGGTTTCATAAAAGATCATGCCGTAAAAATAACAAAATAGGTAAGATTAGAATAAAACATATGATAAAAAGTAAAAGAAACCGAATGGAATAAAATAGGGCAGAATAAGATACAGTTAAATAGAATAAAGTAGAATGAAATAGAATAGGGGAAAATAGAAAAATAGAACCAGAATAGAATAGATGAAAATAGAATATATCGTAGTATAGCATAAAATCTAGCAGAATACGTAAAAAAGAATATGAAACAGACTACAGAATAGAATAGAGCATATAATAAAATACGGTAACCAAAGCTATCCAAGTGGTCCGTGCTCGGGCCGTTGTCCAGGCAGTACAGCGCGATGGGGAGGTAGCGCCATGAGATGGTCAACGTGTGTGGGTTAAAACATCGAAGTCTTCACAGACGGTAGAACTGTTGCAAGGCAAACTGTAATATTGTAGCTACATTAGCAGCTCATTGCACTGTCTAACATGGAATGATTCTCCGTGGTAAACAGCGTTAGCAATGTGCAAGGTACGAGTTGTCTGGTAGAGCGCAGTGAGCGGTGGGAGTGGCGCACAGAGTGACAGCAGCAGGGCAGAATGTGACAGGAACAATGTACCGAGTGGCATATGCAATGCCGACAGTGACAGGAGCAGTGCAAAGAGGGACGGGAGTGAAGCAGAGAAAGACAGGAGCTGTGCAGAGAGAGTGACAGGAACAATGTTACCGAGTGACAAGGACTGAGCAGAGAGTGACAGGAAAGATGCAGAGAGTAACAGAAGTACAGTAGAATACGTCACGCTGGGATTGCATAGAGGCGCTGCTGGCTGGAGACACACAACGTGAACAGTGACAGAGTGAAGTGCTGGCAGTACCAGGAGTCAGGGCTGGCTGAGTGACAGGCGCTGAAGAACAGTGACAGAGAGCGCCGTGCTGGCAGTACCAGGAGTCAGGCTGGCAGAGTGACAGGCGCTGAGGAGCAGTGACAGAGAGTGCAGTGCTGGCAGTACCAGGAGTCAGGGCTGGCAGAGTGACAGGCGCTGAGGAGCAGTGACAGAGAGTGCCGTGCTGGCAGTACCAGGAGTCAGGGCTGGCAGAATGACAGGCGCTGAGGAGCAGTGACAGAGAGCGCCGCTCTGGTAGTACCAGGAGTCAGGGCTGGCAAAGTGACAGGCGCTGAGGAGCAGTGACAGAGAGCGCCGCTCTGGCAGTACCAGGAGTCAGGCTGGCAGAATGACAGGTGCTGAGGAGCAGTGACAGAGAGCGCCGCTCTGGCAGTACCAGGAGTCAGGCTGGCAGAATGACAGGCGCTGAGGAGCAGTGACAGAGAGTGCCGTGCTGGCAGTACCAGGAGTCAGGCTGGCAGAGTGACAGGCGCTGAGGAGCAGTGACAGAGAGTGCCGTGCTGGCATTTTATTCCCTGTCCAATTGGCTTTATTGGAATGTGAGGACGACAGCTCGTTCGTTATTCCGGTGCGCCGTCGCTGCTCCTTCCTTCTGTCGCCCTCTCCCTCGCCTCCGCCTCCTCGCATCTCTCCTGCGCTCATTTTCCTCCTCTGCCGCCCGATTTCCAAACAATTGAAGTCGCCGTAGCCGCACAGCTTTCACGCAGCGTAAGTTCTCTGATGTGGACTTGGAGGCTCTACGTGCCGCACGATGTAACTTATTTTCTTTTACTTTCCCAATAAGGTACAAATGAACGAGTAAAATTAAATAGAAATAGAACGATGTGTGAGTGGTTCGATCAAATTTTGCTGTAGTCGCTTAACATCACTCTTATTCAACAGGCTTCCTACTATGTTGCGATGTCAGATAAGAAAGCCGATTAACATGAAGACAGTTGCTCTCCGTACACATATTCATGCTACAAAGATCTACTCAGATTTTTTTTAATTTCAATTCAGGCTTAGTTTGGAAAATTTGTTAGCTTGAAAAACACCAGTAGTAATACGAAAAAGCTTCGTTGAAGAAAATAACTCCAATTGAAAGATAGATAATGGTATTTCAAAACCGGAACTCTTAAATACGGAGAGCTTTCTGACTTGTTGTTCAGAGGTTCTATTGTAACTGCATTTCTTTTCCCTCCTTTAATACATCAATGTTGCAAGAAATGCCCCGCTCAAGAAACGGCACGCAACAAGATTCTGTGTTTCATCAAATAATATTGACATAAACGTCAAAGCAGCAGCGATGAGAACATTGTGAAAAAAATTGCAAGAGTAGCGTAGTCAAAGCGAGCTATTTTTGACGCCTTGCTGCACGCTGAGCACTGCTGCATACATCTTAATGCAGGAATATCCGTCCGCAGCATCTCCCTTTGGAAACTGGAAGAGATCTAATGAAATAAAAAAATGAAAGCCTACGGTTTCAGAATGCTATTGAAAAGCTCCGTACGACTTTTGTACACTCGATCAAACTTTAGATAATACAGAAATTAACCCTCCGCCCAAGGTCAATGCGAAGTGATGCATGGAGATGAATGTGAACAATTGAGATGAAGAACCATAATTTGTTATTGGGAAAGACTTGTATATTCAAATTCACAGCTTCATCAATGAGAACGATTTAGGTGACATTATACATTCATCCGTAATTGGAACTCCACGCATGAATATAAGTTTTCATTTTAGTCCCACAAATGTTGACTTTATATTCGTGGTAATTTAACCTATCGAATTTTTGTACGTATACTCAATCTTTATTCTGCGCAGCATACAAACAACGCAAAACCGTTTTCGATTACTTAAGTGCACTGGGTGAAATAAAAAATATAATTCTAGAATGGCATTCGCGTCGTAGTTCTAATGTGGCCGACCTGAACAAACGCGTAACTTTAACAGGAGCCTACCACAATTAAGCATAAGCCGTAATGTGTGCTGGTAATATGATACAATTAGTTTAACCAACCTATGTGTTTGGTGTAAGAAAACACGCTAGTAAACTTGCCATAATTTTAACCTTCGTATGTATACGGATTGAAAATACAATTTTTGTTTACGAGTTTTTCCAAGGATTGCTGTACTCATGTAATCTAGGCCGGAATGAAGTCTTTTTGTTGAAGAACAACAGTCTAACGAGATGATTGTGCTTAATTTCACATCCCACAAACACTTCAGGCACCGCGTGAAGCAACAAAACTACGTACGAGTGTTCTGCACAGAAGAACTAACGCCCACTCGATTAAAGAAGCTTCTCACAGTGGAAAAAGAGAACGCATGTGCACAAGGAGCAGAGGACGACTCGGCTATAGTACACGGCGCGCCAATTAGTTGGCCGTTTATATCAAGCTGCTAAGATGAAGAGCCCAATTTGCATATCAGAGTCCATGCACATCACGTTCTTTTGAAGGCTCTGTATCAATGTTGCGTGATCGATTCCATGCCAAGAGTCTCGTCTTAATTGTTAGCCTTTGTTGCACACAGTCCCGTCGGTGTTGGTAATGAGCAAAGAAATTCCAAGTTCATCAACTCGAGCGCCTTGGCATCGAGCCGGCCCAAAACACATGTTTTATAAGGGTCTTACCCACTGATACACGCTCTTCTTATCCATTACTTACGAATACGTCTTCATGAACTTCACCTCAGCGGCCATCGCTTTTATTGTGATATTCCGGCGTCGGTGCATTCGAAAAAGACAAAGGAACGCCGCATCATTTGGTACACGAAGGATTCCATCACCTAATTCTTCGTATCTGTATAGGATTAGCCGAACACATTTGCATTCGAGAAAAAGTTACCGATAAATAAATACGAACTAACGGGAAGAATTAATGAGTTCTGCAAACGATAAGTATTCACCAGGCAGTTCGCTTATCTCGATTGGTAATTACTCGCGTATAGGCAACGGTTCCACTGGGACGTAAAAAGAGGGGTATAAAACATAAGATCAATTAAACAGAAGGGTTATTCCGCTCAGAATCAATGATGAGTAACTCAGATAATGGGTTATCGATGTTAGCTAAAATAAATTGCTGTAGCACCTGTTTTTCATCTCGCACGGATTCTGAAGAAGCCGCGAAGTAAACTCAATTATATACAGGTTTATAACCACTATACTATACTATATACAGGTTTATAACCACTGACCAGGGAAAAAGTATCGGGTCTGTAAAACTGGTGCTCTCTCCTAAATCATCTCTTCGTCCTTGTAGCAAAAAGAGAAACTGCTTTTATTGAGTTTTATTTAATGAACGCACATCTAAAAAGATGTCTTTCGTTCGCCAGAGCTTGACACATATGAAATCAAAGGTAAAGGAAATGACCCTTTATGTGTCAAACATTTACCGAATTGTTTATTGCAAGTTGCTATGATTCAATAACAATATTGTTGAGATATGATGAACACCGGTTAGGATTCGCTAAATACTTGCAACGCATTCATATATGATTGGTCGTTAAGTTTAAGAAGTTAGTTTATGTATGTAAAGTGGAGTAATCAGAGGGTAACTAAATTTTCTTATCATGCACCTTAAGATCCCAATAAAATAATTCCTCCATAGAAATGAGGCTCAAAGCCTCAAATCAAAAAGCTGTCTCTGTTCTCAAGTAATAATCTAGAAATTGGTAATCGTACGCAAAAGGTCTTCAGCAAATACTGTATTTTACTCACATGCGCATTTTACAGAGCATTCATCAAGGTCAATTATTTGCCTTTGTTACAAAAAAGTCAGTTCTTTTTCGATTATACCGGTATCCTGTCATATCAGTTCACTTTTCACGTCAGGAAAATATAATAAAATAATATCACTGTGAAAATCATGGTTTCATGCACTTTTGTGATTCCTTCTTCCACTGTGAGCACTATATGAGCTTCGATCCACCTCTGATTTAATTTACGGAGTCTTCTCAATTTCGTGGCAACAAGGAATGTTTCGCTTAATGTTTAGAAATGTATCAATGGCATCCGCTCATGGATAATATAATAAAATAAAAACGATTCAATTAGATTTAAAAGTGGGAGAGCCTTTCCCCTAAAATGCAATAACAACACAATACGAAAAGAATGTTTTCGGCTCCTGCATTTGCTGAGAAACTAAAGCTAGGTTACTCCATCATACGCAGCACAAGACTGCTATAATAGCTGCTCAGCTCCCCGGCCCGCGCATCGCTCCGAAGACGCAAATGAGTGTAGGCGGAGTACAATTTCGAAAAGGTCCCATTACGAGTACCTGCTGCAGTAAACGTACAAATTACTCATCTTTTGAGAAGTAACTCTGAGACCATTTTACTTGACTCATCAAGAAACTTCCGTCCGTCGGTTCCCTGCTATTACTTACCGCTCTCAGACCGCCCAACACACCAAATTTATGCTATTAAGCTTGACTTTTATGTAGGGCTTTTAATTAGCTGGGAGAGGATAACCTACCTGTGTTGGCGCAGCTCGGACCGGCGGCCACATGCACGCTTCTCGCTCCCCGAGACGCTCATGTCTCAGCCAAAAACAGAAGCAAGGGAATCATTTTTATAAAGAATCATTGCAATAAATTCAGATGGTTGACTACGACAGTACTTGAATGTCGCTCGAGAGGTGAAAAATTAGGATACAACTATGGAAAAAGAAAACAATGCAATGGGTGGTATATAATCAATGCATGAACACCAAGTAACCTCCATGTTAGAAAAAAAACGTTCTGAGTATGGTTCCATCTCGGTTCAAATTTACAAAAGGACGATCCATAATTGCAGTGGATCCGATCGAAATCTATCACAGCAGTTTAAGGAGTTAAAGAACATCTGCCAAAAGGAACGAAGAGGATGGTCGATAACGAGTCGTCGAAACCACTTGTACCACGCGGAAAAAATACGTTTGAAATTTTAAGTCAACGGACCAATATTTTTTCACGGCTTTCTCGTACCTTACTAGCGCCCTGTTCCAGGAAATTTACCCAGTGTATTATATAAACTTCCGAGCAAATAAGCATTAAAATATTTCATACGTAAATATTTTAACGAAACAATGAACCAAAGAAAGATACTCACAGTATCTGAAATTGGGTAAACGCTTAGCAATCCTCACAACTATGCAAATAGATAATGGCGTAACTGTCAATATCGGCAAGCCAACATTTGAAAATCATAACGAAAATGAACAAACTGTTTTTCTAATAGAAAGTAATTTCGAAAGAAAACCATTCGCTTGCAGGCCACAACGCGATATTATCTCTCCCATTGATAAGTAGAATGTCCTAGCTTCATCGTAGTTGCAGAGCTCAGAATTAAGCTGAGAATCTTTTTCCAGTGATAAGGACGGCAAAGCAAATGCACAAGTTTTCTTAAGTTTATTGCATTTCATTGCAGTGGGAATTGAGAAAGGCATGCCTGTTTAAATGTTTTATTACCTGTTTTATGTAAATAAAAGCACAGTTGTGAAAACGCCCAAGAGATCGATAATGGTCCTACGCATCATTAATCAAGATAGACTTAAGCGAAAATGAGAAGATTCATCCGTTTGGCAACGGAAATTATGGGTATCAAACTAATCATCATCGTCATAAGAGTCGGCGACAAAAACTTCAATATAATTGATGAAGAGTTCGACACCTGCATGATACCGGCAATAATTGACTAATTGAAGGAATAGAGAATGCCAAGTCATCCCTTCAACACCTGTTACTGCACAGAGGCTTCAAACTCACACTCTAAAAATTAGAATTTTAATAATACACACACTCAGGAGAAGCTTTATTTGGCTGCATCAGTTCAGCACACTGCGTGCAGACGAGCACGCAAAAACATTTGGAATAACCAGTTGAAAGCACTGCAAAAACCTCCGACAACTCATGAAGGGTTCCGTGCACAACTCGTCAGAGCGACGAGTGAGCGGTTCAAGCTAGATAGGTATCCTAGAAATACAATCAAAAACACTGCTTTGAAAAGTGGGGTCACAATATAGTAGTAAATTTCATATGAGCAGAGTACATACAATTTATCCAATGATCTTGTAATTTGTCGCCATTTCAAAAGTAAAGAACTACGCACAGATCAAGTTCTGTAAATTTATTCTCTTCCTGAACTGCTGTATCAAACCCTGCACCAAACACGCACAGATGCCACACATCACTTTATGGTAATATGAATTTCAACACTTCCGGTACAACACACATTTTTGACGTCGCACTGCATGGTGTAGCCGGAGAAAAATATGACATCGTTAACGGGAGTGTCATTTGCATATTCAATTTAACTTGCAGCTCCATTAAGACGGCCTCTTCGTTGGCCGCTTGGCCAGCTTCGCTACATATTATTACACACTTAAGTGAACTATTTTGAGATTATTATTCAGTCTTTATGGAAAGAGATATTGTCTTACTTTGAAATAATACCGAAGTCAAACTTCGGGACCTTCCGAACAAAATTTCAGAAAGATAAAATACAACACAGATATTACTAAGACGTGAAAGAAACATACTTACCAAGGCATAGATCAAACCTCAATTTCAATACAAAAAGTCTCGAGAAATTTGATACATTTACGCCGAGTAAATAATAGCGTGCATTACAATCACGACTGATTGCTTTCCTTGTCATGACCAAATGCATCTTGAGTGTCCTTGAATTAAAAAGTTCGCTTTTGACATTGATTAAACGAGCGACTTCTTGCAAGCAATTATTGTTGTTGTAAACTTGTCAGCAATATTGTGTTTAAACACAGAAGTAGGTGTACCATCTCCCGCTAGCTTGTAATTATAGCATGAGTATTGCTTCGTTGTGCTAAAAAGAAAATTTCATGAACAAATATTGCAAAAGTTATGAAAAAAACTGCGGAACAAGAGTATTTTGAACTAGCATGCAATCATTGCAGCGTAAGCTGTTTCTACTTCGAGATTGAAAAGTTCCTCCGGTAATGAATAAATTCTATTTATGACATTTTATGTTCAACATGGTTGTACCCTTTTGAATAAAGAAATATTTCATTTACTCAAGAAGAGTTTATAAATTCACAAATCTTAATAGACTTCCAATTGAAAATATTTTTTCTTTATTGAAAAACTTAAATTTATCAATTGAGTCTGAGAATGAAACGCTATGCTTCAAGATACCCATGCTCACATAAAATAGAAACGATTCCATTACACGACATCACAACAAATATTTGGTGTGACCAACTGTTGCGCCGTCTGCAGCACGATTTGTTGACAGCTAAATGTGCGCATGTTATAGTGAGAAGGTTTCCAAATGATAAATCCTCAATTCTTTACCCTGAAAGTTTCAAGCCTCCAACAACACTTGATATACGTTTCCTGTTTCTCAATCGATCAAATTGTAAAGTCAATGCGTGTATGGGAATAGGGTGAAGATCTGACTCGAGTAAGCCAGTCCTGAAAAGCAAAGCTCGATTGCTACATTTCGGAAGGGTATATGTTCTTATTGTTTAGCTTAGTAAATAGTGCAAAGTTTTCAGAATCTAACAGCTCCCCATTTTCTCACATTCATTTCATCGAACAAGAGTTATACACCGAACAAATGAAATGCAATAGTTACAAAACACGTAAAAAATACACAGAGCGTCATCAATGTAAAAGAGTGTCATCAATGCTCGAGCCCTCGAGACGCGCACGTTTGTGAAAAAGTATACGAGCAAATAATGCTCAATTTCTGCATTGAAAATTTCACCACACGTACTCGATAAATTTTGCCCACTTATTTATACCATATCCCGCATTCTAAGAATCAGTAAACATTTCCATTAAAATTTATGAGCAAGTTTTGAGACGTCATCTCAGTGTTTTATTTCAGCTCATTTTAGGCGCATTACTTTGTATTCTAACCGTGAACATTTGACTCTTGTCTCGTGAGAGCGGCAGCCGATGCCTGGCCTCGCAGTTGTTAAGCTTTTCTTCGTATTCTAACCGTGAACATTTGACTCTTGTCTCGTGAGAGCGGCGGCCGATGCCTGGCCTCGCAGTTGTTAAGCTTTTCTTCGTATTCTAACCGTGAACATTTGACTCTAGTCTCGTGAGAGCGGCGGCCGATGCCTGGCCTCGCAGTCGTTAAAGCTTTTCTTCGTATTCTAACCGTGAACATTTGACTCTTGTCTCGTGAGAGCGGCGGCCGATGCCTGGCCTCGCAGTTGTTAAGCTTTTCTTCGTATTCTAACCGTGAACATTTGACTCTTGTCTCGTGAGAGCGGCGGCCGATGCCTGGCCTCGCAGTTGTTGAGCTTTTCTTCGTATTCTAACCGTGAACATTTGACTCTAGTCTCGTGAGAGCGGTGGCCGATGCCTGGCCTCGGAGTCGTTAAAGCTTTTCTTCGTATTCTAACCGTGAACATTTGACTCTTGTCTCGTGAGAGCGGCGGCCGATGCCTGGCCTCGCAGTCGTTAAGCTTTTCTTCGTATTCTAACCGTGAACATTTGACTCTTGTCTCGTGAGAGCGGCGGCCGATGCCTGGCCTTGCAGTCGTTAAGCTTTTCTTCGTATTCTAACCGTGAACATTTGACTCTAGTCTCGTGAGAGCGGCGGCCGATGCCTGGCCTCGCGGTCGTTAAGCTTTTCTTCGTATTCTAACCGTGAACATTTGACTCTTGTCTCGTGAGAGCGGCAGCCGATGCCTGGCCTCGCAGTCGTTAAGCTTTTCTTCGTATTCTAACCGTGAACATTTGACTCTTGTCTCGTGAGAGCGGCGGCCGATGCCTGGCCTCGCAGTCGTTAAGCTTTTCTTCGTATTCTAACCGTGAACATTTGACTCTTGTCTCGTGAGAGCGGCGGCCGATGCCTGGCCTCGCAGTCGTTAAGCTTTTCTTCGTATTCTAACCGTGAACATTTGACTCTAGTCTCGTGAGAGCGGCGGCCGATGCCTGGCCTCGCAGTTACATCGAGCGCAACGCGGCGGCAACTTGAGGCCGAGCAGTGTGGGTGCATGGCCGTAAACTGAGCGTCACTTCGGACGACGGGAAGCAGTTCGCTTTTAATGGAGATTGCCGCGTATTGTTATGAATGATGCACTTAACATTATAGACTGATAAATCTGAGCTTCATATGAATGTCAGAACTTTATCATAAACTTCCTTCGTTAACTTGCACTCAATGTAACGTATATCAAGTAAAATTAGAGGTTATACGCAATTCAAGTAATGTGAGCTGTATTGCGCGCATTGAATGAGGATGGTGCATCAAGTTAATGAGTTGTAAAACTTGCCTTGATCTTGCACGCACAAATTTTGTAAGTACTGCACGTGAATTACAACCCATTTACAATTTCATATACCGTAATTTAATAAGCACATTGTAACAAATAGGTAAGATGATTATTTCAGTTCGGCAATGAGATAGACTGCTGACTTGAGAAATGTACATTTCAATGGATACCAAGATACTCGGCAATACATCCACGCGAAAACCCCATGAGGAAGACAGGGAACATAATAATGCAATTTGCTTCGTACAGATAGCAATTAGAGACAGAGTATTAATGATTATTATAGTATTAGAATCTTATTTCGACACGAGAACGATCAAGTACTGTATAGATGTAATGAGAAGTGAGTATTCAGCATTTTCAAAATACTTTACCGCAACCATTATACAAACGAATTTTGATTAACAATGCACAGATGTAATAACTCATTGTCATGAAAAAACTAAGGTGCAAATGAAGCACCGTAAATTGGAGTATAACGTGCTTGCCTGTTTCATAATTTGTTGAAAGTACTCCACAATTTGATATACTTTAGGTACAACCATGCTTACTGGTAAGCTTTTACATGGCAACAGTTAAACGTGTGTACGCACATTCTCAAGCAAAAGCTGACCAAGCACATGAATTTACTTTGGGCAAAACCCCACGTCAGTTATAAATGGGAATGGCCGGCATTCATGGCATAAAGAAAAAAGAGAAAGGGTTAGGGAAGAAATTCTCCGGCGTCGAGGGTTTGCGGCTGACCCTCGCAGGCCTGCAACGCGGGTCCAAGTCATGTTTCACGTGGTGGGCGACTTAAAGACCGCGTAATTAGGCGCTAATTAAAGAGCCTGGCGGGGAGCTATGTCTCCCCACTCGAGGTTGCGGCTGCACCTATGTGCTCTCAGAAATTGTATGTAGGGCGATGCAGTTGTGTTGTAAGTAACATTGTCACCGCAGTGACCATAATTATCGCATGCCCGGCAATTAGCGCTTGACGATAAATTCAGATTGCGAAGCAGCTCCGAAAGTCGCACCATAAGTGCCAGAGAAAGCCACAATGACTGGTCGTGTTAATGTACTCTAATTGGGGGCAAAGACCTGCCATGGAGAATGTGAGTTGGAAGCGCCACGTAACAAAAATATTATGTAAATTGGCCTGTAATCAAGGAACCACGGTTAATGAGCGTCGAGCGATAAAATCAGGCAAAGACAGCGTAAGACTACGAGTTAAAGGGCAGGCATTTGCAAGGAAGCCAGCAAAGAGAGTGGTGGTCGTAAATATGAAGTTGCGGCGTGATCCCTGAGGGAACACCTCCTCCCGACGCTGAGGATGAAGGCAACCACACTCCGGAGCGCAGCGCGGGGCTCCGCACTCGCTATTACAGAGCTCCAGCTGATAGCATCGCAAGCGCCCCTGACGTGCTACAGGCGTCGTCACGACGTGCCAGTCCGACGTCTCCGCCGTGATCGTCTTTGCAACGCAAAATCATTGCGAACGGGCTTCGGACATGCAGAATTTAGAGGGCGACGGCGATGCAAAAATTCAGTGTGATGGCCCTGTTCCACTAAATCTGGCTGGTGGTCAGAACGTGGCTTAAACTTAATTGCAAGTAAACGCGCAATCATTTTCTAAGCTTCGCATTTAAAACAAAGAGAATGAAAAAAAGTGAACAACCATTATACAGAGGTTTAAGAACGCCAGTGACCAGCTCGTATAATGATAGCGGTCAAAAGACCGCCTTCAGCAGTAAAGCTGTTGCATACTTCGAGAGCAGCGAACAAAGCCGGACATCAGATTATTCGCCGGAAGCATTGCTCAAGAATATCTCCCGGATGATATCAACATAGCTGCTGGTAAATATATGCATTTTTGGAATCCCAATGATATTTAAATTGAGTAATTTGGAACAGGTATTTGTGATCGTTCACCCGATAGAGTTAAAAATCTGTGTTCGTACAGTCAGGAAGGCGAAAATTTAGAGGCGGCTAAAAAAAAAGAATTCGATCCCCACTGCCCAATTGCAGGGTGAGCGCTGCACCGGAATAAGCTATTGCAATCGCTCCAGACTTCCCGTGAATCAGTCAGTTCTAGCCCATTCTACAGAGCATATCGACTTGCAGACAACAGAGTATGCACCACGGCTGGTATTATTGCCCAGAATTATTTATTTACCTCATTTAAATTTTGTATGCAAACTCACAAGAAACAAAATTCGTGAATACCAGAAATCATTTCAAATGTTTCATTCAGCATAATTAAACATAGTGAATGAGAGATTTAAATACGAAAAAACGACGCGTATATAGAAGCCAAATTTACTAAAGAAATTAAGCTAGAGCTCGAAATGGAATAGATACAATGAATCAATTACAACCTCGGGTATTCTTATAAATATAACGCAGCTTTTCCTTAGAATAGACATTTGCTCAGAAATTTTCCACAAAACGTAACTATATAGGGGCTTTAGAGCCCAAATCTCCTTAACAGACTAGTTGGACCATGCGCTGCTGAGAACTGCAAGTACTTGGACCAGTGATGAAAGAAATCTAAATATATAAAAAATGCGCTCAGTGTTTTGCAACACTTGCGAATAAATAACTGTTTCTTCTGCATTATCTTCTTCGTAGCTATCCCTGCCGAAGACGGTTGACGATCCCTCTTAAAGATGATCACGCACACTTGCGTGGACTTGACAGGCGAGTTTAGCAAAAGACAGCGCTGTGATAATGACTTCTCAGAGACCTCGTGCTGACATGCAGTGCAACAGATCCTGGAGAAATGGAAGGTGCGAATGTCCGGCACGGTTGTAGCGGCCGTGTGGCAGCAGTGAGGAGATGCCGCTCTTGATACACGGGTCGACTGCGTGCCCTCACAGTGTAGCATGCGTGACGGCAACGTGTCATGAGAGTGTCAGCGCTCAACATGCACCCAATAAACGCAAACCCAAACATGCAGGCGCAATGGCATCAGTGTTTGATATAACGTGAAAAGTAGAAATGGTGTTGCAGGAAGGTTAACATCGATGAAAATGAGCAGCTGCAGCAATAGGAGCAAAGTCCGTTGAAGACAAGCAGAAGCAGCAAGAGGCGCAGTGGCGAGCAAGAGAAGTTTTAATACTTGGCAGCTGCGGGTAAGTTACTCGAGTGCATCACGCGCGCGCGAGCCCTTCTAATAAAAGCGCCCTAAGTACAGCGGGTGAGGGCACAATCATAGGATTAGCTAGGTTGCGACCGACGCAGGCAGCACCCAGCGGACGCCTTCAAGCTCACCAAATCACGCTATTGCGTGCTTTTAATGGAGCTCGGCTTCTCCTCGGTAATGGTGAAGAACGCCCGCACCCCACACCTCGTGACGCACATTAGCGTGAACTCTAATGAGACTCGTCATCAATACGTGCGCCATCCTAGCGCAGTGGTCTTGATCTTGTGCGCTGCACAACCGCTTCCGTATCGACCCTTTCATTAGATATAAGAGTCACCTCACTCTGCGCTCATCAAAGTGATGGGCTCGCGTAAGTGTGGAGTTACTGTAGCTCAGTTCTAAGGGTGATCCACCTTTGTCTTAAGTTCGAGGCCGCTATTGAATGCGAGCTGCAATTTCAGTCTCTGCATGCGTTCTCGGTAGTTTACACAAATCTTCTCACGAATTTAGTAATTATAGAATCATTACGAAGAAACTAAGGGGAGTATCAAATAAATAATTTCCAAGTATATTTAACACAAAGAATCGGAGTACTCACATGTCACTCGCAAGTAAATGATTTTGAGAACACTTTCATAGTTTTTCTGCCCAATTTAATACCTACACAAATTCTACATTTACGCAGTTTAATTTTATTCACTTACTATATCACATCTGCATGGACTTAGAAGCACGGAGGTGAGTCGAATCAAAATAAAATATCGTTTCGTAACATGTGTAGATGCGTGAAAGTAGCGAGTTGAATTCGAACCGAACGGAATTTACTTCCTTAAGTTTAAAAAATATGGACAACATTTAGCATCATAATAACGTGGGGTGTTTGCACTCAACATATCGACTTGCCACAGTCGAGTAAACTCTTGCCAAGCTTCAGAACAAAGACTGAATTTAAAGCTTAAGCCAAAGCCTGATTGCCATTCTCCTGCCCAGCTCCAAATAACGAGCTCATGACTAGCTTTGATGCAGAGACAGACTATACGCAATGATGCTCCTGCATGGTAACCTTCTTTGTACTTTGAACTCTGCACACAGTTGCCTTTAAGGTTATAAATTCCGTGTACTTTGATATCTCATTTTTTTCTACTTGCTATGGACAAGAATATACAGTTCCATTTATCCTTTGAACCGGTCTCCTAAAAAAGATTAGTGCGTTGATTTGGGGCAAATGATTATGACCCCAAAATAATGACGCAAATAACTTATTTTTAGTTCTACGACGCTGAAAAATCATTGCGAGGTAATGAGTACCTGTAAAGTTGTAAATATTATAAATACGGTATTGTATATTCCTCAAAATGCGCCGCCCCATATCGTACGTACTTCTGCCACTTGAACATTAATCGTATTTTGAACTTTTCGTAAATTCATTTTTATTCAGATGTATTCTCAATTGTCTACATTCGACATGTCTGTTGAGCCCTAGAAGAAACAATATGCAACGGGTACATCATGGTACAACATATTTGAACGGTCACATAATTTATATTTTTCTTATATTCTGGTTTCATAAACATGTATTCAACAACTTTGAGCGTTCCATGTGTCTACTTTGCACACGAAGAATAAATGCACAAGGAGCGTGCGTGAATCAAACTTACTCAATGGTTATTTAAAAGTGCGCAATGTGACTTTTCGCATAAAAATAATCCATCGTTTGAATTATCAAGTTTCACGCAATAGCGCTGAAGAGATATGAAATTGTTTCACCCCGTAAAGCAGATGAAACATTTAATAATATATCTTGGAGCACCTCAGATGGCAGCCGAAATTAGCGCAGGCATCTTTGAAAGTACAATTTTCACCTTTTGTGTACTCCAGAGGCGGTCGTATTTTAGGCGGGCCATAAAGCGGACCAGAGGCGCATTTAAGCTGCCAACAAAATTATTCGCATGCACTCTTCATGTCCAATTCGAATGGGGAGCAAAATTAGAGAAGTTGGTGCCGCAAAATTGCTCCATGAAACACAAGTCGTGAGCGGCCACAGGCACAACAACAACTAGGGGCACTTTTACAGCTAAAGCATCGCCTCGAACTTCAAAGGAATTCTTCAAGTGATCCATGATAAGCAAAACGCTAAATTTCAACTTCAAAGCCTCATTCGCCACAAAGTGGGAGCCCGCTTCAGTACAAACTTCGAAAATTATTAGCGACTGCGACAGCTAACATGTGCTCAGAATCGGCTTTGCCGCTGAAGTTACAAGACCAAAAAGTTAGGATTTTTGTTCAAAAGTAGTTTATAAATGAAAAGTGTTTAACACTTGAACGTGAAGTTGAATAATCAAAGTATTAAATTTCAATGTGGAAGATAAATATCGTAATGTTACGTTGACTGAAGAGAGAGAGATAGATGCAATTACAAATCACTACCTTCACAATGAATCTCTCTATTTTCATGACTGATCGACATGTAATGATCCAAAGCTTGTAGTAAGTGAACTCGTGCATAATGTTTACCGCAACTTATATTAGAACTCTTTCATTATAGCATAGCTTTGCTTCAATGTCTGAAATTAATTTCCCCCTGGTCATCATTTTACATTTGATCAGTCTTCAATAACTTAAGAGGTGGTCAATCAAAGGTCAACAATGTTTCAATGAGTAAAATTGTTCATTTAGCCAATCTTACCGACGCTAAATTCGGTCAGTGCACAGACATAGGCTCCTTGTGCCTGTGGTATTATTTATTTAAGAGAACAGAATGAGTTTAACATATCTGAAAGATTTGTTTATCACAAGTATGTGCATCGTTTCAACTAAGACACAAGAGTGGACTTAGCGTCTTACAATCAAGAATAGTAACATTGTGAGTTTTAGGTGAGACCGTTCAAATATGTTCCACCGTGGTATTCATTTTGCAAAGTCATTAGCATCAATATTTTGGTGTCATCGTCATTGAAGAATAAAAACATATCAGAAATGTGAAACACCATCAATGAAACTAATTACAATCAATATCGAAATAAAAACCGTTTAGTTAGAACTTGTAAGTAAAAAACAATAAAATTACAGCAGCGACTCATAATTCAATAATTGTTTTTAGAGGTCGTATACGCAGATTTGATTGCCGCAAAAAACCAACCTCTCTTTCAGGCGCTAAAAACTGCCCCTTACTAACTGATAAGATGTAAAAAGTATCAGAATAGCTCAAGAGAATAACAGTTGCAAGTTATAAATAATAAGTTACTGCATGTCACCCGTAAGAGGTTTATACCTCAGCAATTGTAGAACACTAATGAAGAATAGAATAAAAACGTCGTACTGGCGACAGCACTTTCCTATTTTTCTTTAATTTCAACAGCACATCAGATTATTTACCAAATTTTTTATGGCGTCTTGAGCAGTACAGCCTTGATAATATGTTCCCAGTAATAACTTTATTAGCCATTCCTTAGAAATTGTTACGATGAGTCACTGAGTTCAAATTAAATTTTCAATTAAATTTTTGCACAATATGTATGTTGAAAACATGTATTTGCAATAATTTGTAATTAGTTGCTCCACACTCTTTCTCGCGGTACTCAGCCGCACGGTAGGCGGTGCACTTCAGAGCTGGAATAATCCTTGCAACTACAAACAAACAGCGGCATCTACGGATGCTTTATTTCCAATTTCAAGCCTGATACATATCACCTTGTACATTGGATTTTCAAATGCCTTATAATTACCACCAGGACGCTATGACGCTTTCCCCCGGTCAAGACCGGTACCCCTTTCAGACACCTGGGTAGAGTGGGGTATTTGGCTTGGAATTTTTCCCCTATACCCAACAGAGAAAATCCCCATTCAGCGCCGGGACTCGAACCCTCGTTTGCCCGCACGGAGGCAGGTCCTATAAACCTATAGACACACGGCTATGGCGAGCAACGGGAAGCTTATTTTTTCATAAATTAAGCATGCATGAATATCATTTACAGAGCATATAAGAAAAAAACAATTACTAAATTTTGATAAAAACAATAACTTTTCATTTGCCTGTGCAATTACTTATTATAAATTGAGAAATTATTTGAAATACCCTATAAGCTATGTACAATCGCGTCTACCCGTTACATATGATCTAGAGCAAACGTTTATAAGTTGAAGATCATTTCGTTTTTGCACTGTCATGGTTCACAACACCCTGAGCTGGCTGATAGTAAACTTTGTGCATTTTTTAATATAAAGTAAAAATTTTTCTTTGTTATCCTAATGCACAATTCCCTAGTTTTATCTGTAAGGCAACACAAAACAAAAAGCTTCAGGATTGTGTATGAATTTTTGTGGTTGTGTACAATGAACAAAGGCAGCATCACCACCAGTCTATCTGTTCACAAGACGAATCCGTGCCGCTCACGGGAAGGCGAGAGCGCGTATCATACAGCGAACATGAGAACAAACTAGTACGACGATGCTACAGCAGCTTTGCAGTTGGAGTTGTGTCGGTGCTGGTCTCTTATCTCGTAAGTCATCCATGGCCCTTCCATCGCCATTAATGAACGCCCGAGCATCGTATGGCAGACGAAACCCCCTTCATTTCAAGGGATTTATAACCTATCATTGTGCAGGGAAAAACCTCTGAATTTCGAGATAGCCGCGTCCCTTCGGGGAGTTTGACCCCCGACCTGGGCCGCGTCTCGCGGTGACCCTGCGCTGCCCGCGGACACGACAGCAAGACGCGGGCGACAGACGAAGACAGCGAGCTGCGAGGAGAAATATTGGCGTGTCAGCGCAATCTCACACCAGCCCAGCGCCGTATCCGCTCTATAAAGTGCTCCTTTTTTAGCTCTGTGAGAGCATTCGATCTGGCATGACAACTCTGAGTTACTTTCCGTTTGAGGTCATGTGAGGAATCGTAATTAAACAAGCACTGATGCTTAAAAACAACCAGATAACATAAAATTGTTGAAATTTCATGCACATAAACACACCAGTTTCACTGTAACTTAGTCCCATTTTCTCAGTAATCGCGGCGGTGTGCAGAATTCGACAGGCAACACGGAGTTTTGCAGGAGGGCTTGGCGGAAGAGCCAGGGGCCGGCCACAAGGGGCCAACTCTCCTTCACGGCATTCGTGGCAGCGAGCTCCACTCCGACCGACACGCAGGCCGCTGCATGGGCAGCAACGCACACACGCATCCGCAGGCAAAATGGCCGGACGCAAGAGTTATGAGTGCTGAAATGATAGGCATTGGGGCGATAAACTGAGCGATGCCAAATTATATCAGTAGTGAGGGCAATTTGCATGCATAATGAGCCGGCGGGAGGGTAAGTAAGATGGTGGAAGGGTGCGTGTCGAGCGGCAATAAGTAGGAGCCACAGACCCATGGAACGCATGTGTGTGTGTGTGTTGTGCACAAGCGCTCGAGTCGAGCTCACTGAGGGGACCCGCTTGCAATGGCAAGTAATCGCTTATTGATGTCGTGAACTGTTGTGACAGAGGCAACTGGCGACACAAACCTAAATCTTGCCCGTAAATTGCGAGGCGTCCAGTTTTATTCAGGCCACACATGCGCCTGTGATGCAATGCCCAATACAATACATTGGAATGCGCGTTACGGCCGCACGACACGCGATGCGCGTATAACTCCACACGCCGCGACTCCTGTACGACGGCGCATGAATGAACGTAAGAGCGTATAGCTGTCAGCTCGCAATGTCATCACAATAACAGACGCGACCTGAACACGCGCTCCTTTTGAGTGCTATTCATGATCGAGGAGCAGTCGATGTAGGCGATTTCACCAGTATACAGCAGGCTGATCAAAATAGTTATATTCAAGTTCATACCTACAATGAGTTGCTCACAAACGTATGCACCTTAATTCCAAGGTGTGTATTAGTCAAAAAGAGCAAAAATTAAACGCCGTGCTGCTGCCTGTGAAAATAAATTTACTAAGTTTAAGGGACAGCAAGACACCTCGAACGAAACAGTGAGGTCAAGAGCAAACCTACACAACGATCGAGGTCCTTATCCACAGAAATTAAGCGTGGGGTCTCGATATTCAATGAAGAAGATTGATTGCAACGTTGAAGACCAAATTTTAAAAAAATTAATAAATTAAAAGCGTTCACAAAGTAAATAAAGCGTTCGTTGAGCATCGCAAAGGACAGTTATAATGAGAAAGTTGACAATACTCACTGTATAGAAATTCAGTTAGCATAGACTGGGTTCAATGTTCTTACATAACTGAATGACCATGCAAAAATTCAGTCGAAGAAGAACAAGCAATTGTCTGCCAAGGTTTCGATGAAAGTTTCAGTCGATTCATAATAATTGAGCCAAATCAGCATATAAATACTCCCACAAACCATTTAATAAATCCCTTTATGAAAAATATTGTTGGACAAGTCCGAACATCGTAACAAATTTTCTAAATTACACAGTGCTTTCTCACTGCATGCACAAAGAGAAGAAAGTTATTCATAACAGAATGTAATGGAATAAGTGCTTTTAATTTCTGTGCCATAAACTTGCGCTAAATTCTGAACTGAAGACGTTCCGCCCTGAAGTACCAAATTATCAGTCAGTAAGAATGCATGCATCCCACAGAGCCAGCCTCGTTGAGAGCATAAAACTCCAAAAAAAAAGCTGGTCCCACAAGTCAGCGTGCATGCGCTGGGAAGCACTACTCTTCATTGATTTAAATCGCCGAAGTATTTCGAAGCATTCTGGATAACTCGTAAAAAATGTTGCTGCTCAAGTAAAAAAGTGGACCTCGATCACGCTCTTCCACGTATCCAGTTTCGTGTTTTCATAAAATGATTTTTTAAATGCAGTTTGGTCAGAAGTGCAGTGTGTTACATGCATCCTATCCTCGTGCAGGCTGTCTGCGTTATGGGTTCATAGCTCGACTGGTCAGGTGGAGTTCATTGATCGTAAAATTCTTACCAGTTTATCGGACAGTCGCTTTGTGTATGCAGAACTTAATTCGCCGGAATTATCAAGATTGAGCAAAAAACAAAACGCACTCATATGCATGTGCTGAAAGCTGTTTCTGTCGTACTAAGCTCAATAAAATTAATCCAAAATAGATGTTCAATAAGATAAATTTTTCTTGTCAATTTTAGTTATTACAATTCATTTATGTTTGCCAGCACATGTCCATACATATGCTGTATTCCTCTCAATTACTTGCTGCACGCGCTCAGGTACCCGTGAAGTGCTCCTTCAATTCTTAAAATGCTAATATCAAAACATCATTTTCATGATACTAAACCAACATTGATGCATTGAACATCGCTGAGTGAACAGGTATAGCTCCTGTTGATAAAGCTCTCTCATGTCTGCTTAATCAAATAGAAACTTTATCAATACAGCCTCAGAGTCAACTACAAAATCAGATCTATTAAAATATTCATTTTGCTAACTCAGATCAGAGTACTCACACTTTTGACATGAATTTGTCGAAACAAAAGCCACTGAATAACGAACATCATGAACTCAGTACAAGTTTTTAACGACATCTTGTCCATTCCTTAATCATATGCGATGCACAATTTCCATCCTTTGTAACTATTCCAGCTGAGCGACAACTAGAACTCTTCTCGCATGCACTTACATTTGAGTAGTTCGTTTTCATTACTGATTGTAAGCAGCGAAGGCCGACTATGGGTTTTCTAATAACAAAAAAACACAGCACCGGCGGTGCATGAAGACGCACGCGATCCGTGAGTGTAGAATTAAATCATTATTCATGAGTTAAATTGGAACATGAAAACCGGATACTTCAATCGGTGACGCAGGTGATCTAAGGAGTGATGACGTGTGCTTCGGTGGACGTAAGATGTTAGATTTGTATGCACGCATGTTTCGACGATCTCTTATCTAATATTAGTAAAAGGAAATTACGTCGCGTGGGCAGAGCAATTTAATAGAAGTGGCTCATTAGTTCTGACATTGTTTTAGGGTAGCCCTGAACTCACAACGTGGAGTGTTTTCTGTTGCACTGAATAACACGACTGTAGAGACTGAAACCAAAACTCTAGGCTTGTAATAACTTACAAATAAGCTGCAGGACAGAGGCTTGAGCGAACAAAAACATCAAAGAAACCTCTGGTAGCTAAATGGCTCATATGCATACTCGTATGTTGTGCCTGCTGCACATTACATGCAGAGTCTCCTGCTCTAATGTCGGAAAACTTGAAGAGTCAGAATGTAACCCTCACAAAAATGCATATCAAAGAAATATTTGAAGAAGAAAAGTTAACATGAGGGCGTTCAAATTTGCCTATGTCAACGATGAAGGCAGCATTGCTTACGTTAAGTTCACATGCTCCAACAGTCAGTGAATTAAAACAAAAAACTACGGGGTAAACACCATTTTATTAACAATTATCCGAATACCAGCGGAACGGAAAAACAAATTGTATAAAACCCTATAATTTGTGATATATGTATGCTAATAGATACGTAAATAAAAGATAAAAAAAATGAACGCAACGACTGCAACAATAACGACGGCTTTGTTAAGAAGAATGAAAAATTATACGTAGAAAGAAATGGCAGGGAAAAATGGAGGAAATATGAAGGTATAGGCAGCATAGGAGGCCACTGTAGCAAGAGAATAGAGAATTAGGTTGGGAGGAAGGCAAGACGGCTAGCACATATGGTCAGTGAAGCCCACATAGATCGCCGAGGGCAGACCAAGTACCTCGCTATTGTTCTGACCAAGCATCACCCGACAATTTGCCTCAAACGCCACAAAGGAGATTGGTCTAGAGTCTAAATCTTGCTGTACACACGACACGCTAAATCATGTGTGCCGGTGCTAAGAGTTCTGAAACAGCGTTTACGAGAGCTTGCCTGCGCTCCAGGTCTTCAATAAGCCACCTTTTATATGTCCGTACAGGCAAACAAGAGCGAGCCAGCTCTTCTTAACTTGGCCTACCGTCGCAGTTTGCTGCTATTTCTGCACAGCACGCCTCGTGAGTTCAGCACACGACAGCATATGATTACTCAAAAATATGGTGCTTGAAATTATTTTTTAAGAACACCACACAGGTTGTGTGGGAAATTCAGAGAACACTCCGAGAATTATCAATTAGCACCTCTAATAAAAGGGCATGGAGTAACTTAAATGAGGTGGCTTAAAATTTCTTTTTAACACCCTATTATTAGAAATCATGCACTAAACATTAAAACCAGGCAAAACTTTAATGACCCTTCCATAAACAATAGTCAACGATGTATTCCAAGTTCGAGTATCATGCACCTATTCAGCCCATCAATTCAACCCTTCATTTCAGTAGATAACAAAACGAAAATAAGAAATTTTTAAAAAATCAGGTTTTGCCCTTAAACTAACGCAGAACCGAGAAAATCGCACAGTTAAGAAAAAGAAGCACTGAGGTTGTTACTTATTTCTGCCAACAGCGGACGGATTACGCAGCAGCGCTGGCCGGGCTTGCTCCGATCTGGCGTCGAGACTACATGTACTGTATTGGCAGTAGGACTGTCGAAAATAAATAAGCGAATGAAGTTACGAGTGAGCAGCACGCACGCATGCACTGCATCAATTGGGAGCTTGAGGGTCCTGAGTCGTTGGCTCCAGTAATTAAAGACACAATTAAGTCGAACATAAGTAAGTGACCTCAAAAGGATCAACGCTCATGCAAATAGATCAGGTGCGTCAAACAAACATTATACCATAGAATTGATTGTATTCATCTGAACTAACGTGCGAGGTGATCATGATTTGAGCTCGTGGCTCATAAAAAGAGGTACATTTAAAAACTGTTCTCTGTCGCAATGTCTTTCATCGTCGTTCTGTTCAAACTAGGCATTTTTCAAGCTCTTAATTGCTTATTTAACTTCGAATTTCTCTGTCATGCAGATAATACAAATATTCAATTTTGCCCCACAGCTTCTCGCTCCCTACTTGAAAGAAGCAATCAGAATACGTGTAAGCTTTTATTTCGAATGATATCGTCCGCAGTATGAGTAGGTATAATAGTTTTAAATAAAGTTTGCGCACCAATTCAAGGATTATTGATGGTGAAAATGCTTCATCAACAATAAGAGGAAAAAGAACAAGTATTACTGCAAACAAATCTACCCTAACTGAAGCACGCAAAAACGTAGAAAATATGTTGAAACACACACAAGTAATAATCGGCATTCTAATAATAACCTAAACGAATATTCAGCGCCATGAATAAGGCAAGCAGTATCGAATTCCAAAAATGAACAGGACTTCACGTATAGAATTCGATCAACCTTCAGATCAAGGAGGATTTCTCAAACGTTTCGTAATAACTGGCATTCGTCGAAGAGGCGATTAGCGCGACTTTTTGAGGGTATTTATGTTGGCCCGGCCATATTGCAAGGCGGTCAACCCGCATCGAAGCGCCCAGTCGCCGCCGCCCATCCTCGTGCATGCGACGCTGAGCGGCCTGTATACCTGCCGGTAATTTAGCGCTATGCTCTAATCGAGTTTGTATGTAGTTATCATGAGCCATTTATTATCGAGATGTTCCTCCATCTTGAAGGATATTGCACCGCCCCTATCAAAGCATCCAAGGAAGACGATCGCGCCGGGTAAAGGTCACTTCGCCCACACCGTCACTACACAGCGCAGGCGGGAGGTAACGCCAAGCCTCTTTTTCGCCAATGGTCATTGCTCGAGTTTGTCTTGGGGGGTAGATGCTGCACTCCTGGAGTAAAGCTTTAATTAAACAGTTCTCGTGTTTAAGTAAAAATAGTACAAGAAAAGCTCACAGTTTGATGGCGAGCGATACTGGGTTTCGAACACGGATTAAGTGTACACTTGGTGCATCGGCCCGACAATCTACACCTTTTGCTACGGAGTATAGTTTTACTACATCAAAAGTGTTTTAAATAAATTAATGAATAATTTGCATGATACTGGCTTCAATGGCTCTCAATATAGTTCCAAGTCAATTGCAAACGCCGAACTTTCATTCTATGTAGAAGCTAATGCACGTTTAGTTTCTAAAAATTTCAGTCATATATAGCTACGTGCAACGAAACGAATAAAATAAACTCATGCTGATCGAAATACTTCCAGGATTATAATAAAATCAATTTTTCTGATACTAATTGAACTTTTTAACACAAATTCAATTTATAAGTTTTTTTTGTGAAATTAACGAATAATATGATGTTCTTCGCTCTATTTTACCAGAATAAACTTGAAGTACCGTTATAGCTTTTATGACCATATAACTAAAATTGTATAAGGTGGGAATTTTTAGCCATAAATTAGCGTTGTATTTTGAAGGGCAGTTTAACACTGCTCGAGCGGCCATGCAGCCCTTCAGCAACAGTGCATGGATGCGACGGCACCGAGTAAAGACGGAACTGTCGAGTTCTCTCCCATGCTCCACGCACTTGCGTTTCTGGTAACACGTGTGGTCTCATACAGACTATATTTAATTGCTTTCAGGAACAGAAGTTCAAACTAGCTCGTACTCTTTCCACAAAATCATGAACTCATCGCTAATTGTGAGCGAGATCTTACAGCTGATCAAGTTTTTTTTAATGCTCAACCCTAAGACATTAGGCATCTCATCTTTTCAAACACATCAGTGTATTTCATTGATTTATCAACATTGTGTACTTTAAAACTAAAAGAACGTTCCAAAACTCGATGACATTGCCTACTTCACCCGTGCCTGGGTAATGCGACACTACAAATCTAAAAATATTCTGAGTTCGTCGAAAACTACTTTGATTCGAAAAACTTACTCATCGTTACGAAATTATTACTCCACAGCTTCATTAATTTCATCATTACGATGTCCCACATGAGGCACGTATTTAAGGCGGGAATATGACGTAATATTTGGAGTCCCTAAATCTCTCAGCATAGCAAGAATTTTCAAGACCTCATCTTAAAATTCGTCCTGAGTGACATGAGGTACATAGTAAGGGATCGAAAATCTGGATTTGGAGTTCATCTCCTAATGATGGTATCCCTTCAGTCTCAATTAATTACCTCGCAGATTCATAAGATTCTTGAGGTAGCAATTTAGCTCATAAAAATAATTCTGAATTCACTCACTTGCTTTACACACACGTACATTGCCATACATTGCAAGAGGCAAACAATTACTATTTCCGCAATAGAAAATCACACCTAACGTTAATATAACTACAAGGGTTCAAGCCAATATTTAAAGTGTTATTCTACACCGCCTAAGGAATAGCATTAAAATAATTTGTCAGCGCAGTTCCATCGCTACTCAAAGCCAAGGATTGCTAATAATTTAATTTCAAACAAATTAAATTTTAATAATTTTATTTTATTTAAATAACATAATAATAATATTTCATGTTATTTAATTTTATTGAAATCCTACGAAAACTGAGCGAATTTCATGATTAATGCACACTTTCTTTTTCTTCTTAGCTAGGAGAAATACAAAAGCTCTTCGGCGGCAAAGCCACGTATACTATCACAACTTCGAAATGAACTACAACCTCATGAGGAGGGAGATTTTGTTTTCTCTGTATAAGAAAAAACATCATGTGTGAATGAGCATCTGTTGCAAGAACCTGCGGAGGACTAGAGATTCTGTTGCTTAATACATACAAACCCGCTGTTTCATTCAGTAACAATTTTTAAATGACTGTGTGTGTGTGTATATATATATGGATATACATATATAAATATACATATATTAAGCATATATATATATTTAAATATATATATATATATATATATATGGTTGTATACTCGCGTGTATCGACCTTGTACAGAACCGGAATAATAAATTAAAAACGATGCGAGGATATTAATGTTAGAGATTAATGATTCCATCCAATCCAATTTGCTTGCTTACGCATTGATTAATTACGTAGCTTGAAATAAATCGTGGAGAATTAAATGAAGTAAATTGTCCAAAAATTAAGGGCACTCAGATATACTTCAATCGCATTCATACCTGTGGCTTGCTTTTAATATGATTCAATATTTATAGCAAAGAAAGTTGAAATGAACTAGAACGACTTTTTCAAATCATAAACTGGCCGCCAACTGTGTATAAGATCTTACAGCTAATCCAAAGTTCCTGGCCCTCAAATCAAGCCTGAGGCAGCATATCTCTCGAAGCATCTCAGTAAATAAAAGACTGAATATCTCTCTCCACGGCCGCAATCAGATCGTGCATCGCGACAAATTCCCTTCTTATTCATGATTCGAAGATAGTAAAATCCGCCGAGCCAGAAATGAATATTCTATTTGATGACGCTCTTTCTTTTGAACGAGTATCCAGGGCAGATTGCTTAATTTATCATTTGTGATGTACCAGCTACTGCAATATTCCTCCGCTAATATGTCAGTCGGTGGGGAGAATTACCATTTCAAGTCGTCGTTAGCATGAAACAAGAGACAATCGCTGATAAATTTCTCACTGACGCAAATAAGTTGAGTTGTACACTCTATCACCGGGTAAAAACAATGTAAATTAATTAGTTTCTTCAACTGAAGAGTTTTTGCTCCGCCGCAAAAACAATCAGATTGAGCATGGGGATTATATAGTCGTTGCAACCAACATCACCAAATTCGAATTTCATGAAAAACTGCGATGATAGCAATTAAGATCTATGAACAAGATGTAAACGATTGCATTCATCACAGCATTTCACAAAGAACGATACCGAAAAAGTTTATTTAAAGTGCGAAGAGTAACGGGAGTTGTCAAACTTCTAGTCACGACACGGACAACGCTCACGAGTAGGTAAACCACGTGTATAGTAGACCCTGCATCGCTCACGGTGGCGGGCGCCTGCAAAGAACGTACAAGAGCCTGCCAAAATCTGTGCCGCGTGAATTGAGTCATAAATAACTGTAATGAATCAAGCTGCACTTCCATCTCAGCTTAATGAAGAAAAGTCAATGAAGCCACTCGTGTATTTTCATCAGTTGAAAAATACCCTAAATTGCTGAGAAATTCTACCACGCTTGTAGAAAATTCCTGCGAGAACTACATGCAATTAAAAGAACCGAATCAGACTAAATTTGATCGTTATGATAGACTACGATAGTAAAAGCCTTTGCTCCTTTCTTTAGCGATGGAATAACATGTGAGTAGGCTGAATTGAAAATCACCAAAGATAAATTTTATAAACTTGGAAAAATGTTGAGAGTTTTTGTTCTATTTTACGACGCAATTGAAATCATAATTACGATTTGGTATAAAATAATTACGCAGCACTCAAATCCATTGAAGATTATAGAAACTCTTTCCTCGAAACGACTTCGCTGTTTACGTAATAGCAACAGACAGAATTTGTTAACCAATAAACCAATAGGACAAATTCAACACACGAGAACACCGAATCAGAAATATATGATATCATCGTATTGCATTAATTTTCAGCCTAGGGTGGGGAGACATGTGCCCCAGCGGCCATTTTGACGTGTGTCAAGTGTGCCATGCAGACAGACGGAGGGGGCGAGGGCGCCCGTGCAGGTACAGCACACTTGTGCTCCACGCCGGGGACGGCCTCGTTTCAAAATGGCCATCGGCCGTCACCCGCGTCTCTCTACATATTCAACCAACACAGCAGCAAATACACAAATTCATGTGCACGTGCACCTCCATGCACAGTCGATCCTCCAGTAATACAACATAAGAGAAAGTCATTTTATAAGGGTGAAAATTAGTCCAAGTTCTTCAATTACACTTTGTGGTGCTTGATTCGAATTATGAAACACTGGGAAAGCTGAAACTGAATATTATCTGCAATTTTTAATGCTCGCATATGCGAAAATAAGGCTCGCACAGCTCGAGATTCGACGGTTCATCGCTCTTTAAATTAGCAGTAGATCCTGATTTGTGTTAACGTTCTGCGCAATTCGTATCAGTTTCTTGGTTGAATTGGAGAACGTTCTCAAAGAAATTGGGCCTTATTCTTGCCTAATGGTAGAAGATTTCAACTTAGCGATATCATAAGGCTGCTCACGTTCGTTAATGCACCAGGAAAACTAGCAAAGGGTGGAATAATTTCCAATCATTAATTGTATTCAGCTGGTAATCGTGTAAAGTGTCTGATCGAGAGTTAAAAGTGAGAGAGCAAGCCATTGAGATTAGATCTACCGTGGAGTACATAAAGAGAGAAAAAATATTTCGGTTAGATTCGTGTATTTTGAGCGTAATTGGGCAACGATAATCAGCGTCATTAATCCGAGTCTCAGATTTGTCGACATAACGCAATATACCGTGCGAATAACTGTGCCAGTTGTTGTACATCGCGCTCGAGCGGGGTTGTTTGTATGTACGTAACAGCACGCAGCACGCAGTCGTTGTCAGATCGTTGTAAACCCGGTTAAACCATAGGTCTTTAGCAGCATCTATTCTCAATAAAGTAACTATTTTTTATGGACTTGGATCTGCGATGAAGTATTTTTGTATCACATAAGTTGTATCCTTGGTTGAATTGCGCCAATGAACGACGGAGAAACTTCCAAAACGCACTTGGCAACGAAACGTGTCTCATTGTAACGTTTAATTGTGCGCTCAATCCATGAATGGTAATTCTTTGCATTAAAAATGTTGAGCTGGAAAAGTTTTTTACCACTAACAGGAATGTACCAACGGAACCGAACATATATATAGTAGCTACTCAACTTAAAAGAGAAAATAGGTATAGAAAATTAGTCACAGTAGCCTTCTTGCTAAGGCTTCCATGCACAAGTGTGCAGCTGAGCATGACTCATAAAGTCCTATTTCTGCATTTAATGATTTATACCATGTGTTTCATAAAAAATGTACATCAAACCTTATTCTTAAATGCTTTATATTGAAAATAGAGAACAGATTTAAGCGTACCTAGTTTCATTAGATGCAAAAATTAATTCTCAATCACATTTTGTAAAATTTTTCCGAATGAAGAAAAAGTTTTGTATTCAAAAAACAAGAATGAGACGACAACTTGAAATTTCGTTGGGATTGGATTTTGTAGAGACATAAGTTTAATTTTTTTTAGATGATTCGACTGATAGCTGCACAGGATGTATTTGAATTATTTTTCAGAACGAAAATCTTCGATTTTCTTTAATTTGTGGAAATCAAATTATTATTTTCTAACGTGCTCGCAACTCTTTTTTCTTCTTCTTTTAGCCTTGTTCAAATTGAGCACAGTTCCTTCAATATTGCATTTTTTCGCACGTGGTGATACATGATTTGTTTAGATGGAGATGATCTCAGAGGAAAAACTTCTGAAAATAACTGGGACACTTGTTTGTAGCTTCTTATTTTAATGTAGTTATTCACGATATAAATTCACTGCTCCTTTGTTGGATTTATTTGTCTAGAAATTACAGAGCTGATTACTATGTAATTTACAAGAGAACTGTATCATATTTACAACTAAGGATGCAATAAAAACTAAATTCTTCTTCCAATGATGCCAAGTATGTTAAAATCGGGTCACTATATTCAATTTTATAAGTATTTTTAAGTGAGGTATACATTTTTTTTTCAAACTCCTGCTTACATTGAATACGGCTGCTCGTACATGATCTTAGCCACGCCGACATTACCTACTCCTACATATAATCTAAATGCAACTAAAATACAATAAGATCTGACCTAAAACCTAAATATCCACACTCAGCATCTTTGGAATATTACACGAACTCAAATTTGTTTACCTTGCTGACAAAAAAAAATTTGAGCTTGTCTCAAAAAGAACATGCACAGTTTCCATGGAACCGTTCACTTAAATTTTATTTGAATGTTCCAAGAAGAAAAGAACATGAGCGTTGATTTTAAGGGTCAAGCCTCGCTTCCACAAATTTGACCTTTGCTTGAATGTTACCGCAACGCATTGAAGTTGCATCGCATCGTGGCCCTTCAGTAGCAGTTGAACGGTCCGTACTTTACGTCTCCTCATTTTGATGTCAAATATACAATGAGTTCCAGTGAGCAGGGCACATTAAACGGCAATCAACGAAAATGTACAGAATTTATATCAATCAGCTGCTGAAGTTAAACTGAGAAGTAACTCCTCACTTCCCATCCATTAATTCGCCATGGTTGAATGCGTGCTTGGCTTATGACTAGCGAGAAGTCGACTATTGAGTATCTTACTTGCAATGAAAGAGATTGTGAACTTGGCATCAGGAGAACTGTGAACTCAAATTAGAGAAGATACGTGCAGGGAGTTCAGGCATCATATACAGCGACATGAAGATCGGTTCGGTGAGTTTTAGATCATGAATGACCGCCGATAAGCAAGCGACTCTAAAACATTGTCTACAAAATATCCAAATCAAATGTTTGCGCTGACAAAACAGCAATCTTGGCCACAAGGAAATGGAAGCAGCAGTGTAAGAAAGTCGAGAACGCGTGTAATTGGTGAAGCGGAGCGCGCTGAAGGCAGCGACTAATGAACACGCGGTTGTCCAGGCGAGTCGCGCGCAAAAAACTACACAATCAAAGGAACGCAGCAATTGTAGCACTTACGAGTCATTCGGGGCCCCGCCGTAATAATTCATGTACGCACAATTAGAAGCCGACACATCCAGCGAATTGTTCTAAAGGCTTCTTCGCTCAATGGCTTCCCACAATTACTCTCCAATTGAATAATTCCCAGGAAGAAATGGTCGAAACCATTAATACGAGCGCCTGCAGTGAACTCGCCCTCAAGTAAATGAAGAGGAAAAGGTGCGAGGAGCAACGGGGACCAAGCTGTAGCCGTTTGAGCTAAGAGCAGGCATAAATAACTTGTAGTCGACCAGTAAATCATTTAACGTCCGTTTGAGTAGTCCACTAGACACACACATTCAATTTCCGCCAAAGAAGCGTGCTGCGCCCACCAAAAATTCGAGTAAAACACACTACGTTATGAGGGTGTCGAGCCTTAGCCACTAATTCCGCAATCTAGCAGTTATATCAAAGTAAAGTATTGCAAGCTTTTTAAACCGTCTGTATCGATATCGTCAAGCAGCACCTTTCAACGCGCAATTTACAACCACACTACATGATAAAGCAGACGATATATACATAATCGACGCAGCTTTCAATATTGCATTTACAATCTCTTAGTGAAAAATTGCTACTTCTCAGAGTATAATGAAGCAGACTTTAATTAATTTGAGCTTTTATATTCTCTTTTGAAATTTCGTGAGATTGTTGAATGTAAAACAAATTTCAAAGGGTTATTCTACGTAACTCTTTTTCATTTGAAACGTAATATTGATAACTATCTCTCTAATATATTTATTTATACAAAGATGATTAAACCAACATTTGCAGCTTGTGGAGGAAAAACTACACTTATGTAAAAACCACAGGCATACCAGAGACTGAACATTGAATACACGCCGTAGGCAAGCGAAAAGATATTATTATTAATTTAGCTAGTTTAAAGATTTCTTAGCCGCAAAAAATACGATCTCAAAAGAACGAAGAGAAGATACCTTTAGGTAGGGACTGTTGAAAACGAGGAATATATGAACAAGGTGTGTTCCCACACAGGATACGATGCACACAGAAACAGCAAGTTATGACGAAAGAGGAAGAAGAGACAAAGAAAAGATAGCAAAGAAGGTATGAAAACTGAGAGTGGACACGAAAGACAGAAATCCTAAAGGTCTTTCCATAACTGAGGCAACCTTACATTATGTGCCATGGAGCGCCAGTGGCATAAGATGGACAAACCTAACTCACCTACACCTATTGCCTATCCGATGCCACCTCAGAAGGAGCAAAAAGAAAACCAGAGCTATTAGAAGAATGATGCGCGTTTGAAAGAGGCCTGACGGAGCTAAACATCTACGCGTTGTAACGATACCTGTCACAAAAAGAGTAATGCTAGGAGTGGAGAGTTACGAATTAGAAGTGAAACAATAATGCAGGGCCTGTGTGTGTGGGCAGGGTGGTGCCGTGCCATCAGCGCCAAACGAGCCCCGCCAAAGCAACGAACCAACCGTGCAGCAATTTTAAGGGGGGAGCAGTGCACGCATGACGCGCGTCGCCCAAAACTTATTCCCGCGTATGCAAATGAGCTCATAATGTATGGCTGAAGATGGCCAGATAACTGCTGTATAATGAGTGCTCACAACAAAATACAATATGCCCTCGCACAGCGCCCCAGTCCTATGCAAATAAACTCAGGCGTTCCTTCTCGCCTATCTTGCGCGGGTTGAGCCTGCCTCGCAGGCTTAAGCAAAAAGTCCGTGCACTGATGTGGGTTAGCTTCGATCTCTTTCCCGTGTCATTATTTGAGGAATGTCCTGGCAGCCTGAGTTGCACTGCATGTGTACCAGCTCAGGTAATGTATTATTGCTCCAAACGGAATAATTATTGTTGGGATAGCCTATCTGTCCTGAAGGACCAGCCATGCATCAACAAAGTGTTGATATGATACTATAGCGTCCGATGAGCAAGATAGAAGAAAATGTTACCCAAAAATCTTGCTTATCAAAACTCCAATATTTGCACCAATTTAATGCTATGAGTCTAAAGCTGTGAAGATGGGTTTATAAAATATATTTATTACCATATTTGTAGGCTTCATACCTGATACCCAGTAGCTAATTAAAAAATTAATACAGAATTTCGATGGCCCTGCATGATAGCATTTGTGAACAAGTGACAAATTAGCTCACCAAACCTCTTGTGATAGAAGCTTATTAAACCGCAGAATTAACGGTTACTTTCATATACCAAAACGATGAATAGAAAAAAATCTATGATTAAGCCCGGCGAAGTTTGACAAATAATTTGGTGACTTAATTAGGTACCGCATTATGGAGGAACTTCAACTATACGATACATGCGTGCACATACAAAACAAAAATAATTCCCTTACATTAAGTGTCATTGAATATAAATTAATCTGTAATTTTTCATAACGAAACATTTTTAAAATCTATTCATAAGCATACAAAACGAATGTTCACAAATTCTATTTCTTAAAACAATCTGTCCTGAACACTGCATTCAAAAACGATTCAAGAGATTAGAAAAAGTGGGGCATAGTGTCTAAGTGAATCTTAAATCAGAAAACACATTTTCGTTTTTCTGACGTAGGCAAAGCAGCAGTCGGGTATTTTTGGTCTGTCCAAAAGGCCGCGCATATACATGCGAGGCACGCGCTGAAGTAAACTTGTAGCAATGTGAAAGCAGGTTCTGTGACCAATGATAAATGATTCCTGCGTGCTTTGTTGAGACATAGCTGAAGAACTCGGGCAATGAGAGCTCTTGCACCGAAATATTTGATAACGTACGTATAGCAACGGACGTCTCGTGGCAGCAAGTAGTGAATTAATTTTGAGCAACGATTCACGTTCGAGTGTGAAGCGTTGTTTCGGAAAATGAAGGCATCTATCCCCACAACCTGTTTGAGCTGTTAAAATAGAATTCACAGAAGCTGCGCACATCTCCGCGTGGATCTCAACTGTAGCCATATGCATATTGAAGACTTCTAAAATGTTGTTTGCTTTTGACTAGATGCGTGCAAGTGATTCCTTATATAGGACACACGAGTTCAACGACAACAAAACCTGATTGCGCGTGTTGATATAATGGCAACATGTTCGTAAGGTAGCATGCTCAAACCCCAAGTTAATGATTTGATCTAACTGAATAAAAACTTAAGATTGCTTTAAACCCGAGAACAATTCAGCCCGAATTAGACCTGCAGCAGTTTTGAATCCTTTACACCCCTATAATTTATTGCACAAATGGAAATATACACATCAAATAAGCTATATGCAGCCGTAATGAAGAACTGGCAGTTTAATGTAGCTGGAATTATTGTTATTTTCAGAGTTGGAACACTAATTTGGGGCCATTTTAATTTTTCAAAACACGTTCACATGAAGTTTGTTCCGTATCCAAGGCCAAGGGAAAGATAGGTAACATATAAGATGTTCTGTAACAAAGAAACAGCATAAAATTTACTTAGCTTCGTACTTCAGTAGTAAATGCCGGGCTGTCGGTCTGTTCTGTATTGCGAATGTTGCTTGGGTCGGTCGGTCGGTCGGTCGTGATGGGCAACACGCGCGCCAACGCCTCTGTTGTTCTATTACGGTTGTGACGTGTTTCACAACCGCAACGCCATAAGATCACATTTTAGAACAGCTCTCATTAAATTTAATTTCGCCTTACTATAATACGAATGTGACCGGTGAGCACGCAATCAAAGATGTATGCCTTTAAAGCTCTTAACACGTTCCTAAATTCAACCAAACTCGAAGATTGAAAACTTATTGCACCCGTTATCTACTCCAGAAGTAGAAATTACTGAACTCATGCATACACTCTTGAGAAATTAAATTTCCAATTCTTGAACAAAAATTACGTGTTCGTTATATTCAAGTCATCGAAGTGATTTAAAGCGATTGCCGAAAATATATTTGTTCAGGGTCAAGTACATAAACTAAGTAACTGGCAATTTTCATAAAAACAAGCAAGCGCTCATGTAATGAAGAACAAATACCAGAAACAACACGTGACGGACATTTAAACAATTTTATAAACAATGAATTGACATTACGCAGAAATGAATTTTCAGCGCACTTTAGGTTTCGGTTTTAGATTTGACTCTTCAACCATTTGTTCACTTACTCCGAATACGATGGCATTTTCCCTGATAGGATGTAGCTTCTTTGAAATAAATTTAAAATTAAAGAATTGAGAGGATGCCTTTAAACCTAGCGTTGAGGTGATCATTAGTGGACCATCCCTGGAAACGTGCATGCTGGATCAGAATGAGACTCGTACTAATCCTACAAATCCTCCCTCCTACAAAAAACGAAATCTTCGGGTTAAGTCATTAAAAAGTGTAAGCGTCAAATAATTAATCATCGTTAGACTGGAGAAACATGACAGGCAGCTCACAAATCGCGCAATTGCCTCGTTGTTCTGCGGTCATCCCAACACCACCTTAGCAAGTACGAAAGACTCTCAAAAGTAACAAATCTATATTTTCAAGCGAGAAAAATATGTCAACTATTATTTTTCAAGCACAACTCATTTGAAACAGTTAAGACCGACACAAAGTGTAAAAATAATACACCAATCAACTGCGTCAGACCGGATTTTCGAAATAATTAATTCATTTCTCAGACTCATCAACATGATGCCTTCAGATCGCTGTTTGTTGTCTCCGTTTTTTCGTGTTTTTTAATTATATATTTTCTACGATTTGATTATTATCTGCATCCCAGATTGAGGGGAAGCCTTTAATGGAACAAAGAAAATCTCTCAACTAGAAAAGAGAGTCATCATTTGAGAAAGGAATAGTGGAAAATTCAATCGTCACATTTGGCAAGGCAATTCAACCGAACAATTTCAACAATATCAAAGCTTCTACCACGTCCGACGACATCAGGAATAATTGCCGATGCAGGTATGCAAAGCCGACAGGAGACGAATGACTGAAACATTAGACGTATTTCTCACGCAAATACAAAACTTATACTAATGGACATAAAACGTGAAATTGATGACCGATATAGGCAAATCTGCCGAAACACACTGTTAACAGATATCATCTTAAGGTAGGACTGTTTAAAACAGATCCAGCCGTACTGCAGGAAGCCACTCATCTCTGAGGAAATGGACGAAATCATGTATACAGTACCATGGTCCACTGAGCATATCTTCTTAAAAAGTAAGCAATAGCGTTGCTCGCGTGACCTAAAGTAACGACTCCAACAATAATATTATAGGCTCCAATTAATTAAAAATTGCCAGCTATGCAGCTGCTACTACCCTATTAAAAATTAAGGGAGTAGCATGGTTGATTAAAGGAGACAGCGGAGAATTAAAGGAGTATTAAGCGAACCGAGGCCTCTTCCCTTCTGACACTTCCAGGGCGCGACTCATAAGCACGATGCGAGCAAGTTCTCCCATGTTGCTACCAGAGGCCACTTGTGCAGATGGCCTCTTGGTGAGACGCCTGCCATCTTTCTCGAGAGAAATGACGGTTGCCATCTTTCGCCTCAGTTTTGAAGTTGGTGTTGTGCGTGGCAGATGTCTGGATCGTGTCTCTATTATTTAAAACGTTTCAAGTAGTGTTAGAGTGTATATCAGTGCGAGTGTGTATTACGTGAGGGTGTATAGTACGTGAGGGTGTCAGAAGAAACAAGAGATGGAAGAGACGTATAATGCTGGTCTGTAGAGGCATTATTTCAAGAGCATGAACGGAGCAAAGACCCCACTGCTAGTTTCACCACCTCGGTCAATTGATATTTTAGACGATTCATCGTTGTGGTGGGGCTAGTAGTGAAGGCAAAACCTCATTGTGAGCAATGTAAAAACAACAAAATGTGGAAACCAAACCTGAATTTTCCCTCGTCAGTCTTCAGCAACCTTTGAATTGAAGGACGTTCTTGAAGGTGATCAGATACATATGTGTTCAGATACATATGTGTTCAGATACATATGTGTTCAGATACATATTGTGTGTGTGTAGGGGGGGGTTTGTGTGTGGGTATGGGGGGTAGGTGTGTGGGAGGGGGGTGTATGGAGGGTTTGTGTGTGGGGATAGGTGGGGGAGTGTGTGTGTATATGAATAGCCGGTGTAATTAAGCTCGGGCAAGGTAAAGTCATTTTATTTTATACTTTCTAATTTTAGGAATGAAAGATGAAAAATCTGTTGAACGATAATGGTTTTTTTTATATATATAGCTACGAGTATATTCTTTCAACGACCCTAGGGTATTGTTGTTATATTCTTTTCAAGGTACATTTATATTGTTCCCTGCAGGCTTTCGCCTCCAAGGCTGCGTACAGCTGATTTCCCATTATTGCACATTCAACCGTTGACGCTTCTCTACCAAATATAGCCAGTTGCCCATTAATTACCTTAGTTATTGCGTTGCGAAAACTTCAAGCATAAGTTATACGTCACAAACATGTCCCATTAATGTCAGCTTAATAATGAACACGCACCCATGAAATTTTCTGCACATTAGTAAGAATGTATTTAATTTACATACTCTGGTACATTTTTATTGCGCTATCAACCGTGTTTGCTTATGATGAATTGATTAATCGCGCAAGAACTAAGGTAATTCAAGGGCAAACTGATTATAATCGGTTTGAGCAGTGTGACGGTTGGAAAGAGTGACTAATGGGAAATCAACTGTGCGCAGCCGTTTTTTTAAAATCAAATTAAGAGGTGGCCATCCTGGGCCTCTCATGATTCTCCGATGGTAAATAGGAGAAACTGGTCGCGCCTTGGGAGCGCGACGGTAGTGCTCCATGCTGAGCCATGCGTGGCCACCGGTTGGGACAAAGGCGCAGGCGCACCTATAAAGTGGACACTTCGAAGTTGCCTCATAGGAGACGCATGGATGAAACAACCATGCATATTTGGGAGCGCTCCCAAGAATCACCGATGCCACTCCTATAATTTTTAATAGGGTAGAACGTTAGAAAGAACTCCAAACTTCCTCTATGAACAACGGCGAATTTACAATTATTGTTTCGAATACCTATTTCAGCGCTACCATGCATTTGGCATGAGTCCTCGAAATCGCATTCAATGAACAATTACAATGGACTGGCACCAGTATTAAAACATGCTTGAAATTACGGTGTACACCTATATGCACGGGGAATCTGCTCTGGAACTTTATTTCCAACAGGATGGATACTCAAAATTCGCACCACAGAAACTGTAGCAATTGTTTGGGGATATATATAGTCGTGCTGTCGTTTTAGTCTGGCAAGCTTAGCCTCCCGTTTCGAATGTCAGTAATAAATGAAGACATTAATTATTTCACCAAAAACTAAAAGATGATATGATTAATGCTCGCTACTGTCTACATTTCAGCTCATTTTTCGCAATTTTGTGATCAATATTCTAGGGTGAATTGTAAGCTTAAATCCTGCGCGTGCTGCTAATTTTCTCAGTCCATATTGCAGGCCACAATCTAAGAGAATTCGGACTACTTGTTTATGTTTGCCAAGTAGTGAAGCTCATTATTGCCCTGACTATCCGCATAGCTTTGAAAGTTGGCCTACCGTGGAAGTAAAACTGATGAGCGTTAAGCCTCAACAACGTAAATTTAATAATAAAAACTACGTGCATGACGAATCAGATTAAAACCTTCATACAGTAAAAAAATTCACCTAATTTTTTTGAAACATGGTACAAATATTCAAGCACACGCAGATAACATGGAAGACCTTGTGAAACTTGTGACATAGGAAGTCTTGCTGAGAAGCATCCATTTCGCACGATCAGCTTTATTTTTAAAACAAAGAAGTGCTTCAACATTTGGTACCCGTAAGATTTATGAATCGAACCACAGATTCATAAATCGAACCTGCTTCCTTCTGCATCATCGTCACTATGACTAAGATAAGCTGAATTTTTGACAGCAGCACTTAAAGGGAATTGTACGCATGCATCACCGTCATGCACTAATTTCCAACTATCGCTCCATTATTTAGCTTCAAACACATCATATCGCTCTTCCAAGTAGAGAGAAAAGTACTCTTCAGTTTGGGCTGGCACGTATTAAGAAGTTAATTTATAGACGCAGTTGCTGTGTTGAAGCGATACTATTTCATTTTAGTTTTAGAAGCAATGATACAAACTCGTCCTCGAACGCTATCAAAACTGAGTATCTCGGTAGAAAATTACTCATAAGGTTCATTAAGCTTTAATTTTACTTACTTTTTTAATTTTGCGTTGAGGTTTACTTTCCCTCACTTCGAAATTCATTATTTAGGTATCTTTCTTCACTACCCCGTTTCATGAAAACAAGACCTATAGTTAAATTAATGCTCAGAAGAAAAGAATACTAAGTATCAAGCGTTTGAACTACAGTGGGGCTGTATTCGAGTATCTCATCCACTATAGAGAAGAGAAAAAAGTTCGAAAATTCCCCAAGGACTTGCGACGCTGCACACCCACTCAGTCACTCTGCTTACCTGAAGTTTTCAAAATAATTTTTACCGACGTGTAGAGTTCAAAAAGATGTCCAACTTTCATGGTATCTTCAAATTTAAGCTTAGCACTTACATGGTCGTGACGATCAGGTTGGGAAAATAAAGTACTTAAAATTAAGGCAAAAATGAGGGCTTCTATCGGAAAGCAGCGCCGAGGAAAGAGCTGCAGATGCGCTACCATTTATATCGGGGGCAAAAGAGGTGGCAGCAGTATTTCATCATTAGCATATTTTATCGGGGGTGCACATCGGGGAGGGAGCGGACAGGGCGAGTGGAAGTCGTAAAAAAAGAGCAAATTGTGGGAGATGTTGGCGGTGTCGCGGTCACGTCTGGCGGGCCGAGACTTGGTCACGGTCCCTTGGGGACCATCCATCCAGGTAATTGGGGCCAGCGTGACGGGCCCCCTCCCTCTGGGGCTATTGCTGCTGCTGCTGAGCCTACTTCTGCCACACCCGCCGCCGCCGCCGCGCTTGTCAGGTATATTGTCAACCAGCCGCAGACGCGCGCGCAATTTCAACGCGCGCTCCTCAGCGCCACGTTTCCACAAGGGCGCTAACATTCTCTTTTAATTTCATTTTGGGTACTTTATTTTTCCTACACAATCGTTAAGGCCATCAAGTCCCTCGCCACAGCTGAGCTTTAATTTAAAGAAATTCAGCGCCACGCAGCTCGTGCGTAACACAACTGCACACACAACCACACCACGGAAATCTTATCAAAAGTACAGGTTTCGTTGTGCATTACTCTTTCACAAAGTAGACTAAGGCATGAAATAAGGAGCAGTAGTGCTGTTAATTGCTTACGAAACATTCTGTCAACTAGTTATCTCCGAGCCAAATACTAAACTAGTCGTATAATATCCATCCGCCTATTGTGGCGTATATTTAAGAAAGCAAATTAACAATTCGTCGTCTCGTCGATCTCCGACTTGCTTCCATTATCTCTCAGTGCATGTTTTTATTTATTCACTTATGAATTCATTTATTCAAATATAAATATTCGCTGTAAAATTCCATATGAAATATGAGAGGGTATTAGGAAAGAGGTGTGCATATTTTAATTCATGCCACATAACAAGTACGTACTTGCATAAAATTAAAAATAGATATCTCATAACTCCGAACAGAATATCAAGAGCCATCTCTGACGCCGAGTCCTGTAAATAATGCAAGGGGCTTGACAGAAATTTTTCTTCCTGAGACAATTCATGGAAAATTAATTCATTATACGTGTACATTAGCTTTAAAGTCGTCTGTAACGAATCTGCTATTTTTCTTGGATAGAAATGTATTATTGTTGGCCAATTGGACTGCTATAATTCCAGTTCAATAGCGCACTGTCTGTTTTTTTCATGATTTAGAGTCACGAAATTTGATCGGCGAAAGTGGAATAGAAGCCATTTGCATGTTTCTCAGAGCATATTTAAATTTATCAGGAGCGAAAATAAGAAATCCAGAAATTAAGCAAGGACCAACAAGCTAAGCGTCATATACGTTTGATGTAAATTATGTAATGCAATGATGTATGATTATTTTGACATAATATAATTCAAGATGTGTAAGTTATCTGGTTTTCAAGCTGTAAAATATGAAAACTAGCATATAATAACTAAACGATCCAAACTACCACTTGTCAACACTCAACTGTCCACTGTCACAGAATTTCAGAATGCATGTGTGTTACACCTTTGATTTTTGACCACAACACCTTCGGCCCTAAATTTCACGGAATTGTACGTGCTTTACGATTGTACGTGAACTGTATGGCAAAAATATAATGGTTGTATTTACAGCTTTGTTCGGTGGAGCCTGAAGGAGTGAGGTAGTTAACGGTGGAAGAATAAAACGCGCTTTCGAGATTTGTGGAAGAAAGTAAAGCATGGCGAACGGCCATTTAAGAAGTTGATAGAAGGTGGAGAGCAATGAAGTTCGATTGATAATAGCAGAAGACAGTAAAGTGTAGCAGAGTAGGTGGGAGAGCGGTATAGAAACAAGCGATATGATGGGGAAATACACTTGCAAGAGTGTGGAACATAAGAACAGCGAAGGGTGGACAGTTGAAGAATGTGGAACATAATAGAAAATGGTAGAATGCAGCAGTACGGTTGAATCTGGAGGATAGCGGGATGAGTATCAATAAAGATGACGTATTGTGGCGAAGTGTAGCGGAAAACGGCTGAGTAAGATGAAGTTAGGATAAGGCACGGCTACGAGAACAGTAGAAAAGCAGCATGTGGGGCATGGTATAATGGATGAGATAGCGTTGTAGAAGATATTGGCGCACTCACGCTGGAGCAAATAGCAAAGCATGCACGGCTCAAAACTCTTCAGAACGGTGAAATAAGGTAGAACATCAACAGACTTCAAGTGGAGACACTGCTCATTTACTTCATGCAAATTAATCCACGGGCAAAAAAACGCCTTGGTCATGTAGCACATTCCCTCGACAAGCGAAGCCAGATTCTAGCCCATCTCAATAGACCTGTTTTCAAGAGAAAGGACAAGCCAGGCTCACATATTAATCATTCGCCCATTTGAAAAATTGAGAGACTCTCTACAAAATTATATAGTCTTTGACTAGGGTCGTATTAATGCCTGCTTAGCCGGTACACTTAGAAACACGTCCCGAGATGCCCTAAATCACGGAGTGTGTCCCGCGATATCTTGTTTTATAATGACATTACCATAAATATATTGGCGGGTTGTGGACTATTAGCATGAACACGGCACAACACGCATGGAACATGTTGGCTACAAGCGAGTACGGGCAGCGCGGCTGCTGCGCATTGCGTCGCCTGGCCGCAGACCGCCTCTCCGAGTGGCCTCTTCAGTATACAGTAACGCAGCACTTTGGTTCGACAAATCATGAAAGATTTACTTCAATCTTAGAAGTGTTTAAAGAACCTTTCGCTGCCATCGTTTGTTTAATGACAGTACGATGAAGGTATCCTGGGTCGTAATTACACTCCTGTTTGAAGTGTACGCACGTGCTCTTGTTTTAGTATAGAATGAGATATGAAATGAATACTTACAGAATCTCGTATGAGATACAAAACTCCGATGGCTAAAGGAGCTACTCGAGTATGTAGCGTAACTCAAAGTTTCCATGTATAAAAATTAACTGGACTCCCTACTGAGAGAACAAGCCCGGTTTCTGCAATATAGTAAAGCAAAACAAAAAATTCCGCAGATTTTTAAGGATTCCCTCGCACTGAACTTCATCATCTGCTTCGGCTTTCTTTTACGCTAGAATTAAACGTATGAAACATAATTTGAGGATTCTCAAACGCAATTCCAGTAACAATTGTTCAGAAAAGAAGTGAGAAGCACGTAGTTGTGCAGTTGTCACTAGCGCGCGCAAACGCAAAGAAGTCGTTTACTTTGAATGTTCTGTATATGAGGCGTTCCATTTGCGGGAATTTACATGCATAATTATTAGGCAGGCGGAAGGAGAGTCATTACCGGTGCCAGCGTCCCAACACCGCGTTCTCACGTTCCTCCTCCCTCCAGCACGAGTTGCCAAGTTTTCAAAACATTTTACTCAGCAGCAGCGTGTAGTTGGCAGCGTTAGTGCTAGCCAGATGAGTTGGTTACTGTACGTGTTGTGGTATGTATAAGGTAGCCAAGTTATGAAGAACTTACGTAGTCAGCTGTACGGTACGAGGACGTAGTATATTTTGATAGCCCGACTCCGGCGTGCACCGCCCTTCATGCAGCACGAGGCATGCTTGCATGGGCAGTTCGGGTGTCGCTTGCCAAGAATAATTCCGATACAAAGGTGATTTATTACAGCCTGATGACACACCGTAAACGGACAAGCTTGCAGTATACCGTAAATGCGCAGAGATGTACAGGGTTGCTGCTGTAATATGCGGTACGCTGAAATATAATGTAGTGCAATCCTATTTATACTTTTGATGCATTCGCAACTCAACGAATATGAGTCACCGCTTCGATCGCTAACCTACGAAACATTCCAGAATCTAAAAAATAATTAATGCTCGTTGCAAACATCAAATTATAAACGAGACTAATATGACCAATCAATGTATTCATAAAATTAAATATATGCAGAATTTAATGCTCTAATAAATTAGAACCCAGTACCACGTGAGCGCATTTATAAAGCGATCCCAGAACCAAAGCGTACGTGTCCATGTTAAAACCTCAACGCTTTAATTACCGAGTGGAGCATTCTAAAAATTATCGTTGCGCATCTAATTTTCATTTTTTTCCACCTCTCTTCTTTTTTTAGGAACTGAAAATAAGTGGCGCTGACACTTGAAAACTCTAATTTTGATAATTTTTGCATAAGCATGATGTTCTACCGGCCTTTATTTTGTGGTCAATTCTGTACTATAGTTATAGGTTTTCTTATTTAATTTTGATTACTAGAAAAATAAAAACTGGCCCGCTCATTGCGAACAAAAATACACGTTAAAATTTAGAGGTTCATTCTGAGAAGTATATTGAATCCGAGTCTTTAATAATAGTCATTTCAGTAGTAGAAAATTAGTATAGTAGAACGACTACCACAAATAATACAAAGTAAAACATATAGTCCTTTACCATCAATTCCGAAGGTAGTTATGAGGTTTCCTTGCTATTTTTAACCCAAGTAGTCCGAGTGTAGCTCTACCACTCGAGCTCTTCATACTTTCCAAGGCATTATTGTGAGACTTTTTCGGGGTTTAGCTCAGAATTGAGCGAATATATTTGCAGTAATATTTTTTAACAATGACAGCGTGAAAGCATAAAAAAGTCAAATGCTGACTAAAATTGAGTAATTTATTTGCTGATAACATGTATGTGGGAAAAACAAATTGCATGAGCAACAGGCCGCTAGGTTTTGTGAGTTTGACAACGATCGTAAAGAACAGATCGGAGAAAAGGGACCCTCGGGACGCCAGAAGTGAACTTATAGAAAAAGGCCTCACAACAGCAACATGTATGTATGTACTATCGTGCAGCGTTCGTCTGGGTGACCCAAGAAAACCGAAACTATAATATTAAATGATACATCATTGTATTATTGACACAATAACAAAAACCGCGCGAAAATATAACTTAATTGCGGAACTATTGTAGAGTTCTTCTTTCTAATAGCCCAAGCAGCACGAAAATACTTAATTAATTTCTGATTTATGGTGAAACTAAAATAGATTTCCAGTTTTTGTATATAACCCTCACTGTGTATCATGCAGTAGACATCGGGTGTAGGATAGGGGTGGCCCACATATATATGACGTATATGTGTGTGATGAACGTATTGCATGAAGAGGTCCATCTCATCTTTTTTTTGACCGGATGTCTTTTATCATATAAAATTTTACGTAAACAATTTACACATCATTTCGAAAGAATTTCTATAAGCAGTAGCCCGGTTGTGTTGTTCCTCAGGTGCAATTGTATCTCGCCTTTGAAGGCTCACACCATAGGAATATCGAGTGGACTGTGCGGCTGTAAGTAAATGTAAAGTGAAGCACTGACGAGAAAGTAGACACTAAATATCGTCAAATGGCACCCACCACATTTCAAAAATGAATACAGTTTGAAAGCTGCATGTTACGCGTGCAACCACTCAGACGAGGGAGTTAGTTCGTAAATCCACCAATTTCACCTACAACATTAATCCCAGATACCGCAATTGTTCCTAAGCTCGGATTTTAATGTCAGTGCGCACCAACAAGAGCGGTTTTATCAATGCGTCGCTGAAATTATGTTATTTTTTATTTCTTGTATTTGCAAGCATTATCAAGCTTAGATTAACATAACAAAGGGAATACATTTTTTATGTTTTTCTCTCAATCATTTCTTTCGACAATTGATATCAAATTACAGAACCCTTGAGTGCATGTTATCAACTAAAAATCTTCATTTTAAGTCATTTTAAAAACCAAAAATGATTTTTGTTTCATTTTAATTGGAATTAAACAGTTTTCGATATCCTACCTATTCTGTACGACCAACTCAGATCAATGAGTGGTGCTGCTCCATAACTATCGAACTGTCTTCATTTGAGTATCAAAACGGGCGAGGTGCCAAAAGAATTTTAAAAATTTGGGATTAATAGCAACTCTGGAACATTGACCACAACGGCTGTGTGCAATGATCACTGTTTGGGAAAAACCATTCAACGAAAACATGCATCATAAAAGGGAATATTCAATTAATGGTCTCAACTGTGATCACAGCATATTTATATGTACGAGTGTATACTGAGAATACCAATTTACTGTGTATACGTCAATAGACATATAAATATGCTATCACAACCTCAATTAACCTCAACACAGAAATATATTATACTTCATCTAATTGGACCGCAGTGGTAAACACTGAAGGAAATTTCTCGCTGAAACTAGAGTATACGATCTACGTTTCCGTGCAGTTACGCGTAGCAATTAACTGATCTTCATTCTTATCCATGCATTTTTAAGTTATACACATGGTTGGACTTGAAAGTTGACGTAAAATCAAAGACACGCGTCTGCTTTATCGATGACCCCAGTTGAACTCCCGTCTTGTTCTGACAGGCTAGCTGTTTTCGTGTGCAGTACTTACGCGTAACGATATAATATTCAGGCAATTTTCTGCAAATAAATACACGCAGATTTGTGAGCATGAATAACGCGCGTAAATGTAGCCCCTGTTTTTTTAATTTACATGGTTCTTGACTACAAATCGTCAATTTCCCCTCCGTTTGACACTGGCGTCTAATTGGCCAATTTGCTTCCGCCGCACACCCATGGGGCAATAATTTGTGCACCCAGCTGTTATAAGCTCGGCAAGTGGCGAGGCAGAGCAGACATGCACTGGATGAAGGGTGTCTAGCTGTAATTTTGATACGTACGTCGTAAGTTCCTTCGGCTGTAATTCCTACCTCATTTTTTTATATTAAACTGAATAGAGTGTGTTAGAGCTGTCAAAAATTGACGGTATTTTTCAAGTTAGATCTAAAATTCGTTTCCGAGAAATATTTTTAAATTAACAGAGGAAGCTGTTTAATATCTCGCCTCCCATACTGTACCCACACACATGTACGATCGTGTATCTGTGAACGCATAATTTCTAGAATTTATTTACAAAAAGCAACTGATGCATGATCGAGGCTCTTACTATGCATAGTATAGTAGCGCACGTGGCTCGTCCAAAATGACGGCGTGCAAAAATGTTCGACAGAGCACATAAATCAAGCATGCAGGAGGTAATAAAAGATAGGATTACTCAATATTTACTTGAATTATGATCTAACACGTTGATTGCGGCCGGTAAAACTGAAGTTTAATATTTGACTCAAATTTAAAGTCAATTGTATATAATGTTGAAAACAGCAAACATTGACTGGATCGTGCTTTTATTTAGTCTTCATTCAGTACTAATGAAAATTGAGTTAGTGCCTGTTGGTCAACCAGCAGCATTATAAAAATTGCCTCCGTGTACCACCGGTGGATCAAGTCGCAGTCAGGTGTGGGATTATAATGTATCTACTATAACGCAGGTTTCGCTACCCCTTTAATTTTTCAAAGATTCATCCTCCACATACCGACGTCTTTACAAGAGTATCCATTTTATAGTGATATCGTTGAATATAATATATTTCTAATCGTACGACGATGAAGCACTTCCAGCAGTCGCAGCACTCCCACACACACTAAAAAATTTGCTGGTTGCCGACAAAAAAAATTATTAGTTATTCACAACTGCTATTGGATAGATTGGATGAACAAAATATTATAGTTCTGAAATAAAAATTTGTACGCATTAGTTATTTTTCGTGCATGACAAATGTCTGATGAGTGGCACAGGTGTTTATTGTGAGTGCATTACATCTGAAGAACTGCGCACTAAAATTAAATGGTGTTAGTAAAAATCTGACCCTTGACTCTCACCACACGTGTACTTAATCTGCCTAAATTGTTTTTATATTAGTTTGCGTGCATGCATCGTACTATATTCACGCTTAAACAATTCAGTCAGGATACCTTCAAAATAAGTTTCCTTCTGCCAAAAATACAGAATCCACTTATACCAGAAGTCCAGAGTATGTCCATACCTGAAATATTTACTATACTTTTCCTAAAACTTTTCCTTTAACTAAACTTTTCCTTGAGTCAGCCTTTCCTAAGGATTGTGTATAAAAAGGCTAAATAAATCAAATCTTAAACAAGTCATACAAAATTTAGGCATATATAGATCCATGAAGTTCCAGTCCAAGGAACATGCAACAAAATATCACGGATGAGCTGCGAGTAGGTCTATATACGCTTCTATTAATTGAGAGCCTGAAAACACACCGTGTCCATGATCATGTATTTTTGGGAATGCAGGCTTTATATATTGTCCACATCAATCCAAAAAGTGAAGGCAATGTAAACTTTGTAGAGATCAGCTGATGTCTCATGTGCGAAACCAAATTTGGGCCTGATTTTCCGATGCTTCGATCCTATCCATATAGAAGCCTACCTTGCATGCTTTTCTTACATAGGCTTTACAACAATAGTTACTCCGCGAATTATTTTCTGGAGTACGTACGGTTTCAATTTGGCTTTTTAATATGATGATATAGCCTTGAATTCGTTGTACTTAAGCTTGACAGATTTTACAATTTTTCAAGACTATAAGGTACAAAGGCTTGCCAAAAAGTCCTTTATGAATAAAAATAGAAGACTTAACAAATCTTGAAAACCCTGCTTCAAAAAGACAGGTATTCGAGAACAGAACAAGAAAGAGGCCGGGGGAAGGAGTCAGAGCGAGGAGGATGTGGTTAAGACCTCCATATTATAAAGGAGCTCCTAAAAGAACACATAGTGGCTTCCTTCGCCCATCCCCACGCACGCCAAGAACTCCCTTATAAAAGGGCCCACAATTACGCCTGAATACTGCAATAAATTACGTCACCGCGTAGGCCCCACTCTCCTCCTAATATCAGTCCAAAACATAATAATATCCTCCCAAAACTAATCGACAGGCGCGGAACAATCTATGCCTCGGCTCGCCCGACACTCTAATACGAGCACTCGGGCGGTGCAAGGGAGCTGCTCCGTGGCTCTTTAAAACGCACGGTCATCAGCCGAGTGATCTTGACCGCAAACACAACACGTGAGCTGGTACGCCTGTACCACAGCTTGTTTGAGTCGTGTACCAGCGGATGATCAAACTTACGCTTGTCAGAGTAGTCTTTTTTACAGCCAAAGTTTTATGTTTGGGCTTCCTTTAAATAAAATTTGACTATATAAAGAAAATCTTTGTGTTTAGGCTACCTTCAAATAAAAATTGACTATAACCAATATCTTTATGTTTAGGCTTCCTTCACATAAAATTTGGCCGTAAAACCGCTCACCTCTGAGCGTCGGTTGCCTATAGAATGGGTGGTCTTCATGGTCAAATTTTATTTTAAAAAATATTGAGAATTTTGGTGAAATAAAGGTTAATCTGATAACCGTGATCTTTCTTCAAAGCTGTTCCTATAGCATGCATGACAGTTTACCTTTGAAATAGCAGAAATGTGCATGAAAATGTGAGTAGAACACGATCGAAGATTCGTATTTATAGTCTTATTATACTTTATCTTGAGCAAAGGGTCCATGAAAACGCTTGAAAAACATTCTGCTGTTGGAGTAGTTTTTATTCAAACGCACCAAAATAAATATCCTGACAACATTTGGTCAGCGGGGCACAGGCAAAAGCACGTACGGTAGTTCTTCTTAAACGAATAAACTCAATAAAAAAGACCACATCAAGTACCGGAAACTTTGAAGTTTTGTAAGATTGAGTAGAAAACTGATTGTCGATAGACATGAACTAAACTTAGTTTTGTGACATAATTCCCTTGTCCAAGCACGAGCTCAACTCGTGTAAGCTCATATTTTAGTAAAAACACCAAAAATGCTAGATCCAGAAATACAGTGTGTACCAATTATTCCTAAGTATCATTTAAGATCCCTTAATTGGCGCAGTGGGGCAGATCCACGCTAAGTAAGTTAAGGCGTCTGGTCACTTGACCTACCGAGGCTCTACACAAAATAAATATATCATAGTTCAGCAAAATAACATTTTAACATTAATAAAACATATCCACCTCTGGCATTAAATATGATCCAAAATAATTGTCTTTTGTGGGCCCAATCGGTGAAAGAAATTAAAAAGGAAGAAGATATTCAATCACACGATTAAATTTCATCAATGACGACTTACCTTTAGAATTACATCAAATACTCAACAGTTTGAGCATCAACGCCAATACATTTCACACTCATGCATGTCGCCTATGCTTCAATTCCTCAGTAAAAAATACGAAGAAGTTCTCTTCTCTAGAATTAGGCCTGAGGCTACAAGCCTCTAATAACTAAAAACAGCATCAACTGAAACATGACGGCCGGTACTACTGCAAAGTGCACCACGTTTATCGTGTTCATCATGTAACCTTCCAGTATTGTTTGGCATGAGTTTGCTCGTTCTTCACAGGGAACGTAAAAACAAATCAAGGGTGGGATAATAATCACGCCAGGTACTTACCCATTATTTCCGCTCTGACCCCTACCAGCCAGCGTGTTGCAATCCCTGCCACGCATGCGCCGCACAACCTGTCAAAAATACGTCGCATTAAATAGTACCTGGCAACTCAAGTTGACCTGTCGATCGAAACTGACATCTTGTCCTTCACTCGTCACTCACCGGCTGCCAGATGCGCGGTGACCAGCCTTCTCTCAACCATAGCTACATGAGTGTTATTTGTTTTTGAAATTACATTTTACTCATTCATTCAGCGATAACGAAAATACTTTTTTATAAAATTATCTGAATATAGTATTCCCATACGTTGTCTGAAAGAAATTGAACGAAGGACAAGAAAAGAAGGATTACAAGCTGTCAAGTCGTCTCGCGATTGGTTGACAGCTCGCACGTAGATCATCGCTTGATGGGATCTGACAGTTGCAGGCTGTCAGCGGCAAATCTTCGTTGATCAACACAAGTAATAGATGTACTTAGCGTTTTGTCTCACGTTTGTAACAAGCCAAAGCACACATCGACATTTGTAACCAGTTTAAGTATGTCATAAATACAGCGAAATGGTGACAGTGCAATTTTGAAGCTGGATTTTTAACGAGAGACCACTTGTCAACGAGACGGATTGATGCATCCGCACACAGACAAACTCCCAGATATCTTAGCATATAAAATCGTGGCTGCACTAAGCAAAACGACTTCTGTTTGCCTCACCACTGCTGCAACAAGTTTGCTCGTCGTAAAATAAAATAGCTGTGTTGAAAATGCTCGAGATTTGTTTGAGTGGTAAATAAGTGGCACGTCAGACATGAGGGTGGGGTGGCAACACTGATATCCGCCAGAGGAGAGACGTCTAGTTGATTGATTCGTGGCCGCTACGGATGTGACAGGCGCCAATAGCAAGCATCTCGTGCAAGACGGACGATGCTTGCAACAGACTCCTCCTTCAGTTCGTCCTGCGCGCTACTCTCCTTAATTATTCGTCTGAACGGCCATGGCCAACGCAGCGTTGAGTCTTTACCGCGCACGCAGTAACTCAGCCATGAAAGAAATAATAATAATTATTGTACTCAAAGTTTCAATAATGTTTCCCTTACAGATGGGCGACATTCACATCGCTCGATGATGTTCAAGTGACACCGTAGGGGCTCACGCTTCTCGGTTGGCACACCTCACTACGCTGGCAAAAATAAACACAAACATCTCGATGAGATATAGCGTCAATTAAGAATAAAGAGTAATTGACGAAGACACCTGTGCAAAAGGTCAGTTGAACGGTACTCCTCTGCAGCCTCCTCTACGAGAAAGTAAGTGAAGTAAAGAATGAAAGACACGGTCTACCTATCAACGAATCTAAGCCCTCAACTGACTCCAGCAACAAGTGTTGCTCATTCTGTAGTTGATAGGTTAACTGAGGGGCGCTGTATGTATTTACTGTATATACCAGGACAAACACCATCAGCCTATCCTACGTATTTGCAGTTAGGTTTTTAAATAACTCTTCAGAGTACAAATCAGCTTAATAATACTTAATAATTACTTTAAATGCTTAATAATAATTACTTTAAAAAAACTGTATCATAGATACGTACGTGTGTAGCCATATGCGTCCAGCTCTTGTGAATGTTTCAGCCCTGATGACGAACTCCACTTGTGAGTTCGAAAGCTTGGCCTAATATATATTTTAACCTGGAAGAGTTATTTAAAAACCTAAATGCAAATATGGAACCCAGGCGTCAACTATTCACCTTGATATCCTACGTATATCCTACGTCTCCTACACACTGAATCCCCAATTAAGCTGAGCGCGAGAACAATCCCCATCAGTGTGCCCTCCTATGGGACAGCGAATAACGAATGCTTCTATCTTTCGACCATCGTTGACTTGGAGGTAAAATTTTGTATGAACAAATCATAAAAATTGCAATACGTATTTTTCACAATGAAAGGAAAATACAAAGAAAGTTAGTTATTTTTTTTGTGGAAAGCTTTTCGGTGACCACCTTCATCATCGGGTCTGTTGGATGTATAGAGAAGGTATGAGCAGCACTGCGTAATAACAGGAAATCACAAATAAAATTAAAATCGAAATTATGACTCCAACTGTTTTAGAGACATGATCGATGGTAGAGTTGGCCTCCGAAACTTAATTATGCTAAATAACGTCACTTTTTTGTTGCTTTCATTTTTTTAGTGATGATGCAGTTTAAAACCTTCAGTTTAGACACATATATATTTTAAGGTAAGAAAAATTTGTACGTCACAAAAATTTTTCACATTATATATATATATATATATATAGTGTACAAGAATAGAATTTAGCATAGCGACAAGATTGAAATAATCATTGCTTTTTATTATGCAGCTTTAGAGGCTCCTTATAAATAACAATATCTACGCATAGAATGAACATTTTTATTCATGCGGAAACAAAAAATGAATTCAATTGTTTCAAGGCTGTTTTCAGATAAACTTGACGCGTTGTACAGGCAGGAGATGTCACTACATGTGCGTGTGTGTGCAGGTGACGTGCGGTGGCGTCTGTGAATAGTACTCAGATAACGATCATTCTGATAACGTTGCATATATAAGTTTCAAATTCTGAAATCTAAATACTAAATCAATGAGAGCTGCAACGTATCGTACAGTGGTTTTATATGATATGAAATTCTAAAAACAAAATTAAAATGAATGCTATGGTATTAATTAAAGTAACCTTTAAAATGGGTGCAAAGTTCTTATAGCTAAACCAAAGCAAATTTTATAGCATCGTCGCAACCGTTATAATAGATATGTATATAGATCGCGTATATATAGCTAAATCGAAGAGCATTGTACCAAATTTTTTTCGGCTCTAATTGTAAAATTTTACTATTAAATCAAGGCATATTGTACCGTATCGCAATGGCATTTATTATAGGTGAGAATTTTTTATCGAAAAATCGAAATGCATTACACCGTAATCATTAACATATGTATGGTGGCCTTATAAATTCGAAGTTCCGACGTCAATCGTAGGTTAGACGCAATTGTTGTATTTGTAGCAGATCTGAAATTTTTACTTTTAAGTAAAGGAGAATAATATCGTATCAAAAAGACCTTATATATAACAGGGATACAAAATTCACGCAGCTACATTAAAATACAGTATATCCCATCGTGTACGTAGTGGCTCTGTGAAGACAAGTAAATGACGCTCGAAAAATAATCCGTGCATACATTCTATATATTTCAAACAAATGCATGAAAGCACGTACTCAGCTTTTTAAAAAAATTGAAAAATTCAAACCCACGTTGTTGATATGGGGCTGTTTTTGAAAATTATTCATATAATATTCATATAATCTATACTATAATTAATAAGAGCCGTGTCCGTCCGTCTGTCTGTCCGAAGCCAGCCGAAAGTGTGTGATGAGCGTATCTGTGATACGGGCCGTGTGCACTCGGCCTCATCAAATCTCGAGAGATTGAATTTTTCTATTTTACGGCCTTTCTTTCGTTTTGCCTTCTTTCTTATTTCAAATAAAAGGGGTGAACTATAGTATACATAACATGAGCATACTTGAAAAAAGTTGTCCAATTCATTTTCAACAGCTCAATTTCAAGTCTAAAACTCTTTATTCCGTTCAAAATGAAAAGAAAATCAGAAATGGATTCGGATCACGCACACACAGGCATGCTGGATTGGCTTCAATATTTCTGAGACAGCGAGTTATGAGAGCAGAATACGTAAAATTTAACATACAATTCAAAATTACGATAAAAAATCAATGTGAACAGTGACACACGTACCGCAATGATCCCGATTTCAGTTAAGTTTGCCCGTTTAAATAAGGTAGATTAATATTCCACTATAGATTTTATGTTTTTCTGCCTATTGTTAGTGGCGAAGCGTGAAAAAAGATGGCGCGACAGATAGAGGTTCACTTCGATCAGCTTTATTAAAGGTACATTTATAGTTAATTTATTAAAACCATTCTAACAGCAATTAGAACTTACAAAAATGAGCTTGAGATGAATGGAAGACATCCGGAAACACATAACTCTATTAACACAATACAAAAAATACACTCCGACACCTCATGTATATAGGAAGAGCTGCATGTGAGGCGTCTGCGGCTCAATTGCTGTCCATGCAGCGGGCAGCAGCCTGCGCGTTAGGCAAACATTTTCAGTAAAGTTTTCCGTAGCCGCGTCTCGAGAATGTTCGGGCTATTTAGTTAATTTACATTGCCTAAGATATTTTAAATTTAATCCATAGGGTAGTAATGAAAGCATCATCTTCATGAAAAAGATAGCGAATTTATTTTATAGCCTCCTCCATTTGAAACTGTGAAATTGCTTTTTGCGATCCCATATATTCTTTACAATCGCAATTGCATAAGGCTCAAAATTGTTAGGAATGAAATTAGTCTAGAAAACTCTACGGTGAGCTGATTTTACTGATGCAGTTAAACGGTGGTTTGAGATGAGCCTCGTTGTTCATGCATCTATTGAATTTTTCAATTCCAGTTTTTATACAATATTTAGTAGCGCGCACATTGATACTGATTTCTTTAAAAGTTTGTCTACGCGCTGATTTTCCAATTTTGAGATTATGTGGGTAGTATTTAGCGTGAAAATTTACACTTTCTTAAAAAAAAATTTCATGGTAACTAGATAAGTGGAAAGCCCTTCAACAGCAAAGTTTATTTATTACCATACTGCTGTATATACTGTGGCATATGATGCTGCTGATTATTGTTGCCTACACGACGTCCTATACGCCAGCGGGATGTTCCATCCTAAACGATGGTTGCACCTTTGTTCTAATCTTGAATTGCAAGATTGAGCATAACATTCAATTGAGAATCTCGTAGCACTGAAACGTTGAAGATGAATCAGAATTCATTTCAAAATTATTCATTTGAAAATAGTGCTCCAGATTCTCAAAAAGGTTTTTCCATAGAATTCAAATTTTCCATCTCTATGTTAAAAATACCTCGACAATTTTGATGCAATTATTTTTCAGCTGGAAGTCACAAAGAAAATCACTTTTAGCAATGAAATCGCTATAAAGCTTGAAGTCGACGTATAGAATTTCTAGCTTGTAAATCCTAGTCCAATTCGTATAACTACTGTCCTGCAGAGCAGAAAGACTATTTATACCACGCATAAATAGACTTCACACATATTAACACGGAGAATACCCGTACACCAATCAGCTCCTCCTCCCCACCTGATCCCCCTCTCGACACCGCGCCCCCTCTCACTCCAGCCGCTTGTAATTAACTGGAAGGAAATTGTTGCCATAAATAACATTGATGCCAGCGACCGAACTGCCTCACTCGGCTCCAGTCTTGTTACTCTCATAGCTACTCCCGCTTACCTGTTGTTGTTGCCGCTGCCACCCCTCCCATCGTCGCGCCTGTTGCTTCTCGCAAAAGTCCCTTCCAGAGTCTACAGAAGCGGGGCTTTTGGTTTGCATAAAAGTGTTTGCCTTTCTTATTTCTAAAGACGACCTGAGGTAGTAGATTTAGCTTATATATTTCCTTGTTTTCGACCTGAGATAGTGGATTGAGCTTATATATTTCTTTATTTTCGACCTGAGGTAGTAGAATAAGCCTAGATATTTCCCTATTTCCAGCCTGAGGTATAGTAGATTATGCTTATATATTTCCCTATTTCCAGCCTGAGGTAGTAGGTTGTGCTTATATATTTCCCTATTTCCAGCCTGAGGTAGTAGAATAAGCCTATATATTTCCCTATTTCCAGCCTGAGGTAGTAGAATAAGCCTATATATTTCCCTATTTCCAGCCTGAGGTAGTAGATTATGCTTATATATTTCCCTATTTCCAGCCTGAGGTAGTAGGTTGTGCTTATATATTTCCCTATTTCCAGCCTGAGGTAGTAGAATAAGCCTATATATTTCCCTATTTCCAGCCGGAGGTAGTAGATTATGCTTATATATTTCCCTATTTCCAGCCTGAGGTAGTAGATTATGCTTATATATTTCCCTATTTCCAGCCTGAGGTAGTAGATTATGCTTATATATTTCCCTATTTCCAGCCTGAGGTAGTAGAATAAGCCTATATATTTCCCTATTTCCAACCTGAGGTAGTAGATTATGCTTATATATTTCCCTATTTCCAGCCTGAGGTAGTAGGTTGTGCTTATATATTTCCCTATTTCCAGCCTGAGGTAGTAGAATAAGCCTATATATTTCCCTATTTCCAGCCTGAGGTAGTAGATTATGCTTATATATTTCCCTATTTCCAGCCTGAGGTAGTAGGTTGTGCTTATATATTTCCCTATTTCCAGCCTGAGGTAGTAGAATAAGCCTATATATTTCCCTATTTCCAGCCTGAGGTAGTAGATTATGCTTATATATTTCCCTATTTCCAGCCTGAGGTAGTAGATTATGCTTATATATTTCCCTATTTCCAGCCTGAGGTAGTAGAATAAGCCTATATATTTCCCTATTTCCAGCCTGAGGTAGTAGATTATGCTTATATATTTCCCTATTTCCAGCCTGAGGTAGTAGAATAAGCCTATATATTTCCCTATTTCCAGCCTGAGGCAGTAGATTATGCTTATATATTTCCCTATTTCCAGCCTGAGGTAGTAGATTATGCTTATATATTTCCCTATTTCCAGCCTGAGGTAGTAGGTTGTGCTTATATATTTCCCTATTTCCAGCCTGAGGTAGTAGATTATGCTTATATATTTCCCTATTTCCAGCCTGAGGTAGTAGAATAAGCCTATATATTTCCCTATTTCCAGCCTGAGGTAGTAGATTATGCTTATATATTTCCCTATTTCCAGCCTGAGGTAGTAGGTTGTGCTTATATATTTCCCTATTTCCAGCCTGAGGTAGTAGAATAAGCCTATATATTTCCCTATTTCCAGCCTGAGGTAGTAGAATAAGCCTATATATTTCCCTATTTCCAGCCTGAGGTAGTAGATTATGCTTATATATTTCCCTATTTCCAGCCTGAGGTAGTAGATTATGCTTATATATTTCCCTATTTCCAGCCTGAGGTAGTAGATTATGCTTATATATTTCCCTATTTCCAGCCTGAGGTAGTAGAATAAGCCTATATATTTCCCTATTTCCAGCCTGAGGTAGTAGATTATGCTTATATATTTCCCTATTTCCAGCCTGAGGTAGTAGGTTGTGCTTATATATTTCCCTATTTCCAGCCTGAGGTAGTAGATAAGAGAGTATCTGAAATATTTCCCTAAGTTTGATTTGTTTCCACGGTGCCAAAAGAGAACTGGACCTAACAAACTTGTCAAACATCCACGAGTACAGTTATTTTATCTAACTACAGCTTCTTTAATTGGTATGTATGAGTAAAATTTGCTACTATAATTATGTGTGTTGTGGGGCTTTGGCTTCTGGAGCAAAAGTCTTTATGCGTTCAGTGATCCATGGGCCAAGCGCTGGGTTCACACAACTTTAGTGAAGTGTGATGGATTCGTTTACGTCATCGATCGAGTCAATGTCTACTTTCCCAAACTTAGTACCTAGCTGGGAAGGAAGAGAAGACTGTAAAGTCACCCCTTTTTTTGAAAATTTATTTCAGAAAACCAGGACAATCATTCTGAATCTTAATTTTTTTCAGTAATAACATCCCCCGAGTGTATTTTTTCACAGTTGCGAAAAATTCCTATAACGATTTAAAAAAAAACTCAGGTATAGCAACTCGAAAACTCAGGTTAGCAGCTCGTATGCATATGTAGGTCGCTGGGATGTACAAAAGAACTCGCAGCAAAAGTTCGGTGATCGACGCTTTGAGCAGTCCTCTAAGATTAGTTCGATCCTCGAGCTCGCCTTAATTACAGAGCGTACCTCAAAAAGAAACCTAACTTTCAGTTTCAGTACTAATAACTGAGCTACCATTCGTTTTTCTCACATGGAGACATTTAGAACATCAAAATTTTCTTCATTTGAGTGATAGAATGCTTATTCAAACTGTTTCATTAAATTGTTGAGCTCAATTTGACGTTACACCCAGTTTATGATAATTGTGATAATGGTTTTCGTGATAATGGTTTTCAAAACGGAAAATTGTTCATAACACTTGCTTATAGTTTATCAACTCCGTCCAACTGTTTACTTTACCTATAGCTTGACAGGAACACTTCACGTGTTTTTAAGTGGTCATCTTTGATCTTTTATATACGCGCTGTAGATATCAATAATCGTAATTTTTCTGTCTTTTACTGTAGCTTGAGATATTCATGCATTTCAGGCAAGTTCTTACGGAAACTGTAAATATTCATTGAAACTGTAAACCTGCTCAAAAATATCATTACTATTTAATCGTGAATGAAATATTTTCGTGAAAAAATAAGCATCAAGTTTTAAACTAATTTTCTTGTTGGAAAAAAGTTACAACGAGTTCAAATTCTCAATTTGGAAAGCTCCCGTAGAAATATGCACACCCTTATTCGAGCATATTCGATTCTGCGTCCGCTGGACGCAATGTACATAAAGAGGGTAAAGTTTCTCTCCGTCTCTCCTCACGCAGTCATGGCAGTGTGCATTTTTACCTGCACACCACTGAGAAAAAGGATGCTTTATTCCAATCAAGCCTGATACATATCATCTTGTACAGTGGTTTTTCAAATGCCTTATAACTAACAGCAGGACTCAATGACGGTTACCACCTGTCAAGCCGGTACCCATTTTCGACACTTGGGTAGAGTGGGGAATAGTGGATGAGTTTTCCTGTTTCTCAACGGGGAGAAACACCGGGCTGCTCTGTCGGGATTCGAACTGCCGGCACCTTCCCGTGAATAATGGCGCGCTGGCTGCCAAATGCATAGGTATACTGAACGAATCCATGCCACATCGCATACCACTTCAGATAGGAACTATGTATACTGCTCTGATCTATTTGAGAGATTTGTGACGTGTTTAAGTAACTGATGTATCATTGTAAGAAATACTTTGCCACGAAGTGACACTGCACGATTGATTTTTTCAGGGTGCTCTTGTTCTCTTCCAGTAGACCGATATCCAACACATGGCGTCCTGTTGAGTATATTAAAAAGCACTTGGAATTTTTACGATGAATTCGTACAAAAAGCCTATCAATAAAATAGATTTGGCTCCATGTGAACACTCAGTTGCGCCTTCATGACATAGGAAAATTTTGTATCTGTAGGGTACTATCGCGATTTTTTTCGTGCTTTCCGCGTTTTTTTCGTACTTTCAATAATTTGTTTCGACCATTGACATTGGTATTCCGATACCCACGTGTGAATAGACAGCAAGGATTCTTAACGTTAAGGCATTTTAAAAACCAATGTAATACATCTCTTGTATCAACTTCATAGGAAATCAACAGTTTTTCTTTTTTTCTTTTTTTACGTTGCTGCTCATGTCCAATGCACACCGTCAGGCACCAGCCATGCACGCACGGGCGCAAGTCTCCTATACGACGTGTTATAGCAGCAAGCGTCACCAGCGTATCTACAGTATGTTTATGGTGGCTAGTCGAACATAGTTATGCCCAGGGTGTGAATTTATGCAAAACATTTCGTAAATAGATAGCCGGCTATTAAGTTGCAAAACAACATTTTAATACCTAAAAACGGATATTATTCAGCACTCAATTTCAATGTGTTCTTTCTACGCTAATAGAATTCTATTTTTTTGTATTTAACTTTACGCAATTGCAATTTGGTTTCTCTGTACTAATAACTAGAGCCCGGATTTCTAGTCCTAAATGTGTGGTCAGAATTGCGGAAAAAAATATGGTCAAAATAGCACTTACAAAATTTATGTTTCAGGTATTATGGCAAAATAGTTTTTATTTCTAGAAAAATAGTTCTTATTTGTAGCAAATAGCTGAAAAAACTTTGCAAGCTTTGGCTACAATTCAGCAGTTTTCATTCATGTACAGCTATAAAAAACGATAATATTTTTCACGAGCCGGATTTCTGAATGCAAATGTCAAGAGAACGAACGAAAAAGCGCATCGGGCACAAACTGCAAAGGATCAGCATAAATTGAGGCCATTTTTAAATTAATACCTCAAAAAATTTCCATTGCTTAAAATTACCCTCTTTTCCGTTTACTACCACTTTGTGCAGGTTTCATAGTCATTTATTGCATAATGATTAGAGGTGCTATTGCTTTTGGGCCTGGGCAAAATGGCGTTCACAGTAAAATAGCACTTTTGCGATAAATGCAATTTTTTATTTGCATTCATAGTCGTTATAGCATTACTAGAATAAATGCTAGAAATCCGGGCTCAACTGATAACAGCATCCAAATATTTTTCCTGCATTTAGCTTTATGCCATTACATTTTGATTTATCTGTTCTAAAAGCAGAATCTAATTAATTCTCCTGCATTCAGCTTTAGGCTATTATAATTTGACTTTTCTATGCTAGTTAAAAAATTTAATTATTTTTTCTGCATTTAACTTTATGCAATTACAATTTGACTTTTTTATCCCAATAACAGGAGCCTATTATTTTTCTTGCATTCAACTTTATGCAATTACAATATAGTTTTCCTATACTAATAACAGAATCCAATTCTTTTTCCTACATTTAGCTTGAGAGTAGGCATTGCTTCCCTCACCCGGAGCCTTGGGAGAGTGTCGCTCTCGCTGCACATTCAGCGCAACTAACGCGTGCGGCGCGCAATTGCGCTCGTGGTGAACAGTGAATGCAATTCAAACAGTTCTTTGTTATCTCAAAATTATGGATCGAGATCATGATTTTAATTTATGATTACGAGAATATAGAAGAATTATAACTCAGATACTATTTGTCATACACACGGTATTTGCCATATATTTGTAACCGTGACGGAGAGCAGAAAACTAAACACTTGTACTCTGCCAAATAAATACTTCTTAACGCAAAAAAGAAACAGCTATATTTTAATGGTTATTGATTCGAGGGTTGTTGAAATTCTGCGTTGAATTTGCCGTGCTTACTTCACGATTTTGTGTGCTAGTTCCATGGAGGGGTCTATTTTTGAAATCACAGCTGGATCGAAAACTGGCTTATTTGCACTCATAGAACTGCGATGTGAGCTCAGAGTGCAGTAAATGTATGATGACACTCTCAGTGCCGAAAGATCAACTAACCGAGATGCTACAGCAGGGTCCAAGTTAAGAGGTATTTAGTCCTTCACTGCATATGACACATACCGAATTTTGCTGTACATATAGAAAGAATTAATTGAGACAAGTGCATTTCTACGGTTTGCACCGCTCATGAGACACACTATACATAAAATGAACACGTATGATACGTGCTCAGTACACCCCTCAAGCAGTAGAGTTCAGTTAGGACGCCATTACTGGCGAGAGCATTTCCAAATTTCCAACAATGATTCATGCAGTGAAGGGTTAGGGGCACCTCTAATCATATACAGGGGCGCCTTTCTTAAGAGAATTGCGCAGCAGCGAGTCTGTGTCGCCGAGCTGTGCAAAGCTGGCGAACCTACATAAATGTGTACGCTGTTTAGTGTAATCGAGTGACTGTATACACCGCGCAGTTCTTCTGGTGGATGTAACGCTCTTTTGATTCGTTGAATTATCGGAATTTTTTCCCAAAAATTGAAATTTTTGTACACTTTCCCCTCTTATTTTTCATAGAATTTATCACCACGCACGCCACTTGGTGCGTGAAGGACAGCTACGCGTCTGCGTCAGTGTGGTGCATGGGATGCGTGAAGTGATGCACGCGTGATGAGTGCTCGTGCATCACACGAGCTCGCGTCACGACAGCCTGCACTTACGCGTGTCAGGCTCAGCCAGCCTGCACCAATGTCTTCCTTCGACTCTGGAGTTTTCCTTCCCGTACTTTATTGGTTGCATTTTCTGTTTATTTAATGATGTTTACATTTAATTTAGTATCAGTATACTGATCAATAGAAAAGCAGAGTGACAACACTGATCATTTTGTGTAAAATAAAAGTTACGAGTCTAATTTTAAAAGTAAACGTTGAGTACATTTTGCATCAATACATCGACTACCAACATCCAAGTATCATGCATAAAGAATAATATTTTTGCACCGATATTCTGTACGGCGCAGTTTTGTTCATACTTATGCACTTTGGCGGGTTCTTTCATAGAATATTTCCCTCCTAAATCCTTATATTTATTGCACGCAATGGCTCATCATTGTTTAATGCGATTGTAAGTTCTGCGTTTGTTGAGGTACTAATTAGAAAATCTCACGAGCTGCGATGTGTGTTTTTCCGTCCATGTATGAACACATTGAGCTTTTAAATGAAAAGTTTTATTTCTTTTGTGAAATTTTATGGGAAAACATATTGTAAATTCTGCCCCCATGCAGCCAACCCTCGTCGCCGCACCGCTTTAATTGCGTACGTTGCTGCAGCCGCGCCGGCCAAGTCTATAAGAAAGAAAGAAATAAATAAAATAAAAACCATTTATTTCTAAAAAAGTTGAAGCATGAGAGGTATTACAACACATTGGATTGTAAAAAATTCTTAATACAAGGTCCTTAATTGATAGACAAATTATATATAAGAACAAAAGTAAACCAGAAGCCAGTGCACTGAAATGATGGGTCATGAGCATGGTCAATAGACATGTATACTGTAATTATACATGCATAGAATATATTACTTATCAATTTATTCACACGTGAGCATGCACGTGCAATTTAATAGTTTCATATTGTGTGAACATGAGTTAGTACACATGTACAGTATATGGGCTGAATATGTATAAATATCACACTATTGATGAATTGCCTATAGTCGTTGGAAAATACCCGAACATGCACTCAAATATATTTTTGTTAACCATATCACCATTTAAGAAAATATATAGTAAATAATAGCACCTTCCAGCGACTGGCACAACTTGCTTCTCCAACTTCAAAATTTAAATCAGCGTGTGTGCAATGGATTAAAGCAGTCTTATTTCCTGGACAATCCATGGTACATTGTTAGACCTCAGAGCGCATTTCAAACATCCGACAAGGAACTGATCGTGAGATGACACCTCGATCTCCACACAAGAGAGCGCGTTGTGTCAACTGCCTGCGAGGAGAACAAGCGACTTGCGATGCGCGTCTCGACGCACAGCGCCATTGGATCAGGGCCGTGTATACGCGGTCATCTGAGGCGAATGTCATCCAGGGGTACGACTTTTAATCAATTTATGTCGCCTTGGCTGAACAGATGGCAGCGTGGATTTAGCTACGTTACGTGTTACAGTATGTGGCGTTGCCAAGTCGACTTCAAAGAACTCACGCTCCCAGCTGTTCCGCTAAAACGACTGGAAATCATTTGAAAATCCAGCGCTAGTTTTGCTGAGGTGATACATGGTTAGACTTTAGTGTAAGCGTATTATATTCGGTTGAAGTATCTTACTGGTTTGGTCATTAGAATCTACATGGAGTGCCGACGTATATATAATCGTTAGAAATCGGTCCTTGGAACTTGTTCCCAAAGCAGGAAAAATGGAATAGTATTAGAAAATTAATTGGGATTATTAGTGGTACTTCACAGCAGCGTGTATAAAAGAGCATAGATGGACAAGACTTCAAGTTTATCAACACCTTCCGGATAAACGTCTTTTGAGGTCAGATCAGTATATGAGATAGAAACTCCGAAGCGAAATTAGGCAAGCAGAAATTGTATAAAAAAGAGGGAAGGTATTTGATAGAAATTTGAGATATATAATGATAAACAACGCAGGAGATAGAAAATTTGGGGCATATTCTTGGAAATTGAGTGATATGGAAAAAATTGACGTACAGTAACTTACCGTTATTACTATACAGTTGCTCAGAGTTCCCCCATGGAATAAATGTAGATTTATGCATTGTTACCTACAAAAATACCCTGAACTCGAACGCACTACGGAACATGATGGCAATTTGAGATAAAAAGTAAAATTTTTTGTCATATGATAAAAAACTAAGGCACACGGTAGAGAATTGAGACACATATAGTGGTAAATTGAGGTATGTGATAGGAAATAAAGAGATGTATTTATGATTGAATCGAAGGCACGTGGACGAGAGGAGCTGGAGCCGCTGGAGGCCGTAGCAGCAGGTCTGCGGACCCATAGCTCAAGGTATCATGTTACTGAGCTATGTCCGCAGAACGAACAACACGGTGCTACGTCTTGCGCTACCTCCAAAAATGCTGTTCTCTGATAAGCTTCCATGCTTATCTTGAAGCATTCCACAGGGCAACGACATAGCACTTGAACACTCGACAAATTACGTTGCATTCCAAAGTTTTGTTCTTTTTCTGTTGCGACTAAAAATACCGGACCTCGGAGAAAGTCGTTCACTTCTCGCCAAAATATACGAAAGAAATATACAACTGTAGCTAGGCATTGTCATCCCGTGCTGCTGGCCATGTAGTGCTCAACAAAGAGTTGAATGCAACCCAGGAATTCATTCGCCATGTTACCATGTGGAGCGTAGAAATAGATGGACACAGCTACTGGCGATATATCATACTTATTTCCATAGTTGCGCGAGAGGAAATTGTGAATTAAGTAATTTCATATTTTCATATAAATCACTCGACTAAAAAATTTTATTTCGATAGCAATGTAAACGAAATAAATAAGTATGAAGCAGTTCAAAATAAATTATTATGAATGGTACGGTTCGATCTCTATGTACTTCCGTTGAAGAAAGAAGGCGTACCGCAACGTATTACGGCCTGCAACATTAAGTACGAATTCATTTTTCATAGATGTGAAATAATTTATGGCACAGTTGCACGGCTCGCTGTAATTTATTATTCATTCGAATTAGTTCGATGGAGAGATGGAGTTCAGAACTAGAGGCGTTATATGCAGACGGCGATGCTATAGCGCCAGAACGTTGTGGGCATTTACATAACCTCAACATGCTTTTCCAGCTGGAGAAGATACCTCACTTACAGTTCAGACAATTTCGCCTTTAAATTAATGCATACTTTTTCCACTACAAGACCGTCGTCCCTTTTTGCGACCGAAAAAATTGCAACGAGAGGGAATGGGAAACTATAAATTAGACTTGATCTGGTAGTACTTAGTGCAAGTATTCAAATGAAGCAATAATGAAAACATTATTCTGTGACGGAAGGATTGCATCGAAAGTGTACATGAGTATACAACGCATTTCACAATACCACTTCAAAATATTGTTTGGATTGCCGCAGCCTCGCATTCCTGTTAACTCAAAAGAAACATCAGGTGTATAGTTCTGAGCGATATTTATGTTCATTAATACATGGAATGAAGTAATACATTGTGTGCAAATACAATGCTGAAATGTTAACGTTTGACGACTCATTATTCATACGTTTTGCGCTCATAAAATATAATTAATAAGATATTTAATTATTATATTTGTATATTAATTTTGCGCAAATATTTTTTTAATTATTTTTTGTCTTCGCGCATGTTTGGCTGCAGCTCATTCTATCGATGTTAGAGTTATTATTCAATCTTATTTTCGCAGTTTTGCTTTGTTTTGTTCTGAACCCATCGTCTGAAAGCTAAGGAAACTTCGAGGAGAGCTTAGCTACACCAATATTACTGGAATGCCTATACGTCAGGTGAGAAAAAATCAATTATTTATAGCTCACCTCAACCAAGGTCTTGTGTTCGACATTGTAATTACTAATCAGGAAGTCAGGAAACCGTGAATTGTTAGGGAATTTGGTAATTCAGACCTTAGAAAGTATGTACTCGCGTAAAGGGCTTCCATGTCAATCACATGTCGACATAAGTAGAGCCTAGTCTCTGCACATCAACGCCATATTTAATTGGTTTTCAGAAGTAATTGCTTTTGCACCGTGATTATTGCCGTAAGTATCTGTGATTATTGCTATCCTTCCTATACTTTTAGTGGTTATTACCCGTAGAGCTGCTCAGACTTCCCACACGGCTAGAAATTAGATTCATGCATTATTCGCAGCAAACATACCATGAATTCGATGGCACAACTGAACTTGCCTGATTCTAAGATTTTGATTTTATTAATTTATTCATTGTTCAAGTGGGCTTATGAGAATGAGTGAGAAAATTTAACCGGTGGTACTCTGCTTAACTAATTTCTTAACTTGAATATAAACCAACATGCTCTGTCATCCATTTACCAAAAAATTTCAATATGGTTTGCTGGAGTTGAAATCACCCGCTGTATAAAGTCTACGCGGTTTGTGCGTATTTTTCCGTTTACAGTTTTTAAATTGCTGCAAGTTTTCCAAAACGTTGCTGAGAATTCAGTACCTGAATAAAAAAATAAAGCATGCGTGCAAAAAGCCGAAGAACGCTTAAAAAAATCCCTCACGACTATTTGGTTCACTTTCATTTACCATGGTTATTCAGTTTTATTTCACTGAAACATTATATAAGAATTAAGTTGGCTCAGTACTATTGGACCATTGGCTCACAGGACATCCGAACTAGCCACTGCCTTCATAATGAAAGGCGTACTAAGGAAGTTATGAGTGGGGCTCTGGGGCACCCTCAAAAAAACAATCAACAAATCATGCTGCAGCACATAGCAATTCTAGTTAAACTATTTCACTTTATAGGATATCAGAACTAGAAAATTCGCATGACGAAGAAGAGTGAAGTTGACCGAATTTAAATAATGATTTTTACAAAGTTACACAAGTGGCATGAAGAAAAATAAATAAATAAGCTCGAAGTTGGAATTAGAAAACAGCTGCCGCTTATTTACAGTGACCACACGGCCATCAGATCGAACAAGACATTGAAGAATGACAGTTATGTGTTTTAAGAAGCATTTATTTGATTTCCCTCGTAAACGATTTTACGAGTATCGCAAGAATAAAATTCATTCAATCTTCTTCGCTGTAAATATAGTATTGGAGCTGAGAACATCTCGATGACTGCCTCACAGAAACATAGCGTGCAGACGCGCACACGACAGCAGTAACGCGAGCGTCATTAACGTGTTCAACCAAACGAGAGATTCTCAAAACATTCAAGTGGCAATGATTGATTCCGTAGCTTCAGAGCCACGTACGATGCTAATGAAATTATCGACACCTTATCAGCAGCAAAGTGCGCGCTGCTTATCAGCTCTTATTTTAATGAAGGCCACCACCGCGCCGCTCCATGTCCCAGAATTAAATTTATGAGGCCTATGGAGGACGGAACAGCGGCGGCTTTCATTGAAAATTATTCAAATTTCAATCAAAATCGTGGTTATTCTCCCCCCAGCCAATGTTCCATCAATAATACTTTACTGTCAATTTTCGCTGTCGCCATTACTCCACGTACCAACATTCCATACATATTCTGCACATCCAATAATTCTGCAGTTCAATTTGTCATCAATGGTATATGATTACCTAGTCGTATTTGAAAGTCTAAAATGATTTTATACATACGTAGACGAAAAAACATTTCTTAAAACACTGTTCATTCTATGGATTGAGCGCGAGTCGGTTCATCGGGAGAAACTTCAACAAGTTGCCTCAACACGGGCAATTTACCAGAAGCCCTTGTGCTGCAGCAAATTCAGAGTAGAAACAGTGCCCGAGAATATGCAGGTGTAGTCTTTGCCATGCGATCGCTAATTATTAGTTTTCCTGGAAGCGAACTGCTTAACCTTCATTTAGGCGGCCATATCTCAGCGACCCACGATACGGCGGGCGTGTGGACGCACGAGTGTTAAAAGAACCTGCAAACTTCACAGAACTCTACTGAGCTACAAATTGTGGCCGCCCGTGTGGAATGTTACGGCAAAAAAATCGATAAATAAGCTCCGCTGTCGTTCGTTGCAGCTGTAGATAGTTTACTTGCGTCCTGTGATCTTGATCGCCGAGAAGCCCTCATTTTGAGAACAAAAGAAGGGGTGCACAGAAGTTGCTCTGTTGTTTCTGATAGTTGTGCGTGTTCCAAATTTGTGCGAGTTTGGAAGTGAATGAAAATGCGGCAGTTGCTCCTCCCATGTGCGGTGCGGTGAGTGCACTGCACAGTTGCAGCTCGAAAATTTCAGCAACATCGGGCATCGTCGTCGGTTGGCCGGGCGGCGCACGAGCAGCCTGGCTTGGTCATAATTGGAGGTGGTTTGTAGCAGTAATTAAGGCAATCTTGTCGTCCAATTACGAGCGAGGTGAGTGTCGGCAGCGGCACCATCATCGAGCAGCCGTCATCGCAAGTAACAGACAGGCGGCGATGGTGCCGAGTGTTCCAAGACATGCAGAATGAGGACTGCGAAACTCCAAAAAGGAAAAGGGCTGCGTCCTGCCATCCCACGCCTCTCATATCGCCCTAATGGAGCTTATCATCGGACAAGGCGGACGCAGGCGACTGCGTTACTAGCCCAATCAATGCTTCTCCTTTTCCTTGTTTCTGCGCGCGGCGAGCTGAGCAGCGCGCGTAGCACCGATACGCGCCCGCTAGTCATTGTGGCAACGCAACTGTAACTCGGACAGTGCATTCTATTTTTTGGTGGTGAGGAAATGTTTTATTTTTTGTTGCAACTAAAAGAATATGAAAGGAATATTTTACACAACGCAATTTGAAACATGTTTCTATGTACGTAGATTTATTTCGCAAACACTTCTAAACATTTATCCAGAGGATAGCTTAAGGAAAATCATGCGGCTAAAGTGACGAAGCAAAAATTTTTATTTGTCATTTAAAACGATATCTATGGACTAAGTAATTCTTATTTAGTATAGCGTACACGGCCCGTCAAAATTGACGGGATTCTTTATTTCCCTCATATAAATTTTCCAGATGTGGATGGCAAACAAATATATCCATCTTAAAAGTACCCGCGATTAAAATATTCTTTTACTTGTGCACTGGTAAAACTCGTATTACAGATACGGTCATTAAGCATCCTTAATTATGAGCGTCACAGAGAGACGGAAGATGCGGACACCAAACAAATACATAAACACACCAAATGAATTATTAGGTAGGAAGATAATGTTCTAAATTACTCTAATCCCTTCCATAAATTTAGGAAATGGTTAAAAAAAGTCCAACTCTATACACATACATACATATACCGGGCTTATCCTCCCCATGGGAGGGTAGCCGACAGCAGGCCACAATCACCACACTTAGTCACTAGGAGGCGAGAGAGGCAGCACTGGCCGCACCTGAACTGCCAGGATCAGCAGCAGCCCAGCACAACCACCTTCCACAGTCAGGCCCGACAGCAACAGCTGGTTTACCCCGACCGCTTCATTGAGTGCAGCCCCTCCCCCGCACATGATAGGTCAACCCCATCACACGCGGGCAGCTTCCAGTAACGCGTCAAAAATAAAATTACCTCCTTATACACTGCCCCCATTCACTTCTGTCCGCAGCCATCCCTCTCGCCACGTCCACAGTCAGACCCCTCTCATACAAAGCACGTCGCACAAACTCTATACACAATTCCATAAAAGACAGCAATGAACAGTGCATGATACGTGTACATACGTATGCTTCATTCAAATTAATTCATTTACCTTTAGATTAATAATTCAATGTCAACTTGCCAACAATTTTTTAATAGCAGAATAACAGGGGAATCCTAAAAATATAAAAAGGTCCTGCAGGACAATTTTTTAGTAGAAAGGCGTACAGATCGACCGCGCGTACGGTGGTCGCGTCAGTGCAGCGCGAGTTGTGGACGACAGCGCGATATGCAGGCGCCGAGACGGTCAGGGCTGGGCTGTAAGACTTATTCCAAGTAGCCATGATACTATTTGTTTTTATAATTGTAACTATCCCAATTCTCAATGAAGCGAACCAATGCAGTGGGGAAAATACGCGTCTCCAGATTCGCAACCAATCTTACTGTATCTTTACCCAACTCGAGTTGTTCCGAACTCTGCAATTATTAACCTAATGAAGCGAGTTATACTCGAGTTTGAAGTACTTCTTTTGTAGATTTAACCCTTGTGAAAATAGCCTGATATTATGTACGAAAAATTAAAAGTAAAATATTTCTCGCCACAACATGTTTAGCGAAGGAAATAAAGCACTTACATTGGTGTTATGGATAAATTGTTTTTGATGCTCTACACCGTAAGTACGTTATGATCAAGTACCATAGCCTAGTGCGAGAGATGGCTGGAATATTGAGCGCCCTTCAGAACTCCCATTAGCCGCTCGATGTCTACATAGTAGCTCTAAACGCTTTTAACAATTAAAGGGTTTGCGTTAAGGAACAAATATCAGGATTTTTTATGCCAAACCAGCAAAACTTTCACCTTTGAAATATTTTTGCCATTTGCTTCTTCCTTGGTACGGAGTATCATTGGATAATCAAAGCGTGATGCTTTCTTTCTTTTGCTCTGACGTTCATATCAAGTTTGCGTTCAACACCGTCACCGTCAGGCGCTTATAGCTGAGCTTTTACACCCCGTGCCCCCGATAGGAATAATATTCCCCGATGTTAAGTGAGGAAATTCACCGCAATAACCTTTCGAATAATGACTGGCCTCTAAGAACAGGTAACATCAGACTTTCATAAAGAACACTGACGTCCACAGTGGTAAACCCTTTACAGCGGGACTTTTTCTTGATGTACAATACCAAATGATGAATTGCTAAGATAAACCACATGAAAATTGCGCGCAGCTACACAATCCCCTATTAACAATTTTCGTGTGAGTACAGCGGAAGCGCTGCATATGTTAATCGCTCGCTGTACAGAGCGCAGGTAAGCTGTGCAAACGACCGAATGATTGCAACCAACGTTTAACTACAATGCAATGCGTGAAATATTGCGATCGACCGACAGAGTAACAACTTGGTCAATTTTGAAATACTTATCCTAAAGGTCAGGAGGGCTGATTTGACAACTCATTAAAATTCAACCAGCGCGTTATCACTTCCACTAATTTCGTGAGGCTCATTTAGTATCGTAAGGACTTGTACTCGAGAGATAAAACCAATTGCCAGTGTCATAGAATTATAAACGTGCTCTGCTTAAAGTAACTTTATCATTTTGGTGAGAGAATCATTGAGCTGAAATTTCACTTTATTGTATCCTCATCACATAGCTTTAAGTGTTTATCAATTGAACTTCGAACCTCCGCCTTCGCTTGCTCTCAAACACACAGAGTCTTCAACTCCATTTCGATCTCTCATCGATCGCAGCAGAGCTCTATAATTACGAAAGCTCTTCTTCAGTCAACTGCCTGATTTGCAATGAAACTCCTATCAAGGAAATATAAACAATTATTCTTCGTTATATCTAAATGGGATGAATTTTTTACTAACATCGAAAAACAATATTTTGCAACGTATTTTGTACGCCATTTCTTAAAATTTATTTTTCCTTCATAAATTTTGTTATCTAGATGCAAATTATTTCCGCTTGTGGCCATCATGTACTTAATATGCAATAGTAGCTCGTATATGTTGTTCTAATCAGATATACACAATAACAGACCGCAGTCTAGTATTGCGCACGGAATGATAGCGTAAGAAAACGAGCTATGACAGCGTTAGATTTGCTATGTAAAGGATTCGTTCACATCCAGGCCTAATCGCATCAATATTTCTTCAGTTATATTCTGTAGAACTTCTGGAGTGACGCTGTGTACAAGATAACTTGACCATTAAGGCGTGCTAAACTGATCGTAGTGTCCATGCACGTTAGAGGCTACTATGCTGTAGTAGGATATCTGTAAAGTGACAGGGCTGTGCAACATCCGTGAAAAATCAGTAAGACAAAAGTATTACTCCCAATTCTAATAACACTTCATACAGCATTATTCGCTAATTTTTATTACAGATTAACAATTTGTTTTATAAATGATAGTTCATTTGGTGCGAAGTCATAAATTATACAATTATTTCAATCGTAAACATCACCCATTCCATGATAATTTTTTTTACGTTGGTACGGCATTGCTGTGAGTTAATAGGGAGGTACAATAACTATTCTTGAGTGTATTATTTTTAAGAACTATAGCTCATCGATAAGAAAATTTACTTCGAGTTAATTTTTAAAGCACGTGAAAGTAAGATAAGAATGTTTCCTCCAGTCTCTGATAGAATCATTAGTATCAACTAATCCGAGATGTCTTTCCCGTACTATGGACCATTGTCAGGAAAAGGTTTGAATTTACTGACTAGTTGTACGTCCCTTCCTGAATCTTGAATTTAGTATAGTCTTGATAAATACATCATTGTTTCCTATTTCAATTCAGAGAACAAGCTGCTTATTCTCGAGTTCATAAATATTGTATGCCGGCATGACCAGAAGTGCTCTTCGAACTAAAATGGTGAAGCACTAAAGAGTCAATGTCTGAGCGCGGGCCATTCAGCCAGCTCCTCTGATTCAGCAGTTGTCGATCATGCAGTTTCTTATTTAGTGTCCGATTCTAGTCGGTTTGCCCTCTTCAAGCAGGCAACGAAACCCTTAGGTCTTACAACATTTTAGATTCAATTTTTAAATCCAAAACGACCCTCGTTAAGATGTTGGTTCATAATCCCATAATATTCTGAAGACCTCGCCTTTTTAAATTAGCTTTTCTTCTGCAGTGTTTTACCCAAATATCCTTACTACTGTAAAACTTGCACGAACAAAACTTATTTAATACGCACTAGGGTGAGGAGTCAAAAACTGAAATATCTCATTTGATTACAAGTTTTTACACTTTTATTCTTTTTCTTTTAATTGCATGAAGACAACTGGTGGTTGCTCCTAATTTAATGACGTGTCGTCGCTACATGAATAATTAGCCGAGCGCATATTTGATCTGACGTTCATTTCATCTCTCTCGAGTGCGAGGTCAGACTGATGAAATTAGGTCTTGGAGCAGGCAACGCGCTTGGCCAGATTTCTTTGCAATGGTTTGTAAAGTGTCTCCAATGAGAGCGTAAATTCTTCTCCACTTGCGGCTGCGGTTGGGAAGCTCTCATAATTTGGAGAAATGGCCAGCCAGCCAGTCCAGTTGTTTGGCCTCGTTTATGACTATGGTTTATACTGTATTTACATCATGAAACTTCCGGGTGTTTAAAGAAACAAATTTTCCCTCAGTAACAGACCACGAAGATTAGATTAGATTAGATTATAAGTTAGTTTAAGCCTCCCTAACCGCTACAAAAAAAGAGCGTATCGAAGAGAGGAAGGAGGAAGGCACCATTTAGTATGGAGATGAGAGAATGGGGAATCTATGCAGAAAGGTCATAGAAACAGTAAGATGAGAAAGAAGTTCATGAAACAAAATCAAAGTTGAAGAAGAAAGTAGTAGGTGCTGAAAAAACAGGACAGTAGTGAACCGAAAATAGATGGTCCGTAACATAACAAAAACCTATCCTATTTTAACAAAAAAAAAGCCTACCTAACCTTCAGCTCGGGCCCTCACGTAGTCCCCCTGGGAGCGCTAATTCCCATAGATACAATAGTTGTATCCCCCTGAGGGGTAACAGACCACGAAACAAAAACAGAAGCGTCGGTATCTTGTGACAATCAGGCTTGGATTGAAGCAGGATTTAGAACTTATTCTATTTTCAAGCAGGCAATGAAAACCTCAACATATACAGGTGAAATTAGGCAGTTATTCAGACCATGAATTTAACATGTTACTAGTTAAATATCTGGTTCTTACTTTTATCTATACATGCAGAGATTTGCATACAATTGTGATCGACGCCAAGCAACACAGACGAGCCTATGGTTACCGACGCTTCAATTCTGGGATTCTCACAGCAGTCGAGCTGCCCACGCGAGCTGAGCTCTGCATGCCTTTCTGCTACTGACGCTTCTGCCCGGAAATTTCATGTTCCCTATTACACCTTTGCCTTTCGGTGCCTTAGTAGATCTGTCAACGAATCTGTCTATCGCCAACAGATCTCTTCTCTATGTAATATAAACTGACAATATATACATGTATCACTGGGAGATTACGGAAGCCTTTCTTAAATTGACATCCTAGAATTTGGCAAGTCTGTCTGATGGTAACTTATTGCACACTAATTTTTAGCTCTCAAATTTATTAATGTGGAAAAATGCTTTAGGAAAAAAATTCAACGTTACAACAAATATAAATTTACTATGAACATAACCAAGAATAAGCAATACGGCATATGTATAAAAATATAAAAAATATGGAGTTGAGTAAATATAACACAACAATGCGTAAATATACAAACATTTGAAACATTGCACCCTCTTCATAAGAGATGGGGCTCATCTAGGGCGCTTGTTGAAAGAGAAATTCGCAGCCAGGCGACTCTTGGGATTATTTTTGCGCTCCGCAGACAGACGCGGGTTACTTGCAGCCGACGCCTGAGTTTCAATGAACGTTTGCGCACCAAGTCCGTGGTCGTGCCCAGCAGCATCTGGAGAGGCCGCGCAGCGAGGGCTGTCCGCATCGCTGCTCCTGTGCGACGTACTGCCTGCTTCAGACGTTAATCCGGAGTCGGTGACAGGGCTTTGACGGGAGATCAGCACGTATTTAGACGAGGCATCGCTTTTAGCAACTCTAGGATTGTGATGCTCATTATGATCATTATAAAATTCTGAATTCTTTGATGGAGTGGAGGGGCGCTTTGCAGCGTCGATATATGACACGCACGGACTGTCATTATCCTTAACCAAGTTCATCCAAGAGAACGACTCAAGCAAGGAAGCAATATTCCTGGCCTCTGCCGCCATTTTAATACCTTTGCTTTCCGGTGCCATGGTAGATCTATCTACAAGCCTGTTCACATGCTGATATTTATCCATATGCTGACATTTATCCCCATGCTCAGTGCCTTGTTTTTCAGAGCGATAATTAAAACACTCTTTACTGGAGGACTCTTGGTCACTACTTCGCCTCAACGGAGGTGAATATAATTTGTGCTGGATATCGGGCAGCCTGCTCTCTACTGCAGCTACAGTCACTTTGTGTTGGCTGCTTAACTTCTCTTCAGGGATGTACTCAGGGTCCTGTAAATGTTTGTGAAACGGCTCTCGCGCGCTCGAAGACTCACAACCACGTGAAGTTTCCTCATATTTCGACAATATTACATCTTGCGGATGATCCAAACCTGAGGTGCATATTGTAGAGACTGAGGACAAAGACAAACGCTTATCCACAGCAAACTTGACTTTTTTGGACAAACCGCGAGGACTATCAACAGTTCTAAGACAAGATGGAAAGGAAGACGCAGCGGGAAGAACGTCGTTCATTAGTTCTACGTTGTATGGTGGTTGAGAACATGTGTAGTCATTTCCTATCTGTCTCATATAGGTATCAGGTATAATATTTTCTAAACTAGCTCTGGCCTCGTCAACGGCGGATCGTGCAGAAAAAGCTGAAGATTTTATAAAGGAAGAATGAGGCTCAACACTCAGTGCATCTTCACGACCTTTACGAGCACAAGAAGTGACAGGCTCAAGAACTGAACATACGGGACTTGGCGCAGACGGATTTCTTTGCAGTAAGCTCACAGTATTTGTCGACGTTGACATTGAAACACGCGGATTTGAGCTACTGTTGAAGTGTTCATTACTTTGGCCTGAACACCTCCATTTGCTATCACTTGCCAAATAACTAGCTCGAGACACAAAATAATCTTCAGAAACATCTTTACTCTCTTCGCGAGTGTTGTATCTTTCAATGGAATGGTTCGCGTAATCAAGATGTGAAGCTGAGCGGTCAACACTAGTGCTGCTGCTTCTTTCTTGCTCTGAATTCGAGGAAACTTGATCCCACGAACGGCAAGGGTCATTTGTTCTACTTGTTAAGTAACCATGCTCATCCAAAACACGTTTTTCGAGCACTGCGGTATTCATATACTCGTTCTTGGGCAAAATTCGATTGTTGGGCACAATCTCTTCAAAAAAAATTTGATCGTTCACACCACCATTTTGGTCCAACGAATTTGAAAAATTAACTTCCTCTCGGAAACCGTTGATATTGCACTCCGTACTCGTAGCACCACGGCGGTAGCTATCATGTTGAGCATTAGATTGATACCTATCATTTAACTCGAATAATCGTGTTTTAAACGGGGAATTTCTCGATTCGTGATCGGAAGAAGAAGCTCCAGGACAGTCAACTCGGGTCGACGGCTGCCGCCGAGAGGTGTGGGAGGCAAGTCCAGGCGCCGATGAAACAGATGCAGCAGGTGCAGAGGATGCAGCGGGGAGAGTCGCACCACCGGAGTTTTCATCACCCAGGACAGACTCCACGATTGTCAAAGACAGCTGGAACAAAATGTGGGATTAAATAATAATTTGCACTTGATTTGTTAATGCAAAAATTTGATGGAATATTTGAAAATATTTATGGAACTGCAGTGTGACTGAAATGAATCTTTCAAACACGGCCCTCTGAATTTTTTTCATTTCTTTTTCGTTTCGTTTAGTTTATGAGAGTACATTGAGAATTTCAAGGAAGCTACGCCATTAACTTCAGGGCAAAAACTTCAAGTAACGATATCTACGTGATTAACAGCTCCGGTTAATCTTCTGACAATTACTTCTTCTGCACTAAAGCTCCTACGGCTGAGTAAAATTACGGAGCACGCTATAAATCGCAACAAATCAACTGGTTAACTTAGCCTACCGATTCTTGGTATAAGTTACACACGGCTCTAGTATTTGTATTTTAGAAAAGTAATTCCACTCAATCGACAGCCATACGATACACCCGCCATCAATGGAAACTATCCCTAACAAATAGAAACAGTGAAAACTAGAAAATGTTGGCTAAATGAGAAGGAAGCAACCTCTTATCTTCTTCACTGCGTAAAACATGAGACCACTTCACAGCAATTAAAGCGAAGGGTAACATTTAATGGTAAGGAGCAGGAAGATGTAATGAATGCTCTTCCACAGCAATAATGTAATGTTATGTTCCCAGTAAGAGACTCACACCACAGCCATTGTGAAGAAATCGTGATACTATTGAACATCAGTGGAGCATAAAAATTGCTTGGGAGGGTAGATTTGCCTTGTGTAAGACAGGATAAAGAAATTAAATCGCCAAATTAATCGTTTTGAGGTTAAAAGTATAGTAGGGAAAGTAATGAAAAATAAGTAGCTGCTAGAACACAGCGTGTGCTCGCAAGGTGCACAGCAGCGAGAAACAAAAACAAAGGTGTTTATGAAAGTGCTCATGCTGGTATAACAGAAGTTTTAGGAATAAGGTTAATATATTTTCGAACTACAAGGTTTAGGAACTAGAAGGATTTATAAAGCACGGACATGAAGTATGAACACAAGGTAGTAAACAGCTTCAGAAAAAAAAATATTACAGAAATCAAGGAAAAGCAACAGGAGGATCAGGAGCAGCAACATAAGCAACAGAAGGAGAAAGAAGAGGAGAAGCAAAAGCAACAGAAGGAGAAAGAAGAAGAGAAGCCAAAGCAACAGAAGGAGAAAGAAGAGAAGCAAAAGCAACAGAAGGAGAAAGAAGAAGAGAAGCCAAAGCAACAGAAGGAGAAAGAAGAAGAGAAGCCAAAGCAACAGAAGGAGAAAGAAGAGGAGAAGCGAAAGCACCAGACACAGGATAATCAGGATCAGTAGCAGAAGCAGCAGGAAGATGAGGAACAGCACCAAAAGTATGATGAGGATCACCTTGACGTGTCCAGCGAGGCGGGCGCGCACGCTCAGCAGCGGGTACCAGCCGCAGAGCGACACCTGCCCCGGCCAGAAGGGGCTGGGCGGCCGCAGCGCCAGGCACCCCAGCAGCGAGGCGCCTTCCGGGCCACGGTGGTGCACGCGCACCACGATGCTGCTGCAACCCTGCACAATTATTATTTTTCAACAGTTATGTTGTACACGGCATTGTTTACAAATTGAAATAACAGTTCTAGTGAGAGTTTTGATTATAATTAGGGAACACAACACAAACATGATGTAATTATTATGTAATTACATGATGCACAATTAAACTTTACATTCATGTTGCAATAAATTGAGACTAGAGCTGCATGGAATGAAAGTTTTTGTACATTTTTCTTACCGTTCGAGGACGCGATGTTCATAAGCAGCAAGGTTTAAAATCATATCATAGCTCGAGAATTAACTCCTCAAATAACTAATTCAGTCAGAACACTTGCCTAAAAACAGACACTGGCAGAAGGAGAGAATTATTGCTGAAATTATTCATCAAGGACGGCATTTCAGTCAATTTAAATAGAGCAGACGTTCACCACACCTACGTCTCGAAGTCACCACACAAAATGAAGTAAAGAGTAACTCACGTTGTTAATTTCGAGAGAGGACACAACTATCTGCGAGGCGAAGTTCCAGACAGGCGAGGTGGAGGGGCCGCACACGGCCGTCGTTACGTCCTCGCCAAAGAAGGAGGCCCGCACGTACGAGCACGGCGGCACGCGACCGCCCAAACCGTCGCTGACGCTCTCTAAATTCTTCGCCTCTAGTATCTCAACGTGTATTCTGATAAAATATTCCGTATTCTGGTGATACTGCTGGCTCAGAGTTTGGATGAATGACACAGAAGGATCACTCGAAGAGCCTAAGACGCATTCGAGAGGCGCAGAAGTAGCCGCAAGTTTAGATTTCTGTTCCTTGTCGCCTGGGTGAGGTGAAGTGACTGATGGACGAGGCAAGGTTCGCGCAGGCGATTCAAACGTTCGTCTAGTTTGTGACTCATATTTGGCCAGAGTCAGTGGCTGTGCTACAAGCTCGGTCGATGACTCAGACAGTTGTCGAGTTGGTGATTTGGATACTTGTTGAATCGTTCGCTTGGAAGGTTGTCCAGTTAATACCTCAAACGTTTTAGGACCAGAAGGACCCGGTTCAGAAAATCCATCACATGTTTTCACAACTCGACCAGAAAAATAACTTCTGTCAACTTGATTTCCTGATGTAAGTTGAAATAAGGAATGATTTTCAGTTGGAATATTTACGTTAGCTGCAGGAGGATTACTAGCAGAGTAATGCATTAATGTGGATTTCCTAGTAGCCTCACTATCACTGATTCTAAAGGCATCACGTGCTGTGTCGTCGGACGTATTTGTGAACTTAGATAAACTACATGCGGTGGAAAAATCGCCTGTGAGCTGGACACTTGATAAGTCGGCATCGTTGTGTCTTGTGACATGATCCAGCAGTCGCGTAGTTTGACTGCGGTTCAAATTAGGCAACACTGTAATGACGTCAGCTTCTACAGAATCCTCAAGCCTTTGCTGATCACCACATCTTTGACGCTGAACAAATGATGCCAACACAGATGGATCCTCAACAATGCTGTTACGAAACTCGTTCACATATTGCTCATTTAAAAATAGCTTAAGGAAAATACTAATTTCGCCTGAAACTGGTTTCGCGCTATCATTATTTCTAACCGGATTGGGTTTAGAACCACGAAGGCATTTGAACCCACGTCCTCGCGCAGACATACCGCCACCACTGGGAAAGTCTCTATCTGTGCGAGTGCTTCGCACGTTCCCAGCGCTGAGTCTACTACCGCTAACGCCGTGTCTTGGAGAATGCACGCGTTTCTTTGAAAAATCATTGTAACTGCCATGGACAATATGGCTGGCATCCAAATGCGCCATCCTTTGATTCTCTGCTCGAGCCTCGGCTGATCGCCGAGAGGAAACGAGCCGAGATGGGCTTTTCAGCATGGCGTCATCAACAGAGGAGTGTCGGGTGGCTCTAGCGGCGCATGAAAGTGTGGGCGAGAGAGGGATGACCAGGTGGCCATGAACCAGACGGTACACGTCCCACAGGGATATCTCGGCGCTACACAACTCTTCGCTCTTCTGATGGCCCAAAACACGGCGGAACACTCTGAAAACGTCATTCAAGATAATTAAATAATGTAAAATGGAGGAAAAACTACTTAGCAAAAGGATTGAACAAAGGAATACTTACAAAATATGTTAATTCAATTGGAATTTATATGATTAAGGTGCCTGTAAGGCACTAAATAAAATTGAAGAGAAGAAGTGCTGCTAGGTGTTTGTGGAGGTTATAGAATAAATCATAAAAATAAAAAGAAAGGAGTACAAACCAAAGGCTGGTATCAGTTAATACTTCTGCGTCAGTGAATTTGAGAATTCAAATCAATTCAAGTAACGTCCATAGCAATCGAACACCCAATATTAATGTTGCAAAAAGTATCGAGTGCAAGACCTCGGTGTCCACAAAAATAGAAACAAGCAACCACTACATAGTGTTAATTTTGGCTGAATACTTAAGGGGCCCCTCCCGTCAAAATTGAATTTGAACCCGATTGGTCTGAAATTTGACCACTATATGTATTTTTGCAAGAGAAACATATTTTATTCGAGAATTTTTTTGATTTAGGCTTTAGTTTTTATTTTTTTTAAACTCGTTTTTTGGTTCATTTTCAAAAGAATAGAAGTCAATGAATTTTTATGCTAGAACAAATACAAAGACAGTTTTGAAATCCTCGTAACATTGCAAACAAACTGACATTCCTGAATTTTCCATTTGAATTTTTTTTATAGATGCGATATTTGATCAATACCTAAAATATACCGAATTTTTAGGTTTTGAACTAGCAGAAAAAAAGACAACGTACAAATTGGGAAATCAAAAAATGTCAGTTTGTTATAATTGTTCCAAGGATTTTAAAACTGTCTTTTTTTTCTTCCTAGCATAAAAACTCAATGACTTCTATTCCTTTGAATTTTGAAAATAATTAACTTTACAGTATAGGCCAAAAACGAAATTTTGTGTTGAAGTGTAATATAATGGAAAATTCATGTAATTGAATGCTGTTTTCATTTTTATTTCGATAATCTCCATGCACAACATCATATTCACACTGTGAAGTGTGATTTACAGAAGAATAAAAAATTAAATTTTTTTTACTAATTTCATAAAATTATGAAATTTTTTGTTTTCAGTCTGATTCTTATGAAATTTGACTATTATATGTATCCTTTGAAAAGAAACATAATTTCTTCTATACATTTTTTTGATTCAGGCCTTAGTTTTTGAAAAAATTTGACATACTGGTTTGTAGTTCACTGGTATTGATATTTCGAAAGAATAGGACTCATTGAGTTTTTATGGACTATGGATAGATATGTTCCAAGGATTCTAAAACTGTCTTTGTTTTTGTTCTAGCATAAAAACTCAATGAGTTCTATTCTTTTGAAATATCAATACCAGTGAACTAAAAACTAATATGTCAAATTTTTTCAAAAACTAAGGCCTGAATCAAAAAAATGTATAGAAGAAATTATGTTTCTTCTCAAAGGTTACATATAATAGTCGAATTTCAACAAAAGTATATTCGCAAATTTTCCATTTCTTCTTTTGTTTTCTTTTTATTTGGGGTCGAAATGTAGTCGAAAATTCAAGATTTTGGTCCCCTTAACCCTGGGGGGAGGGGAATCTATTGTCCGTAGCGCCATAAAATTTTAGGACCGAATAGTCCACCACCTAAGGGTCCCTTTCTAACAAAAACATGAAAAATGACCATCGGAGAGAAAAGGGGCCTCGGAGGGCCCCCTTAATATCAGAGAGGCAACCACGCCTCAGCAAGAAATCCCATAGTTCCCGGGTAAACTAACTAATCAAATAAAAAACAAAAAACGAAACTGCAATCATAACTTCACTTAGTAAAGTGTCAAATAAAGTGTTAGGAATTTTTCCCAATAAAAACAACATTACCCAAAAAATTATCATCTCTGACGCACCTGATGAGAAGAGTTACTTTCTGCAGCTGGGCCGGGTCTTTAAGGCCAGAAAGACCGAATGCTTGCACAGAGCCGTAATGAACAGCTGGAAAACAAACAGGGTTATCAAGGCCATTCTATGGATAGCATGAGTTATGTATATCTCAGAGAGCACACTCTAAAAAACTATGATGAATCATTGCAAGATACTTATCATGACGTACCTATAATGTTGTTATCGATGTTCTTGCATATTGGACCAACGTCTCCAGCAATATAGGTAGACTGTCTAGAGAACGGCCACAGTTTTTGCTAGACAATACGTCACAAAATTTACAATAACCATAAATATGAAAATGTCAATATTACCCCAACTAAAAGATAAACATTTGCAGCGAGTATTGCATCACGAATCTGAGTAAGTTTTTAAAAAATTGTACGACTACAACAGAAACACATTGATGGTGTAGGCACTCACTGTCTTTGTCTAGATGGCGCGACGCGAGTGTGATGGTCTGGAGGCCGCCATCACCAGGTGTTGGCAAGCCCGCCTCTTCACCTCGCTGCTGGGCTGGTGGCAACACTCCTTCTCGAGACGGTACTTGTCCTCGGACAATCAACTGCTCGTCAGGCAACACTTGAGACTGGGGGAGGCCTTGACCATGCATTTGTAATGCGTAGTGCTGTGGCTTGTTAGGCCCAATGGGCTCCTGTGATAACGCCTTTTCTTGATTTGAATTTTGTTCTCGATGTAAAGCATGAGTTTGAGGTGGAGTGAGGGGCGGCACATCAGCTGAGGGAGAGGAAAGGGCCGCTTCACAGGGTGCAGGAGCAGACACCGTCAGCGACGTCAGAATGCACACGTTGCTCCTATTTTTCACACCTGAATGAAAACAAAGAAGATACTACGATCACTCAATCATGTAAGATTAGAATCACTGCAAGTATACATGAAGCACAGAGGCATTGAAAAACATGGATATTACAGGGCCATCACAAAAACGTAGTAATTGCAACACCTGAAAATGGTTGTGATTTGTACTGTCTCAACTTGAATTTCTTTTAGCTTCAATTTTTGAATTGACTTGATGGTACCAACTTGAGAGAAGACCAACTAAATGTAAACACTATTGCAATTGTTAAACAATATTTTCTGAACTATATATAGTTATTGGTTCTATAATAAACTTTTAATTACAAAGAAGAATAAGTAGAGCGCAACAGGAAACGTTGAGTGCTTTGTAAGTTATGGGCACAACTGCCTTATCAACACCGTACACAAATATTAAAAGTTCAAATAGATCAGCACTGATGACCCTGCTACTCTCGCCACATGACGAGGATGCATCGAGACATCAGTGTAGACAGTACATCTGCCATCACTGCTGCACAGCTATGCATTACCATGAGAAGATGCTCAATTCTCACAGGCAATTCAGCACTCAAAATTGAGACGTGAGAAGAGAATTTATCATAGGAATCAACTTGCAGTTTATCAAATAAATCAAGCAAAAAAGACGCAATAGCGTTACCTCTGAGGCTAGGACGCGCAGAGTGCTGGAGAAGAGGTGCAGCGCCGCGCAGCGTGAGTTCTTTTACCTCAACCAGCAGCACGCTGCCTGGACTCGCTGCAACAGACAATGTACAGCACACAAACCACATGAAACATAGTCTCAATAGGGAATGTGACACAAATGTTTCAATGGGATGCTTCAAGAGGAAATCTTGAAATGGGGGTGTTAATGAAGGAGATACCATGACACAAATGTTTCAATGGGATGCTTCAACATGAAATCGTGAAATGGGCATTTTAATGAAGTACCTACTGGGACACAAATGTTTCGATGGGGTGCTTCAACAGGAAATTTTAAAATGAGAGTTTAAATGAGGAACTTTAACAGATTAGATTGAACTATGGGTTACAACACAACAAAGATAACCCCAAGAGAGGAAGGCACTATTCAGCATGAAATTTATACACAGGGAATCTGAACACAAGGTCTCTCCCCACATCCTGCGCATAGAAACAGCAACGTTTAATGAAGTTTACCCACAAGATGAAAGTTGAAGAAGAAATTAATAGGGGCTGAAGCAAAAAGAAAGCAGTGCACCAAATACAGATCGTCCGAATCGAAACAAATGACATCTAGATTAGATTATATAGATTATAAGTTAGTTTAAGCCTCCCTAACCGCTGCAAAAATAGCGCGTATCGAAGAGAGGAAGGAGGAAGGCACCATTTAGTATGGAGATAAGAGAATGAGGAATCTATGCAGAAAGGGCATAGAAACAGTAAGATGGGAAAGAAGTTCATGAAATAAGATCAAAGTTGAAGATGAAAGTCAGAGGTGCTGAAAAACAGGACAGTAGTGAACCGAAAAAAGGTGGTCCTTAACATAACAAAATACATTTTATTTCAACAAAAAGAAGGCCTACCTAACTCTCAGCTCGGGCCCTCACATAGTCCCCCTGGGAGCGCTAATTCCCATAGATACAATAGTTGCATCCCCCTGAGGGGAACAAATGACATCTTCTATCCCAACAAAAGTAAGGCCATAACTTTCAGCTCTGGACCACTAATCTCCCTTTCGCGAGGGCTATTATTATTATATATTAGTTTAAAACTCTATAGCCGCACAAAAGGCGATTTCAGAAGTGAAGAGAAGGGAACTGAGTGGACTGTAGAAAAAAGGGAATCAATGCACAAGGTGGGTCCCCGCGCAGTTTACCGTGCATAGAAAGATTAGATTAGATTATAAGTTAGTTTAAGCCTCCCTAACCGCTGCAAAAATAGAGCGTATCGAAGAGAGGAAGGAGGAAAGCACCATTTAGTATGGAGATAAGAAAATGAGGAATCTATGCAGAAAGGGTATAGAAACAGTAAGATGGGAAAGAAGTTCATGAAATAAGATAAAAGTTGAAGAAGAAAGTCAGAGGTGCTGAAAAACAGGACAGTAGTGAACCGAAAAAAAGTGGTCCTTAACATAACAAAAAAACTTTTATTTCAACAAAAAGAAGGCCTACCTAACTCTCAGCTCGGTCCCCTCACATTTTTCCCCTGGGAGCGCTAATTCCCATAGATACAATAGTTGTATCCCCCTGAGGGGGCTGTGCATAGAAAAAGGAGGGTAGAAAAGATAGGAAGACAAAGTAACTGTAACCCCCCGGAGGCACCAGTCCACAAGGCATACAATTAACAAACCTAACTTGAACCTCATGCTTAGCTTATACTCCTGAAAAGTCGGGGAGAGCTAAATCTCATAGACACTTGAGTCAAATCCTCCTGAGAGGACATAATAACTGGATATTAATGAATGTTTACTAAGACATACTGGCCCTCATTTTCACGGAACTAAATGGTAAATTAGGCTGAAATAAAAAATGAGGTATTTTGTACAGAAATGTTTAGCAGAAATTGAGTTTATTTGATACTAACTGGAAGATATTGCACATGTAGAAAAATGAATGCTAGATAAAAATGAATTTAGCTTCACGATAAAAGTCAGACACAAATACAAAGAACAACTTTTGATTAGTTATTATTATTATATAAGAAAGTTTTAGCCTCCCTTAACCACTACAGAGATGTTCCAAGAGAGGAAAGAGGAAGGCACCATTTAGTATGGAGTTGAGGGAACGCGGAATCTATGCAACAAGGTGCACAGAAACAGTAAGCTAGGAAAGAAGTTCATGAAACAAGAAAAAAGTTGAAGAAGAAAGTAGTAGGTGCTGAAAAACAGGGCAGCAGTGAACCGAAAAAAGATGGTCCATAACAAAACAAAAACCTATTTTATTACAGCAAAAAGGAAGCCTACCTAACCTTTAGCTCAGGCCCTCACATAGTTCCCCTGGGAGCGCCAATTCCCATAGATACAATAGTTGTATCCCCCTGAGGGGTTTTGATTAGTTGTTTCCTACAAGACTTGAAATATTGAAGCACTCCAAAATTATTTTTCCTGCAGACACGAAGGAAATGAAGTCAAGTCCCCTTTATTTACATCACCTTCCCTATAGACACAAAGAAGACAAAGTTCCCTTCTGTTCACATCAGCAGATTTTTCAACAATCTGTAACTGGAGGGACATAACACAACTAACCGTGAGTGGGAGACTCATCAGGGTTGTTGAGGGTGGAAGTGGTGTAGGTCTCATTAGATGCCCCTGAGGTATCACTCTCAGCATCACTGCCTTCCTGGTTGTTTTGCCAGGGCGACGGTATCTCACCACGTACGGTATCAAATAAATCTTGCGGTCTAGAAGCCCCTAATTGAGAATCAACAAGCATTGGGGAGTTGAAATTGTTCAGGTTCTTCCATAACTTTCTGTGTAGCACAGGGGAATCTGACTGAGAGGTACGAGGATGATTCAAATTTTCGCCAACGTTTTCCTTCCAATCTGATATAGGTTGAACATGAGAGTCAGTAAAATGAAATTGGGGTTGAGTCAATTGTGCTAATCTCTTGCAGTCCATCACAATCTCCTTCCCATCAGACGTGATTGCTTTGTACTTTAACTTCGAGAGGAACGAATCATCAAACACTTTCCTTTCATCTGAAGGGGACTGATGTGCGCTCGTTCGATGATCAGGACACACATCCAATTTTGGAGAGATGGAAGCATGGCTCACACCAGGTTCTCGATGAACCTCGCAAGAGCGATCATTCTCATCTCGTCGATTTAAATTTGCAGAGCCTAACTCTTTGTCAGCACCACGAAATGGAAGCTGAGAGAAGGCAGGGCTGTCATCCAAGGGCCAGACGCCAGAAGGCAAAGACATCACACTCGGTTCAGAGCAAACCACGTCAGCACAGTCCGTCCTCCCCACAGCATCTGTTTCTTGTGAAGAATTCCACGTCTTTTCGTTGCTGAATATGTTTCTAGGAGAATTGAGAACATTTCTAGGGCGTGCTGTATAAGAGTTAGTTCTTTCAAGTCGTTGATTATCATGCCTGACAGGCTGAGAAGAACGTGATACATCAGTAAAATTTCTTTGTATATCATCAGAGCAAGAAGCCTCGATGGTTCCATTGTTATTCAACTCCAGACATCTTCCGGAATTAAAATTTGTGTCAAAAGCTTTCCTACTTTCTGTGGCTGAATTGTGCGCTAAAAGAACGTCAGGCCTGAAGTCACCAATTTCCATCTCGATCGACCTTGCAGAATTACCATCAGCAGCGCTATAAACACTAGAGTCAGCAGCCTGCCTTGCTTTCTCAGAACGCGCACTGCAGTAAGCAGAAGTTGCGAGCTCAGAGCTCCTCGGTAAAGGCATCTCAGAGTAGTTCTCATCCTCCAAAGTACAATCCTGAATCAACTTCAAAAATTTTGGAAGATCATCTTTTCGAATGGCTCCACATTCTGAGGAAGAAATGTAAAACAATAAAGTTCCATGTCCCACAACCAGTGAAAGCAACCCCAGAAATGAAAAACAATATGAGAAATGACAGCACTAAAATAATGTAATTGTTAAACCTGAACAACAACCATTTCATGTTAATCAGTGGCAAACAGCTAGTAAATACACTAGTATTAATACACTAAGCAGAGCCACATCTGCAGCAATTTATTCTACAACAGACTATAAAATGTAATCAAATTAGAAATAAAATGTAAAATAAGTTTATTAAAGAAGCAAGTAAAGCTTACTATTCCAATTTTCTCATTATAAATACAAGTATTTTCTACACATCTCTTCACTTCCTTGCAATGGGAAACCCTGTTTGAAAATAACTCACCGACGAGAGACTGGGGGTCAAGTTGTCTCAAATAGGCCAACACGCTTTCATCAGAGAGAGAAACGCTCGAGCCACGACGTTCCCTGAAATTTTCATTGCCACAAAGCATCAATCCAGATGAATCATTTCCAGATGTCTGAGGAACTTCCTCATAACTTACATGATGTGAAGATTCGGTTTGTTGATTTGAAAATTCACTCAAGTCTGTAATAGACTCCATATTGGAAGACTCGTTTACAACTGAAGAGCTAGGCAACTCATAGGGTGAAACCCGGTTTAAATTTTCCTTGTTTTCAGAGCTTAAATACTTTCCTTTGTCTAAACTAAACACAGCTTTAGAAGAGTGGGGGAAAGATAGAACTTTATTTTCATCCAAGGACGACTTCAGCAAGGCAATGTTTTCGTAATAAATCATAGTGACGTCCAAAGTACCACGTTCATCTCCAAACATGTTGACAATGTTGCACTGGCACATGAGCTCTCCCCTCGAGTTGAGCTTCAGGCTCCTGACCACCACCTCTCCCACCTCTTCACCAGGGAGCCAAGTCGTGCGCTGCTTCTCAAGCAAACGGTGCCGAGGCGTACCCAGTAAATATTTGGGTAAATCAGCCGCAGACATCACACTAGGTTTTGATTTTGTTGGTGATCTTTTCTTCCTGGGGCTAAAACTCTGCAGTCTTTTAGAAGGACTTGAATTTAAAGGTTTCAAAACTGTACTTTCTGCAGAACTTTTCTTCTGTGGAATCTCTGCCGAAATATTATCTTTAATATTAGGTCTATCTGATATTGAAAGGGTTAAGTCATTTTCTTTGATTTCTTGTTCGGAGTGTGTGTGCAGGGCGAGCACCAGCGTCTTGGCATCCAGCAAGTACTGGCGGAAAGAAGAACCATTGCAGCACACTCCAAACACTGCCTTAGCACTACCTTCTGGAGCACTCATTCTGTAGTGAAAAACACCATTAATCAATCTTGAACAATTGAAACATGGTTTCAAGAAAAAATTTATTTTATTAATACACACAAAACAGGTCTCATGAACTGCAAACATCACAAGAGCAAGCCTAATCAGTCTAAGGAGCATATATTCTCAAATAAGTGTATTTGAAGTGCATGCCATCATCTTCAAACACTATTAAAATATTGCTGAATTGAACTGTACATGGTGACTACTGATATTTCATTTCCAAATTTTACAACTTTTTACTACTTTTTACTACCTTCAACGGCAAAAAATTACTACCTTTTTTTACACAATGAATTTTGTCCAAATGTCCAGAGGTGTGTAATTGGCCTATAATGAGAAATTTGAGTCAATAATATACGCAATACCAAAGGTTCAAAAAAGCTCCAAGTTTCTTAATACTTAAAATACTTAATACTAAATGGAGCAACCAAAGCTTTACGGCAAAAAAGTTACCTAAATTCCTAAGGTACCCCCATCCTAAATGGACTCCAACAAAAGTTTGGCGAAGACCTTGTCTTAACATCTTTCAACTATGAGGGCAACAGTTCATCATATGGAAAAAATAAACTGACTGGAAACTAGTAGACACCAGGGGATTGTCAGATCCCTTTACAGCAGAGTAGAATATCAAGGAATTTCATTATGACCAAACATTATGGCACTTCAGAAATATAAGTTTATAAAATATTTCTATCGTACCTCAAAATCTGAATCGGCATCCTAATTGCAATCAATAATAACAAATAGGTTATGAACATGTTATATTACGGAACCAATCACGAAAATGCAAATTTCATGTAGCTTTTCCTACATACTTTTAGTAGAAGAATGAACTTTGATTACAAGGAGCATCTCCATGCTATGACGACATCCTGGAGGTAACTGAATCGCTATGACTGTCAAAAGAACTTCAAAAGAACTAAACTATCGTTCAAATGATGACACATTGTATTAAAAGATGATTTTATAGCATAATTCTTTCTGTATTTGGACATAGATTAACGTCACTGGAAAAAAACTTTCAGCTTTACAAAGAGGTAATTTTAAAAAAATAAACATTTATAGTTTCAGTAAATTGTTGTTTCCCCAAATCGAAGCGGACAGTATAAATTTGTCTTTTCAAAGGAAGATAATACTGCTCACAATCAAGCTCAGGACCAAAAAAGCACTTTCTGGATATATATGAACTGCAGAGAAGTTCCTTTGACGTCATTGCAACGTTTCTATCCTGCCGCAACAACTTGGAGTGTGAGAATATTTGTCTTGGAATAAGAATTGGAAGGCTACATCACGTTTATAATAATCAAGACCTTACCAGTCAAATATTTGACTTTGAATTAAACACTATTCATAAGGAGGAATTGAAATGTAATAAGTTTGATTCACGACTTACTCATCTGAAATTGCAGCAGGACTCTCTAAAAGCTAATTGAGAATAATTTTATTTCCGTACTTACGTTTATGAATAAAATACTTTAATGTTTGAGTATCAAGTGCACAAAGATTAGATTAGTCATTAGTTTTAGCCTCCCTACCCAGCAACAAATGCGATCCAAAGAGAGGAAGGACGAAGGCACCGTTTGGTATGGAGTTAAGGAAACGCGGAATCTACGCAGAAAGGGCATAGAAACAGTAAGTTGTAAAAGAAGATTACAAAACAAGAGCAAAGTTGAAGAAGAAAGTAGTAGGAGCTGAAGAACAGGACAGCAGTGAACCGAAAAAAGGTGGCCCTTAACATAACAAAAACATTTTATTTAAAAAAAAGAAGGCCTACCTAACTCTCAGCTCGGGCCCTCACATTTTCCCCTGGGAGCGCTAATTACCATAGGCACAATAGTTGCATCCCCCTGAGGGGAACAAGTGCACAAAAAGAACAATAATGCCAACTATGCTATATACATAGGCGCCGGAAAGTAACTCCGCACTGCCTTATTTTATATTATATTTTAAATTATAGCAAATATAACTAATCATTTGAAGCAAACTTTACACCATAAAATACTACGCCTTTTAATCTATAGATATGCATTCTCAAATTCATTTTTCTGCCACCCTAACTGTGTAGGTGTCATTTTATATGAAATGGACAAAGCCCTCAGGACAAAAAGAAACTCCGCACAACAAAAAAACTTTAATCAAAGAACAATATTGAACAATTCTGGTAATTTATCCTATTCATTAGGTTAATATTTAGTGGCATAACCTTTCTGTGCCTTAACAGCCCTCAATCTCTTCGGCATGCCTTCGATCAACCTACGGCAATACTCTTGATCCTCCTCTTTTATTTTACCCCAAAGTTCTTCCAAATTTCAAATGTTTTTGTGCCGTAGTTTTTGCTTGATGTTATGCCAAACATTCTCAATAGGATTAAGGTCTGGAGATTGAGCAGGCCAATTCAAACAGGGGGATAATGCGCTCCCGAAGAAAGTTTCTCACATTGCGAGCCGTGGTGATAGGCGCATAATCCTGCATAAAAATGCATTCTTCATTCGGAAGACTTTCAAAATAATCAATAAAGTGTTGCCCCAGCATATGGAGGTATTTCCTGGAATTTACCCTGCCTTCCAGCCTAATTAAAGGCCCGGGACCATAAACACTGATGACACCCCAGACCATCACAGATCCACCAACACCTTGCAGCGTCGATACTGTACACCTGGGTGTAAATTCTTGGCCCTTGTAGCGTCTAACGTATTGCCTGCCATCACTTCCAAGCCTATTGAATTTGCATTCATCACTAAACAGAACTTTGCTCCAGAAAAAAGCGTCTGTTTCTTCATGGCTCTTAGTGAAATTCAAGCGACGCTTTCTGTTCTTTGCGGATATCATTGGTTTACGTCTGGCAATGCATCCCCTTAGCTTAACTCTTTCAGCCGATTCTTGACAGTTGACACAGAGCCCTTTCCAATAAGACCACACTCTTTACGCAGCTCTAGGGCACTTTCAAATCTGTTGCGAAAACTCCGGATCTTGATGGCATGATCTTCTCTGGCCGATGTCACCCTTGGACGTCCACATTTTGGGATGTCATGAATGCTGCCAGTCTTTTGATGCTTTTTCAATGTTAGCCGGACAGTTTTTTTGTCACAATTCAATCGACGACCAATTTCACGGTTGGATATTCCTTTGTTGTGTAGTTTAATTATCTCCTTGCGGTTATCAACGGCAAGACGATGCATGACTAAAATTCATTTAAGATTTTAGCACTTTATGGTCTTCACTAGCACTGATAACAATTACAAATGCCCGATCGCAGCTTAAAAGCGGACATTGTAGCATATTTACATCAAAATCCTAACATGCGGAGTTTCTTTTTGTCCTGCAGACTTCTTACATTTCATATAAAATGACGCCTACACAGTTACTGGGTGGCAGAAAAATAAATTTGAGAATGCATATCTATAAATTAAAAGGCGTAGAATTTTATGGTGTAAAGTTGGCTTCAAATGATTAGTTATATTTAAAAGAAAAAGTTCACAATATGTTTTACATTTAAAAGAATCGTAATTCTCAATAAAATATAAATTATTTTACTTGACAAACATATATCAATCAAAGCCACTTGATATGCTTCTACAAGAAAATATGTAGCTATGCTATTTAATTTTTCCTTGAGATCTTATAATGCATATTTGATACGTAAGAATGAAAGATGTTCAGTGTCGACCTCATAATCATAAATGCATAATTTTTAACTCATTATTTTATTTTCAATACTAACCCCTGATATCACAAGCTCCTAAGCTTGTATCTCCATAGAAGTGTTTTCAACAATGCATCGCCACTGGTATCACATTTTTTAAATTTACATGTATACGATTTATGAAACCTCGATTACCGCATCAAAGCGAAAGTCATTTTATTGTTTTCTCTCAATAATTTGTTAATAATAAAATAGCTCAAATGAACCTTCTATCATAAAACAACTAGATAACTTTCAGATCAAACGGAATGAGAAGAAAAAGTGAACTGTTTCCAATTGTTCGTAAAAATTTTGAAACTTTTTCTATTTTGTGTTCTCCAATCCTAAAATTGCACCCCACTCTACAGGAATATTTCCCATCAATGGAGGCAAATTTCTGATTATGGGAAAAATAAATTTTAAAAAATCTTCATACTCTATATAAATATGTAACATTACTTTAAATTTTCAGAGAATTATTCTACTCAAAAATTTTTTTACTACCCTGAGGCAAATTTTACTACTTTTTACTACTTTTTTTACTACTTTCCAAATTTTACTACTTTTTACTACTTTACTACCCAGTAGACACCCTGGAACAACATCATAAGTCATCATGTAATACATGAAAACTTAACAAAAAAAAATACCCGAGATAATAAGTTAAAAATCTATCTTATAGTAACAATATTTCCTATCATAGAAATGCCATGTGACCTCATAAATATTTTCAATTAAATTGTTAAGGAACAATATACAAAATTTATGCTACAGATTTGCTAATAAAATCAACAGCATATACTGTTGAAAGAGCACAGGTGCAAGAAAAATTTACATTTAGTACTAAATCAAATCATCTAGCAGCTTTTTGTGATAGAACACATTTACAGGCTTTGAGCAAATTAGGGACATGGATATAAAAACTATAAGCTAAAGACAGATGTTTCCAGCCCTACTGAACACAGACCTGCACGAGAAGGCCTCACTGTCTCCCCACCACTTGCCCGACACCACAATGTCCAGCTCAGGCAACAGGCTGGGAGAGATACGAGCTCCGCTCAACACCAAGTGTAGCTCACCCTGCAAATGAAAATGATGCTTTACCAAGTGATTACGAGTTTTGGCTAATACAAAACACAAGCTAATTAATTAGCTAGTTAAATAATTTAACATTAAGATAATTTATTTCTGTTACAGTTATACTTGAGCAGGAAGCCTAATTAGGTCACAATATGAAATTAGATAACTTCTGAAACAAGATGCAGCAGACACAATTAATTCTAATACTCATTAGATACAAAATTTGTGTTCAATATGCCATAAAACCCATTTTCATACCTTTTTGCTAAATAACACTAATAAATTATATCTGAAATTTCAATGAACATAAAAATCAACACAACATAAACCAATAATTCTTCAAGCCAAGATGAACAGAAAGAACTCAGCAAGAAAAAGTAGACAACACAAGATGAAGCAATATCAACTGACACTATTTCTAATCATTGACACACAGCCAATCAACTAAAAAACTAAATACAAATATTATTGAAAGGTCAAATGGAATGCACTACAAACTTTGTAAAATATTAATACCTAGAAGTTTTATGGACAATATAGTACCTTTGCTTTTAAGGAAACCTGCAGCTATGCCATACTGCTTCCTATAAAACAGGCTCTGAGTTGAGTTCATTTAGTATTCTTCACACAAACCAAAAAGTACTCACCTCACAAGGGGAGTCTAACAACGGAGGAAGAATCCGATGCATTTTACAGAAATTTACAGAAAACTATTGCCCTGCAAAACAAAATTCAAAAGTATTATTAATGTTTTTGACACACATACTAGGTACAACCTCACACATATACTAGGTACCTGGCAGCAACATTGTAAAGTAATGCATGTTAGATTGCATTATTATGCCTGGATACAAAAAGAATTTTGAACCACATCCATTATATCTTTTGAACTGTATCAAAATAATTAAACTAAATTAGTACTCTTTAATGGCTGTTTGCCAGGCTTTGTGAACTAAAGCATACTAATTTTAAAATTACAACTTGCCATACAATAATATAGAAGTCAATTTTATTCCTTAAAAAAAATCTTTTCATGAAAGAACACAGGTAAAACTTAATTTCTGCTAGACAGCAAATGATTGCTAGAGCACAAGAATAGAGGAGCAACATTGTCACTCACAACTAAAAAAGTATGAGCAGCTCTGCTTCTACAGCTGACAGATAAAATAAATCATACAGAAAACAATTACAGTTGCAAAACAATTAGATATTACTGAACAACAAAAAAAAAGAGAGAAAAGGTAGTCATGGTGTAGGTAGTGGATTAATTATGGTGAAAAAATTATTAAAATAAACTAACAACGCAACAAAGATATACAAGTGAAAAATTACAAACCAGAAAAATAATTACTAATGCAAAAAAAGAAACAATTACTGAAAAAATGAATCACATGAAAAAAGATTAAAAATACATCAAGTAAACAAAAACTTTGTTGAAGTAATTTATGATACTAGCTCATTTAAACCTGATGGCATAGTAAACATATTTCTGGCAGCTAAATTCCTGTACACACTCTTACATTTGTCAAAATTTATCACTATAGTTGTGAAGATGAAATGCTGAGCATAGATTGACTGATCTAGTGTAGCTTATAGTCAGGCACAATTATGCTAGAAATCATAGTTGTGAAGGATAATAGAGAAGTTAAATGTGCTGCATGGTAAAGAGAAATGCATTCCTAAAATTTTAAACAAGTCAAGCCATTTGTGCACTTTTAACGCTGTGTATGCAGTTAGTGCATCTTCTACAATACCCTTTCCTGGCAATACCTCTCACCTTATCCTGTTTTGGGGTTCCTTCACGTTGCACTTTTTTTCACTGAAGGTAGTACATAATCATGAGGTTTATAATTTCCGCCTGACTATTGCTTCTTGTGCTTTTTTTTAACTATATGCTTCACTGCCTAGAATATACCATGCTAATAAGTGAAAAGTGTCTTGAGGTGAAGCTGCTCTAATCTTTAGTTCTTTTATTTATTAATAATGCCCAATCCTTGAAGATACTGTAAAATTATTCTCAATATTCATGCATAGAAAGAAAGCTTTAACATTGTCACGAATGGTCAAAATTTTTAATGATCAGCAAAATATACTCATATCTTAGTTTTATGGATCCTGTTTTGGCAGATTTTGGATTCTACGGACAAATTCTTAGGCTACTGATTTTATTTGAGTCACGTGCACCACAGACGAAGTCTGTTAGTTCCAAAACTGACTACCACCAGGTGGTAGGGAGTCATCTTGTTGAAAACAGTTTCACCATCTGCATTGTATTGCTTCTAATTTTTGCCCCTTCAGCCTCTACTGAGTGAGCATTTAGGTCTTGTTGTTGGTGTTAGTGAGGGTTGGTTGTGGTGTTTCCATAACAGGTATGGACTTTATTATTTTGTTTATTTACAATGTGTAGGTATTTTTTAGTGTTTGATAGGATGGTATGCTTGATAAAAAGTATAGTTTTTTCTCTTTTGTAATGTTATTGTTGGTATTAGTTACTTGTAGCATAACGTATATGTATCTGTTGAATGCTTTAGACAATCAGGACTATTGGACAGGGGTTCTCCTTTTTTGTCCATAAAACTGAGGTATGGGTGTACTGTAGCCTTCAATTCTGCATTGGTAAGAGAGACTTCTTTTCAAATCCTCAAGATTGCTGTTCATAAAATTCTATAGACTGTTGGTCTATTTAAAATGTTTAAATGGATTCAAATAATTTACCACAGCCCTGTTGCTAAATACAATTGAATTGAGTCTATTTTTGAGTTTTGATGTGGCTGGTAATGAAATAACTTGTATTAGCACCCTAGAGTAGACAATTTTGTTTGCTTAAAAAAAATTTGTTTCAAGTTTTTTATCCCATCAACTGCAATTAAGGTAATTATGTATTTTAATACAATCATAGAAATTAAAAAATTCCATTCCAAAGAATCACTAAAGGAACACATTGAAAAACGTTTTCCATGAATGAAATTCTGCTTGCCAATGCGTAATTTTCAAATTATTCAACTTTGAAGTTATAGGAACGTCATATATAAAAGTGAAGAAACAGACACGTGAATCTGCTGTAATACGGTATTGACATTACAATAGATGAGGTTAGATAATGTTAGGTGAGTTAAATTCACTAATCTGAAATAACATATTATTATATACAAAAGTTTTAGCCTCCCTAAACCACAACAAAGATGTTCTAAGAGAGGAAGGAGGAAGGCACCATTTAGTATCGAGCTGAGGAAACACACGATCTATGCAAAAGGTGCACAAAAACAGTAAGCTAAGAAAGAAGTTTATGAAACAAGAAAAAAGTTGAAGAAGAAAGTAGTAGGTGCTGAAAAACAATACAGCAGTGAACCAAAAAAATGATGGTTTGTAACAAAACATAAACCTATTCTATTTTAACAAAAAGGAAGCCTACCTAACCTTTAGCTTGGGCCCTCACATAGTCCCCCTGGGAGCACGAATTTGTATAGATACAATAGTTGTATCCTCCTGGGGGGTATCTAAAATAACATAAATCAACCTAAAATAGCTTACCCTAACTTACCCAAACCAACGTCGTTCTTCTCCGCTGAAAAGTGGGCGTGACCCAACAATGTGGTGACTAAGCAATCGACTATATAATGTTATTTCTAAATGGACGTAATTATTGTTATATCACAAAAATAATGCATCAGCAAAGCAGAATGTCATTCTTGCAAAACATTTTAAATGTGTTCTTTGGGAGCAAAATTTTTAATTTCCATGAGCACATTAAAATAGATAATGACTGCAATTAATACTGTAAACAATTGATTTGCACTACATATATGAGATATTAAAACATCACCTCATAGATTAAAATTTGGGTAAATGTGTAGCGTTTGGTAATAATCAATTTTTGAATTTTTGGGGCCAAAACAAAGTCGATTAGATCAAAATAAGCAAGTTTTCTTCTTTGCACTTTTCGTCGTAAATGACTATTTACTAGTTATAGCCGTAGGTTTAGCTTCGTCTTTGATGACGAATACGCTTGAATAAACAGCTACTTATAGATTTTCGAATTTTTGTTGCTTGAATCATGTTAAAGACATTGAAATTAACAGTTTTTCTTCTATACACTTTTTTCGTCAAATGAGTATTCAATAAGGTATAGCAGTAGGTTTAGTTTCTTCTTTAACCTGTCTCCACATGGTCGACCTACCAGGAGGTTTGAAGAAAATGGATCAACTGTGCAACTTACTGTATATTCATTAATCATGTTAGAAGTTTCATTGGGGGTTTATTGTAAAGAGAGAGAGTTGCTCTTTCTGTCAGTGGAGAAAAAAAATGCTGCTACCCCAACAAAAATCTACGAAATTGGAGTTTTTATTTCGGTAAAATACAAAAAACAGAAATCAGAAAATCACTGGCCATTTTTTATTTATTGTACTTTCATGTTTTTTCATGATGCATTTTCATAGATTCCAAGTTGCTGGATCTTGTGGTATGTAAATTTTTTCAGGTCTAACTATTAATTCTGGAGTTATGTGCATTATATGTAAAATACAGTTTTTATTTTTTAGTTCATTTTGTGTAGAAGGCTGTTATCAAGCAGTTTCATTGCTTGTAAAGAGTTTGATATGCATAGAACTTTTCCTTCCGAATACAATGGTGGTATTATCTTTTGCCAAGGAATAAATCTGTGGATTTAGACTCCCATTTTTGGAACAAAAACATAAAAAAAAAAAAATGATGGCAACCTTCCAAGAGGCAGAGGGTGGTATGCCTCAGCTACACTGCTGGCCTTCTAAGAGGTTGTGCAGCACCGGTAGCTACACTCCAGACTGAGCAGAAGAATTCATACAGATTTAAGCTTGTTACATCTCCTTCCCTGTTCCCCCTACCTAATTTTACCTATTTTTACTTTACACCAATGAATAGCACTCAACAAGATGCTAAAGACCATATATGGCAACCCTAGGTTTGCTGATGTGAAACATGTACTAGCTTTACCGACATTTTAAGAGTCCAGAACCTGGCGACGGGTTAATGATGAGCACGCTGGAAATGAAACTGCATTCCAGTGTTGCTATCCGACGCGCTCCTTGAATTACTTGCCGCATCAAACACTAGAGTTGCGGGTGGTAATTAATTGCTATAACTCAATAAATACTCATCTGCAACGGAAAGTGCATAAAAGAAAACTTATTTATTTTAACCTGATGAACTATAGATAGGCAACAAAAACTGGAAAATTGATTCTTACAAAACGCTATACATTTACCAGAATTTGTTTTAATGAATCTATTGTATGGTATGTTTCATGGAAGAATTGCTTTATAAGGATGGACAACTAAGGAACAGGAAGAGACCAAATTAACATAGTAAACAAAATTTTATTAGATACTGTGTGTTGTAGAAATAATTGAAAATAATATACAAATATTCCTAGCTTGCCTTCATGACGTCTCATAGATTCAAAGGAGATATTTGTTAAATTTAATCTTCTAATTGTAGCGTCTTGTAAGCTTCTCAAAAAAATTCGGCATTCCTCACTGTTCTTCCGGGACCCAGTTGGATTTTGACAGTTGTTAAATTTCTTCAGTAGCCAGTGCAACCTCGAAGTGGTACTAGCGGGAGCATTTGTAGTTAGGATCATTGAGATAACACATTCGGCAGGCATATGCAGTATTAACCTCAAATAATTACCCCACATACGTACAAGAATATTTTCTACACGTCTCAATTGATATGAAAGATCACAAAGTCTTCATCGTATTTGTTAATGTTTAACCTCTAGTGCGACTGGTTTGTCTTTTTCGGGGGATCCAGGAGAATCTTGAAAATCGAGGATCTTCTTCAGCAGTCCGTGCAAGACTGTTTTGAGAGGTTTACTTACTTTGGTTACTTTGGTCCAATTAGGCACATCACCAGTTGCAGGTAAGAGTGCCAGATGTCATAGCAACTAGAACGTGGGGCATTTAGATTTGATTCATCATCCCAGTATTGGTAATGAATTCAAGGACCAGCTCAGCACTGAATCCCTCACCAAGCACACTACTTGCATCAAAAGTCACTCTTTGGTCCCTGGCAAGGTCTCTCATTGCCTTCCGCTGAAGTTCAAATGCGGGGCAATCAATCAATATATGACAAATATTCAAGTCACACCTACAGTTGCTACATTTAGGTTTTGTTGCTTTGGTAAATAAGTGTTTATGCGTTAATTCAGTGGTAAGTAGCCTTAACCTGGTCAGAATGACCTGCTTTTCCCTTGAGACCTCAGTGTTCACGGTAGGTTTTAGTATGGGTTTTATTTTGTGGTACAGGGATTGTTCCCTATCCCATTCTTTTTGCCATTGCCTTCTACAGTGCAAGTTTATGTATCCTCTCAGATCTGTGTATTGTATTAGGTTAGAACTATTTGTGTTTAGAAGACAAGCTGTTTTTGCCAGCTGATCTGCTTTGTCATTTCCCATAATTCCTACATGGCTTGGTATCCATTCAATGACTAGTTTTCTGGGAGGAAGGCTTTGAAGTATATGTTTAATTTTGGAAACTAGATGGTGTTTAGATGGAAGCAGTTGATTTATAGCCTGAATAGCGCTGAATGAATCTGTGTACAAAATAAAGTCTTCTATTTGGGTTTCTGCAAACTTCAATGCGTAGTAAATAGCGGTAAGCTCTGCTGTGAGGATTGTTGACCTATCAGGAATTCTAGCCAGCATGCTAACGTGTTGGGACCAAATTCCTGCTCCAGCTTTAGGACCCTGAACTGAACCATCTGTGTACAATGCCCTTCTATCTTTGTATTCTTTGTGGAGTTGGTTGTATAGCTGTTTCCAATGGTTTTCTGATATGCAAGTTTTTTGATAGCACCCCAGATTGACTTTACAATTTCCGCTGATAGTTTGGTATTTACATTTGTTTGGGATGAGGCCAATGTCTTCCATTTTAACCCGTATCTCTTGAAAGAAGTTATATATTCGACCAGTAACTGGGAGAGGCTTGTTACTATTTTGGAACAGCTGGTATGGGTAGTAGTCCAAACATATTGATCGGACTGGATGGTTTGGAACACTAAGTACTCTCAACGCATATTGACACAGTTGGATTTTCCTTGCATGTTTAAGTGGTAGTATATTTGCTTCTGCTTTCACGTTACTAACTTTTGTACACCTCAGTGCACCCAGCATCAGGCGAGCAGCAGCATACTGGACTCTGTCCAAGGACAACAGGTGGGTTGCACAGGCAGTGTCAAAAAGAAAACTTCCATATTCTAGTTTTGGCAATATAATGGTATAGTAAATAGTTTTCAGTATGTTATATTCTGCTGACCATTTCAGATTGGATAAAATGCGCAGAAGCCTTAGATCTTTTTGGCACTTTTGTGTTACTTCTTTGATGTGTAAACCCCATCTCAGTTGCGAGTTGAGGGTAAGTCCTAAGAACTTGAACTTCTTTACATATTCTATATTTGTGTTGTTATATTTTAGTTGGAAGGAAGGTTTTGTATGTTTATGAGTAAACACCATGCACTTGGTTTTTTCAGCAGATATTTGAAAGCCCCAGCGCTGCGACCAACTCAAAAGAATGTCCAAAGCTTCCTGTAAGATACTGAGAGCCTGAGTTAAGTTTGGGTGTATAATCCAAAAGGCTCTATCATCTGCATAAAGAGATGTTTCCAGCATTGGGGGAAAGTCATGAAATATATCATTTATCATTACATTGAAAAGTGTAGGGCTTATGACTGATCCTTGAGGAACACCAGTGTTCAATGTGCATATCTTAGATAAAGCATTATTTATGCTCATGATGATGTTGCGATTTTTTATAAAGGATGCAATCGTTTTTGGTAGATTCCCCTGAAGACCCATAATTTCTAGTTTTTTATCAGTCCATGATGCCACACCGTATCAAAAGCACGCTTGATATCGATAAGTATAACAATGCAAAAGTCCTGAAGCATGAGGGCTTTACGAATTGAGTTTTCTAGCCGAGACATTCCATCTAGAGTGGAGTGACTGGCTCTAAAGCCACTTTGGTTTCTATCAATTAAATTTTTATCCTCCAGATAAAAGAGGAGTCTCCAATTAATGATTTTTTCAAATAATTTGCACAATGTATTTGTGAGGGCAACTGGCCTGTAGGACTTTGGGTCTGTAGGGTCTTTACCCGGTTTTAAAATTGGGCAAATTACTGCTTCTTTCCAAGGCATGGGAATTTCTGTGTTCCATACTATGTTGAATAGGTGTAAAACTGTGTTTTTTTGGCTTTCATTCATATTTTTAATGAATTCTATTGGGATTGTATCAGGGCCTGGTGTTTTGGTCTTGGAGCTTTTTAGCGCCCTTTCAAGTTCAGCATAGGTGATTGGATGGTTATATTGATGATGAGGAGCAGGAGTGAAATGTATAGGCGACAGTTCGCTGGTAACCCTATGTTCAGAAAATAAAGGATCCTGAGTCTCACTAGAGCTAAACGATTTGTATTGTTCTACTAGAATGTCAGCCACATCTTTAGGACATGTGACCACCTCGTTGCGGATTTTCAATGTTATTTGACTTCGGTTTTGTTTTCCATTTATTGCTCTGATTTTTCTCCATACTTCTGCTGACAAGCTTTTATCATTTAGACTGGCTACATAGTTTTTCCAGCTTTCCGTTTTTGCTTCAACGACCGTTTTTCTGAAAATGGCTCGAGCCCTTTTAAATGCAATCCATTTTTGCAGGTTTCCACGGTGATTTTTATATTGATTGTATGCCCTACGATATTTCCTGTGACTTTCTTTACATTTTTCATTCCACCAACAGTTCATTCTCCGTCTAGTTGGGCCCATGCTACTCTTTTTTACACTGCCCTCTTTTGCACTAATAATTGACTGTGTGACCTCTCTGCAAGCTTCATTGGATATTAGGTTCCTAAGACTGGGGCAGACCATGTTTTCTCTAAACTTGGACCAGTTGGCTGATTTCAAGAGCCATCTATCTGGACGATCAACCTGCAATATTTCTATGTTTGAGTTCATGTACACTGGGAAGTGGTCCGACATCATGGTGTCTGGGTGCGTTTCCCATGTTAGGAGAGCGTGCAAATCTTCTGTCACTAATGCCAAATCAATGTGAGTATAGTTTCCATTTGGTGATAAAAACGTTGGGGCTGTGTTGTTTAATAAAATAAGATTGTTGTCTGTAATTCAATTTTCTATAATTCTGCCTCTTCTATCTATAAAGTCTGAGCCCCAGGAATAGCTGTGGGCATTTGAATCCATCACAATGATGCTGGATCCCCTGTTCAAATTGCTAATCTATAGTAGGTTTTGACCTACCAAGTTGTTATCAAGTGTTGGTGGCAGATACATATTAATAATGTTGATAGGTTTCTTGTTAATGAATACTCTACAAACTACTACTTCAAAAGGAGTGTTGATTTGGATAGGTATACAAGGTATAGTATTATGGACATAGGTCATTACCCCACCTCCTCTATTATCTCTATCTTTTCTGTAGGGTGAAACATAGTTATTTAGCTTAGTTTAGTTGTGATTTTGTAAGTGGGTTTCTTGTAGGCAAATAATTTTTGGTTCATATTGATTAATAAGCAACTGCAGGAAGGGAAGTTTAGAGAAGTACCCTCTCATATTCCATCGCAATATTGATAGATTTATTATGGGCTTATTAAAGAGGTGACATTTAGTTTAGTTAGCACTTCTGTTATAAGATCTTCTGCATTCAGGATGTTACCAAGTTCTGTTAGTAGTTCAATGCGCTCAGTGATTGAATTGGAGATAAGCATCTTGACAATTGTAGGAAGAAGTTTAAATATTATGGTCTTGAGTGATATTTCAATGTCCTTTTCTGAGATACTTTTATGGTTTTGGTGGTTTTTAGAGGCAGGAGGGTTCCTTTCTTTCAATGGAGCATTTGTTGTGTCACAATTAGCAGTCATTAAGTTGTAAGTTCCTTCTGTGTTCAGTAGGGTTGGTGTATTCTGGTTCATAAGTTGACTGTGTTCTACTGCTTTATTTTCCATTGCTTTGTCTTGAGTAGGCTGCTTCTGCAGTTCTACCCTCTTATGAGCATGAATAGAGTTGCCAAGATTCTGTATTAGTGTACCATGCCTGCGATGTGAGCTATCTGAGTTGATTGCATTTGCGTATGTTTTTTGGGTCAAATTTTGAGATTCTGTTTGGTTTCTAGATAGTACAAGTGGGGGGAAGGAGTGTCTTGATTCTAATTCTGGAAGAGTGTCTTGCTGCTGGTGGACTTGGGTTTGGTTTTGAACTATTTTTCTTGCATCTACAAATGAGATATTTTGTCTTGCTTGGAGTTTACTAACATTGTGTTCTTGAATATAAATGGGACACTCTTTTGAGGCAGCTGTATGGTTTCCCTTGCATATTGTGCACACCAAGTTTTCAGCGGTGCAGTTGTTTTCATCATGTTCTCGAGATGAGCAATTCTTACAAACTTTCCTGTTTCGGCAGACCGAGGTAGTGTGTCCCCATCGCCAGCATTTGGTACATCGAATGGGATTGTTGTAGAAAGGGTCCACTTTGTAATTTGAATAGCCTGCTTTCAGCTCTGTAGGGCAAGTTCCAAGGAAGGTAAGTACAAACAAGGGTGAATTGGCACGGTTTGGATCCATATACATTTTGCAAATGCCTTCTACACCAGAGGAGGCAAGTTGCTGCAACAAATCTTCTAATGAGTCTGACAAGAATTCTAGGGCATAAATCTTTCCATAGGAGGTGTAAGCCCCCCAGACTATTTGAGTTTTGACTGGAATTTTACCATACTTTTTTAGGTTCATCAAGGTTTTTACTTGACTTTCTGTTTTAGCTTTAATAATGAGATTGCCTGATCTTTTATAGGTACTCTACTTTTTTCACTTCACCACAAATTTGGTTTATTGTAGCTTGTACTTTAAATGGATTTAGTTTTGTCAAGTTTTGGTTATCATCTTGTGCAGTTATTTGCACAAGCCTAACTGTATTTGGGATTTTATCTGCATTTTCTTTCAAGTTGAGGTCTATTTTAGCGGATTTTAGCCCTGCAGGGTATTTCCGATTTTGTTTTAGTTCTTCTTGATTGTTTGGAATTACCAAAGTTGATTCAGAGAGAGAGTCATTGCTAGAAAGAACTCCTGAGGGATCTGACTCGCTGAGCAATGACATATTGTGCTGAGACATTTCTGAGTCAGAGACATTATGGGTTTCCCTCTTTTTTTTGCTCCAAAAATTCTTGGCTACTCTCTAATGTTCTTTTAGAAGTATTGTTATGAAATTCTTTGTTCTTTTGCTTTGGGCTTGCATTTTTAGGGTTTGCCCTTGGGGTTTCTTGTCTTAGAGCTGGTTGTGATTTACTCTTAGGAGTAGAGGTTATCACGGAGCAATTTTTGTTAAGTTTCCTTGCATTATTGAATTCAGATTTTTCTGACTCTGAGATAGGTTGAGTGTAGGTGCGAGTAACTTTTCCCTTGACACCGCTTTTACTTCCCCCGGGGTCATCAGGAACTTTGCTTTTGGGAGGCATTGCTTTGTCAAGTCTGTTGATAATGTTCAGGAGTTTATCCTTGATAGTATCTATTGCTTGATTTTAATTTAGTCCTTATTTATTACCTTTATCAAAAAAAAAATTACCAAATATTGGTCTTTTGTTATTTGTAGGACAGTATCCTTTTAATTATCAGTGTTATCAAATTTCCGGCAAAACAAAATACTAATTTAGAGCTACTGGGGGCCTAAGGCCCCAGTAGAAGTTTACCTAAAAAGAAGGCAAACCAATTTGATTTGAATCGATTATCGACTTATACCCACGGTTTAAACTGAAACACTTGCCAATAATAGGTAAATTTTTCAGGAAGTTCCGTTTTATATGCCACCACGTTCTAACGCCACAACATCCGCACTCATCACGCAGCAATGAGGCACTCCCAAGGAAGAGGTTTGAATTTCTACTATTTTAAAACGAATAAAAATTAGGTATTCAGTTTCAAAATCTCTCTTATAGCTGACAGACGTACAAAACACAGCTAGAAGTTTCATCGACAAAATAATCAACCAACCAACATTGCGATAAATCAAATTTCTTTTGAGGTGACGTTGAAAAAATAAATTCTTCCGTTCTCACAACCGAAAACATAACTGTTTCAGCGAAAGGAAAAAAGTGAGGCTCATCTTGCCATTCTGTATTATGGAGAGGTCACAAGATTGGTGCTATTAGAGACTGCCTCCTAGGTGGTTTATGATATTTCAACTGAATTTGGCTTTGTTTTCTTTAATCTTAGGCAAATAGTAGTTTAACAACCACATTTTCACAGAGTGGAATATTTTGGTGTTGGTTCAATTGTTCATCTATCATCAGCAACTACCAGCATTAGGAAAGCATCACTTCTGTAGCATACCGCTACATAAGCGTAAAAATTAGAAATTTGCCATTCTTTTTGAAATAAATTAATCATTAGCATTAAAAATCTTACTATAAATTATTATTAATTATTTTCTACTTCTAACTCGTAATCATTGAAGTTTGTGTGTAAATACATGAGAGACCAAATAATCAATCGACATTGCGAGCCTTTAAGCACCCCGATTTGGAAACATTCAAGCGCGTCGCTTGAACTGCTCACTCTTTCTTGTGGCGTGCTAGCGTGCGAACATCACCTTGACCTCTACATCATCGCCATACACACAACACTCACAGTTTTGAATCTCCCTGGGTTCCTGAGTGCCATGCTAAATGCTATTCTCACATAAGCTGTGACTAAACTTGCCCCTACCAATATGAGGTGACATAAAATGCTAAATGCTAAGGATCTGGGCTTAATAGTATCCTAGTATGCTATGCTAATATGATCAGTAACTTAACTTGCTCCTGCTAATGTGCTAATGTGCTAATGTGCCGACTTGCTTCTGCTCACATGAGCCGGATTTAACTTACTCACTCACACCTCACCTTATTTTGAGTCATTAGTTCTACCTGAGCTACGTCATTGACCCTCGCTCAATTATCTCAAATTGCCTAATTCAAGTTCCCAAATACAACTCACTCACCCTGCCTACTCCATCGCGTGACGGCCTTCGCCAACGCCAGCCTGGCTCTCCGGCACGGATTGCCCACCTAGACAAGCTCTCCGAGATCAAGATCCAAGCCGGTTCTCCTTGGTTTTCCTTCAATAAACTACACGGCAGGAAAAAGCTGAGTTAACCAAAAATTGTCATTCATTATCCCTCTTATAGTCGCTCAAATTTACTTGTCGAGAGATGTTGTAGTCTTTGCCCGTCAATTCACCCCAGCGGACAATCCGACCTACACACTGGTGACCCCAGTTAAAATAACCCAAAACTTTCTTTAAAAAAACTTAAAAACAATTCAACTCGACAAGGTTTGAGAGATTGTGAGAGGATAATTTTGGCATGTCATTGTAGTGATAAATTTCCCATGTCGTAGTCTTTGAGAAGTTTCTATAGATGTCACTGTGCTAATCTTTCTCTGAGCAGCTCTAAAAATTTTTATGCTGTTTTCCTGTCTTTGTTTGTTTTCGTGCCTCAGTAGGTGGGAAAAATATTTTTCTCCTATTTCCGTGCTGTGCATTTATTTCTGACTACCGTAAAAATCTTCGCTTCCATTCTCTCTCTTTCCGTTTTTTCAACGTTAAGGATTGATTGAGTAGGTAGGAAAATAATTTTTTTTCTCACCTGCTTTATTTTTGTGCCTACGCAAAAATTGCCGCATACCGCATAATTTTTTCTCGTTTCCAATTTCATATTTCTGTTTCAACTTAATTTGAATGATTGAGTAGGTAAAGAAATAACGCAATCCCTTGCCACTTAATTCCAAGTCATAGGCACTGATATCTTAATTGCGCATCCCCAAAGAGATTGCTAGCATGCCTGACTCAGATAATGAAGATCGAGCCTCCACAAAACCCATTCGGCTCCCTCCCTTCATTCCGGAGGATGCCCACACCTGGTTTCAACAGTGTGAGGCGATGTTTAGGTATCATAAGGTCACTAATAACACTGACCAATTCTACGCCCTTGTTTCCGCAGCCCCCACAAAATTGTTAAATGATTCAAATCAGTTGCTCGAGAACCCCCCCGCCTTTGACCCGTACGGCACCTTAAAAAGAAAAATTCTGCAGAAGTTGCAGATGTCCGATGCGGACAAATTTCGCAGTTTGGTAGACGCCTCAGCTATTCCTTCTGTCTCTAGCTCTTTCTCTCCCACTTCGCTAGTGAAAGAGCTGCGAAAACTCGCTACGGGTGTTGCCATAGCTGAGGGATTCCTGAAGGAAGTTTTCATGACTAAGCTTCCTCCGAATGTGCGTCCATTTCTATCGCTAGCAGGCCCCGATCAAACGTTAGAAAAGCTGGCGGAGTCCACCGAGACGGTGATGCGCAACATTAATTCGCCACAGGCACCGCAAGTTGCGTCCCTTAATGCAGCTGCTGCAAATTTTAGCCCCGCAAATACTCAGAATCAATCCTCAGCCATAATAGATAAGATGCAGCAAGACATCGCTGAGATAAAGCAAGCTCTCCAGAATTGCCAGTTAGGTCAGAGTGGTCAGAGCGTAGCTCATATTCAGCAAGGCCCAGGGAGATTCCAAAGCCACCAAAATGCCTACGACTATCCTTATGACTATCCCTCCAACTATCACTATCCTCTTCCTCCTCCTCAACGCTTTGATAGAGGTAGATCTTATGATAGGTCAAATCAAGAATTCCACAATGGATGAATTGAAACGATCATGGAACATAAAACTGATTCCCACCAAAGCCGATGGACACTGCCTCCTCCACGCAGTAGCTCAACTACTTACAAAACAACCAGCATCAAAATGGAATTACAATTCCCTAAAGGCTGCAATCAAAACAGAGAGTAAAGCAAACTACAGCACATATGCTAAGTTTTTTGACAAGAACAGTGGCGACATGCAAAACCTCATAGATGATTACATTAACGAAAAACATTTTGACCAAGCTGCTGTAGACCTTATACCACTAATCATTTCAAATGTGACAGGCCAAAAACTTCTCGTCCTGGATGAAAAAGATCATTGTGTTTTGAAAATATCAGTCGTTCCCATTTCAGAGTTATCAAATAATAACCCTCCACTACTGCTCCATCGTAAAAACGATCACTACAGTGCTCTTGTCACACAAGGCAAAAATCAGACCGGGGTTACCTCATCTTGACAAAGTGCCGCTGCCCAGCCAAATAGTAGACTTTCTTACATAGCAGATGCTGGGCCAAACACCCTGGGCAACTTAGACAAAATCGATAAATCCCCTGAAGATAGTAGAGATAGTAGTAACCTCGCTACCTTTAAAAAGAGTGCTAATATAGGTAAAATCAAAATTAAGCATGTAAATGCTCGAAGCCTGAATGGTAAATTGGATGAAATCAGAGTAATGTTGGTCACTGAAAAAATTGACATTTTGTGTGTCTCAGAAACATGGTTTGATTCACGAACCCAAAGTTCATTTTTTAACATTCCTGATTACGTGTTGTACCGCTACGATGGCGCTAAAACCAGCCGAGGTAGTGGATCTTGTATTTTTGTGAAAGAAATGTACTCAACATCTTCACTACTAGTGAATAAAGTTTGCGAAGGCATTGAAATGGTTTGGTTAGAAGTGCAAATAAATAAACACAAATCAATAATCATTGGCAGCCTTTACCGGCACCCATCGTCTCCCCTAAATCGAACACTAGATTTCATTGAGGAAACCTTCAAAGAAATCCTTCAGGCAAAAAGATCATTCTTTGCTTTCGGAGATTTCAATGTTGACCTAACGGATAAAAACAATCAGCTAAGCAAACTATTGTATAAACTAAGCTTATCACAAATGGTCAAAGAACCGACTCGCATCACTAAAATCTCTGCAACTCTCCTCGATCTAGCAATCACAAATAATCCCACCGCAATACTTAGTACAGTAATATCACCTTCTATTTCCGATCACCACTCTATAGAATGTGAAATTAATATTGCGAAGGAAAGACAAAAATACCGCTTAATGACCTATCGCTCGAAAAGGCACTATTCAGCAGAACTATTTCAAGAAAAACTACTCGATAGGTCTACCGAATTCCAGAAAATGATGCAATCTGACGATGTTGATATACAAGTGTCAATTTTCAACGAGAACTTCACAGCAGCTCTCGACGAATGTGCACCTTACGTCACCAAAAAAACCAAGCCAAAACGAACTGTTTGGATCACTGACGAAGTTAAAGAGATGAGCAGAATAAAGAAAGCTAACTTGCGAGAGTACAAAAACAATAGATCAAACAGTACCTTGTACAAGAGATATAAAGAACATGAAAAAATTCTTCGAAAGAAAATCACTGAAGCGAAACAAACTCACTTCCACCAGGCACTGATAACGGCTAAAAATAACCCGAAGCGAACTTGGGAAATCATTAGTGAGGTAGCCCCATATAAAAATTTAGATCGCATAAGTAATTTTGAAAATCCCTTGGCAACAGCCACGGATTTCAACACATTCTTTTCAAAAGTAGGGGCTCAAGTTTTCAGTGAGGTGTGTACCAATCCAGATGAAACGACAATTGAAAATTCATGCCCCACTGCACCCTCGAGGACTGATGTCAAGTGGAGACCACGCCCTGTCGATTTACCAGAGTTACGAAACATCTTATACTCACTAAAAAACACAAAGGCAGTTGGACATGATGGTATCAGTCTTCAATATATCAAAGATAGTTTCCCTGTTACAGCACCATGGATTCGTCTGATAATTAATACATCAATAGTAACCAATACGTTTCCAAACCAATGGAAACACTCCATTATTAGACCGTTGCACAAAAGTGGTGACCTAAATACAGCATCAAACTACAGGCCCATCAGTTTTTTGCCTGTCATGTCCAAACTACTGGAGAAAGTGGTGACAAATCAACTGTCATTTCACCTGGACGAGTCAAATTTACTCCACCAAAATCAATATGCCTATAGAAGAAATACTAGCACTCAAGACGCTCTGCTCAATATATCTGAAAAAATATACAGTGACATCGATCAAAAGAATGTAACACTCTTGCTACTACTCGATCTCTCTAAGGCGTTCGATAGCGTCCAACATGAAAGACTTCTACGTAAAATACTGAACTTGGGAATAGACACGCAATGGTTTGAAAGTTACTTGTCAAATCGATCTCATGCAGTCCGCATAGAAAACAAATTGTCCCCATTCATTCAAAATAATTTTGGTGTTCCCCAAGGATCCATTCTTGGTCCGCTACTGTTTTCTATTTTCATTAATGATTTCCCTCCAATGCCTTCTAACACACGGATCTCTATGTATGCAGATGATGTTCAAATTGCAATAACAAGTTCTGTATCGGAAATACCACAGACGCAAATTAAAGCCGAAACTTTACTGACTAGCCTGAAATCATGGTACGACCGAAATGGTCTCAAATTAAATGCTAACAAAACACAATGCATCATTTTTGGATCCAAAGATGCAATTAAAAAAACTTCAGATCTTACTCTTGCAGTTGGAAATGATAAAATTGATGCATCAGAAAAAGTTAAAAATCTAGGTATCTGGTTCGATAGAAATATGTCCTTCAAATCTCACGTTGAGACTACTTGCAACAAAATCTACGGAACTTTAATGTTTTTTCATCGAATAAAAAGTATGCTAGACGAAAAATCCAGATTATTAGCCATTCAATCCCTTGTGTTATCGCGCATTGACTACTGCAGCCTAGTATGGGGAGACTTACCTCAATACCTTCAAAGGGACTTACAAAAATGCATGAATTTTGCAGCCAAGGTGGTATGCAACGGTAATTTCAAAAGACGTGATCACGTAACCCCTCTCCTCAATAAACTCGGCTGGATCCCTATCCAAGAAAGGCTCCTCATGCAGAAGGCCCAATACGTATTCTCCTCGTTATATCTTCCTCAGAGCAATGCTGAGATAGTGCGTTTCCATCCACCCACTGTAACCAATCAAAAACCGAACAGAAACAATAATGTCTTAGTCAACTATCGTTCATCTCACTTAGGGCAGAAGGCTCTGTCCATATCAGGCGCCTTACTGTGGAACAAACTTCCCCTGAGTATTAAAGTCCCTCAAAGACCGAGAGAATTTAAAGCCAAAAGAACTCGTCATCTTGTGTCTCAATAATAATCCTTAGTTACAGAACATACTGAATGAGTACTGACGAATCTCATTTACCTGGTATCTCCATTGCTGAACAATCTCCCTCGCTCATTGTGTTATAATTCAAGACATCAAACAACAGTTTTGAAGTATGCGTAGGTATTATGATTTGACCGCCTATACGTTGTCATTTGCAAACATGCTTACTTGTATATGTGTGTACGTATATAGGTGTATGTGCGCATATGGGTGTGTATATGTGCACGTACAACTGTGTGCACTAGAGTAGATGAACCAGTCGAAGGTGCATTTTATGTCATTCCTCTCCGTTTCTGTGCAAGCATCAAACTAGACCGTCATGGTACCTATGTGTGTGTGTGTTGATCAATTACAGACATTCTGCACCATATTACAAAGATAATGTATTTTTTCTAATATGAAATTGTAAAGCATCCATGTAAAAAAAAATAAATTCGTTGTGTGATCATCCATTTATACTGCAGTAATATACTTATTCGGCCTATAGTTATATGCTTATAATAATGTGATACCTATGTTTGTTTATCAATTGACGACAATTTGCGCCATATTTCAAAGATAATGTGATTTTTTTTTTCTAATATGAAACCATTATAGGACATTAAGGTTTTCTTTCTTATTCACGTCCCACAATCGTTTTCATGTTTCTGACTTAAGTAGACTGTTTTGTGCCACTATTTTTAGTACGAAATTTTATAAAATTCATGCTATAATAAAAGATATTTTCTCCGTTTCCCTCGATTGGAATTCTGATTTATACTGACTAGTTTACGCTGATATTTGCGCACATGCTTACTTGTGTAAATGTGTACGTGTCCACGCTATGCGTATGACACTCTGTAGAATGCGTATGTATTGCCTCGATGTATAGAAATGCATTTGCGTATGCTTACGAGTCAGGTGTAAATATGTGCGTGGGTATATGTGTGCATGTGTATGTGTAAATATTTACATGTATACGTGCATATATGTGTGTACTAGACTGACAACTAGCATTTTACTAGAGATAATGGTCTTTTTTTCAGTGCACTCTCAACTTGTAACATTACCTAACTCGTCATATCTTTAGTATTGTAAAGCATTCATGTAAAAACTATACATTTGTTGTGCGATCATCCATTTATATTTAAATAAAATGCTTGTTAACTAATGACCGTTATGTTAAAATTGTTGAATCAGAAATGCAAAACCTATAATCTTCTTGGTCCTCTTGCTTATATGTACACACGTGTGTGTCCATGTTAACGAAACCGGTGTTTTTCGTAACCTGGGCACACACATGGCCGTAAAACGCGTGTATATATATGTGTGTGTGTGTGTATGTGTGTGAGTGTGTGTATGGATATATACACACATGCATACGTATATGTACATATGTGTGTATGTGGGTATATATTTATATATATTTTTCTTTTTTTTATGCTTCCTCAAAATGACACCTGTAAACATTGACCGAAACAAGCGATTTCATGTATTATTTCCTGGCGTCAAGAATTGCGAAGTCTTATGTCATGTACATGTAAACTGTCAAAAGTGTTTTCACCCCACAATGAAAATGCATCGTCCATGAAATTGTGTTATCTCTTACAATTTTCATTACATGTATTATCAGATGTAGATTAAGCTAGATTAGGAGTTCATTGCCCTCAATCATTTCTTTTGACTAGTGACACGAGTTTTTCAATACTCGTGTGTGTGTATCATCTAAGTGTATTAATTTTAAGATATTTTAAAAACCAATGATGGTACTTTTGTACCATCTCTATTGGAAATAAACCATTTTTTTCTTTTTTATGTGTACATATATGTGTATATATTTACATGTATGTGTGCACATATGTGTGTGCTAAACTGACAACTAGCATTTTACTAGAGATAATGGTCATTTTCTGTTCACTCTCAACTTGTAACATTACCTAACTCGTCATCTCTTTATTATTGCAAAGCATTCATGTACCAACTATACATTTGTTGTACGATCATCCATTTATATTTAAATAAAATGCTTATTAACTAACGACCGTTATGTTAAAATTGTTGAATTAGAAATACAAAACTTATAATCTTCTTGGTCCTCATGCTTATGCGTACATATACATATATATATATATCTGTATGTGTGTGTGTATGTATGTATGTATATATGTATGTACGTATATATATGTATATGGATTTGTATTTATATATATACATTTTTTTTTTCATGCTTCCTTAAAATGACACTTTTGAACATTTGCCGAAACAAGCGATTCATATATTATTTCCTGGCATCAATAATTGCGAAGTTTTATGTCATGTACATGTAAACTGTCAAAAGTTTTTTCACCCCACAATGAAAATGCATCGTCCATGTATTTGCGTTATCTCTTATAATTATCACTACATGTATTGTCAAATGTAGATTAAGCAAGATTAGGAGTACATTGCCCTCAATCATTTATTTTCGACTAGTGACACGAGTTTTTCAATACTCGTGTGTGTGTATCATCTAAGTGTATTAATTTTAAGATATTTAAAAACCAATGATTGTAATATTGTACAATCTCTATTGGAAATAAAGTTTTTTCTTTCTTTCTTTCTTTCTTTCTTTCTCGTGATGCCGGTAGCAATTTATGCTGGTACCACATGAAATTTGGTGACCAAGCTCGCAAATGTGCCTCTAGATACTGTCCGCGTTATACCGAAATGACTTCGGGAAACGCCAACAGCAACGCACAGTAGCGAGTACTGCGTTGCCTCATTCCCAGACTACTCGCCTCCTTACTATTCTCGATCCCGTTACCAAATATCGATTCCTCATCGACACTGGCTCAAGCGTGTCAATTATCCCAGCCACGGCAAAAGACAAAAACAACCCATTGTTGGCGACATTACGCGCCGCAAACGGCACGCCAATTCCGTGTTACGGTGAAAGAGTATTAGAGTGCAGTCTGGGATTGAGGCGATCTTTCCTTTTCACCTTCTTAATCGCGGAAGTCCAAGAGCCTATCATTGGCGCAGATTTCCTAGAGAAGTATGGGATTATTGTAGATGTTAAAAACCGTAGAATTAGGGACGAGGAGACACAGATCTCAATTCCCGCTGGTAGCATAACTAGAGCAAATGTCTTGCATTCCTTCTCGATTGCTTTCAAGGAGGAGTGCATGTTTGAACAAGAACTTAAAAATTTCCCAGCATTAACAAACCCTACCTTAGCTTCTCATAACATGCAAACATGCACAAAGCACTTCATAGAGACGCAAGGTCCGCCAGTTTTCTCCCGTGCTAGGCGACTGCCGCCTGATCGATTGGCGTTAGCCAAGAGAGAATTCGCGCGCATGCAAGAATGTGGCATCATCCGCACCTCCAAAAGTCCTTGGGCTAGTCCTCTTTTGCTAGTACCCAAGGCTAACGGTGAATTCAGACCGTGCGGGGATTTCCGCAGGTTGAACGCCGTTACTTTACCTGATCGATACCCTATTCCCTACCTTCATGATTTCAGTGCAAATTTAGAGGGAGCACAAATTTTCTCTAAGATAGACCTGCAGTCTGCCTTCCATCAAATCCCCTTGGACGAGTCTGCGATTCCTAAGACCGCGGTAATCACTCCGTTTGGTCTCTTTGAATTCCTCAAGATGCCATATGGCTTGAGGAACGCTCCTCAGACGTTCCAAAGGCACATGGCTGAAATTTTCTCTGATCTCACTTTCGCCTATGTCTATCTAGACGACATCCTAGTGGCATCCACAACCCCAGAGTTGCACAAAGACCATCTTAGGGTCGTTTTTCAAAGACTGTCCGACAATGGACTCCTCGTAAATCCTGAGAAATGTGAGTTCGGAAAGTCATCACTGATTTACTTAGGTCATGAAATCTCTAGCCTAGGTCTAAAACCTTTGCCTTCCAAAGTAGAAGTGATCAAAAACTTTCCTCTTCCACAGACCCAGAAGGAACTAAGAAGGTTCCTAGGTTCTGTTAACTTCTATCATCGTTTCATACGCAACTGTGCCCAAACTTTAGCGCCCTTGTCTGACCTCCTCGAACCGAAACGAAAAGGCAAATCTATTGAGGTAAAATGGACAGAAGAAGCGCGCAAAGCTTTTGAGACAATCAAGCACAAGTTAGCTTTCGCGACTGAACTATCCTACCCTATTGCTAATGCTGATTTCAGCCTCGTTGTGGACGCATCCAGTACCGCCGTAGGTGCTGTTTTGCAACAACAAGTAGGTACTAATATCTCTCCTCTTGCTTTCTTTTCCAAAAAGCTGTCGCCCACTAAGCGTGCTTATAGCGCGTTCGGTAGGGAACTTCTTGCTATCTACTTATCTGTGAGACACTTTCGCTATGCTCTAGAGGCGAGGGAGTTTGTGATCTACACAGATCACAAACCTCTGACCTCAGCGATCAAAATGCCTTCTGAAAGACATTCCCCAAGGGAAGCTCGACACTTGTCGTTTATAAGTCAGTTTACCACTGACATCCGTTTCATAAAAGGGTTGGACAATACTGTCGCTGACTGTCTTTCCAGAATCAACACTGTCCAAACCAGTGGTGAAATCACCTTCGGCAACATTGAAAGAGCGCAGAAGGAGGATCCTGAACTTCAGGACCTTCTCAAACCTTCTAACACTTCCTCTCTGAAGTTAACCTTGGTTGACGGCGTGTACCGTGATGCCGAGCGACTTTCTCGTTTGTACCTTCCTGCAACTCTCCGCAGAGTAGCTATCCTGCATTACCATTCTCTCTCTCACCCTGGTATTAACCGTACATTGCGTTTGATTTCTGATCGTTACGTCTGGCCAGCGATGCGTAAGGAGGTCAAGCAAATTGTGCAAAATTGCCATGCATGTCAGAGTAGTAAAGTGGTGAAACATAATCGTGCAGCGCTGCAGAGCTGTGCATTCACAGGTTACAAGTTCGACTCGGTCCACCTAGATTTGGTGGGTCCTTTGCCTTTATCGCGCGGTTATTCTTATTTGTTGACCATCATCGATAGATTCACACGTTGGGTTGAGGCTGTCCCTCTTCCTGATACCCAAACCGAGACTGTAGCGCGCGCTTTCATGTCAAACTGGATCTCTAGATTTGGTGTCCCCTTAAAGGTCACGCATGACCGGGGATCACAATTTACCTCCAAATTCTGGAGTGAGCTCAGCAATGCTTTAGGTTGTACTAACACCTCTACGACCTCTTACCATCCGCAGTCAAATGGACTTATTGAGAGAGTCCACAGGGACTTGAAGGCTGCATTACGTTGCTTGAACTGCAGTCACGATTGGACTGACAGACTTCCAGTTGTATTGTTGAGCATCCGCAATCTGTACAGACAAGATCAGCAGTGCACAGCAGCAGAGATGCTCTATTGTCAGACACTTCGTCTCCCCGGCGACATTGTTGACCCAAAACCTTTGCCTGAATTTTCATCCGCTGACCGTTCCGCATATGTAACCTGCCTAAAAGATTGCATGCGCCAGATCAAGTATGTGGCTCCGCGAATGCCTCAGACTGAGGACAAACTGGATCCTGCCCTGCGAGACTGCACACATGTGTATGTCCGAAACGACGCCATCAAACCTACACTCACGCGCCCTTATGATGGCCCATTCAAAATAATCAAACGCACGCCCAAGTATTTTGTCCTGGAAAGATCGGGTTCACACGACCCCGTGAGCATTGATCGATTAAAAGTCGCGTACACTTCCGATCATAGTGTAACTGCTAAACCATCATTCTCTCCACAGAATTCTCCTTCCACTGAGACTCGATCATATCTACCATCTCAGCTTCCTCAGTTGGCTGCAATGTTGCCTAGTCAACTTGAGTGTAACCCTTTCTATGTGCCTGTACATTCAAACCCTATCTCTAACCCTGTCGTAGATTCTAACTCTAGCCCTCTTACTGACACAGCGACAAGTCTGGAGAGACCAGACGAGCCCGCTGCAGTAACTCCTGTTCCTAGGACTCTTGCCGATCTAAACTTGCAGACCCGTTTGGTGAAACTTCCCCGCTCAGTATCATTTGCCAATTGCCGAACCCGGCAGGGTCGTGTAGTTCGCCCTCCTTCCCGCTACAGATGATTGCAGCGGGTGGACCTTTCGGTCTGCGCCTTGGGGGGTAATGTAGCATACCGCTACATAAGCGTAAAAATTAGAAATTTGCCATTCTCACTGAAATAAATTAATCATTAGCATTAAAAATCTTACTATAAATTATTAATTATTTTCTACTTCTAACTCGTAATCATTGAAGTTTGTGTGTAAATACATGAGAGACCAAATAATCAATCGACATTGCGAGCCTTTAAGCACCCCGATTTGGAAACATTCAAGCGCGTCGCTTGAACTGCTCACTCTTTCTTGTGGCGTGCTAGCGTGCGAACATCACCTTGACCTCTACATCATCGCCATACACACAACACTCACAGTTTTGAATCTCCCTGGGTTCCTGAGTGCCATGCTAAATGCTATTCTCACATAAGCTGTGACTAAACTTGCCCCTACCAATATGAGGTGACATAAAATGCTAAATGCTAAGGATATGGGCTTACTAGTATCCTAGTATGCTATGCTAATATGAGCAGTAACTTAACTTGCTCCTACTAATGTGCTAATGTGCTAATGTGCCGACTTGCTTCTGCTCACATGAGCCGGATTTAACTTACTCACTCACACCTCACCTTATTTTGAGTCATTAGTTCTACCTGAGCTACGTCATTGACCCTCGCTCAATTATCTCAAATTGCCTAATTCAAGTTCCCAAATACAACTCACTTGTAAAGTTCTAGGTTTTGTGAACTTCAAGTTTGGTGGCTTAACTCAAGTTTTACTTTAGAAAGGTTTGCATTCTATGCTTATCTAGATTTTTGAAGGATAAAGTTGAATGTTGAGGAATTTAACTATTTCACAAGATGTTCATTTCATAATGGCGAGGTCACCAGTGTTTTTCCAAACACACTTAATTGCTAATTGAATGATTTACGGCATCTGACATCTGAGAAGTTAAGTGTGCGGGGTTCGGACGCGATCTTTCCGGCGTCTTTAATCAAAAACAAAATACTATAATTTTCACCTCGGAACTGGACCATCGAAAGGATAAGAAAGTAGATATGGTTATTTAATTCTGGCCTGGTTTTATTGGAGGCTGTCAGATTGGGTCTTCCAGGTGCGCTGATGTTGACGTCCGATCTTGAGTAGGGACTGCAACAGGCTCACAGCTGCGTCGGTATGCGGAAGTGTAATTGTGGAGAAGGTCGTGTGCAATGGTATCCCGTGGTTAGTGACGGCAATAGCGTCTCTGATAAGTGAGGACGGTAAGTTGCAATTCCTCTAGTGGTGTTAGAATATAGACTTGCAGGTTATGCAGCAGTTGGGTTAGCTGTAACCAATGATGTCTGAATTCTGAGTCAGGTGGAGGAATTGGATACTTGCTCTTGCCGTCCAGTAATGGGGGGTTTATTAGAAGTGAAAAGGCAACAATGAAGGAGGCAGTTGTTTTGCCAAGTCTGGCTACCGGGTTATTTTACCCTTTTGATATGATCGGCAAGGTAAGGGTAGGTGACGTGGCAGTGGAATGTAAAGTGTCTCGTAGCTTCCTGTACGGAATAAGACGCTGGGTGAAATTGCACACGGTATTAAAACACATATCAACACATGCTATGCTGCAAACAATCTGGCATTAACATGCCGCCTCAAAGCGAGGAGTCTCTTCGAAAAACGACCCCCACCAGCACTCTGGCGCCGGAGTGCAAGTGGGGAGCAACTTCGGAGCACTGACAATTTGCTCGGAGCCAGATCTTAATTCTAATATTTCTAACAGCATGAAGCTAAAAATTCTACACTAGTAATTCACACAGGCAAAACTTTGCCTGGCGAAACTAAGATGGCATAAGCAGTGAACTGAGTATCCTGCCTCACTTAATTAATAGCTAATGGTAAAAATCTACAGCATCTGCTAAATGCAAATGAACTAGAAAACACATGTTCCCAGTTCTTCCTAACTGAAATAATCCATGTACAATGACTAAGAATTATACAATTACCATCTAACTAAACCTAAAAAAAACATCAATAATATTTAATGTATAAATACTGATTCTATGAGGAAAATCAGGTATTTAGTTATTGGTATTCACCTAACATTCAAGACAATGGTAAGTTGAGGCAATTCAGCTTAATAATTACCATCTAACTAAACTAAAAAAACGTCAATAATATTTAATGTATAAATACTGATTCTATGAGGAAAATCAGTTATTTAGTTATTGGTATTTACAAGGTTTGTTCTGATTATCATCACAACAAAGGTTGACTATAAAATTTGTTATGAATGATTTTTAATGTTGACTGTACATAAAAACTACAACCACGTGATTATATCAAAACCCTACTTAATTGAAAATACAGCTGTGACAAAATACAGCTGTCAAAAAATTGAGAATGATAATTTGATTGCTTTGATTAAAAAAACATTAAAGAAATAAATTGATAATTTGGTGCAAGTCTAACTTGATCACACAAATAACACCATATTGAATATTGGCTAAAGAAGTTATTTTTGATACAAAAGGGAAAATCCTAATCTTGATACAAATAACACCATATTGAATATTGGCTAAAGAAGTTATTTTTGATACAAAAGGGAAAATCCTAATCTTGAGACAAATAACACCATATTGAATATTGGCTAAAGAAGTTATTTTTTATACAAAAGGGAAAATCCTAATCTTGATACAAATAACACCATATTGAGTATTGGCTTGTGAAAAATATTAAAAATAAAAAGGGGAAATTTATAATTTGATAAGAATAACACCATCTTAAATATTGGCTTATGAAAAATATGAAACATCAAAAGGGAAAATTTCCCTTAAAAATGGCTTTACATGAAATAATGAATTGACAATTTCATTATCTGAAAATAGTGACAGTAACTAGGTAGCTACTACTCATGCTGAAAAGAATAATTCTCCTGGTTAGTCCAACCAGTTGCTTCTAATTAAGCTCCTAAGCATTTCGCAAACTGGCAAATTTAGTCAATTTTCTCACTACGTGCACAATACTATTGTTGACAATTTACATATAATACCTAAATATAGTTACCCGTAGATTATCACACACAAAAGCACAGTATTACAATCTCACCAGCCAACAACACCTAGATATGCACTCTCTGTATGACATGAGACAATGAGTGCTAGATCGCATACGATGTTGCTGTCGCGCGTCCGTGAGAGGTTCCGTTAAGAAGCAAATGTGAATTTTTAGAGATTGAATTTATTTCGTTACACAATTTTAATAAAATTGAGGATAGAGATTAGTGAATTTCGTAATGTGATTTTATGCTAATGGTCGAATTTATTTTACTGAATTTTTAGATGATCGTTCTGAGAATTTCATCATTCACTACACACTTGTGGTGCCCGGAAAAATTACTGAATACTTAATACAAATTTAGAATTTAATATTAAAAGTAATTTTGTAACTTTAAAAGTCTTTTATTTAAAAGATAAATAAATATTAAAATAGATAAAATCTACACCGTCTCATGAGACGAGTTCAGTGCCACTTTATGGCAACATTCACGCTCTTCAAGCAGGGTTCGCTGTTCAGCAGCCCATTCCTCCGCTAAACTTCATAGTGTAAACAAGTGCTCCGATCAAACTGGTGAGTCGCTGCTTTCGGTTATATCTATTTTGTGTGTTTAAGACCTTTTAGGCAGTGTCATGTACGAATCAAGGTTTTTGTGAAAATAAGAATCTCATTGATGTATCATAGTGTTTAGTATTAAGTAATGTATTGAGGATGTAAAATTGATAATATCTAACGAACGAGCCGACCGGCTCATAGTGTCAAGCATTGTGTTGCGGCGTCGCAGAGCCATAAGTGTTACGACAACTTCTTCAGTGATACGTTCCCTCGTTCTTTAAATGATGTGTTTAAGTTAGAAATCCCTATGCATAAAGTAATTAGTTTAGCTCGCGCGTGTTCAAGTGTTATTAAAAGAGATGAGTGGAACGAATTAAATTAAATTACCAAGATTAAAATAATTATCTTGTCTACGCCCGTCAGTTCTATTACAATTGCCAGTAAATCTATCTCGTATTGTTATTCGAATACGATTAGTAATGCTGACGTGTAAATGCTTTGGTTTGTACAGTTATGTATTTTGTTCCTCTGTTAGGCGACTTACATTACTAACGCCTGGTTTTCATGTGTTGTGCAGATCATCAATCGTGCTACCCCCTTTGACCTTAGTCTTTTTCTTTTTACCCCTTCGTACTTTACACCTTTTGTCCTTTGTACGCCTGCACTGCTGATATCACTTATTTTAGAGGACATATTTTCCTTTAACTCGAACTACCCGATTTCGAGATACTCTCTATAATTGTTTAGCTCACTTTAGCACGTTAGCAAGGCGTTGAGTCACGCTTCCTAAACGTTGCACCTCGTCGTTTAGAGTTGGTTTCCACGTACTATGAAATAAACACCGTGATCGTCCCAGTCTATTAATGTCCTCAAATAGTACGACTTTCTTTCAATAATCTCGCGGGAAGTACACACGGAAAATAACAGTACTCCCATATTCTGGTGACCCCTTTCGCTCCAACACCCACCTTCGCTATTTTCACCCAACTCATATTTTTCCTCATTCATAAAAATACACCCATTATACATAATTATAATAACAAAGGGGGTAGCATAGCCGATCGCCGAAGCCAGCAGCCGAACTCCTGCAAGCCAACCGGTGGACGCCGACACCAAGAACCAAGAAAAGAAGACCCCAGGGCGTACAAGAGCCGAAGACTGCAAAATTATCGTGAGTAGCGAATTCACCAGTGATCGAGCACATATTTTTTTTTTATTTTGAATATTTTATGTTTTATTGATTTGCTTTTCATGGCATAAGTAGTGAGTCCATTCCGGTGCACCATAGTATATTCCGCAAGCGAGCTTTTTTCTATATTTCCTATTCCTTTTTTTTTTTTTCTTTTATTGATTGCTTTTTCCAGCGAGTTTCCCCTATTGCGACGTTTTCTCTATTTCCCGCACTACATTTTTCCTCCAACTTCTATCGCTATAACTATTATATTTCACATTATTTTTTTTTCCCCCTTTTCCGCGAACGTATCCTATTTTCGACGTTTCCTGTATTTACGCATCGCATTTATTTCAATTTTTCAAATTCTTTCGCTAGATATATATTTCTCCTTTTCCTATTTTCATTGGGGGAGCAAAGAAATGGAACCCCCACCACCAAACAATAACGGTCAAGACACCGTAGACGACAATGAGCCGCACATTCCCACAAACGCAGCATTGGTACGTCCCCCCGACTTTGATGAGGCTTATCCTCACATGTTTTTCAACATTCTCGAAAGCCAGTTTATTGTCGCCGGGGTGCGTCGCTCATCGTTAAAGTTCCACCACGCATTAGGCGCGTTGAGTAGCCGCATAGCTCGTCATATACCACAAACGCTCATAGAGGCAGCTGATTATGAGGGGTTAAAAGAGTTTGTGCGTGCACGGTACTCCCGATCCGAAAAGGAACTCTTTGATGAGCTCCTTTCACAGAAGGGGTTGTATTGCCATGACAGACCTAGGGAATTTCTGTCAAAGCTACGCACTTTAGCCGCTGAAAGCAACTTAGGCCTGTCGGAGGATTTCCTCCGACTCAAGTTCGTGAGCAGTTTGCCTGAAGCCATACGCCCCTGGATAGCCGCGCGCCAGGAGCACGACTTGGACACTATGGCGTCCATTGCAGAAACCTACATGGAGTACCTTCCACGACATCAGGTAGCTGCTGTGGAACCAAATTTTAGGGAAAGGGCACCTGAGGCGGGAGCACACATGAATTACCGAAGTAACGCCCGGAACGCACACGAGGAGAGAATTGGGAAATATGACAGCCCCAACATACCAATAGGTGTCAGAGCTTTTCGTTCAAACCAGCGTCCTAGGGTCTGTAGAGCACACCTTTACTATGGGGATGAAGCTAGATCATGCCGGCGCTGGTGCTCTAATTACAAACCCGGTTTGCCGGTCTCTCGACCCTCAAGTAGAGCTCCTTCTCCCGCTAGACCTGCTAGCCCGTTCCGTAGGTCGGAAAACTAGATCGGTCGTCTGTTCAAGCTGTGACCGTCGGACGACCGCTTTCAGTAAGCGCACGTATAGGTCGCAGTGAGGTTAATCTGCTCATCGATACAGGGGCGGGGATTAGCATTTTACCACCCTCCTGTGAGGTAGGATACCTACGTCCCACTGCAGTAACACTCTCTACAGCGTCAGGGGAAAGAATTAATTGCAGAGGCGAGGCCGATCTTGTAGTGGACATTAAAGGGTTGGGAAGATCTTTGCAATGGACATTCGTCATTGCGGAGGTAGTTCAGCCAATCCTAGGAATTGATTTCTTGGCCGCGCACTCGATACTTGTTGACTGCCAGAACAGTAATCTAATAGATACCTTGACAGGTAGGAAAATTCCCCTTCATTTTTCGAAGGATCCCTTAACCGCGTACTCCGCTGATTTGACCCAAATAGATCCCCGTGTACGCAAAATCTTGGCCGACCACCCGATTTTGACCTCTCCCTTACGACTCGGTTCAAACGATGCATCAACCGACTGCCCCGTGCAGCACTCAATTGATACTGGTTCTTGCTCCCCCGTCCACTTCAAGCCACGACCGTTAACGGGTTCTAAACTTGAAGCAGCTCGAAGGGAATTTGAATTTCTGTTGAATGCAGGCATCATTAGAAGGTCCAATTCTCCTTGGGCATCGCCGTTGCACCTCGTTCCAAAGAAGGAACCTGGTAAATGGAGACCTTGTGGAGATTACCGTGTACTTAACTCTCTCACTGTATGTGATAGATACCCTATTCCTCACCTTCGCTCTCTGACAATGTCCTTGCACTCAAAAAAAATCTTTTCTAAGCTCGATCTAGAGCGCGCTTACCTACAAATTCCTGTTGCTCCTGAATCTATCCCTAAAACTGCTGTAACGACTCCATTTGGCTTGTATGAATTTTTGTACATGCCTTTTGGATTAAAGAATGCCGGTCCGACGTTTCAGAGGTACATAGATGCCCTATTCGTTAACGTAAAAAACGTCATCGTCTATTTGGATGATATTCTCATTGCCTCCGAAACCGAGGAAGAGCACTTAAATGATGTGTCCACTGTTCTTACCCTTCTCGCTCAACATAAATTGCGATTGTCGATTGACAAGTGCAGTTTCTTCCAATCTAAACTGACCTTCCTTGGCTATGAGGTGAGCGCGGACGGCATACGACCTCCCGCTGACAGAGTGGCTGCGATTGCCGACTGCGCCCGTCCTCAATGTTCTCGAGACTTGCGACGTTTTATGGGCATGCTTAATTTTTTTCGCCCCATGATCCCTTCTTTTGCCACCAAAGCTCTCGGTCTAACCGAACTCTTGCGTAACTATCCGTCAACTAAACAATTGCCTTGGACTGAGGCAGCAGAGCAATCTTTTAGTGACCTAAAACAGGCTCTCGCCGACTGTCCAACTCTTCATTTTCCTTCTCCTGATGCTTCTGAATATCATCTTGTTTCCGATAGTTCTAACTTCGCTGTTGGAGCAGCACTGTACCAACTGATTGACTCCCAACCTGCACCTGTCGCTTTCTTTTCTAAGAAACTTTCCGATGTTCAAAAGACGTACTCGACGTACGATCGTGAGCTACTTGCCGCATTCCTAGCGGTGCTGCACTTCAAATCACTCGTTGACGGTCACTCAGTGACATTGTTCACTGACCACAAGCCACTCGTGTCGGCTTTTTACTCCAAAACTCTTGCTAAATCAGATAGGCAGCAAAGACAGTTGTCTTTCCTGTCGGAATACGTGACATCAATAGAGTATATTAAAGGAGATCTGAACGTAGTAGCAGACTGCTTGTCGCGCCCCGTGTGCGCAACATCGGTGGACGTTTTCGATCTCAAAAAGCTGGCTATAGCCCAAGCTGACGACCCTGAAACGAGTGTTTTGAAAGAAAGGCTGACACCCTTCGATATTGCCCCTGATCTTAAACTATGGTGCGATTCCTCTACCGATTGTCCTAGACCCTATGTTCCCCTTGCTTGTCGCGAGCAGATCATGGCATTCTTGCACAATCTCGCACATCCGGGCTATAAAAATACTACCAAAAATGTGAAAGCCCGGTTTTTCTGGCCCAATATGGACAAAGATGTCCATCGTTTCGTCCGATATTGTGAAAATTGTCAGCAGGCAAAAGTGCATAAACACACCAAATCTCCTGTTAGCCCTATCGCTCCGCAATCTGATCGTTTCCACACTGTCCACATCGACATTGTGGGCCCTCTTCCTCCTGCTTCCTTACCTACTCCTACAACTTCTTTACCCTTCAAGTACCTATTGACTTGCATTGATCGCGCTACTAGATGGTGCGAAGCTGTTCCTCTGGTTGATACCACTGCTTCCTCGATCGCCATTGCCTTCGTATCCGGATGGATATCACGCTTTGGTGTCCCGTTGGAAGTGGTGACCGACAGAGGTGCACAGTTTGAGGGAGAACTTTTCAGTGAATTAGCGAACCTCCTAGGTTTTCACCATGTTCGTACGTGCAGCTACAGGCCTCAGTCCAATGGCCTAGTTGAAAGATTGCACCGAACTCTTAAAGCGGCCATTATGGCCCGTAGAGAAAATTGGTATTTCTCCCTTCCTATCGTTCTGCTAGGCTTGCACATGACTCCAAACTCTTCTGGTTTTTCTCCTTTCACCGCCGTGACCGGCGCCTATATGCTTTGTCCTCAACCTTTAGTTGCCGATGCAAGGCCTAGAACATTTTCTTCGGACGTTATCCAAACCTTTGTCAACGAAATGCATAAGTTCGATTTCCGACGCCTTTCCGAAGGCTCGTGCCATGATTCACCACCTGTTTACGTGCCCGTTGACTTGCAGAATTGCGAAAAAGTTTGGTTGCGAGTCGACCGGATCAAGAGGAGCTTAGAAGCCCCATATTCAGGTCCTTACGAAGTCCTAGAGCGTAACCCAAAATTTTTTAAGCTTAAACTTCCTCAGGGTGATTCAAACGTATCGATTGATCGTTTGAAACCCGCCTATAGTCGTACCCCTACCTCTTCTAAACCCTCTTCTACACCCTCATCTCCGACTCCTCCTGAACCTCCTCCTCCTCCTCAGCCTTCTCCGCGCTGTCCTGAGGTCATTTCAGCACCCTCGCTACCTCCTCCTCGCACTAGATCGGGTCGTACCGTTCGTTTCAAACCCTCAGCGGACTACCACTATTTTGGTGTCTGAGGGCGCTCCGCGTCTGGCCGGGGTAGTGCTGTGGTGCCCGGAAAAATTACTGAATACTTAATACAAATTTAGAATTTAATATTAAAAGTAATTTTGTAACTTTAAAAGTCTTTTATTTAAAAGATAAATAAATATTAAAATAGATAAAATCTACACCGTCTCATGAGACGAGTTCAGTGCCACTTTATGGCAACATTCACGCTCTTCAAGCAGGGTTCGCTGTTCAGCAGCCCATTCCTCCGCTAAACTTCATAGTGTAAACAAGTGCTCCGATCAAACTGGTGAGTCGCTGCTTTCGGTTATATCTATTTTGTGTGTTTAAGACCTTTTAGGCAGTGTCATGTACGAATCAAGGTTTTTGTGAAAATAAGAATCTCATTGATGTATCATAGTGTTTAGTATTAAGTAATGTATTGAGGATGTAAAATTGATAATATCTAACGAACGAGCCGACCGGCTCATAGTGTCAAGCATTGTGTTGCGGCGTCGCAGAGCCATAAGTGTTACGACAACTTCTTCAGTGATACGTTCCCTCGTTCTTTAAATGATGTGTTTAAGTTAGAAATCCCTATGCATAAAGTAATTAGTTTAGCTCGCGCGTGTTCAAGTGTTATTAAAAGAGATGAGTGGAACGAATTAAATTAAATTACCAAGATTAAAATAATTATCTTGTCTACGCCCGTCAGTTCTATTACAATTGCCAGTAAATCTATCTCGTATTGTTATTCGAATACGATTAGTAATGCTGACGTGTAAATGCTTTGGTTTGTACAGTTATGTATTTTGTTCCTCTGTTAGGCGACTTACATTACTAACGCCTGGTTTTCATGTGTTGTGCAGATCATCAATCGTGCTACCCCCCTTTGACCTTAGTCTTTTTCTTTTTACCCCTTCGTACTTTACACCTTTTGTCCTTTGTACGCCTGCACTGCTGATATCACTTATTTTAGAGGACATATTTTCCTTTAACTCGAACTACCCGATTTCGAGATACTCTCTATAATTGTTTAGCTCACTTTAGCACGTTAGCAAGGCGTTGAGTCACGCTTCCTAAACGTTGCACCTCGTCGTTTAGAGTTGGTTTCCACGTACTATGAAATAAACACCGTGATCGTCCCAGTCTATTAATGTCCTCAAATAGTACGACTTTCTTTCAATAATCTCGCGGGAAGTACACACGGAAAATAACAGTACTCCCATACACTCACCCTGCCTACTCCATCGCGTGACGGCCTTCGCCAACGCCAGCCTGGCTCTCCGGCACGGATTGCCCACCTAGACAAGCTCTCTGAGATCAAGATCCAAGCCGGTTCTCCTTGGTTTTCCTTCAATAAACTACACGGCAGGAAAAAGCTGAGTTAACCAAAAATTGTCATTCATTATCCCTCTTATAGTCGCTCAAATTTACTTGTCGAGAGATGTTGTAGTCTTTGCCCGTCAATTCACCCCAGCGGACAATCCGACCTACACACTTCTTCATCGTTGAAAAGGAGTTTTTCTAGCATGGAAGCAAAAAATTATTTGTAGATTTGTAAACTTGTCCCAAATGGGGGACTAATTGAATTTGATTTTTTTTAAATGTTAATTATTGAGGAATTTATCGTTTTCAAAAGAGAATGTTCTTATTATTTAAAAGGGCCACCAGTGCTTTTCCAAGCACACTTAATTGCTAATTGAATGATTTAAGGCCTCTGACTCCGAAGGAGTTCTGGGTATTCAGACGCAATATATCTAGCGTCTAATAATCCATGAAACAACCAAACTACCACAAGCCAACACCGGAGGAAAATGAGAGAATAGTTTCACTCGCCGGTATGGAATTTATTGAAGAGAAGGTTGCACTCCCAGGTGCGAGGCTTGACTCTTGTTCGCGAGACTTCTTGGGGAGAGTCCGAGGCGGTTGGAGGACTTCAGACGATTCGTTCAGCTCAGGCTTGTGAAGCGCGAGCTGGAGTGTGAAGTCGATGTTTTGTAAGTGTGGGGGGGTTCCGACACTAAGTGATTGGTGATTTGAGTGCTGGGTAGGGAGTTGATTACCGGTTGGGAAAACTCGGTAGGAATTGGTGACTCTCGCCCAAATGGCCTCAACTGGATATTTTAGCGGCTTAGCTGCAGGGGTGCAGGCCTTTCCAGTATAGTGAACTTTGAATATGAGGAGAAGCTTGGAGGGAACACTTGGAGGAGAACTCGGAGGAGGTAAGCTCCTTAAATTAAGAGGTTAGGGTTTGGTTTCATACGTGTTTGTGAGTGCTTGAATGTGTGGTCCCGTCGATCCTGTGAGGGAGCAGGTGACTTGAATTATTTTGAACACAAAATTTGGGTCTATTCATACACATGTGCAAGACTGCGCAAAACTGCAACATTCACAGGATGAACAATGGCAGAGGTCTGGTGCTGAGAATCAGTCCGCAACTCTAGCGCCCGAGTCGCAGCCTGAATCATCTCAACACCAGAATCAGTGCTCCAGACCAACTGGTCACAAGCTCTATCCTGACATTGCAAGCAACAACACAACTGAGTTTAAATGAGCTACAGCCAAAATAATAGCTAAAGCACTGAGGTAATTAGATAATTAATGTACTAAAAAATATAAGTATGAGGAAAGGTGAAGTCTCTATACTCTATTATTTAGATGAGCAAGAATTGCAGCAGAAGTTACATAAAAAGGAGCAGCCCATAAACGGACACGAAAGTCACAACAACTAAGCTGAGAACAAAGTTACAGTGATTTAAAAAAGGCTCAATTAATTCATGGAAAAATATTGAACATAAGAACGCTGCTTCTATTCCTAAAAGACATGTCAAATGTAGTTAGGTATTTATGAGGGACAATTATTTATGAATTGACTTGAAATGAGTACTGCAGAAAATACAAACGCGATTTGCTGCAATATCCTATTTTATTTCTTAAGATTTTTGGACTTTAAACGTTGAGTGTTGAACGTGAAAAGGGTTCCATACTTGTTTGAATCACGACTTAATTAAAATACAAAAGTTGAGGACACAATTAATTAGAAGCTGGAACATACAAATAATTTGAGCACTAACAAATGATCTCTGTGGACATCAAAGCGTCTTAACACTTTGCTCAGCACTAAAAGACATCCTAGGAGCTAATGCCAATATCGTCTAACACTGAAGCACAACACGGAATCATCGGAGAATAGTAAACACGAAAACTATGGCAAAGATGGGGCCGTGAGCTTGAGGCTGGTGGCTAACTAACACTGGCACAGGGACAACATAGTGAATATTTCTACGACACAATAACGAGAGCTCCCTAACACGGAACAAGTTAAGACACAACACAGGAAAGTTAAGACATAATACACACTTATCGTTACACTTGATACTTACAATTGCCCCTCTGGGGCCCAAGGACTAATATCTGAAGAACACACAACGTGAAATGAGCAGTCTGCCTGGAAAATGGCTATCGAGCTTGCCAAATGGTTCTGCGCGAATGTTTCCAACGGAAGTGACTGACGGAAACGTGATCGGCAAATATTTTCGAAAACACAGTTTTGGTACAATTTTGAGTTTAATCGAATTAATTTGGTCTTGTAAAATTGTAAAAATAACTACATTTGTATAATTTAATTTTAAGATTTTAGTTTTTTAATATTTTATGAAATTAGGCTGAAGTACGGCTGAGGGCGATCGCTACAGATTATTTTAACGGTTTTTTTGTAGTGCCCGAGTGTGATGCAGAGCATTACAAATAATCAATAAAATGATATTCAAAGCGAAAGGTTGTTGGTCGCTAAAGATTAAAGGCCGGGTTAAAAAAAAACGAGCTTAACTGAACGATTGAAGAAATTTGAACTTTTTTAGTTTTCATAACTAAAAAAGCTATTTCATATCTAAGAAAAAAAGTAAGGCTTTTCTTGCCATTCCGTATTGGGGTGATATAGTATTTTTACTAATCATTTCGCATAGACTGCAAAACTACCTAGCGTATTTTCTAGATCAATTAAATCATGTTTCTTTTCCTGCTTCGCTGAATATCTAAATTTACACGTGAATTTGAACGGAATGTGTGAAAGGGCGCAAATGTATTAATAAAAATATACGTGGATCAGCAAAGATTGCTGCCGAGGATGAATAATACGCTATTCCATCTCCGTGGTAGAATGGTTGCAACAAGTTCATACCTACCATGGCACACGTGATACCTACTATGTCGCAACCACATGACAAAATATGCATTGACAATATAGCCTAGAAGAAATCTCGTTCTCAGACCTTGTGGTCGATCGACATGGAGCTAGGCCGAGAGAGACAGTTGCGTTCATTGAGATAAGACTGCTTGTGCCGAGCTCCTGTTAAAACATAGAAGAAATTTCAAGATTAAACCTAATAACTTTTTTATTTTTAATTTTCACAATACGCGCAACCGGCTCTCTCTTCTCTATCTGGGGTGGGCCGCGTAGCGGTATTTCAATTGGGGTGGGAGGGGTGTGAAGGGTATTGTGACTAATTGTTTGGATTTTTCACCGTTCCCTTGTCCACGGTATACTGTACTCATATATATATTGTAATTTTCTCTTGTATTTTTTATAATTTCCACTTGTATCTTTCTGGTTGTTTATATTACTCTCTGTTGGTGGCCCCTTTCTGGGGCTACCTTTAAAATCTGAAATGGCTGAACTGCCATTGACAAATCGTTTTAGTGATCTCAGAGAATCAGAAGATCCCTGCTCTGAAATCGAAGAAGAGATGTTGCCAGCCGCCAATTCTGCCAGCGAAGAAGAGCGAATTGACGGAGATAAAATAACGAGTACTGAAGAAACAAATGAATCTTTATTACAGGGGACTTGGTTCAGAAAGAACATTCTATCAAAGAAAAGAGAACGAACCAGTGTGAGCCTCTCAAGCTCCAACTCTGTGAATCATCAAAAAAAACTTGTAAATCTACTCCTCCTGAACCAAAGAAGATGTACCCAACTAGGTAACAAAATGCTGGCATCTAAAAATAAAATGTGTACTCTGCTGATTACTCAACTACAGGAGTCAAGAAATGAATTGCTTAGAGCAAACAAGAAAAAAATGACGGTAAATCTGAAGGAGATGACAGTTGTCAATTTTCCACTTTTTGGTGCCTGAACCTAATTAATTGAATCAAAATAAACAAGTTTTCTTCTATTCTTTTTTCCTCTCAAATGAGTATTTTACGATTTATAGCGGTAAGTTTAGTTTCGTCATTGATGACGAATGCGCTCGAATTAACAGCTACTCATCGATTTTTGAATTTTTGTTGCTTGAAACATGGTAATAACATTGAAATAAACAACTTTTATTCTATACACTTTTTTTGTCAAATGAGTATTTAACGAGGTATAGCGGTAGGTTTGGTTTCGTCTTTCAAGACAGAGCGCTGGAAGCGAGACGCCATTGCAGTATTGCCATACAACTCGATCAAAGAATTTCTTTCCGCTTCAAAGACTGGAGTTGCGGTAAGTCATTTACCGCTATAACTAATAAAATACTCATTTGAGGCAAAAAGTGCATTGAAGAAAACTTGTTTATTTCAATCTAATTAACTATGCCAAGGCATCAAAATTTACAAAATCGACAACTGTCATCTCCTTCAGATTTACCAAAATGACTTATGACCGGATTGGAGTTGCACAAGGACTGAAACAGATACTTAATTATGACCATGTCAAAGAAGTTAGAGTCAACAAACGACAAAATCTGATTGCAGTTGAACTCAAAAAGACCACAGAAGAGAAGGAGATGGCAAGACTATTGAAAATTGACAGTATTGGAAAGTTTGCAGTCAGCTGCTATAATTATAAATAAAAGAGCAAAGAAAGTCGCTTTTAAATTCAACATTGTTATTATTACAGTCTAATACTAAAAGAAGAACGTTTCGACCTGTTAGGTCATTTTCAACTTCTGTCGATAGAAAATCACAAAATCCAATAAAATTTCAAGTAAAATTGCAGACAATGAGGAAAAAATGAAAATAAAACACATCGTACTAAAAAACAACAAATACAACCTAAACTAGCTGAAGGGGAAATGCAGACTGACTATCATTCAAAACCGGTTTTTCAGTTAAAATATACAAAGATTAATAAAAATATACGTGAATATTTTTCTTTGTATATTTTAACTGAAAAACCGGTTTTGAATGATAGTCAGTCTGCATTCCCCCTTCAGCTAGTTTAGGTTGTATTTGTTGTTTTTTAGTATGATGTGTTTTATTTTCATTTTTCCTCATTGTCTGCAATTTTACTTGAAATTTTATTGGATTTTGTGATTTTCTATCGACAGAAGTTGAAAATGACCTAACAGGTCGAAACGTTCTTCTTTTAGTATTAGACTGTAATAATAACAATGTTGAATTTAAAAGCGACTTTCTTTGCTCTTTTATTTATAATTAGGATTTGCAAGACGCAAAACATAAATATTTATTCAGCTGCTATAAGCCACGCTCTGAGTTGCCACATACTACTTTTGGGGTTATCAGACCAATAGACTATGATGTTAATTTAAGTGATCTTATCCCAATTGCCAGTTGTGAAAATGCCAAAGTGGTTAACATGATACAATTACCAAAATTCTCAAATGGAAAAAAAAAGACTCCCTCAGTGTAAAAGTGCAATTTCAAGGCAGTGATCTCCCAAGGCAACTAAAAATAGAATACATGAACTTCCAGGTCAGCCCATATTCTCCTCCACCCATCCGATGCTATAAATGCCAACATCATGGACACTTTGCTAGTGGGTGTACATCTGTAGAAAGATGCCTTATCTGTGGTGGTGGCCACTCAAAAAATAAATGCAATGCCCCCACCCCTCTTTGTGCAAACTGCAAGGGGAATCATGTGGCCAGCTCTAGAGAATGTCCATATATCCAAAATGCCGTACAAATACAAGCACTAGTGAAAGATGGTCTCTCCTTCTCAGAAGCTTGGAGGCAAGTCATAGACAAGACCACAGAGAATCTAGAATCTATCTCACAAAGGATTAAAACCACTTATGTGCCAAGTTCTCAACTGACTCAATTGAACAAGGATGAAACTGCCCCTATGCAAGAAATTATGCAAATTCCAGAATCAAGGATTAATGAAAAAACACATGCTGCATCTTGCGTCTTGTGTTTGATGGTTGTGCATGTGATGGTTGTGCTTGATCGCTTGGCGTGCGCACGTGTGTTTTGTTCCTCCGACGAAAATTGTGGTGAATTAAAGTGAAGTTGTTGAAAAAATGGTATAGTTTGTGTATTCACGTGAGTACAGTGCGTGACTTTGTATGGAGTGCTCGTGAGAGTAGTTCTTTTGTTGCGTGAGAATTAAGCCTGAGCATTGGTGTTATGACTTGCAATTTTTGACTGAGTTGTTTTGACTGGTAAGCTGGTATGGTATAGGGTGACTGTGAGAGTAGTAGGTGACATTGTATGGAGTGCTTGTGCGAGCAGTTCTTTTTGTTGCGTGAGAGTTGAGACAGAGCATCGGTGTCGTGACTTGCAATTGTTGACGGAGTTGTCTTGACTGGTAAGCTTTCTTTGCACACAAATGGTATAGAGTGTGACATGGTATAGACCCAGCCGACAGTGCCCTCACAGAATAAAAGTTCACATTTGACCAGTCGATGATTACGGGCTTAGCGAGCGCGCGGTGGGTTTAAATAGAATAGAAGTACAGTGTGTGACTTTGTATATAATAACTGTGGGAGTAGTTGACGTTTTTGTTTCCTTTTGTTTGATAACTGGATCCTTAGTAGACTCATTGAGTGAAGGCCCCTTCTGCCTGTAAAGTCTGTGTTGGAATAGAAGTTTGTGTTTGAGAATGGCTAAAAACACAAGGAGGAGTGGTCGAAGGACGGGAGGTGCAAGTGGGATGAAGGAGATGATTCAGTGCAGCACTTGTTCAGAGTGGGTGGATATGGATACATGCCAGGGTTTGAGAGAGATGGGGCAGAGAAAGTTGGATGATCTTGTGTTTACGTGCTGGAAATGCCTGAATGATTTGAAAAATAAGCTAGAGGAAGAGAATGAAAGGCTGAAAGCTCTGAATGTTGGCTTGAGGTATGATCTAGAGGATGAAAGAAAGCTGAATGCAAGAAAGAAAGAGAATGATGCAAGAAGTGCAAATGCAGTAAATGATAGTACAAGGAGTGCAAATGCAGTGGATGATGAGGCACATAATGGTGTAAGGAGTGCAAATGCAGTGGATGATAAGGCAAATGATGGTGCAAGGAGAGCAAATGCAGTTGATGACATGGCAAATGATGGTGCAAGGAGGGTGAATGCAGTAAATGAAAGGGCATGTGTGACAGATGAAAGTAGAAGGATGAATCAGCATGATGAAAGAAGTACAAATGGGAAGAGAGTGAATGAGCAACCTGTTGATGGGCCACATAAGGTGCAGGTGCCTGCAGTGGAAGTGAATGAAAGGAAGATGGATGGAAAGAGTGATATGAGTGGAAGAAGTGAACGTAAGAATAGTATGAAAGGGAGAGTAAGACCTGCAATTAGAATATGTGGAGACATTATGGTTGAGAATCTGGATAGGTTTATCAAGATGAGTGACAGTAGCGGATGTACGAGCATGAGAGGGAAAGGAGTGGAGGAGATTTGTAGGCATGCTGAGAGAATAATAGATGGAATGGACAAAGGTATGTTTGTACTGCAAGGAGGTGGCAATGGATTGCTTGCATGTGGGAGAGAACGTACGGTGAATGCAATTATGAAAGTTATCGAAGGTGCGAGTAAGAAGAATGTCAGAGTGGCTGTGACCAGCATTCTGAGAAGGCCAGCTTGTAATGAAGAGTATGAAAGGGTGCGGAAGGAGGTGCATGAAAGGATTGTGAGTATGAAGGCTGAGAGTATGAGAAAGCGTGAATTGGGTTCCAGCTTTCTTGATATGGAGAACGTGATCCAGAGTGGGTGTTTTCGTAGAGATGGAGTCCACCTTACACAAGAAGGTGAGATGAAACTCTCTAGGAGATACATCCATTGGATTGGGGCTACTCATATTGCAATGGAAGGTGGAACAGGATGAATAAAAAGCTGTCAGAGCAAAAATGAAAAATGTCATGAATTTGCCAATAGTGTTGTGAGGTTTGGATGTATAAATGTGCGTGGATGGAATGCAGGGAAGTTAGATGACCTTGTAGCAGAATTTGAGTATGGAAAGTTAGATTGTGTTGGTGTAGTAGAGACCCAAATGCGTGACAGAGTCAGTTTAAAATGTAGGGAGAGTAAGTACCATATGATAGGAAAAGGGCGTGTAAGTTGGCAAAAAAGAGGTGGTGGAGTTGGTCTGATTATAAGGAATGCTCTGAATTGGAAATTAGAGGAACTTCCTGTTGGAAATGAACCTGAGAATGAAGATCTGTTAGTAATAAAGTGTGAAAGAATGCATGCCAGAGAATGTGTCATTGTGATTGTATGTTATATGACAACTGATGGGATTTTAGCTCATCAAGAGAATGTGAAAAAGTATGAAATATTAACAAGAATTGTGCAAGAACATGGCAGATGCCCTCTGATTGTGATGGGTGACATGAATGGCCATGTTGGTATACTTGGTGAGCCTGTGAATGCAAATGGACAAAAATTGATTGATTTCTGTGATGAGAATGAACTTGAGAACCTGAATGTCACAATAGGAAATGGCTTGCATACATGGCAAAGCAGGGAATTTAAAACTGCAATTGACTATATGATAGTGAATAGTAGAGCTAGAGCGCGTGTCAAAAAAATGTTTGTAGATGAAGGTGATTTTGATATTGACAGTGACCATAGAATGCTTGTGCTAGAATATAACTGGGGTGGAAAGGAGTCAATGCAGAAGACCAGCAGAGTTAAAGAAAATTGGCGTATAAAAATGGCGAACTGGGAAGAATTTAGAAATGAATTGAGTAGATGTAACTGGAACAGGTATGGAAATGTAAATGACCTAAATAGTGAGATTGCAAGAATCTTGTATGATGTGGCAGAGCAAAAGATTGGTAGAATTAAATGTAGGAAAGGGACAGGGAATGCCAGGTGGTTTACAAGTGAGATAAAGGAAGAACGAATGAGAAGAAAGACTCTAAACAAGAAACAACGCAGTATGAGGAAAATCTATGAAAGAAACAGAATTACTGAGGATGAATGGCAGAGTGCATGGAATGAGTACGAGGACCAGCAGAAGAAAGTAAGGAGAATGATTAATGAGGCTAGAGTTAAAGAGGAGAGACACCAAGTTGAAAATCTAAGAAAGAAAGGTCCGGATGGAATAAAAGATTGGTATAAGTTTATACAAGGTAATGATAGAAGTAGTGAAGTTCAAGTTGATGAATTAGTAGTTAATGGTTGCAGTGTGCAAGATAGGATGCAAATGGTGAAAGCAGTTGAAGAATACTGGGAGGACATTGGTGGAATGAATGAGCAGGTTACAGATGATGCACACATAAATTTTCTGATTGATGAACGTGAACTGCAAATGGAAGACAAAATCACTTGTGAAGAGATTGTAAGTTTTTTGAAGAAAGTGAAAAATGGAAAGGCATGTGGCCCTGATAAGATCCCATATGAGTTCTATAAATGTGGAGGAGAGAGTGTAATCAGTATGTTGAAATGTTTATTTGATGAGATATGGAAGAGTGAAAGAGTACCGGATGACTGGAACAAGTGTAATGTAGTTCTGTTGCATAAGGGTGGACATAAGAGTATGAAAGAACTTAAAAATTACAGACCAATTGCACACTGGGTGACACTGTATGTAAGATATTTTGTGGCATTTTGAATGAGAGAATGAAAAATTTAGTTGAGGAATTAGGAGTCCTAGGTGAAGAACAGAATGGTTTTAGGCAAATAGACGTGGGGAAGATAATCTGTTTGTAGTGAGTGAAATAATTGAGCGAATGAGGAAGGATGATAAGAAGGTGTATTTAGCATTCCTGGATATTGAAAAAGCGTATGACAGAGTGGATCGGGTTAGGCTCTTTGAAGTTTTGAGAAAAGTTGGGTTTAGCAGAAAAATAGTAAAAATTGTACAAAGTCTGTATGAGAACACAAGCGCTATTTACAGGTTAGCAAATTTGGAAACGGGGCAAGTGAGGAGTGTTAGAGGAGTGAGACAGGGCTGTACTCTGTCTCCCCTGTTGTTTGGATTGTACACAGAAGAATTAGCAGTTCGACTGAGAAGGAGTGGCTTAGGACTGAAAGTTGGAAATGAGAGACTGAGCTGTTTGTTGTATGCTGATGATGTGGTTGTGGTTAGTGAATGTGGAAATGAACTGCAAAGGATGCTTGACATTGTGAACGGTTATAGTACAGATTTCAAGATGAACTTCGGTGCCGACAAAAGCAAGGTTATGGTTATACACAGTGATGAGACTGATAGAGACAGACAGTGGAATATTGGAGAAATCAGAATAGGTAGAACAAAAGAATACAAATATCTAGGTTGTATGATAAGTGAAGATGGATGCACTAGAACTAAGGGTGAGAAAGTGGCAAAAGCTATGCAGTGGAGTGGACGATTAAGCAGCGTGGCCAGATACAGAGCAAACAAGTATGAATGTGTGAGAGGAATGTGGAAGTATGTTGCTGTACCTAGTGTCATGTATGGTATGAGTGCTCTTGCCTGGAATGGAAGTGATCTTGAAAAGCTGGATGTAATACAAAATAAGGTAGGACGATTAGCATTGGGTGCTCCGAAATGGACAGCTACAGAAGCCATTAGAGGTGACCTTGGGTGGAGCCTATTTTCAGAAAGAATGATGAAAGCGGTGCTGAATTATAAGGTGTGAATTGACAGAATGCAGAATAGCAGATGGGTAAAGCAAATTTTTGAATGGAATCTGAGTGTAAGCTATTGGGAGAAAGTGTGTTGGGGGTATGCAAGGAAGCTTAGTATGCAAAAGATTATTCATGTTAGAATTGGGAGACCTGTGGATGACTGGAGTTTAATAAATGCTGGAGGTGTAGGGCCTGAGTGGGACTGCAAGAGGTGGAAGAAAGAGATTGAGAGGCAAACAAAAGAGTATGGATTGAATAAGTGGAAGCTTAGCATGGTGCAGAAGCCTACACTTGACTGGTATATGAAAAAAGAAGCACCTAAGTTTGAGATTTTCTATGATGGTAGTTTTGGAAGTCAACTCTTGTGTGCTGTGAGATGTAAGTCATTGAGTGTGAACAGACGTACATGGAGGTGGAATGAGAATAATAACAGATTATGTCGGCAGTGTATTAGTGGAGTGGAGGAAACAATTGAGCATTTTGTGCTGGAATGTAGTAAGTATGAGCAGGAGAGAGAAAGTCTCATGAATGTGGTGCTTGAGCAGTATGGAGAGAATGAGTGGTATGCCAGATGTGCTGAAGATGATTGCGGTATGAGTTGTCTTGCTGGACTAGATCAGGAGTGTAATTTGAGTATCGTTGAAGCTATGAAAATGTTTCTTGTGCGTGCCTGGAGAAAGAGACAGTGACTGGAATGAGCCAGTCGGGTAGAGTGGGCTGTAATAACCCAATGTGCCTGGGGATGGTGTTTTGACACACTGGTTGTCCCGGTGATGCCATCCAATGGTGGCTTGTGACAAGGATTGGTAGATCCTGAGTAGTTTAGTGGACAAGTCTGGTACCAGGCGCTGAACTCTTTGTGTGAAAATTGTGGAGGGAATTGTAGGCCGGTACAAAGGCCCCGACACTGTCGGCCCTCGGGTTCAAGTTCAAGATCTTTGAAAACCACACAACCAAAACAAGTGACCGTTCCGGCCAATGTACACCAATCTCAAGGGTTGTACTACATACCAAGAAAGATTCCTCAGGACAAACCCAACCATCCTAAGCAGAATGCACTAGCCTCTTATTTTAATGATTGTCAGCCTTTGCAAGAAACAATGGTCATTAACGAAGATCCAATACAAGTAGTGCTGAAGAAAATTGAGACCCAGGTGCAAACTATGTTTGAGGATTTCTTCTTACGCCTGGGTAAATTCATGATAGAAGCATTTTCATCCAACTTGAACCATGAAAACAAGCGCGAGAGAGACCTTCTGCTTCTGGGAATGATTAGAAACCATCTTGGCCAAAAAATTGGTGCACAGCTACTCGGTGAATACCATACCAATGTAAACTCTCAAAATAAAGGTGAGACTGTTTTGGAAAAGAATGCAAAATTAGAAAAAAATTCTAAAACCTCTAAAATTCCTCTTTCTCATTCCAAAGGAAACAAAAGATTAGGAACAAACCCAAAAAAGAGATAATGCATAACTTTAAAATCTGTGATCAGAGAATCAAAAGAAGTGATGCATTGGAAAAAAATCTCCTTGTTTATCAATTGAATTGCAATGGCTTATCTTCTAAATTGTCAGAAGTGAAACTCTATCTGTACACTAAAAAACCTGACATACTGTGTTTATGTGAGACATTTATCAAAACTAAGGAGCCTAAATTTATAGGCTATGAGTGTGTGTGGTCCCATAGACATAATGGGGCCAAAGGTGGATTATGCTTTGTTATTAGAAATGATATTGATTTTTCTGTGAATAATATAGATAGTTACTTGAATGGTAAATTAGAGATTGCATCAATTAAAGTTTTGTGCTCCTTAAGATATATTAATATATGTAATATTTATAATCCTAATGCATGTATTACTTATGAAGAATTTTATCATTATTATGCTCAGATGAGTGAACTGTTTATATTCATTGGAGATCTGAATGCTCATGCGCCTTTGTGGGACTGTAAAAGCCGACAGAATGCTTCGGGAAAGAATCTATGTAGACTGCTTGATGAAAACTCCCTTGGAGTACTCAACCCTCCCAACTTACCTACTTATATAGACACACGTGTAGGTACAAGCTCCACATTAGACTTATGCATTGTTCCTCTGACTCTCCTTGCTTGTGGGTCTCTTCAGAGAGGTGCAGACCTTAACCTCCTGTAGGAGTCGGAGCTGTCGGGATTTCTTATGTTACTATTCTTGTATTGTTATCAGTATGGGGAGAGCCCGACTTAGATACTGCTACCTATATAACGCGCTGTAATGTTAAAGCGTGAGGCATTAAGGATTAGGCATTCAGGCCTAGAGCTAGTCGCGCAGCCACCGCCGAGCCACGGCGTGTGCGCGTCGCACAGCGGTGCTGGGGCGCTGCCTGCCCCGCCCGTCCATTGTGTCCACTGTATTGTGTATCAGTATGGTATCAGCACATCACTCCAATAAAGGATCTTCGTGAAGCGAGTGTCACTCAACCTTCCCCCTTCCTACGTGAAAGTCATATAAACGATCTCTAGAACCCTTGGACCCCTGGCGTAAAAGACCATAAAACGGGGTTCGTCATTGGCGCCCGAACGTCGGATTAAAGTGATCGTTTAACATTTTGCGCTGTGATATGAGCGCCGAGACTTTTAAAGGGGAGAGAGTGCAGTGGAGTGCTTTTCAAGTGTTCATCAGAGAAGATGGAGCCCACGGAAGCTGTTCCGCAACGCAACTAGAAGAAAATCATGCGTGATGGCGGCTCCGTGACGAAGGAATTTTTTTTTTCGCATCGAAGAAATCGTACTTTCTCATGAAGTTATTTTCGTAACGACCTTCGACGCACTCAAATGCAACCAACGAAACAGGTGCAGAAGTTGCGGACCCTTTCGACGACTGGACAACAGAAGCATCAAGAACGCGTGATCATTAGTTATCTCGCGGCAAGAAAAATACGACATCGGAAGCTGACTGAAGAAAGTTCTCAAGCGGAAGAAAACCACATGTGTTTTCCGGAATTGTGAGAACGGTTTCTTCCGGTGGCTGTTCGTGTTATTGTGTTTTTTCAACGGTGACAAACATTTTTTTTCTCGTTGTCAGTGAGGGTTAGTCCAGTATTTCTTTTATTTCATTATGAGGACAATGGTGAGCAGAGGTCGCTGTATTTGAACGTAGGAAAATACGTTTCGCAGCGGTATTCGGTCGAGTGTTGCTAGCACTTGGAGTCAGTTCATTACTGGTATCGGATGGCCGTAAGCCCATAGTCTCTATAATGAATTAAACGCATTTTTTTTCAAGTGTCCGAACGTGGATACAAAGATTTGTTTTGATAAGTTTTGTTTTTTCTCGTTCACGGTTGGTGAGCAAATTTTTTTGAGTTTTGCGTGATTTTTCAGGGCAACGATGCTCGATTATTACGTGAGTTCGTAAATATCATTCTCGATCAGAATTTACGATAAAGAAATTCGTTTTCGTGAAGTTAGAAGCAGTAGTGATTCCGAAGTTAATTTTTTTGTACTATGAATGGAGGTATTTTATTATTTTTTGTACAGTGTTTTTGCAGTATAGGTTGTATACTGTCACGTATTTTTTTCAGAGTATCTTCCGCAGTGTAGAGATGTCTGCTTGCAGATATCAGTTTTGCTTGCGGTTTCCGGCGATAGTGAGCCAACAATAGAGCTGAGAAGCTCGCGAGCGTTACGTTACTTTATGTTACGGTAACTGCGGTGTTACTGTTAATTCCCGGTTACGTTTCGAATTCTGTACTGAATTCTGTATTTTATTTCTGGTTTTTAAAGGGTTTTTGATTTGTTTATTCGCATTGATGGTGATGTCATGTTTTTCAACATGTGCAGATGATTTCCGTTGTGTTAATTTTCGACGGACAAATTTTGATGTGTCGTTTTAAATTTTTTTTGTCATGTGGTGTAACATGTGCATATTTTTCGGGCTTAGTTTCGACACACATAATTTTTTGTTTTTGAGATGTTTGTTCAGCTTTTTGAAGTGTTTCTCTTGTTGAGTACCAGGTACAGGGTTTTTCAATTGTACTTGTCTTTTCCCGATATTGAGTTACAGGTGCAGGGTTTCCCATTGTACTGGGGTTTTCCCGAAATTATTGTTTTTCACGTGTCTCGTGACGCGTGCGTAAATCGATTGCAGGAGCAATCTTCGTGAGTGGACGGGATGGTTCGGTATAATGGTACTTATTCATGTATAATTCGATTCGATTCATTTATTTGTGCGATTTTATTGGATTGCGGTAAATGTGAGTCATATGATTTTGTATTGTATTGGAAAGTTGTAAAGGTATGCAGAGCGGACGGGTTCTGGTGTTTCCCCACGTTGGAAAACCTAACGATAGAGAGAGTCTTGTCACAACAGATTAGAACAACAGTTTAAAATTAGATCGTTCGTGGAGAAACCCGCAAGGAGCCCAACGATGTAAACAGGATGCGCTAAGCCGTCGTGTTTATGACAAGCAGCGGATACAGTCGATACCGAGCCAGCAACGACTGGAGCTTTTCGGTGGAAAACATCTAACCAACTTTCTATTTAAGGTTCAACTTAGATAAGGCTCGACCAACAACAACTTCGGTCCAACTTGGTTTAAAGGTACCATTGCAAGCTACCATTGGTACCATTGGGTACCATTGTAAGGTCACGTAAATTACATCTATAATACTTCAGTCCTACATTGTTGTAATAAAATTCCTTAAAATAATAACATTCCTTAAAATATTTGAAAATAAGAATTCCTTTCCAACAACTTATTTATTTAACGATAACATCTTCGAAGTATAACATTGGGACTTGTTAAGTTTCTGGTTTATATTTTGGTTATCCTTGACTTGATTCAATTTGATTCAATTTGATTCATTTGATTTATTTTTGTTTTGTATGTGTTTTATTTTTATCTGCGTTCATTCTTTAAGAATGTTGCGATACGTAAGTGGTTTACAAATTATTTATATATTTTTTCCATGCACTTGATATTTATAATCAGCTGTCAGCTGTCGCGCTGCAGACGTGCAGGTTGCTGCTGGCCTTTCGTTTCCGGTACTTGCGATAGAATGTCGTGAGGATCTCACCTTTATTTGATTTTTGTGTGCTGTTCAACTTTATTCTTTATGCATTATTAATCAAGCTTCCATTTATTCTGCTTTGATACGCTTTTGTTAAATGTAGGCGTTCACTCCATCATCATGTAAACAATGTTAAACAAAAGAGTGAACCTCTTAGCAAAACGAAACGTATTAGGTATCGATCAGGAGGACTGATCGATTTAAAAGAGGGGAAGAGGCCTCGTAATTATGTGAGCAGTTAAGTGAATGTTGCTAGAACATTCGTTAGGAACGGAATGTCAGCTTGAAAGTGAAGAATGAGTCGCAGCGAAAGATTGTATGTGTGATGTGTGTTTGCGTTAGTCACATGATCTTTCGTCGTGCGATGGATGTTGTCCGTCAAGAAATGAATAATGAATATATACTGCGCCTTGCTTCATTTTTTTTTGGATGTTTTGTTGTTGCCGTTTGTCTCCCGCAGGTGAGATAAACTCGTTATCTGCTTGTTACTTTGTTACTAAATGGCAACTAATTAAGGAAAATAAAACTCTTCTACTTGATAAATTGCTATTGGAAAAATTGTGATACAAGTGAAAATGTAATGGACAATAATGTTTTGGTCAATGAAATGTGGACCAAGGTACATGAAAGGTAATAGCTAAATGAACTTAACTAAATGAATAGAAGTAAATTAACGGGACTTAAATGGAGTAAGTTAACGGAGATTGAATTGACTGAACTAAATGGAGTTAAATGGAGTTAACTGGAGCAAAAGGAGCATGGACAGGTGGGAACGAAACACTGTAGAAAATGAAACAAAATCTTAAATTAATTACCTGTCAATAGAAGAGACTAAGAGACCAGTGGAGGGATCGTGAGGAGATTGGGATGCAACATGCAAAAATATTAGCTAACAATATAATATAATACATGCAAAAGATATTTACAGAAATAATAAGAAAACATGGTATTTACAAACGAAACGCAGAACTTAAAGAAACATATTACACTACTTAACTCAAATGAATGAAAACATAAAATAAAATAAATTCTATAACTCAACAAAACAAAACTTAAAATAATAAATAAACTAATAGAAATCAACAGCAAATAATAATAACTAAATTTCAACAAAATAAATAATAACAGAACAAGCAAGTAACAAAATATAGCAAAATTACTCACATATCCTTAAGAAGGATAACTTACTATTTCACCTACCAGTGCAACTGGAGCTTCACTTTTATTCGGAATTATCTTAGGGTCTTTACCAATATCTTAATGTGGTTAAATTTATTACCAACTGGAAAAAGAACAAAAATGTATAATTAAGCTATAATAAACAAGAAAATAAAAATAAAGATTATCTGAGTAAAAAGAGGCATGAAGGCTGTGCTATAAAAAGTAGCAAAACAATCCCCGGTTACATGCCCCCCCACTAGCACCATCCTTCATGCTAGACAGGTTACAATTTCCCTTCAGGCTAACAGCTGCACCAGCATGTGAATTCATAAGCCTTCCTTTTACAACCTTATGAGCTAACCCTTCTTCTCCTGGGTGCTCGTTCCAAGATTCTAGGTTGTACATTAGGGACGTCTTCTACTGAACCTCTCGATCGAGTTTGCCTAATAGATTTGTTAGGTGATTTTTGTCTCTCACAAGCGGACACAAAATCTTCCACTCTCTGCACAACAGCAAGATCTGGTGTGAAACCCTCAAAAAGAGCTTCACCACCAGAGCCAAAACTTTCATCTAGCATTGGAACCTTGCTGGCTAATTCTTTTGAATTGCCAGTCTGCCCAACTGATGATGTCATACTGAGATTGGTAAATTTAGCAATTTCAGGATCAGTCCTTTCACATGATTCATCCACCATCAGCTCAGAATCTACTGAAGACAGTTGCCAGTCATCATCACCTTCCCAATCTAGGGTAAGACGATACAGCCCCTGAATATACTCCGTAGTAGACAATTCACTTGAAATATGATTAGTACAGGACAAAGACTCTTTATTATCAACAGGCCTAGGTGCTACCTCTGATAGCACTTGATGCTCCAGAGCAGCCTCAAACTGGCAACCTCTGCATAGCATACAGTACACTTTTTGCACTGCAGAGCCATAGCTCTTTTCAAGAGAAACACCCAAATCCTGTGAGTTTACATTAGAAATTACATTGCTCTGCAAGTCTTCAGTACCATCAGTACAAAAACCCGAAAATGATTCACCACAGTCACTTGAATTAAACAAAGAATTACAATCTGAATTAGAAACTGCACCGCAACAATCAGTTACATCTGAACTAGAAGACATGTCAGTATCCTCTGAAGGGCTTGACAAATGCATATTATTGCCAGTAGGCCACAGAACATCTTCCTCCAAACCCACATCGTGGTACTGCAACTTATGCAGTTGCTCAATGTACAAAGGGTGATGCGAGACATACTTGGGGGGAAGTTTATAAGGACGTAACTGAGTATGATGAGCTTTGACCGTTTGATCACTGCTCCGATCAGAGAGCTCGTAGGTTACCCCATTATCATTTACTTTGGACACCCAGTAAGGACCTCTGAAACTTGGGCTCAATTTATTGATGTTCAAAAGCCCTTTATGGTGAATCTTCATTAGAACCATTTGTCCATTTTTAAAAGGTGAAAACTTTGGGTTACCAACCCTCCAGTGTTCAGCTAGTTTCCCCAAAAGAGGTGGATCATTGCTAATCCTATGCGCTTTAGTCAACAAAAACTTCGAGGGAGACATCTGTAATTCAGCATGAACAGTATTATTATAAGCAATGAGAACTCTAGGCAGGAGGATATCCCAAGATCCCTGCTCATCCACTAAGTTACGGATGAAGTTCTTAATGGTGCGGTTCACTCTCTCTACAGCACCATTACTAGCTGGGCAGTAAGGAGTAGTAAGCTTGTGATGGACATTTGATTCCATGATAAATTCAGAAAATTCGGAAGAGGTAAATTCTGGACCATTATCTGTGAGCAAGTTAGATGGAACCCTAGGCAAAAAGGGAAACACCTGATTTCTGAATGCATCAATGATGGCAGAACTAGTTTTATTTTTGATAGGAATTGCCACTACCCACTTAGAATAGTGGTCCACCACCACTAAGCACCCAATAAACCCCTTAGGTGACCTAGGTAGAGAAATCAAATCAGCAGCTACAAGCTCAAAAGGATAGCTTGTGCTTATCTTTAAGGTAGGTGGGATCACAGGTGATGAAAATTCCTTGATGATTTGACAATGATGGCAAGTAGTACAAACATCCCTAACAACATTGTACTTAGAGGGATGCCAAACCAGATCAAAGAGAAGGTCCAACAACTTATCTCGACCAATATGCGCAAAATTGAAGTGTAATGTAATAGCAATTTCAACTAAACATTCAAATGGGATGACTGGAATGGGCACTGAACCAGAATAGACAATAATTCCTTGAATGATGGATAACTTAGAAAAATGGTATTTAAAAGCCTTCAACTTTCCAGGCCATTCACTCACAGGTACTTTATTCTTGAAAACCTGATTAAGCTTCCTTAGGTCAGGGCACCGAATCTGCAGCTGCTTAACAGTCTCCTCACCTGACAGCAGTGAAAGACCCGCAATTGCACCACAATTAGATTTGATCTCAAATCTCAAATCCCTGGTGCTAACTTCCATTCTTGGTTCAGGTTCCATAGCAGTTACAGAGAAAATATGAGACCCAATGATGTCCTGCAAACTCCTAGGTGTGAGCTTGGTTATAATGGTTGACTCATGCTTGCAAGCAAAAACACTGAAATCAATAGTCAAATCATGCTGCAACATGAAATCCATACCTAGCAGAAAACAGTGTGGAAGGATATCATTACTAACAATGGCAAATTTATGTGCAACTGCCATCTCATACAATCCAATTGAGAAAGACAATCCAACAGTGTGGACAATAGGCACTCTCACCCCAGAGACCCCAATAATATCACACAGCTTCTCCTCCTCTATGCTAAAAGCAACTCCTGACTCACGAATCAACTCAAGTGCTGACTCTGAAACCAGACTGATTTCCGCACCACTATCTAGTACAGCACACAAGTCATAGTCACCAATTTTTGACCAAACCTGGGGAAGAGAACTGACTTGATGCTTGCAGATTTTCACACGTTGTTCCATACATAATAATGATTTAGTGAGACTATCATCAGAATCACTGTCACTTTCCACAGAAGTAGGATTCACTTGGTGGGTGGCATCCAACTGTACTCCAACCGAATTGACTACACACTCAGAAATATCTGGCAAGGAGTAACCATTAATTTCAATAAGTGGGTTGAAATGGACCCCACTAATACACTGCAAATGTATGATTGGTGAGAATTCATCAAATTGGTAAATTACAGGTTGGTCACTCCAGAAGTAAACAAAAATCCTAATTTTGAACAATCTACTAGCTGCTAAGAGAACATCAAGGGATGGCAACTGACCTGGCCCGCGCATCAACCTTAGATGCTTCCTTGCATTGCGATCTAGATTCACCTTGTACTTGGTTGAATTGCTCAGGAGATCATCGACTAACAGTGTTCTTAACTCTACTTCCGTATTGGGCAACCTCAATGGATCTAATACTCTGGACAATGCTCGTTTAAGACTTATAAAGAGCGAATCACCTCTTCCCGGCACCAGTGGGCTATCTACAACCAAACCCTTAGGTAAGGTATTATCACCTTGAAAATTCAGGGGAGGACTCGGCACTCCAATACGAGATAGAGCATCAGCTGCTGAATTGAGATGGCCTGGTACATACACAATGTCAAACACAAAATCAGATAATTCTTCAACCGTTCTAGCCAACCGTGAGCACACAATTTTCATGTTGTGTAAATGTACCAAGGGTTGATGATCGGTGTAGAGAATAAATGGAACACCATACAAGAATGGACGAAAAGTTTTAACACCCCAGCGCAAAGCGGTCAACTCCCTCTCCAAAGTAGAATAGTTTAGTTGAGTAGGAGTGAAAGTCATAGATGCAAATCCAATTATACGGTGAACACCCTGCTGCACTTGAGCCAAATATGCACCAGAACCCCGAGCAGAGGCATCTACCCATAATTCTAACTTAGCTGCACCCTCACTATAGTCAGGGTAAGCCAGTTCTAGGTCCTGCTCCATCTCTGTTTTGAGTCTATTAAAGGTGTCAAGCATTTTAGGTGTCCAGTCAAGCATCTTAGATTTACGACCACCAGTCAGACAAGAGAGCGGTTTCTGGATTTCTGAACAATTCGGAAGATACTTCCGCTGGAAATTAATGAAACCCAAAAACTCTCGTAACTCTCCTACCGTTTTAGGTTGGGGATAATTAGTAACTTTTCTGACATAGTCAGGAGTCTTCCTAAGGCCTGATTGGCTGACTAAATGTCCAAGGTATGCAACCTCTGAACAGAACCACTCGCATTTAGATGGTTTAATCTTAATATTATAGGACTGTAATGTCTTAAGGACCTTAGATACGAGATCATTATGCTCAGCAAACGATGAAGACATAATTAATATATCATCAATATATGCCACGACTTTGTTAGATGGGAACGTACTGAGCACTGCCTGTATTTCTCTCTGGAAAGCTGATGGGGCATTGCGCAACCCAAAACTAAGGCGCTTGAACTGCCAATGATTACGAAGGGTTGAAAATGCAGTGTAGGCTCTACTGGGCTCATCAATAGGTATCTGATAGTATCCTCGAACAAGGTCAAGTCTAGTAAAAAATTTAGTACCATGTAAGCCAAAAATTGAATCAGTTAGGTTTGGTACTGGAAATTTATCAGGGATGGTCACTTGGTTGAGCTGTCTATAGTCAATGCACATCCTTATTGATCCATCCTTCTTTCTAACTGGCACTACTGGTGATGACCATGGAGAACTACTAGGCTCAATAATGTCCAAGCTGTTCAACTCCTGACACTGACGCTCAATTTCATCAGCTATGGGTTGAGGAAACCGCCTAGGACGCTGAAAAATTGGAGTATCGTCAGTCAATTTAATTTTATGTTGAGTCACCGTAGCAAGTCCAATGTCTGTATTACCAGCGCTGAAAACTGGTCCAAACTTACTGAGCATTGCATACACAACATTCTTTTGGTCATCATCAAGTTCAGGAAGAGAGATTTGCATTTTAAGATTATCAATGTCGACAGAATCCGAGGCTTCATCAATACTCTCGGGTAGTTGGACAACTGATGACAAGGTACCAATTACCTGTCCCTTCCCAACTGAAACACTTGACTCACCAGCCGCAATTAACACATGCTTACTACTAACACAGGAAATACCAGCGAACCCACGCAATCTGTCGCCTAGCGATCGATCCATATTATCATCGGAATATAGAAACAAATGATCTGGCTCATGACATGACACTCCACAAGACACTGGAATTGCCTCAACCCTGCCTGGCTCTACATTAACATCAGCTGCAGCTATACAACTGAGACCAACAAACATCAGGTTGTGAGCTTTCCCAGACAAATCCAAATAAATCTCACATGAACCTCCATCACGAAAATGCTTTATCAACAATCGCCGCTTTACACAAAATTCAATGGAATTGCTTTCCAAAAAATCAACACCCAATACTAAATGTACACTGGTGTTAGACACAACTGGGAAAACTGCAAATGAAGCTTCAGTCATTTGCACACCATGGATACTAAATGCACAATTTACTTCACCCGTGCTAGACAAAGCACTTTTGCCAATTACATTAAAAACTTTTTGTTTCTCGGACATTGATAATTTCAATTCTTTCACCAGGTGCTCCGACATTAAGGATGATGCTGCACCAGAGTCAATGACAGCTAAAATTTCTTTATTATTAATTTCAACTAAAACTTTCATTAGGTCAGAATCACCACTGACAAAATTGACTATCTTCCCTGGTACAGCTGGAACATCTGGATTAGCCTGAGGAGCAGGATCAGCAGCAGCTGACTCTTCCAGCTTCTCAGCATCCACAGCTGGGGTTGAACTTGGCCTCGATGGTCCCCCACTCACAACGAGACTGGTTAGTTTCCCGTTGACCTCCATTCTCCAGATTTTAATTTAGAGCGGTAATTTGGGTCATACTTGGGGCACTGCTCGATGTGGTGGTCTTTACCACAAATCAAGCAAGATTTTGATGCCTTCCAGCAGTCTTTCCGTGAATGGTTTCGGTTCTTGCAGTACGAACAGCCACTTCTCTCATTTCTATTACTTTTCTTCCACTGCAACTGAGAATTATCGCTGCTAGTAGGTGGTTGGGTCTTGCTCCCCTTTTCATCCTTAGGGAGTGGACGAGTACCAGAATATACCAGAGTTCTCGCAGAAGGCAGTGGAGCTACAGGATCACTGTAATAAGGGAGTTCACTGTCTTTCTGGCCTGACCACATGACCGATCTAGGTTTCTCTTGCTGCAAATCCTTTGCCATCTGAACGAGGCTGTCAAAACTAAGGCGTTTCTTCCCACCAGCAGAAGTGGCTTTGAGAGCCCTCTCAGTATCATGGATTTTTGACCTGACTGAGGGAGGCAAGGACTCCAGGAAATGCTGTCTAAGCTGCATGGCACACTCCTTCTTATCATCAGGATAGGCCAGCTCAGCAATTTCAATTAGTCTCATTCCATAGAGATCCCATTTTTCTCCCGGCTCTGGCACTGCTTCTCTTAGTTCCTTCCTCCAATGCTTCTTACCCTTCACCTTCTGTTTCTTGTAATAATTCAGCAATTCCATTTTCATGGCATTATACTTAAGCTTTCTTCCACCACGAACTTGAAACACAGTTAGGAGGTCTCCTTCCAGAAACTCAGCCAATTTTTGGGTTTTATCATGGGCATTCCCCTTGAATTTCTTCTGGAAGTAGCCTTCAAAGGTGGTGAAGAAGTCTTTCAGTTTGACTTTGCCATTGATGTTGAACTTGGGTGGAGTGACGACTTCCCGATGGTCCGCCCGTGTCCACGAGCGACGCCGCGGATGAGGCATGAGCGAGTCACCATCATCATCTGACTCATCCGTTGAGGGCTCCAGACTCATACTGGACAGGGTTGCCTTGGATGACTCTGAAGATGAAATTACAATTTCTTCAACTTTAAATGGCCTTTTAACCTTCTTCTTTACTGCCTTCTCCAATTTCTTTTTGAGGACCACCCCTTCTGCACTTGCTGATGCGTGAGACCTGGCTTGCTTCTGATCACTTGCTCTGGAGAACTTGGGAGAGATGACTTCATCCAAGGTTGCGGAACTTGACCTCAGAGGACCCTCCCTGGTTGGCTGCTCAGGATCACTAGGCAAGATGTGAGTACATCGGTCTTCTACCGAACTCCTGGTCCAATACCGATCAGAGGCAATTGTCTCCAAGGTTGCATACCATTCTCGGTATGTGAGGCACTGGTCTGCCTGCTCAACATTGGTGAGAAGCAAAGCCTCAGAGCGAGCAACAAGTTTTTGCAGATGATATGCTGCTCTTTCACTTCTTTGCTGTGCAGCCAAGAAACCACCACCCAGCCACCGAGGAAAGAGTGTCCAACGCAACTCATCCAAGACTGGGAGCAGTGTTGGGTTGATGTTGTACCCAAATTGGTGATTTATTAGGTCTGCTCTAACTTGAGGGTGGGAAAATTGAAGCAATAAACTTTGAATTTTCAAGACTTCAGTGAGAATACAATTAGTTGCCACTGAAGCCGCGTCCTGCTGGGCTGGGTAATCCAACAGCCCCAGTGCTGGACCAACTGAGGGGCGAGGCTCCGCAGGGACCGCGAGGCCATCCTCAACCACTGATGCCGCCTTGCCCAGCACCACATCACCACTCTGTCCATGCTCCATAGACACTAACTAAAAGTGTACCCTGTGTAGACTAGTGTAGTACAAAGAACTGGGTAGTGTAGCCAAATAGAAATGTAAGAATTAAGGAAGGTATCCCGTCGGAGATGCCAATGTTGCCGTTTGTCTCCCGCAGGTGAGATAAACTCGTTATCTGCTTGTTACTTTGTTACTAAATGGCAACTAATTAAGGAAAATAAAACTCTTCTACTTGATAAATTGCTATTGGAAAAATTGTGATACAAGTGAAAATGTAATGGACAATAATGTTTTGGTCAATGAAATGTGGACCAAGGTACATGAAAGGTAATAGCTAAATGAACTTAACTAAATGAATAGAAGTAAATTAACGGGACTTAAATGGAGTAAGTTAACGGAGATTGAATTGACTGAACTAAATGGAGTTAAATGGAGTTAACTGGAGCAAAAGGAGCATGGACAGGTGGGAACGAAACACTGTAGAAAATGAAACAAAATCTTAAATTAATTACCTGTCAATAGAAGAGACTAAGAGACCAGTGGAGGGATCGTGAGGAGATTGGGATGCAACATGCAAAAATATTAGCTAACAATATAATATAATACATGCAAAAGATATTTACAGAAATAATAAGAAAACATGGTATTTACAAACGAAACGCAGAACTTAAAGAAACATATTACACTACTTAACTCAAATGAATGAAAACATAAAATAAAATAAAGATTATCTGAGTAAAAAGAGGCATGAAGGCTGTGCTATAAAAAGTAGCAAAACAATCCCCGGTTACATTGTTTTCTGTTTTTGTCTTTTAAATTGTTTTTTGCTTTGTTCATCACTATTTTATGATGTGATGTATTTTAGTTTTGCCGTTTATGCTTTTATAGTATTGTGTGCTTTGCTTCAGAAAAAGCAATGATGATCTTCCATATTATCCAAATTCCATTTGTAATGAGGCCATTCGTAATGTATATTCCCATCGGCTCTACCTTCATTTAACGTAATTGATTTAACGTAAATTATTCACATCAACATCATGAACCTTTTGTAATTTTTGATATGGGTTATGAAGTGGGAGGACCCACTTCCTCGAGGAGGGGAGCCATGTAGGAGTCGGAGCTGTCGGGATTTCTTATGTTACTATTCTTGTATTGTTATCAGTATGGGGAGAGCCCGACTTAGATACTGCTACCTATATAACGCGCTGTAATGTTAAAGCGTGAGGCATTAAGGATTAGGCATTCAGGCCTAGAGCTAGTCGCGCAGCCACCGCCGAGCCACGGCGTGTGCGCGTCGCACAGCGGTGCTGGGGCGCTGCCTGCCCCGCCCGTCCATTGTGTCCACTGTATCAGTATGGTATCAGCACATCACTCCAATAAAGGATCTTCGTGAAGCGAGTGTCACTCAACCTTCCCCCTTCCTACGTGAAAGTCATATAAACGATCTCTAGAACCCTTGGACCCCTGGCGTAAAAGACCATAAAACGGGGTTCGTCACTCCCATTGAATGCACCTATGGTACTGTAATACAAAAATCTGACAACCATCTATGTAGATGGATTATATAAAATGCAAATTGGGTTAGATTTAAAGAAGAACTGTCACAAATTCATACAAGTCAGCTATCTCATTTTTCAGTTGATGAGCTAAATGCCTTTTTAACAAAATTGCTACAGGATGCAGCTAACAAGCACATCCCCAAATCTTCATCACGGGGTGCTAGGAGGAAAACACCATGGTGGAATAGAGAGTGCGCGTTGGCTGTCGCAAAGCGAAAGAAAGCACGCAACAAGTCGTCAAAATATCCCACTGAAGAAAACTTACATCTGTACAAGGCATGTGAAACTAAAGCCAAAGAAATCATTAAGCAAAAGAAAATCAAAAGTTAGACTAGTTATGTAAGCACTTTGGACTCAAATACCAGTGTTGGTAATGTTTGGAAACTAATACGGTCAATGAGGGGCAGTTATGTAAACCCACGCCCAACTGTTGGTGACATAGCAGACAGCACAGCAGACAAAGCTCAATTATTACTGGCTCATTTTTGTAGACACAAGATAAAATTAGGTGATGAATTTTCTGAAACAATTGAAAATACCATTTTAAATTTAGCAGCAGTACAAGTAGAAGAGACACATCTTAACTCTCAAATTGAATTGCACGAATTCCAGAAAAGTTTGAAACACGCCAAAAATACTAGCGCTGGTTTTGATAAAATTCTTTATGCTTTTTTTAACAAAGCACCGCAGTCATTTTTGAAACATGTAATTTATTTATTTAACAAAAGTTACTCTAGTGGTTATTTCCCAGAAGCATGGAAGTTGGGAATTATATGTCCAATAAAGAAGCCTAAAAGAGACCATTCTGTTCCCAGTGGGTATCGACCCATCACTTTACTCTCGTGTTTCTCAAAAGTCATGGAGCAAATTATTAAACGCAGGCTTGATTATTTTTTGGAAAAAAATAAAGTTTTCTCTTGTCATCGAACAGGGTTCCGTAGGAAGAGATCTACATATGATGCTCTTGCTCTAATTAAAAACTGTATTTCACAAGCCTTCCTTAAAAATATGTGTTGTGTGATTGTCTGTTGATTTTGAAAATGCATATGATATTGTATGGCATGCTGGACTTTTGCATAAACTAATAAACATCGGCTGTGACATGCGTACGGTCTTATGGCTACAATCATATTTGAGCAATAGACGTGTTAAGGTAAGGGTGGCAGATGCTGTCTCATCTGACAAGATTCTCGCTTGTGGTTTGCCTCAAGGTGCTGTACTGAGCCCCCTGCTGTTTAATGTAATGCTTCATGATTTGCCTCAGATGGAGAGCATCCAATGCATCTCATATGCAGACGATGTGACTATAGTTGCAAGTGGGGGATCCCCATTCCAGATTCAGCGGACAATGCAGAGCTACCTGAATTGCCTTGCGCAATGGTTGAAAAAGTGGAAACTAGCCATAAATACTGATATAACAAAGTATTAAATCTTTACATGCAAAAGTATGTCCCATTAATTAACCCAAGATTAAACTCTAAAGCAATAAATACAACTGATCAACAGCGTGTACTTGGAATAACTTTGGATTCCCCCAAACTTACCTTCTTACCACATGTACAAAGTGTTGAAATAGTGTCAAAGACGGCTACAGGTGCTCAGAGCATTGTCTGGCGTTTCGTGGGGATCTTCACAAAAATTGTTGCATCAGGTATACATATCCTTCATTAGAAGTAAACTTACCTATGGTCATATAATCCTTCCAAAGCTACCTGAAAGTAGTTTAAAATTATTTAATGTGATTCAAAACTCAGCTCTGCGATCTATCTTGGGTGCACGGAAAACATCTCCAGTTTCCTCAATGGAAGCTGAAGCATTTGTTATGCCCCTGAGATTGTACCTTGACTTCCTGTTTCTGAAGTGGTGTCTGAGGTGCAGTCTCTTGGATGCGGAGCCCAATGAGTTTCCAGCTAAAATTGAACTATTTGGATCTCCACCAAAAAGTGAGCTTGCACTAAAACATATGGAAATAATGAGCAAGATTCAGTTTAACTTTTCTCCTCCAGGATCCCAAATTGAACATTTCACTTCTCCATGCATTGATATCTCATCTAATGTGTCTGCTGAATTTCCTGATGTGAAATCTCTCTCTGCATCTCTCTGAAGTTAATCAAAAGTTTGAAGAGTATGTAACATCCAAATTTTGTAATTCTTATAGAATTTTCACAGATGGATCCAAGCTACAAACAGGATCAGCATCTGCTGCTATTTATGTTCCACATCTAAAAATTTGTACTTCTTGGCTCTTAAATCCAGGTCACTCAATTGTGGGAGCAGAGCTATTTGCAATTTTACAGGCTATAAATTTTACTACTGATAACTTGTCAAATCATAATGTGGTCATTTTTGTTGATTCTAAATGTTCTTTGGATATTATATTGAACTTGAATAACCCCACCTATGAAATTTGTAGTAGAAGAATTAAAAAAATTGTTGTACAGTTGAATAACAGGATCCAGTTACAATGGATCCCTGCTCATTCAGGCATAATGGGAAACGAGATAGTAGACCAGTGCGCAGAAATGGGTCGCCAAAATTCTAAATCAGTACTCACTCATCTTAGTTATGAGGAGCATGTTAACCAACTGAAAAACAAAATGTTGGACTACTGGAGCAGGTGTTGGGGAAATCAAGTGAGGGGATCCGGGAAGGGAGGATTTATGTATGAATTGTGTGACAGACCAAAGTTTAGATTGGGTGGTGCCATGTCAAGGAAATTTCAATGTATAATTAGCCAATTTAGAATTGGCCATGTTGGTGTTCTTTCTCATCTGAGTAGATTTAACCTGTGTCAGAGCCCTCTCTGCCCTGAGTGTGGTGTCCCAGAGACCATCGAGCACTTATTGCTCAGCTGTCCACAATATGAGGCTGCAAGACTGCATTTATGTCTTTCTTTTGTAAAATTTAATCTTGAATTGAATCTGAGAAATGTCTTAGGATTTGGTGAATTTCAATCCCATGTACAATTTGCAATTCTTTGCTCCTTGGTGAACTTCCTTGGTGCCACTAATAGTTGTAAGCTACTATAAATGTTTTGAATTTGACTGTGTTACATCTGTGCCTAATGAAATCAACTTGAAACAATAAGCTGTCTTCTGCAGGCAGCAGCTCGAGAAGTCCAACAATATTCAGGATCCAAGAGAAAAGTGCTGCAGTATTGGGAGATTTGATTAACCCTGCTGACGCTGCCAAAGTACAAGCTGTCAGGTTACACGGATTTCTGCTGAAGAAGTCCAACGACTTTCAAGATCCTGCCGGATCCTCGACAAAGAAGAAGAAGACCCTGTGGCCTGCAGAGGGATGATCGTTTATGTAGAAGTGCAGTGTCAAATGTTTCCTGTCAGACATTGTACAACTTTTTGTAAAAGATAAAATTAATAGCTTGAATTCTTCGACGTTTACGAGCGATTCCACTCTCTGTTATATTCCATGGGCTTTTATAATGCCATGGTCAATTACTCGTACCGTGCGTACCGTGCTGCCACTCTTGTCTTTGTGAGGGGGTTCCAGCGTGGGTAAGACGCTCGGCCATAGTGTGGGCGGGTAGCTGGAGCCTCCGATTTGGGGTCCCAACTGTTCTTGCACTCTTTACCCTGCTAAAATTTTAAAAATCTTTTTTTTTTGTTTTGTATCAACTCGCGGTGTATACCGATACGTTTTGCAGGTGCGACCTGTAGAATGGATCCTGCTTATTGAGTGAGAAATTGTAATGTGCTTATGCAAACAAATATAACTGTGTGTGTTGAGGCAATAGAAATTGAGTTGACCACCGAAATAATGTTCTTATAATACTACCTCGGAGGTGATGTAGAATTTGGTATCTTTAAAACCATGAGACCTTCGGCGCGAAATAGTCGGAGCTACTAAAGCGCTAGTAAACCTATGTTACTACTACTACTACTACTACTACTACTACTACTACTACTACTACTACTACTACAATTACTCGTAGTTAAAGACTTAGAGTTAGTGAACAGATAAAAATGAAATTCTGTGTTCAATCAAGAAATTTATAATATATTTTGACATAACAAATATCATAGATATAATTTTTGAATCTATTTAAGTGTAATAAAACATTTGTACCTTGTAAATTTTCTAATAAAAATTTGTATATGTGACATCTGAATGTAATCAGGCACTTTCCAGGTTTTTGATGCAAAAGTAGGTTTGAAAAAATTGGAATTTCTAATGCCACAAATTTTTGCACTGTCAGCTTTGTGCATTTTGAGTTTTACTATTATTGGTGCATGACACAATGCCACAATATGGGAGGAAATGGCTTTAAATTTTTATAGCTCATGCTTTTGTTTACTGACATAGGCCTAGTCTGCAGAAAAGTGAATTGAAAATATTAAAATGATAATTTACTTTACTTTTTACTGAGAGTCTAAAAACTTTTATGACTGTTCCAGAATGAATATGCAAAGTCACTAGCTAATAAGTTGATTAGGCCTTCCCCATATTGAAATGGGATATTTTTGTTACTGATTTGAACCATTTTTTTTTGTTCACTGCTGTTATTTTGGGCATTTGATACATCTTCTTTCAAAGTTGTGTAGTTTCAAAAACATTTTTAATTTTATTCTTTCTATGTGCTAACTTATTGCTAAGTGTTATGACACAGATTATGTATATATTAAAGCATAATAATAAGTAGTGCCTATCTCTTTTCTTTATTGCAAATGTTTTCTTATGGTTAGGGTAGTTCAGATAAACTTACAATTTGAGCTACATGTATGCCTTAGCATGACTCCTGTCTTTCCTGAAATGGTATGGTATGCAACTCTTAGTGTTTGCAAAATAAGAAGCAAGGTTTCAATTATGTCTAAATATTTTTTTCATTAATCCTCTACTACCTCTGATTTATTATATTTTATGCGGCACTCTTAAATTTTGATTACATAATCCTGTTTTCAGGAAGAATGTATTGAATTTCAAGGAGATTTCTACTTTTTGCAGTTGCAGTGCTATTTTATATTTTTCTAAGTTTTGCTTATACTATTAGAAATGGGAGAATCCCACAGCTCACAGTCTTCTCTCTCTCTCATCTGTAGAAGTTTTATTGCTGGAGGTAAGGAATTACAGTATTGTAGAAATTGTAATTTTGCTTAGTTTTTGCAATAAAAATTTTTTTTAATGTTTTGCTACAAACAAAGTAAAAGTCTGCTAGTACAGGTAAAGTAAAAGTATATATCTGCAGATGGTAAAACTAAATTGGCTAAAAATGTGTGTTTGAAATATTAATGTATACATTTAACTAAATTATACGCAATTGTTTGAATGTATTCATTGGAATCAGCACTTTCAATGGTAAGATATATGGTCTTTAGGTTATGTTGATCTTTATTCAATTAAAATGGATTAGGTTTTTTGTTTTATTACAGATTTTTTTCAGTTTACTTCTATCTTTCTTCTTTACAACTAACTTGAACTATATCATGCTTCTTGTGCTGGGCAGGAGTGGCTGGGATGTGTGCCAAATCAACGGTTGCTCCACTGGACAGAATCAAGATCCTCCTGCAAGCACAAAATGCTCATTATAAGAATCTTGGTATGAAATTCATTATTTCATTATCTGCTATGATATTGATCCGTGAAATATGGTTACTGAGAGATGTTTGCCAAAAATATTTGTAAAAACTTGTTCCTGGTAGGTGCACGTCATTAGAATTTCTTCAATGAAGTATTTTTCTTTAGAAATTTAAATGCTCACATACATCATGATCCTGATGTCAGTAGGAATATCATTAGTTATCAGCAGAATTATTATAGACATACTATTGTATTATTTGTTACATAAAACTTAAATTCTTTACTTCATGCTCCTCAGAAGGAACCCTGGGAATAAGCACTCCCAAAACTTAAAAACCTGGGAATAAGCACTCCCAAGGTTCAAGAGATGAGGTCCCTTGCTGAGGAATGTGTAGGCTATTTTTTTCTAAATAGAATAAGTTTGTTTTGTTCTGGACCATCATTTTTTGATTCATTGCACTCCTATTTTTCAACACTTTATTCTTTTTTATTCAATTTATAGATATATATATAGCTATTTATATATATATATATATAAATATATATATATCTTGTTTCAAAAATTTTCTTAACTCAGTTTCTATGTGGGAACACATGTCTTGTGTGGGAACACATCTTGTGCGTATATTCTATGATCCATTCACTCCATCTTAAATGGTGCCTTCATTCTTCCTCTGTTTGAAACATGTGTGTTGGAGTTGGGTAAGCTTAAACTAACTTCTCATCTAATCTTATTTTAACTTGATGTAAGATAGAAGTTGTGAAATTTTTTTTGTTTTAAAGAGTCATTTTAACTTTTGTTAATTTTTTTAGAAGAATATGTGATTACCTTTAAGTTGTTTAAAAACTATTCCATACTGTATTTTTTGGAAAGAATTAAAGAGTATGAGATGATACTTGCATGTAGTGAGAACTTTGTCAGTGCAAGTACATTGATGCATCATTCAGGGATTTAATGAAGTTAAAAATTAGCTCTCTAAGTTGTGTGTTAACAATTGTTTAGTCAGGAAATTCATCTCTAATGAAGTATTATTATCTGCTGTTTGGACTGGCACTTGAGAAAACACAAATTGTTATATGTTGTGAACTTGAAAATAATTTTTTGGGGGTTAAGGAGGTATAAACTTACAATAAATTTTAGGACTATCAAAGATGATCATTTTAGGTTTCACTATTTATGTCCTATAATTTATCCTTTATTTTTCTATATCTCTTTTGTATAACACTGACAAACTGATTAGCTACAGTTCTAATAAAAATAAAAACTTGAGGCAATGAGACACTTGATGGCCTCCACAAGTTACACCTGGAACTGAGCTGTGCATGTCCTACTTCTAGTGGTACTTGACCAGACAGTGTATTAGTGATGAAATTTCTAGGTAAGTGGATGATGATGCAGCATTCACTATAGCTTGTCTCTTTGAACCTGGCAAATGGTAACATGCATTTTGTTCCAGGTGTGATCTCAGGTCTCACCGCCATCGTGAAGAACGAGTCAGCGTGGGCGCTGTACAAGGGCAATGGAGCTCAGATGGTCCGAATATTTCCATATGCAGCCACACAGTTTACTGCTTTTGAGGTCTACAAAAAGGTGAATGATCAACACCTGCAGTTGAGAACAATTTATGTCAAGTGCATGGGACTCAAAGTACTCCCGATTTTGAATTTTTGGTTGTGTATATTTTATTTGTATGTATCTTCTACATTGTATGCTATAAATTCAATGGAAAGAGCTTCTAACTCAAACATTTAGCTTAAAGAAGTGCTTTAAATAACAACGTGCGACCATAATTGTACAAAAGAGCAAGAACATGCAGCATCTTGCTGATTTACGTGAACTAGTTGCAGTTATTACAGAGTGCTGCTGTGGACCCAATTTGCGTATTACAGCAATGATGTACGTACGTCAAGCAATAGCGATTACTATATTTCTGATTAAAATGAGAGCTTAGCAATGAAACACATGATGGCCTCTGGTAGTTACACCAGGAAATGAGTTGTGCATGTCTTTCTTCTGGTGTCTTTGATCGGACTGTAAATCCGTGTGTTGAAATTTCATTGTGAGCCCAAATAGCCTCGCACTGTGAGCTCAAATGTGAGCCCAAATGACCTCGCACTGTGAGCTCAAATTTGGCACCTCGCATTTCAGCACCTGAACCGCATGTTCCCTGAGGGCGGGCGGCTGCGGTCAGGCGTGTCAGGCTCGATGGCAGGCGTGACGGCCGTGTTCCTGACGTACCCTCTGGACACAGTGCGGGCGCGCCTTGCCTTCCAAGTTGAGAGGAAGTACAAGGGCATCGTACATGCTCTCACCACCATCGCCAAACAGGTGTGCCCTCCTAGCTTAAGTTTAGCATTTGCTACTTGATTTAAAATGCATCAGCAAGGGAAAAGATAAGGTGTACTTCTGGAGATACTGTAAAGGTTAGAAAATATGTTCATGTTTTTAGAGTAGCGTAGGAGTATATATAGTTATAGTATGAAGAGAGAAATCATGCTTTGAATTGAACCTTGTTCACACTTTTTATTATGAGCTATCACATGCTTCTAAATGTGGCAAAAGATGCGCTGTTTTGAGATCAAAGCTAATAAACCGCTGTATTTTAGAGTAATTTTTTGTTATTTTGCCATGTTGAGTAACTTTTTCTGGGAAATATTAAAAATGAAGAGCTTTAAGTAAACATCATCCGTGGGTATTAATCTGATGGTTTAGTTCCCATGCTTGAAATAAACGATATTTTCTAATACCACAGTCCTCATTCGGACCCCGGTTGAGCCAATAGTCCCACTATGAGGTTCGTATAGCTCAACTTTTTTGACCTTTTCAGAATACTCCCCTTTATTGGACGCGAGTCTGAGACTGGCGATGCTTGACAAATTGCTCCTGCTCTCATCATGTCATTAGGGAGGATCTGTTAGAGGCCCATTACGCTCACAACTTGCGGTAATCAGCCAACATCTAATCTCAGAACTTTTGTGTGCTGTTCCTTCATTGAGATGTAAGAAAGTCCATTCATTATATTAAGGTCCTTTAAAAAGTGTATACATAATTCCTTATCTTCTGATTGCTGCAGAACCCATAACCATAACAAAACAAGGTAATTAACCCCCAGTATAGTCTTCCAAGAAAATTACTTCTAGTAGGTGCAACTATACCTGTCAGACTTCAGTGACGATGAAAGAATAACAGATCGTTTGTTTGCATTCCTTAACCTTCTTCCTCCTAGTGTCCAACGTGTACCCAATGAGAGTACTCGAAAAGCCTTTTTTAAACAAAATGACGTATTAATTGCAGGTGATGAATGAATTAAGCTGTTTTATTGGTTAATAACATTCTAATTAGATTGAAACAAAGCAGTATTTGAGCACTTCCGCTGCAGCTGTACATGCCAGGATTTCTGTGTTTGTGGTCACACTTGTGTTGCAAAAAGCGGTCATTTTATTCTCTAGTTTTAACAGTTCGTTCTACGACCGAGCACTTGGCTTCTCAATCTTATTGGTCTGGTAGCAAAGCTAGTTACCACGGCAACCCCTGTTAAGATTTTTATAAGTTGTAGTTTTTCTTCTTCCCAGTGTCAGAGATTAAAAGTTGGACTAAACCTTCATTGAAAGCATAGCACGGAGAATTTTTGTTGGCACTGAATTGTATTGCCCCATTATTAAAACGTTCAGAAAATGGCAGCATGAAATTATAGATCCGAGCAAAACGTTGCGCACGAGATGACATGCAGAGCAGGCAGGCTCAGACGGACCAGAGCACAAAGATGCTGCGTGGCTTCTCTCGCGTGACCACTGCGCGGGTCGGCCGGTGTACTCCTAAGTGTCAGCTCTGGCGCTATAGTGTGGTGCTTCTGAATTTTGAAAAGGAAAATAGACATTTCCAATAAAGATGATACAAAAAATCATTTATTTTAAATATTGTTGACACAAATACCTTTAGTTGAAAGCATGCATGGGTAGGTCTCATGATACCCATGTCAATTGTCGAACAAATATTTAAGAGAAACATGAAACATTCTCTTTTTTAAGTTAAATAAAGTTTCATTATGCTTATAAATAATCTAAAAATCTGTTTTTATAAAATGGCAGTGATGCATTGAAAAAAAAAATCAAAGAAGGTTGTCACATGAGCAACGGAAGTGGTGTAGCAGTGAATAGCTACCTTGTTCACATTCCTTATATATCTAATTTAACTCTTTCTCCCGTGTCTTCATCTGCTGCCGTTTTTTCTTACTTTTTTCTCCATACTATACTTCTCATTCTTTATCAATGGTGTGTGGAAGTGTTGACTTTTGCATCGTTTCTCAAATTTGTGTTAGTTTTCTTGATTGAGGCATCGTTGAAAGCTAGATTCTTGAATCGTTCAGGTAGCATGGATAGCTTACTTGTTGACCTAAACAGCTCAGCGCCTTAACAAAAATCTCACTTTAGCTCCTGGTATTGCCACCTGAAGTGCAATGCAACTTAAGCTTCAAGTAAGTGTTGGTTGGTGTGATGAGCAGGAAGGCGGCGCTTCAGCTCTGTACCGTGGCTTCAGCGCGACCGTGTGCGGCATGATCCCGTACGCTGGCCTCAGCTTCTACTGCTTTGAGCAGATCAAGTATCTGTGCATGGCCTACTTGCCCTCCGTCACCTGCTATCCCTGCGACTCCAATACTGGTGAGGGCCATTCTGCCACACTCCACTTGATACAATATTGCTTCCTAATAAAGTGATGGGATGAACTCAATTTTCTTAGTATTAAAACAGTAGGGCTTTCGATCCAACTCTGCCGGGACAAGGTTTATTAAATTAACATTGTTATTTATGAATGTAATCCTGCTACTGGATAGAATATAATTTCTAAATGGAGTGATGATTTTAAATAAATTTTTATACTAATGAAAAAAGTAGGGCTTTCGATCCAACCCTGCCGGCAGAATATTCAATGAGGTCACGTTTTTATTTATAATTGCAATCCTGTGTAATTTGGCTTTCTTCAAATATTAATTGCATTCATTCAGCCCTAACTTTGAAACATTTATCTCTAGAAATGTGTTGAGTTGTTTTACTCCAAGCGTATCTGAAGGGATCACTACTAGTCACAATGATCTGTATCTGATCTCTACAATCATCTGCCATATTTTTCAATTTTTGTTTCGTTGAGCCGCTCCATTGGTAAGAGATTAAAACTGTTGTGCTTCCAGTGATCTCGGTGGTTAACTCGTGCGGTATTTAAGTTATATTTGGTGTAATTCTTATGTTCATAAACCCGGGGAATGTCTATCAATGAAACAACTCACCTCTCTATTGATTGTTGTGTTTTTTCATGTTACCTCTCAGGAGGATACAACTATTGTATGTATGGTATTGTAATTTACACTTCCAGTGAGAAGATGTGAGGTCCCGAGCGGGAATTTAATTATGCCTTTCTTTAGCTGAAATTGATTAGGATTCTTGTTTGTTGCGGACCACCTTTTTTAGTTCACACATTTTTCAGCACTAAGTATTTTCTTATTGAACTCGACCATTTTGTCTCTTGAACTCCTTTCAATCTTACTCTTTCTATACTAAGGGTGTGGGGGCACTTTGTGCATAGATTTCTTCTTCCCTTAACTCAATACTTTTAATGTCTTTCTTGTTACTTGTTATGTTTCCATGTTACCTTTCTTGGGAACTTTTTTCTTGTGATTAGGGAATCATAAAATCACAAGCTTATCTAGGATAATTTTCCATGTTTTGCATGAGCATGGGGAAGCATCAAGTGACTGTTGGCAAGCAGGAACTTCTTTCTTGGGGTTTGGGAAGCATAAGATAACAAGCATATCTAGTATAATTATAATATAATTTTTCTATATACAAATTATAATTTTTCATGTTATGCACTAGCGTGAGGGTATAATTAAAGTATAATTTTCCAATACACAGGGTATAATTTTCTAATATACATAGTATAATTTTTCAATATAAATTGTATAATTTTTCAATATACATGGTATAATTTTTCAATATGCATAGCATAATCTTCCAATGTACATGGTATAATTTTTCAATAAACATAGTATAATTTTTCAATAATCATGGTATAATTTTTCAATATACATGGTATAATTTTTCAATATACATAGTATAATTTTCTATGATGTGCGCGAGCATGTAACAACATGAAGTAACCGTCGGTGAGTAGGCGGGCTGGTGCTGTCGGTGCCTGCCAAGCTGCTGGCTGGAGGCACTGCAGGGGCCGTGGCGCAGAGCTTCAGCTATCCTTTTGACGTGACCCGGCGTCGCATGCAGCTCGCCTACATGAGCCATGACACCAGACACTACGGGTTGGTGCACTTAGCTCGTCTCCTCTCTCGTGCTGAACTATGCTTATCTCCACTCGCTTGCTATGTTGTGCTTATCTCTCTAGCAACCGCTCGTGTGCTAAACTATGCTTATTTCTAGCAATAGCCTCGGGCATATTACATGTCTATTTTCTCAACAATTTTTGTAGTTGTGTATATTCGTGCACGTCCTTTGATGTCTTACACTTGTGCACTAGGTTGTGCAGGGATAAAAATATGTTTAACACTTGAATGGTGCCGAATATCACAAAATCGACTAGATTTGATTTACTTTCACCGTACGTTGCGGAAGTAAATTGGCGTACAGTTATTACCAAGCTGTGTCAAGTATAATGTTGGAATGGTCATTATATACAGACTAGTGTGCACGGGATTGAATCCCGTCAAAAATGACGGGATTCAATATTTTCCTCGAATAATTTTTCTGGTTGTGGATGACAAACAAAAATATCCATCTTAACAGTACCCGCAATGAAAATATTCTTGTACTTGTGCACTGGCAAAACTTGTATCACAGATATGGTCATTAAGCATCGTTATGAGCTTAAGAGAGAGATGGTAACCTCTAGAAGGAAAATCTTTTCTGCCTCATATAGGGCCAAACCAACGCCAGCGCGGATGCCCGCGATTAGAAACACCGTCGCTCCTCCGTCAGACCAAGCTGACACACCACGGCACTAAAACGGGGTTGAGATGATTCTCACCCTCCGCAACTGCCCATTATAAGACCCAAATGTAACAATGCTACCAAATTACGCTGTGATTTCGTCAGAGTATCGAAAACGGCGGGAAAACCCGAAAATAATGATAATAATAAGAGAGAGATGGGAGAAGAGGACACCAAACCAATGTATAAACAAAGGGTATTATTAGGTAAGATATCAACTTTTGTGATTTTCGGCGCGATATGTACATAGTGTGTGATGCAATGTGTGTTACTTTACTTACTTGCTTCTTCAGGGCGAGCATGGTGTCGACCCTGCGCCTGATATACCGCACGGATGGGGTGGTGCGAGGCCTGTACAGAGGCATGAGCATCAACTACCTGCGCGCCATACCTATGGTGGCCGTCAGCTTCAGCATCTACGAGCTCACCAAGCAGCTCCTGGGGCTGGACACTGGATTGGCCATCAAAACCGGCTAGTGTCGACTGCACATCGTTGTCTGTGCCTGAGTGTCGAACTGGTTGAAGCTGTTTCTTAGCAGGCCAGGGCCAAACTGCTGTTTGCCTGGAGAGAACGGTTTGAATGCTATGTTTCAGTTTTGAAACGCAAGAATTGTGGCGTCAGCAGGCAGCGGACGACTCTACTTCAAATCACTGCACCTAGCAATGTGACTTGGCAATACTTGCTACTGTTAGTGGTATTGTTCATTGTTGGAATGTTACGGGGTTTGCACTGTTGCTTTTGGGAACGGTGGTTATGCACGCTAAGATGGTCTATTTGGAGAGGTCGTTCAATTTATGCTCTTCATTGAACTTTTTTGATTTTGTGGTAGCAGTGTTTTTCAAAGTGGCTTTAATCTTGTATTTTCTGCAAGACAAGTAGCAAGTACATTTGCATTTTCTGACCCATGAATCACGAATCTGTTTTTATTTACTACATAACTTGTTGGGAGAGAAGGCCGCTCGCATGGTAGCACAACTGCAGCCCTTCATGGCTATGATCAACTGAGTGATTGGTAGGGGTTGAGGATAATCAATCTGCCCTGTTTGAAAGTGGCATTGAAAAGCAGTATTCATCTTGTAGAATTTCATTGTTTTTAAGGTTTGTTAATTGTTGCGTTTTTTGTTACATAGATTATCTTTTAATTGTTGGTATAGTAGTCGATGGAACTATGTCCAGATAACTTGCACTATCTTACTGTAATTCTATCTTCCAAGCTTCCTTACTTCCCCCAGTTCCGTAGCTATTTCTAGTCTTTGTGAACTCGCGTAGCTGAATGTGAAGAGTGTCAGTGATAAGTCCGGTGATGTTCATTTCCGTTGATGTTTTTTAAAGTGAAGGGCTGAAAATGTGAAAATACTTCAATGCAAGGTTGGGTGTTGTTTGCTATGGAAAATGAAAGATAAAATTTCTATTTCACATTTTCTTAGAAGAAACCCAAACCAGACGGCTTGCATCTCGGTGTGGGTGAACGACGTGAGTTATTTTCCTGCAAGGGACGATATTTTCGAATGTTGAAATATTTTTTGGTGCTATATTAAAAAATGTTCAATTAAAAACGAACAAGTATTCAATCGTGTAAAAGTTGCATATTTCTGCATGCGGAAGATGAATTAATTGATGTGACAAAAACAGTAGGATAGTTAGTTTTTGTTGATCGTGCAGATGCAAGTCCAACAGGGCTTACATGTATATTATGGCTGACATTGACAGAGTCTATTTTTATAGAAGCGTATAATATTTATTTATGATAGTAAAATATTAATGACAACAAAAATGATAAACTTGTACCCAGTAATGCTGAAAATGTGTTGTGTTGATGTGATCAATTCCTTGACTGCATTGGAAAATGTTGTCCTAGATCTGTGTTTACTTCGAGTTTCTGTTAATTGACACTTGCAAGTAAGAGGTAAGTTGCAATCTCGAGTTGCACCTCTCAGGAGCGTAAAGTATTTAATGGGCGTCAATTAATCAGGATTCTTCTTGCTGCTAAACTTAATGTAGTTGCCGAACCATTCAAGGGGATCCAATTATTGTATCTATAGGAGTTAGCGCCCTCAGGGAATTTGTGAGGTCCCGAGCTGAACGTGAGATAGGCCTTCTTTTTTGTTTGAATAGAATAGGTTTTTCGTTTTGTTAAGAACTGTCTTTTTTTGGTCTGTGATGGTATGTTTTTGCGCACCTCTGACTTGCTTGTTCAACTTTTATCTTGTTTCATAGCCTTTCTTCTCAACTGTTTCTATGCGCTGGGTATCTAGTGTGGAAACACACCCTGTGCATGGGTTTTGCATTTTCAATTCCATACAGAATAGTGCCCCGTCATTCTTCTCTTTGGAACACATTTGTTGTGGTTAGTTAGGCTTAAACTAACTTTTTTCTAATATGCAAGTTGTCGAAGCTGTGAAACTTACGCCAGAAATTTTGCACCATTTTACCAAATTAAGTGACTCAGAGGCAGTGTATAAAGCTGTCTGATCAGATCACCCCATAGGAATGGCCCAATAATTTACGACGTAGCCGCTCAATTCTCACGTGTGCCCAGAAGTCCGAAGCAAATTTGTTTTTGCCCGGCGATATGGGGGAGGGAGAGGAAACGAAAGAGCTGATGCTGTGTCCAGACGCGCTGCTACATCTCATGACCTGTCCTTCACCCTGTGTGCCCCGTGTGGGGATTATTACCCTATAGTGAATTGTAGCAGTAACACAGGGATTTGGAGATTTACTGAGTAAGAGTAGTTATGTCTGCAATACAGGAATGGATCTCAGCAGAATACTCTAACCCGATGCCTAGAGGGGATTTTTTGTTGATTTCATTTTGGACACCGTCGACTTACTCTCGGCCATGTAATGAAGCGTTGCCATCAGCTGCACTACAACACTCGCCTTGCGCCGTTGACTGTGCAACTTGTGCTTACCGAGTGCTTCATTTTTGCTGCCGTCAGGGGGACTCGTTCCTATGCCGGTGTTTTGTTGCTGCTCGTTAAGCATTGCAAGCCCCTCAGGGGGATACAGGTATTGTATCTATAGGAATTAGCGCTCCCATGGGGACTATGTGAGGGCCTGAGCTAAAGGTTTGGTAGGCTTCCTTTTCTTGAAATAAAATAGGTTTTGCTTTGTTACGGACCATCTTTTTTTCGTTTCACTGCTGTCCTGTTTTTCAGCACCTACTACTTTCTTCTTCAACTTTTTCTTGTTTCATGAACTTCTTTCTTAGCTTCCTGTTCCTGTGCACCTAGTGCATAGATTCCGCGTTCCCTCAACTCCGTACTAAATGGTGCCTTCCTCCTTCCTCTCTTAGAACATCTTTGTCGTGCAATTAAGTGAGGCTGAAACTTTCTTATATAATAATAATAATAATCATAATAATAATAATAATAATAATAATAATAATAGTAATAATAATAATAATAATAATAATAATAATAAGCTTTGCAAGCCTTCCCATGCTCCGTTAAACATAAATGCGAATGTAATATTCCTAGTACAATGCTATATTCCCATTAAAATTTAAATAGGTTCCCATATAATGGAAATGTCAGTGGTTCCTGTGTATGTGCTGAAATCTGAAAGCTCTGCCATTTCATCTTAAGTTATCTGTGAGAAAAATGCACTGCAAAGACGGTGTTGCTCTGAAATATATCTGAACTCTCAAGCGCTTTTACTGAAAAATTTAAAATTTGAATCGATACTGTGTTCTTAATAGATGAATCATAACGTGCGATGAATCTCTAGATATATCTGAGTGTCCTCAAAAGTATGAAGCTATTTTTAATCCATCAGGAGCAAACCTTCCTAATCCTTCAACCAAAACAGCAGTGGTATTGCTGCTGCCTACAAATAAACTAAATTTGTTGCCTATGAACAAATTAAATCTGTTGTCTGAAATTTGTTGCCTATCAACAAATGGAATTTGTTGCCTCTGAACAAATGAAATTTGTTGCCTCTGAACAAATGAAATTTGTTGCCTCTGAACAAATGAAATTTGTTGCCTACGATCAAATGAAATTTGTTGCCTACGATCAAATGAAATTTATATTCGTTGTTGCTACTTAACGATACTCGTACTTCTACAGGTTAGGTTTTTCCGACCTGTTCTATGGGGACTGGCTTCCTTGCGAGGATACTGTTGAGCTATCTCAGCTATTGATAGGCCTTCAGAACTTCTATATATAATGACCACTTTTCTTTCAGTTTTCATGCCTTCTTCACTATCTCTTCTTTGTCTGTTCATCCTCCTTCCAAACCTGCCGTCTCTATGCGCAGGGTATTCTTTGTAGGAACACACCTTGAGCACATATTTCCCGTTTTTTTACAGTCCATGCAGTCATGCATACAGTCCATGCATACTCTTCGCTGTCTTTAGATTGCTTTTGTTATGGTCAAGTGGTTTTAAACTTACTAAACTGATCATAATCTCAAGTTTGGTTAGAATTATGCTTATTGTAAAAGAAATTTTTTGAACGTTCAAACATCATATGTCGATCACTCTTTCCTATTTAGTTGGTGAGCAGCAGTTTGTTATGAGTGTTATGAGAAAATGTACTATCATTGCTGTGTAGTAAATAAGGGTTTGCATTTCCATTTTATATCATCTCTATAACCTTATTTTCACCATTTTTCAAGTGTAGTCATGTTATTTCGTCATTTTAGGGTAGAGTTTTTCCGTTACTCAAAGTGTACAATTTTATGCCGTTCTTTTGCCGCACTATCGATGGCAAAAGACGATCAGGCACAAGCGAGTTGCGTGATGTCCATGTTGTGTCTTGGTGCTCACTCGTCTGGTCAAGGCAAGTAAGAGCCTGCCCTGTCGTAACAATAGTCATCTCTCTAACGAGGTTGCATGTACTTGCGCTTAAAGCTTTTTTTTAATTTTTATCTCAGAATTACAATGTATTTTACCTGAAAAAAGTTTTGCACGCAATTGTTTAAAAACTGCTTCCAGTTTGTCGTGCTGCTAAACGTTTTCTTCAGGTGAGCAACATTCCAGAAGGCAAGGCTTTTTATCCGTGAAAATTTTTTATAACTTCTCCACGTCAGAGAACTCGCATTACTTTTGGACTAGTTTGATTTTTCTTTTTGTTGAATATTTCACGATTACCTTCTGTGTGACCTGAAAACTTAGTGTCCTAGTGACCATGGTTCAGTTGTGATTATTTAAATAACACAAATCATGAATGCATTCTAGTCTGTAGCTCTGTTTGAACGCACATTTATGTTTTTAATTGCCAGTGCTGGATTGCAGCAGCCCCAACATAGTTGAATTTCTGCATAATCAAAACTGGGTGGAAAGTTATTGTGAAGGAATTGTTATCAGTTGTACGTTAAGAGCTGCGTGGAGAGGCGTCGTTAGTTTGTTTCAGGGATTTTTTGCCCCTTTGAGTTTAGTGTTTATTTTAGGTGCAATGTGTCTGACTTGACTATTTCAAAGTTCTTAATCAGAACATCATTTTTTATTTACATGGCTGTGAATTTTTTAATATGTTAGGCACAAGGAATCTCTTTTTCTAAGCACAAGAGTGACAAATTTCAATTTGGCTGCTTTCAAATGTAGTCCGTTTTAGGGTTGACTCGGGTCTCGGTTCCTGCCTGTATGTTGGTAGCGCAACTAGTAAGCACATGTGTGGAATTTCTTTAAGCAAATTTCAACATTATATGTACTAAATGTATAGAGTTTTAGCACAAATTTTAATGTCTTGGCTGGCACTGATAACATTTTGACGTCCCGTGTAGCTGTTGAAAATAATTAGTGTCAGTACACGCAACTCTTTTCATTTGTAGCATTGATTCATGCATGCTGTTTTGGGATAGTCAAATGAATGAGAGAAGGGTTACTCAAGGGAATTATAAAAGTTGGAAAAATGCAATGCATCGCTTTAACATTAGTGTGGTGCTAAACAAATACTCACTCCAGTCGACGTGTGAGCTGGGAATAAACTTGTTTATACGTCCATTGATGGTTCTTAAATAACTATTTCTAAACATTTGTTTGAGTTCTCGCATATTTGCGTGACCTCATTTTAATGCTCATTTGGCTTTATTTTATTTTGTTCAGACCAAAGATGAAAGCGTTCTGTGTCTTTCATGTAGCTTAAGGAAGTTTTATTTACATCTGAGCGACAGATAGAGCAATGAACAAATTTTTTTGTTTTTATTTGGGTTTTTGTGTATATTTAGCTTCATGGAGGTACGACTTGTATCTCCACAGAACATTTGATCGCAAAAATTTACTTTTTGTACCCAAGTTTTATTGCTATTAGGTTTCTACTTGCTAGAAAAATGTATTTTCTTTGTTTTTAACGATTTTCTATTGCCTCGGGTTCATGAAATTTGAATGTGTTCTTGCCTCATAATACCGAGCTGACTTTCAATGAAAAATGATTTGTTTTAAGTGAATTTTTACTGCTTTTTAAACATGCTACTTGAGTAAGTATGTGATATTTTATTTTATCATTTTGGGTGACAGCCTTTTGATATTTTTTTGTTTTGATTTCTTTCCTGCGTTTTTCCTTGCTTGCCCAGAATTGTATGTCTTGAGAGTCAAAGTGTCATCAATCTGTAAGAATCTATCACAGAGTTTGATACTTGAAATGAGCAGTCAACCTTTTATTCAAGAACTAGATGAATTAGCGTTCCCAGGGGACTATGTGACGGCCCGAGCTAAAGGTTCGGCTAATTTATAAAACAGGTTTTTGTTTTGTTACGGACCATCTTTTTTCAGTTCACTGCTGTCCTGTTTTTCAGCGCCGACTAGTTTCTTCAACTTTTTCTTGTTTCACGAACTTCTTTCTTAGCTTACTGTTTCTATGCACCTTGTGCCCCCTCAGGGGGATACAACTATTGTATCTATGGGAATTAGCGCTCCCAGGGGAACCATGTGAGGGCCCGAGCTAAAGGTTAGGTAGGCTTCCTTTTTGTTGTAATAAAATAGGTTTTTGTTTCGTTACGGACCATCTTTTTTCGGTTCACTGCTGTCCTGTTTTTCAGCACCTACTACTTTCTTCTTCAACTTTTTCTTGTTTCATGAACTTCTTTCCTAGCTTACTGTTTCTGTGCACCTTGTGCATAGATTCCGCGTTCCCTCAACTCCATACTAAATGGTGCCTTCCTCTTTCCTCTCTTGGAACATCTTTGTCGTGGTTAAGGGAGGCTAAAACGTTCTTATATAATAATTATATAATGCACCTTGTGCATAGATTCCGCGTTCCCTCAACTTCACACTAAATGGTGCCTTCATCCTTCCTCTCTTATAACATCTTTGTCGTGGTTGAGGAAGGCTAAAACTTTCTTATATAATAATAATTCATGAACTTGATAGCTGTTCAAAGGCTTGAAAATTCTGTAAAAAGGGTTTCAGAATTAGAACCGAGAACTTTACGCTGTCTAGTCTTACTGGGGGAAAGTTATTGCATTAATTAGGCACATCTTCAAATAGCGTAGATGTGCCCAACTTACGCTACCTGCGCAATTTATTTATGAGCTTGGGAGTTAAAGCTCCTGATTTGCTTTCGATGGCATTGAATTGAAGTTTTAATTGTATTCAGCGCCATCGTTGACGAAGGAGAGTGTCCCAATTTGTGGAAATACGAACTAGTTTCTGCTGCCTGCAGAAGCGAGTTCAGTCCCATGTTTTACATATTTTTTTAAGAATTGTGCAGTGTAGCTGTAACCGTTATTCTTTTGAGTTAAAATACCAATCTAAATGTTTAGTGGAAGCAATGTAAATCCTTCGTACTTTAATATTTGATGAGTTTATATGTTTCGTGTCACGAGAGCGAGCGTCAATCAACACGTAGTGCTCTTCTTTAAATAGCAGCTGAGGACTGAGAACCTTCATCATTGAGAACAGCCCGAAATCAATGAATAGATATTGTGTATGATTTTTGAGGAAATCTCATTTTTTCTGGAAGACTGAGGCAAGTTCAGGTAATGATGGTGGAGGTGGATTGCGATGACGTACGTTTCTCTCTGAAGCGAACTATAAAGGCTCAATGATACTGAGATCTGATGACTGGTAGCCAAGGGAGATGCGACTCGTCACCCTCATGCTCACTTAGCCTTTAATAATGCACTGGAGATGGCTTACGAGTGAACAAGGGCGGTGTCGTCTTGTAACTTGGCATCGTGATTGGGGAACAAATATACCATTGGATGAACATGGTTGCCCAAAATGGCCACGCAAGTCTAATCGGGAAAACGACCTTGCAAAGTTACCATAGGGCTTCTAAAATACCACGATGTGCCTGTCCAAACTTCCTTTCATAGGGATGCAAGTATTGTATTCATGTGAATTAGCACTCCTGGCAGAAAAATGTGAAGTCCTGAGCTGAAAGCTAGGTTGGTCTTCCTTTCCTTGAAATAGGATTTGTTGTTACGGACCTTTTTTTCGGTTAACAGCTGTTTGCTTCTTAGCGCCTACTACTTCAAATTTATTCTTGCTACTGCCTACGAACATATCAATTCATCAATTTTTTCTCAACCGTTTCCGTTCATACATCTTGAGCATAGATGCCTTCCTGAGCTTGGTAAGTAAAGCAAAGAGTTCCTTGAACTCTTTGTTAAATGATGCCTTCCTCTTTCTGCTCTTAGAAATGCTTTTGTTGTGGTTGGATAGATTTAAACTAACTTCTCTAACCTAATCACTGTATCGCCGAAGTGTGAACATTAGTGTATTAAAATTTCGGTATTATTCGACAAAGCAAGAGTGCTAAAAATTCGTTAACCTCCACAAAACTAGGAAAATACCTGGAAACATTACTGCACGGTCGACTAGCAGTTTGACAGGCCATTTCTAAACATTGGTTTGAGTTCTCACACACCTCTCGAAGAGGGTCCGACGAGTTTATACTTGAAATACTTTTTGAGGTGAATACGCCATTTAACATTAAATAAATGCGAAACGGTTGAGCTTTATCTTTGAAATTTACGGCTACATTGTTGTGCATGTATTTGGTAAGACACGTTGGTGATGCATTATTCCGTCTTGCACACTTGCACTTGTTATAACGACCTGAGGAAATCATTGACGTCAGTTAAAAATGTGTTTTTATAATTTTCTGCAGGAAACGTTGAACAGTCGATCATGTCTAATGAATTGAACCGTAAAACCATTGTAGAAAGGCATTCGACGAAACATGTAATATAGGACGAATATATTTCCCCCCGGTCGTTTGAGGTGCGGAAGTTAAATTAGTTACCCAAAGATCCGTAGCAATAAAGAAGGTTCCAGTCTTGAGTTCTAAATGTGGGAAAATATTGCTGAATACTTCTCAACTTAACACTCGAAGAAAAATTTGTCGCCGCAATTTCTGCTAGCTATTTTCGTACTAAAGAAAATATGTCCGATTTTTTGTTCTTAGCCATGACTGTTCGCTTTGTTATTGGATGAATGATAGCATTCAATATTCTACTCTCGGTTATTCGGTAGGGAACTCGATGTTTTTGAGCTACCCTGTCACGTTGAAGTCCCATTATTGTTTAGAAGTCTTGGGTATAATTTTTAATTGGCATAGCAGATTTCCTTGCAACCATATCATGCATATGTCTCTATCCTAATTAATTACGAAAGATTGTTTTTTTGCAATTTTTGTTGTTGAATTTTAGGTTATTAGAGAATTTATAGGTTCCAATTTTTTGCGTTAGGCTGGATTGCCTCATTGCCTTTGAATGTCACAACTTTTAGCACAATGTCTAATAACTCGGTTATATTTCTAAAACTTTGTTCTCAGTTGATTCCATTATATCGAATACAACTTCGTGTGTTTCTCTGTCCTTCACAGCTAAACATGGCGACTACGCATTTATGTGCACAGAATTCGCCAAGGAGTTTTAAAGTTCAATCAATACCATTTGTTCTACAGTTCATCATAGCATTACCCTGTCTCGAACAGAAAGCCCCTAACTGAATCAAAGGCAGCGGCGAGAAAAATAAGTTTTTTTTACTAGATGATATAGTACTCTGGCATCGCAACTGTCCCCACCCATGTGCAAAAGAAGAAAAGTTACATTCTTTAGCAGATTCTTATCCCAATACAGCGAAGTCCCCTCTCCAACGCCAGTCAGTGGGTATTCAAACCACAGCAGAAACGTCAACAATTTAATAAAATGATAAACATTTCACAGCTTTGTTGACAGCTTTATAATTCCCTATTCATAATACAAGACTGTACCAAAAAGGGCAATGCTTCCATTGAGCAATATTATTTACTTCAAGTTTCTTCATCGCTGTCCTCATTTTCCTCGTCATCATCTTCATTCTCCTCATCTTCCTCGTCATCATCTCCATTCTCCTCATTTTCCTCGTCGTCATCTTCATTCTCCTCATCTTGCTCGTCGTCATCTTCATTCTCCTCATCTTGCTCGTCGTCATCTTCATTCTCCTCATCTTGCTCGTCGTCATCTTCATTCTCCTCATCTTGCTCGTCGTCATCTTCATTCTCCTCATCTTGCTCGTCGTCATCTTCATTCTCCTCATCTTGCTCGTCGTCATCTTCATTCTCCTCATCTTGCTCGTCGTCATCTTCATTCTCATCTTGCTCGTCGTCATCTTCATTCTCATCTTGCTCGTCGTCATCTTCATTCTCCCCATCTTGCTCGTCGTCATCTTCATTCTCTTCATCTTGCTCGTTGTCATCTTCATTCTCCTCATCATCATCGTCTTCATTCTCGTCACTTTCCTCTTCCATTTCTTCATCACTCTCTTCGAGCTCACTATTTCGGGATCCATCAACACTTTTCTGACCGTCAAAATGGATGTCCGAGAGATTCGCCTGCAAAACAATATTTACCGAGCTATAGATAACGAGTGAGGTACTCATTAGCATATGCCTTATCAAGGATTCCGCTAAGAATACAGTTCTACACTGAACAATTACGCTTTAGTTGGCAGCAGGTGCCAATGCAAAAATGAAAACGAAGCAATGGCAATGTCAGAGATCTGACGCAAAGTAGACGCAGGATAGAAGTACCTCTACACTGAACAATTACGCTTTAGTTGGCAGCAGGTGCCAATGCAAAAATGAAAACGAAGCAATGGCAATATCAGAGATCTGACGCAAAGTAGACGCAGGATAGAAGTACCTGACTGTGTCAAAGCTGGAACATACGTTCAATCATAAAGAGAAATTTTTAGAATCAAAGATGCTTACGCAAGCCACTAGTTCCGAGTGCTTAAAGACGAATAGAAAATCAAAGGATTTCCAATTCGCCTTTTAGATACTGGCTCCAAACCTAGACGTACTAAAAATAAACGCGAAGAGTTGAAAAAGGCTGGTTTGCACAGTAGTCGAAACATCACAAGACAGAATAAATGAACAGTACACATAAATGCACACGGTTATTTTTTTCAATTGTATAAGAATGACATATGATGTGTGAAAATAAAGCTTACTAAACGGAATACCGGACCTTCTAAGGGTCTACAGACCCACACAACCAGCTACTAAGGGGGTGCTCAGTCACCAGCAACTGCAGGGTCTACTCTCGAACTCTCACTCTTTCAATCACGTATGACGGCTCTGATTACGCTCTAGCCTGAAGCGTAAGTTATGTTGGAAGTTATGAAATTCAGAAACGTTATAAATTACAAATGGGTTTGAAAAAGAATGCAATGCACTTTATTCCAGTGCACCACAAAATACTCAAGTACACAAGATATCTGTGAGCAAAATTTAAGCTCCTTCATACGAAAAACATTGTGATTGTGGTTAATATGTGACTAATAATTCCCACGAATTCTTATCAGTATCAGTGTTTATTTGTCGACCTGAATGATTCTGTAACTTTATTTCAAAGCGTTTAGGTTCTTAAACTTTAGTTATTTTTGAGCAACACGGTGCTTACCTTCTTTACGTTGATGGACGAGTATTCGATCTGCAAAAAAGTAAATCATGATTATTATCCCGCTTCAATACTAAAAAAATTCTGCATAAATGAAACGCAAACGATTCCTACTGACGCACGGAATTTGAAAGGGGTCTTTGCTTGATCACAAACTTCTAAAGAGCGGATAGTAACAAACTACTTCCGCTTTCAGATTTGTGCATTTCAACAGGACACATGCACACATTTGATGCTAGTCATCTGTTAATGAACTCTCAGCGAAGTTGAAGCATAACTTTAAAGCGTTGCATGCCTCTATTTCTGTAAGCAAGTCGCGATCAAATGCAATGCAGCTTGAGGTTAAACGTCAGATCGCTCACGGAAAGTAAGATGTTTGAATGCCAAATGAAAATTTCAAATGTTAACAAAATTCGGACAGTGTAGATTTTAAGAGTAGTAGTATTGGCATTGATTTGCTAGCGCTTCAGTAATTTGCACTATATCGCGCCGTAGATCTCACAGTTTAAAATACAGAATTCACATCGTTATACAAAAGCACACTATATAAATGTTGTTCAAAGTAGATTTAAAGAGCGAATTTTCATTGAAGTCAGGCTATTTCCAGTACGGTTAAAAAACATGTACCATGTGATTCAAGAATATCTTTCTGACAAAATTGCAATCGAAAACTTGAAACAGATGGCTTAGACATAAACATAAATTCAGCTGCGGACATTCACAAGCAATTAGATGCGCCAGGCCCCAAGCTGCACAAATAATGGAACTACCGACCAGGGCAGCGTAATGAAAAGACCTGATGTTGGACACGCTGCAGAGAAGGCAGCTGGTGATGAAAACAAATTCAATATAAGATTTAAAGGAGGAGGAAGAGTTTCTCAAGCTTACTTCATGGTCCTCCTTGAGAGCAGCGTTGACGCCAGCTGCGTCCTCGAAGACGATGACGGCCGAGTTGCGCTTGCCCTGCGTCCTGACCATCTTAGCCTGTACCACCTTGCCGTAGTGGCTGAAGTGCAGCGACAGCGTCTGCGCTGTTGTGCTGGGCGGCAGTCCAGACGCGACCAGGGAATTGTGTACCCACTGCAATGTAATATTATTATGGTAGTACTCACCAGAACACAATGCATTACTACTCTTCCTTATCAACTCTACATGATCATTTTGTCTGACACTGTGCAAAGAAATCCGTTGTAAAAAAATATATTTGCCAGCTTAAACACCTCGTCTTCTTTAAAAATGAAAGGCTATTAATTCATGTGATGGGTGGAATTTGATATAAATTTGCAAGCTCTATTGAAACACATACTCCTTCCTACTTCTGCAGCATTAGAAACTTAAAGCCATGATGACACTATTTATGTACGAAATAAATTTTTGTTGTTGTTGTAAGATGTAAGTAGGCTACATGGACTGTGTGCGTAGCCGACTCAATAAGGTGGAGTTGATTCGATTCCGTTGGTCGCAATGTTAAATACGGTGCAACTCGATACAATCCTTTCCAGAACTCGCTCTTGTCGGGGGAATCTCGAGGATGGCTATGTGCTAACTTCTACATCTAAGATTTAAAAACGTCATCAAATGCGCTTACTTTCAAGTTTTCGATTGAATGTCAGCCACTAAAAATAATTGCTATCACGTGTCTCTAGAAATTACAATGCTGATCAGCTAACCCTTCTACAGCGCGCTACATAAGCAGACAGTCAATAAGATGTCATAACGCAACAAGAGCTGGGTTCCCTGTGATTACTCTCAACGTCTGCTAAAGCACTAGAAACACAAAGATGATTTGTTTTGTCATTTGTAACTCAAAGAAGATAAGCCTCAACAGCCGTAATTGAACGCTCAGGTAACTCTTCTCCATTAGCTAAAATTTTACTCTAAAAAATAAAACTGTGACATTAGATACGGCAGGATTTGCACAAGTACAACACAGCAAATGGAATGGCTTTTGTATACAACAGTAACTTTATTTCGTCAAGTGGAACAAGGAGTGACAAACTGAATATTCTACGTTCTTGGATACCTGAAACAAACATTCGCACACAGCACTGGATTACACTCACCTTGCCTTCTACGGGGAGCTGACTTTTATTGTGCTTGACACCTCGGGAATCCTGAAACAAATTAACGACTATCAAAACCCCGTGACATAAAAACACTAACATGTAATCATGTGAAATCAATGTCTAGGAACAATCTAACTGAAATAAATTATATTAAACAACAAAATCTCAGGTTTTAACACATATAACTCATTCCTGCAAGGTGTGCACAGCACAAGGTATCTCTCATAACAGCAACATTCTCTTTAATTATAACTATATCACTCTCATATTGCCGTTATCACGACCATCGTCATTAGACTGGCGTTGCCAGGGATACCAAAATGAGACACTAACTGCCACTCAGAAGTGAACTACACATTACTAGAGCAACAAACACAAAGAGCAAAAACATTCGGAAGGTCTTCAACAAATAAGAAATCGTTTACCCGTACAAATGATAATGCACTCAAAGAACAAAGTACTTCAGAAAACAATGCTAGCAAATAAACTACCAATACAGGCCTATTTTCAACAAGTCAAGACTTACCTGGGCTTTACAAGCAGTAGCAGAAACGACATGTCCATTCACCTGAAACGTGAAGCAAAGAAAGAATAAACATTCAACATCAAGAACGGTACATTTGGGAATAAGAAATATTCATGATGAATGAAGTTCTTCCGTACCTCTTGTGCTGTTGTACAACACTCAAGCTTGTTTCCTCTTACATTCAACTGAATTCCAATCGAAAACAGATTTCTGACCGGGCGTGAGCACTACCTGTCTATTTAATGCGCAAAATACACAATCAGCAGCTAATATTTATAATTTTATCCAATTCCCCGTCTCAAGGCGCTCAGTCGAGTCTTTCTTACTTATAGCAATTCCTCGAAGTCTCTCTTAACCGCTTCAGAAACTAGCCAACTTCACAGTAGCTCACATGTGAGCTGTCAAAGTTTCACAAATTTGGCTAGGGGATATAGTAACTTTTTATGCGTGAACACTGTCGCACTAGGAAGGCTAAAGGTAACCGACTATCAGACAAACATTGCGGTAAAATGTTCACTTAAAGCAATATTTCAAAGAGAAATTAGTTCATAGCACCTAAGAAAGAGCTCGGAAAGATATGAGGTGCTGCTCAGCTGCCTAACTCAAAAATGCATAAGTATACCAACTTCCCTCACACAGTATTTCGAAAAAATATTAAAAATCTATGCGTTCTCTGGTTTCATGAAACTACTGTGCAGTAATACCTCAATTCACATCACATAACAGTATATAAAACACGAATAAGAATAAATCTAAATAAGACAGTTAGTGAAACACAAACTGGGAGCAACCAGAATGTCAAGTGGTTTTTCCATGTGTTGCTAATGTTATAGCTGATAGACATGCAAGAAACACAAAGATGAAAAAAGCGTATTTCTTCAGTTTGAAATGCATTAGAAGGGCAACACATAAAATAATTTGGAATTTCTTTTATATGATCACTCTTGACTAGTTCTTTATTTTATCCTCCCTTTTTTTAAAATAATAACGAAACGAATGTGCAGTTTCAGGGCAAGAAATACAAACACTAACCTCGTGCTTATCAGCTGCCAGAGCTCCCTTCTTTGCAAGCTCGTCCATTAATTCGATAAAAGCAAAGCCTCTGTGGCCAAACGGTTTCTTATATTGTAACTAAAACATTATTACAGCAACTACTATGGTAATCATAGTAATCATTAAATTCCTTATATGGTAATCATAAAATATGTCTTAAGCAAAAACAGTTTTTTGTGGGTACCAATTAAAATGCACTTCCTTAGAGGAATATGCCACTCAAAAGACCAAACTAATAGAGCAAATAAATTTACCAAGACGAGCACATCTGTTATCACGCACTTACCGGGGGTTTAGGGATGCGTACAGAAACGACTCGTCCATTCACCTGAAACGAAAAGAAGCAAAAAATTACGTTTTAGAAACGAGGTAAATTATGTATCTGAAAATTTCCACGATGAATCTTCAGCCTTTTCCTGTCATTGCACCACAACAATGCTGGTTTTCTTCCCCACGAGACACATGCTGACCTTTGAGACCATTTTCTGATAATGCGCCGCATTATACGTCAATTCTAAGCCTAGATACACTATTTACAGCACATCTTTTGCTTTCCGTCAAGTGTCACTAATAAAAATCTTTTTTCAACTGCTTTCTCAACGATCAAACTCCTCACTACCTAATATTCCAAATTCTACAAATTTCATATAAGGTACTTTCTTAGGTACATACTTTCTTGGACATTAACACTCTAACAGCAGGAGGGCCAAACTTAATTGACCTGCTGGTGAACGTTATTCTAAAATAATATTCAATAATAAGGCTAGTTAGAAAAATCAGTTCACAACATTTAAGCAACACAAATTAGATGAGAAATAATAGGTTTGCATGTGGCAGACTCCCTCAAAAATGCACGATTGTACGAACTTGCCTCACACAGCTTGGCAAAAAATCATTCAAAATAAACAGATTTATGCATTAATATCTAAATATATAAAACACGAAAACGTACAGAACAAAAAAGATAATCCTAGGTAATAAACCAACTGGAAGACGGAAGCATCAAAATTTTAAGGATTTAAGGTCGTATTTCATGCTTTACCAACAGCACGAAATTTATTCTGATCGCATTGGCCTGCTGGAAGCCTGAGGACGGAAAAAACGATGAATTCCACTACAGGCAATGCATCTAGAGAGCTGATACATCAACACAAAAAGTAGAATAATGCTTTCACAGGATCTTCATTTCTCTTAATTTTCCCTCTCCTTAAAACATTAATGAAATCAAAGAATTCGCGCTATCACAGCAACATCCAACTGACCTCATGCTGATCAGCTGCCAGAGCCTCTTCCCTTGCAAGCTCGTCAGCAAACTCGACATAGGCAAAGCCTCTGTGGGCAGACCGGTCCTCCACCTTGGTGGGGAGCGTGATGGACGCAACAATGCCGAACTGGGAGAAGTGTTCCTTTAGGTCTTCTTCACTAACTTCTTCTGGAATCTGGCGCACTATCACCTCCAATGCTTTGTTTGTTTCTTTCCTAGGAGCTCGCTTCTGAAACATACAAGAAAACAAGGTTTTCCAAATTCGTCTGGTCAACTGGAGTGTTTATGTATACCTGCAAAATTTGATTCAATAGCACAAGGATTAATTAGATGAACATTTAATGGATCATACACACAGACAAAGAGAAGAGTTGGCGTGCTTTTAATTAATCCCAAATTGTGTACAGCTCCCGAGTTACAATACTTCCAGTTACCAACTTCCTCGTTTAAAAGTTTGAACATCCATGATTCATGTTGAATGTTAAGCATTCAACCGAGTAATTCTCACCAAACTAAAAAATTACAAAGGAAATGGAACATAGAATGCTGCCAATAAGTTTTTGTTCCTTCACTTGCTTGCGAACTAATACGCACAGAACTTTGTTGTAGCAACCAGTACGTGAATGTGGGCCATCCGCATGGATAGAATAATTTAGGGTTTATTTAAAACTGCATGGACATAATCTGCGTTTCTGTTCAAAATGTCAACCATGTTCGAGGTGGGAGTTAGATTTAGCTAACATTTTCAAAATGAGCTCTGTAATGGATAGGATCCTATATTTCTAATAGGTCGATTCTTAGGGAATCTCACGCGCAAGATAAAAAGGAGAACCAACGTACATATACACATTTTTATGCATTTCTTTTAATGGCAAACGTTTCGGAATGTTTCAATTCCATCTTCAGTGCAGAAAATCATACAGAAAGATCAAAAAACCCAAAATACAGAAAGTTCATATATGTTAAAAAAATTTTTAATAGCAAACAAATATCCAAACATCTATAAAACTTTAACCCTACTGATAATTCAACTACAGTAAAAACGATCATTCTCATCGGCTCCTTCACCCACCATTTAACCAGTACATACATTTACACACGGGAACCAAACAAACAGACGCGCGCAAACACACTCGACATACATACATACATACATACACACACACATACATACACACACACACACACACACACACACACACACACACACACACACACACACACACAGAAATATGTCAGTAGGTTGACCCAATGTTCAGTTTCACGGCACTCAAGTCTTTAGTTAAGTCAGGTTCATGAGTAGATATGAACTAAGATTCTAAAATGCGAAGATCTTGTTCGTTGTTGGTGGTACACAGAGTGGAGAAATTTTTTGTTCTGAAAGGATAATTAAATTGTTGACAATGATCTCGGATTGTTCAATGAGAAGGAGAGGAAAGTATGCGACCGGTTCAATGGGAAATTCTTGAGAAATGGATATGATCCATACAATAAAACTCTCAGAGAGACGAGAGCAAATGGAGACGGTGTGACAGGTTTGTTGAAGTCTTAACAGCATCAACAAAACGTGGACGAGCATGAGATACGAGACAAAAATATAATTGAGACGACGGCAAGAAGAAATTCTGCCCAGAAAGAGCTGGCCCCAGTCACCTTCCATAAGCTATGATGAAGGGATTACCCTGCGTATTGATATAAGACTTTCCAGGCAATCATGATTCTTCCTAATACAGTTTTTTAAAACGCCTCATATGAGCAGGCAGCTTCAACGCCACAAGAGTACCTGAACTATCCTGCGGCATTAGGGTGAAACATTTTCAAAACATTAGCCAAGAGGAAGGGGACGTTTGTAATGAGACTGACAACTTACCGTAGATTCAGCGTCGTGCACAAGAACGGCTTGTCCATTCACCTGGAACGGGAAATAAAGAAAAAACTAAACCCCAAGAAACAAAATTGAATATTCATCAGGAAAGCCTGTACAGTATTTATGTTTTCATCGAAATTTTCCTTACTGATAATGCACAGCTCTTTCCTTCCGCACTAAACTGTACTTTTGACGTTCGAGCCGACCACAACGAGGTCGGCTTTTCATTTTCAACTTGTTGCTTCAACTCTGAAAACAACTTTTTCCTTTCAGGAGTGATAATTCCCACAGTGAAAATACCCTGTTGAAGGGTCAACCATTACGAAGTCAAAGGTAATTAATCTCGGAGCAAATGGTCTTCAGAATAGACACATACTAATAGAAGTTCGTAACAGGAACGTGTGTTCATCGTCTTGAAGTAAGAATGCAATTAGATTAGAAATAAATGAATGGTTTCCTGACTCAAAAGTCCACTATCACACTTCTCCATGCTTACAATAGCACAATTCAAAAGAAGCATGGACAAGAAATTTCTGATACCAATACACACGAACTTCGACACATTGCAAGGCATGAATTACGAGCAACAAAAAACTATAACTAAACAAAAACACGAAAGAAATGCTAGAAAGCCAGCACGAACAAGTGAACTTTTCGCGTGTTATCCACGGTATTAAGTTGCCCACCAACAAGTTGTATTGCTAAAAGCAAAAATACTGTTATATAAATACAATTTTCACGGAAAATGCATTGGATCAATTTGCAATGAACTAATGATTTTTTCACTGAATATATTCAGGACATGACGTTGTACTTTGACACTCATTAACAAAATAAAAAAGTAAGCAAATTTGCAAAATCACGGAAAAAAAACACTAACCTCATGCTGATCAGTTACCAAAGCCTTTTTCTTTGCAAGCTCGTCAGCAAACTCGACAAAGGCAAAGCCTCTGTGGGCAGACCGGCCCTTCGCTTTGGTGGGGAGCGTGACGGACGCAACAATGCCGAACTGGGAGAAGTGTTCCTTTAGGTCTTTTTCACTGACTTTTTCTGGAATCTGGCGCACTATCACCTCCAATGCTTTGTTTTTTTCTTTCTTAATAGCTGGCTCCTGAAACATACAAGAAAACAAGGTATTTTCATAACCGTCCGGTCAACAGGGTTGCCTATGCCTGCAAAATTTGATTCAATATCATAACAATTTATTCGATGAAGATTTAATACTTATACAAACAGAAAAAGAGAAGAGTTGGCGTGCTTTTAATAAATCCCAAATTGTGTACAGCTCCCGAGTTACAATACTTCCAGTTACAAACTTCCTCGTTTAAAGTTTGAACATCCATGATTCATGTTGAATGTTAGTTAAGCATTCAACCGAGTAATTCTCACCAGACTAAAAAATTACACAAAGGGAATGGAACATAGAATGCTACCAATAAGTTTTTGTTCCTTCACTTGCTTGCGAACTAATACGCACAGAACTTTGTTGTAGCAACCAGTACGTGAATGTGGGCCATCCGCATGGATAGAATAATTTAGGGTTTATTTAAAACTGCATGGACATAGTCTGTGTTTCTGTTCAAAATGTCAACCATGTTCGAGGTGGGAGTTAGATTTAGCTAACATTTTCAAAATGAGCTCTGTAATGGATATGATCCTATATTTCCAATAGGTCGATTCTTAGGGAATCTCACGCGCAAGATAAAAAGGAGAACCAACGCACATATATACACTTTTATGCATTTCTTTTAATGGCAAACGTTTCGGAATGTTTCAATTCTATCTTCAGTGCAGAAAAACATACAGAAAGATCAAAAAACCCAAAATACAGAGAGTTCATATATGTTAAAAGAAAATTTTTTAATAGCAAACAAACATCCAAACATCTATAAAACTTTAATCCTACTGATAATTCAACTACAGTAAAAACGATCATTCTGATCGGCTCATTCAATCACCATTTAACCAGTACATACATTTACACACGGGAACCAAACAAACAGACGCGCGCAAACACACTCGACATACATTCATACATACATACATACACACACACACACACACACACACACACACACACACACAGAAATATGTCAGTAGGTTGACCCAATGTTCAGTTTCACGGCAGTCAAGTCTTTATTTAATAAGGTTTCATTGTGGCTTAAAGCTAATAAAATCAGCCTTAATATCGCTAAAACAAAATATATTACATTCTCATACAAGAAAAATATATCTCTCCCACGCATTCAAATTGGCGAAGGTGAAATCGAAGAAACCAACTCAAGTAAATTCCTCGGCATCATAATAGACAAACATCTAACCTTTAAAGAGCACATCGCTCATATTAGTTCTAAATTATCAAAATCTATCGGAATCCTAAATAAAGTTAAAAATATCCTGCCTGAAACAGCCTTACAAATGCTCTACCGAACGCTCATTTCACCATACTTGCAATACGGAATAGAAGCATGGCACGGAACTGATAAAAATAAAACCAACAAAATTTTTACCCTGCAAAAAAGAGCCATAAGAGCGGTAAAGAATCTAGAATATAATGCTCACACAAATGACTCATTCAAAAATTTACGAATACTTAAGCTCTCGGATCTCTACAAAATCTCCATTTGCAATTTCATTTACAAAACATTAACAAATGATGGCGACAATAGCCTAAAACAACTATTAACTGCGCAAACTGGTCATCACGACCATTTAACCCGAAATAGAAGTAAATTCATGCTTCCTTATTACTCAAAGGCTCGGTCACAACACAGTATCCTCTTCGTTGGAACTAAAACTTGGAACTCAATACCTGCGGAGATCCGTGAAAGTAATTCTTATAAGGTATTCAAAAAAAGTCTTGAGTCTCACTTCCTTTCAGATTACTAGTCGTGTAAGATCACAGAGTCAAACCTTGTCCCCTACATAACTGGTCCTAATAATGTAATTTGCCTTGGTTAATTTCGCCGATCTTCAGTCTGTTCTTGAATCGTTTGTCGAATATACTGTTAAATCTAGTCCATATGAACTATATTGTGAAATGAAGTATCTAATTTCGAGTTAATTATCTCATTGATCAGTCTAATGCGTCTCTAGTTTAAGTGAATTAGGTTAAACATTATTGTACTCCTAAGACTAACCTTGATGGTAGGATGCCCTAGAAGTCACTGAACTTATTCGGGCCCACAGGTAGCTATACTCAAATTTGACCATTGTACTAGTATTTGACACTATTTGACCATTTCCAAAAGCTGGTCGACTTTTGTTCTATTGGATGTATGTCTATGAAAATTTGCAGACTACTAGATCTCCACATTTGTAACAACTTTTGTTTAAGAAAAATTTTTCCTCAGGACATAGAAAATTTATTAAAAAAAAAAAAAAAATTATATATATACATATATTATTCATTAAAACTTCGAAATTTACAAAGCTAGAGCAATGCGGTTTGTTGCATTTGAAAGTCAAACGTGTGTTCTATCTAATTTATTGAAAAAATTTTTGATTTATTTCATTCAGAATTTATATGAATTTTTTTGTAAGGGTCAGGGCAAAAGTTATACTTTTCAGGGTAAAAAAGTCTACGGAAAGCTTTACAGAAAAAAATTTGGAAATGCCCCAATAAGTTAGATAGAGCAAACATGTCACTTTCAAATGCAACAAACCGCATTGCTCTAGCTTTGTAAACTTCGGAGTTATAACGACAAACGTCTTGATAACTTACTTTTTTCACAAAACCTATTTTTAAGAAAAAAATGCTTCTGCTCCTACAGTTTTTGAGCTACAGTGATGATTTTGGTATCATTGGATGCAGAAAAACAAGGGCTTTACAATGTATTGAGAAGTTTTTCAAAGTTCATTCTTGTTTCAAAGTTATGACGTCATAAGTTTGAATGTTCTTGAGAACATTTTGATTTTTTTTCTTTTTAATTTTTTAAATTTTTATACTGGAAATTTGAGGAAAAGCATTCAAGTTTTTGGAATTTCCACGCTATTCTGCATCCAATGATACCAAAATCATTACTGTAGCTCAAAAACTATCAGAGAAAAAGCATTTAGAAACCCCCCCCATATGTCGTTTTCTATGATTTCCCATTTTCTTTTCAAGAAAATCTCATTTTGTCATAAATGATAAACGATTCTAAATTGCATTTCCTATCAGTATACCAAATTTCATTGCTCTAAATTCAATAATAAAAAAATACCTTGAGGTATATGAATGAAGAAATATATAAAAAAATAAAATGAAATAAAATTGAAAATTTGAGAATTTTTTTTTTCTTGAATGTCCACGTTATTCTGCATTCAATGATACCAAAATCATTACTGTAGCTCAAAAACTGTAGGAGGAGAAGCATTTAGAAAACGCCCCAAAAATGTCGTTTTCTATGATTTCTCATTTTCTTTTCAAGAAAATCGCATTTTGTCATAAATGATAAATGATTCTAAATTGCATTTCCTATCAGTATACCAAATTTCATTGCTCTAGGTTCAAAAATGAAAAAAAAGGTCCGTAAGGGGATTCTCTCCCCGTCCCGGGGGGGACGTTAGCTCTGGGATACGTTCCTGATACTTTTACAGACATTCGGGGACATATCTCAAACTCATTTAAAGCAATAAAATAAAAATCGAGAGAATCGACTTTTGGACTGCAGATGCCCCGGAAATGGTTCCCTTAAGTCAGGTTTATGAGTAGATATGAACAAAGATTCTAAAATGCTTAGATCTTGTTCGTTGTTGGTGGTACACAGAGTGGAGAAATTTTTTGTTCTGAAAGGATAATTAAATTGTTGACAATGATCTCGGGTTGTTCAATGAGAAGGAGAGGAAAGTATGCGACCGGTTCAATGGGAAATTCTTGAGAAATGGATATGATCCATACAATAAAACTCTCAGAGAGACAGGAGCAAATGGAGACGTTGTGACAGGTTTGTTAAAGTCTTCACAGCATCAACAAAATGTGTAAGACCATAAGGGACAAGACAAAAATATAAATGAGACGACGGCAAGAAGAAATTCTACCCAGAAAGAGCTGGCCCCAGTCACCTTCCATAAGCTATGATGAAGGGATTACCCTGCGATATCAGACTTTCCAGGCAATCATGATTCTTTCTAATAAAATAATTTGAAACGCGTCATATGAGCAGGCAGCTTCAACGCCACAAGAGTACCTGAACTATCCTGCGGCATTAGGGTGAAACATTTTCAAAACATTAGCCAAGAGGAAGGGGGCGTTTATAATGAGACTGACAACTTACCGTAGATTCAGCGTCGCGCACAAGAACGGCTTGTCCATTCACCTGGAACGGGAAATAAAGAAAAAATTAAACTTCAAGAAACAAAATTGAATATTCACCAGGAAAACCAGTACAGTATTTATGTTTTCATCGAAATTTTCCTTACTGATAACGCACAGCTCATTTCCTCCCACAGTAAACTGTACTTTTGACGTTCAAGCCGACCACAACGAGGTCGGCTTTTTATTTCCAACTTGTTGCTTCAACTCGGAACACAACATCTTTCCTTCAGGAGTGATAATTACCACAGTGAAAATACCCTGTTGAAGGGTCAACCATTACGAAATCAAAGGTAATTTACCTCAGAGCAAATGGTCTTCAGAATAGACACATACTAATAGAAGTTCTGAACAGGAACGTGTGTTCAACGTCTTGAAGTAAGAATGCAATTAGATTAGAAATAAATGAATGGTTTACTGACTCAAAAGTCCACTATCACACTTCTCCATGCTTACAATAGCACAATTCAAAAGAAACATGGACAAGAAATTTCTGATACCAATACACACGAACTTCGACACATTGCAAGGCATGAATTACGAGCAACAAAAAACTATAACTAAACAAAAACACGAAAGAAATGCTAGAAAGCCAGCACGAACAAGTGAACTTTTCGCGTGTTATCCACGGTATTAAGTTGCCCACCAACAAGTTGTATTGCTAAAAGCAAAAATACTATTATATAAATACAATTTTCACGGAAAATGCATTATATCAATTTGCAATAAACTAATGATTTTTTCACTGAATATATTCAGGACATGACGTTGTACTTTGACACTCATTAACCAATAAAAAAGTAAGCAAATTTGCAAAATCACGGAAAAAAACACTAACCTTATGCTGATAAGTTTCCAAAGCCTTTTTCTTTGCAAGCTCGTCAGCAAACTCGACGAAGGCAAAGCCTTTGTGGGCAGACCGGTCCTCCGCCTTAGTGGGGAGCGTGACGGACGCAACAATGCCGAACTGGGAGAAGTGTTCCTTTAGGTCTTCTTCACTAACTTCTCCTGGAATCTGGCGCACTATCACCTCCAATGCTTTGTTTTTTTCTTTCTCAAGAGCTGGCTCCTGAAACACACAAGAAAACAAGTTATTTTCATAACCGTCCGGTCAACAGGGTTGCCCATGCCTGCAAAATTTGATTCAATATCACAATTTATTCGATGAAGATTTAATACTTATACAAACAGAAAAAGAGAAGAGTTGGAGTGCTTTTATTAAATCCCAAATTGTGTACAGCTCCCGAGTTACAATACTTCCAGTTACAAACTTCTTCGTTTAAAGTTTGAACATCCATGATTCATGTTGAATGTTAGGTAAGCATTCAACCGAGTAATTCTCACCAGACTAAAAAATTACACAAAGGGAATGGAACATAGAATGCTACCAATAAGTTTTTGTTCCTTCACTTGCTTGCGAACTAATACGCACAGAACTTTGTTGTAGCAACCAGTACGTGAATGTGGGCCATCCGCATGGATAGAATAATTTAGGGTTTATTTAAAACTGCATGGACATAATCTGTGTTTCTGTTCAAAATGTCAACCATGTTCGAGGTGGGAGTTAGATTTAGCTAACATTTTCAAAATGAGCTCTGTAATGGATATGATCCTATATTTCCAATAGGTCGATTCTTAGGGAATCTCACGCGCAAGATAAAAAGGAGAACCAACGTACATATACACATTTTTATTTATTTCTTTTAATGGCAAACGTTTCGGAATGCTTCAATTCCATCTTCCGTGCTGAAAAACATACAGAAAGATCAAAAGCCTTAAAATACAGAGAGTTCATAATAGTTCAAAAATTTTTTTTTAATAGCAAGCAAACATCCAAACATCTATAAAACTTTAATCCTACTGATAATTCAACTACAGTAAAAACGATCATTCTCATCGGCTCATTCACCCACCATTTAACCAGTACATACATATACACACGGGAACCCAACAAACAGACGCGCGCAAACACACTCGACATACATACATACATACATACACACAGAAATATGTCAGTAGGTTGACCCAATGTTCAGTTTCACGGCACTCAAGCCTTTATTTAAGTCAGGTTTATGAGTAGATATGAACAAAGATTCTAAAATGCGAAGATCTTGTTCGTTGTTGGTGGTACACAGAGTGGAGAAATTTTTTGTTCTGAAAGGATAATTAAATTGTTGACAATGATCTCGGATTGTTCAATGAGAAGGAGAGGAAAGTATGCGACCGGTTCAATGGGAAATTCTTGAGAAATGGATATGATCCATACAATAAAACTCTCAGAGAGACAGGAGCAAATGGAGACGTTGTGACAGGTTTGTTAAAGTCTTCACAGCATCAACAAAATGTGTAAGACCATAAGGGCAAGACAAAAATATATATGAGACGACGGCAAGAAGAAATTCTACCCAGAAAGAGCTGGCCCCAGTCACCTTCCATAAGCTATGATGAAGGGATTACCCTGCGATATCAGACTTTCCAGGCAATCATGATTCTTTCTAATAAAATAATTTGAAACGCGTCATATGAGCAGGCAGCTTCAACGCCACAAGAGTACCTGAACTATCCTGCGGCATTAGGGTGAAACATTTTCAAAACATTAGCCAAGAGGAAGGGGGCGTTTGTAATGAGACTGACAACTTACCGTAGATTCAGCGTCGCGCACATGAACGGCTTGTCCATTCACCTGGAACGGGAAATAAAGAAAAAATTAAACTTCAAGAAACAAAATTGAATATTCACCAGGAAAACCAGTACAGTATTTATGTTTTCATCGAAATTTTCCTTACTGATAACGCACAGCTCATTTCCTCCCACACTAAACTGTACTTTTGACGTTCGAGCCGACCACAACGAGGTCGGCTTTTATTTTTAACTTGTTGCTCTAACTCGGAACACAACATCTTCCCTTCAGGAGTGATAATTCCCACAGTGAAAATACCCTGTTGAAGGGTCAACCACTACAAAGTCAAAGGTAATTTATCTCGGAGCAAATGGTCTTCAGAATTGAGTCGACACATACTAATAGAAGTTCTTAACAGAAGGTGTGTTCAACGTCTTCAAGTAAGAATGCAATTAGATGAGAAATAAATGAATGGTTTACTGACTCAAAAGTGCACAATCACACTTCTCCATGCTTACAATTGCACAATTCAAAAGAAACATGTCAAAGAAATTTCAGATACCAATACACACGAACTTTTACACATAGCAAGGCATGAATTACAAGAAACAAAAAACGATAACAAAAAAAACGCGAGAGAAACGCTAACTGAGAGCCAGCACGAACAAGTGAACTTTTCGCGTGTTATCCACGGTATTAAGTTGCCCACCAACAAGTTGTATTGCTAGAAGCAAAATACTGTTATATAAATACTATTTTCACGGAAAATGCATTGGATCAATTAACAATAAACTAATGATTTTTTCACTGAATATATTCAGGACATGACGATGTACTTTGACACTCATTAAACAATTAAAAAGTAAGCAAATTTGCTGAATCACCGAAAAAACACTAACCTCCTGCTGATCAGTTTCCAAAGCCTTTTTCTTTGCAAGCTCGTCAGCAAACTCGACAAAGGCAAAGCCTCTGTGGACAGACCGGTCCTCCGCCTTGGTGGGGAGCGTGATGGACGCAACAATGCCGAACTGGGAGAAGTGTTCCTTTAGGTCTTCTTCACTAACTTCTTCTGGAATCTGGCGCACTATCACCTCCAATGCTTTGTTTGTTTCTTTCCTAGGAGCTGGCTCCTGAAACATACAAGAAAACAAGGTTTTCCAAATTCGTCTTGTCAACTGGGGTGTTTATGTATACCTGCAAAATTTGATTCAATAGCACAAGGATTAATAAGATGAACATTTAATGGATCATACACACAGACAAAAAGAAGAGTTGGCGTGCTTTTAATAAATCCCAAATTGTGTAAAGCTTTTGAGTTACGAGAATTCCCAGTTACCAATTTCCTCGTTTAAAGTTTGAACATCCATGTTTCATGTTGAATGTTTGCTAAGCATTCAACAGAGTAATTCTCACCAGACTAGGAAATTACAAAGGGAATGGAACATAGATTGCTACCAATAAGTTCTTTGTTCCTTCACTTGCTCGCAAACTAATACGCACAGAACTTTATTGTAGCAACCAGCACGTGAATGTGGGCCATCCGCATGGAAAGAATAATTAAGGGTTCATTTAAAACTGCATGGACAAAATCTGGGTTTCTATTCGAAACGTCAACCATGTTCGAGATGGGAAAGTTAGATTTAGCAAACATTTTAAAAATGACCTCTCTAATAGATATTATCCATGTAATAAAACACTCAAGAGAGACAGGAGCAATAGGAGACGGTGTGACAGGTTTGTTAAAGTCTTCACAGCATCAACAAAATATGGAAGAGCATGCGAGACAAGACAAAAATATAACTGAGAAGACGGCAAGAAGAAATTTTGCTCAGAAAGAGCTGGCCCTAGTCACCTTCCATAAGCTACGATGAAGGGATTACCCTGCGTATTGATACGAGACTTTCCAGGCAATCATGATTCTTTCTAATACAGTCATTTAAGGGGGTCCGCCGCTAAAAATTGAATTTTGATCCGATTGGTCTGAAAAATGGGCAGTATATGTATTTTTAAAAGAAAAACATATTTTATTAGGTAACTTTTTTGATTTAGGCCTTAGTTTTTCTGAAAAATTTGAAATATTAGTTTTCTGTCATTTTTATACATATTTCAAAGGAATAAAAGTCATTTAGTTTTTATGCTGGAACAAATTCAAATACAGTTTTGGAATCCTTAGAATATTTCTAACAAATGCATATTGTTATTTTGTATTAGAATTTTTATTTTTTCATATGCGATATTTTACCACAATATGAAGTAGTACGAATTTTTGGTTTTGAACTATGATAAAAAAAATTAAAATGTACAAATTGGAAAAATAAGAATATACTTTTGTTAGGAATGTTTCAAGGATTCTAAAACTGTCTTTGTTTTCTTCCTAGCATAAAAACTCAATGACTTCTATTCTTTTAAATGTTGAAAATAAGTAACTTTACAGTACAGGCCAGAAACAAAATTTTTTGTTGAAGTGTAATATATCAGAAAATTCATGTAATTGAATGCTGTTTTCATTTTCATTCGGATAATTTCTATGCATAACTTCATATTTATACTGTGAATTGTAACTTCTATGAAAAAAAAATTTACTTTTATCATAAAAATTATGAAATTTTTTATTTTCAGTCAGAGTCGATGAAATTTGACTCTAATATGTAACTTTCGAAAAGAAACCCAATTTCTTCTATACATTTTTTTGATTCAGGCCTTAGTTTTTGCAAATTTTCGACATATTGGTTTTTAGTTCATTGGTATTGTTATTTCTTAAGAATAGAACTCATCGAGTTTGTATGTTAGAACAAAAACAAAGACAGTTTTAGAATCCTTGGAACATTTAATATATAAGTACATTTTCAAATTATCCATTTCCCGTTTTTTTATATGGAGTCGAAAATTCAAAATTTTGGTCCCCTTACCCCCCTCCTCCCTGGGGGGAGATCTATTGTCCGTAGCGCCATAAAATTTATGGACCGAATAGTCCCCCACCTAAGGGTCTTTTTCCAACAAAAACATGAAAAATGACCATCGGAGCGACGGGCCTCGGAGGACCCCCTTAAAACGCCTCATATGAGCAGGCAGCTTCAACGCCACAAGAGTATCTGAACTACCCTGCGGCATTGGAGAAAAACATTTTCGAAACATTAGCCAAGAGAAAGGGGCGTCTGTAATGAGACTGACAACTTACCGTAGATTTAGAGTCGCGCACAAAAACGACTTGTCCATTCACCTGAAACGGAAAATGAGGAAATAATTTAACATCAAAACACAAATTTGAAAATTCATCAAGAAAACCTGTACAGTAATTATGTTTCTATCAAAAATTTTCCTTACTGATAACGCACAGCTCATTTCCTCCCACACTAAACTGTACTTTTGACGTTCGAGCCGACCACAACGAGGTCGGCTTTTTATTTTCAACTTGTTGCTTCAACTCGGAACACAACATCTTCCCTTCAGGAGTGATAATTCCCACAGTGAAAATACCCTGTTTAAGGGTCAACCATTACGAAGTCAAAGGTAATTTATCTCGGAGCAAATGGTCTTCAGAATTGACACATACTAATAGAAGTTCTTAACAGAAAGGTGTGTTCAACGTCTTCAAGTAAGAATGCAATTAGATGAGAAATAAATGAATGGTTTACTGACTCAAAAGTGCACAATCACACTTCTCCATGCTTGGAATTGCACAATTCAAAAGAAACATGTCAAAGAAATTTCAGATACCAATACACACGAACTTTTACACATAGCAAGGCATGAATTACAAGAAACAAAAAACGATAACAAAAAAAACGCGAGAGAAACGCTAACTGAGAGCCAGCACGAACAAGTGAACTTTTCGCGTGTTATCCACGGTATAAAGTTGCCCACCAACAAGTTGTATTGCTAGAAGCAAAATCCTGTTATATAAATACTATTTTCACGGAAAATGCATTGGATCAATTAACAATAAACTAATGATTTTTTCACTGAATATATTCAGGACATGACGATGTACTTTGACACTCATTAAACAATTAAAAAGTAAGCAAATTTGCTGAATCACCGAAAAAACACTAACCTCCTGCTGATCAGTTTCCAAAGCCTTTTTCTTTGCAAGCTCGTCAGCAAACTCGACATAGGCAAAGCCTCTGTGGGCAGACCGGTCCTCCGCCTTGGTGGGGAGCGTGATGGACGCAACAATGCCGAACTGGGAGAAGTGTTCCTTTAGGTCTTCTTCACTAACTTCTTCTGGAATCTGGCGCACTATCACCTCCAATGCTTTGTTTGTTTCTTTCCTAGGAGCTGGCTCCTGAAACATACAAGAAAACAAGGTTTTCCAAATTCGTCTTGTCAACTGGGGTGTTTATGTATACCTGCAAAATTTGATTCAATAGCACAAGGATTAATAAGATGAACATTTAATAGATCATACACACAGACAAAAAGAAGAGTTGGCGTGCTTTTAATAAATCCCAAATTGTGTAAAGCTTTTGAGTTACGAGAATTCCCAGTTACCAATTTCCTCGTTTAAAGTTTGAACATCCATGTTTCATGTTGAATGTTTGCGAAGCATTCAACAGAGTAATTCTCACCAGACTAGGAAATTACAAAGGGAATGGAACATAGATTGCTACCAATAAGTTCTTTGTTCCTTCACTTGCTCGCAAACTAATACGCACAGAACTTTATTGTAGCAACCAGCACGTGAATGTGGGCCATCCGCATGGAAAGAATAATTAAGGGTTCATTTAAAACTGCATGGACATAATCTGGGTTTCTATTCGAAACGTCAACCATGTTCGAGATGGGAAAGTTAGATTTAGCAAACATTTTAAAAATGACCTCTCTAATAGATATGATCCATGTAATAAAACACTTAAGAGAGACAGGAGCAATAGGAGACGGTGTGACAGGTTTGTTAAAGTCTTCACAGCATCAACAAAATATGGAAGAGCATGCGAGACAAGACAAAAATATAACTGAGAAGACGGCAAGAAGAAATTTTGCTCAGAAAGAGCTGGCCCCAGTCACCTTCCATAAGCTACGATGAAGGGATTACCCTGCGTATTGATACGAGACTTTCCAGGCAATCGTGATTCTTTCTAATACAGTCATTTAAGGGGGCCCGCCGCAAAAAAATTGAATTTTGATCCGATTGGTCTGAAAATTGGCCAGTATATGTATTTTTGCAAGAAAAACATATTTTATTCGGTATCTTTTTTGATTTAGGCCTTGTTTTTTCTGAAAAATTTGAAATATTAGTTTTTTCAGTCATTTTCATACATATTTCAAAAGAATAAAAGTCATTGAGTTTTGATGCTAGAACAAATTCAAAGACAGTTTTGGAATTCTTAGAATATTTCTAACAAATGCATATTGTTATTTTGTATTAAATTTTTTTTTTCATATGCGATATTTTACCACAATATGAAGTAGTACGAATTTTTGGTTTTGAACTATGATAAAAAAATTAAAATGTACAAATTGGAAAAATAAGAATATAATTTTGTTAGGAATGTTTCAAGGATTCTAAAACTGTCTTTGTTTTCTTCCTAGCATAAAAACTCAATGACTTCTATTCTTTTAAATGCTGAAAATAAGTAACTTTACAGTACAGGCCAGAAACAAAATTTTTTGTTGAAGTGTAATATAACGGAAAATTTATGTAATTGAATGCTGTTTTCATTTTCATTCCGATAATTTCTATGCATAACTTCATATTTACACTGTGAATTGTAACTTCTATGAAAAAAAATTTACTTTTATCTTATAAATTAGGAAATTATTTATTTTCAGTCTGAGTCGATGAAATTTGACTCTAATATGTAACTTTCGAAAAGAAACCCAATTTCTTCTATACATTTTTTTGATTCAGGCCTTAGTTTTTGAAAAAATTCGACATATTGGTTTTTAGTTCATTGGTATTGTTATTTCATAAGAATAGAACTCATCGAGTTTGTATGTTAGAACAAAAACAAAGACAGTTTTAGAATCCTTGGAACATTTAATATATAAGTACATTTTCAAATTATCCATTTCCCGTTTTTTTATATGGAGTCGAAAATTCAAGATTATGGTCCCCTTACCCCCCTCCTCCCTGGGGGGAGATCTATTGTAGCGCCATAAAGTTTATGGACCGAATAGTCCACCACCTAAGGGTCCTTTTCCAACAAAAACATGGAAAATGACCATCGGAGGGACAGGGGCCTCGGAGGACCCCCTTAAAACGCCTCATATGAGCAGGCAGCTTCAACGCCACAAGAGTATCTGAACTACCCTGCGGCATTGGAGAAAAACATTTTCGAAACATTAGCCAAGAGGAAGGGGCGTCTGTAATGCGACTGACAACTTACCGTAGATTTAGAGTCGCGCACAAAAACGACTTGTCCATTCACCTGAAACGGAAAATAAAGAAATAATTTAACATCAAAACACAAATTTGAAAATTCATCAAGAAAACCTGTACAGTAATTATGTTTCCATCGAAATTTTCCTTACTGATAACGCACAGCTCATTTCCTCCCACACTAAACTGTACTTTTGACGTTCGAGCCGACCACAACGAGGTCGGCTTTTATTTTTAACTTGTTGCTCTAACTCGGAACACAACATCTTCCCTTCAGGAGTGATAATTCCCACAGTGAAAATACCCTGTTGAAGGGTCAACCACTACAAAGTCAAAGGTAATTTATCTCGGAGCAAATGGTCTTCAGAATTGACACATACTAATAGAAGTTCTTAACAGAAAGGTGTGTTCAACGTCTTCAAGTAAGAATGCAATTAGATGAGAAATAAATGAATGGTTTACTGACTCAAAAGTGCACAATCACACTTCTCCATGCTTACAATTGCACAATTTAAAAGTAACATGTCAAAGAAATTTCAGAAACAAATACACACAAACTTTTACACATAGCAAGGCATGAATTACAAGCAACAAAAAACAAAAACAAAAAAACGCGAGAACAAAAAAACGCGAGAGAAACTCTAACTGAGAGCCAGCACGAACAAATGAACTTTTCGGTTAATATACACGGTATTAAGTTGCCCACAAACAAGTTGTATTGCTAGAAGCAAAAATACTATTATATAAATACTATTATCACGGAAAATGCATTGGATCAATTTGCAAAAAACTAACTATTTTTTCACTGAATATATTCAGGACATGACGATGTACTTTGACACTCATTAACCAATAAAAATGTAAGCAAATTTGCTAAATCAAGGAAAAAAAACACTAACCTCATGCTGATCAGTTTCCAAAGCCTTTTTCTTTGCAAGCTCGTCAGCAAACTCGACAAAGGCAAAGCCTCTGTGGGCAGACCGGTCCCCTGGCTTGCTGGGGAGCCAAAGCTTGACGCTACCGAACTGGGAGAAGTGTTGCTTGAGATCTGTCCACTTGACTTCCTGGGGAATTTTGCTTACAAACACCTCTAGCGCATAGTCCCATTTCCCCTTGGGGGTCAATTTCTGGAAACAATGGATTTAATCAGTCATTTCAACAGAAACTTTATACAATTAACAGAAGTTCTTACTCAAACTAAGTGTTAGGATATTGCAGAAGATTTTACTCTAGTGAACCTTGTGGATACAAATTACAGTAAAACATGAAGAATAATTGGTGTACTTTTAAATAAACGTTTAATTTTACACAACAATGGAGTTAGAAAAATATACCATTTGAGCCCCATACATCAAGACTTCAAATTAAATTTTGTCTTTAGATAACAAATTTTATAATAGTATACCGAAGTAGCACAAAGAAGAAAATTCTCATGCCACCGACCAACTTAGAAGTTCCACATCTGGGAGCACACTAACCTGCCATTTTCTTGATGCAGCTACCAATTTGAAAAGCATAACCATCACACAGTCCTTAAGCAAAAATAGCTCCACCATATATTAATTGGTTTAGAAAACTCACTAATTTGACTTGGGGAAAGAGCCGTCCACATACATGACCTCTAGCAATTAGAGGGCCTAAAATAATCGACTATCTGACAAAGGTAGCTCTGAAATAATTTTCACTACAGAATTAATAAAAATATACATTCACAGCATTTAAGGCGAGAAGAAAAAATTAGATGACAAATAATGATGTGACTACAGTGTACTACCTCGCATGTACGCCATCACACTTATTACCTCCAACTATTTTCTTTACTGCCTTTCTCCCAATTATTGAAAGTAAACACACATTCTTGAAGTTTATCACCCAGTGATCATATTTCGAGACAGATCAGACATGAAGACATTAGACTAAGTATGAAATGCACACAGATCCATGATATGTTTGTACCAAGTTACAATACTCAAACCGAGTATATGCTTCAGTCTCTGATATTTCAACATCGTCTTTGCACATAGCGCCGTTATCCTCTTACCTGATCTCTGGTGAGTTTACTCGTTTTATTTTGGCTGTCCTGCAGAAAAAAAAACTGTTTGAAAATATCGAAAATATCAATTCATAATGTCACCGGGCCCCTGGCTTTGCTCCGTCAGGAGGCCAAGCCTTCAAGCCAACTACCACGGCAAAAAAAAAAACAGTAAAAATTGTTTTTCATTTTTTTTCAAGTTTTCCTTTCCACCGTGTTAATTAAAAGTTGAAAAGTTTTCAAATTTATTGGCAAATTTAACAGATTTAATATAAGCAGTTTTTATTGAAACACTTGTTAAAAGCCGGTTAAAATCATAATTGATTTTATTGCACTGTAAAGTTTCACGAAAAAAAGATGGCGGTCGAAGTGGCGGCCAACAGACAGGGCTTAGTTCGTAGCGCAACCTGACCACACAGTATCTGCGACTAGTCAGCGCAACTGCTACTACGGAACCCAGGACACGGTAATGATTTGACCGGTCATGGTCACCGTTTGCATGGAACTGCCTGTCGGGTCAACCGGCAAGCTGAGGTTCCAGCCCGCATGCTATCGTATAGTACGAACCTCTACGTTACCTACAGACGCGCAGGATAAACAGTCTGACGAATGGGGCAGTGAATGATCTTGTCGTTCACAATAAAAAATATCACACATGAATCTAACCATATTTTTTCAGGTTATGGCACTTTTTGGTGACATTCTTTTGAAATGTAAAGATTAGGTGATCAGATTATATGTCATGATTTGATTGTCAACCTAAGCCTCTTTTACCTCAACAAAAGCATTTCCAAAAGAGGAAGGCAGAAGACGCTATTTAATATAGAATTAATGTATGAGAATTTTTTGCACAAAGTTAGAAGAAATGGTAAAATTGAAAAGTTCATAAAACAAGATAAAAGTTGAAAAATATCAAGTGCCGAACAAAAAAAAAAGTAGTAAACCAAAAAATAAAATAAAGTCTACCGTACATTAAGAACGGGATCTCAAATCGTCTTCTTATTAGTGATAATTCCAACAGATACAATAATAACTAATTTAGCAGCTGACGGTCCAACGCACCAGTTCTAACAGAACACTCACAATGAGCTGTAACCCTTTATTGTCAGCATTTTTGTACTCATATTGCCGTTACCACAACCACCGTCATTAGACTGGCGCTGCCAGGGATACCAAAACGAGACACAAACTGCCACTCGGCAGTGAACTGCACATTACTGGGGCAACAAACACAAAGAGCAAAAAGGAAGGTCTTCAACAAAAAGGAAAGTCTTCAACAAATAAGAGATCGTTTACCAGTACTAATGATAATGCACTCAGAGAACAGCTCAAGTACTTCAGAAAACCATGCTAGCAAATAAACTACCAATACAGGCCTATTTTCACCAAATGAAGACTTACCTGGGCTTCAAAAGCAGTAGCAGAAACGAGATGTCCATTCACCTGAAACGTGAAGCAAAGAAAGACTGAACATTCAACATCAAGTATGGGAATAAGAAATATTCATAATAAATGCAGATCTTCCGTACCTCTTGTGCTGTTGTAAAGCACTCAAGCTGGTTTCCTCTTACACTCAACTGAATTCCAATCGAAACCAAATTTCTTATAGGGCGTGAGCACTACCTGTCTATTTAATGCGCACAATATACAATCAGCAGCTAATATTTATAATTGTAACAAATTCCGAGTCTCAAGACGTTCAGTCGAATCTTTTTTTCTTACTTATAGCAATTCCTCGAAGTCTCTCTCAACCGCTTCAGAAACTAGCCAACTTCACAGTAGCTCACATGTGAGCTGTCAAGGTTTCACAAATTTGGCTAGGGGATATAGTAAATTTCTATGCATGGACACTGTCGCACTACGAAGGCTAAAGGTAACTGACTATCAGACAAACATTGCGGAAAAATGATCACTTAAAGCAATATTTCAAAGAGAAACTAGTTCATAGCACCTAATAAAGAGCTCAGAAAGACATCATGAGGTAATGCTCAGCTGCCTAACTCAAAAAAACACAAGTATACCAACTTCACTCACACAGTATCTCAACAAAATGTTAAAAACAATGCGTTCTCAAATTTCATGAAACTACTGTGCATCAATACCTCAATACACATCTCTTTAAAATAATAACGAAATCAATGTGCAGTTTCAGGGCAAGAAATACAAACACTAACCTCATGCTTATCAGCTGCCAGAGCTTCCTCCTTTGCAAGCTCGTCAGTGAACTCGATAAAAGCAAAGCCTCTGTGGCCAAACGTTTTCTTTACATTGGAAGGCAGAGATATGCACTTGATGTTGCCAAACTGAGAGAAGTGTTCCTTGAGGTGTCCCTTGCCAAGTTCCTGCGGAATCTGGCCTACGAACACTTGGAATGCGTGGTTTACTTTTTTCTTGGAGGCTGATTCCTGGAAAATGTAAGATGTAGAACGTAATTTCAATTTAACATAACTCACGTTTTTACTGCGCCAAAATCTAATGATTTTGCATAACAATGCCACGCTTTACACCAGGCATGTTCATAACACTAAACTGAGAATAACACTAAACTGAGAATAACACTAAACTGAGAATAACACTAAACTGAGAATAACACTAAACTGAGAATAACACTAAACTGAGAATAACACTAAACTGAGAATAACACTAAACTTTCCTGTAATAACACTAAACTTTCCTGTAATAACATAACGCATAATGTTAACTAATAATGACGCATTTATACTGTAAACTTAACATATAACACTAAACTTTCCTGCATGTTCATAACACTAAACTGAGAAAATTTGTCATGGTTCTGATGAAACTGATGCAAATGAACCAAAGTACCCAAAATAAAACTAAACAAAATTGTGTTCATACTTTGATTGCAGACTCAAGCTCTGTTATTCGATACACATCAATATGCACGCAACTGCCAAGAGCAACCATACATTTGTGCTCAGATATAGAGCGTGTGAGGAGTGCACAGACACAATACCTCCTGTCAAACTAGCAATAACCTCCCCCAGATCTGGCTCGTCTATTGACAAACGCTGTTTTAAAAATGGCTATGTTTTTAGCAAACAATAATTTAAAACCTATTAACCCAACCCATTATTCTTTCAATCTCATTTTAGAATCCATGCATATTTTTTTTAAAATGCGTTAGTAAATTTAATCAAAAATAAAAATTTCATAGGCTCTCAGTTATCAACTTTTTAATTGCTTTTTTCATTCCTATAATTTTCATTTTTTACCACTCTAAAATAGTAACATTAGATATTTAAAAAACCTAAAATTAGAATCCGAGAACTTAGATGATGGATTTTTCATAATCTGAAACGTTTGCAGTCATCGAGATAATCTTAGTTACGTATTTTTTACATTAAGTAATGAAGAGTATCGTCATTCAGACCGTCTTGAGAAGAAATGACTCTTAGGTTGGCAAACAAAAAAAAAAAATTCCAAAGATAATGCGAGTTAAGAAAACAAAATCAACAACATGAGCATATCTCAAACCAAACTTACCTTATGTTCAGAGTCGCGTACAGGAATGACGTTTCCCTTCATCTGAAACGGGAGGCAAGGAAAAAATAAAACAAAATGCATAATTTAAAATTAAAAATTATTTGCGTAATGAATGTCCGTCTGCTACTCTTTTCCTGCCATTGTAGTACGCAAAATCTCTTTCCCTCCTACATAAAATTTGACTCCTAACATTTATGCTCACATTCTCATCATGCACACACCAACATTCGTTAATTCTAACCAAACTAAACACACTTTGCAGCTTGGCGTCCAAGTTTTCACGGAATTGTCAAGCTTCACACAACTCGGTAGCATCATCCTCATCTACAGCTAGACTCTCGGCTACCTGCTTTCCGATTTAGAAAAGTCCGCATAAGCTTACATTGCAAGGGTTCATACAGGTGGCCAGAGTAACGCTTTCTTTGTATATGAGCACTTTAAAAAATAACAGTCAAACATAAATAACCCTTGAGCAAAGGTTGCTCTGAATCAAAATTAACCTACATCGCTTCAAGAAGAACTCAACTTAGAGCCTCACAAATTTGTTGAAGAATAATAGATCTACACTCTGCTGTGTCAAAAAAATTACATGATCGCACTAATTTGTCTTGAACAGCCTTTCAGTGAATCGTTTAAACAATCACGTTGTGCGATTTTATAAAAATCATCAAGAGTTACTATTCCTATAGCTTCGCAATGGAAAATATACAATAAAATCCAAAAGAGAGCATTGGTGAAACACCAGCTAAGAGCGAGTCACAATGTTGGGTGCTTTTCATCATGTGTGTGTCGCCAATGCCAGTCAATCAATTCTAATGCGCCGTCCTGGTAAGCTTGACAATAAAAGAGATAAATTCTTAAACAAAAATTGCATTAGAAGAGCAACCACATAATCATAATTAATAAAACCAGATTATTTCTTTCCTACGAAATTTCTACAATGTTCATATAATATGTTTGTGCTCAACATAACAGCTCTGGAATTAATATATTTTGATGTCAGAGTGACATTCAACTAACCTCGTGCTGATCAGCTGCAAGAGCCTTTTCCTTAGCACGCTTGTCAACAAATTCAACGAAGGCAAAGCCTTTGTGAGCAGACCCGTCCTCTGGCTTGGCATGGAGCGTGACGTGCTTGACGCCACCAAACTGGGAGAAGTGTTCCTTGAGGTCTTTCCTGCCAACTTCCTGTGGAAGCGGGCCCACATACACCTCTAATGCACGGTTGGTTTCCTCCGTAAGAACCGGGATCAATATAGAAACGACCTGTCCATTCATCTGTAACAGGAAGTTATGAAAATATCAGACGATTAATGTAATTGTTATTTATACTAGTAATCTCTTTAATCTTCTATTCAAGACATTCGCCATGCCGTTACATTCTGAGTAAGGACTACCACCCAATAATGCCAAAATTCAACTATGGGGGAAATCGGAGCAAGTGAAACATGGTGAAGTTTATAACTTATTAATATTTGTTTACTATCACAATGCAGAAAATAGATTCAGGTTATGCCATTTAGGTTTCGGTTAAATAAAGTTGAACACTAGCAAACACTGGCCAGTAGCCTTAAAGCAACAATGAGGACTATCTAATAACAATGTGTGAGACGCACATAAAAGTTTATAAAACATGAATATACAAAATAATGTAGCCATATATCTGATTTTCACCTATACGCGGGCCGTCTTGGAATCAACACGTAAGTTAAGCAAGGAGCAACTGCATGTCCTAGCAACTCACCATAAATTAATCATGAAATCAATAAATTCAGTGCACAAAAGCAAAGAAACACTGACCTCAAGTTGACCGGCTGATACAGCCTTATTCCTTGCAAGCAGGCTTGCAAATTCGATGAAGGCAAAGCCTCTGTTAGCAGCCGGGTTTCCCATCTTGGCAGGGAGACGTATGTTTTTAATGGCACCAAAGTGGGAGAAGTGTTCCCTCAGGTCTTCTTTGCTAACTTCCTTTGGAATATTCTGAACGAACACTTTCAACGCAGGGTCCATTTCCTTCTTCAGGTCTTTTCTCTGAAAAATGTCATATTCATATGTCAGATAGATGTTTGCGTATGGGAACTATACCTTAAACTTCAGCTTTATAAAAATATTTCATCTTTCTCTAACATATTGTAATTTTGAAGAAAAAATTACAATAAATCTGTTATGTTAAAAAATCTGTGATGTTACATGAATAATCTGACATCTACATAGCTGTATACTTGGATATCAATATTTCATGAAGTCTAGTGCTCAACAAATTTATTCATAACCGACAAAAACTTGTAGCAGAAAATTACAGCAGGTAGGAGGAAAATTCTAGTCATAAAAAACGTTAATTTATAAATTTTGGGAACAAACTAATGCATACATCACTTTAGAGTAGCTTCTAATATAAGGAATATTATAGTATGGGTCATGAGCAAAGTGACTTTTCTATCTAACAGGTGATCTCCTAAAAAAATACATGAATCACGCAAAAAAATTATGTAACCAATAAAGGTGCACCTGCAATCTAATTCACTTACCGAAGGAATGCTGTCGCGTATAGTAACAATCTGTCCTCCCACCTGACGCAAGTAAACAAAAATATTAAACAATGGACACAAATAAGACTTCAGATCAAATGAGCATGGCTATTCACTTATCATGCTATAGTAATACACAAAACCTTGAATTTACACACACTTCCAGAACTCCACAAACTCGTTCCCCTTTTCAGATAGTGTGAAGGATTATCGGTCTATTTTTAAGCAAAAAAACGTCATTTGCTGCTTACCTCCTTGTTATTAAAAGGCTTTGAAGTGTCACATAGCTCAATAGATACTCGCATACAACAATTTACCGAGTGTCTCCCAACAGAGTTGTCACCACATAGTAAGCTCTGCATCAGCTCTTGACACTTAGACCACAGTTGGTTACACTGAAGTTCAATATTCAACTCAAATTTAAACTCAATTGTAGTGAACAATTTTGAAAACTGCAAATATTAACTGGATCATACTTTCATATAGCCTTGATTAAGTGTTTATGAAAATTGAATTTGCGACTACTGGTTGGTCAGCTGCATTATGAAAATCCCCTCCGTTGCCACTGGTGGCGCACGTTGCGGTGTGCTCAGGCAATGCTCCGCAACTCAAGATTCACGTAGCACCGCTCTTGTGCATGAACACTGGCAGATCAGAGGGATTGAGATAATTGAGTTTAGGCTGAACGTTGCTCTAAAATAGTCTTTATCAAAGTAAGTTCTAAGAAATGAGTCCACAGCCTCAAAGTGAGAACGTAAATTGGAAGGAATAAAACAGGTGAGGAATAAAACAACTACACTTAGCTGATTCACTCAGTGTGCTCTCACTTAATTTTTCATCCCAAAACTGAAGCAAACACACTCAAATTTTTACACGCTATTTCGATTAACACCAAAACCAGAAAGAACATGCAATAAATCAAATTGAAACTATGAACCAGTATCATTGAAACACCAATTTCCAGGCCAGATATTGGTATATTTTCTGATCTGTGACCGTTAACTGATTCTGGTGGCTTTGGTATTAGTTGGCACTAGTTTGAGACTTCATGGCCACATCAAATGCAATCCAAAGAGAGCAAGAGAAGGCGTCATTCAGTTAGGCCTTAAAAAACAGGGAATCTATGAACAAAAGATGTTCCCACACAGAGGACACTGAATGGAAACACCAAGTTAGCAGAGAAGAGGAAAAAGACAAAAAAGAAATAAACATCAAAGAAGGCACGAAAACTTGAAGAAGCAAAACGGGCATGAAAGATACAAGTCCTGAAGGCGTCTCTATAGCTGAAGTATCTGACAATTTCTACGCCAGTCCCCCCAGCATAAGATAGATGAAACTAAGCTCTAACAAATTGCCTTACCCATGCCACCTGAGGAGATGCCTTTCACCACATACACATGGAGATGGAAAAAATCAATTCAGTAGCGAGAAATACAGGCTAAAAGTGACTACGTTATTAAGGAACTCAACAATTTCATCTGCAGGATCTTCCCAGATCACTACACATACTTTCCCCTATCAATCACGGAATACAATCTTTCATAATTAATACAACAGCACAGCCTACTGACCTTGTGCTGATCAGCTGCAAGAGCCTTGTTCTTAGCACGCCTGTCAACAAATTCAATGAAGGCAAAGCCTTTGCGGACAGACCGGTCCTCTGGCTTGGTGGGGAGCGTGACGTGCTTGACACCCCCAAACTGAGAGAAGTGTTCCTTGAGGTCTTCCTTGGCAACTTCCCGTGGGATCTGGCCCACAAACACCTCCAATTCGCGGTTGGTTTCCTTCTTAGGAACTGATTCCTGGAAAATGGATTTTAAAGGAAACTTACGTTTATAAGATCAACTGAGGTTTTTACAAAACCAACATTTGATGAATCTGTGTACATACTCGCATGTATACAGGTTGTTTAAAAACTAATGGTGCAAACTAACAGTAGATGTAAAACCCAGAACAACTTTTCATCAGTGAGTAAAAATCTAAACATTAATCCTTTTTGAGATTTCGAATCGTGAAGGTTCTAACGCCTTTAGAAAAATACTTGATCTTCTGTTATTTTTAAAATCTGCCAATTATTGCGATATTAGTTCACTTTAATCACCATCTGTTATCAGTGAACATTTTGAATTTATGAAATCACTGCAGAAATGATAATGGATCTTGTTGAAATAATAGTTGATGCTGCAGTGCTTGCGGATAATTTACGAGTGTTTTATTCAATCCATGAATTGCTTTTGAGAAATGTACCAGATCTGCGTTGGTGTAACGGGCAGACATTTACATTTGAGTACGCATGTATGAAATTCCAATTCAGTCATGAAGTTCATGCATTCATGTGAGTTTCTATCATCAACAACTCAAGGACCGCCACTATATTTAGATAGACCCTACGCAACTTTGATGATATACACTTTGAATACGATAGTTTGAACTATTACTCATTCTGGTGAAGTCCTTCCTTTGGCTTATTATTTTTGTCAAAGTTTCTTTAACATTAGTTTTCGAACATGCTTTACATTATATGAAGATGCAGATAAGTTCATATGCCTCTAAGAAACACCTAATTTTGAAACAGATGTGGTGTTACAAGAATAATGTAACAAGAATTTCATTTCTTCAGGTAAAGACACCGACATTTTGCCTTAAGACGTTTCCTGCGATGGTTGAAACTGCTGAAATTCAACATTCAAATTATAAGTCAATTGTAGTGAGCAGTTTTAAAAATAGCAAACATCAACAGGATTGTGCCTTCTTTTAGCATTCAATAAGTATTTATAAAAATTGCGTTAGTGACTGCAGGTCGGACAGCAGCACTAAGGAAACCTGGTGACCACTGGTGGGTGGTCACTGAGGAAACGCAGGAAACGTGTTAAATGTTCACCTATCACCCAACAGATTTATTCCTAATAGACTACAAAATTACCTTGACGAATGTGGCAGAAGGATGACAATTCCTAAACTGCTAAAAAATAGTGTTAATTTAGGTACAAGTTAACCCAAGTGCATTTTTGATGCAGATACTTAAATGAAGAACGCAATTATTCAATAAGTCTCGAGAAAAAACAAGCGTTTTAAATATCCACATTACGACACTCAGAAATTTTTTTAGAAGTTGAGCATGAAAATAAAATTCAGCTTTTTAACAGGTTTATCAGTAATTGTCAACTTACCAAAGATTTAGGGGTCCATATTGAAACGAGTTGTCCATTCACCTGCAATAATGAAAAAAGTATATATTGAAGATGAGGTAAATTCAAGAATCATAAAAATTTGCATAATGCATGCATTTCCTTCGCATTTTTGTGTCCTAATGTGCTAGCGCTTGTTTTACACCTTGTAATACACTAGAGCTCAGTGGACCATAGCAAGATTTCTATGCATGTTCTAACAAATTTATAGCTTACCTTCCAACTTTCCAGCAAATTTTCAGTCTCAAATTTTTCAGCAGTCTTGCACACCTACAGCAATCTGCTGCAAGTCTCTGGGCCACTACATCAACCAGCAAGCTCCCCACCAGCTCATTTTCAACGTTTCCTAAATTTGGCTAGGAATATGGCCATTCTCATGAATGAATAACTTCATTACTTTCATTATTTTATCAATACTATTATTTGGATTATCATTTTTTTCTGTTTCCACTCAACTATTCAAGAGATCTACATCACAATTTCTTTTCCGAAGACTACCACCCACTACAGAACACTTCGCTGTTCAAGTTTATATATTTTAGAAAATAAGAATACTATTTCCAAAGCCTAAAAACAATAAGACAGAGCTATTAAATAAATTTAAACACATTAACACGAAATAACTCACTGAACCAAGAACCTAACACCCGCATTAAGATTAAGTGAGGGACCACTGTACTCATATATTCTTTTTGCTCTTATCAAGAGTACCACAAAATAAATAGAGAATGTCACAGCAGGAAAAATCTACTGACCTCGAGCTGGGTAGCAGCTAGAGCCTCTTTTCTTGCACGCTCGTCACCAAATTGGATGAAAGCAAAGCCTTTGTGAGCTGACCGTTCCCCTGTCTTATTGGGGAGGCTGACGTCCGTGATGCTGCCAAACTGGCAGAAGAGTTTTTTCAGGTCTTTCTTCCTTACGTCTTTTGGAATCCCGCTTACATACACCTGTAATGCTTTGTTTGAACATTCCTTGCCTCTTGATTTCTGAAAAGTGAAAGATTTGAAAGGTGATTTCAACTTCATGCAAGCAATAACGGTTATCAAGCATAATATGTTTCTGAGAAATTCATACACTTTTAATTTTCTGTATATAGTGGCTTAACATAGGTATTTGCACACTTATTTTTGATATAATTTGAAACTTTTGTGCACAAAATCGGGAACAAGAGTACAAGAATTCACAGAACATATATTTATTTACGAGAATATTCAAATTGAAAACAATAAACTTATTAGCAACCAGAAAAACACTTAAACAAACAAATGTATGGAATGAAAGGGCTTGGCAAAAACTAATATCAGTTTTAGTACTTAATATTACAACTTTTATTAGCAATAACTGCACGGAAACTATTATTGTAACTGTAAACTAACTTTCGACACTCCGTTAGAGGTACCCTGCTCTATCCTTACACATGCAGATGATTCTCAAATGAGCAAGGTTCTTTCAACTCTTCTGCACAGCAGTTTTGAATATGACCTCATATTTTCCATAGGATTGAAGTCAGGATATTGGCTAGGCCCTGGAAAGATATCTTTTGTGAACTATTTGTTAGTAAGTTTGGCTACATTTCAATGCGGCAATCATAGTCTTCCTGAATGGTTCAGTTGCGCCATTCACAGAATTTCCTTGCACTTTGAAGCAGAGTTTGCTCCAGCATCTGCCAGTTTATGAATTTTCTATTTTTTTCCCCCAGTGATGTGGGCAATTACAGTGCAACAGCCCCACACCATGATGCTGCTTCTTCAGATGAGATTTGCACACCTACTGCAATCTACTGCAAGTCTCTGGGCCACTACATCAACCATCAACGCTACATAGTTTAAGCCTCCCTAAACACTAAAACAAGAGCATTTCAAAGAGAGGAAGGAGGAAGGCACCATTTAGTATGGAGATAAGGGAATGCAGTATCTATACAGAAGAGGCATAGAAACGGTAAATTGAGAAAGAAATTCATGAAACAAGATAAAAGTTGAAGAAGAAAGTAGTAGATGCTGAAAAACAGGACAGCAGTGAACCCAGAAAAGGTGATGCGCAACATAACAAATAACATTTTATTTCAACAAATAGAAGGCCTACCTAACTCTCAGCTCAGGCCTTCACACATTTCCCCCTGGGAGTGCTAATTTCTATAGGCACAATAGTTGTATCCCCCTGAGGGGTGCGGCTTCCTCAAATGCTTGACGGTAGGGATGGTGTTCTTTGGATCATAGCCAGTCTTTGTTTCCTCTAAATATGATGAGCTTTGTTTCAACCCAAAAATATAATTTTGCTATCATAAGACCATACTACCCATATCTGAAACTCAATTGCTTCATCTAGATAATCTTTGGTAAACCTTAACCCTTTGACATCCACATTTTGTACTCACGTTACCGCTATCACAACCACCATCATTAAACTGGCACCCGCATCAGATTTTCATCAATTTCAGGATGAGGAAGGAACTGCCACTCGACAGTGCAGTCCAAAAAACACTTCAGGGAACTAATTTGACGAGAAATGCAATGTATTGAGGCTATTTTTGAAAGAGGACCGTACAGTCCACTTGGGCGTTAAAGGGTTCAAGAACCTTCTGCATGTAGTAAAGTCGTGTAGATCCCTTGGCCACAAATCTCCAGAAACCCTTTATTGACTAGTGTAAATTTTTCTTACTCTTCTTCTTTTTGTAGGTATGTATGGGTTGTCATGGGTTTGTTGGTCACCTTACGCAGTATATAGCAACAAGAGCTCCCCATCATTTAGTGATGAGCTCCAACTCTTGGTATATTGGAGATTGTCCTGGTCTCTTTATGCTTTCAAACTATATATTGCATCAACTATTAAGAACAGAGCCGTAACATATTCATAAAACCTTCCACTAGAAATTCAAACTATTCCCTCTTGAACAACTTCCAAGTATTTCATTGACAAGCAGCAATGTATTCAATAAGTATCCATCTTGAACCAACTTGGGAAAGCTAATAATTGAGTTCATTGTAATTTTATTACATGTACTTTCCATAATTTCTGGAAGTTCATTTTGGCTAAATCATTTTGTCCCATACTTTTTCTCAATTTCTGATTTTCTGGTCATTAAAAAATTTCATTGTTTTGCTTAAATATTTTTATAAACATGTGTCATTTGAACTACCTGTACTCTTACTCCAAACCAAAACTCAAAATTTACAACATACAACATATATTGAGTTGTGCAAATACTAGTATCCAGGCACAGTGAATGGATCTAAAAAATATATATGATACATGGTCAAAAATTCATATGGTAGTTACTATATTTCAGCAAAATAAAAAATTAACACAGAAATGTATTTCTGCACGATGAACATAAATTTGGTATCAGCAAACACTAATAATAATGCATTGATGGATCAACAAATTAGGATAATTGCCTAAATGAATAACCAGCACACTTACGAACAATAAGCCTATACTTTTAGCAATGATGTACTACGGTCTGACTTCTGACTTCAAAACAAAGATAGAGTTTTTCAAGTGAAATAGTGCAAGTTATGCATTGAGGCAGAGCTCAGCGTGTCATGTGAATATATAATCCCAACAGTGAAGTTTGGTGTGACAGTATAATGGTATAGGATTGCTTTTCCTCTCCAAGTCACAGCAAACTCCATGATATTGAAGGCAGAATGCATGCGCAGATATATTGCAGAATTCTAGAAAATAATCTCTCAAAATCAGTAGACAACTTGAAAATGATAGTCCTTACCTTTGCCTTTTTCTTGGGAACCTTGATATCATTTTGGCTATCATCTGCAGTGCTGGACTCCTGAGGAGCATCAGGCAGAACTCGCCTCTTCTTGGGGCGTGGAGATGTAAGGGAGGTCTCAGCAGACCTTTTCTGTGATCCCTGCAGTACACAGCATCATGTTTACATTCAAATAATTAGTAAAGGAAAAAGCATTTTCCTAAAAGGCAAATAAATGCAAAAATTGTGCGTTACAGTATCAGTGAATGTCACATTTGATCAAGTGGGAACACTTGTACATGACAGCAGCTAACTATTTATTAGCACTCGACCTGCAATTACAATTATAGCATAGTAACATACATTCACAGACAAAAATAATGGAGTTTCATTTCAAACTTTTAATTCATTCTAAAAGTTCACAAAAACTATGTGCATGAATATCACTGGAATGAATAAAATATCAATTTGACTATAAAACAATAAAACTTCATTTGCAGCCATTATGTTATGTTCAGATATCCAGTTAAGATAGAACAACCAAACAACAAAATACATCATTGTGAATAAACAAAGTAACTTTTCATATTTCACGCTGAATTGAGAACTCAAAATATAAACTGCAATATAAGGAACTGCAAATAGAGAAAAATAACCTGTCCATAATGATATTGGCCATCATATTTTTCGTCATGATTTTTTGTTCAATAGTTCATTCTTCTGTCTGAAACAAGTTAGATTATATTAAATAAGTTAGCTCAAGAGCTTTTAAGCACAATAGTAGTGTTACCAAAAGAGGACGGTGAAACAAATAATTCATAATGAAATTATCTGAGTGGGGAATCTACTCACAAAATGTGTCCCCACACTCTGCACACAGAAACAGCAAGATTGAAAAAAAATTTATGAAACAATATAGAAGTTAAAACGGCAAACAAAAGGTGTTGAAAAAATGGACAACAGTGCACTGAAAATAGATAATTTGTAGCAACATAGAAAATCTCTCCCATACCAACAAAAGAGGCAAGCCTAACCTTTAGCTCTGGACTTCACACGTTTTCTCTAGGAATTCTAATATCCACAGACATGATAGTTTTATTCTCTTCAGGGGTTTGTCTGAAACAGCTTTATCACATCATGGATAATAATGTATTATTTAAATTAAGCAACTATCAAAATTTGATTATTTATTATCTGCACCTGAAGAAATGAAACTAGGAACAAATTTAAAAGCAATAAAACTTGCACCAAAAATCCACTCATACTCTCCCAGGTGTTTCAGGAGTTGGTGCGTAGTTATAATGCTTCAAGTACGATTGTCATCATTGTTGAATTATTTGCATGCCTTTTCAAGCATTGTTGAGAAATGGCATATTGACAGGTGACCAACACTATAACAATAACAGGTACACCTTCATTTGTTCGATTACGTCCATTATCAAGTCAAATAAGATAAAAACTTGACATTACACTTACTAACAATTTTGTAAGGAATGAATTGTGCAAGTCTATCAGTGCAAAATTCAGTCCGATTTGCTTAACATCAAGCAAGCATCTGATAAATGTTATAACCCTCACCTTTGCTAATTTCTTGGGAACTTTACTGCCCTTTTGGTCATCAGCTGTAGTGTCCAATTCCAGAGGAGCATCAGGCAGGACTTGCTTCTTCTTCTTCTTCTCTTTATTTTGTGGAGATGTAGAGGAGATCTTGGGGGTCTCAGCAGATTTTTTCTGTGATCCCTTCAAATGGTAAAAGAACAACAGAGGTAAAAAGGACGTCTTTCCTCTGAGCTACTTATATTTATCCAGTACAAGTTTCTTAACCCGCGCACGGTCGCGCATCCCTCAGAAAAGTAGTCAATTTACCCGCGTTACTCTGCCGTTCCCTGTTCACTTACCGTAATAGGCAGAGATGTAAAAATATGAAGTAATGAGTAAAAAATGTTGCTTTACACTTTGATGTTGTCAGATTTTTGATAACTTGAACCGTTTCTTTGTAATATGGAGTCAAACTCCGTAGATTTTTGCACAACATTGCTTCAAAGAGATCAATGGCCATTTTTTTGTTTTGGGAACAATGTAATGTTTTTCACTGCTATTTTATGCAGAAAATCCTTCCAAACCTGCTGATGTTTTTATTTTTCCTCTACAACAATTAGAAAAAAAGTTATGACCATTTATGTCTACTAAGTGTTATCCATTCTTCGTTTTAGTTCCTACATAAATGCATGTTTGCATGTCTGGTTATATTACTGTAAGTATAGTGTTTCGAAACTTTTAATTTTCACACAATATGAATAAAATACTGCTCTACACGCTACTGACTTCAGATTTGTCTTATTTGCCATTTTTGCGAAATAAGGCGAAATAAGGCCCTGAGTAGTTTCGCTGGTAACTGAGGCTGCACTGACTGTTCGCACGCACACCCTCTCACGGTCGCCTCATTTACCACACTGACTGTGCTTACCCCTCCCAACTTCCAAGTGGTTGGAGCTCTGCCTTAACCCCCACAATGTGGGGGTTTCTGGCTCCAGCTGTGTAGCACTCGCTGAGACGATCATTTTGGTGTATAACAACTTGGGGTTATGCCTTACGTCTGGCAACCAGTGAGCCTAGTAAATGAGGCGACCAGTTATAGTTCGCGGGTTAATAGCTTCTGCTTACAAAATTCTAAAGGAACATTGAATTTTAAAAATATTCTTCCAGCACATTTTCCAGGAAAGTTGACCAAGATTTGCCAGTGTAGAATGACCAGTTTGGTTCCTTCACCTATCATTCTTGGAATTTCTCCCCTGGTGAAACCTTAAAGGAAGAGTTAACCATGAAAAACCTACAACTCTTTACCAATTTGAAGCACCCATCAACATATTAATCGAGCAAATTGGACCACATCTCGCCAGCACTCCAAAGAATGCCCTAAATAATCATCCTGACAGACACCTGCACTAAGGGTGGCAGAACATGAAGAAAATTTATTAAAAAAGAATCAAAATAAAATTTGTATTTCTCAAAATTTCATGAATGTTTTTGTTGGAGTTACAACAGATTCTTATATTTAAAAATCCTTCTTTATAACTATGACCTGGACAAAATAGACATAGGCAAAAATTAACAAATCCATTAGCTTGAAAAAAATCCAGTTTGATTATGACAAATTATCTTGATTATGACAAAGCAAGTACTTGATGAGTAACACAACCCTTACCTTTGACAATTTCTTGGAAACTTTGGTGCTTTTCTGACCATCGTCCATAGCAGACTCTTGTGGATCAGCAGGCAGAACTCGCCTCTTCTTGAGGAGTGGAGATGCAGAAAAGGTCTCAGCAGACCTTTTCTGTGATCCCTGTAAATGGTTCAAGATACTAGTTACTACAATGCCTTATTTTTTTTCTTTACTAATTATATCATACCCAATGTGTGTGAAGTTATGCCTTACAAAAGCCTCATTTCTTATGGAGGCTTTATTGCCTTAATAGCTTAACCTTATTTGGGGAAAATGCTATGGGAAATAACAAAATTTTCATTTTTCAAATTATTTTAACTGTCCCTTGTGCAAGTTTGAGAACATTTGGTTGAGCTGTTCTAAATATATGTGGGGGTTTTTAGTGGGTACTAGCGCAAAATAGTGTATTAGTTTCACTTTTTTCAAAAGACTTTGTCTACAATGGTACGTTGTTGATATATTTCAATAACTTTTGCACTATTCAATGTACTAACTAGATTTTAGTTCATTCAATGCAGTACTAAACTGTCTTCAAATCTGGCTGTCAGTTTTTTTCGATTTTGATTTCAAAGTCAAGTTATATTAAAAATCTACAGGATTTTGCATGAAAATTTTGGAACAAAATATATTTTGCGATAACTTAAAACTGACAGCCAGATAAATAGATAATTTATTCCTGCATCACATGTGATTAAAATTAAGCTTGTGCGTTGAATCTTTTCTGATTTATTAGACTTGCAAAAAGGGTTTCAAAATTCTTATATTTTATTTGATAATTCTTTTTCTAAGGCTTACAAATTTTCCAAGAACAAAATGTGTTTATAATTTGATTTTACATAGGCATGCCAAGTTTCAGTCACCTAGCTTGCATAAGGGGAAATTTTACCTCTATTGCAGCATTATCCCCTTAATTGCTGAGTCATATTAGGATAGGTAGACATGTTTGAATCTTTTTGTAAAGTTTATACATTGGTACTCTAGTTCGTGAGTGTCTTGAAGGAAATTAAGCAAATCTAAGTACTGGTTTATGTACTGGTTCAGAAGCAAAATATCATATTTTAGATAAAATCATTCATGAGCCATCCACTAGAGAGCATGAGGTGCAAGTTTCTTTCCTGTCAACTGACTGAGAAACTATATGAATAGCCAAGACGAAAGAGAGAGGGTTTTATATTATTGTTTAAATTCATCTACAACCAAGGTAATTTCATGAGAGCAAAGAGAAGAGACTATTTAATATGGACTAGAAAATAAGGAATCCATTCACCATGTGTGTTCTGAAACAGGATACCCAGATAAGAGGAACGAGTTACATGGAAAATAAAAAAAATTAAAAAACAAAATACATGGCAAATAAGACTGAAAATTCTAAGAAGCAAAGTGGGCACAAAAGATAAAAGTCCCAATGGCTTATCTGTGGCTAAGGTAACCTGACAGTACCCACCCTCAGGACATTAGACACCATAGGATAGAAAAACTGCCTATCCTAAGCACCCTGAGGCAAGGAGAAAAAGCTACACACCAACCTCCTACTGTCTCAATTGTAGCCAAGCAGCAATCAAGTCAACACATGAAACCTGTTCTGTTTTGTATTCCATACTTATTTCTTTTTCTAAACAGAAGTAGCATATCCCTTTGAAGGTAATCAATATACTGTATATTCATATTTTAATGGTACACGTGGGCATGTATACAAAGTTTCATGGGTTTTCAAACATCATCAGATTTTTCACATGTTCTTAGACAAAAATATTTCCAAGTTACAATTTATTACTTCATGAGCAGGATCATAAGCAAATTAAACCAGAAAACTGAATTTCTACTGCAGTGTCAAAATACAGTAGATAGTGAAGCCTTAATCAAGCTTAATAGAAAAGTAGAAATGTTATTTTATGAAAATTATCAACCTAATTCAACAATATACATGCTATATCAAGCATTTCCAAATTAATTTTAAAATTTAATATACACTAATAAAATTTAAATTACAACTTTCTCATTTTGCAAAGTAGCCAATAAACAATGTTTTTATATTGAAAATAATAACAGCTGTTCCTATAAAGATTTACACGATGTGCTCACTGAAACTTCACTGAAGTAGCACTTCAGGGAGATCCAAGTCACAATACAAAAAGACTTCTTCCAAACTCTGCTTCTGATGACATGACTGCTTTAATCAACATGATGCACTACGATAATTGATTACATAAGATATTAATCCCAGAAGAAAATAACAGTACAAATAATAATTGCACAGTTGTTCATTGATATCTCAATACAAATTCCAAGAAAGAATGATACCATCAGAATTTCAGACATACCTTGCGTTTTAGCTGCACCATGATTCTATTTTCCTCTGAAGGTTCAGCTGAGAAGTCAGGCAACAGTTATTACTGAAAAGAAATAAATAATAGATTTACATAAAATAAGCTATGCCTGCAGAATAGCTTTTATAGTAAGGAGTATCATTAGGACATGTAAACTTAAGTCTAATTTGAGGACTGGTACACTTTGAGGTCTAAACTGATTTTTACTATAATTGGCTATCGGTTGGTCAAATAATCAAGATTAAATATCACTATTAGAAAATAAACTTTTTGGTAAATGTTAAAAAGAACTTACTAATTGATTTTCAATATTTTTTTGTTTGAGCCATGGTAATTACATTAAAATAAATAACTTTTATTCTATGAACTTTTTGGGGGAAATGTAGCCTTCCATAGTATAGTCTTCTAAGCGACAAAATTGTTAGCTTTTTTTAGTTGAGCTACATTTTGGATGGGTTACCTTTTGTAAACAATTGAATTTCAACAATTGAACTAACCTGCACCTTCAGAAAGAAGACCATTCTTTATCTGAAAATTCAGTTTTGTGATGTACTGCAATCAAACGCATTAGAGCCGGTAGAACAAAGATCTTACTGGAGCACTACGATTTTTCCTACTCTGCTCAAAAGTCTTGAATTGCAGGAATAAACCTACCGCTATAACTTATTAAATACTCACTTGCCTCAAAATGTGCATGAAATATAAGCTAGTTTATTTAAATCTAATTACCATGATACAAGCCACAAAAATTTGAAAACCAATTTGTAAGTTTTTCTTAAAATTAACAACTTTCATAAATACTTCAAAATAATTATTGAATTTAGGCATTACAAAATATTTTTTTTCTCCTATCCTGTTGAATATAGTTTTAAATTACGGTCAATTTTGAGGTAATCAATATTGAGAAATTAATAATTCCGTTCCAAAAAATCACTAAAGGAACACATTTAAAAATGTTTTACATGAATGACATTCTGCTTGCTCATGCGTTATTCAACTGTGAAGTTATAGGAACTGTTTTTGCAATATATGGCGTTAATTTATTATTCAGTATTTGCCGATCCCACGGAGCCTGAGCCCACTTCTAAGATGTTTTAGTTAATAACACAATAAAGGTTATCACCCAAAAATATTAGCGGGACTGGAATAGTGAAGACTTGAATCGATACGCACTCGATAGCAGCAACCGTAGAACATTAGCAACACCGTAGGAGTGAATACTGTAGATTTAATGCAAGAAAATTTTTATAACATAATATTTTTGGGTGAGAACCTTTATTGTGTAACTAAACATCTTTATTAACTAAAACATCCTAGAAGTGGGTCCAGGCTCTGCAGGGTTGGCAAATGATAAATTATGAAGTACCCAAACGCACTCTAACAAGCTCACGCTCAAGCGCAAACTTACTGGAACTGCTATGGAAAACAAAAATTTCAAAGTTGAATAACTCAATAATAACGCATCAGCGAGCAGAATGTCATTTATGTAAAACGTTTTTAAGTGTGTTCCTTTAGTGATTCTTTGAAACGGAATTGTTCATTTCCATGAAAGGTCAAAACTCAATACTGACCTAAGTACATTTCCAGCACCTCTTGGTATAGGAATTTTTTTTACTGGCAAGAGATGGAGCATGCCATTGTCAGGCAGAGTGAACAGTTGAACAAATTTAGCAGTTCAGAAAAGATAACTTGCATAATTCCATATTACATTGAAATTTTTTTGTGTTTGGGTATAATCAAGCTTTTCTTTCAAATCTCAATTCCCATATAGTTTCTATCAAAAAACGGTAAATGTTGAGGATTAACCGGGTATCAATTTTTAAATTATTGAATCCTAAACATAGTTAATTAGATCAAAAAAATCAAGTTTCCTTTATGCACTTTCTGTCGTAGATGAGTATTTTACGAATTATAGCGGTAGGTCTAGTTTTGTCATTGATGACGAATGCGCTTGAAAAACAGCTTCTCATTGATTTTCAAATTTTTGTTGCTTAAATTATGGTAATAACATCCAAATCAACTACTTTTCTTCTATACACTATTTTCGTCAAATGAATATTTTACGAGTTAGCGCGATAGGTTTAGTTTTGTCTTCGATGACGATCGCGCTGGATGCAAGACTTGATTGCAGTGATGCCCTACCACGGGATCAATGAGTTTCTTTAGATTAGATTAGATTATTAGTTAGTTTAAGCCTCCCTATCCGCAACACAGGCGATCCAAAGAGAGGAAAGAAGAGGGCACCATTTAGTATGGAGTTAAGGGAATGTGGAATCTATGTAGAAAGGGCACAGAAACAGTAAGATGAGAAAGAAGTTCATGAAACAAGATCAAAGTTGAAGAAGAAAGTAGGAGGTGCTGAAAAACAGGACAGCAGTGAACCAAACAGATGGTCCAGTCAATACTGAGTTTAATGTTGTCAACGAATTTCATAATTTCGTAGGTATAGATAGGTAATATAGTCGATTTCAAGACATTTTACAAGAATGACATTCTTCCCGGTGATGCGTTATTTTTGAATTATTCAACTTTGAAGCTGGCTTGTGCGCGTCATGGCAGTGCGCGCGGCTTGCATATTTCAATCAATAACGGAAGCTAACCCCCTATTACAAACGTAAAGAGGTTGGGTCGTGAGGGGTAGCCACAGTTCTTTTAGTGAAAAGTACAAATAAAGCTTCTAACCCACCTGTTCGGGTAATGATCGCAATCTCGTTTACATCGGCACCAAGATGGCGGCGCCCATGGCGGCAGCCATCTTCCAGTCGATGTAAACAAACGTCACTAGAAACCTTTATTTATAATTTTCACTAAAAGAACTGTGGCTACCCCTCACGACCCAACCTCTTTACCTTTGTAGTAGAGGTTAGCTTCCGTTTTCATTGAAAAAACAATGACTGTTTTTGCGCAAATAAGGCCATTCAGAAGCGCCGTTCATATAACTTCAAACTTAAATAACTCAAAAACTAAGCATTTCCGGGCACATTGTCATTCGTGTCAAACGTCTTAAAATTGACTATATTACCTGTCTATACCTACAAAATTATGAAATTTGTTGACAACATTAAACTCGCTGACCGATGGTCCTCAACAAAATAAGAACCTATTCTATTTCAACAAAAATAAAGCCTACCTAACCTTCAGCTCAAGTTCTTACATAGTTCCCCTGGGAGCGCTAATTCCCATAGATACAATAGTTGTATCCCCCTGAGGGGGATTAATTTCTTTCCGTTTCAAACACTGGAGTTGAGGTAACTTATTTACCGCTATAACTCGTAAAGTATTCATTTCTGACGGAAAGTGATTAGAAGAAAACTTGTGTATTTTGATCTAATTTACTATGATTAGACACCAAAAAGAGGAAAATCGATTTCTGACCAATGCTACACGTTTACCAATAGGAGATATCAGGGTCTATATTGAGTTTAATGTTGTCAACGACTTTCATAATTTTGTTGCCAAGAACCAATAAAGGAACACATTTAAAAATGTTTTGCAGGAATGACATTCTGCTCGTTGATGCATTATTTTTGAATTATTCTACTTTGAAGTTGGCTTTGGCACGCCAGGGAAGCGAGCGCCCCAGTTCTAGTGAAAATTATAAATAAAGGTTTCTAGCAACGTCCTTTTAGTTAAATTTATATCATCTTCAATGGCGGCCACCCGGTACCCAAGATAGCAGCCGCCATCTTGGAGCTGATGCAAGCGGACGTCACTAGAAGCCTTTATTTATAATTTTCACTAGAAGAACTGTGGCTCCCTCTCACAACCTTACCTCTTCACATTTTTAATAGGGGGTTAGCTTCCATTTCAACTCAGAAGTTGCACAAAAAAGACCATTCAGGAGCACAGTTTATATCACTTCAAACTTAAATAACTAGAAAACTAAGCATTTGCAAGCACATTGTCATTCCTATAAAACGTCTTATAATCTACTATATTACATATGGAACAAGTCTTGCTGAGCAGCTTCGCCGCTCAGCGAGAATGAAAATATCGATAACTGGAATTTGATGCCGATTCCGAATCTGCAATTTGTTTTGACCGCTCTCAATTTTTTGTGACTTTTTTGAATTTTAAATTTTTATACATTTTTAATGTTTTTTTTGGCCTGCACCACCTCATGATCCGAACTCTGCCATTCTCGACCCAACCTGGTCGGACTTGCCATACTTTGGCCTGCACCACCTCATGATCCGAACTCTGCCATTCTCGACCCAACAAGGTCAGACCGTGCCTTGAAGACCTGAGTACCGGATAGGGCCGGGTTCCACCCAACCTGTACGGACATGGCATTCTTTGGGCATCACCTCAGTTGTTGCTAGCCGCTTTTCCAAAAATATAATAAAAAAAATCGAAAAAATCGAGAGCGGTCAAAACAAATTGCATATTCGGAATCAGCATCAAATTCCAGTTATAATCTATATTTTCATTCTTGCTGAGCGGCTTCGGATAGGGCATTTACCGTCTCGCTCAGCGAGACGGTAAATGTAAAGGACTTGACCATAATCGATTTTCCACTTTTTGATCAACAAAGATTGTTGATCAGACCAAAATAAACAATTTTTCTTCAATGCACTTTCCGGCGGAAATGAGTATTTTAAAAGTTATGGCGTTAAATGAGTTACCGGAACTCCAGTGTGCATCACCCTATTACAAACGTAAAGAGGTTGGGTCGTGAGGGGTAGCCACAGTTCTTTTAGTTTTATAGTTTTCACTAAAAGAACTGTTGCTACCCCTCACGACCCAACCTCTTTACGTTTGTAATAGGGGGTTTGCTCTTCGTCGGCTTGGTTGGCGCGCGGGAACGCCTGTTTACTTTCACGTCGGACCGCGCGGTGTATTTTTCCCCGCCTCAAACACTGGAGTTACGGTAACTCATTTAATGCCATAACTTTTAAAATACTTATTTCCGCCGGAAAGTGAATTGAAGAAAACTTGCTTATTTTGGTCTCATCAACAATCTTTATTGATCAAAGAGTGGAAAATCGATTATGGTCAAGTCCTTTACATTTACCAGCGAGACTTGAGCCTTACCTATCCATGGCAACAAAATAATGAAAATCGTTTACAACATTAAACTCAATATTAACCAAGGTCAATGTGAAGTCTAATGCAATCACAAAAAATAATCATTGCGATCCCAGGAATCACTAAAGGAACCCATTTAAGAATGTTTTACATGAATGACATTCTGCTCGCTGATGCGTTATTTTCGAATAATTGAACTTTGAAGTTGGCCTTTGCGCCAAAGGAAGCAAGCGCGTGAAATGGAATTTAATTAATAGCAGAAGCTATTACAAATGTAAAGAGGTTGGGTTGTGAGGGGGAGATACAGTTCTTCTAGTGAAAATTATAAATAAAGCTTTTAACCACCTATCAGGGTGACGACCGCAATCTTGTTGACATCGGCTCTAAGATGGCGGCGCCCATGGTGGTCGCCATCTTAGAGCCAATGTAAACAAGATTGCGGTCATCGCCCTAATGGGTGGTTAGAAGCTTTATTTATAATTTTCACTAGAAGAACTGTGCCTCCCCCTCACGACCGCACCTCTTTACGTTTGTATTAGGGGGTTAGCTTCCTTTTTTAATTAAATTCCACTCGCTTCCTTTGGCGCGGAAAGGCCAACTTCAAAGTTCAATAATTTGAAAATAAAGCATTGGCAAGCAGAATGTTGTTCTTGTAAAACGTTCTTAAATAGGTTCCTTTAGTGATTGTTTGGAATATAATTATTAATTTCCATGATTGCATTAAACTCCACATTGACCTTAACCAATATGAGAGCATACCTTACATTGTAGTTACAGCATAACATGGCTGCCAAAATCCTCAAGTCTCTAAAACTTGAACTGTTCTTATAAATAATGAAAATTCTAAGTTCTCATTAATTAACACTAAACTAAGCTTTTAGTTCTAGGGTCAAGTTCCTACCCTACAGGACCAGATGTCTACACGGAAGATTTCAGTTAATTTTTAACAACACCCTTTTATAAGACATCATTTCCTTGATAAATTACACATGAATTCGTTCAATTTCTTCACGTGTAAGTTGATTAAGAAATGCACCTAGCATTTTCGTACTAAAACACAGCAATTTGTTAAAATCTATATTTCTGTCTAATTATAAAATGCAACGTTTCGACGTATCAAACATCATTATCAGGCTGTAAAAAAAAAACAGAATGATTTTCATTCACATTGGAAAAAATGCATAAACTAACACTTAAGTAATATAGACTAGATAAGTAGATCACAAAAGACGAAAGCGACTAGACAAAATAACAACCTTTTCATCACAGAAATAGTAGTATGACTAGATACATTGTACAAAACCGATGTTCATCACACGAGAGACAAGAGCAAAATGGTCGAGCAGACTCGTCGTACCTAGCAAGCTGAAGTTCTACGAAACAGTTTGAGAGCGAAAAAATCATTTGTGTTTTCATTAAGGGGAGGTTTAAGCTCATGAATGTGTAATGCTTCAATTATATGAATATGATCTTTTTTAATAACATTATAAAGAATTTTGGTGTTAGGGAACAGATCTTCATTGGATGGTTTGCAACTATGGTCAACACGAAAATGATTGAAAATGGAACCTTGATATTTATGAGCGGTTAATCTTTGCTTCAGGGTCATTCTGGTCATGCCAATGTAACGTTTATCAAGAGACTTACATTCTCTTCGGTTACATTTAAATTGATAAATCACACCGGCCTTGTCCAGATCGTTGACCCCAGATGCAGACAGATTATTTTTTACTAATTGGTCACTGATTTTACGGTTCTTATAATACACGCAAACTTTAATAGAAGTTTCTGGATTTATTGGTTTAACAAAAGTTTTAACAATGTTTTTAAAGACCCGTTCGTCAATTTTGTAATTATCATGCATTTGATTTTCGTAATAAATATTGATACGGTTTGCATTCGCTGAATTATTGTCACTGCTCATGATTCGGTTCAAAAATTTATCAATAGTTTTATCAATCAATGTATTCGGAAAGTTGTTATTGACAAGCAAACATTTGATTCGAAGCATTTCGGAATGAAAGTTTTCCCAATTACTGCAAACTTTACGAGCTCTATTTATCAAAGTATGTATGACGCCTTCTTTATAGATTTGAGGAGCTTCACAATCGTAATTAATAGTTTCCCCAGCATGAGAAGGTTTAACATGAACGGATCTATGGAATGTACCGTTAGAAGCTTCAACCAAAACATCCAAAAATGGGAGCTTACCGTGTAGACCCAACTCATACGTGAAATTTAAAACAGATTTTTCAGCCTGATGATGATGTTTGATACGTCGAAACGTTGCATTTTATAATTAGACAGAAATATAGATTTTAACGAATTGCTGTGTTTTAGTACGAAAATGCTAGGTGCATTTCTTAATCAACTTACACGTGAAGAAATTGAACTATTTTGTAGGGCTGAAAAGTTAGAAAAGAAATTACACATGAATTCATTAATTTTAAATGTAAAGAACAAATATGAAACCTACATTGGAATGATTTGGAGTAGCTAATTCATCTATACAAGAGTAGAACGTAAATTGAAAAAAATAACATAGGCTAAGTTCAATGTGAACCAAAATCTCACCAAACTAAATCCAAGAATAATAAAGTTCAACCTTTTAACAATAAATTCTAATTTACAATAATAGTCGATAAAAAATTATTATACCAATAGATATACACCGTAAAACTAAAAAACCACGAACATTTTAGAGCGCGCACTACTGCTTACGTCGCACCTTCGGAAGTAATCTTCAACAAACGATGGTTCACTTGGGTTCCGCGCTTTCTGTTCTTGTTCATTCTCCTTACAGTTACAACACGTGGTAACGGTATTCTTTTTCTTCTTCTTCTTTCTTGAGCGAGTCGGACGGTTTTTTCTTAAAAAATTTCAAAAGTTTGGAATAGAGTGAAATTAATTTGGAGGTATTAACAACATGTTTAGAACATTCAAATGGATGTTCAGAGCCTTAAAAATTTTCAAATTTATCCATACCCTCTCCCGCCCTCCCAGGAAAACTAAAAAAAAAATTATTTCTCAGCCAATACTCTACTTAGAGACGATTAGTTTTTATTGTTCGATTCACAATATACTGGTCTCTAAAATTAAGATCCAGTTCTTTGATATCGCTTCCAATAGAAAGTGTTTGAAAAAAAATTCAATTGTTTTTCTTTACATCGTAATGAAAAATTTTCTGTTCAACTTATCAAAAAACTACCACTCAGATTTATTGTACTCACCTTGATCTTTACGATGCTAAAAAGATCTCCTTCATGAGTGAAAAACTACCGAAAAAACACAGCCGAAAAAACTTTTTATGAGAAAAGAGCATTCCAGTTTTTCAATTATTTCTCCAACAGTTTTTTTAGTTATTGAAACGATCTTTTTTGCATCGTCAACATCAAGGTGAGTACTGTAGACCTGTGTAGTTTTTCTTTTTTTTTTTGATAAGTTAATTAGAATTTTTTTATTACCATGTATAATGATAACTAAAAGTAAACGTATTTTGTTTAAAAAATTTAAACACTTCTTAAATTTTTTGAAGCGATATCAAAAACTGGATCTAAATTTTGTAAACCAGTTCATTGTGAATCGAACAAAAGAAACTAATCGTCCCTATATATATGCACAATATTAGCTGAGAAATAAGATTTTTTATATTTCCCTTTGAGGGGGAGGGAGGGAGGGGGGTATTGGTAAATTTAAAAAATTTGAGGGCTCTGAACATTCATTCGAATGTTCCAAACAGGTTGTGAATACTTCCAAGCTTATTTCGCTCATGAAGTATGTTTTACAAAAAAAACCGTTGGATTCCCTTAATGAAGATTTCGATTCCCGATGGTACACGCGTGTGATGGTTCCATCTAGCAGTGCGCGCTCACCACCACGCAAGCTCAAAAGCGCCCCCTCACAGCCTCGAAGTGATCCTATTAAACGACCAATCAGCGCTGAAATCTGGCGCTGGGGTGGCAGACCGAGCCTCTACAAGCCGCGCGCACCGAGCAGCCAGGCGACACCTCGGAACACTCACGTACGCTTAGCTCAGCCTCAACTGCTTCAAAAGCGCTACCCCGAGCCGGCTAACTAGAGGCTAGCTCGGTTCAGTGCGGCCGCCACCAGACCTATATAAAGAGCCGCGCGCTAAGCGCAGTTCAGAGTTCACCAGTGAAAACCGTCTAAGAAGCATCTAATCTTCAACAACGACCTTCTCACTACCAAGATATCACAGCAGCAGCCGACTCCCTACCTCGCTTGCCGAGCCCTGACCTCTCAAGCGAGTGTGAGTAGCCTTTTCTTAATTCGCTCTTACGTTTACCGACCGTTGAGCGTCGCCGGAAGGTAGTAGAGTCTGGTGTACCGAAAGGCCCCAGACCATCTGGGCAAACCCAATTATAGTAGGGGGGGGGGAGGGTACAAGTAGGGCACCAGCCGCCTACCGGACAAATCCGACGCCTGAGACTATACACCAACACTTAGGACTAACACCATGCATCACCACCAAGGAAGTCGTGGTTCATGGAGAGCTGGCTACAGCCAGTTTTCCCGCCCCTTACTACAAACACCCACCCATATAAGACCCAACACTATGCAACATAACACCAACACACGCACCAACGCCATCCCTGGCAACAACACTCAACCACGAACGACCAAGCAAACTACCACAACCATCCCAATACAGCCTGCCAACAAATCCAACACTACCTACAAAGTCCAACTCCGCAAGATCGACCCAAGCAAAAATACAAACCGAGAACAAGTCTTTGAAACTGCTTTCAAACACTTGGAAGCCCCACTCATACGACTCACCAGCAACTCAAGCGGATTCTACGCCATAACCGATGACATCACTGCCATCGATAAACTGACCTCGGACAAAGCAACCACTCACTTCCAGAAAATAAATCTGAAGCCTGTCATCCCCCAGATCTCAGAGCCAAAAGAACCATATTCATCAGACAACTGGACAGCAGCATTGGCCAACGCCAACCGCAAGAAATACAGGAAGAAATAACACGAGTGCAACAATGGGCAAAAATCCTGGAAATTTACAAAATCAAAAACTATACACACGTTATCAAAGTAACCTTCACCGACACTGCCATGACACATCGCGCTCTCCAGAATGGGCTCCTCATGTTCAACACAAAGATCACACCATCGCAAATGGAACTTGAAAACTACACTCATCTACGGATCTGCCTCAAATGCTACAAAATTGAGGACCACTCCACACATCAATGCACTGTCAAGACATCGAACTGCTCTGAATGCGCTGCACACGGCCACACCTACCAACAGTGCAATTCACTGTACAAGAAGTGCCTCAACTGCCAAAGAAACCACCGCACCCTCGCAGCTTCCTGCCCATACAGGAAAGAAGCTATCCGCAAGAAGAACGACGAACTCCAAAAAAAAGAAACCGACCAAACCAAGAGCACATACATTGAAATTGCAAAAACGGCCATCCAACAAACTGCAAAAACAGAACATACACTCACACTCACCAGCGAAATACATATAAAACTGGCCGCTATCATCATCGAGGCCCACATCGCAAACCTCGCACAGGGAGGGGATTTCGGATCAATCTTGTCGAAGTCCCTCAAAGAAAATTATGACGTGGACACCCAGTTCCCCAATCGCGACTCACAAAAAATATTCAACATGTTCATCGAACAAAACAAACAACCCCAAGCAGGCACAACGGAGACTCCTGCAAATCAAGCAAGCACCGACCCCAACGATGACGCAATGGACACAAGCTATCACTCAACAGAAGAGAACTCAACCCAGGACGAAACAAGCGACGACAACCTGAAAGAAAACTGGAGAACGCAGTCCAGCCCTAAGAAGAAAAAGAAAAAACGGAAGAAAAAGAGACAACCCTCCTCGGGAGAATCTTCTGGACACGATGACAAAATAGAGGTTTCACTATTCCGCAGCGACACGAACTCACAGCATATTCCAAGCAAACCCACCAACGAACAGATATTAGAAGAACTAACAAAAATACCTCCTGGCCTCAAAATCGCTGTCCCACACCCAAACGCGGACACCTGGAAAGAAATCATTGACGGCCAATTCGACCTCCAACAGGCACTCATAGCCACAGCCCACAATCCCACACAAACACTTCCTCTTGATGGACACATGCTCAAAAATTATCCCTCACAAGAAACCCAAACACTCGACTCCATAATGGATACACACAATATGAACAAAACACTAACTGTCATCCAACACAACGTCCAACACTGGCAAAACAATAAAATCGCACTATGCAACATCTACCGTCAATACAATCCACACATAACTCTACTCAACACTCACTGCATGCGTAACGACACTCCCATCAAAATTTGGAATTACAACACATATACCACTAACAAAGCAAATGAAAACCACGCTGGGGTAGCAATAGCAATTCGAAAAGACCTCCCATTCAAGCTGCACGATACCTTCCACACAGATATGTTGGCCATCACAATAGAAACACCACAAGGCCCAATCACACTTGCCACTACCTACATACCTCCACGCATTGATTACATAAATTACATTGACATGCACACTCTCTTTAACCGAAAACACCCCACTTACCTCCTTGCCGACATGAATGCCATACACCCCACCTTTGGATACACATACGCAAACAGAAAGGGAAGACAAGTACACTCACTAATAGACAGGAACAAATGTCTCCACATCGGCCCTAACTTCCCCACGATAATCACTCACCGCGCTTGTACTAGCCCAGACATAGTACTAACAAACACGCAAACATTCCACATCATACTCGAACCAGGTCCACTAACACCTTCCAACCACATCCCCATCATAGCCACAATGTCAGCCAACCCCATACAAATTCCCATCCGCCCACGACCCTCCTTCCACAATGCAAACTGGGAACTATACCGCAACCTTCTCGCTGACCACACAATACCGCAGGACCTAAGCCCTACACTAGAGGACATAGACAACCACCTAATCACATGGGAAACCCACATCAACGAAGCCTCCAATCAATCTATTCCAACTATCACACACAGAACCACACCAGGCATCAAACCCACTCATGCCATACTCGTCCTTCAAACGAGACACAAACACATTTACGACCATCTTCAACGACACGGCCACTCACCCCACCTATACAGAGAACTCCTCAGCCTCAGACAACAACTTCCTTTCACAAGGATGCAAGTATTGTATTCATGTGAACTAGCACTCCTGGCAAAAATGTGAAGTCCTGAGCTGAAAGCTAGGTTGGGCTTCCTTTCCTTGAAATAAAGATTTGTGTTGTTACGGACCTTTTTTCGGTTAACAGCCGTTTGCTTCTCAGCGCCTACTACTTTCTTCAAATTTATTCTTGCTACTGCCTACGAACAAATCAATTCATCAATTTCTTTTCTCAACTGTTTCCGTGCATACACATTGTGCATAGATGCCTTCCTGCGTTTGGTAAGTAAAGCAAAGAGTTCCTTGAACTCTTTGTTAAATGATGCCTTCCTCTTTCTGCTCTTTGCAGTGCTTTTGTTGTGGTTGGAGAGATTTAGATTAACTTCTCTAACCTAATCACTGTATCGCTGAAGTGTGAACATTAGTATATTAAAATTTCAGTATTATTCGACAAAGCATAAGTGCTAAAAATTCGTTAACCTCCACAAAACTAGGAAAATACCTGGAAACATTACTGTACGGTCGACTAGCATTTTGACAGGCCATTTCTAAACGTTGGTCTCTCACACACCTCTCGAAGAGGGTCCGACGAGTTTTTACTTGAAATACTGTTTTAAGATGAATACGCCATTTAACATTAAATAAATGCGAAACGGTTGAGCTTTTACCTTTAAAACTTACGGCTACTTTGTTATGCATGTATTTGGTAAGACACGTTGGTGATGCATTATTTCGTCTGGCACACTTGCACTTGTTATAACGAGCTGAGGAAATCATTGACGTCAGTTAAAAATGTGTTTTTATAATTTTCTGCAGGAAACGTTGAACAGTCGATCAGGTCTAATGAATTGAACCGTAAAACCATTGTAGAAAGGCATTCGACGAAACATGTAATATAGGACGAATCTATTTCCCCCCGGTTGTTTGAGGTGCGGAAGTTAAATTAGTTACCCAAAGATCCGTAGCAATAAAGAAGGTTCCAGTCTTGAGTTCTGAATGTGGGAAAATATTTCTGAATACTTCAGGAAACTCAACTTACCACGTGAAGAAAAATTTGTCGCCGCAATTTCTGCTAGCTATTTTTTACTAAAGAAAATATGTCCGAATTTTTGTTCTTAGCCATGACTGTTCGCTTTGTTATTGGATGAATGATAACCATTCAATATTCTACTTTGTTATTCGGTAGGGAACTCGATGTTTTTGAGCTACCCTGTCACGTTGAAGTCCCATTATTTTTTAGAAGTCTTAGGTATAATTTTTAATTGGCATAGCAGATTTCCTTGCAACCATATCATGCATATGTCTCTATCCTAATTAGTTACGAAAGATTGTTTTATTGCATTTTTTGTTGTTGAATTTTAGGTTATCAGAGAATTTATAGGTTCTAATTTTTTGCGTTAAGCTGGATTGCCTCATTGCCTTTGAATGTCACAACTTTTAGCACGATGTCTAATAACTCGGTTATATTTCCAAAACTTTGTTCTCAGTTGATTCCCTTATATCGAATACAACTTCGTGTGTTTCTGCCTGTCCTTCACAGCTAAACATCGCGACTAAAACAGAATTCGCCAAGGAGTTTTGAAGTTCAATCAATACCATTTGTTCTACAGTTCACCATAGCATTACCCCGTCTCGAACAGAAAGCCCCTAACTGAATCAAAGCCTGTTGCGATACAGAGACGAGGGTGGGTTAGGACCCCCTTCCCAGACGCTGAGGGACTCTCAACCCCCGTACACATTTAATAGTATTATCCTTTATGCTCGCGTACACCTGCATACCAGACTTGGAGAATAAAAGAGTTAGCCAGATTAACACGAATTTATTGGGAAACACGTGGATAAACACACAAGGCATGGGGACGAAATGATTTGAAATGGCACAACGGCGTCAATGAAAAGTACGTAAGTTTCTACCGCCGCAAATATTTAAACACGACCTGACACAAAGGTGATGCTTACCGAAAATTCGAGTTACACACACTCCATCGCTGACAACGATTTACTCATACACAAAACAGCCAGCTCCACAGTAACACAAATCATAATATTTGCGAGAATAACACATCACGATTTAACCTGGAATTGTGACACGGTGTCGAACCATACAACGGGAAGTCGATCCTCGACTAAATAAACACAGGAAATCGATTGCCTATAAAATTAGATGAATCTTCGCGAAACTTTGAAAAGCACTTATCTGTGTGCTGATCTACATCTGAAATTGAACTTCTATCACCACCTAAAGAGCTCTCACAACTATAAAACACTCGCCCTTTTGATAATAAATGATTCACTGATGGACATTCACTGACGATGCTGTTGCTCACTGCTGATGTTCCGCGTCGTTCACTGCCGATGTTATTGCTCACTGCTGATGTTCCGCGTCGCAGCTTAGGCTTGCTGCTGGCGTAGGCTGATCTCTTGCTACCTCGCTGCAGTGGTGCCCTCCCCCGCTTCTTTCTACGGGCAGCTGATCCCTTGAAGCGGTTGTGAGCTGATTCATTGTAGTTTCATGCGTTGAACTTTGCAGTGTTGGTGAGCGATCTTAACTGTTTACCATTTGCAATGTTGACGACTGCCGCTGAAGTTGATTGTGAGTTCGACCCCGATGCACAGATGTTGATTGCTCTTGGTTGAATCTCCGACGCGTTTATTCATGACGATCCCCGATGCGAGGCTGGTTTACTTCGATTAGGCTTCCTTTGTAAGACGGTGCTCCAATGACTTCCGACGTCCAACGTTGTTTTATGTGCCTCGAATTATTAACTTTCAAGTTGCAGTTGGGTATAAGGCCAGCCGACGAGGCTGGCCTATTGTGTAGAACACCCTCAGACGTGAGACGTCGTGCGCAGTCTCTCACGTGTGTTCAAAAATTCCTCTCGAGGCTTCATCTCGCATCCTTATATGTGTTTCGCTTCCCTCTTTCGAGATCGTTCTCGACGCTTCCATTCTACAGAGGCAGCATCTGCAACCTCATTGGCGGAATCCTTGCTTATTCTGACGTCTGGGACTCTCATTGGTGCGTGTTGAGACACACCTTCTTGCGTCATAGCTTTGGCGAGCTGTGATTGGCTCCGGTTGTGCGGGCCTGTGTTCAGACGTCACGTCCGCCTCCTTGCCCTGCAAAGCCTCGGCTTGTATCGTGCGTGTGTTCGTGTGTGCGTCGTTCTCTATGCCTGCGCTCGCCGCACTTGAGGCCGCGACATCTGACACGCCTACCTCTACCCCAAACAATCGCCGCTTGTTTTTCCGACCGAACAGTGACGAATTGTCCTTACACACACGGATAAACTTTGGTCGACATTCTCACGCTCGAGAATAACAGTGATAACGGTTTTTTAGACATTTCCTAAAGCGAAGTATTTTCCAAAAATTGCACGAGTTAAGTATTTCCCCACAATACCCGCATCGCCCCAGAAAAATTTGTGCCAACTTGCAAAGTTGGTGCAAATTTTCATCCGTTAATTTAAATTATAACCGTGACGTACCCTTTACGTTAAAAATTTAGAAAATATTCGCCCCCATTTTTCAATCCCTTCGCTTTTCCCGACATGAAAATATCCTTACATATCACCTCATCATTTACCTTCTTGTAACACGGCGATGTTGACGCATTTATAAAAGGTTCATTAATGCCTGACACACACACTACATAATTGAAACACACATTTCTTATACACATTATTATAGAACGCAAGGAGAAAAGAACACATCAAAGATAACTCATAAATCGGACAACCTCAACGCACAAATAAAACGCACACGACATATTATTCTCGACTTGCTCTCGACAAATTCATCGACATGGATAAACATATAAATTAGAGATCGAAAATCGGCGAATTTGTTACAAGCAGAGACATCCTTTCAGCTTTCTCGGTTGCAATCCACCCAAAAACACAATCTCAATGGAGGCAATTTTCCAACCTCAACTCTTTTCTTCATCATAATTATTATTTCCTCCTGTGGTTCAAAAGTAGACGTTTTCCTTGCAACAAAAAACTTGCTGTTGCTCCTCCTGCGCGCCTAGCTTCAGCTTGTTGTTGTTGTTCCTGTGACTTGCTGCTCCTCGGCTTGCTACTGATCCTCGGCTTACTACCGACCCTGGCTCGCTACTGATCCTGGGCTTGCTACTGATCCTGGGCTTGCTACTGATCCTGGGCTTGCTACCGATCCTGGCTTGCTACTGATCCTGGGGAGGGGCCCCCTGCTGAGAATCGAAGTTACTGAAGCTTTCCATTAAAAATTCATCCTTGTCGTCACGTGAACTCGTGGAAAATTCCGTAGATCCTCGTTGCGTCAAATCGCGGACAAATGCTGTAGATTACTGCGTCGATACGCGTTGGACTCCCACGTTGGAGCTCATAAGCTCTTTCATTGTAAACAAAAAAAAAAGCACATTTACTTACGAAGACCTTCAGGTTTGTTCTCAGTCAGCTTGTCGACTAGCATAACGTAAAACCCCCGAGGTTCGCGTTAATGGTTAATGATCTCCTTCCGAAAATACGCGTTTGATTGTCTAACATGGTTACTTGGTAATCGAGAGACAGCGCATTCCGTAAGAAATGTTTCCTCGGTTTCCTTCAAATCTGCCTTGAGTGAGGCGGACGTGAGCTACGCGAAGAATTCCTACATACATACATAAATATTTACTTTCGGTATCCTCAACCAACTCTAGCCAAAGCCGAAATTCGTTCGACGGTGTTACTAATCAGTTGAATCACCTAAATATTCCGAAGAAAATAAAATATTCTTGCTCATGACGTACGAACTAGCAGGAGAATTGCCTGGTAGGCCGAAATCCTGAATACGCATCAATGAAAAAAAACACATATACATTGGGTATTGTCAAGGCGTCTAACTTTACGTTATACTCTGCCGCGAAGGCTTTTCTAACGATCAGACATTATGACAACACCGACACACAAGAGAAAAATTACACATAAATTGGGTATTGCCAGATCATCGGACTTTACGTTATACTCGGCCGCGAAGGCTTTTCTAGCGATCCGACATTAATGACAACACCGACATACATGCAAGAAAATAGACATGACATAAAAATTTATTCAATTCTCAGCCCCAGAGACAGTGCAGCACATTTAAATGATTCCACGTTGCCGCAAGATTATATAAACAATGAATACACAGTGTGTCATCACTCTGTTGGACTTACCATTATACTTTTGCTGAGAACAGCCGTTCTGATGATCTAACATCCTGATAACACACACAAAATGAAAAAACATGATGATTACCCTAATTCTCAGCCTTTGAGAAATTGCACAATTGTTATTCAATGATGTCATTTTCTTAGTCGTCCTTCAATTACTACGCATTTAATTTAATGCTACTGATACCATTCAATATACATTCTTTCCATGTTCTCACAACATCCTACATTCTTGCGTTCCGTAATACCACACTAGAGTCTTAACCACATCAGCTTGAACGTACCGACAAATTTCTTAATTGCGCGTGCTACCCACAAAGCAATAAAATTCCGGCAGAGGCTCTCTGCTGCGCGGTCCGTCCCTCTCACATACATTCTCGATGAAGATTTCACTTGTACCCTCCAGTCGCTATGCATTTTCAAATTTTTTTTTTTAACGCCATAAATCAATTCCTTTGCAGAAATTACACTCCATCTTGAATGTTGAGCATTTTCGTACTAGAAAATAAACATATCCTAATGAAGTTGCTAAGTACATCGTTATTATGCAAACACACTATCGTCATTAGTCACGATTGAATTTCAATTACTGACGAAACGGTCAACACAGTTTAATCAAAGTTGGTACCTAATCATGTTAACATTCAAAGTATTATAGTGTGCTTCCGCCCCCCCCCAAGCTCGTGCTCAACCATAGATGGCTCGTTTGAATTACTTTGTTGATCAGGCAAAATTTAACTCTCATGAACCTGTCTGAAGTCCGCGCACGAACGAGAGAGAATACGTAGACAAATACGAGGAATGTGAAAAAAAAATCAAAAATACTCTGAAGAATTCTCGGGAATTTTCCGTTAAACCGATATAAATTTATATTTAAACACCAGGTAAATTCCCTTTATACAACAAGTAAATCTTCCTGTTTTAGGGAGACAATAATCCCAGGCGTACGCAGGAAATATTCATCTCTCACACAAGGCAATACTTTACTTTGCGATAAAATACGAGGTTGAATCCGACTCGAGAAATTGCGTAGTATTTCTGCAGAATCTACACAACTCTATCTCTTTCGTTGTAGTAGAATTCAGTGTCAGTAAGACATAATTCGCACCTCTCACATGAGTATAACTTGAACATTCCCTTAGACAACCAACGACTTGAACGACTTGAAGAAAATACACAATTTTTCCATTATCGCACACTTCAAAAAAAAGGAAATTTATTCACTGCTGACATGTAACGGAATAGGCAAAATGTGTCTGCACCCCACGTGTTATTTTCCTAAAACTACGTATACTTAATTATTAATAGAGTTTCAACCCACCTATGGAGCTGAGATTGAAGCACACTAAATTTATTCGCCAAACACTCGACAAAAAAAATTATATTTCCAAGGACTTTATATGAATAGTGGTATGACGCTCTAAAGATTTTATGTCCACGGGATTTGAGAAGAACAACAAAACAAATTACTTTGAAACAATCGAATTCAGCAACCGCTCAAAAAAAAGCAATATTCACTTCTCACTCTTGAACACTGGAGTCTTGCATGAAATTGTTATAAATGCTGAAATTCAACAAATGATTTTTTACTTTACTGGTCACGTATGTGGCGATATTTTATCTCTAAGTAACTAAATTTATCCAAGAATTGGCTGAGTGGCATTGTAGATGATGCAACACATTCTCACCGAGGAAAGAGTACACTAAATTAAAACTTATTGTTCTAGGCAACATCACTTCCCCAGTTTCAATCCGACACCGGCATGAAAATTTTAATTCACTCTGCATTTGACAGCCAGGAACAAAATTCGTTGTCAAAAAAACCGTTCAAATGATTATTTGGCTGAAGATCTCGACCATTATACTTGAAATGCTCTCACTTCAAAAACGACTTGTGTTCCTGAGCTTGTTAGAGCAAAATTACATTCATACTAAACTGCAAGAAAACTCTCAAATCAAATTCAATCGAGGTGTCATAATAACATTAAACTTGCTCAGTCATTCAATATATCTGACACCCAAAAAAATTTGTTTCAAATTTTCAAGTGGTGTAAGGCGATTTCACTTTAAAATATATAGGCATACATCCGGGGTCATCGTTCTACACATAAAACCAATGAGCATTAAAGGTAATAAATCCTGGAAACATTCAATAAGAAAACAGCCTACTGAAAATTTTATGAAACACATATTCAAGACAGAGCTCTGTACGAGTACTCGCTTAGCAAATGCATCGGATTCCATTAGTTCAATTCATGCTGATTATATTCTCATCACAATGGCGTTCAACTATTATTTTCCAACTGCAGAATGAAATGAAATGAATTGCGAGTGCAGCATCGTTGAAAATTATCACTTACTTTAAAACACTACATTTAATTTTTATCCTAAGCGCCGTCACTTAATTCATTCAACAATTTTGCAACAAAAAAATTTACCACACCTTGGATAGCAAGGAAATTGATTCTCAAAAATTCCCATTATTGCTTCTCAGCAGATGTCAATTTAAATAATGGAAGCATTCAAATATCAACGAATGAAAATGTGAATTACGTTGCTAATGTCATGCTTCTCCGCATGACTGTGTACGGAATATCGCTGAGAATCTGGAATCGTCATCTGGCCAATGACGTATTCTGAATGGTTCTAAAAGACCAAACAATATTAAGTCTGAGTATCAACGTGGGAGCACTTCAAATCGCCTATTCTTTCAAATCGTCTATACCTTCGGGAAGAGTCTCCGCTTGGACTTCGAGGACAACGACAGCCCAACGGAAGATGCCAGGAACTTCAATGATTTCTCTTATGTGATGTTTACTTCTTATTAATAATATTTGCGGGGATTGTTAGTATAAATATGTTAACAAGAGTAAGTAGCAGCGTATTTAAATTAATCGGGGAAATATCTTCCATTCATATACCAATCTTGTGATGCCGTTATTACTAGTTAGCATCTCAAATGTTCGCATCGCCAAGAGCGTTACGTTTGAAAAGAGGGAGTCGGACCGTGGCAACCGCTGAGTTAAGAGCTGAAAACACGTCGTGCCGGGGCCGGTCCCCAGCTTGGGGCTGGCCAGGGCTTTGTCTTTATTAAACAATTTATATCCAAGTGAATTCGCATACATCATCCAGTAACGTAAACTATAAATTATTGGTTGTCACGGAACGCATATCAGCTACTTTCCTGGAATTATAAGATAAGTCCCATTCATATTGTCCTATAACACTTATCCGCTCTAATGCATCCTCATTTCTTGCCTCTGTGCAATAGGTAATTCATAGGAACATTCAGCGTACATCCGATGTTTTATCAAATGTGACTAGGTGCGTTAGATCCATTTTGATTATTTCTGTGTCAAGATAGGGAATAAATAGTGATGTCAATGCCTCGTGAATTTCCCCTTTAATTAGAAAAGAATTATCGTTTCTGTCATAGAGAAAAGGTTAACCCGCTACCATATTAATTGTTTATTAAATAACGTAAATTACTAATTATGTTGGAGACGTTGAAAAGTCTCAATTGATCTTATTGACAAAATAGAATAATGTGGCCTTAAGTCACGACGGTTATCAAAAGAAATGAAAGCAAAGGAAAGAAATAACGACGAATAATGCCGGAAACGAGAGGGTCACGACACTAAAGCTGATTGTAGAAGCTTGACACACGCGAGGCCAAAAAAAATTCTGCAAATTGTTTTGAGTAAGGTATCATTAAAAATGAAAATTCCAACTGGATTAATTACTAAATGTCTCAAAGCCCAGAAAAATGTGAACTTGTTTCAAAGATTCACTTGAGATAAGGCGTTGTCTGCTAAAATTTCGGCGTTAGTTTCCAGAGCCATCGCTGCACACCTAAATTCAGTTAAACCTAAGAATTGTACAGATCATAGAAAATTCAACCAAAATTCAGCACTCAAGAAAAATTTTTTATCGAACACACTGTCAAAAAAAATAGAGTAAGTATTTTCCTCACAAGAGGCGCAGAGACCGTTGTTCCGAGCATACCGACAAACTCCCAATCACAAGGGCACTGAAATATAAATCTCCTGTGAAGAAGGAAATTCTTTTTAATAATGATGGCGGCACTTCAGAGCTTGCAAATTTCATAACGATCAGCACGGCCAAGAAAATAAAAATGCTCTCAGAAGATTCAACACTATTATTCTAAAAATTTGTTGTGAAACTCGCCAAAAAGACAATATTCAACTTAATCAATTTCAACATTATGCCAAAAAAAAATCTGGTCTACGCCGCCAATATTGTCAAATGAACCTCTCATTATTCCTGAGAACTTAATGTCAGAGAATTACACAGCTTTACAGAATTCAGTCAGGCTTACTTCAAATTAGGCGCTCAGAAATAGTCTGACTGCGGTTCAGCTTCACCGCCACAAGAAATTTCCGGTCTTTCATTATCCTTCCGACAGCTCGCCCGGTCTCAGGCGATGGCATAGATCTCTAAGTTAGAAATTACTCCCCAAGAATTGGAGCGTACTTAAAATGACACGGGGCGAATTGTACTTGCAGAAAATTCTGCTTAATTATCGAGCGACTGTTTGACTGAATTAAAAGAAACAGAAATTTTTGAACAACTGAAAATGAATTCCTTTAAAATTTCCAAGCTGATATACAGACAGTACGTTTGCACAGGATAATTAATATTTCTCCTGTTGCGATACAGAGACGAGGGTGGGTTAGGACCCCCTTCCCAGACGCTGAGGGACTCTCAACCCCCGTACACATTTAATAGTATTATCCTTTATGCTCGCGTACACCTGCATACCAGACTTGGAGAATAAAAGAGTTAGCAAGATTAACACGAATTTATTGGGAAACACGTGGATAAACACACAAGGCATGGGGACGAAATGATTTGAAATGGCACAACGGCGTCAATGAAAAGTACGTAAGTTTCTACCGCCGCAAATATTTAAACACGACCTGACACAAAGGTGATGCTTACCGAAAATTCGAGTTACACACACTCCATCGCTGACAACGATTTACTCATACACAAAACAGCCAGCTCCACAGTAACACAAATCATAATATTTGCGAGAATAACACATCACGATTTAACCTGGAATTGTGACACGGTGTCGAACCATACAACGGGAAGTCGATCCTCGACTAAATAAACACAGGAAATCGATTGCCTATAAAATTAGATGAATCTTCGCGAAACTTTGAAAAGCACTTATCTGTGTGCTGATCTACATCTGAAATTGAACTTCTATCACCACCTAAAGAGCTCTCACAACTATAAAACACTCGCCCTTTTGATAATAAATGATTCACTGATGGACATTCACTGACGATGCTGTTGCTCACTGCTGATGTTCCGCGTCGTTCACTGCCGATGTTATTGCTCACTGCTGATGTTCCGCGTCGCAGCTTAGGCTTGCTGCTGGCGTAGGCTGATCTCTTGCTACCTCGCTGCAGTGGTGCCCTCCCCCGCTTCTTTCTACGGGCAGCTGATCCCTTGAAGCGGTTGTGAGCTGATTCATTGTAGTTTCATGCGTTGAACTTTGCAGTGTTGGTGAGCGATCTCAACTGTTTACCATTTGCAATGTTGACGACTGCCGCTGAAGTTGATTGTGAGTTCGACCCCGATGCACAGATGTTGATTGCTCTTGGTTGAATCTCCGACGCGTTTATTCATGACGATCCCCGATGCGAGGCTGGTTTACTTCGATTAGGCTTCCTTTGTAAGACGGTGCTCCAATGACTTCCGACGTCCAACGTTGTTTTATGTGCCTCGAATTATTAACTTTCAAGTTGCAGTTGGGTATAAGGCCAGCCGACGAGGCTGGCCTATTGTGTAGAACACCCTCAGACGTGAGACGTCGTGCGCAGTCTCTCACGTGTGTTCAAAAATTCCTCTCGAGGCTTCATCTCGCATCCTTATATGTGTTTCGCTTCCCTCTTTCGAGATCGTTCTCGACGCTTCCATTCTACAGAGGCAGCATCTGCAACCTCATTGGCGGAATCCTTGCTTATTCTGACGTCTGGGACTCTCATTGGTGCGTGTTGAGACACACCTTCTTGCGTCATAGCTTTGGCGAGCTGTGATTGGCTCCGGTTGTGCGGGCCTGTGTTCAGACGTCACGTCCGCCTCCTTGCCCTGCAAAGCCTCGGCTTGTATCGTGCGTGTGTTCGTGTGTGCGTCGTTCTCTATGCCTGCGCTCGCCGCACTTGAGGCCGCGACATCTGACACGCCTACCTCTACCCCAAACAATCGCCGCTTGTTTTTCCGACCGAACAGTGACGAATTGTCCTTACACACACGGATAAACTTTGGTCGACATTCTCACGCTCGAGAATAACAGTGATAACGGTTTTTTAGACATTTCCTAAAGCGAAGTATTTTCCAAAAATTGCACGAGTTAAGTATTTCCCCACAGGCAGCGGCGAGAAAAATAAGTTTTTTTTTTTACTAGATGATATAGTACTCTGGCATCGCAACTGTCCCCACCCATGTGCAAAAGAAGAAGAAAAGTTACATTTTTTATCAGATTCTTACCACAATACAGCGAAGTCCCCTCTCCAACGCCAGTCAGTGGGTATTCAAACCACAGCAGAAACGTCAACAATTTAATAAAATGATAAACATTTCACAGCTTTGTTGACAGCTTTATAATTCCCTATTCATAATACAAGACTATACCAAACAGGGCAATGCTTCCATTGAGCAATATTCTTCACTTCAAGTTTCTTCATCGCTGTCCTCATTCTCCTCATCTTGCTCGTCGTCATCTTCATTCTCCTCATCTTGCTCGTCGTCATCTTCATTCTCCTCATCTTGCTCGTCGTCATCTTCATTCTCCTCATCTTGCTCGTCGTCATCTTCATTCTCCTCATCTTGCTCGTCGTCATCTTCATTCTCCTCATCTAGCTCGTCGTCATCTTCATTCTCCTCATCTTGCTCGTCGTCATCTTCATTCTCCTCATCTTGCTCGTCGTCATCTTCATTCTCCTCATCTTGCTCGTCGTCATCTTCATTCTCCTCATCTTGCTCGTCGTCATCTTCATTCTCCTCATCTTGCTCGTCGTCATCTTCATTCTCCTCATCTTGCTCGTCGTCATCTTCATTCTCCTCATCTTGCTCATCGTCATCTTCATTCTCCTCATCTTGCTCGTCGTCATCTTCATTCTCTTCATCTTCATTCTCCTCATCATCGTCGTCGTCTTCATTCTCGTCACTTTCCTCTTCCATTTCTTCATCACTCTCTTCGAGCTCACTATTTCGGGATCCATCAACACTTTTCTGACCGTTAAAATGGATGTCCGAGAGATTCGCCTGCAAAACAATATTTACCGAGCTATAGATAACGAGTGAGGTACTCATTAGCATATGCCTTATCAAGGATTCCGCTAAGAACACAGTTCTACACTGAACAATTACGCTTTAGTTGTCAGCAGGTGCCAATGCAAAAATGAAAACGAAGCAATGGCAATATCAGAGATCTGACGCAAAGTAGACGCAGGATAGAAGTACCTGACTGTGTCAAAGCTGGAACATACGTTCAATCATAGAGAGAAATTTTTAGAATCAAAGATGCTTACGCAAGCCACTAGTTCCGAGTGCTTAAAGACGAATAGAAAATCAAAGGATTTCCAATTCGCCTATTAGATACTGGCTCCAAACCTAGACGTACTAAAAATAAACGCGAAGACTTGAAAAAGGCTGGTTTGCACAGAAGTCAAAACATCACTAGACAGAATAAATGAACAGTACACATAAATGCACACGGTTATTTTTTTTCAATTGTATAGGAATAACATATGATGTGTGAAAATAAAGCTTACTAAACGGAATACCGGACCTTCTAAGGGTCTACAGACCCACACAACCAGCTACCAAGGGGGTGCTCAGTCACCAGCAACTGCAGGGTCTACTCTCGAACTCTCACTCTTTCAATCACGAATGACGGCTCTGATTAGGCTCTAGCCTGAAGCGTAAGTTATGTTAGAAGTTATGAAATTCAGAAACGTTATAAATTACAAATGGGTTTGAAAAAGAATGCAATGCACTTTATTCCAGTGCACCACAAAATACTTAAGTACACTAGATATCTGTGAGCAAAATTCAAGCTCCTTCATACGAAAAACATGATTGTGGTTAATATATGACTAATAATTCCCACGAATTCTTATCAGGATCAGTGTTTATTTGTCGACCTGAATGATTCTGTAACTTTATTTCAAAGCGTTTAGGTTCTTAAACTTTAGTTATTTTTGAGCAATACGGTGCTTACCTTCTTTACGTTGATGGACGAGTATTCGATCTGCAAAAAAGTAAATCATGATTATTATCCCGCTTCAATACTAAAAAAATTCTGCATAAATGAAACGCAAACGATTCCTACTGACGCACGGAATTTGAAAGTAGTCTTTGCTTGATCACAAACTTCTAAAGAGCGGATAGTAACAAACTACTTCCGCTTTCAGATTTGTGCATTTCAACAGGACACATGCACACATTTGATGCTAGTCATCTGTTAATGAACTCTCAGCGAAATTGAAGCATAACTTTAAAGCGCTGCATGCCTCTATTTCTGTAAGCAAGTCGCGATCAAATGCAATGCAGCTTGAGGTTAAACGTCAGATCGCTCACGGAAAGTAAGATGTTTGAATGCCAAATGAAAATTTCAAATGTTAACAAAATTCGGACAGTGTAGATTTTAAGAGTAGTAGTATTGGCATTGATTTGCTAGCGCTTCAGTAATTTGCACTATATCGCGCCGTAGATCTCACGGTTTAAAATACAGAATTCACATCGTTACACAAAAGCACACTATATAAATGTTGTTCAAAGTAGATTTAAAGAGCGAATTTTCATTGAAGTCAGGCTATTTCCAGTACGGTTAAAAAACATGTACCATGTGATTCAAGAATATTTTTCTGACAAAATTGCAATCGAAAACTTGAAACAGATGGCTTAGACATAAACATAAATTCAGCTGCGGACATTCACAAGCAATTAGATGCGTCAGGCCCCAAGCTGCACAAATAATGGAACTACCCACCAGGGCAGCGTAATGAAAAGACCTGATGTTGGACACGCTGCAGAGAAGGCAGCTGGTGATGAAAATAAATTCAATATAAGATTTAAAGAAGGAGGAAGAGTTTCTCGAGCTTACTTCATGGTCCTCCTTGAGAGCAGCGTTGACGCCAGCTGCGTCCTCGAAGACGATGACGGCCGAGTTGCGCTTGCCCTGCGTCCTGACCATCTTAGCCTGTACCACCTTGCCGTAGTGGCTGAAGTGCAGCGACAGCGTCTGCGCTGTTGTGCTGGGCGGCAGTCCGGACGCGACCAGGGAATTGTATACCCACTGCAATGCAATATTATTATGGTAGTACTCACCAGAACACAATGCATTACTACTCTTCCTTATCAACTCTAAATGATCATTTTGTCTGACACTGTGCAAAGAAATCCGTTGTAAAAAAATATATTTGCCAGCTTAAACACCTCGTCTTCTTTAAAAATGAAAGGCTATTAATTCATGTGATGGGTGGAATTTGATATAAATTTGCAAGCTCTATTGAAACACATACTCCTTCCTACTTCTGCAGCATTAGAAACTTAAAGCCATGATGACACTATTTATGTACGAAATAAATTTTTGTTGTTGTTGAAAGATGTAAGTAGGCTACATGGACTGTGTGCGTAGCCGACTCAATAAGGTGGAGTTGATTCGATTCCGTTGGTCGCAATGTTAAATACGGTGCAACTCGATACAATCCTTTCCAGAACTCGCTCTTGTCGGGGGAATCTCGAGGATGGCTATGTGCTAACTTCTACATCTAAGATTTAAAAACGTCATCAAATGCGCTTACTTTCAAGTTTTCGATTGAATGTCAGCCACTAAAAATAATTGCTATCACGTGTCTCTAGAAATTACAATGCTGATCAGCTAACCCTTCTACAGCGCGCTACATAAGCAGACAGTCAATAAGATGTCATAACGCAACAAAAGCTGGGTTCCCTGTGATTACTCTCAACGTCTGCTAAAGCACTAGAAACACAAAGATGATTTGTTTTGTCATTTGTAACTCAAAGAAGATAAGCCTCAACAGCCGTAATTGAACGCTCAGGTAACTCTTCTCCATTAGCTAAAATTTTACTCTGAAAAATAAAACTGTGACATTAGATACGGCAGGATTTGCACAAGTACAACACAGCAAATGGAATGGCTTTTGTATACAACAGTAACTTTATTTCGTCAAGTGGAACAAGGAGTGACAAACTGAATATTCTACGTTCTTGGATACCTGAAACAAACATTCGCACACAGCACTGGATTACACTCACCTTGCCTTCTACGGGGAGCTGACTTTTATTGTGCTTGACACCTCGGGAATCCTGAAACAAATTAACGACTATCAAAACCCCGTAACATAAAAACACTAACATGTAATCATGTGAAATCTATGTCTAGGAACAATCTAACTGAAATAAATTATATTAAACAACAAAATCTCAGGTTTTAACACATATAACTCATTCCTGCAAGGTGTGCACAGCACAAGGTATCTCTCATAACAGCAACATTCTCTTTAATTATAACTATATCACTCTCATATTGCCGTTATCACGACCATCGTCATTAGACTGGCGTTGCCAGGGATACCAAAATGAGACACTAACTGCCACTCAGAAGTGAACTACACATTACTAGAGCAACAAACACAAAGAGCAAAAACATTCGTAAGGTCTTCAACAAATAAGAAATCGTTTACCCATACAAATGATAATGCACTCAAAGAACAAAGTACTTCAGAAAACCATGCTAGCAAATAAACTAACAATACAGGCCTATTTTCAACAAGTCAAGACTTACCTGGGCTTTACAAGCAGTAGCAGAAACGACATGTCCATTCACCTGAAACGTGAAGCAAAGAAAGAATAAACATTCAACATCAAGAACGGTACATTTGGGAATAAGAAATATTCATGATGAATGAAGTTCTTCCGTACCTCTTGTGCTGTTGTACAACACTCAAGCTTGTTTCCTCTTACACCCAACTGAATTCCAATCGAAAACAGATTTCTGACCGGGCGTGAGCACTACCTGTCTATTTAATGCGCAAAATACACAATCAGCAGCTAATATTTATAATTTTATCCAATTCCCCGTCTCGAGGCGCTCAGTCGAGTCTTTCTTACTTATAGCAATTCCTCGAAGTCTCTCTTAACCGCTTCAGAAACTAGCCAACTTCACAGTAGCTCACATGTGAGCTGTCAAAGTTTCACAAATTTGGCTAGGGGATATAGTAAATTTCTATGCATGGACACTGTCGCACTACGAAGGCTAAAGGTAACTGACTATCAGACAAACATTGCGGAAAAATGTTCACTTAAAGCAATATTTCAAAGAGAAAATTAGTTCATAGCACCTAAGAAAGAGCTCGGAAAGATATGAGGTGATGCTCAGCTGCCTAACTCAAAAATGCATAAGTATACCAACTTCCCTCACACAGTATCTCGACAAAATATTAAAAATCTATGCGTTCTCTGATTTCATGAAACTACTGTGCAGTAATACCTCAATTCACATCACATAACAGTATATAAAACACGAATAAGAATAAATCTAAATAAGACAGTTAGTGAAACACAAACTGGGAGCAACCAGTATGTCAAGTGGTTTTTCCATGTGTTGCTAATGTTATAGCTGATAGACATGCAAGAAACACAAAGATGAAAAAAGCGTATTTCTTCAGTTTGAAATGCATTAGAAGGGCAACACATAAAATAATTTGGAATTTCTTTTATATGATCACTCTTGACTAGTTCTTTATTTTATCCTCCCTTTTTTTTAAAATAATAACGAAACGAATGTGCAGTTTCAGGGCAAGAAATACAAACACTAACCTCGTGCTTATCAGCTGCCAGAGCTCCCTTCTTTGCAAGCTCGTCCATTAATTCGATAAAAGCAAAGCCTCTGTGGCCAAACGGTTTCTTACATTGTAACTAAAACATTATTACAGCTACTACTATGGTAATCATAGTAATCATTAAATTCCTCATATGGTAATCATAAAATATGTCTTAAGCAAAAACAGTTTTTTGTGGGTACCAATTAAAATGCACTTCCTTAGAGGAATATGCCACTCAAAAGACCAAACTAATAGAGCAAATAAATTTACCAAGACGAGCACATCTGTTATCACGCACTTACCGGGGGTTTAGAGATGTGTACAGAAACGACTCGTCCATTCACCTGAAACGAAAAGAAGCAAAAAATTACGTTTTAGAAACGAGGTAAATTATGTATCTGAAAATTTCCACAATGAATCTTCAGCCTTTTCCTGTCATTGCACCACACCAATGCTGGTTTTCTTCCCCACGAGACACATGCTGACCTTTGAGACCATTTTCTGATAATGCGCCGCATTATACGTCAATTCTAAGCCTAGATACACTATTTACAGCACATCTTTTGCTTTCCGTTAAGTGTCACTAATAAAAATCTTTTTTCAACTGCTTTCTCAACGATCAAACTCCTCACTACCTAATATTCCAAATTCTACAAATTGCATATAAGGTACTTTCTTAGGTACATACTTTCTTGGACATTAACACTCTAACAGCAGGAGGGCCAAACTTAATTGACCTGCTGGTGAACGTTATTCTAAAATAATATTCAATAATAAGGCTAGTTAGAAAAATCAGTTCACAACATTTAAGCAACACAAATTAGATGATAAATAATAGGTTTGCACTCGGCAGACTCCCTCAAAAATGCACGATTGTACGAACTTGCCTCACACAGCTTGGCAAAAAATCATTCAAAATAAACAGATTTATGCATTAATATCTAAATATACAAAACACGAAAACGTACAGAACAAAAAAAGATATTTAATCCTAGGTAATAAACCAACTGGAAGACGGAAGCATCTAAATTCTAAGGATTTGAGGTCGTATTTCATGCTTTACCAACAGCACGAAATTTATTCTGATCGCATTGGCCTGCTGGAAGCCTGAGGACGGAAAAAACGATGAATTCCACTACAGGCAATGCATCTAGAGAGCTGATACATTAACACAAGAAGTAGAATAATGCTTTCACAGGATCTTCATTTCTCTTAATTTTCCCTCTCCTTAAAACATTAATGAAATCAAAGAATTCGCGCTATCACAGCAACATCCAACTGACCTCATGCTGATCAGCTGCCAGAGCCTCTTCCCTTGCAAGCTCGTCAGCAAACTCGACATAGGCAAAGCCTCTGTGGGCAGACCGGTCCTCCACCTTGGTGGGGAGCGTGATGGACGCAACAATGCCGAACTGGGAGAAGTGTTCCTTTAGGTCTTCTTCACTAACTTCTTCTGGAATCTGGCGCACAATCACCTCCAATGCTTTGTTTGTTTCTTTCCTAGGAGCTCGCTCCTGAAACATACAAGAAAACAAGGTTTTCCAAATTCGTCTGGTCAACTGGGGTGTTTATGTATACCTGCAAAATTTGTTTCAATAGCACAAGGATTAATTAGATGAACATTTAATGGATCATACACACAGACAAAGAGAAGAGTTGGCGTGCTTTTAATTAATCCCAAATTGTGTACAGCTCCCGAGTTACAATACTTCCAGTTACCAACTTCCTCGTTTAAAAGTTTGAACATCCATGATTCATGTTGAATGTTAAGCATTCAACCGAGTAATTCTCACCAAACTAAAAAATTAAAAAGGGAATGGAACATAGAATGCTGCCAATAAGTTTTTGTTCCTTCACTTGCTTGCGAACTAATACGCACAGAACTTTGTTGTAGCAACCAGTACGTGAATGTGGGCCATCCGCATGGATAGAATAATTTAGGGTTTATTTAAAACTGCATGGACATAATCTGCGTTTCTGTTCAAAATGTCAACCATGTTCGAGGTGGGAGTTAGATTTAGCTAACATTTTCAAAATGAGCTCTGTAATGGATATGATCCTATATTTCCAATAGGTCGATTCTTAGGGAATCTCACGCGCAAGATAAAAAGGAGAACCAACGTACATATATACATTTTTATGCATTTCTTTTAATGGGAAACGTTTCAGAATGTTTCAATTCCATCTTCAGTGCAGAAAATCATACAGAAAGATCAAAAAACCCAAAATACAGAAAGTTCATATATGTTAAAAAAAAATTTTTTAATAGCAAACAAATATCCAAACATCTATAAAACTTTAATCCTACTGATAATTCAACTACAGTAAAAACTATCATTCTCATCGGCTCCTTCACCCACCATTTAACCAGTACATACATTTACACACGGGAACCAAACAAACAGACGCGCGCAAACACACTCGACATACATTCATTCATACATACATACATACACACACACATACACACACACACACACACACACAGAAATATGTCAGTAGGTTGACCCAATGTTCAGTTTCACGGCACTCAAGTCTTTAGTTAAGTCAGGTTCATGAGTAGATATGAACAAAGATTCTAAAATGCGAAGATCTTGTTCGTTGTTGGTGGTACATTGAGTGGAGAAATTTTTTGTTCTGAAAGGATGATTAAATTGTTGACAATGATCTCGGATTGCTGAATGAGAAGGAGAGGAAAGTATGCGACCGGTTCAATGAGAAATTCCTGAGATATGGATATGATCCATATAATAAAACTCTCAGAGAGACGAGAGCAAATGGAGACGGTGTGACAGGTTTGTTGAAGTCTTAACAGCATCAACAAAACGTGGACGAGCATGAGATACGAGACAAAAATATAATTGAGACGACGGCAAGAAGAAATTCTGCCCAGAAAGAGCTGGCCCCAGTCACCTTCCATAAGCTATGATGAAGGGATTACCCTGCGTATTGATATAAGACTTTCCAGGCAATCATGATTCTTCCTAATACAGTAATTTAAAACGCCTCATATGAGCAGGCAGCTTCAACGCCACAAGAGTACCTGAACTATCCTGCGGCATTAGGGTGAAACATTTTCAAAACATTACCCAAGAGGAAGGGGACGTTTGTAATGAGACTGACAACTTACCGTAGATTCAGCGTCGCGCACAAGAACGGCTTGTCCATTCACCTGGAACGGGAAATAAAGAAAAAACTAAACCCCAAGAAACAAAATTGAATATTCATCAGAAAAACCTGTACAGTATTATGTTTCCATTGAAATTTTCCTTACTGATAATGCACAGCTCTTTCCTTCCGCACTAAACTGTACTTTTGACGTTCGAGCCGACTACAACGAGGTCGGCTTTTTATTTTCAACTTGTTGCTTCAACTCTGAAAACAACTTTTTCCTTTCAGGAGTGATAATTCCCACAGTGAAAATACCCTGTTGAAGGGTCAACCATTACGAAGTCAAAGGTAATTTATCTTGGAGCAAATGGTCTTCAGAATAGACACATACTAATAGAAGTTCGTAACAGGAACGTGTGTTCAACGTCTTGAAGTAAGAATGCAATTAGATTAGAAATAAATGAATGGTTTACTGACTCAAAAGTCCACTATCACACTTCTCCATGCTTACAATAGCACAATTCAAAAGAAACATGGACAAGAAATTTCTGATACCAATACACACGAACTTCGACACATTGCAAGGCATAAATTACGAGCAACAAAAAACTATAACTAAACAAAAACACGAAAGAAATGCTAGAAAGCCTGCACGAACAAGTGAACTTTTCGCGTGTTATCCACGGTATTAAGTTGCCCACCAACAAGTTGTATTGCTAAAAGCAAAAATACTGTTATATAAATACAATTTTCACGGAAAATGCATTGGATCAATTTGCAATGAACTAATGATTTTTTCACTGAATATATTCAGGACATGACGTTGTACTTTGACACTCATTAACCAATAAAAAAGTAAGCAAATTTGCAAAATCACGGAAAAAAAACACTAACCTTATGCTGATAAGTTTCCAAAGCCTTTTTCTTTGCAAGCTCGTCAGCAAACTCGACGAAGGCAAAGCCTTTGTGGGCAGACCGGTTCTTCGCTTTGGTGGGGAGCGTGACGGACGCAACAATGCCGAACTGGGAGAAGTGTTCCTTTAGGTCTTCTTCACTGACTTCTTCTGGAATCTGGCGCACTATCACCTCCAATGCTTTGTTTTTTTCTTTCTTAAGAGCTGGCTCCTGAAACATACAAGAAAACAAGGTATTTTCATAACCGTCCGGTCAACAGGGTTGCCTATGCCTGCAAAATTTGATTCAATATTATAACAATTTATTCGATGAAGATTTAATACTTATACAAACAGAAAAAGAGAAGAGTTGGAGTGCTTTTATTAAATCCCAAATTGTGTACAGCTCCCGAGTTACAATACTTCCAGTTACAAACTTCTTCGTTTAAAGTTTGAACATCCATGATTCATGTTGAATGTTAGGTAAGCATTCAACCGAGTAATTCTCACCAGACTAAAAAATTACACAAAGGGAATGGAACATAGAATGCTACCAATAAGTTTTTGTTCCTTCACTTGCTTGCGAACTAATACGCACAGAACTTTGTTGTAGCAACCAGTACGTGAATGTGGGCCATCCGCATGGATAGAATAATTTAGGGTTTATTTAAAACTGCATGGACATAATCTGTGTTTCTGTTCAAAATGTCAACCATGTTCGAGGTGGGAGTTAGATTTAGCTAACATTTTCAAAATGAGCTCTGTAATGGATATGATCCTATATTTCCAATAGGTCGATTCTTAGGGAATCTCACGCGCAAGATAAAAAGGAGAACCAACGTACATATACACATTTTTATTTATTTCTTTTAATGGCAAACGTTTCGGAATGTTTCAATTCCATCTTCCGTGCTGAAAAACATACAGAAAGATCAAAAGCCTTAAAATACAGAGAGTTCATAATAGTTCAAAAATTTTTTTTTAATAGCAAGCAAACATCCAAACATCTATAAAACTTTAATCCTACTGATAATTCAACTACAGTAAAAACGATCATTCTCATCGGCTCATTCACCCACCATTTAACCAGTACATACATTTACACACGGGAACCAAACAAACAGACGCGCGCAAACACACTCGACATACATTCATACATACATACATACATACACACAGAAATATGTCAGTAGGTTGACCCAATGTTCAGTTTCACGGCACTCAAGTCTTTATTTAAGTCAGGTTTATGAGTAGATATGAACAAAGATTCTAAAATGCGAAGATCTTGTTCGTTGTTGGTGGTACACAAGAGTGGAGAAATTTTTTGTTCTGAAAGGATAATTAAATTGTTGACAATGATCTCGGATTGTTCAATGAGAAGGAGAGGAAAGTATGCGACCGGTTCAATGGGAAATTCTTGAGAAATGGATATGATCCATACAATAAAACTCTCAGAGAGACAGGAGCAAATGGAGACGTTGTGACAGGTTTGTTAAAGTCTTCACAGCATCAACAAAATGTGTAAGACCATAAGGGACAAGACAAAAATATAAATGAGACGACGGCAAGAAGAAATTCTACCCAGAAAGAGCTGGCCCCAGTCACCTTCCATAAGCTATGATGAAGGGATTACCCTGCGATATCAGACTTTCCAGGCAATCATGATTCTTTCTAATAAAATAATTTGAAACGCGTCATATGAGCAGGCAGCTTCAACGCCACAAGAGTACCTGAACTATCCTGCGGCATTAGGGTGAAACATTTTCAAAACATTAGCCAAGAGGAAGGGGGCGTTTGTAATGAGACTGACAACTTACCGTAGATTCAGCGTCGCGCACAAGAACGGCTTGTCCATTCACCTGGAACGGGAAATAAAGAAAAAATCAAACTTCAAGAAACAAAATTGAATATTCACCAGGAAAACCAGTACAGTATTTATGTTTTCATCGAAATTTTCTTTACTGATAACGCACAGCTCATTTCCTCCCACACTAAACTGTACTTTTGACGTTCGAGCCGACCACAACGAGGTCGGCTTTTATTTTTAACTTGTTGCTCTAACTCGGAACACAACATCTTCCCTTCAGGAGTGATAATTCCCACAGTGAAAATACCCTGTTGAAGGGTCAACCACTACAAAGTCAAAGGTAATTTATCTCGGAGCAAATGGTCTTCAGAATTGAGTCGACACATACTAATAGAAGTTCTTAACAGAAAGGTGTGTTCAACGTCTTCAAGTAAGAATGCAATTAGATGAGAAATAAATGAATGGTTTACTGACTCAAAAGTGCACAATCACACTTCTCCATGCTTACAATTGCACAATTCAAAAGAAACATGTCAAAGAAATTTCAGATACCAATACACACGAACTTTTACACATAGCAAGGCATGAATTACAAGAAACAAAACACGATAAAAAAAAACGCGAGAGAAACGCTAACTGAGAGCCAGCACGAACAAGTGAACTTTTCGCGTGTTATCCACGGTATTAAGTTGCCCACCAACAAGTTGTATTGCTAGAAGCAAAAATACTGTTATATAAATACTATTTTCACGGAAAATGCATTGGATCAATTAACAATAAACTAATGAATTTTTCACTGAATATATTCAGGACATGACGATGTACTTTGACACTCATTAACCAATAAAAATGTAAGCAAATTTGCTAAATCAAGGAAAAAAACACTAACCTCATGCTGATCAGTTTCCAAAGCCTTTTTCTTTGCAAGCTCGTCAGCAAACTCGACAAAGGCAAAGCCTCTGTGGGCAGACCGGTCCCCTGGCTTGCTGGGGAGCCAAAGCAAGACGCTACCGAACTGGGAGAAGTGTTGCTTGAGATCTGTCCACTTGACTTCCTGGGGAATTTTGCTTACAAACACCTTTAGCGCATAGTCCCATTTCCCCTTGGGGGTCAATTTCTGGAAACAATGGATTTAATCAGTCATTTCAACAGAAACTTTATACAATTAACAGAAGTTCTTACTCAAACTAAGTGTTAGGATATTGCAGAAGATTTTACTCTAGTGAACCTTGTGGATACAAATTACAGTAAAACATGAAGAATAATTGGTGTACTTTTAAATAAACGTTTAATTTTACACAACAATGGAGTTAGAAAAATATACCATTTGAGCCCCATACATCAAGACTTCAAATTAAATTTTGTCTTTAGATAACAAATTTTATAATAGTATACCGAGGTAGCACAAAGAAGAAAATTCTCATGCCACCGACCAACTTAGAAGTTCCACATCTGGGAGCACACTAACCTGCCATTTTCTTGATGCAGCTACCAATTTGAATAGCATAACCATCACACAGTCCTTAAGCAAAAATAGCTCCACCATATATTAATTGGTTTAGAAAACTCACTAATTTGACTTGGGGAAAGAGCCGTCCACATACATGACCTCTAGCAATTAGAGGGCCTAAAATAATCGACTATCTGACAAAGGTAGCTCTGAAATAATTTTCACTACAGAATTAATAAAAATATACATTCACAGCATTTAAGGCGAGAAGAAAAAATTAGATGACAAATAATGATGTGACTACAGTGTACTACCTCGCATGTACGCCATCACACTTATTACCTCCAACTATTTTCTTTACTGCCTTTCTACCAATTATTGAAAGTAAACACACATTCTTGAAGTTTATCACCCAGTGATCATATTTCGAGACAGATCAGACATGAAGACATTAGACTAAGTATGAAATGCACACAGATCCATGATATGTTTGTACCAAGTAACAATACTCAAACCGAGTATATGCTTCAGTCTCTGATATTTTAACATCGTCTTTGCACATAGCGCCGTTATCCTCTTACCTGATCTCTGGTGAGTTTACTCGTTTTATTTTGGCTGTCCTGCAGAAAAAAAAACTGTTTGAAAATATCGAAAATATCAATTCATAATGTCACCGGGCCCCTGGCTTTGCTCCGTCAGGAGGCCAAGCCTTCAAGCCAACTACCACGGCAAAAAAAAAACAGTAAAAATTGTTTTCCATTTTTTTTCAAGTTTTCCTTTCCACCGTGTTAATTAAAAGTTGAAAAGTTTTCAAATTTATTGGCAAATTTAACAGATTTAATATAAGCAGTTTTTATTGAAACACTTGTTAAAAGCCGGTTAAAATCATAATTGATTTTATTGCGCTGTAAAGTTTCACGAAAAAAAGATGGCGGTCGAAGTGGCGGCCAACAGACAGGGCTTAGTTCGGAGCGCAACCTGACCACACAGTATCTGCGACTAGTCAGCGCAACTGCTACTACGGAACTCAGGACACGGTAATGATTTGACCGGTCATGGTCACCGTTTGCATGGAACTGCCTGTCGGGTCAACCGGCAAGCTGAGGTTCCAGCCCGCATGCTATCGTATAGTACGAACCTCTACGTTACCTACAGACGCGCAGGATAAACAGTCTGACGAATGGGGCAGTGAATGATCTTGTCGTTCACAATAAAAAATATCACACATGAATCTAACCATATTTTTTCAGGTTATGGCACTTTTTGGTGACATTCTTTTGAAATGTAAAGATTAGGTGATCAGATTATATGTCATGATTTGATTGTCAACCTAAGCCTCTTTTACCTCAACAAAAGCATTTCCAAAAGAGGAAGGCAGAAGACGCTATTTAATATAGAATTAATGTATGAGAATTTTTTGCACAAAGTTAGAAGAAATGGTAAAATTGAAAAGTTCATAAAACAAGATAAAAGTTGAAAAATATCAAGTGCCGAACAAAAAAAAAAGTAGTAAACCAAAAAATAAAATAAAGTCTACCGTACATTAAGAACGGGATCTCAAATCGTCTTCTTATTAGTGATAATTCCAACAGATACAATAATAACTAATTTAGCAGCTGACGGTCCAACGCACCAGTTCTAACAGAACACTCACAATGAGCTGTAACCCTTTATTGTCAGCATTTTTGTACTCATATTGCCGTTACCACAACCACCGTCATTAGACTGGCGCTGCCAGGGATACCAAAATGAGACACAAACTGCCACTCGGCAGTGAACTGCACATTACTGGGGCAACAAACACAAAGAGCAAAAAGGAAGGTCTTCAACAAAAAGGAAAGTCTTCAACAAATAAGAGATCGTTTACCAGTACTAATGATAATGCACTCAGAGAACAGCTCTAGTACTTCAGAAAACCATGCTAGCAAATAAACTACCAATACAGGCCTATTTTCACCAAATGAAGACTTACCTGGGCTTCAAAAGCAGTAGCAGAAACGAGATGTCCATTCACCTGAAACGTGAAGCAAAGAAAGACTGAACATTCAACATCAAGTATGGGAATAAGAAATATTCATAATAAATGCAGATCTTCCGTACCTCTTGTGCTGTTGTAAAGCACTCAAGCTGGTTTCCTCTTACACTCAACTGAATTCCAATCGAAACCAAATTTCTTATAGGGCGTGAGCACTACCTGTCTATTTAATGCGCACAATATACAATCAGCAGCTAATATTTATAATTGTAACAAATTCCGAGTCTCAAGACGTTCAGTCGAATCTTTTTTTCTTACTTATAGCAATTCCTCGAAGTCTCTCTCAACCGCTTCAGAAACTAGCCAACTTCACAGTAGCTCACATGTGAGCTGTCAAGGTTTCACAAATTTGGCTAGGGGATATAGTAAATTTCTATGCATGGACACTGTCGCACTACGAAGGCTAAAGGTAACTGACTATCAGACAAACATTGCGGAAAAATGATCACTTAAAGCAATATTTCAAAGAGAAACTAGTTCATAGCACCTAATAAAGAGCTCAGAAAGACATCATGAGGTAATGCTCAGCTGCCTAACTCAAAAAAACACAAGTATACCAACTTCACTCACACAGTATCTCAACAAAATGTTAAAAACAATGCGTTCTCAAATTTCATGAAACTACTGTGCATTAATACCTCAATACACATCTCTTTAAAATAATAACGAAATCAATGTGCAGTTTCAGGGCAAGAAATACAAACACTAACCTCATGCTTATCAGCTGCCAGAGCTTCCTCCTTTGCAAGCTCGTCAGTGAACTCGATAAAAGCAAAGCCTCTGTGGCCAAACGTTTTCTTTACATTGGAAGGCAGAGATATGCACTTGATGTTGCCAAACTGAGAGAAGTGTTCCTTGAGGTGTCCCTTGCCAAGTTCCTGCGGAATCTGGCCTACGAACACTTGGAATGCGTGGTTTACTTTTTTCTTGGAGGCTGATTCCTGGAAAATGTAAGATGTAGAACGTAATTTCAATTTAACATAACTCACGTTTTTACTGCGCCAAAATCTAATGATTTTGCATAACAATGCCACGCTTTACACCAGGCATGTTCATAACACTAAACTGAGAATAACACTAAACTGAGAATAACACTAAACTTTCCTGTAATAACACTAAACTTTCCTGTAATAACATAACGCATAATGTTAACTAATAATAACGCATTTATACTGTAAACTTAACATATAACACTAAACTTTCCTGCATGTTCATAACACTAAACTGAGAATAACACTAAACTTTCCTGTAATAACACTAAACTTTCCTGTAATAACATAACGCATAATGTTAACTAATAATAACGCATTTATACTGTAAACTTAACATATAACACTAAACTTTCCTGCATGTTCATAACACTAAACTGAGAAAATTTGTCATGGTTCTGATGAAACTGATGCAAATGAACCAAAGTACCCAAAATAAAACTAAACAAAATTGTGTTCATACTTTGATTGCAGACTCAAGCTCTGTTATTCGATACACATCAATATGCACGCAACTGCCAAGAGCAACCATACATTTGTGCTCAGATATAGAGCGTGTGAGGAGTGCACAGACACAATACCTCCTGTCAAACTAGCAATAACCTCCCCCAGATCTGGCTCGTCTATTGACAAACGCTGTTTTAAAAATGGCTATGTTTTTAGCAAACAATAATTTAAAACCTATTAACCCAACCCATTATTCTTTCAATCTCATTTTAGAATCCATGCATATTTTTTTTAAAATGCGTTAGTAAATTTAATCAAAAATAAAAATTTCATAGGCTCTCAGTTATCAACTTTTTAATTGCTTTTTTCATTCCTATAAGTTTCATTTTTTACCACTCTAAAATAGTAACATTAGATATTTAAAAAACCTAAAATTAGAATCCGAGAACTTAGATGATGGATTTTTCATAATCTGAAACGTTTGCAGTCATCGAGATAATCTTAGTTACGTATTTTTTACATTAAGTAATGAAGAGTATCGTCATTCAGACCGTCTTGAGAAGAAATGACTCTTAGGTTGGCAAACAAAAAAAAAAATTCCAAAGATAATGCGAGTTAAGAAAACAAAATCAACAACATGAGCATATCTCAAACCAAACTTACCTTATGTTCAGAGTCGCGTACAGGAATGACGTTTCCCTTCATCTGAAACGGGAGGCAAGGAAAAAATAAAACAAAATGCATAATTTAAAATTAAAAATTATTTGCGTAATGAATGTTCCTCTGCTACTCTTTTCCTGCCATTGTAGTACGCAAAATCTCTTTCCCTCCTACATAAAATTTGACTCCTAACATTTATGCTCACATTCTCATCATGCACACACCAACATTAGTTAATTCTAACCAAACTAAACACACTTTGCAGCTTGGCGTCCAAGTTTTCACGGAATTGTCAAGCTTCACACAACTCGGTAGCATCATCCTCATCTACAGCTAGACTCTCGGCTACCTGCTTTCCGATTTAGAAAAGTCCGCATAAGCTTACATTGCAAGGGTTCATACATGTGGCCAGAGTAACGCTTTCTTTGTATATGAGCACTTTAAAAAATAACAGTCAAACATAAATAACCCTTGAGCAAAGGTTGCTCTGAATCAAAATTAACCTACATCGCTTCAAGAAGAACTCGACTTAGAGCCTCACAAATTTGTTGAATAATAGATCTACACTCTGCTGTGTCAAAAAAATTACATGATCGCACTAATTTGTCTTGAACAGCCTTTCAGTGAATCGTTTAAACAATCACGTTGTGCGATTTTATAAAATCATTAAGTGTTACTATTCCTATAGCTTCGCAATGGAAAATATACAATAAAATCCAAAAGAGAGCATTGGTGAAACACCAGCTAAGAGCGAGTCACAATGTTGGGTGCTTTTCATCGTGTGTGTGTCGCCAATGCCAGTCAATCAATTCTAATGCGCCGTCCTGGTAAGCTTGACAATAAAAGAGATAAATTCTTAAACAAAAATTGCATTAGAAGAGCAACCACATAATCATAATTAATAAAACCAGATTATTTCTTTCCTACGAAATTTCTACAATGTTCATATAATGTTTGTGCTCAACATAACAGCTCTGGAATTAATATATTTTAATGTCAGAGTGACATTCAACTAACCTCGTGCTGATCAGCTGCAAGAGCCTTTTCCTTAGCACGCTTGTCAACAAATTCAACGAAGGCAAAGCCTTTGTGAGCAGACCCGTCCTCTGGCTTGGCATGGAGCGTGACGTGCTTGACGCCACCAAACTGGGAGAAGTGTTCCTTGAGGTCTTTCCTGCCAACTTCCTGTGGAAGCGGGCCCACATACACCTCTAATGCACGGTTGGTTTCCTCCGTAAGAACCGGGATCAATATAGAAACGACCTGTCCATTCATCTGTAACAGGAAGTTATGAAAATATCAGACGATTAATGTAATTGTTATTTATACTAGTAATCTCTTTAATCTTCTATTCAAGACATTCGCCATGCCGTTACATTCTGAGTAAGGACTACCACCCAATAATGCCAAAATTCAACTATGGGGGAAATCGGAGCAAGTGAAACATGGTGAAGTTTATAACTTATTAATATTTGTTTACTATCACAATGCAGAAAATAGATTCAGGTTATGCCATTTAGGTTTCGGTTAAATAAAGTTGAACACTAGCAAACACTGGCCAGTAGCCTTAAAGCAACAATGAGGACTATCTAATAACAATGTGTGAGACGCACATAAAAGTTTATAAAACATGAATATACAAAATAATGTAGCCATATATCTGATTTTCACCTATACGCGGGCCGTCTTGGAATCAACACGTAAGTTAAGCAAGGAGCAACTGCATGTCCTAGCAACTCACCATAAATTAATCATGAAATCAATAAATTCAGTGCACAAAAGCAAAGAAACACTGACCTCAAGTTGACCGGCTGATACAGCCTTATTCCTTGCAAGCAGGCTTGCAAATTCGATGAAGGCAAAGCCTCTGTTAGCAGCCGGGTTTCCCATCTTGGCAGGGAGACGTATGTTTTTAATGGCACCAAAGTGGGAGAAGTGTTCCCTCAGGTCTTCTTTGCTAACTTCCTTTGGAATATTCTGAACGAACACTTTCAACGCAGGGTCCATTTCCTTCTTCAGGTCTTTTCTCTGAAAAATGTCATATTCATATGTCAGATAGATGTTTGCGTATGGGAACTATACCTTAAACTTTAGCTTTATAAAAATGTTTCATCTTTCTCTCTAACATATTGTAATTTTGAAGAAAAAATTACAATAAATCTGTTATGTTAAAAAATCTGTGATGTTACATGAATAATCTGACATCTACATAGCTGTATACTTGGATATCAATATTTCATGAAGTCTAGTGCTCAACAAATTTATTCATAACCGACAAAAACTTGTAGCAGAAAATTACAGCAGGTAGGAGGAAAATTCTAGTCATAAAAAACGTTAATTTATAAATTTTGGGAACAAACTAATGCATACATCACTTTAGAGTAGCTTCTAATATAAGGAATATTATAGTATGGGTCTTGAGCAAAGTGACTTTTCTATCTAACAGGTGATCTCCTAAAAAAATACATGAATCACGCAAAAAAATTATGTAACCAATAAAGGTGCACCTGCAATCTAATTCACTTACCGAAGGAATGCTGTCGCGTATAGTAACAATCTGTCCTCCCACCTGACGCAAGTAAACAAAAATATTAAACAATGGACACAAATAAGACTTCAGATCAAATAAGCATGGCTATTCACGTATCATGCTATAGTAATACACAAAACCTTGAATTTACACACACTTCCAGAACTCCACAAACTCGTTCCCCTTTTCAGATAGTGTGAAGGATTATCGGTCTATTTTTAAGCAAAAATACGTCATTTGCTGCTTACCTCCTTGTTATTAAAAGGCTTTGAAGTGTCACATAGCTCAATAGATACTCGCATACAACAATTTACCGAGTGTCTCCCAACAGAGTTGTCACCACATAGTAAGCTCTGCATCAGCTCTTGACACTTAGACCACAGTTGGTTACACTGAAGTTCAATATTCAACTCAAATTTAAACTCAATTGTAGTGAACAATTTTGAAAACTGCAAATATTAACTGGATCATACTTTCATATAGCCTTGATTAAGTGTTTATGAAAATTGAATTTGCGACTACCGGTTGGTCAGCTGCATTATGAAAATCCCCTCCGTTGCCACTGGTGGCGCACGTTGCGGTGTGCTCAGGCAATGCTCCGCAACTCAAGATTCACGTAGCACCGCTCTTGTGCATCAACACTGGCAGATCAGAGGGATTGAGATAATTGAGTTTAGGCTGAACGTTGCTCTAAAATAGTCTTTATCAAAGTTCTAAGAAATGAGTCCACAGCCTCAAAGTGAGAACGTAAATTGGAAGGAATAAAACAACTACACTTAGCTGATTCACTCATTAGTGTGCTCTCACTTAATTTTTCATCCCAAAACTGAAGCAAACACACTCAAATTTTTACACGCTATTTCGATAAACACCAAAACCAGAAAGAACATGCAATAAATCAAATTGAAACTATGAACCAGTATCATTGAAACACCAATTTCCAGGCCAGATATTGGTATATTTTCTGATCTGTGACCGTTAACTGATTCTGGTGGCTTTGGTATTAGTTGGCACTAGTTTGAGACTTCATGGCCACATCAAATGCAATCCAAAGAGAGCAAGAGAAGGCGTCATTCAGTTAGGCCTTAAAAAACCGGGAATCTATGAACAAAAGATGTTCCCACACAGAGGACACTGAATGGAAACACCAAGTTAGCAGAGAAGAGGAAAAAGACAAAAAAGAAATAAACATCAAAGAAGGCACGAAAACTTGAAGAAGCAAAACGGGCATGAAAGATACGAGTCCTGAAGGCGTATCTATAGCTGAAGTCTCTGACAATTTCTACGCCAGTCCCCCCAGCATAAGATAGATGAAACTAAGCTCTAACAAATTGCCTTACCCATGCCACCTGAGGAGATGCCTTTCACCACAGACACATGGAGATGGAAAAAATCAATTCAGTAGCGAGAAATACAGGCTAAAAGTGACTACGTTATTAAGGAACTCAACAATTTCATCTGCAGGATCTTCCCAGATCACTACACATACTTTCCCCTATCAATCACGGAATACAATCTTTCATAATTAATACAACAGCACAGCCTACTGACCTTGTGCTGATCAGCTGCAAGAGCCTTGTTCTTAGCACGCCTGTCAACAAATTCAATGAAGGCAAAGCCTTTGCGGACAGACCGGTCCTCCGGCTTGGTGGGGAGCGTGACGTGCTTGACACCCCCAAACTGAGAGAAGTGTTCCTTGAGGTCTTCCTTGGCAACTTCCCGTGGGATCTGGCCCACAAACACCTCCAATTCGCGGTTGGTTTCCTTCTTAGGAACTGATTCCTGGAAAATGGATTTTAAAGGAAACTTACGTTTATAAGATAAACTGAGGTTTTTACAAAACCAACATTTGATGAATCTGTGTACATACTCGCATGTATACAGGTTGTTTAAAAACTAATGGTGCAAACTAACAGTAGATGTAAAACCCAGAACAACTTTTCATCAGTGAGTAAAAATCTAAACATTAATCCTTTTTGAGATTTCGAATCGTGAAGGTTCTAACGCCTTTAGAAAAATACTTGATCTTCTGTTATTTTTAAAATCTGCCAATTATTGCGATATTAGTTCACTTTAATCACCATCTGTTATCAGTGAACATTTTGAATTTATGAAATCACTGCAGAAATGATAATGGATCTTGTTGAAATAATAGTTGATGCTGCAGTGCTTGCGGATAATTTACGAGTGTTTTATTCCATCCATGAATTGCTTTTGAGAAATGTACCAGATCTGCGTTGGTGTAACGGGCAGACATTTACATTTGAGTACGCATGTATGAAATTCCAATTCAGTCATGAAGTTCATGCATTCATGTGAGTTTCTATCATCAACAACTCAAGGACCGCCACTATATTTAGATAGACCCTACGCAACTTTGATGATATACACTTTGAATACGATAGTTTGAACTATTACTCATTCTGGTGAAGTCCTTCCTTTGGCTTATTATTTTTGTCAAAGTTTCTTTAACATTAGTTTTCGAACATGCTTTACATTATATGAAGATGCAGATAAGTTCATATGCCTCTAAGAAACACCTAATTTTGAAACAGATGTGGTGTTACAAGAATAATGTAACAAGAATTTCATTTCTTCAGGTAAAGACACCGACATTTTGCCTTAAGACGTTTCCTGCGATGGTTGAAACTGCTGAAATTCAACATTCAAATTATAAGTCAATTGTAGTGAGCAGTTTTAAAAATAGCAAACATCAACAGGATTGTGCCTTCTTTTAGCATTCAATAAGTATTTATAAAAATTGCGTTAGTGACTGCAGGTCGGACAGCAGCACTAAGGAAACCTGGTGACCACTGGTGGGTGGTCACTGAGGAAACGCAGGAAACGTGTTAAATGTTCACCTATCACCCAACAGATTTATTCCTAATAGACTACAAAATTACCTTGACGAATGTGGCAAAAGGATGACAATTCCTAGACTGCTAAAAAATAGTGTTAATTTAGGTACAAGTTAACCCAAGTGCATTTTTGATGCAGATACTTAAATGAAGAACGCAATCATTCAATAAGTCTCGAGAAAAAACAAGCGTTTTAAATATCCACATTACGACACTCAGAAATTTTTTTAGAAGTTGAGCATGAAAATAAAATTCAGCTTTTTAACAGGTTTATCAGTAATTGCCAACTTACCAAAGATTTAGGGGTCCATATTGAAACGAGTTGTCCATTCACCTGAAATAATGAAAAAAGTATATATTGAAGATGAGGTAAATTCAAGAATCATAAAAATTTGCATAATGCATGCATTTCCTTCGCATTTTTGTGTCCTAATGTGCTAGCGCTTGTTTTACACCTTGTAATACACTAGAGCTCAGTGGACCATAGCAAGATTTCTATGCATGTTCTAACAAATTTATAGCTTACCTTCCAACTTTCCAGCAAATTTTCAGTCTCAAATTTTTCAGCAGTCTTGCACACCTACAGCAATCTGCTGCAAGTCTCTGGGCCACTACATCAACCAGCAAGCTCCCCACCAGCTCATTTTCAACGTTTCCTAAATTTGGCTAGGAATATGGCCATTCTCATGAATGAATAACTTCATTACTTTCATTATTTTATCAATACTATTATTTGGATTATCATTTTTTTCTGTTTCCACTCAACTATTCAAGAGATCTACATCACAATTTCTTTTCCGAAGACTACCACCCACTACAGAACACTTCGCTGTTCAAGTTTATATATTTTAGCAATAAGAATACTATTTCCAAAGCCTAAAAACAATAAGACAGAGCTATTAAATAAATTTAAACACATTAACACGAAATAACTCACTGAACCAAGAACCTAACACCCGCATTAAGATTAAGTGAGGGACCACTGTACTCATATATTCTTTTTGCTCTTATCAAGAGTACCACAAAATAAATAGAGAATGTCACAGCAGGAAAAATCTACTGACCTCGAGCTGGGTAGCAGCTAGAGCCTCTTTTCTTGCACGCTCGTCACCAAATTGGATGAAAGCAAAGCCTTTGTGAGCTGACCGTTCCCCTGTCTTATTGGGGAGGCTGACGTCCGTGATGCTGCCAAACTGGCAGAAGAGTTTTTTCAGGTCTTTCTTCCTTACGTCTTTTGGAATCCCGCTTACATACACCTGTAATGCTTTGTTTGAACATTCCTTGCCTCTTGATTTCTGAAAAGTGAAAGATTTGAAAGGTGATTTCAACTTCATGCAAGCAATAACGGTTATCAAGCATAATATGTTTCTGAGAAATTCATACACTTTTAATTTTCTGTATATAGTGGCTTAACATAGGTATTTGCACACTTATTTTTGATATAATTTGAAACTTTTGTGCACAAAATCGGGAACAAGAGTACAAGAATTCACAGAACATATATTTATTTACGAGAATATTCAAATTGAAAACAATAAACTTATTAGCAACCAGAAAAACACTTAAACAAACAAATGTATGGAATGAAAGGGCTTGGCAACAACTAATATCAGTTTTAGTACTTAATATTACAACTTTTATTAGCAATAACTGCACGGAAACTATTATTGTAACTGTAAACTAACTTTCGACACTCCGTTAGAGGTACCCTGCTCTATCCTTACACATGCAGATGATTCTCAAATGAGCAAGGTTCTTTCAACTCTTCTGCACAGCAGTTTTGAATATGACCTCATATTTTCCATAGGATTGAAGTCAGGATATTGGCTAGGCCCTGGAAAGATATCTTTTGTGAACTATTTGTTAGTAAGTTTGGCTACATTTCAATGCGGCAATCATAGTCTTCCTGAATGGTTCAGTTGCGCCATTCACAGAATTTCCTTGCACTTTGAAGCAGATTTTGCTCCAGCATCTGCCAGTTTATGAATTTTCTATTTTTTTCCCCCAGTGATGTGGGCAATTACAGTGCAACAGCCCCACACCATCATGCTGCTTCTTCAGATGAGATTTGCACACCTACTGCAATCTACTGCAAGTCTCTGGGCCACTACATCAACCATCAACGCTACATAGTTTAAGCCTCCCTAAACACTAAAACAAGAGCATTTCAAAGAGAGGAAGGAGGAAGGCACCATTTAGTATGGAGATAAGGGAATGCAGTATCTATACAGAAGAGGCATAGAAACGGTAAATTGAGAAAGAAATTCATGAAACAAGATAAAAGTTGAAGAAGAAAGTAGTAGATGCTGAAAAACAGGACAGCAGTGAACCCAGAAAAGGTGATGCGCAACATAACAAATAACATTTTATTTCAACAAATAGAAGGCCTACCTAACTCTCAGCTCAGGCCTTCACACATTTCCCCCTGGGAGTGCTAATTTCTATAGGCACAATAGTTGTATCCCCCTGAGGGGTGCGGCTTCCTCAAATGCTTGACGGTAGGGATGGTGTTCTTTGGATCATAGCCAGTCTTTGTTTCCTCTAAATATGATGAGCTTTGTTTCAACCCAAAAATATAATTTTGCTATCATAAGACCATACTACCCATATCTGAAACTCAATTGCTTCATCTAGATAATCTTTGGTAAACCTTAACCCTTTGACATCCACATTTTGTACTCACGTTACCGCTATCACAACCACCATCATTAAACTGGCACCCGCATCAGATTTTCATCAATTTCAGGATGAGGAAGGAACTGCCACTCGACAGTGCAGTCCAAAAAACACTTCAGGGAACTAATTTGACGAGAAATGCAATGTATTGAGGCTATTTTTGAAAGAGGACCGTACAGTCCACTTGGGCGTTAAAGGGTTCAAGAACCTTCTGCATGTAGTAAAGTCGTGTAGATCCCTTGGCCACAAATCTCCAGAAACCCTTTATTGACTAGTGTAAATTTTTCTTACTCTTCTTCTTTTTGTAGGTATGTATGGGTTGTCATGGGTTTGTTGGTCACCTTACGCAGTATATAGCAACAAGAGCTCCCCATCATTTAGTGATGAGCTCCAACTCTTGGTATATTGGAGATTGTCCTGGTCTCTTTATGCTTTCAAACTATATATTGCATCAACTATTAAGAACAGAGCCGTAACATATTCATAAAACCTTCCACTAGAAATTCAAACTATTCCCTCTTGAACAACTTCCAAGTATTTCATTGACAAGCAGCAATGTATTCAATAAGTATCCATCTTGAACCAACTTGGGAAAGCTAATAATTGAGTTCATTGTAATTTTATTACATGTACTTTCCATAGTTTCTGGAAGTTCATTTTGGCTAAATTATTTTGTCCCATACTTTTTCTCAATTTCTGATTTTCTGGTCATTAAAAAATTTCATTGTTTTGCTTAAATATTTTTATAAACATGTGTCATTTGAACTACCTGTACTCTTACTCCAAACCAAAACTCAAAATTTACAACATACAACATATATTGAGTTGTGCAAATACTAGTATCCAGGCACAGTGAATGGATCTAAAAAATATATATGATACATGGTCAAAAATTCATATGGTAGTTACTATATTTCAGCAAAATAAAAAATTAACACAGAAATGTATTTCTGCACGATGAACATAAATTTGGTATCAGCAAACACTAATAATAATGCATTGATGGATCAACAAATTAGGATAATTGCCTAAATGAATAACCAGCACACTTACGAACAATAAGCCTATACTTTTAGCAATGATGTACTACGGTCTGACTTCTGACTTCAAAACAAAGATAGAGTTTTTCAAGTGAAATAGTGCAAGTTATGCATTGAGGCAGAGCTCAGCGTGTCATGTGAATATATAATCCCAACAGTGAAGTTTGGTGTGACAGTATAATGGTATAGGATTGCTTTTCCTCTCCAAGTCACAGCAAACTCCATGATATTGAAGGCAGAATGCATGCGCAGATATATTGCAGAATTCTAGAAAATAATCTCTCAAAATCAGTAGACAACTTGAAAATGATAGTCCTTACCTTTGCCTTTTTCTTGGGAACCTTGATATCATTTTGGCTATCATCTGCAGTGCTGGACTCCTGAGGAGCATCAGGCAGAACTCGCCTCTTCTTGGGGCGTGGAGATGTAAGGGAGGTCTCAGCAGACCTTTTCTGTGATCCCTGCAGTACACAGCATCATGTTTACATTCAAATAATTAGTAAAGGAAAAAGCATTTTCCTAAAAGGCAAATAAATGCAAAAATTGTGCGTTACAGTATCAGTGAATGTCACATTTGATCAAGTGGGAACACTTGTACATGACAGCAGCTAACTATTTATTAGCACTCGACCTGCAATTACAATTATAGCATAGTAACATACATTCACAGACAAAAATAATGGAGTTTCATTTCAAACTTTTAATTCATTCTAAAAGTTCACAAAAACTATGTGCATGAATATCACTGGAATGAATAAAATATCAATTTGACTATAAAACAATAAAACCTCATTTGCAGCCATTATGTTATGTTCAGATATCCAGTTAAGATAGAACAACCAAACAACAAAATACATCATTGTGAATAAACAAAGTAACTTTTCATATTTCACGCTGAATTGAGAACTCAAAATATAAACTGCAATATAAGGAACTGCAAATAGAGAAAAATAACCTGTCCATAATGATATTGGCCATCATATTTTTCGTCATGATTTTTTGTTCAATAGTTCATTCTTCTGTCTGAAACAAGTTAGATTATATTAAATAAGTTAGCTCAAGAGCTTTTAAGCACAATAGTAGTGTTACCAAAAGAGGACGGTGAAACAAATAATTCATAATGAAATTATCTGAGTGGGGAATCTACTCACAAAATGTGTCCCCACACTCTGCACACAGAAACAGCAAGATTGAAAAAAAATTTATGAAACAATATAGAAGTTAAAACGGCAAACAAAAGGTGTTGAAAGAATGGACAACAGTGCACTGAAAATAGATAATTTGTAGCAACATAGAAAATCTCTCCCATACCAACAAAAGAGGCAAGCCTAACCTTTAGCTCTGGACTTCACACGTTTTCTCTAGGAATTCTAATATCCACAGACATGATAGTTTTATTCTCTTCAGGGGTTTGTCTGAAACAGCTTTATCACATCATGGATAATAATGTAATATTTAAATTAAGCAACTATCAAAATTTGATTATTTATTATCTGCACCTGAAGAAATGAAACTAGGAACAAATTTAAAAGCAATAAAACTTGCACCAAAAATCCACTCATACTCTCCCAGGTGTTTCAGGAGTTGGTGCGTAGTTATAATGCTTCAAGTACGATTGTCATCATTGTTGAATTATTTGCATGCCTTTTCAAGCATTGTTGAGAAATGGCATATTGACAGGTGACCAACACTATAACAATAACAGGTACACCTTCATTTGTTCGATTACGTCCATTATCAAGTCAAATAAGATAAAAACTTGACATTACACTTACTAACAATTTTGTAAGGAATGAATTGTGCAAGTCTATCAGTGCAAAATTCAGTCCGATTTGCTTAACATCAAGCAAGCATCTGATAAATGTTATAACCCTCACCTTTGCTAATTTCTTGGGAACTTTACTGCCCTTTTGGTCATCAGCTGTAGTGTCCAATTCCAGAGGAGCATCAGGCAGGACTTGCTTCTTCTTCTTCTTCTCTTTATTTTGTGGAGATGTAGAGGAGATCTTGGGGGTCTCAGTAGATTTTTTCTGTGATCCCTTCAAATGGTAAAAGAACAACAGAGGTAAAAAGGACGTCTTTCCTCTGAGCTACTTATATTTATCCAGTACAAGTTTCTTAATAGCTTCTGCTTACAAAATTCTAAAGGAACATTGAATTTTAAAAATATTCTTCCAGCACATTTTCCAGGAAAGTTGACCAAGATTTGCCAGTGTAGAATGACCAGTTAGGTTCCTTCACCTATCATTATTGGAATTTCTCCCCTGGTGAAACCTTAAAGGAAGAGTTAACCATGAAAAACCTACAACTCTTTACCAACTTGAAGCACCCATCAACATATTAATCGAGCAAATTGGACCACATCTCGCCAGCACTCCAAAGAATGCCCTAAATAATCATACTGACAGACACCTGCACTAAGGGTGGCAGAACATTAAGAAAATTTATTAAAAAAAGAATCAAAATAAAATTTGTATTTCTCAAAATTTCATGAATGTTTTTGTTGGAGTTACAACAGATTCTTATGTTTAAAAATCCTCCTTTATAACTATGACCTGGACAAAATAGACATGGGCAAAAATTAACAAATCCATTAGCTTGAAAAAAATCCAGTTTGATTATGACAAATTATCTTGATCATGACAAAGCAAGTACTTGATGAGTAACACAACCCTTACCTTTGACAATTTCTTGGAAACTTTGGTGCTTTTCTGACCATCGTCCATAGCAGACTCTTGTGGATCAGCAGGCAGAACTCGCCTCTTCTTGAGGAGTGGAGATGCAGAAAAGGTCTCAGCAGACCTTTTCTGTGATCCCTGTAAATGGTTCAAGATACTAGTTACTACAATGCCTTATTTTTTTTCTTTACTAATTATATCATACCCAATGTGTGTGAAGTTATGCCTTACAAAAGCCTCATTTCTTATGGAGGCTTTATTGCCTTAATAGCTTAACCTTATTTGGGGAAAATGCTATGGGAAATAACAAAATTTTCATTTTTCAAATAATTTCAACTGTCCCTTGTGCAAGTTTGAGAACATTTGGTTGAGCTGTTCTAAATATATGTGGGGGTTTTTAGTGGGGACTAGCGCAAAATAGTGCATTAGTTTCACTTTATTCAAAAGACTTGGTCTACAATGGTACGTTATTGATATATTTCAATAACTTTTGCACTATTCAATGTACAAACTAGATTTTAGTTCATTCAATGCAGTACTAAACTGTCTTCATATCTGGCTGTCAGTTTTTTTTCGATTTTGATTTCAAAGTCAAGTTATATTAAAAATCTACAGGATTTTGCATGAAAATTTTGGAACAAAATATATTTTGCGATAACTTAAAACTGACAGCCAGATGAATAGATAATTTATTCCTGCATCACATGTGATTAAAATTAAGCTTGTGCGTTGAATCTTTTCTGATTTATTAGACTTGCAAAAAGGGTCTCAAAATTGTAATATTTTATTTGATAATTCTTTTTCTAAGGCAAAGCTAACAAATTTTCCAAGAACAAAATGTGTTTATAATTTGATTTTACATAGGCATGCCAAGTTTCAGTTACCTAGCTTGCATAAGGGGAAATTTTACCTCTATTGCAGCATTATCCCCTTAACACATTCATTGCGGTACGACCCACCGGTGGGTCGTAGTTAGGTTTTTCCTGCTGCGAAACGACCCATTGATGGGTCGTTTTGAAAAATTCTAACAACCTTTCTAGAGTAATGGTATTTAACAGGCCCGGTTAATGTTTGATATTTACAGATTTGGTTATCACTTTTGACTTTAAATTTCATTTGAATATTGAACTTCTGTTTAACCTATCGCAGTTAACGTGTTAATTGCTGAGTCATATTAGGATAGGTAGACATGTTTGAATCTTTTTGTAAAGTTTATACATTGGTACTCTAGTTCGTGAGTGTCTTGAAGGAAATTAAGTAAATCTAAGTACTGGTTTACGTACTGGTTCAGAAGCAAAATATCATATTTTACATAAAATCATTCATGAGCCATCCACTAGAGAGCATGAGGTGCAAGTTTCTTTCCTGTCAACTGACTGAGAAACTATATGAATAGCCAAGACGAAAGAAGGAGAAAGAGAGAGGGTTTTATATTATTGTATCAATTCATCTACAACCAAGGTAATTTCATGAGAGCAAAGAGAAGAGACTATTTAATATGGACTAGAAAATAAGGAATCTATTCACCATGTGTGTTCTGAAACAGGATACCCAGATAAGAGGAACGAGTTACATGGAAAATAAAAAAAATTAAAAAACAAAATACATGGCAAATAAGGCATGAAAATTCTAAGAAGCAAAGTGGGCACAAAAGATAAAAGTCCCAATGGCTTATCTGTGGCTAAGGTAACCTGACAGTACCCACCCTCAGGACATTAGACACCATAGGATAGACAAACTGCCTATCCTAAGCACCCTGAGGCAAGGAGAAAAAGCTACACACCAACCTCCTACTGTCTCAATTGTAGCCAAGCAGCAATCAAGTCAACACCTGAAACCTGTTCTGTTTTGTATTCCATACTTTTTTCTTTTTCTAAACAGAAGTAGCATATCCCTTTGAAGGTAATCAATATACTGTATATTCATATTTTAATGGTACACGTGGGCATGTATACAAAGTTTCATGGGTTTTCAAACATCATCAGATTTTTCACATGTTCTTAGACAAAAATATTTCCCAAGTTACAATTTATTACTTCATAAGCAGGATCATAAGCAAATTAAACCAGAAAACTGAATTTCTACTGCAGTGTCAAAATACAGTAGATAGTGAAGCCTTAATCAAGCTTAATAGAGAAGTAGAAATGTTATTTTATGAAAATTATCAACCTAATTCAACAATATACATGCTATATCAAGCATTTCCAAATTAATTTTAAAATTTTATATACACTAATAAAATTTAAATTACAACTTTCTCATTTTGCAAAGTAGCCAATAAACAATGTTTTTATATTGAAAATAATAACAGCTGTTCCTATAAAGATTTACACGATGAGCTCACTGAAACTTCACTGGAGTAGCACTTCAGGGAGATCCAAGTCACAATACAAAAAGACTTCTTCCAAACTCTGCTTCTGATGACATGACTGCTTTAATCAACATGATGCACTACGATAATTGATTACATAAGATATTAATCCCAGAAGAAAATAACAGTACAAATAATAATTGCACAGTTGTTCATTGATATCTCAATACAAATTCCAAGAAAGAATGATACCATCAGAATTTCAGACATACCTTGCGTTTTAGCTGCACCATGATTCTATTTTCCTCTGAAGGTTCAGCTGAGAAGTCAGGCAACAGTTATTACTGAAAAGAAATAAATAATAGATTTACATAAAATAAGCTATGCCTGCAGAATAGCTTTTATAGTAAGGAGTATCATTAGGACATGTAAACTTAAGTCTAATTTGAGGACTGGTACACTTTGAGGTCTAAACTGATTTTTACTATAATTGGCTATCGGTTGGTCAAATAATCAAGATTAAATATCACTATTAGAAAATAAACTTTTTGGTAAATGTTAAAAAGAACTTACTAATTGATTTTCAATATTTTTTTGTTTGAGCCATGGTAATTACATTAAAATAAATAACTTTTATTCTATGAACTTTTGGGGGGAAATGTAGCCTTCCATAGTATAGTCTTCTAAGCGACAAAATTGTTAGCTTTTTTTAGTTGAGCTACATTTTGGATGGGTTACCTTTTGTAAACAATTGAATTTCAACAATTGAATTAACCTGCACCTTCAGAAAGAAGACCATTCTTTATCTGAAAATTCAGTTTTGTGATGTACTGCAATCAAACGCATTAGAGCCGGTAGAACAAAAATCTTACTGGAGCACTACGATTTTTCCTACTCTGCTCAAAAGTCTTGAATTGCAGGAATAAACCTACCACTATAACTTATTAAATACTCACTTGCCTCAAAATGTGCATGAAATATAAGCTAGTTTATTTAAATCTAATTACCATGATACAAGCCACAAAAATTTGAAAACCAATTTGCAAGTTTTTCTTAAAATTAACAACTTTCATAAATACTTCAAAATAATTATTGAATTTAGGCATTACAAAATATTTTTTCTCCTATCCTATTGAATATAGTTTTAAATTACGGTCAATATTGAGGTAATTAATATTGAGAAATTAATAATTCCGTTCCAAAAAATCACTAAAGGAACACATTTAAAAATGTTTTACATGAATGACATTCTGCTTGCTCATGCGTTATTCAACTGTGAAGTTATAGGAACTGTTTTTGCAATATATGGCGTTAATTTATTATTCATTATTTGCCGATCCCACGGAGCCTGAGCCCACTTCTAGGATGTTTTAGTTAATAACACAATAAAGGTTATCACCCAAAAATATTAGCGGGACTGGAATAGTGAAGACTTGAATCGATACGCACTCGATAGCAGCAACCGTAGAACATTAGCAACACCGTAGGAGTGAATACTGTAGATTTAATGCAAGAAAATTTTATAACATAATATTTTTGGGTGAGAACCTTTATTGTGTAACTAAACACCTTTATTAACTAAAACATCCTAGAAGTGGGTCCAGGCTCTGCGGGGTTGGCAAATGATAAATTATGAAGTACCCAAACGCACTCTAACAAGCTCACGCTCAAGCGCAAACTTACTGGAACTGCTATGGAAAACAAAAATTTCAAAGTTGAATAACTCAATAATAACGCATCAGCGAGCAGAATGTCATTTATGTAAAACGTTTTTAAGTGTGTTCCTTTAGTGATTCTTTGAAACGGAATTGTTCATTTCCATGAAAGGTCAAAACTCAATACTGACCTAAAGTACATTTCCAGCACCTCTTGGTATAGGAATTTTTTTTACTGGCAAGAGATGGAGCATGCCATTGTCAGGCAGAGTGAACAGTTGAACAAATTTAGCAGTTCAGAAAAGATAACTTGCATAATTCCATATGACATTGAAAATTTTTTTGTGTTTGGGTATAATCAAGCTTTTCTTTCAAATCTCAATTCCCATATAGTTTCTATCAAAAAACGGTAAATGTTGAGGATTAACCGGGTATCAATTTTCAAATTATTGAATCCTAAACATAGTTAATTAGATCAAAAAAATCAAGTTTCCTTTATGCACTTTCTGTCGTAGATGAGTATTTTACGAATTATAGCGGTAGGTCTAGTTTTGTCATTGATGACGAATGCGCTTGAAAAACAGCTTCTCATTGATTTTCAAATTTTTGTTGCTTAAATTATGGTAATAACATCCAAATCAACTACTTTTCTTCTATACACTATTTTCGTCAAATGAATATTTTACGAGTTAGCGCGATAGGTTTAGTTTTGTCTTCGATGACGATCGCGCTGGATGCAAGACTTCATTGCAGTGATGCCCTACCACGGGATCAATGAGTTTCTTTAGATTAGATTATTAGTTAGTTTAAGCCTCCCTATCCGCAACACAGGCAATCCAAAGAGAGGAAAGAAGAGGGCACCATTTAGTATGGAGTTAAGGGAATGTGGAATCTATGCAGAAAGGGCACAGAAACAGTAAGATGAGAAAGAAGTTCATGAAACAAGATCAAAGTTGAAGAAAGTAGGAGGTGCTGAAAAACAGGACAGCAGTGAACCAAACAGATGGTCCAGTCAATACTGAGTTCAATGTTGTCAACGAATTTCATAATTTCGTAGGTATAGATAGGTAATATAGTCGATTTCAAGACATTTTACAAGAATGACATTCTTCCCGGTGATGCGTTATTTTTGAATTCTTCAACTTTGAAGCTGGCTTGTGCGCGTCATGGCAGTGCGCGCGGCTTGCATATTTCAATCAATAACGGAAGCTAACCCCCTATTACAAACGTAAAGAGGTTGGGTCGTGAGGGGTAGCCACAGTTCTTTTAGTGAAAAGTACAAATAAAGCTTCTAACCCACCTGTTTGGGTAATGATCGCAATCTTGTTTACATCGGCACCAAGATGGCGGCGCCCATGGCGGCAGCCATCTTCCAGTCGATGTAAACAAACATCACTAGAAACCTTTATTTATAATTTTCACTAAAAGAACTGTGGCTACCTCTCACGACCCAACCTCTTTACCTTTGTAGTAGAGGTTAGCTTTCGTTTTCATTGCAAAAACAATGACTGTTTTTGCGCAAATAAGGCCATTCAGAAGCGCCGTTCATATAACTTCAAACTTAAATAACTCAAAAACTAAGCATTTCCGGGCACATTGTCATTCGTGTCAAACGTCTTAAAATTGACTATATTACCTGTCTATACCTACAAAATTATGAAAATTGCTGACAACATTAAACTCGCTGACCGATGGTCCTTAACAAAATAAGAACCTATTCTATTTCAACAAAAATAAAGCCTACCTAACCTTCAGCTCAGGTTCTTACATAGTTCCCCTGGGAGCGCTAATTCCCATAGATACAATAGTTGTATCCCCCTGAGGGGGATTAATTTCTTTCCGTTTCAAACACTGGAGTTGAGGTAACTTATTTACCGCTATAACTCGTAAAGTATTCATTTCTGACGGAAAGTGATTAGAAGAAAACTTGTGTATTTTGATCTAATTTACTATGATTAGACACCAAAAAGAGGAAAATCGATTTCTGACCAACGCTACACGTTTACCAATAGGAGATATCAGGGTCTATATTGAGTTCAATGTTGTCAACGACTTTCATAATTTTGTTGCCAAGAACCAATAAAGGAACACATTTAAAAATGTTTTGCAGGAATGACATTCTGCTCGTTGATGCATTATTTTTGAATTATTCTACTTTGAAGTTGGCTTTGGCACGCCAGGGAAGCGAACGCCCCAGTTCTAGTGAAAATTATAAATAAAGGTTTCTAGCAACGTCCTTTTAGTTAAATTTATATCATCTTCAATGGCGGCCACCCGGTACCCAAGATAGCAGCCGCCATCTTGGAGCTGATGCAAGCGGACGTCACTAGAAGCCTTTATTTATAATTTTCACTAGAAGAACTGTGGCTTCCTCTCACAACCTTACCTCTTCACATTTTTAATAGGGGGTTAGCTTCCATTTCAACTCAGAAGTTGCACAAAAAAGACCATTCAGGAGCACAGTTTATATCACTTCAAACTTAAATAACTAGAAAACTAAGCATTTGCAAGCACATTGTCATTCCTATAAAACGTCTTATAATCTACTATATTACATATGGAACAAGTCTTGCCGCTCAGCGAGAATGAAAATATCGATAACTGGAATTTGATGCCGATTCCGAATCTGCAATTTGTTTTGACCGCTCTCAATTTTTTGTGACTTTTTTTAATTTTAAATTTTTATACATTTTTAATGTTTTTTTTGGCCTGCAACACCTCATGATCCGAACTCTGCCATTCTCGACCCAACCTGGTCGGACTTGCCATACTTTGGCCTGCACCACCTCATGATCCGAACTCTGCCATTCTCGACCCAACAAGGTCAGACCGTGCCTTGAAGACCTGAGTACCGGATAGGGCCGGGTTCCACCCAACCTGTACGGACATGGCATTCTTTGGGCATCACCTCAGTTGTTGCTAGCCGCCTTTCCAGAAAAAATAATAAAAAAAATCGAAAAAATCAAGAGCGGTCAAAACAAATTGCATATTCGGAATCATCATCAAATTCCAGTTATAATCTATATTTTCATTCTTGCTGAGCGGCTTCGCCGCTCAGCAAGACGGTAAATGTAAAGGACTTGACCATAATCGATTTTCCTCTTTTTGATCAACAAAGATTGTTGATCAGACCAAAATAAACAATTTTTCTTCAATGCACTTTCCGGCGGAAATGAGTATTTTAAAAGTTATGGCGTTAAATGAGTTACCGGAACTCCAGTGTGCATCACCCTATTACAAACGTAAAGAGGTTGGGTTGTGAGGGGTAGCCACAGTTCTTTTAGTTTTATAGTTTTCACTAAAAGAACTGTTGCTACCCCTCACGACCCAACCTCTTTACGTTTGTAATAGGGGGTTTGCTCTTCGTCGGCTTGGTTGGCGCGCGGGAACGCCTGTTTACTTTCACGTCGGACCGCGCGGTGTATTTTTCCCTGCCTCAAACACTGGAGTTACGGTAACTCATTTAATGCCATAACTTTTAAAATACTTATTTCCGCCAGAAAGTGCATTGAAGAAAACTTGCTTGTTTTGGTCTCATCAACAATCTTTATTGATCAAAGAGTGGAAAATCGATTATGGTCAAGTCCTTTACATTTACCAGCAAGACTTGAGCCTTACCTATCCATGGCAACAAAATAATGAAAATCGTTTACAACATTAAACTCAATATTAACCAAGGTCAATGTGAAGTTTAATGCAATCACAAAAAATAATAATTGCGATCCCAGGAATCACTAAAGGAACCCATTTAAGAACGTTTTACATGAATGACATTCTGCTCGCTGATGCGTTATTTTCGAATAATTGAACTTTGAAGTTGGCCTTTGCGCCAAAGGAAGCAAGCGCGTGAAACGGAATTTAATTAATAGCGGAAGCTATTACAAATGTAAAGAGGTTGGGTTGTGAGGGGGAGGTACAGTTCTTCTGAGAAAATTATAAATAAAGCTTCTAACCACCCATTAGGGTGACGACCGCAATCTTGTTGACATCGGCTCTAAGATAGCGCCCATGGTGGTCGCCATCTTAGAGCCAATGTAAACAAGATTGCGGTCGTCACCCTAATGGGTGGTTAGAAGCTTTATTTATAATTTTCACTAGAAGAACTGTGCCTCCCCCTCACGACCGCACCTCTTTACGTTTGTATTAGGGGGTTAGCTTCCTTTTTTAATTAAATTACACTCGCTTCCTTTGGCGCGGGAAGGCCAACTTCAAAGTTCAATAATTTGAAAATAAAACATTGGCAAGCAGAATGTTGTTCTTATAAAACGTTCTTAAATAGGTTCCTTTAGTGATTGTTTGGAATATAATTATTAATTTCCATGATTGCATTAAACTCCACATTGACCTTAACCAATATGAGAGCATACCTTACATTGTAGTTACAGCATAACATGGCTGCCAAAATCCTCAAGTCTCTAAAACTTGAACTGTTCTTATAAATAATGAAAATTCTAAGTTCTCATTAATTAACACTAAACTAAGCTTTTAGTTCTAGGGTCAAGTTCCTACCCTACAGGACCAGATGTCTACACGGAAGATTTCAGTTAATTTTTAACAACACCCTTTTATAAGACATCATTTCCTTGATAAATTACACATGAATTCATTAATTTTAAATGTAAAGAACAAATATGAAACCTACATTGGAATGATTTGGAGTAGCTAATTCATCTATACAAGAGTAGAACGTAAATTGAAAAAAATAACATAGGCTAAGTTCAATGTGAACCAAAATCTCACCAAACTAAATCCAAGAATAATAAAGTTCAACCTTTTAACAATAAATTCTAATTTACAATAATAGTCGATAAAAAATTATTATACCAATAGATATACACCGTAAAACTAAAAAACCACGAACATTTTAGAGCGCGCACTACTGCTTACGTCGCACCTTCGGAAGTAATCTTCAACAAACGATGGTTCACTTGGGTTCCGCGCTTTCTGTTCTCCTTACAACACGTGGTAACGGTATTCTTTTTCTTCTTCTTCTTTCTTGAGCGAGTCGGACGGTTTTTTCTTAAAAAATTTCAAAAGTTTGGAATAGAGTGAAATTAACTTGGAGGTATTAACAACATGTTTAGAACATTCAAATGGATGTTCAGAGCCTTAAAAATTTTCAAATTTATCCATACCCTCTCCCGCCCTCCCAGGAAAACTAAAAAAAAATTATTTCTCAGCCAATACTCTACTTAGAGACGATTAGTTTTTATTGTTCGATTCACAATATACTGGTCTCTAAAATTAAGATCCAGTTTTTTGATATCGCTTCCAATAGAAAGTGTTTGAAAAAAAATTCAATTGTTTTTCTTTACATCGTAATGAAAAATTTTCTGTTCAACTTATCAAAAAACTACCACTCAGATTTATTGTACTCACCTTGATCTTTACGATGCTAAAATGATCTCCTTCATGAGTGAAAAACTACCGAAAAAACACAGCCGAAAAAACTTTTTATGAGAAAAGAGCATTCCAGTTTTTCAATTATTTCTCCAACAGTTTTTTTAGTTATTGAAACGATCTTTTTTGCGTCGTCAACATCAAGGTGAGTACTGTAGACCTGTGTAGTTTTTCTTTTTTTTTTGATAAGTTAATTAGAATTTTTTTATTACCATGTATAATGATAACTAGAAGTAAACATATTTTGTTTAAAAAATTTAAACACTTCTTAAATTTTTTGAAGCGATATCAAAAACTGGATCTAAATTTTGTAGACCAGTTCATTGTGAATCGAACAAAAGAAACTAATCGTCCCTATATATATGCACAATATTAGCTGAGAAATAAGATTTTTTATATTTCCCTTTGAGGGGGAGGGAGGGAGGGGGGTATTGGTAAATTTAAAAAAATTTGAGGGCTCTGAACATTCATTCGAATGTTCCAAACAGGTTGTGAATACTTCCAAGCTTATTTCGCTCATGAAGTATTTTTTACAAAAAAACCGTTGAATTCCCTTAATGAAGATTTCGATTCCCGATGGTACACGCGTGTGATGGTTCCATCTAGCAGTGCGCGCTCACCACCACGCAAGCTCAAAAGCGCCCCCTCACAGCCTCGAAGTGATCCTATTAAACGACCAATCAGCGCTGAAATCTGGCGCTGGGGTGGCAGACCGAGCCTCTACAAGCCGCGCGCACCGAGCAGCCAGGCGACACCTCGGAACACTCACGTACGCTTAGCTCAGCCTCAACTGCTTCAAAAGCGCTACCCCGAGCCGGCTAACTAGAGGCTAGCTCGGTTCAGTGCGGCCGCCACCAGACCTATATAAAGAGCCGCGCGCTAAGCGCAGTTCAGAGTTCACCAGTGAAAACCGTCTAAGAAGCATCTAATCTTCAACAACGACCTTCTCACTACCAAGATATCACAGCAGCAGCCGACTCCCTACCTCGCTTGCCGAGCCCTGACCTCTCAAGCGAGTGTGAGTAGCCTTTTCTTAATTCGCTCTTACGTTTACCGACCGTTGAGCGTCGCCGGAAGGTAGTAGAGTCTGGTGTACCGAAAGGCCCCAGACCATCTGGGCAAACCCCATTATAGTAGGGGGGGAGGGTACAAGTAGGGCACCAGCCGCCTTCCGGACAAATCCGACGCCTGAGACTATACACCAACACTTAGGACTAACACCATGCATCACCACCAAGGAAGTCGTGGTTCATGGAGAGCTGGCTACAGCCAGTTTTCCCGCCCCTTACTACAAACACCCACGTATATAAGACCCAACACTATGCAACATAACACCAACACACGCACCAACGCCATCCCTGGCAACAACACTCAACCACGAACGACCAAGCAAACTACCACAACCATCCCAATACAGCCTGCCAACAAATCCAACACTACCTACAAAGTCCAACTCCGCAAGATCGACCCAAGCAAAAATACAAACCGAGAACAAGTCTTTGAAACTGCTTTCAAACACTTGGAAGCCCCACTCATACGACTCACCAGCAACTCAAGCGGATTCTACGCCATAACCGATGACATCACTGCCATCAATAAACTGACCTCGGACAAAGCAACCACTCACTTCCAGAAAATAAATCTGAAGCCTGTCATCCCCCAGATCTCAGAGCCAAAAGAACCATATTCATCAGACAACTGGACAGCAGCATTGGCCAACGCCAACCGCAAGAAATACAGGAAGAAATAACACGAGTGCAACAATGGGCAAAAATCCTGGAAATTTACAAAATCAAAAACTATACACACGTTATCAAAGTAACCTTCACCGACACTGCCATGACACAGCGCGCTCTCCAGAATGGGCTCCTCATGTTCAACACAAAGATCACACCATCGCAAATGGAACTTGAAAACTACACTCATCTACGGATCTGCCTCAAATGCTACAAAATTGAGGACCACTCCACACATCAATGCACTGTCAAGACATCGAACTGCTCTGAATGCGCTGCACACGGCCACACCTACCAACAGTGCAATTCACTGTACAAGAAGTGCCTCAACTGCCAAGGAAACCACCGCACCCTCGCAGCTTCCTGCCCATACAGGAAAGAAGCTATCCGCAAGAAGAACGACGAACTCCAAAAAAAAGAAACCGACCAAACCAAGAGCACATACATTGAAATTGCAAAAACGGCCATCCAACAAACTGCAAAAACAGAACATACACTCACACTCACCAGCGAAATACATATAAAACTGGCCGCTATCATCATCGAGGCCCACATCGCAAACCTCGCACAGGGAGGGGATTTCGGATCAATCTTGTCGAAGTCCCTCAAAGAAAATTATGACGTGGACACCCAGTTCCCCAATCGCGACTCACAAAAAATATTCAACATGTTCATCGAACAAAACAAACAACCCCAAGCAGGCACAACGGAGACTCCTGCAAATCAAGCAAGCACCGACCCCAACGATGACGCAATGGACACAAGCTATCACTCAACAGAAGAGAACTCAACCCAGGACGAAACAAGCGACGACAACCTGAAAGAAAACTGGAGAACGCAGTCCAGCCCTAAGAAGAAAAAGAAAAAACGGAAGAAAAAGAGACAACCCTCCTCGGGAGAATCTTCTGGACACGATGACAAAATAGAGGTTTCACTATTCCGCAGCGACACGAACTCACAGCATATTCCAAGCAAACCCACCAACCAACAGATATTAGAAGAACTAACAAAAATACCTCCTGGCCTCAAAATCGCTGTCCCACACCCAAACGCGGACACCTGGAAAGAAATCATTGACGGCCAATTCGACCTCCAACGGGCACCCATAGCCACAGCCCACAATCCCACACAAACACTTCCTCTTGATGGACACATGCTCAAAAATTATCCCTCACAAGAAACCCAAACACTCGACTCCATAATGGATACACACAATATGAACAAAACACTAACTGTCATCCAACACAACGTCCAACACTGGCAAAACAACAAAATCGCACTATGCAACATCTACCGTCAATACAATCCACACATAATTCTACTCAACACGCACTGCATGCGTAACGACACTCCCATCAAAATTTGGAATTACAACACATATACCACTAACAAAGCAAATGAAAACCACGCTGGGGTAGCAATAGCAATTCGAAAAGACCTCCCATTCAAGCTGCACGATACCTTCCACACAGATATGTTGGCCATCACAGTAGAAACACCACAAGGCCCAATCACACTTGCCACTACCTACATACCTCCACGCATTGATTACATAAATTACATTGACATGCACACTCTCTTTAACCGAAAACACCCCACTTACCTCCTTGCCGACATGAATGCCATACACCCCACCTTTGGATACACATACGCAAACAGGAAGGGAAGACAAGTACACTCACTAATAGACAGGAACAAATGTCTCCACATCGGCCCTAACTTCCCCACGATAATCACTCACCGCGCTTGTACTAGCCCAGACATAGTACTAACAAACACGCAAACATTCCACAACATCATACTCGAACCAGGTCCACTAACACCTTCCAACCACATCCCCATCATAGCCACAATGTCAGCCAACCCCATACAAATTCCCATCCGCCCACGACCCTCCTTCCACAATGCAAACTGGGAACTATACCGCAACCTTCTCGCTGACCACACAATACCGCAGGACCTAAGCCCTACACTAGAGGACATAGACAACCACCTAATCACATGGGAAACCCACATCAACGAAGCCTCCAATCAATCTATTCCAACTATCACACACAGAACCACACCAGGCATCAAACCCACTCATGCCATACTCGTCCTTCAAACGAGACACAAACACATTTACGACCACCTTCAACGACACGGCCACTCACCCCACCTATACAGAGAACTCCTCAGCCTCAGACAACAGATAAAAACTGCATATCAACGCATCTACTCAGCGACATGGAACAACACTATCGCTAACATCAAAAAGATGGACAATCCCCAACAATTCTGGTCCGCCATCAAACGCATGTCAGGCAACAACGAAAAACAAAGCACCCCCTACATTAAAGAAGGCGGCATCTTTTACAACTCACCACAATCCAAGGAACCTCTTTTCCGACAACATTGGTCAAACATATACTCAGGTATTGATGACCCCAACAACGATTTCGACGCTCAACACATACACACCATAGAAACACAAATGAATGGCATCGCTCCCCAAAACGAACCACACGCGACAGGAGACACTTCCCGCCTTCAAAATTTCCACTACCCAGCAATCACAATCGAAGAACTCAAAAACGCACTTCGGACGTTTTCCCAAAAAGCTCCAGGACCAACTAAAATGACCACACACCACCTTAAACACTTACCGCAAAACATGCTCCAGTACCTTCTGTACATATAAAACAACGCCCTCTCAGCGGGTTATTTCCCAAACAAACTGAGACACGCAATAATGATCTTTTTACCGAAGCCCTCCACCTCCCAACACGAGGTGCAAAATTACCGCCTCATCTCCCCACTCGACACCCACGCTAAGCTTCTAGACAAGATATTAACCTACAGGCTAGCAGACCACCTAACCATCAACAACATCTACAACAGCCGCCAACACGGATTCCGCCACGGAAGAGGTCCGCCACGGAAGAGGTACACACACCGCACTTGCCACGCTACACGAGACTATCCACATTAAGCAAACACAGAGAAACAAAACAGACATCATTCTACGAGATGTAAGCAAGGCATTCGACAAAGTTTGGCATACAGGACTTAAATTCAAACTGTCACAGCTACATATTCACCCCCTATTCACAAAAATCCTGTATAGCTTCATCACTAACCGCACCGCAGCCATACGAATCGCAAACTACACTGGCCCACCCTTCTCCATCAAGTCAGGAGTCCCCCAGGGAGCAGTCCTCTCCCCAACACTGTACAACTACTTCACGCACGACCTCCCCCCACCAATACCCAACACTGACTACATAGCTTTTGCAGACGACATCACACAAATCATATCCGCAAAGCATTCATATAACATGGCAGCTCTTCTAACAACACGAGCCATTGCCCAAATCAACGATTACGAACGAAAATGGAAAATCCAAACCAACACAAACAAATTCAAAATAATTGCTATCAGCCGCCGCAAACACCCAACAGTGCACATCAACAACACCCCACACCCTTACACAAGCTCAGGCAAAGTTCTAGGTCTCACAATCAGCACAACCGGATATGCAACCCACACCAGACAACGAGCAGCAATAGCACATCAAAACCTCTCACGCCTTTACTGATTCAAACACCTGAACCCAGAAGTAAAACGCCAACTCTACATCGCCCTAGTAAGATCCACTCTCATCTACCCAGCCATTCCCCTACACACACTTCCACCAACATCCATCTCAACACTCCAACGTGTACAAAACCGAGCCACAAGATACATAACAAATTCAGAATGGCAAGATTTCTCCACATCTGCACAACTACACCGCCGAGCAAACCTGCAACCAATCAACATTACACTCCACAAACACGCAAAAAGAATCTGGCAAAACATTCACAACACGCACCCACAACTCTACCTACAACTCACATTCCCGCAAGACACTCCGCAAACACCGCACAAACAATTCCAGAGCTCAAAAATGAAAACACTCGCACCCAACCGAGACCAAAATACACTTAACACGACTCTAACGACGGACGGACGGACAGACTCGACTGACCAGCACCGACTCAAGCACATGTTTTGTGCTAGATGAGAGACTTAACCCCTACGGCAAGCCAACCCACCCACGTCCGGTATTAAAGATGCATACTAACTAAATACCCAACCATACAAAACCCTGACGGGTAATTAACTTCTACCACCCTCAAACTACCTACAAAAAATTACCCCCTAACACCAGCATCATATGCGCAAAGCGCATCTCTATCAGTTTCCTATCTATCCTTTTCCGTTTCACCCCTTCTCTTCCCGACACACTCTGCGTCAAACCCTATCTCCGTCTTTTCTATAAGCATCGAACGAACGAACGAACGCAGTTCAGTTCGCAGAGTTCGCACAGTGCACTCGCAGGAACCCTGATATTCACACAAGTCTTCTTCCTGCGAGCCTACTCACTGCAACGGCTCACACAAGTCTTCCAACGAGCCTCCTCACTGCAACGGCTCACACTAGTCTTCCAACGAGCCTCCCCACAGCAGCGGCTCACACAAGACTTCCCCCTGCGACTCTCCGCGCAGCGACTCCGACATTCACTAGTCTCGGCTGCTCAGCAAGCGGTAGCCTCACGGCCTTACTCGCCACCTCGACGGCGCCGCTACACCACGGCACGCACGACGCGACTTACCGACAACCGTCGGTCCTCCAAGTCGTCCTTGGGTACTATACTACCTGCCTGTAATTATTTACCTCATGTGCCATACTGTCGGCGATCTTCACAATAATACGGCCTTTATTCCAGTTGTGTATTCCTTACACTGCTGGGTTCGTTTGCACCTCAGGCACTCGCTCCGGGCAAAGATATTCTAAAGTCTAAAGATATTCACAGTCTGCCCGGAGTGTAAAGCAGCCTGAGGGAGAACACACACTACACGTGCCTCAGGTCCTTACGTGAGGTAATTAGTTCACTTCTGCAGGTAGAAAGGGAGCTCATATTAGGCATTTGCAAGCTGAGTGATTAAATGTTTCCTAACATGAACATAATTGAAGGCAGGAAAGCTTTAATGGGTTAACACATCTTATAAGGTTAATGAAATCTACCTATTGCTCAATGAAAAAAGCACAGACACAATAAGGATGGATTGTCCTTTAATGTTCCACTTGTTGTGGTGGAATTCACTTGATTTTAACCGAATATACAAAAAGAACAGAGTTGATGTTCAATGCTGTTTGGGTCACCAGATGCCGGGGAGGCATCAATAATAAGATGAATAGGTATGGTTACTTACTCGGAAGGAATTTGGGTCCGGAAGCAATCTTTTCAAGCGTCAATAATCAAACAGATTTCCTATAACAAATAAATCGAACCATCATTTGGGGTCAAACGAGTACTAGAATGAGCTCGCCTTATTCATTTAAATGGTGGTTGTAACGCTGTAGGGCGAGGCTTGATTCTCAGTTCGTGAGACGTTCTTGGAAAGAGTCCGAGGCGGTTGAGGAAACTTCAGACGGTGCGCTTCCAGCTCAGGCTTGTGAAAGCGTGTACTGGAGTGTGAAGTTTAGGATGGTGTCAAGTGTGGAAGGTACCTACACTAAGTGAGTCGGCATGGGATAATTTTTGTAATGACAACTGTTGCAGTATAGGAAAAACTACCGGTTGGGAAACTCGGTAGGAATAAAGGCACTCGACTTATTAGTCTTGAACTGGAGTTTTAGAGGCCTAGCTGCAGGTCTGCAGGCCCTCCAGTTTAATTAATTTGGACGAGGAGGTAATCTCCTTTATGGAGGTTGGAGTATGACTAATGATCTTAATGCAGAGTGGCTGCAATTATGATGTTAGGGTTTTTGACTCCCTAAAGTGTTTGTGAGTGAGTGAGTGGAATGTATTGTCTAGTAGATCCAGACACAGAATTGTTGAGGTGAGGTCTTAATCGTGCGACTAAGAACTACGAGCACTGTACACACGAGGGGCGGTTCACCAAGTGAGCCGTGTATCGGCATAACGCTTAATGTTGCCTAACGCAAAGGTATCGGTCAATATAACCTTCTCGGTGCGAAATATTTCCGGATCACAATATTAATAGATTTCGGGGTTTTATTGAATGAAATTAGTTGTATAATTGTATGAAAATAATTGTACCTGTATTATTTAATTTTAGAATGTTATGTTTAATAATTTATGAATTTAGGCTGAAATGAGGCTGAGGGAGTTCACTACAGTCCAGCCTGGGTGGTGCAACTTGGAGCATCTTTTCAGTCAAAATGCTTAAGGGACATTTCCTTACTTCCATGTGCAATGGGCCCAATGGTACTCGCGCTTCAATTCTAAAGAGCAGTGATTCTTGACCTGGGGGTGCGTCCCCCTGGGAGGGCGCGAGTAAAATGAGTAAACTCTCACTGTTGCATATGTTTGAGGACATATTTACAAAATTCTTGGTTGTGAGCACTCATTTACCAGTCCACCTTTACACAGTTTCCCTTAACAATTATTCTTAATGTGTGTGGGTGTAAAAAGATTCAGAACCACAACCCTAGAAACTTTACCGTTATCAATAGATCAAACTTGAGTAATGTGTATGGATATAGATAAAAGTTTGCATTTACCATAATCATTCCTAATATTCATACTAACTATTATTTCCAATTGGTGAAAAGTATTTTAAGTTAGCACATATAACACAAAATACACTCCATGACACTTGGGGGAATGATTTATTTTCAGTAAAGTAACAATGCCAACGAAAGGTATAATTTATTTAAGATCAAATTATAAATTAGTAGTAATATTTAATGTACATTATAATGAATGATTAGAGTTCCTAGCATTATTCATCTGGTTAGATATACAATCATTAGATATCTGGTTAGAGATACTAGCATTATACAGGGTGTTGGTGGAACTCTAGGCACAAACTTCGGCTACTAGTAGAAAAGACAAATGTAAACACTTTTTCACCAGTAAAAAAATATCGAAAAACGCTTAGTTTTTTAATTATTGGGGTTAGAAGTTTTTAATGCTACGCTACAAGAACACAACAGCAATTTCGCAACAGACAGGAATAAGGGCAATATGGGGAATTAGATTGAGCAAGGGTTGGGAGAATCGAACATGTTTTATTTACAGTTTAAAACATTAATTCACAGATTCAGGAAATTTCTAGAAATTCCCAGTTAACGTTAGCGACCCCTGGTGAGAAGCGTATGAGTATCTTTTGTCAGCACCATGGCACTGAAGTGGTAAGATGTATCGCCTTACAAATGCACAAATGGCAGACATGTATTTCACTTATGGTGCTGCTAATGGTAATGCAAGACGTGCCGCGAGAATCTATCACGAACGTTACCCTAATCGAGAAGTCCCTGATCATCGATTATTCACTGCATTACACCGAAGATTGACGGTGTTACGTGTGCTCTAGCGGAAATTCTATCTTCGCTTCGGCACGCATAGGAACGGAAGGCGTAGGGACACCAAGAAGAACACGTGGTTTCTTCGGTTTTATTTCTTATCCAAACGACTCCGTGAATCTGCCCAGACAAGTATGATTCAGACTCGGACCAGGAATTGCGTGACAGGAAATCCTAATTTAAGATCACAGTCGAATAAGCAATTAATGTATAACGAGAAAGGAATCTTCCACTTCCTGAGTGAGACACAGAGAACTACTAAATGTTGTTAGAACTAGGTATGATATTCTAGTGACGGAATTCGTAACGCATTACTAGTATTATTAAATAAGAAAGTTTTAGCCTCCCTCAACCACGACAAAGGTGTTCCAAGAGAGGGAAGAGGAAGGCACCATTTACATAGCACCGCACAACAAGAAAGTAAATTCATACCTCGAGGGTACACGGGAAATAGCTGAGTGAGACATAAGAGGCCATAGAATAGTAGCACATAATAAAGGGAACTCGCCGCCCTGCTAACGACGTAGCACCACAACAATTCGCATTGCTATTACTAGTATTATTATATAAGAAAGTTTTAGTCTCCCTTAACCGCGACAAAGATGTCCCAAGAGAGGAAAGAGGAAGGCACCATTTAGCGTGGAGTTGGGGGAACGCGGAATCTACGCACAAGGTGCACAGGAATAGCAAACTAGGAGATAAGTTCACGAAACAAGAAGGGTTTCAGTTGCATTGACAGGGAAGAGAATAAGTCCTTAGTCGATAAACACATTATCAAGAACACCCTGCCGAAGACACACGGCTAGAAACACATTTAGAAAGAACACATTTATGATACGCACACGAATATTGTAAAACTCGTGTCACTAACGCCAGGCAATAATACGTGAATCGCTTGTTTCGCCCAATGTTCAAAGTGTCTTTTTAAGGAAGCATAAAAGAATATATACCTGAATACACATCCGTATCTAGCAATTTTAACACAGCGGTCACTAGTTGATAAGCACTTTATTTGAACAAAAAGGTGGACGATCGCACAACAAATGTATAGTCTTCGCATGAATGCCTCACGATAATAAAGGGATGACGAGTTAGGTAACGTTACAGGTTGAGAGAGAATACTTTAAAATACTTACAGACGATGGGGAAAGGTCCCTCGCTTTAGACCTGGAACAGCTTATTCTAGGACATAAAATAATTGATTGCTCTGTCTTTTACTTTACCCTATCTGTGGAAAAAGAGACAGCAAAATTAGGTCTCTAAAGCAGGGGCAAGTCACTCAGGTTATCAAATCAGCCATTATCAATAAATTCTATTATCAAAAAAATGAGAGAGGCAGGTACACGTTTATCAACGTCTCTTTGAAAACACAAATCAAACGTGCTGGTGGTCTCATAAATCTCCGTGCCTATTCTCAGTCTACTTCTGAGAATTCTTCAACTTTAGGCTTCCACCTTGCTGACTGGCGCAACTTGCTCAGCACAGCTCATAGGTGAGAAGCCAATCGACAAAAAATATCTTTCTCTGTTTCACATATTTTTCTTAATAAATAATACAGAAACTGCGATATAAAGACAAGAACATCATGTTTCCAGAGTTGGTACGAGTTTAGCACGATGTGTCGTCGTGAACTTCTCACTATCAAACTGATGTCTAATCCATGGAAGGACCACAATATAGTTTGTATCTTTAATACACAAATCTTTTAAATAGTGAAGCAGCGGTTGGCTTGCACTCTCAAACAAATATAAAATTGTGCTATTTTGTGTTAATCTATGAAATGTAATAAACTTCAAATGATCCTCTGTGTCAAATTAAAAAGCATTTGGACATTAATACAAAATCACTTGGAGCTGTGAAATAGAAATAGGAAAGTTCATCAGTTAAATCACTCGTTTTCTGAACCTGTCTGATACTCCAACTTTTTCCATCTTGAGCTGCTATACCTAGCATGAGAATGCACATATCAACCTAACCTCAGGGTTAAATTGCTCAACGGACAAATCGGTAAAATCACAATGTTCAGCTAAAATACCGTTAAACTAGAACCTGACTAATTCCCAGCATTACACTGCAGCTTACTGGCTACATCGAAAGAAAACACCAGACCTTACAGAATTGTAACGGCTAGTCTGACTCAATGTAGGTGGGTTTGCCGGCCGCCAGAAGCATCCTCGAATGCTCTAGAAACCGGCCGTTCACCGCTATCGAACACAAGTTGCGTGAAGACACTCAAAAAGTATAGCCAGCGAGGTAACACGTAAATTAAATGATTTTCCTACACAAATTCACTCTTAAAGACACAGAAACTTAAGATTATCCGGGAACCTGTTCCTCCCACGCACTTCAAACAAATAAAACGTTGGCGTCATTCTTGCGGACCAGCGCGGATCCGCAGAATGTTGCCAAAATGAAATTGTCAAAATTCTTTACATTTTCTCACGTCTTGTAAGACGTGACAGACGGAAACCGGCAGTTTTAGTGTAAACAGAGTAGACGTTGGTCGCCCAATAAATTATCAACGGGAGCAAGAAGTGTTGGTACTTTTCCGTAGAAACCTGTGTACGAGCACCCGTGCCGCAGCAGCATCTTTGGGGATTCGTGACCATAGTACAGTGTGGCTTGTATTGAACCGGAATAATTATCATCCGTATCATTTCCAGAGAGTCCAGGGTCTCCTTCCCGTTGATTATGGTCCTCGTGAGCGATTCGCGCAGTGGTTTTTAGATCGAGGGGCAGAAGATGTCAATTTTGCAGAGTGTGTGTTATTTACGGATGAAGCAACCTTCAGCTGAGATGGAATTTTTGATTATCATAACTTTCACTCATGGCAGCGGAAAAACCCTCATGTCATCCATGAACGTCATCACCAACATCGCTACACTGTCAATGTTTGGGCAGGGATCGTGTACAATCAACTCATTGGTTCATACATTCTGCCAGAGCGTCTTACTGGAGACGTGTACAAAATCTATCTTGAAGGAGTCCTTCCTGGTTTATTGGAAAATGTGCAATTAGGTATTTGAAGGCGACTTTGGTTTCAACACAATGGCGCTCCGGCACATCATGCTCCAAATGTGCGACGGTTTCTTGACCAACAATTTCCAAATCGATAGATTGGTCGTGGTGGTGTTGTGTCCTGGCCACCGAGATCACCTGATTTGACTCCGTTAGATTTTTTCTTACGGGAGCGCTTGAAATCTCTGTTTTATGCGACACCTGTTGAGTCGGAAGAAGACCTTGTCGCTCGAATTACTGTAGCTGCTGGAGATATCGCTGACAATCCAGGAACGTTTGGCAACGTACGCAACTCGCTTCGACGAAGGTGTCGTGCGTGTATCGATGTTAATAGTCGAAATTTTGAACACCTTCTTTGATGCGTTACTTTCTATTATTTATTAAAGTACTTCATGTTATTTAATTAACGTTTTTCATTACCCTCGTGTGTTATTTCTGTTAGAAATTTAGAAACTATTTCATTTTACGTTTGCTAAGCGATTCGTATATTCATCTTACTTATTTCTGTCGACAACAATGAGCACCACAGCCGTCAGTTCAGTGCAGCAGAACGAACGTTCTTTCCATAATTAGGAGTATTTCCTCATCTTTATTTTGTTATTTCTTTCTCTTTTCTGTATTAATATTTAACGTCCGTATGACAAATATACCATGAAATACATTTTGTGTGTACACCAATAAACAGGTTTATAGATGTGAGGGTTGTGCAAAGTTTATAATGAATTAAATTTTTGGCTAACATTGTCTCGTTATTTCAAATCATTCTCGAAGATGTTTTCAATCGATTTTCGGCTGAGCTGGGGGGAAAGGGGTAATTTAAGCATTGCATTTAGTCTTTTTATTGTATTTCCGTGCGTTCATCGCACACTAGCACTGAACTTTCAAATCGGAAAAAACTCTAAATTTCTGTAATTAAAATTATCATTTTGGATCAAGCCCTAATCTTCCTATATGTGCCAATTTTGTGAATATTCTCCACTCAGATGTGATATCCGGCCACAATGTTACTCCATTTTATCCCACGTACACATGTCCGTATAATGCTGAAGAGTTGTGTTGCTTCGTGACTATAACCTGATTTTTCTTAAAAATTTCTGTATTTTCTGGGTAGTAGATGGTAGGTTGCTTCTATCTTTTATCTTATATATGTATTTTTTTCTAATATTTCATTTTCAATAAGTATATATATTAATATGTGTGTGTACGTGTGTAGGTATATATATGTATCCACATAAATAGATATACATGTTTCTATTTCATTTCTTTACGCAAAAACCATTCGGTTAATAAATTTTATTGCAATAGCGAAATGATTCAAAAATAGATCTATCACTTCCCCAGAGGGCGTTTCTGTGAATCGGATTAATGTCATATATAATTAATGAAATAAAGTGCAATTTGAGCATATGAATCGTAGTAAAATTATCTTTCTGTCCGAATGTTGTACAAGCTATGAATTTTGATATTGAATATATGTTTGTTTACCCATTTCTACCAATATTTTGAAGATATTTGTCAATCATGAGTGGTAACCGGCTTACACTGTATCTCTATTTTATCCCATGTACCCATGTCCGCATGTTTTGGTGAATATCGAGAAGATATGAAATATGTTTTTGGTGGTGATAGGGCTTTGCATATTTTTCATTTCTCATTCAACTACCCTTGACAGAGATAGACTATTGGCAAGCCACGTGTGGTTTGTCTATTAGTACGCCTCGTATATTTTGTCTATTAATATGCCTCGTATGGTCTATCTATTTTGTACACCTCTGATAGCTTGTCTATTAGTACACCTCGTATAGTTTGCCTATTATTATTATGCCTCGTATGGCTTTTCTATTTGTACACCTCGGATGGTTTGTCAATTAGTACTCCTAGTATAGAACTTTTGTTAGACTACTAGCACACCACGAATGGTTTGTCTATTAGTACGCCTCGTATATTTTGTCAATTAATATGCCTCGTATGGTCTATCTACTTGTACACCTATGACAGTTTGTCTATTAGTACACCTCGTATAGTTTGTCTATTATTATGCCTCGTATGGCTCATCTACTTGTACACCTCGGATGGTTTGTCAATTAGTACTCCTCGTATGGAACATTTGTTTTAGGATGCCCTATATTTAAGAAACTTTTAAAAGCCAATATGTTGGCATGTATCTCATGTGACAACTTGGAAATAAACATTTTTACTTTTTTTTTTCTTATTATTGAACATTAGTGCATGCGGTTAACTAGGATCGCCGTGAGTTCTTGAAGCGCAGCATTAAAAATTGCAAAACCAAATAAGTAAAAAACTAAGCGTTTTTCGATATTTTTTCACTGATGAAAAAGTGTTCAAATTTGTATTTTCTACTAGTAGCCGAAGTTTGTACCAAGATTTTCACCAACACCCTGTATATTCAAATACCGCAAATTTAGTCCTAATACCTACCTCACAAATATACCGGCGTGTCAAGTTTTGTTTATAATAGCTGTGAAGATTGAATTTCAAAATTATAACGTCATAGCTACTAGGTGATGATATAAAAATTAGAGATAATTTAAATTTTTCAAATGTTTTGTATAGTACCAATGAAACATCTAGTGCAAATGTACAATTTTTAATAAAAAAATTCAGAATAAAGAAGAAAAAAAAAGTTTATTTTCCAAGTTGCCACATGAGATACATGCCAACATATTGGCTTTTAAAAGTTTCTTAATATAGGACATCCTAAAACAAATGTTCCATACGAGGAGTACTAATTGACAAACTATCAGAGGTGTACAAATAGATAGACCATACGAGGCATATTAATTAACAAAATATACGAGGCGTACTAATAGACAAACCATTCGTGGTGTGCTAATAGACAAACAAAAGTTCTATACTAGGAGTACTAATTGACAAACCATCCGAGGTGTACAAATAGATTAGCCATACGAGGCATAATAATAGACAAAATATACGAGGCGTTCTAATAGACAGACCAAGGTGGCGTGCCAATAGTCTATCTCTGTCAAGGGTAGTTAAATGAGAAATGAAAAATATGCCCTAAAAATATACAAAGCCCTATCACCATCAAAAACATATATCATATCTTCTCGATATTCGCCACAACATCATGCGGACATGGGTACATGGGATAAAATGGAGATACAGTGTAAGCCGGTAACCACTCGTGATTGACAAATATCTACAAAATATTGGCAGAAATGGGTAAACAAACATATACTCAAAATCAAAATTCATAGCTTGTACAACATACGGACAGTAAGATAATTTTACCACGATTCATATGCTCAAATTGCATTTTATTTCATTAATTATATTTGTCATTAATCCCATTCACAGAAACGCCCTCTCGGGAAGTGATAGATCTATTTTTGAATCATTTCGCTGGTGCAATAAAATTTATTAACCGGATGACTTCTGCGTAAAGAAATGAAATAGAAACATGCATATCTATTTATGTAGATATATATATATACCTACACACGTACACACACATATTGATATATATACTTATTGAAAATGAAATATAACTAAAAAATACATGTATGAAATAAAAAAGATAAAAACAACCTACCATCTATTACACAGAAAATGACAGTTGAGCTTGTAGCAGTCGCTACAAAAATGTCTCTTAGCATTAAAGTTTTCATTAACATTTAAATAACATAATGATTGGCATTAAATATCTTACTTTAAATTATCATTAATAATTTTCTACTTATAATTATTAATCTTAAATGTTTTTGTGAAAACCACACAGAGAGAATAATATCAACAGTCGTTTGAGTTTAGCTAGTCATTATGGCAACATCCCAGCGTACGCCGTTGCCAGAGCGTCATTTCTTATCGTGATCTGGTGTGGTGCAGAGCTCGTCGCATTCTCCGACGTTACCAACACCACACACATAAATCCCTGGGCCTTTAGCCTTATATATTTTCTAATTACGGGCCTAAATTCTAACTGCCTCCAATTACGGGCACAAGTTAATTAGCCTCTCATCTGCTGAATTCAGCGTGCCTTGATCTTTAATTACTACCCAAATAAGATCTATTATCGTCATCAGTCACGGCACAAATTGATCAAACTCATCTGCTCCAAAATTAAGCAAGCTCTGCCCACATAAACAGCAACGCACCGATTGATGTGCTTGATTAAAAATTGCCCTCAGTAAAGTGAATAACCTGAACACAATACACTTAAGACCTCGTCAACCGGCCGGAGCGACTGCCTCAGGACTGCGAAGTATCTTCAGTCAAGATCTGCAGGATCAAGTCTCGGCGATCCTCCCGACTCCTTCAAATAAAACCATACACAAAAATAAGCTGAGTTACCCTGTGTTCTCATTTGTCCTGTTACGTAATCGAAAACGTTTTTGAGATCTTTATGTTTTGAAATTGGTATCAGCGCTAAAAGTCTAACCAACCATCAAACATAAAAAGCTCACTGTAATCCTAAGAAATTTTTCGCAAAAAAATAACTAAAAGGAAAAGAAGACTTCAAAAAACATACAAATGATCTGGTTTTTAATTTCTTCATAGAAATTTTTAAGAAAACTCAGGTTACAGTCAAGAAACAACACAACTCTTCAGCATTATACGGACATGTGAACATGGGATAAAATGGAGTAACATTGTGGCCGGATATCACATCTGAGTGGAGAATATTCACAAAATTTGGCACATATAGGTAGATTAGGCAATGATCCAAAGTGATAATTTTAATTACAGAAATTTAGAGTTTTTTCCGATTTGAAAGTTCAGTGCTAGTGTGCGCTGAACGCACGAAAAAAAATAAAAAGACTAAATGAAATGCCTAAATTACCCCCCCCCCCCCCCAGCTCAGCCGAAAATCGATTGAAAACATCTTCGAGAATGATTTTGAAATGGCAAGACAACGTTAGCCAAAATTTAATTCATTAAAAACTTTGCACAACCCTCACATCTATAAACCTGTTTATTGGTGTACACACAAAAAGTATTTCATGGCATATTTTTCATACGGACGTTAAATAAATAAATAATAAATGAAGGCATCTACGGATGCTTTATTTCCAATCAAGCCTGATGCATATCACCTTGTACATTGGATTTTCAAATGCCTTATAACTAACGCCAGGACACCATGACGCTTTCCCCCGGTCAAGACCGGTACCCATTTCAGACACCATGGGTAGAGTGGGGTACATATTGTGCTTGGAATTTTTCTCCTATACCCAACAGAGAAAATCGCCACCGCCAGCGCCGAGATTCGATCTCGAGTCTCCCGCACGGCGGCAGAACCCTCTAGCCACATGGCTATGGCGAGTACTAAATATTAATACAGAAAAGGGAAAGAAATAACGAAATAAAGATGAGTAAATACTCCTAATTATGGAAAGAACGTTTGTTCTGCTGCATTGAACTGACGGCTGTGGTGCTCATTGTTGTCTACAGAAATAAGTAAGAGGAATATACGAATGGCTTAGCAAACGTAAAATGAAATAGTTTCTAATTTTCTAACAGAAATTTCAGGAAAATTAAAATTTCTGAGAGATGGGAAGTTCACACCGAAATGCTGCAGGCCCTATGACAGAAATGAAAAATGACGTGACACATTTACTCTAAATTCTTTTACAGTTTTAGAGTTTTTGATATGCTGGGGAAGCTTGTTCCACGAAAAAGCTCCAGAAACTGAGAGAGCTTTTTGTTCCACGTTAGATGAACGGTAACTGACTAAAATATCGTTCCTCCGATGAGACTGAACTTGAAGTTGAGGGCCGACAGCGTCGGGGCCTTTGTAACTGCCTACAATTCCCTCCACCATTTTCACACAGAGAGTTCAGCGCCTGATACCAGCAGCTTGTCCAAGACTGTTGACCACACAGACTGTTGACCACAACCAGACTGTTGGATACATTTATTGGACCACACGGAGCGGTTTCAACACGGTATCCGTAAATCGTGGACTCGTGGGCGACCATGTGATTCGGTCTTCATAGCTCCAACTTTTTTTATGGAGTGCTCTTTACTTGTAATCGGGAGTGTTCTGTAAAGAGTTAACAAATTCTGAAATTCTCCTATTCTCCGCCCCGTCAAACTATTCACAACTCCTCATAACTGCCTGCTGAATCTGAATGGGCAAAGATTCTAACAAGCCTCCCGGCAAAAAGATTCGATGTCTCGTGCAGCCAGCCGACCTTGAAACGGAAAAGCAAAAGGAAAAAACCTGCGCCATCGCTTCCCTTCTTCAGCTCCTGAAGACATTATCCCAAAGCGGAAAAGAATTCCTTCTTCCACTTCTAAACTAGCTATCAAGAAACACGCCATAGCAACAGATTGAACAGAAACTCAGTCCATGGTGGAAAACAGCAACCACGGAAGCAGAGAAAGCGTTATCTCAGTATGCTCTAACCTCTCTAGTATTATTAGTACACAGGGCTTGCATGTAGCTATTCCATGTGCCGTTGCTACTGGGAAGGACTTCACACAAAACTCCAATGCTCAGATGCCAACCACAAAGCATCTTCAAATTAAAAATGCAAACCCCACACCACCCACGCAATCAAAAGCTGCTCAGGCTAACCTCTCGGACCCGACTCTTCTTGAAGACTTGCCTAACACCCAAATGGTATATGTACGCTGCCTTGAAACAACTAAAACATTTGCTCGAATCAACCCACTCAAATTAGCCAATTGCATTAATAGTCTATGTGGAAAAATAGAGCCTAAAATTTGGTGGCCTATACATCAAGTGCAACACAATAGAACAAGTGCAAACCCTCGTTGCTACCAACACCTTTCAACTGGACTCAACAAATACCATACCTGTTCAAGTGTCAATCGCATTAAATTCCCAATCAATACAGGGCAAAATATATGCCCCAGAACTGAAAAATTACTCTCTTTCTAAAATACTATAAATGCTCAGACCAAATGGCGTAGTGGCTATACAAAAACTGTTTCAAGATCCTTCATGCTACGCTCTCACTTCCCTTATATGTCCTGACTTTTTTCAGTACTACCCAACCAAGCCTTATTAAAATAGGTTACAGACTTACAGTAAGTACCGCATTGATGATTATGTTCCCTATACATTGCTACCAATGCTGCAGATGGAGCCATAGTTCCTTCTTGTGTCACAGCGCTCAATACTGCAGCCGATGTGGCAAGAAAGGCCATGGTGGTCGCACATGCACTGAAGCAGTATTTTGCATCATCTGCAAAGGCAACCATGATGCATTGTCTAAAGACTGCCCCAGCTACCTACTAGAAAAAGAGATCTGCCAATATTCAGCTAAGAACAATGTATCCTTTAACACAGCTTGACAACATCTGAAAGCTAACACGAATGATCCTCAGCATGTCTATCCAAGACATACCCCACCTTCAACTCACTCTGCTGAAAACTTCCCTCCCTAAACAACACTTTCTCTTCAATCACAGGGAAAAAACGCAAGAGTAAAACATAACAGAAATAAGCAGGTTTACCCTTCCAATCAGTCATCCTCATTTGCTCACAATAGCACGGGCCCTTTTCAGTGGATCACACAAGGTCAAAAAACTTCTAATAATTCAGCAAGGCCTTCAGGACAGGCTAACTCAAAGACCACTTCTGTTAATGATATGTTAGATCCTTCTCTGCCCACATTGCCAAGCCTTAGCCCATACCCTACCCCAACCTTACCTATCCATGCTAATGATGAACAACCTTCTTTCTCAACAACCACACAGTGGACATAAAGAGCAACAACTGCAGCCAACTGTACACCTACAAGTGTCCCCTACTGGGTGCTAGCTATATTGCCAGCCATACTTAAGCTCCTCTTGACTCCCTCTCTGTCCACAAAAATCGGAAGCCTTCAAGAAATAGCCACATGCCTCAATATTGAATCAGCTCTCTTCACCTTACTTTCTGAACTGGGCTATACTTCACTTTCACAATGAACTACAAGCTACTTCAGTGGAATATCCGCAGTTGTCAACCTAACATAGAATCCTTACAGTTGGCACTAGATGAAATCTCCTGACATAATGTGTACTCAAGAAACAAATGTGCCCAATACTAATGCACTAATTCTCAGCCGAACCACCCTTATCAGCCGATCTAATGGCCGATCTAATGGAAATAATCAGCCGATTATTTCGAGACTATCTTTTCTCAATACTTGATTGTCATTTACGGTGTTGTTTCAATCTAGTACGGTGTAGCGTTTTTTTTTGTATTTTTCCTACCTCGATGATCTTATAAATAATTCGAAAAATACTAAAGAATTCTTCGAAACTGCCAAGTTCTTAGTTGAAATTATCGAAGTAGGAAAAAGGCAAGATGCGCTGTACCGGAATCTCTTGGAATATAAAATATCCAAGAGATAATATTTCTCATTTCTCATTCAACTACCCTTGACAGAGTTAAACTATTAGCACGACCCGTATGGTTTGTCTATTAGTACGCCTCGTATATTTTTTCTATTAATATGCCTCGTATGGTCTATCTATCTGTACACCTATGATAGTATTGTCTAATATTACATCTCGTATAGTTTGTCTATTATTATGCCTCGTACGGCTTATCTATTTGTACACCTCGTATGGTTTGTCAATTAGTATTCCTCGTATGGAACTTTGTTAGACTATTAGCACACCACGTGGGGTTTGTCTATTATAGTACGCCTCGTATATTATGTCTATGAATATGCCTCGTATGGTCTATCTATTTGTACACCTCTGATAGTTTATCTATTAGCACACCTCATATAGTTTGTCGATTATTATGCCTCGTATGGCTTATCTATTTTTACACCTCGGATGGTTTGTCAATTAATACTCCTCGTATGGATCTTTTGTTTTAGGACGTCTTATATTAAGGAACTTTTAAAAGCCAATATGTTGGCATATGTATCTCATGTGACAACTTGGAAATAAACGGTTTTGTTTTTGTTTTGTTTTGATCTGATCGGCTTACTGCGGGAGGAAGCACAGCTATACGTTCCTTTTGTAAAGTACCTTGCTGTCCACTTAACATCCAAACACCCTTAGAAGTCAGTATGGCACAATTCCATTTTTGCTCTACCAGCATAACAATATGTTCCCTCTATATCCCTCCCAACATGGAAAACAAAACACTGTGTGACAAACTGGATAAAATCTTGAGCACAATAGCTTACCCATTTATTATATGTGCAGATTCCAATGCGCACCATCAATCTTGGGGCTCCTGTTTTTCTGATCAGAAAGGTAATACAATAGCAAAGTGGTTAGACGATAATAACTTAAGGGGGTCCTCCCGTCAAAACTGAGTTTTGATCCGATTGGTCTGAAATTTGGCCACTATATGTATTTTTGCAAGAAAAACATATTGTCCTTCTGTAACTTTTTTTATTTAGGCCTTAGTTTTTTTATTTTAAAAAAACTCGTTTTTTGGTTCATTTAAGTGGGATGTTTTCAAAAGAATAGAAGTCAATGAATTTTTATGTTAGAACAAATACAAAAACAGTTTTGAAATCCTCGTTACATTGCAAACAAACTGACATTCTTGGATTTTCTATTTGAATTTGTATTTTTATTTTTATATATGCGATATTTGATCAATACCTAAAATATACCGAATTTTTAGGTTTTGAACTAGCAGAAAAAAAAGACAACGTACAAATTGGAAAATCGAGGAATGTCAGTTTGTTAAGAACGTTCCAAGGATTCTAAAACTGTCTTTGTTTTCTTCTTAGCATAAAAACTCAATGACTTCTATTCTTTTGAATTTTGAAAATAAGTTACTTAAGAGTATAGGCCAAAAACAAAATATTTTGTTGAAGTGTAATATAATGGAAAATTTATGTAATTGAATGCTGTTTTCATTTTTATTTCGATTATCTCTATGCATAACATCATATTCACACTGTAAATTGTAATTTAAAATTTAAAAAATAAGTAAAAATTTTTTTACTTAAGCTGAGGGGGGGGGGAATAAAAAGGCTGAGAAGCCCTGGCTTTTCGTATACTTGGGAGACCAGCGCACCAGAAGAACGACTGTTACGTTATCTCTGATATAGAAAGGCCTTCGGAGCTTTTATCTTTCCTGCACGCTTTGTTTCTTTCAGTCTTCATGCCTTCTTTGCTATCTCTTTGTCATATCTTCTTTCTTAACTTGATGTTTGTATTTGCTGGGTATTCAACGGGATCATCTTCTACATGAATGGGATTTTTTACCTTCTACACTAAATGATTTCTACGCTCTCATCTACGACTAGAGTGTCTCAAATTAATTTGGTTACCAGAAGAACAACGTGCAAGTATTGGGATATTTTTCAAGTCTTTCACAACGTTTGCATCTTGAGGCAGTGCAAACCTTCCTCGTGTGCTAAGTTATGTTGATATATATACCTGTTTTATACTAAAAGACTCCGGATTTAAAATTCAACTTCCCGCACCTCACAGGATCTCCGATCAATGCCTTTTGTAATGTAACTAACTTGGCAAAAAAGATGGATCATTGTAGTGCAACTCAAGATTGAGAGTACATTTTCTTTTAAAAATTTATATGCGCAGAATTTTGAAAATGCCCTCAGAAATTTGCGTACTTCTTATGCACACTTATGCACAAGTGTTATTTTGTCCCACTAAAGTTAAATTAAACAATGAAAAGAGCGAAAGAGCTCTCTCGACCCTCCTATGTATTTGCATCGAAACGAAACCACGAGTTGTATTCACGTTAGTTGCACAGAGGTAAAGGCTCTGTGTTTGCAACACCAAACGTAAAAAAACGTATTAGTCCCTCGGGGTGATACAATTGTTGTGTTTATAACAGTTAGCTCTCCCAGGACGATGATGTGAAGACCCTAGCTTAAGGCTAGGTAGGCCTTCTTTTATTTGAAATAGATAAATAAATAATGAATAATGAAGGCATTTACGGATTCTTTATTTCCAATTTCAAGCCTGATGCATATCACGTTGTACATTGGATTTTCAAATGCCTTATAACTAACGCCAGGACGCCATGACGCTTTCCCCCGGTCAAGACCGGTACCCATTTCAAACACCTGGTTAGAGTGGGGTATTGTGCTTGGAATTTTTCCCCTATACCCAACAGAGAAAATCGCTACCAGCGCCGGGACTCGAACCAGGGTCTGCCTGCACGGAGGCGGGTTCGATAGCCGCACGGCTAAGTCGAGCACAGACAAGCTAAGACGAGAAATAGAATAGGTTTCTTTATTTTGAAATGAGACATCTTTTCTAAAGTCACTGCTGTTAAGTTTTCCACTACTTATAATTTCCTTCGATTATTTTGGTTCATGAACTTCCTTCATAACTTCCTGTTTCTATGAACAATGAGTCTTGAGCGAGAACACTTCTTATATTCCTAACAAGCGCTGTAAAATATGTTCTAAGCACTTCGTGATTTTCTAAAAACAACCTTGAAATATTACAATATATATGTCCAGCTGGTGATTGAGTACATAACGGCTCATCAGCTTTTCTTATGTCCCGTGCTCAAGAAATTTAAACTCTAACGCTAGTAACGATACTTCTGTATTTCTGTACACTATATATAGAACCCAGAATCATTCAATGTTGGATTGTCTTTGAATTTGTTTTAAAATCATAAATTTATCTTATATTTCTACTCTAAATATACTAGTACTTACAAACTAATATAAATCCTTTTCTGAGGGATATCCACAGAATTACCACAATTCGGGAGAATTCATTGAACATCGAATTCCATGGATTTTATTTGGTGAATAACACATTATTATTACAAATTATAGTTTTAAAAATTTCATCAGAGGTTTAAAGAAAATAATTAGTCCGATCAGTGGCCTCAAAACGGCACTCCTTAGTCAATTAGAGGAATATGGTATAAAAACTAATGCTAATAGGTAAAATAATATAAATTTCACTACTTTACAGTAGTTTAAACGATTGAGCAACTCATATAAGTAAATAACATCAGTAGAAATAAAAAGGCTTACAAATGATGAACGGTAATTTCAAAAGACGTGATCACGTAACCCCTCTCCTCAATAAACTCGGCTGGATCCCTATCCAAGAAAGGCTCCTCATGCAGAAGGCCCAATACGTATTCTCCTCGTTATTTCTTCCTCAGAGCAATGCTGAGATAGTGCGTTTCCATCCACCCACTGTAACCAATCAAAAACCGAACAGAAACAATAATGTCTTAGTCAACTATCGTTCATCTCACTTAGGGCAGAAGGCTCTGTCCATATCAGGCGCCTTACTGTGGAACAAACTTCCCCTGAGTATTAAAGTCCCTCAAAGACCGAGAGAATTTAAAGCCAAAATAACTCGTCATCTTGTGTCTCAATAATAATCCTTAGTTACAGAACATACTGAAAATACTGACGAATCTCATTTACCTGGTATCTCCATTGCTGAACAATCTCCCTCGCTCATTGTGTTATAATTCAAGACATCAAACAACAGTTTTGAAGTATGCGTAGGTATTATGATTTGACCGCCTATACGTTGTCATTTGCGGGCATGCTTACTTGTATATGTGTGTACGTATATAGGTGTATGTGCGCATATGGGTGTGTATATGTGCACGTACAACTGTGTGCACTAGAGTAGATGAACCAGTCGAAGGTGCATTTTATGTCATTCCTCTCCGTTTCTGTGCAAGCATCAAACTAGACCGTCATGGTACCTATGTGTGTGTGTGTTGATCAATTACAGACATTCTGCACCATATTACAAAGATAATGTATTTTTTCTAATATGAAATTGTAAAGCATCCATGTAAAAAAAAAAAATTCGTTGTGTGATCATCCATTTATACTGCAGTAATATACCTATAGTTATATGCTTATAATAATGTGATACCTATGTTTGTTTATCAATTTGACGACAATTTGCGCCATATTTCAAAGATAATGTGATTTTTTTTTTTTCTAATATGAAACCATTATAGGACATTAAGGTTTTCTTTCTTATTCACGTCCCACAATCGTTTTCATGTTTCTGACTTAAGTAGACTGTTTTGTGCCACTATTTTTAGTTTGAAATTTTATAAAATTCATGCTATAATAAAAGATATTTTCTCCGTTTCCCTCGATTGGAATTCTGGTTTATACTGACTAGTTTACGCTGATATTTGCGCACATGCTTACTTGTGTAAATGTGTACAAAAAACAAACAAAAACAAAACCGTTTATTTCCAAGTTGTCACATGAGATACATATGCCAACATATTGGCTTTTAAAAGTTCCTTAATATAAGACGTCCTAAAACAAAAGATCCATACGAGGAGTATTAATTGACAAACCATCCGAGGTGTAAAAATAGATAAGCCATACGAGGCATAATAATCGACAAACTATATGAGGTGTGCTAATAGATAAACTATCAGAGGTGTACAAATAGATAGACCATACGAGGCATATTAATAGACATAATATACGAGGCGTACTATAATAGACAAACCACACGTGGTGTGCTAATAGTCTAACAAAGTTCTGTAGTGATCGCCCTCAGCCGTACTTCAGCCTAATTTCATAAAATATTAAAAAACTAAAATCCTAAAATTAAATTATACAAATGTAATTATTTTTACAATTTTACAAGACCAAATTAATTCAATTAAACTCAAAATTTTACCAAAAATGTGCTTTCGAAAATATTTGCCGATCACGTTTACGTCAGTCACTTCCGTTGGAAACATTCGCGCAGAACCACTGCGCAAGCTCGATAGCCATTTTCCAGGCAGACTGCTCATTTCACGTTGTGTGTTCTTCAGATATTAGTTCTTGGGCCCCAGAGGGGCAATTGTAAGTATCAAGTGTTAGAGTTAATTGTATTATTGTCACGTCGTACAAGACGTGAGAAAATTTGAAGAATTTTTATAAATTTGTTCGGCAACATTTTGCGGATCCGCGCTTCGTCTGCAAGAATGACGCCAACGTTTTATTTGTTTGAAGTGCGTGGGAGGAACAGGTTCCCGGATAATATTAAGTTTTTTGTGTAGTTAGAGAGTGAACTTGAGTGGGAAACTCATTCGGTTTACGTGTTACCGCGCTAGCTATTTTTTCGGGTGTTTTTAACATATTTGTGTTTAGATAGCGGTGAACAGCCGGCTTCTAGAGCATTCGAGGATGCTTCCGGTCGCTGGTGAACCACCCACATTAAGCTAGACTAGCCGTCGTAACGTGTCATAGCAAGTGCGCTGCAGTGTAATGTTTGGAAATGTCAGGTTCCATTTTGGCAGTACTTTAGAAGAAAAGCGTGTGATTTAACTGATGAACTTTCCTATCTCTATTTCACTGCTCCAAGTAATTTTGTATTGATGTCCAAATGTTTTTTTTTGCTCAGCAACATTTGCATAATAGCCAGGCCATGTAAGCTATGTTGCCATGTATAATATTGTGAACAGTGTCAAGGGCAGTAAATGCAACATGGAGAGACTGACATTTCAATGCTTTTAGTTTGACACAAGATTGCTTGAAGTTTATCACATTTCATAGATTAACATAAGATAATAAAATCATATATTTATTTGATAATGCAAACCAACCACTGCTTCACTATTGAGAGATTTGTGTGGTGAAAATAAAAACTATGGTGATTCGTCCATGGATTAGACATCAGTTGTTGATATTGAAAAATCCACGGCACGTCGTGCTGGACCTGCACCAACTTGGGAACACGATTTTTCTTGTCTTTGTGTTCTTCTTGTCTTTGTATTATTTCTTGTCTTTGTATTGTTTATAACATTCATTAATAGAAAGATGCAAAGTAAAGTAAATTTAGTCGAGTGGCTTCTTACCTATGAGCTGTGCTGAGCAAGTTGCGCCAGTCAGCAAGGTGGAAGCCTAAAGTCACGGCATTCAGTAGACTGAGAATAGGCGCAGGAATTCGAGACCACTAGCTCATACGATTTGTGTTCTCAAAGCGACGTTGATAAACGTGTACTTGCCTCTCTCATTTTTTGATAATAGAATTTATTGATAATGGCTGATCTGATAACCTTAGTGACTTGCCCCTGCTTCAGAGACCTAATTTCTGCTGTCTCTTTTCCACAGATAGGGTAAAGAAAGCCAGAGTAGGCACTTATTTTGCAGACTAAAATAAGATGTCACAGGTCTAAACTGAGGGACCTTTCCTCATCGTCTGTAAGTATTTTAGAGTATCTTCTTTTAACTTGTGATGTTACCTAACTCGTCATCTCTTTATATTGTGAAGCAGTGTGAAAACTAAAACTTGTTGTGCGATCGTCCACCTTTGTTCAGACAGAGTGCTTATTGACTAATGACCGCTGTGTTAGGATTGTTGGATGCGGATGTACATTCATGTTTGTAACTTTGTGCTTCCTTAAAGGGACACTTTGAACATTGGCCGAAACAAGCGATTCATGTATTGTTGCCTGGCGTCAAGGATTACGAAGTTTATGTCATGTACATATAAACTGTCAAAAGTGTTCTCACCTCACAATGGAAGTGCATCGTCCATGAAATTGCGCTGCCTCTTATAGCTATCATTACATGTATTATCGAATGTAGATTGGGCAAGATTAGGAGTACATTGCCCTCAATCATTCCCTTCGACTAGTGACACGAGTTTACAATGTTCGTGTGCGTATATCATAGATGTGCTCTTTCTAAATGTGTTACTCGACTAGAGACGTATTTTTTCTTCCCTGTCGATGCAACGGAAACATTTCTTGTTTGTGAACTTATCTCTCGGCCTACTGTTCCTGTGCACTTTGTGCGTAGATTCCGCGTCCCCCCAACTACAGGCTAGATGGTGCCTTCCTCTTTCCTCTCTTGGGACACCTTTGTCGCGGTCGAGGGAGGCTAAAACTTTCTTATATAGTAATACTAGTAATGGTAATGCGAATTGTTGTGGTGCTACGTCGTTAGCAGGGCGGTGAATTCTCTTTTTATGTGTTACTATTCTATGGCCTCTTATATGTCCCACTCAGCTATTTCTCGTGTACCCTTGAGGTGTGAGTTACTTCTTCTTGTGCGGTGCTATATGCATCAGTTAATCATTCGACTATGATCTTGAATTAGGCCCCTCATGTCTTGCAATTCGTGGTCCGACTCTGAATCATACCTTTCTGGGCAGATTCACGGAGTCTTGGATAAGAAATAAAACCGAAGAAACCGCGTGTTCTTCTTGGTGTCCCTAAGCCTTCCGTTCAATGGCGTGCCGAAAGCGAAGATAGAGGTTCCGCTAGCGCACGACATTACAATTATGTCTTAACTTTCCTGTGTTGTGTCTTAACTTGTTCAGTGTTAGGGAGCGCTCGTTATTGCGTCTTAGGAACATTCACTGTGTTTATCTGTGCCGGTGTAGTTAGGCACAAGCTTCAAGTCACTGCGCCACTTTGTCAGTGTTTTTCCCCTTTTGTTTTAAAATAATTTTCATATTTCAACATTTCAATATGATGTTATTTTTATTTCAAGCTAAAACTTCCCTTTTGTTTTAAAATAATTTTTATGCCAACATTTCAATATGACGTTATTTTTATTCAAGATAAAATTTTCCTTTTGTTTTAAAATATTTTTAGGCCAATATTTCAATATGGTGTATTGTTTATCAAGTTAGAATTTTCCCTTTTGTTTTAAAAATATTTTTCATCTGCCAATATGTCGATATGTGTTATTTTTTTCATCAAGTTAGGCTGGCACCAAGTATCATTTTTAGTCGCAGCTGTATCCTTCTTAAGGCGTCTAGTCCAGCATCAATTACCAATTATTGTCACAGCTGTATTTTAAATTAAATTAGGTAGATAATCAATTAGAAAAACACAAATAATTTTCAGTTCTGAAGAATAGATAGTTAGTAAATTTAATTAAATAGTCATTGTACATTGATTATTTCAGTTAAGAAAAACTGGGAACAGGTGTTGTCTAGTTCATTTGTATTTAGCAGATGCTGTAGATTTTTACCATAATTGATAAATTAAGTGAGACCTAGGGCACAGTTGTCACTGCTTATGCCACCTTAGTTTGTCCAGGCAAAGTTCGCTGATGTGTTCAAGCCTCTAATCAATTGAATTGGAATAATCTATTGATCGCCATGGTCTCATTAGGTTTGCCCATCTCTTGTGTGTTCCAGTTGTAATTAATTGTGTTCTCAATTTTTGTATGTTTATTAAGTCAGATTTTAATAATTTTTGGAATTCCCTTGAATTTTTAGTCAATGTTTAAATTTCATATCTTGGAAAATGAAGCTATGATAGGTTATTTATACCAATTCTGTGCACTTTGTGCATAGATTCCGCGTTCCCTCTACCCTTTTCCAAATGGTACCTTCCTCTCTCCTCTCGTCGGACACCTTTCACGTTCAAGCCAGGGAGACCAGGGATTTCTCATATAATAAGAAATAATAACAATAATTATACTATACGTGCCCTCTCTGGCACAATTCCTAGCTTAAGTCAAGTAATCTTTATGACAATTCTAGCCTTAGTTAGGATCAGTACAGTCAGCCCTCGATTGCGGCTTAGCGTAAACGTTCGAATTAAACACTGCCTATTGTAAGATACTCATTGTTAAATAGCAGTCTCACCCTAGATTATTCGGCGGCAACAGCCTTGAATATTAATCAAGACAAACTACCTTACATTGCCTAACCAGTAATATTCTTATCTCATGTATTAATCTTGCACTCCAATTCGGAGATGGTCGTACACGACGCGTCACGGTTAATAGTACCCGGAGAATACTAGTTTGGTGGAGTAATGGCATGTAGGGAGATTCATGATTGTCCATACGAGTACTTATTGTTGCGACTGCCTCGCCCTTGTTCAGGCGCCAGAATTGGGCCGAGGCACCCGCATATAATCCTCCATTTGAGGCAATCCTGTAATTCAGCAGTAAAGCTCGCAGCCTGGCTTGCGTAGCGACTGTCTCCCCTGGTGTTATCATGCTTGAACAAGTAACCCAAGCTCTCTTCCCGTACAGAAGAACCTGCGAAGCCGACACACAAACAATCACCACCAACATTCAATCAACATTCCTCAAAACTCTATTAGCCACACGGCTATCAACTCAACTTAGCCACACGGCTATCGATGATCAACCCAACTAAGCCACACGGCTATCAATCAACCACTCAAGCCACAAGGCACTAGCAGAAATTACTGCCTCCTTCGAGATACTCATATAATCAAAACTGTTACCGCATCTGCGGAATATTACACTAACAAATCCACTCTAGCCGGGATCCACCCCGGATCCTCTCGAGCCACGGCACCTGCTGAAGTGCGGCTACGCACTGGACCCGGACCTTCTTCCTCAAGAAGTGGATCTCCATACTGCGGCCGTAGTCACGGCACTCAGAGTCAACAAATAAAAGACAAGGCGAGAGTATACAGTTCTTTCATTGTCCTGCAGAGGTCAATCGTGCAAGTGAGCGTAGGTGCCCGTAAGGCAACCCGAATCACCCATTCAAAAACTCCTTCTGAGTCAGATTAAGTCCTAGTTCATTTAGCAATTAAGTGTGCTCTACCCGGAGCACTGGTGACCCTTTAATAAGAGGAACATCTTCCTTGTCACTTGATAAATTCCTCGATTCAACCTCTAAAATTAAACTCAATTAGTTCCCCATTTGGGAGAAGTTCAAAAGTTCATAGTTCCATACGAGGAATACTAATTGACAAACCATACGAGGTGTACAAATAGATAAGCCGTACGAGGCATAATAATAGACAAACTATACGAGATGTAATATTAGACAATACTATCATAGGTGTACAGATAGATAGACCATACGAGGCATATTAATAGAAAAAATATACGAGGCGTACTAATAGACAAACCATACGGGTCGTGCTAATAGTTTAACTCTGTCAAGGGTAGTTGAATGAGAAATGAGAAATATTATCTCTTGGATATTTTATATTCCAAGAGATTCCGGTACAGCGCTTCTTGCCTTTTTCCTACTTCGATAATTTCAACTAAGAACTTGGCAGTTTCGAAGAATTCTTTAGTATTTTTCGAATTATTTATAAGATCATCGAAGTAGGAAAAATACAAAAAAAAAACGCTACACCGTACTAGATTGAAACAACACCGTAAATGACAATCAAGTATTGAGAAAAGATAGTCTCAAAATAATTTGTAAAGAACATCGCGCAACACAGCACGCACATCTAGGAATGTGTAAACATACTTACACTCAAAATTGAAATGCATGGCTTGTTCGGCATACAAATATAGAGATAATTTTTGCACGAGTGCTTTATTTCCTTTGTCTGTTTATACTTTTTAATTTCTTCTGTTCACAGAAATGCCCTTCGGGGTCGTGATAGATCGATTTATAAATCATAAAGCAAGCGCAATCAATTTGTTTATTTCTGAAATTTGGTGCAGTGTTAACTGATCGCAGAGCTTTAGGTAAAATGTAATGTGTCTTGAGGTTTTGCTTTTTTATGCAAAAAGTAGAAATAGAAACCGATATATGTACATGTGCGCATATATGTGTGCGAAACGTGTGCATGTTTACACTGATACATAAACATTTATGTTTGCGTGCGCACACGTACATACTCACGCACACACCAACACACATATTCATATATATACGTATTGAAAACGAATATAAGAAAAATGCTAATAGACATGAAAAATAATCTTACTCTTTCAATATTTAAAATGACAGCCCAAGCTCTGATGAATCGTAAGAAATAACCTGAGGAAAGATAAGGAATAGAAAAGGACTTCGAAAAACGTATAAATGGAATGGTTTTTTAATTTCCTAGAGGAAATTTTAAGAAAACTCAAGTTACCGCTGAGGAACAAAAAAAAAAAAAAAAAAAAAAAAACATATATCTTCAATATATCATATCATATATCATATCTTCTCGATATTCTCTACAACATCATGCGGACATGGGTACATGGGATAAAATGGAGATACAGTGTAGGCCAGTTACCACTCATGATTGACAAATATCTACAAAATTTGGGCAGAAATGCGCAAACAAACATATACTCAACATCAAAATTTGCTTGTACAACATACGGACAGAAAGATAATTTTACCACGATTCATACGCTCAAATTACGATTAATTTCATTTATTGTATTTGTCATTAATCCGATTCACAGAGACGTCCTCTGGAGTAAGTGGGAGATCTATTTTTGAATCATTTCGCTAGTGCAATAAAATTTATTAACCGGATGGTTTTTGTGTAAAGAAATGAAATAGAAACATGTATATCTATTTATGTAGATATATATATACCTATATACGTACACACACATATTAATATATGTACTTATTGAGAATGAAATATAAGAAAAAAATACAAATATAAAATAAGAGGATAGAAACAACCTACCATCTATTACACCGATAATGACAGTTGAGCTCATTGTAATCCTAAGAAATTATTCGAAAAAAAAATAACTAAAAGGAAAAGATGACTTCGGAAAACGTAAAATGAACTGGTTTTTAGTTTCTTCATAGAAATTTTTAAGAAAACTCAGGTTACAGTCAAGAAACAACACAACTCTTCAGCATTATACAGACATGTGTACATGGGATAAAATGGAGTAACTTTGTGGCCGGATATCACATTTGAGTGGAGAATATTTACAAAATTTGGCACATATAGGTAGATTAAGCAATGGTCCAAAGTGATAATTTTGATAACACAAATTAACATTTTTTTTCGATTTTAAAGTTTAGTGCTGGTGTCTATGTGACCACGTGTCCACGTGTCCACGCTATGTGTATGACACTCTGTAGAATGCGTATGTATTGCCTCGATGCATAGAAATGCATTTGCGTATGCTTACGAATCAGGTGTAAATATGTGCGTGGGTATATGTGTGCATGTGTATGTGTAAATATTTACATGTATACGTGCATATATGTGTGTACTAGACTGACAACTAGCATTTTACTAGAGATAATGGTCTTTTTTTCAGTGCACTCTCAACTTGTAACATTACCTAACTCGTCATATCTTTAGTATTGTAAAGCATTCATGTAAAAACTATACATTTGTTGTGCGATCATCCATTTATATTTAAATAAAATGCTTGTTAACTAATGACCGTTATGTTAAAATTGTTGAATCAGAAATACAAAACCTATAATCTTCTTGGTCCTCTTGCTTATATGTACACACGTGTGTGTCCATGTTAACGAAACCGGTGTTTTTCGTAACCTAGGCACACACATGGCCGTAAAACGCGTGTATATATATGTGTGAGTGTGTGTATGGATATATACACACATGCATACGTATATGTACATATGTTATGTGTGTATGTGGGTATATATCTATATATATATATATATTTTTTTTTATGCTTCCTTAAAATGACCGGCAGGCCGCAGCGGAGACATTTCAAGAAACACTTTGCGAGAAGTAGAGGAATTTCTTGAGAATTTCTTGAGTCCACCTCGCGCGACTTTAGACTTAAGTTTTCCACTCGTAACTTTTGAAAGAATGCACCAATTGCCTTCAAATTATTCTCAAACAAAAGGGAAAAACATTTTCTATCTTCTTAGTATAAACAAAACCCTATCGGTTGTCAAAAAATTATAAAAATTTCTCGATAAACATTGCCCACTCGCGCGCAGCCAAAACACTTAAGTTTTCCACTCGTAACTTTTGAAAGAATGCACCAATTGCCTTCAAATTACTCTCAAACAAAAGAGAAAAACATTTTCTATCTTATTATTATAAACAAAGCCCTATCGGTTGTCTAAAAGTGATTAAAATTTCTCGATAAACATTGCCCACTTGTGCGCAGTCAAAACACTTCAGTTTTCCAATCGTAACGTTTGGAAGAATGCACCAATTGCCTTCAAATTGCTTTCAAATGAAAGAGCGAAACAGTTCCTATTAGCCCATTATGAACAAAACCTAAACAGTTTTCTGGAAACTACAGTATATTTCACCTGCCGGTGAAATGTTCGTATGTGAGATATTTGAAATACAGTGTACTTTCAGAATGGCATAACCTCATGAAGAATACATTAGCCTGTACGAAAAACTTACCGCGGAAATCGCAGCGGGGGCAGATGCATCAACGCCTAAATGACCTGTTTTCGCAGGAGAAAGAGTAAACAAATGACATGCCTTTCAAATCTGCAACACTGACATAATTCTTAGGATAAATAGTTGAAAGTATATATCAATAATTATAATATGAGGCTTGGTACAAAACCAACCGAAGTGGACGAATAAGCATTTCAATAGTTGAACATATAAATGAAAAAAATAAGCAAAGCATGGTAACACAAAAACTCATTTTGAGATAATACCCATGATCATAAGACAAATAGTCAGGTACAAGGTTTAGCAAATGATAAATGAGTTTCGTGGTAGTTTTAAATTTTTTAAGAAACAATGGATGCGTGACAGATTTCAGCTTTCGCAAATGAAACTGTAAAAGTTTTATTGGAATTAAGCGAATCTTTTTTTTAGTTCAAATTGAGAGTGAGAGTCTTAATCTGACTCATGACCAATGACTTAACCCAGCTAGGCGCCGGGATGGTTTTGCTGACACTGCATACGCCTGCTGAGTAGCCCTCACAATGTTTAGGACCCACAGACCTGCGCTGGGGATATATTCTTGCTCCGTGCATGCGACGTTAGTTCCCTTTCAAGCGTTTTCGGGTAAGGTGGTTCTTTTCATTGGCCACAGGAGACCTTAATCGGAAATTCAGCTGATCAACCATCAAAACTTGTGGCTATTAAGCTTATAGCTTAACCACTGTGCTCGACGTGGCACAGTGCATGGTTAAGGGATCGGCCTTGTATGTTGGAGACGAGGGTTCGTATCCCGGCGCTGGCGCGGCGATTTTCCCCGTTGGGTATAAGGGAAAGCTCAAGCACAATACCCCACTCAACCCAGGTGTCGGAAACAGGTACCGGCTTTACGGGGGAACCGTCATGGTGTCCTATATATAGTGTTAGTTATGAGACATTTGAAAAACCAATGCTCAAGATCATATGTATCAGGCTTGATTGGAAATAAAGCATCCCAAAGATGCCGATGTTTGTTTGTTTGTTTATAGAAAAGTGTACGTGTATTATTTTGTGCATTGTTCTGTGAAAATGGAGAGGGAACTCGCGCTCTTGAAATCGTTGCCGAGCAAAAGCATCAAAAGCAAACGAGAACTATACAAAAAATTATCTTACAACTTAGGAAGTAGGCGATACGACAGAGACAGAGCTCGCTTCAGCAAATTAGAAGGGACGAGTGCGGCGTTCAACTACCAAGTGGCCAGAATAGTTCAAGTAAGTTTATAAACTTAAATTACTTTTCATCAAAGCCAGTTGCTGTCAAAAGGAGTTACATAGATAGACCTTCCCGATCATAGCATACGATTACGTAGAAGATACAATTACTCTCTGTTATTAAGCTTGTAGTATCTTGGAATTTCAGCAAGATATAAGGTTTACTGGACAACACTTGTAGATCGGTTAGCCTAGCCGTAAACCAGGCAATTGGATAGCAAAACGAACAGCAGGGCTACTAGTTCTGTACTGATCTCAAGTTCACACAGCTTGCTCTTAAGTCTAGTTAGGACAATGAACTTCCGCCCGGCAGTAGGCGCCTTCCGACTTATCCGGCGCTTGTAAATACCAGACGCGCCTCTGCGGTTCCGCCGGAACCTCCGAGCGAGCGAGACTCATAAATCTCCGCAGCCGGAACCTCCATAAATATCCCAAGAGCGTCACTATACAACAACTTCCCTCCCTTTAGATGAATATGTGACAAAGGGAAGGAGGAACTCAACAACCTATTCGTATTACAGGTTTGGTTATTCTGCCTGATCTACGAGGTTCATTTTGCTCAGGGGAGCTGTTAACAGGCTGAAAAGCAGGAGTCTCTGCTGCTCCACTCCCGGTAGATTCCAAACTACTGTGCAACAGCTGATTTGAATGTCTCTTCCAGATTACATTTAATGCTAATATTTGAACATGAAAGATATTAACAGCAACCTTACTAACAATAATTCCCTTCAACCACTTGGGACCATTTCTCAAATTCAGAGCGAGAACATGATCCCCGACATCAAATTGAGTTACATACATAGGCTTAGACCTGGACACAGAAAATTTAGGATGAACTCTATCTTTGGAAGTAACAAATTTACGATTGTTCAGCGCAACAGAGGGAACAATTTTTGTAACACTATGCGGAATACAATGCGATTGAAATAATGCTTTTGCTAGACGGGATTTGAACGATTCGGAAGAAGATAGTTTTTTCAACAAGTCTTTAATGACTCTTACCCCCCTCTCAGCTTGACCATTGCTTGCTGGAGAGTAGGGCGGAGGTGTGAGGTGCTCAATGCCGTTGGAAATGAGAAAATCTTTGAAGTCTTGAGATGCAAAGTTAGAAGCATTGTCACTTACGAGCACATCACACAGCCCGTTTCTGCTGAAAATCATTCTCAACGCATCGACAGTATCTGACACACTCGTGGATGGTACCACTTCACATTCAATATATTTAGATAGTGCATCTACAGCAATGAAAACAATTTTATTCTCGTAGAAAAAATGATCGACATGAATGCGTTCAAAAGGACGAGAAGGAGTAGGCCATTCTACATTTCTAGACTTAGGTTTTGCTCGATTTAATTGACATTGGGGACAACATTTTACGATGTCTTCAATAGTTTTGTCCATTCCGGGAAACCAAATAACAGATCTGGCCAACGATTTCATGCCACAAATGCCAGGATGTCCATCATGAAATGTTTCAAGGACTAAACTACGCAATGACTTGGGAATAAATACCCGTTCTTTATAAAGTATACAACCTTTCATGATGGTCATCTGAGGTAGCAGGTTCTTAAATTTAGACAAATGAGGATTAGGTTTAGGAGGCATGCCAAACTTTATGTATTGTTTAAGTTGGCATAGTTCGCTATCCATGTCAGTATGAGTTTTTATATTTTCACACGTGACAGGAGTTTTATCAAGAGAGTTCACAGCAAAAATCATTTCGTACGGTTCTAGCTCTTTTACAGTCGTGGGTAGTGGCAGCCTACTGAGACAATCGCTATTTACGTTACATTTACCTCTCGAATATCTGAAAACATAGTCAAACTGGGAGAGTCTAAGAGCCCATCTCTGAATTCGAGCGGAACAGTTGAGAGGCACACCCTTGTTATGTGCAAAAAGTTTACAAAGAGGTTTCTGATCATTATGGATAATGAACTTAGCACCAAGTAGAAATTTCTTGAATTTCTCCACGCCAAAAACCACACTAAGGCTCTCCCTTTCAATGTTAGAGTAGTTTTGTTCCGCACTATTCAGAGATCTCGAAGCAAATTGAACCGGACACCAATCATGAGAAGGACTAACGCGTTGCATGAGTATGGCAGCAACTCCATAACCCGAACTATCAGTTTCAAGAAGAGTTTCATGGTTGGGATCAAACAACTTTAGAGGTTTATGCGAACGAAAGATGTTCTTAATTTTCTGGACACTCTCGTCCTGTTCTGGAGTCCACCGGAACTGTACATTTTTCTTAAGCAGCGAATACAGAGGATGCATGACATTAGAAAAGTTGGGTACAAAACGACTATAGAAGTTACACAATCCGATGAAAGCTTGCAACTGTTTGAGGTTTTTAGGAACAGGAGCATTGAGAATAGCTTCTACTTTCTCAGAGTTAGGGTGAACACCCTTGTTATCGAAAACGTACCCTAGATAAGACACACGATCAGTTAGAAAGGCACATTTAGACAGATTTAGGCGAATTCCCGCGTTTTCCAGGACAGACAGGACCCTGTCAAGAACTTCCAAATGAGCATCATATGACGAGGTCAAAATGAGGAGGTCATCCTGGTACACAATGATATTATCGATGCCAGAAAGAGTCCTATTCATGAATGCTTGAAAGATGCCAGGGCTTGCACGTAGACCATAGGGTAAGTAATTGTACATAAATAGACCTTCAGAGGTGTTAATGGTCGTAACTTTCTTTGATTCTTCGTCCAACGGAATTTGCAGAAACGCGTTAGACAAATCAATTTTTGAGAAAAACTTAGCGTCTCCGACTTGAGAAATGACATCATCAATAACAGGTAGTACAGATTGAACTGGATTCAGGAAATTGTTAATGGAAGCTGAAAAATCTCCACAGATTCTCACACTGCCGTCAGACTTTAGAACATTAACAGTAGGAGATGCCCATTGGCTATCATACACTTTTGTGATTTTGCCCATACTCTGCAAGCGTTCCAGTTCGGTTTTGACAGAGTCTCTTAGTCTTACAGGAACCGGGCGTGCTTTACAAAATACAGGAACTGCATTAGGCAACACATCAAGATGAACTGTCTCTTTAACGTTATACTGTGAATCAGATGATAAGTATTCGTCATATTTTAACGACAACTTTTTCGGCAAACTATGACAATCCGTTTTATTTATGGAATCGTATTTGTCAGGAATGACAATGTCTACGTTTAGTTTAGAACAAATATCTCGGCCAAGTAAGTTGATTCTATCATCCTCCACAATGAGAAACTTATGATTAAAACTTACATTTTGGTACATAACCGTTACTGAAGCTTGACCAAGCAGGTTTACCGAGACACCACTGTACCCGAGAATTTTGCTGCATGTAGGATTTACCACAGCACCAACTCTGATTGCATCTCTTTTACGTATAGTTGACACGGCACTGCCGTTATCCAACAAGAATTCAACAGGTTTACTATTTAGGTTGCATGCAATCATAGTGGGCTCTTTAGTGACGGGAATTACAGTGGTGTTTACTCTAAAAAATTAGAATCACTTGGGGAATAATCAGAACACTCATGTAGATGATTACCGTCACCACTTTCGTTCCCCGGTTTTTGCCAAACAGCTTCGTTCTTCTGTAGAGGCATCCGTGAATTCTTCATTAACACGTCTTCTCTTCCGACGATGCCACAGCAACCGCTTCTTCCCGACTGCACTGTGTAAGTGCGAGCTGCGTCAGATTCTCCTCGTGTAGGTCCCCTTCGTGTAGGCATAGCAGAATGAGGCCGAGCTGCAGGTGTAGATTTGCAAACCTTCGAAATGTGGCCTAATTTTCCACATGTGTGACATTTCAATTTCAAAGCATAGCAATTCTTTGCAAGATGCTTTTGCTTGGTTCCGCAGCGAATGCATATGTAGTTCGGCGGGAGTTTTTCTGTAGTGAAATACGATGTAGATGAATCCTCCCGAATAATATCTTGAGCGTCGGAGCTTAATTGTTCGATAAGTTTTGCGTTTTCAACGCATTCGTTGAAGGACTTGCTATCGCACTTCTGTAGAACCGCGCTGAGAATTTGCGCTGAGTGTAGCCCAGCCACGAAGGCATCTCTTAATAAACGATCACGACAGCAATTACCATAATTGCATGCAGATGCTAAGTCATTTAACGTTTTAGCATAACTTTCTATGGATTCATTAGCACCTTGTTTTCTATTTAGAAATGTAACCGATGCACCGACGATGGATTTTTTAATTTCAAATTGTTGTGTTAATTTTTCTTCAAGTTCTTCATATGTAGCCTCAGTGAGTAACGTAGGTTTAATTCTTCGTTGTAGATCAGGAATTATGTTTACAGGCAAAGCTTTGATTAGAATACTAGCTTTTTTACCGCCATTATTTCCTGCTTTCTGAAGAGCGTCTGCACTTTGTACTTTCCAGCGTTCCAAGAATTCACTCACTGTTTCTACTTCCACGTCCAACGGAGGACAGCTGACTGTAGAATATGCCATCTTAATTTTCAGAGCACTTTTAAAGTTCAAATTCACTTCGCAAGTTCGAAGCCTCGTTGCCAATTGTAGTATCTTGGAATTTCAGCAAGATATAAGGTTTACTGGACAACACTTGTAGATCGGTTAGCCTAGCCGTAAACCAGGCAATTGGATAGCAAAACGAACAGCAGGGCTACTAGTTCTGTACTGATCTCAAGTTCACACAGCTTGCTCTTAAGTCTAGTTAGGACAATGAACTTCCGCCCGGCAGTAGGCGCCTTCCGACTTATCCGGCGCTTGTAAATACCAGACGCGCCTCTGCGGTTCCGCCGGAACCTCCGAGCGAGCGAGACTCATAAATCTCCGCAGCCGGAACCTCCATAAATATCCCAAGAGCGTCACTATACAACAAAGCTCAATAAAAAACCACTCCAATATCGCACCTCGAGATTATTATATGTTTAAAAACTTAGATTAAACTATAATCTCATTAGTGCGAGGATCACTCCTGCAAAATCTAAGTCCGATCCCAAGCCCGGCCTTAACAGAAAAAATTGAAATAAAACGAAATAAGAAAAAAAGAACAACAGTTTATTTCCAATGAAGTACAAAGAAGAAATGTTGATACATTGGTTTTTAAAATATCTTAACATTAATATCCTTAACTGATAATTACTCATTGGTATCGTAATACTGATGTAAAATGTCAAAACAAAAAGTGACTGACAGAAAACCACAACAAAAAAGAGTTCCTTTCGTTGCTTAATCTGCTTTCAAGAGTGCATTTAAATAAAAGTAACTTAGAAAACATAACCCTCGTACGTAACGCTTAGTTGAAAACATTCTCGTTAGTGCGCACATGTATTGAAATAAAGGCGAAAAACGCATTCAAATACCTTTACCTTGAGATCCTCAATTGCTATTCATACATGGTTATCGTAATACCCATAATAATTGTCGAAACATGATTCGGAGAAAAGCACGAAAAAAAGCGTTTCTCTTTGTTGCGGTCGTCGGATTTTGGTAATGCATTTAATACAAGCTTCTAAGAAAACATAATTCATGTGACGCATTGCTGAAAAACCCTCTCGTTAGTGCGTACTCGAATTGAAATATGAGCATAAGAACAAAGGAAATAGTGATACGAGAGTGAGGGATTGATGTTAGGGGTATAATGAGCAGATTTGATTCATTTTGCGTCTAGAACTATGATGTCGACAGTCGGGATTTGGGACAATTTTTCACACAGACGCATCATCTAGTATACTAAGTGGTGAGCACGGAAAGAATGTAATATTCATTATAACAAAACAAAAAAATTGTATGCTATTTCTTATTTACGCTAATAGTACTGGCTCAAAGAGTTCATCTGAGTCAAATTGTAGTACAACAGGATTGTAGTACAACACAGCCGTCAGCTCTACGTAGCAGGACGAAATTCGTTTTTATCATCACTTTTATTTCCTATTCTCTGTATTTATATGTACCATCCGTACATGACAAAGTTTTGAAATGCATTTTTGTGTGTATATTAGTCTATAAGTTCCTAGATGCGAGTGTTGTGCTGTATTTCTTATAAATTATTTCTGGAAAACGTTCTCTCACTACTTAGAAATAATTTAAGACGGTGTACGTTTCAGTCGAGTTCGGATAGAGCGTATTCGTGTCTTTTCTTCTTTCATTTTGTTCACTTATAGTGGAGGACTTCCGAGGCATTCTTTTTCTTGTAGTTTTTATGAGTTTTAAATCATCTTACCAAGCATGAAATATCCCAGATAATATATTTCTTTGGTGCCTCTTATTGACATAATTAACCCCTGACAGGGCCATTGTACGCCTCGTTTGGTTATACTCCTGTATTTCTCGTATGGGGGAAATGTGCGTTTTTTTATTCTTTCTTTCTCTGCGCAATGTTCGCTCTGTACTTACAATCAGAAATAACTCAAAATTTCAGCAAATAAAATTAGCATACTAGGCTACTGTTCCCTTTACTCGTAAGTGCAAAAACTTTGTGCATATTTGCTACTCATATGTGATATCACAGTATCTTCAATTTGTCACTTGTACCTATGTACGCATAATGTTGAAAAGAATACCGAAAGCCAGTGAAGCCTGAGATGGTTTTTGTTGTTGTTCCTAGACTGTAACTTGATTTCCCTTCAAATTTCCGTAGAAAACAAAAAGCTAGTACATTTTTGCGTTTTTCTTAGACTTATTTCCGTTTTACTTACTTTTTCTTCGGGTATTTTCATACGATTATACTTAGCTCGACTGCTATTTTCGAGGTAGCAAAGGGCCGGTTTAAGTTTTATTTTTACTTATCCAACCCCTTTATATGAAATTAAAAAAAGGGCGAAATGAGAGAAAGTCCGTAAGAAATTAATAAATACAATCTCTCGAGAGTTAATGAGGCCGCGTGAACACGGCCCGTCAAAATGTATGGCGCTGGAGCCTGTATCACAGATACGCTCATCACACACTGCAGGCTGGCTTCGGACAGACCGACCGACGGACGGACGCGGCTTTTATTATAGTATAGATAGAAAGATGAAGTATAATGAAAAATGAACGCTCTAAGCGCAAAATTTTAACGATAATATTGTCTATTGGGAAAAGCGTTTTGGAATAGGATAATCTAATATCGAAATACATAAGACTGAAGAAAAGCTAATGACTATTGCAAATTCAATGTAAGTTTTTACACATATAGTAATCTCAAGAAGCGATAATTAGGTGGTCTTATACTCACCTATGTTCGTTTTTTCTTTTACGTTCAACAGTTGAAAGGCGACACAAGCAAACGACCTCCTACCGGAGGCGTTCGTTTGAATGAAAATTTTCACGAAGAAAACGTCGCAGTATCTACGGGGAAGTGCGCAAAGGTGAGTTCTTCTAATCAATTATCACCTGTCTAAATAAAAGTGGTGGAGAAATGTTTTTCGGCAAATTATTTCCGAGCGAAATTAGCGCATTAAATGGAAAGAAAAAAGATTATCTCAAATATTTGGCCACCATATGGTAAATATTTTTTCTTTCTCATCCTCTTTCCCAACTTCTCAACTCTACGAAATATTTAAATTTCTTCACGTGTTCATATACAAAGGAAACCCCTCACAATTTTTTCCTGCACTACGTCCAAATTAAAATTCTGTACCTCTGTCATGCTACAAAATTCAACATTTTGATGAAACTATTATCTTCAGGCTGAAAAAAGCAAATAGATCATATATTTATAGTCACATCGATAGAAATGTCCATCAACTGCTCAAGCACAAGCAGACCCAGTAAAAACACAAGAAATACATTGTAAAACGACTCGATATCAGTAATTCCCATAAAATATCGAATACCAGCAGACTGGCTAATATTGCACAGCAGTTACATATTCATTGCAGCAGAGACACAGGGGAAATGGTCAAAATGGATTGGAAAACTTAAGTGTTTTGCATGCGCGCGAGTGGGCAATGTTTATCGAGAAATTTTTATTACTTTTAGACAACCGATTGTGTTGTGTTTATACTAAGATGATAGAAAATTTTTTTCTCTGTTGTTTGAAAGTAAATTGAAGGCAATTGGTGCATTCTTTCAAAAGTTACGATTGGAAAACTGAAGTGTTTTGGCTCCGCGCGAGTGGGCAATGTTTATCGAGAAATTGTTATAACTTTTTGGCAACCGATAGCGTTTTGTTTATACTAAGAAGATAGAAAATGTTTTTCTCTTTTGTTTGAAAGTAATTTGAAGGCAATTGGTGCATTCTTTCAAAAGTTACGAGTGGAAAACTTTAGTCTAAAGTCGCGCGAGGTGGACTCAAGAAATTCTCAAGAAATTCCTCTACTTCTCGCAAAGTGTTTCTTGAAATGTCTCCGCTGCGGCCTGCCAGTCTTAAAATGACACTTGTGAACATTGACCGAAACAAGCGATTTCATATATTATTTCCTGGCGTCAAGATATAAAGTTCTCCCAAAGTGGGGAACTAATTGAATTTGATATTTTTAAAAGGTTGAATTGGAAACTTGAGATCAAGCTGTTAGATTATCGATTTCAAGGAAGGATGTTCTTTTATAATGGCGAGGTCACCAGTGCTCGGGGTAGAGCACACTTAATAGCTAAATGAATGAATTACGGCCTCTGCATCATGACTCAGAAGGAGTTCGGGGTATTCGGACGCAATATTTCAAGCGCCTAATAATCAACAACAAAAATTACCACAAGCCAACACCGGGGGAAAATGAGAGAATAGTTTAACTCGCCGGTATTGGGTTTATTGAGGAGAAGGTTGCACGCTGAGGTGCGAGACTTGACTCTTGTTGCGAGACTTCTTGTTGCGAGACTTCTTGTTGCGAGACTTCTTGGGGAGAGTCCGAGGAGGTTGGAGGACTTCAGACGATTCGTTCAGCTCAGGCTTGTGAAGCGCGTGCTGGAGTGTGAAGTCGAGGATGGTGTAGGTGTGGGAGGTTCCGACACCAAGTGAGTAGTGAGTTGAATGATGAGTTTGGGAATAGTTACCGGTTGGGAAAACTCGGTAATAATGGTGAGGACTCTCGACCCAATGGTCTCAACTGGAGATTTTAGCGGCTTAGCTGCAGGGATGCAGGCCTTTCCAGTATAGTGAAATTTGAATATGAGGAGAAGCTTGGAGGGAACACTTGGAGGCGAGAACTTGGAGGCGATAACTTGGAGGCGAGAACTTGGAGGAGGTAAGCTCCTTAAATTAAGAAGTTAGGGTTTGGTTTCATACGTGTTTGTGAGTGCGTGGGTGTGTGGTCCAGTCGATCCTGTCAGGGGAATTCGTGCTGGATTACTTTGAACATATAAATTGAGTCCATTCATAACACATGTGCAAGGCTGCGCAAACTGTAACATTCACAGGAGGAACAGTGGCAGGAGTCCGGTGCTAAAAGTCAGTCCGCAACTCTAGCGCCCGAGTCGCAGCCTGAATCATCTTAACACCAGAATCAGTGCTCCAGACCAACTGGTCACAAGCTCTATCCTGACATTACAAGCAGCAGCACAACTGAGTTTAAATGAACTACAGCCAAAAATAATAGCTAGAGCACTGAGATAATTATATAATTAATGTACTAAGATATAAGTATGAGAAAAGGTGAAGTCTCCATACTCTATTATTCCGATGAGCAAGAAAGAATGATTATTTAAGTGACTTGACTTGAGTGAGTGCCTACAGAAGATACAATCTCTACTGGTTTAAATAACCTAATATAGCTTCATTTCTCAAGATATGAATTCAAACATTGATTAAAAATTGCAGAGGAATTCCAAAATTATTTAAACCTGACTTAGTCAAAATACAAAAGTTGAGAACACAATTAATTAGAGCTGGAACATACAAAAGATGAGCAAACCAAAAATGATCTCTGTGGGCAGCAAGGTGTCTTAACACTATGCTCAGCACTAAAATAACTAAGGAGCAAATGCCAACATCGTCTAATACTGACAGCACAATACGGTATCATCGGAGGATAGTAAGCACGAAACAGTGACAAAGATGGGGCAGTGAGGTGGAGGCTGGTGACTAACTAACACTGGCACAGAGACAACATAGTGAATATTTCTACGACACAATAACGAGAGCTCCCTTACACGGAACAAGTTAAGACACACACAGGAAAGTTAAGACATAATACACACTTATCGTTACACTTGATACTTACAATTGCCCGCTCTGGGGCCCAAGCGCTAGGGGGATCTATAAGAGAATGACGACTCAGCCTGTGACGCCGGCCTTATATGCGCTTTGAGCGGACGAGCGTTTCCGGAATTTTCCGGAAGCGGATGAACTTGCGATATGGTTCTAGGTAAAAACGCCGCTCTTTCTTGTCGAAGTATTTCTTTGGTCAAATTTTAATAGATTTAAGGGTAATGTTGAATGAAAATAGTGATCTAAAATTTTAAGAATGATTACGTTAACTTTATTTAATTTTTAGAAGATGGTTTTAATAATTTATGAAATTTAGACTGAAGTGCGGCTGAGGGCGATCACTACAGCTACCCTTCCCCCAAAGGAGACCGAAAGGTCTGGTAACAGTGAAGCTGTTACTTGTAAAGTGCAAGTCAGAAATACGAAGGAGAGATTCCAAAAGATGCTTTGACAGAAGAAAATAGATGAAAATAGTGGAAGGTTAACTGTGGAACTATGAAAGTTTCAGCGCGGATCCCCAACTGGGACCATAAAAGAATCTGTGAGGTTAGGATCACTGAGCATACGGTGCCAGAGTATCCGCCGAAATGGAGGCGCCCGAATTACCTGATTCCGACTGCGTTCTTTGAACGGTGTAACGGGGAATCTAGAATTGGTCGACTTCCACGACTTTAGACGATTCAAAGCGAACTAAGACGTACGAATTCGTTGGCTCGACAGGTGTTGACCTGATGCGAAGTCGCAGTCTAGGTTTTTATAGTATGCCATAGTACAAAAAAAATCCGTTCCTTCCTTCCCAAAACACATATGCCGGTTACAACGGCAATTGTGCGACGTGAGTCGTTTGCACAACCACCCTAGTCAACGTGCGTGCTCCTCAGGCGTCCCCAAGGCTACAGCACACCGGCCAGGCAGCCATACAAAAATGGGATATCGGGAAAGACTTAGTCAAGTGATGGTGAAATATTTGCGCTGAGCATTCCGTACCCGTATGGGATACGGATAACTATTAAAGGACAACCGGTGTACAGACGGCCGTTCTTTTATATCCGTAAGTTGCTCAGGATGGCAAGGTAGTGTTTCACACACAGACATTTTGTTTACTTTTGTGCTTCAGTAGCAATGGTGCTGCAGTAGCAATGGTGCTGCAGTAGCAATGGAAATTGCGAAGGTTAATTAGTGAGGGGCTTCAGTAGCAGTGGAAATAATCCTAGAAGGTCTCCTATGGTTTGCTTCAGTAGCAATGGAAATGCATGAAGAGTTTCGTAAAAAGCGGCTTCAGTAGCAATGGAAAACATGAAGAATTTGTTAGAATAGGCTGCAGTAGCAATAACTTATTATTAGGGAAGAGTTTAGAGGGGAAATACTATGTTTGACTACTGAGGGTAGGGAAAGAAGATGGAAAGGAACACTACCTCCTCCAAGGTTCAACATGCAACAGCTGCAACAGCCTCGACATGCGCTCAAAAACCTCCAAATGATGGCTGCGGCAATTCAGTTGTTTCATTATTTATCAACTCTGGTACGAAATCTGGTCACCAGTATGAAGTTCTCCCAAAGTGGGGAAACTATTGAGTTTTTTTGAAAGGTTGAATTGGAAACTTGAGATCAAGCTGTTAGATTATCGATTTCAAGGAAGGATGTTCTTTTATAATGGCGAGGTCACCAGTGCTCGGGGTAGAGCACACTTAATAGCTAAATGAAAGAAAGAAAAGAAAGAAAGAAAAAACTTTATTTCCAATAGAGATTGTACAATATTACAATCATTGGTTTTTAAATATCTTAAAATTAATACACTTAGATGATACACACACACGAGTATTGAAAAACTCGTGTCACTTGTCGAAAATAAATGATTGAGGGCAATGTACTCCTAATCTTGCTTAATCTACATTTGACAATACATGTAATGATAATTATAAGAGATAACGCAAATTCATGGACGATGCATTTTCATTGTGGGGTGAAAAAACTTTTGACAGTTTACATGTACATGACATAAAACTTCGCAATTATTGATGCCAGGAAATAATATATGAATCGCTTGTTTCGGCAAATGTTCAAAAGTGTCATTTTAAGGAAGCATGAAAAAAAAAATTTAAACACAAATCCATATACATATATATACGTACATACATATATACATACATACATACACACACACATACAGATATATATATATATATATACATATGTACGCATAAGCATGAGGACCAAGAAGATTATAAGTTTTGTATTTCTAATTCAACAATTTTAACATAACGGTCGTTAGTTAATAAGCATTTTATTTGAATATAAATGGATGATCGTACAACAAATGTATAGTTTGTACATGAATGCTTTACAATAATAAAGAGATGACGAGTTAGGTAATGTTACAAGTTGAGAGTGAACAGAAAATGACCATTATCTCTAGTAAAATGCTAGTTGTCAGTTTAGTACACACATATGTGCACACATACATGTAAATATATACACATATATGTACACATAAAAAAGAAAAAAAAAATGGTTTATTTCCAATAGAGATGGTACAAAAGTACCATCATTGGTTTTTAAAATATCTTAAAATTAATACACTTAGATGATACACACACACGAGTATTGAAAAACTCGTGTCACTAGTCAAAAGAAATGATTGAGGGCAATGAACTCCTAATCTAGCTTAATCTACATCTGATAATACATGTAATGAAAATTGTAAGAGATAACACAATTTCATGGACGATGCATTTTCATTGTGGGGTGAAAACACTTTTGACAGTTTACATGTACATGACATAAGACTTCGCAATTCTTGACGCCAGGAAATAATATATGAAATCGCTTGTTTCGGTCAATGTTCACAAGTGTCATTTTGAGGAAGCATAAAAAAAAGAAAAATATATATAAATATATACCCACATACACACATATGTACATATACGTATGCATGTGTGTATATATCCATACACACACTCACACACACACACACACACACACACACATATATATACACGCGTTTTACGGCCATGTGTGTGCCTAGGTTACGAAAAACACCGGTTTCGTTAACATGGACACACACGTGTGTACATATAAGCAAGAGGACCAAGAAGACTATAGGTTTTGTATTTCTGATTCAACAATTTTAACATAACGGTCATTAGTTAACAAGCATTTTATTTAAATATAAATGGATGATCGCACAACAAATGTATAGTTTTTACATGAATGCTTTACAATACTAAAGATATGACGAGTTAGGTAATGTTACAAGTTGAGAGTGCACTGAAAAAAAGACCATTATCTCTAGTAAAATGCTAGTTGTCCGTCTAGTACACACATATATGCACGTATACATGTAAATATTTACACATACACATGCACACATATACCCACGCACATATTTACACCTGATTCGTAAGCATACGCAAATGCATTTCTATGCATCGAGGCAATACATACGCATTCTACAGAGTGTCATACGCATAGCGTGGACACGTACACATTTACACAAGTAAGCATGTGCGCAAATATCAGCGTAAACTAGTCAGTATAAACCAGAATTCCAATCGAGGGAAACGGAGAAAATATCTTTTATTATAGCATGAATTTTATAAAATTTCGTACTTAAAATAGTGGCACAAAACAGTCTACTTAAGTCAGAAACATGAAAACGATTGTGGGACGTGAATAAGAAAGAAAACCTTAATGTCCTATAATGGTTTCATATTAGAAAAAAAAAAAAATCACATTATCTTTGAAATATGGCGCAAATTGTCGTCAATTGATAAACAAACATAGGTATCACATTATTATAAGCATATAACTATAGGCCGAATAAGTATATTACTGCAGTATAAATGGATGATCACACAACGAATTTATTTTTTTTTACATGGATGCTTTACAATTTCATATTAGAAAAAATACATTATCTTTGTAATATGGTGCAGAATGTCTGTAATTGATCAACACACACACACATAGGTACCATGACGGTCTAGTTTGATGCTTGCACAGAAACGGAGAGGAATGACATAAAATGCACCTTCGACTGGTTCATCTACTCTAGTGCACACAGTTTTACGTGCACATATACACACCCATATGCGCACATACACCTATATACGTACACACATATACAAGTAAGCATGTTTGCAAATGACAACGTATAGGCGGTCAAATCATAATACCTACGCATACTTCAAAACTGTTGTTTGATGTCTTGAATTATAACACAATGAGCGAGGGAGATTGTTCAGCAATGGAGATACCAGGTAAATGAGATTCGTCAGTACTCATTCAGTATGTTCTGTAACTAAGGATTATTATTGAGACACAAGATGACGAGTTATTTTGGCTTTAAATTCTCTCGGTCTTTGAGGGACTTTAATACTCAGGGGAAGTTTGTTCCACAGTAAGGCGCCTGATATGGACAGAGCCTTCTGCCCTAAGTGAGATGAACGATAGTTGACTAAGACATTATTGTTTCTGTTCGGTTTTTGATTGGTTACAGTGGGTGGATGGAAACGCACTATCTCAGCATTGCTCTGAGGAAGATATAACGAGGAGAATACGTATTGGGCCTTCTGCATGAGGAGCCTTTCTTGGATAGGGATCCAGCCGAGTTTATTGAGGAGAGGGGTTACGTGATCACGTCTTTTGAAATTACCGTTGCATACCACCTTGGCTGCAAAATTCATGCATTTTTGTAAGTCCCTTTGAAGGTATTGAGGTAAGTCTCCCCATACTAGGCTGCAGTAGTCAATGCGCGATAACACAAGGGATTGAATGGCTAATAATCTGGATTTTTCGTCTAGCATACTTTTTATTCGATGAAAAAACATTAAAGTTCCGTAGATTTTGTTGCAAGTAGTCTCAACGTGAGATTTGAAGGACATATTTCTATCGAACCAGATACCTAGATTTTTAACTTTTTCTGATGCATTAATTTTATCATTTCCAACTGCAAGAGTAAGATCTGAAGTTTTTTTAATTGCATCTTTGGATCCAAAAATGATGCATTGTGTTTTGTTAGCATTTAATTTGAGACCATTTCGGTCGTACCATGATTTCAGGCTAGTCAGTAAAGTTTCGGCTTTAATTTGCGTCTGTGGTATTTCCGATACAGAACTTGTTATTGCAATTTGAACATCATCTGCATACATAGAGATCCGTGTGTTAGAAGGCATTGGAGGGAAATCATTAATGAAAATAGAAAACAGTAGGGGACCAAGAATGGATCCTTGGGGAACACCAAAATTGTTTTGAATGAATGGGGACAATTTGTTTTCTATGCGGACTGCATGAGATCGATTTGACAAGTAACTTTCAAACCATTGCGTGTCTATTCCCAAGTTCAGTATTTTACGTAGAAGTCTTTCATGTTGGACGCTATCGAACGCCTTAGAGAGATCGAGTAGTAGCAAGAGTGTTACATTCTTTTGATCGATGTCACTGTATATTTTTTCAGATATATTGAGCAGAGCGTCTTGAGTGCTAGTATTTCTTCTATAGGCATATTGATTTTGGTGGAGTAAATTTGACTCGTCCAGGTGAAATGACAGTTGATTTGTCACCACTTTCTCCAGTAGTTTGGACATGACAGGCAAAAGACTGATGGGCCTGTAGTTTGATGCTGTATTTAGGTCACCACTTTTGTGCAACGGTCTAATAATGGAGTGTTTCCATTGGTTTGGAAACGTATTGGTTACTATTGATGTATTAATTATCAGACGAATCCATGGTGCTGTAACAGGGAAACTGTCTTTGATATATTGAAGACTGATACCATCATGTCCAACTGCCTTTGTGTTTTTTAGTGAGTATAAGATGTGTCGTAACTCTGGTAAATCGACAGGGCGTGGTCTCCACTTGACATCAGTCCTCGAGGGTGCAGTGGGGCATGAATTTTCAATTGTCGTTAATGAATGAATTACGGCCTCTGCATCATGACTCAGAAGGAGTTCGGGGTATTCGGACGCAATATTTCAAGCGCCTAATAATCAACAACAAAAATTACCACAAGCCAACACCGGGGGAAAATGAGAGAATAGTTTAACTCGCCGGTATTGGGTTTATTGAGGAGAAGGTTGCACGCTGAGGTGCGAGACTTGACTCTTGTTGCGAGACTTCTTGTTGCGAGACTTCTTGTTGCGAGACTTCTTGGGGAGAGTCCGAGGAGGTTGGAGGACTTCAGACGATTCGTTCAGCTCAGGCTTGTGAAGCGCGTGCTGGAGTGTGAAGTCGAGGATGGTGTAGGTGTGGGAGGTTCCGACACCAAGTGAGTAGTGAGTTGAATGATGAGTTTGGGAATAGTTACCGGTTGGGAAAACTCGGTAATAATGGTGAGGACTCTCGACCCAATGGTCTCAACTGGAGATTTTAGCGGCTTAGCTGCAGGGATGCAGGCCTTTCCAGTATAGTGAAATTTGAATATGAGGAGAAGCTTGGAGGGAACACTTGGAGGCGAGAACTTGGAGGCGAGAACTTGGAGGCGAGAACTTGGAGGAGGTAAGCTCCTTAAATTAAGAAGTTAGGGTTTGGTTTCATACGTGTTTGTGAGTGCGTGGGTGTGTGGTCCAGTCGATCCTGTCAGGGGAATTCGTGCTGGATTACTTTGAACATATAAATTGAGTCCATTCATAACACATGTGCAAGGCTGCGCAAACTGTAACATTCACAGAAGGAACAGTGGCAGGAGTCCGGTGCTAAAAGTCAGTCCGCAACTCTAGCGCCCGAGTCGCAGCCTGAATCATCTTAACACCAGAATCAGTGCTCCAGACCAACTGGTCACAAGCTCTATCCTGACATTACAAGCAGCAGCACAACTGAGTTTAAATGAACTACAGCCAAAAATAATAGCTAGAGCACTGAGATAATTATATAATTAATGTACTAAGATATAAGTATGAGAAAAGGTGAAGTCTCTATACTCTATTATTCCGATGAGCAAGAAAGAATGATTATTTAAGTGACTTGACTTGAGTGAGTGCCTACAGAAGATACAATCTCTACTGGTTTAAATAACCTAATATAGCTTCATTTCTCAAGATATGAATTCAAACATTGATTAAAAATTGCAGAGGAATTCCAAAATTATTTAAACCTGACTTAGTCAAAATACAAAAGTTGAGAACACAATTAATTAGAGCTGGAACATACAAAAGATGAACAAACCAAAAATGATCTCTGTGGGCAGCAAGGTGTCTTAACACTATGCTCAGCACTAAAATAACTAAGGAGCAAATGCCAACATCGTCTAATACTGACAGCACAATACGGTATCATCGGAGGATAGTAAGCACGAAACAGTGACAAAGATGTGTAGTGAATCTCTATTCCGCAAACCAGTCGAAATTTCGAAATTCTCAGAATGATCATCTAAAAATCCAGTAAATTTAGTTCGACCATTAGCATAAAATCACATTACGAAATTCGCTAGTCTCTATCCTCAATTCTATTAAAATTGTGTAACAAACAAATTCAATCTCTAAAAATTCACATTTGCTTCTTAACGAAACCTCTCACGCACGCGCGACAGCAACATCGTATGGGATCTAGCGCGCATTGTTCCAAATCATACAGAGCGTGCATACATAGGTGTTTGGCTGGTGAGATTTTTAATACTGTGTTTTTTTGTGATAATTTACGGGTAACTATATTTATGCAATTATGTAAAGTGTCAAGAATATTATTTTATGCATTAAGAAGTGTTCATGTGCCTAAAATTCCTTTTTTTTTGCTATCAAAAAGGATTTATTATGCCAAAATTCAATAGGATGTATTTGTGAGCAAGTCAAGCTGGCCCCAACTATCTTTTAGTCACAACTATATTCTTCTTAATTGCATCTAAGCCAGTACTCACTGTATTATATATTTATCAAGTTTAGGATTCTCCCTGTTGTATCAGACATAACATTCTTAACCAATTTTTTAGTCAATATTCAATCAACTCAACTTGCTCATTATTTTACAGCTGTATTGTTTTCACAGCTGTATTCTCAATTAAGTAGAGTGTTGATACAGTCAACATTAAAAACCATCCTTAACCAATTTTTAGTAAATATTGTTGTTAGGATATTTACAGCTGTATTGTTTTCACAAACTGTAGACTCAATTAAGTAGAGTGTTGATACAGTCAACATTAAAAATCATTCTTAACCAATTTTTGTATTGTAACTAGGAACCTCCCTGCAATTCTTTAGTAAATGTTTAATTTCATATTGTGATTGTTCATTAGTGGTTGCTTATCTTTTGTGTTCACCAGTTTAATTTTGTTCCCTGCAATTGTATTTTAAGGAAATCAGAGTTAAATAACTGTCTGGAATTCCTTAGCAATTTTTCAAGAATTCTAATTAATCCCTGTAGTGACAACCCTCACTATTGATTATTGTTAGTTCAATTTTTGTTGATAACGCTAATGATTAGTCGCTACCTACTCAACTAAATTAGGGTGATATTGCTTATCTCTGGTGAAGTATCTGAATATCCTAAATTTCCAACTCCTGGAAATTATAATCCAGTAAACCTACTTCCAGAGTTGTTGCTCATTCTAACTCCTAGGATGCCCTAACACTATTTTCATATGCATCATGACCAATGTTGCTGAATCCTTCTTGTGTTCTGAACTTCTTTCTTAGCAACCGATTCTGTGCACTTTGTGCATGGACTCCGTGTTCCCTACCCCTTTTCTATTGGTGCCTTCCTCTCTCCTCTCGTGGGAACACCCTTCAGAATAGAGGTTTCACCTTTCTCGTGTTATTTTTGTGTGTCTTAACTTTCTGCTATTGATAGTTCATATTTAAACATTTTTGCCTTTAGAAATTAGTTCCCTGTACAGGAGGTTTAGATCTCCAAGTCCCATGCCGAGTGCTGAGTGTAGTTTTACTTTGACTCAAGCACATATTACCGTTGATTTTTCCTAACAAAATTAGTATTTTTACTTTAAAAATTAGTGAGGTTTTTCTTGATTTAGTTAGATAGTAATTGTATAATTCTTAGTCATTATATTAACTATTTCAGTTAGGAAGAACTGGGAACATGTGTTTTCTAGTTCAATGGCATTTAGCAGATGCTGTAGATTTTTACCATTAGCTATTAAATTAAGTGATTATGCCATCTTAGTTTCGCCAGGCAAAAGTTTTGCCTGTGTGAGTTACTAGTGTAGAATTTTAGCTTCATGACCTTAGAAATATTAGAATTAAGTTCTGATTCCGAGCAAGGTGTTAGTGCTCCGAAGCTGATCCCCGCTTGCACTCCGGCGCCAGAGTGCTGGTGGGGGTCGTTTTTCGAAGAGACTCCTCGCTTTGAGGCGGCATGTTAATGCCAGATTGTTTGCAGCATAGCATGTGTTGATATGTGTTTTTAATACGTGTGCAATTTCACCCAGCTCTCTCGTCCCGTACAGGATGCTACGAGACACCTTACACTCCATTGCCAACATCACCACCTTGCCAAACTTGGCAAAGGGCAAAAGACTACCTCCTTACCTTAGTCCTTTTTATCATTCAATATTCACCCAATTACGGGACGGCAAGTGCCAATACTCATTCCTCATCCACCTCACTCCAAACTTAGACCCTTGTAGTGCAGCTAAACCACTTGCTGCTTAACCTACAGTCTAGGTGCAACTCAAATCTGGAAGGAATCGCACTTAACGACCTCTATGATCAGAGACACCATCGCCGTCTCGAACCTTTCTCTACCATTGCACACGGCATTTCCACCATTACATTTTCCACATTGCCGACACAGCTGCGTTCCGGAGGCGGGGTCTACTCAAGATCGGACCTCAACATCAGCGCCGTGAAGATACCAAGCTGCCTGGCATCCCACGAATAAAGGCCTGAAAATTCGTAACATATCTTCCTTCTTATCCTTTTCGATGGTCCCAGTCCGAGGTACAAAACAAAGAAACTAGAGTATTTTGTGTCATGATTAAAGACGCTAGAAAGACAGCGTCCGAATAACCTGAAACTCCTTCAGAGTCTGAGGCCGCGATCATTCAATTAGTAAATTAAGTGTGTTGTTTAAACACTGGTGACCTCTTATTAAAAGAACATCTGGTGAAATCATTAAATTCTTCAATATTCAATCTCTAAAGTCGATAAATAACCTTCACAATCAAATCCAGTAGTTCCCCACTTTGGGAGAACTTCACACTGGTGATAACCCAGAGTAGTTTAATCAGATATAAATACTCACCCGGACCACCATCGGAAGGATTAGGAGCGCATGTCTAGTGCTGTCAACTTCTGTGCATGGCTGCCCTTGAAGGAGGTAGTTTCTTTCCCTACTCTCAGTAGCTAAACAGAGTAATTCCTCTCCAAACTCTTCCCTAACAATAAGCTATTGCTACTGCAGCCTATCCTAACAAATTCTTCATGTTTATCCATTGCTACTGAAGCCACCTTTTTACAAAACTCTTCATGCATTTCCATTGCTACTGAAGCAAACCATAGGAGACCTTCTAGGAATTTTTTTTTCATTGCTACTGAAGCTCCTTACTAATAACCTTCGCAATTTCCATTGCTACTGCAGCACCATTGCTACTGAAGCACAAAAGTAACATAACATTTGTACGAAACAAAAAGCAATCGCGACGCGCGTTATCATTAATTCTGGGGGAACATTAGAAGCATTATGACGCCAAACGAGGGTATCGAGAGTAACGACGGTCAGATGGTTTCCGTTAAATTAACACCGTTCGCAATTCAAAGTCTGGACTCATGGTTCTTCCAAACCGAAGAACACTTCGAAAGCCTATCCATAGATTCCGAGAAAATCAAATATTATTCATTATTAAGGGCCCTGCCCACGACTTGCCTAGACGACCTCTCTGGGGTCTGTAACGCTAACTCACCCGAACCTTATTCCACCCTCAAAGATCATGTTTTAAAACGCTACAGCAAGGATAGAGCCCAAAGAATCCAGGCTTTGACAAGTAATCTCACCACCTACAATAGCCAAACACCTCTAGCGCTACTTAAAGAAATGCGTAAGTTAGCAAAGGGCGTCATGGATGACGATACCCTAAAGACATTGTACATCCAACGTTTGCCCTTACGCCTTCAACCATTCCTCCATACACAAGATTCCTCTGTGAACCTGGACGTTCTCGCAGAATTAGCCGAGAAAATTATTGCCTGTGAAAACCAGACACCGAATAGCTGTGCCGCTACTCCAGTGGTCAATCAAACCAGCCCAAACGAAACGGAAAGATTATTGCGCGAGTTAGTTCAGCGAGTTGGAGCACTAGAAGTTGCTACCCAGCAAGCCGAACACACGGATAGAGTTCATGGGGTCGCACACCAAACAACGGCGTATCAGCAAGCCGATAATCCCGCACAAACCGTTCCGTTTGACAGGCACAAAAATTTGAACCGTTCGTTTAAACAACAAGGGGCCGGTAGTTCCAATACCGCTCAGGGCCAGGATTCACGAGGCAATCTGGAGGAGGAATGGTGTTGGTATCATAGGAAATACTTACACAAGGCTCGTAAATGTGAGTCGCCGAATTGCCCGCTTTATGTACTCTTGTACCCAAAAAACGGGAACAGCGCGGCGTAAATGCGAGTCAAACGTCAGCGCCCACTAAATCAAATTCCACTCGCTGCCTATTCCTTTCAGATCCGACTTCCGGTTTTCGATTCTTGATCGATACCGGGAGTTCGGTGAGCCTAATTCCGGCAACTGCCAAAGACAAACGCACCACAGGTATTCCAAACTTGCGTGCTGCTAATGGCACTCCTATACTCTGTTACGGCACGCGGTCGTTGTCATGTTCCCTAAATCTCGAACGTACCTTGAGCTTCGAATTCATAGTGGCTGATGTGGACACACCCATCATTGGTGCGGATTTTCTGCAGAAGTTTGCATTGGTGGTGGATGTGAGAAATGGATGCCTTTATGATAGCGAAACCAGAGTGCAAAGACCCCTTAGTGCCGTCGATATGGTGAACGTTACGTCAAGCGTCTCCCCTAACCTAGAGAGTACATGTCCCTACCAACGGGTGTTGCTCGAATTCCCCTCACTCTTTCAACCTAATGTAACGTTGCAAAATAACACGCTGACGCAACACCACATATCGACGAGCGGCCCTCCTGTTTACGCGAAAGTAAGACGTTTGCCCCATGATCGATTGCAGGAAGTAAAAGCCGAGTTTACAAAAATGGTCCAGGAAGGGACAGTTCGCATCTCGAAAAGTCCCTGGGCCAGTCCCTTGTTGATTGTGCCAAAGAGTAACGGCGAGTTGCGTATTTGCGGCGATTATCGCCAACTCAACTCCGTAACTGTACCCGACAGATTTCCCATCCCACACTTGCATGATTTTACTGCAAATCTGTCAGGGGCAAAAATCTTTTCTACCGTGGATCTGAAGAGAGCTTTCCATCAGATTCCAATGGAGGAAAGCTCTATTCAGAAGACCGCAGTCTGTACGCCGTTTGGTTTGTACGAGTATCTTCGTATGCCGTATGGCTTGCGAAATGCTCCGCAGACTTTTCAGCGTCACATGACTGAAGTCCTTTCCGACCTCCCGTTTTTGTATTGTTACCTCGATGATGTGCTTGTGGCTTCGGGGACGCCTGAGGAGCACGTGCATCATTTGAGAGAACTGTGCAAACGACTAGCGTCGCATGCTTTGCTGATCAATCCAGCAAAGTGTGTACTGGGAAAGAAGGAACTGACTTTTCTAGGTCACCACATCTCAGATAAAGGCATTAGGCCACTTCCCGACAAGGTGGAGGCTATCCGAAATTTCCCGAAACCCTCTACACAGAGAGAGTTGCGCAGGTTCTTGGGATCGGTGAATTTTTACCACCGATTCCTAAGGAACTGTGCGGCGACTCTGGCACCACTCTCCTCACTCATTAGAGCGAAGAAACGAGGGAAGTCTGTACTGATCGAGTGGAACAGTGAGGCTGAGGAGGCATTCACAGTAATTAAAGATGAACTTGCGAATGCGACGGAGTTGGCTTACCCACACCCGAACGCAAAACTGAATCTAGTAGTAGATGCGTCAGACCTTGCTGTCGGCGCGGTACTACAGCAAACCGTGGACAACAACACGACCCCTCTGGCGTTTTTCAGCCGGAAGCTCTCTCCCACCGAACAGCGTTATAGCACGTTCGGGAGAGAGCTCCTGGCGATTTACCTTTCAATAAAACACTTCCGATATACCTTGGAAGCACGCCAGTTCACGGTCTTCACCGACCACAAACCTTTGATCAATGCAATAAGAATGCCTCCTGACCGCCACTCCCCTCGTGAAAGTCGGCACCTGAGTTACATAGCACAGTTCACTAACGATCTCAGGCACATTAAGGGGGACGAGAACACGGTCGCCGACTGCTTATCGCGTGTGCACAACGTGGTATTAAACCCGTTGGCGCCCGAGTTCCGACCTTCTGTGCACATGATTTCGTTGGCTGATATCATCACCGAACAGAAAAACGACACGGAGATCCAATCTTTGATTGAGTCTCCTAGCTCGTCGCTAAAACTGTCACTCAGAGAAGGCGTTTACTGTGACGTTGACCGGCCTAACCGATACTACCTACCTACCACCTTGCGTTTGCCCGCCATCAAACACTATCATGCGTTATCTCATCCTGGGACGGAGAGAACTTTCCGCCTAATTGCGGATCGTTTTGTCTGGCCCGGGATGCGTAGGGCCATAAGAGAGTACGTTCGCAGTTGCCCAGATTGCCAAGCTAGCAAAGTAACTCGACACAACAAAGCCGCAATTCAACCTTGTGTTTTCTCTGGAGGTAAATTCGATGCGGTCAATATAGATCTAGTAGGCCCGCTTCCAAACTCTCGCGGGTTCTCGTATTTACTCACCATAATCGACCGCTTCTCTAGGTGGGTCGAGGCTGTTCCCATTGCTAACATAACGGCAGAAACCGTAGCCCGAACCTTCGTAGAGACGTGGATCTCCCGTTTCGGGGTCCCTCTGAGCATCACTCATGATCGTGGGGCTCAATTTACCTCCTCCTTGTGGTTAGAAATCTCCAAAATCCTAGGTAGTTCAAACATCACAACCACCTCCTTTCACCCCCAATCAAATGGACTCATTGAGAGAGTCCACCGCGATCTTAAATCGGCACTTCGCTGCCTTAAATGCCACGACGATTGGGCGGACCGATTGCCGGTCGTATTACTTACCTTACGGAACCTGTTCCGGCAGGATCAAAAGTGCACGTCCTCCGAATTGCTGTACGGGAAGTCCTTAAGATTGCCCGGAGATGTTATTGATCCCGTGTACAAAATTGACGACTCTTTCAGTACAATTACTGATTACGCGGCACGTCTCAAACGCGCCATGCGCGAAGTGGTTTACCACCCGCCTCGCCTGCCTTTACCATCCGAAAGCCTTGACCCATTGTTGAACACGTGCACACATGTTTACGTTCGGGTGGACGGTGTAAAAACCCCCTTACGGCGTCCCTATGATGGCCCCTACAGGGTCCTAAAGAGGACGCCGAAATATTTTGTAATTGAGAGGGGTACCAAACGCGACAGTGTTAGCATAGATAGACTTAAGGCAGCATATGTGTTCTTCCCTGATGATAGTTCTACCAACACTCATGAGCCGCAACCCAGGGTGCAAATTACCCCCAGGTCAACACCTGTCGAGACCACCGGGTTGCACCTTTCTGTCTTGGCTAGGAGCTATCCTCCCACTATGGAGTGTAACGAGTTCGTTGTTCCCTTGAAGACCGTTCAAAGAACGCCGTCGGAACCTCGTAATTCGAGTGCCTCCAATTCGGCTGATGTTTCTGTTGCTGTTGTTCCTCATCACGGAAAAACCTCAGAGCCCCGTTCGTTGTCCCAGTTGGGAATCCGAACGTCAACTTTCACAGCTCCACAGCCTAACCCTTCTGTTGCCCCCGAGCGCGTTAGCAGTTTTGGCAGACCTAGTCGTCCGCCAGCTCGCTACGCGCAGACGTAGGGTGGCGATTTCTGTTCTGTCAATAATTTTTTTCTTCTATTCTCTCCTGTCAAATCTTCTGTTAGGATTTTCCTTTTATGATCATTTCGGGCATTTACAGGTAACAGCTTCACTGTTACCAGACCTTTCGGTCCACATGCGTTGGGGAGTAGCTGTAGTGAATCTCTATTCCGCAAACCAGTCGAAATTTCGAAATTCTCAGAATGATCATCTAAAAATCCAGTAAATTTAGTTCGACCATTAGCATAAAATCACATTACGAAATTCGCTAGTCTCTATCCTCAATTCTATTAAAATTGTGTAACAAACAAATTCAATCTCTAAAAATTCACATTTGCTTCTTAACGAAACCTCTCACGCACGCGCGACAGCAACATCGTATGGGATCTAGCGCGCATTGTTCCAAATCATACAGAGCGTGCATACATAGGTGTTTGGCTGGTGAGATTTTTAATACTGTGTTTTTTTGTGATAATTTACGGGTAACTATATTTATGCAATTATGTAAAGTGTCAAGAATATTATTTTATGCATTAAGAAGTGTTCATGTGCCTAAAATTCCTTTTTTTTTGCTATCAAAAAGGATTTATTATGCCAAAATTCAATAGGATGTATTTGTGAGCAAGTCAAGCTGGCCCCAACTATCTTTTAGTCACAACTATATTCTTCTTAATTGCATCTAAGCCAGTACTCACTGTATTATATATTTATCAAGTTTAGGATTCTCCCTGTTGTATCAGACATAACATTCTTAACCAATTTTTTAGTCAATATTCAATCAACTCAACTTGCTCATTATTTTACAGCTGTATTGTTTTCACAGCTGTATTCTCAATTAAGTAGAGTGTTGATACAGTCAACATTAAAAACCATCCTTAACCAATTTTTAGTAAATATTGTTGTTAGGATATTTACAGCTGTATTGTTTTCACAAACTGTAGACTCAATTAAGTAGAGTGTTGATAAAGTCAACATTAAAAATCATTCTTAACCAATTTTTGTATTGTAACTAGGAACCTCCCTGCAATTCTTTAGTAAATGTTTAATTTCATATTGTGATTGTTCATTAGTGGTTGCTTATCTTTTGTGTTCACCAGTTTAATTTTGTTCCCTGCAATTGTATTTTAAGGAAATCAGAGTTAAATAACTGTCTGGAATTCCTTAGCAATTTTTCAAGAATTCTAATTAATCCCTGTAGTGACAACCCTCACTATTGATTATTGTTAGTTCAATTTTTGTTGATAACGCTAATGATTAGTCGCTACCTACTCAACTAAATTAGGGTGATATTGCTTATCTCTGGTGAAGTATCTGAATATCCTAAATTTCCAACTCCTGGAAATTATAATCCAGTAAACCTACTTCCAGAGTTGTTGCTCATTCTAACTCCTAGGATGCCCTAACACTATTTTCATATGCATCATGACCAATGTTGCTGAATCCTTCTTGTGTTCTGAACTTCTTTCTTAGCAACCGATTCTGTGCACTTTGTGCATGGACTCCGTGTTCCCTACCCCTTTTCTATTGGTGCCTTCCTCTCTCCTCTCGTGGGAACACCCTTCAGAATAGAGGTTTCACCTTTCTCGTGTTATTTTTGTGTGTCTTAACTTTCTGCTATTGATAGTTCATATTTAAACATTTTTGCCTTTAGAAATTAGTTCCCTGTACAGGAGGTTTAGATCTCCAAGTCCCATGCCGAGTGCTGAGTGTAGTTTTACTTTGACTCAAGCACATATTACCGTTGATTTTTCCTAACAAAATTAGTATTTTTACTTTAAAAATTAGTGAGGTTTTTCTTGATTTAGTTAGATAGTAATTGTATAATTCTTAGTCATTATATTAACTATTTCAGTTAGGAAGAACTGGGAACATGTGTTTTCTAGTTCAATGGCATTTAGCAGATGCTGTAGATTTTTACCATTAGCTATTAAATTAAGTGATTATGCCATCTTAGTTTCGCCAGGCAAAAGTTTTGCCTGTGTGAGTTACTAGTGTAGAATTTTAGCTTCATGACCTTAGAAATATTAGAATTAAGTTCTGATTCCGAGCAAGGTGTTAGTGCTCCGAAGCTGATCCCCGCTTGCACTCCGGCGCCAGAGTGCTGGTGGGGGTCGTTTTTCGAAGAGACTCCTCGCTTTGAGGCGGCATGTTAATGCCAGATTGTTTGCAGCATAGCATGTGTTGATATGTGTTTTTAATACGTGTGCAATTTCACCCAGCTCTCTCGTCCCGTACAGGATGCTACGAGACACCTTACACTCCATTGCCAACATCACCACCTTGCCAAACTTGGCAAAGGGCAAAAGACTACCTCCTTACCTTAGTCCTTTTTATCATTCAATATTCACCCAATTACGGGACGGCAAGTGCCAATACTCATTCCTCATCCACCTCACTCCAAACTTAGACCCTTGTAGTGCAGCTAAACCACTTGCTGCTTAACCTACAGTCTAGGTGCAACTCAAATCTGGAAGGAATCGCACTTAACGACCTCTATGATCAGAGACACCATCGCCGTCTCGAACCTTTCTCTACCATTGCACACGGCATTTCCACCATTACATTTTCCACATTGCCGACACAGCTGCGTTCCGGAGGCGGGGTCTACTCAAGATCGGACCTCAACATCAGCGCCGTGAAGATACCAAGCTGCCTGGCATCCCACGAATAAAGGCCTGAAAATTCGTAACATATCTTCCTTCTTATCCTTTTCGATGGTCCCAGTCCGAGGTACAAAACAAAGAAACTAGAGTATTTTGTGTCATGATTAAAGACGCTAGAAAGACAGCGTCCGAATAACCTGAAACTCCTTCAGAGTCTGAGGCCGCGATCATTCAATTAGTAAATTAAGTGTGTTGTTTAAACACTGGTGACCTCTTATTAAAAGAACATCTGGTGAAATCATTAAATTCTTCAATATTCAATCTCTAAAGTCGATAAATAACCTTCACAATCAAATCCAGTAGTTCCCCACTTTGGGAGAACTTCACAGATGGGGCAGTGAGGTGGAGGCTGGTGACTAACTAACACTGGCACAGAGACAACATAGTGAATATTTCTACGACACAATAACGAGAGCTCCCTTACACGGAACAAGTTAAGACACACACAGGAAAGTTAAGACATAATACACACTTATCGTTACACTTGATACTTACAATTGCCCGCTCTGGGGCCCAAGCGCTAGGGGGATCTATAAGAGAATGACGACTCGGCCTGTGACGCCGGCCTTATATGCGCTTTGAGCGGACGAGCGTTTCCGGAATTTTCCGGAAGCGGATGAACTTGCGATATGGTTCTAGGTAAAAACGCCGCTCTTTCTTGTCGAAGTATTTCTTTGGTCAAATTTTAATAGATTTAAGGGTAATGTTGAATGAAAATAGTGATCTGAAATTTTAAGAATGATTACGTTAACTTTATTTAATTTTTAGAAGATGGTTTTAATAATTTATGAAATTTAGACTGAAGTGCGGCTGAGGGCGATCACTACAAAGAATTGCGAAGTCTTATGTCATGTACATGTAAACTGTCAAAAGTGTTTTCACCCCACAATGAAAATGCATCGTCCATGAAATTGTGTTATCTCTCAAAATTTTCATTACATGTATTATCAGATGTAGATTAAGCTAGATTAGGAGTTCATTACCCTCAATCATTTCTTTTGACTAGTGACACGAGTTTTTCAATACTCGTGTGTGTGTATCATCTAAGTGTATTAATTTTAAGATATTTAAAAACCAATGATTGTAATATTGTACAATCTCTATTGGAAATAAAGTTTTTTCTTTCTTTCTTTCTTTCTTTTAGTGTGTTTGAACGTTTCTCTAGCGTTAAATACTACGCAGACTTGGCAATGCTGCGTTAACTGTTCAACAGAACCACGCTGCCATAAATTCCGACCTGTGTTCCCAATCTAGTCTGTGGAAATTGTGTTAACTCCGCTCATAGTTAATTTTTAGTGTTCCTCATTCCTATTTACTGGTTCATTATAGCAGGTAAGGAAAATTTTTTTTACGAAATGTAACTGCTCAGAAACGTTTGCCATTGCATATTTTGTGTGACCAGTTATTCTAATTTGATAACTAGGGTTTAAAGTGCATATTTCTTAAATTTCCAGGAATGTCTGGTATCCGGATTTGGTTAGAAAACCTTGTATTAGACTCCTAATTTGCCGTCAGGAGCTGAATTTTTTCTTTGTTGATTATTTGAACGTTATTAGGTCTAACCCAATCTTGAATTTTTTCTTTGACTTTTTGAAGTAATGAAGCAGCTGTGTATGAGAAATGTTTAGTTACAAGGAAGAGTGATGCAAAATTTGGTCAATATTGAAAATAATGTTGTCAACGAATTTCATAATTTCGTAGGTATAGATAGGTAATATAGTCGATTTTAAGACGTTTTACAAGAATGACAATGTGCCCGGAAATGCTTAGTTTTGGAGATATAGGATAAATAACGCCAGGTAAGAATAGCATTAACGGCAGTTCCGATATGGCTCTTCCGGCGTTTTGCGGAGGCGGACCACGCCAAGTTTTTTGGCGGGAGTCATCGGCCTTGGTATGGTTGAGTTTAATTAAGATATTTTAGGCTTACTTAGGTTAGGATACTTAACTAAATTAACTTTACCAAACCTAACCTTACCTATCGTTACGTCAGAACCGGATTTCTGCTTATTTACCTCTCCGTTTGTTCAATTTTATAAATGACGTTCCTATAACTTCAAACTTAAATATCTCCAAAAATAAGAATTTCCGGGCACATTGTCATTCATGTGAAACGTCTTAAAATCGACTATATTACCTATCTATACCTACGAAATTATGAAATTCGTTGACAACATTATATTCAATATTCACCCAAAATTTAGTGAGAGCTATGTTTACTTCTATATTTTCTTTAATGTTAGTGTCAAATAATGACCAATTTATTCTGCTACCTTAGTTAATAATGTTTACATGTTTGCACAAGTCCAACATGGATATGTGCTACTCCTATGGATATATGTATCATTATGTGCTAGGTACCCTTCCCCTTTGGTGTTAATTATTTGGGGTTGGAAAATATGAATCGTGGCAGTTTGGCATGTTGGAACAAACTAGGCTACTTTATATACAAAGAAGCGGTCAATATGCAGTTTAATGCGCTCACGGAAATTAAAAATTTAGTTCCAAAGAATTCTTATAGTAACGCATTCAAAAATGTGGTCAATATTGAGTTTAGGGGATGTGGGGAAATTCAGAATTCCGTTTCTATGAATCACTTAAGAAGTCCATTTAAGAACGTTTTACAAGAATGACATATTTTCCGCTGATGCTTAGTTTTTGAGTTAGAGCGGTAAATTATCGCGCCGAAATGTAAACAATGTAAATGTAAACAAAGATTGCAAACAAGATTGCGGTCGTCACCCGAATGGGTCGGTTAGAAGCTTTATTAATAATTTTACTAAAAGAACTGTGCCTCCCCCTCACGACCCAACCTCTTTACGTTTGTAATAGGGGATTAGCTTCCATTATTAATTAAATTCCGCATAGCGCGCTCGCTTCCTTGGCGCCCGAAAGGCAACTTGAAAGTTTAATAATTCTAAAATAACGCGTCAGCGGAAAAAATGTCATTCCTGTAAAACGTTCTTAAATGAGCTTCTTAGGTGATTATGTGAAATGGAATGCTTAATTTCCCCACATCACCTAAACTCAATATTGACCAAAAATGTTTTACAAGAATGACATTCTGCTCATTGGTGCATTTTTTTTAGTTATTCAACTTTGAAATTTTTGTTTTCCATAGCAGTTGTGTTGCGTGCCTGAGCTGGTAGAATATGCTTGGGTACCTAGTAATTTATTTTTTGCCAATCCCAGGAAGCATGCAGAGCCTGAACCCACTTCTAGGATGTTTTAGTTACTTACACAATAAAGGTTATCACCCAAAAATATTACGTTATAAAAATATTATATTAAATCTACGGTATTCACTCATACGGTTTTGCTAATGTTCTACAGTGGCCGCCATATTGAAACTGATGTCAAGTGCATATTGATGTGAGTCTTCACTATTCCAGTCCCACTAATATTTTTGGGTGATAGCCTTTATTGTGTTATTAACTAGACATCCTAGAAGTGGGTTCAGGCTCCTCGGTGTCGGCTAATAATAAATTACGCCATATATTGCAAAAACAACTTTTTCCGCGCCCCGCGCATTTGCAACATTATTGAAACACGCTCTACTTTTCCATGGGAAATCCATTTCTTGAGCGTCATTCCTATAGCTTCAAAGATATAAACTCAAAAAAAATGCATCAGCAAGGTGAATGTCATTTATTCAACTTTGAAATTTTTGTTTTCCATAGCAGTTGTGTTGCGTGCCTGAGCTGGTAGAATATGCTTGGGTACCTAGTAATTTATTTTTTGCCAATCCCAGGAAGCATGCAGAGCCTGAACCCACTTCTAAGATGTTTTAGTTACTAACACAATAAAGGTTATCACCCAAAAATATTACGTTATAAAAATATTAAAAGAAAATGACATTGCTTGTGTGGCTTGAATTTGATATCCAAGTTATCAAATGTCCATTCTAATTAAATATGTTTCAATGAACACTATTCATCCTAGTCTTCACCTATTAGGTAAATGATTTTAACATGTTATTTTATCCATCAAAGTGGAAGCACAGAGCAACCAGGCACTGATTTGAGTCCCTTCAGAGGCTTGGGACTGATGTTCTTTGGTGGTAGGTTTTCTTATTGTGAAACCCTCCTCCCTGTGTGTTCAAAGGGTTGAGTGCTTCATCTGTCTTCTTCCACCAATAACTGCATTTTGATATTTTGTATGAATAGTTGATTCAATGAAATCTTGCTGCTGTTTAACATGTTTTTATTTTCATTTTCAGCAATATCCACAACCTAGTTTCCGAGTTGAACCTTCAAAAGAAGAGAATCATGGCACAGCTAAAGAGCAAGGTATGCTTGATGTGCTGTTTGTGTCATTCTTTTCATGGAGGCATGTCATTAGATATTGATGCACTGCTCAGCAATGATTCATATTGGGTCTTAGTTATGCTTAGATTGATTTCTTACTTGAAAAGTGATTGTGCTACATCACTTGGAAAGTGTGCATGGTGAATTTAATGGAGTTGAAAGATTTAACATCATGTAAATTTTGTTTTCTGTATTTCAGTTGGAACACTGTACCAAATTCATTTTTGATGCAGGTTAAGGGGACCGTCTAGTCAGAATCAAGAAAATGGCCGTACCGTATTTTGTATGGTATCTAGATCTATGAAATTTTGCATACGTATGTATTTTAGAAAATGAATAAGGGTTATATTGGGCACTTTTTCCGTTTTTGCCATAATTACGGAGATAATGAAAAAAATGGAATGGAAAAATGGGGTATATTCAAGCCACTTCTTCTCAAAAAGTAGTCATCATAGAGAAATGATTTAGGTATCATTGAATGCGGAAAGAGCTGCTGTACAAAGAGTCAGAGGATTATATTGAAACTTGTCACGAGATAAGGTCCCGCCTCCTTACTAAATTGCTTTAGTAAGGAAATCAGGTTCTATGTATTGAGGAATTGGTATACCTCCATAAAATGACACAATACACAAGGAATGCAAAGGAATATAAAAGAACATAGCCATTAAGGAAAACAAACAACATGTACATATACTAAAATTAGGACTGTATTCACTGATGATTAAGAGACCCGACTTACATCAGTGCGTTTCTGTGCGCTAGCTGCCTTGGTGAAATATGATGCTGGCATTAACGGGTTTATCAAACGCTAGTGAAATGCTAAAGAATTTTTTATAATTAAACACCCTGCTACTAAACATTAACCGTGAATTACTGGAACTGTAAGTTATACAAGTTGACAAGTGCTGCTCTACCTAATCGACCGGTCAAATTCTTTAAGTTAGCTACACACCGAACACATAAAGAATATTGCCTAACTGTCGGGGGTGCACTCCAACGGCACAGTAGATGGTTATTAGCCTTGGCTCATCAATTCATTCGCCCAAGAGCAGCTTCAGTTCAAATCCCTGTTTCATACGCAGTGCAGACAATGTCTTTCGACGTTTTATGAACAGACCGAACTTGCAAACAAAACCGCCCTCCTGCAGGACAACAAAATTTGCCGATTACTTTGATTCTACAATTTTTTCTCATGTATGTACATTCAACTACACCAATTTTCATTTTCATTATTTGAACTTATTGTTTCCAACGGTATCTATCGTATCAAAAGAACGAGTCTCACCCGCCCGGCAAAGCAACTAAAATTTTTTTTTCTTCTGAACGACCTCCACGGTACGGGACATCTTTCGCCCCTCTGCAAAAGTAGATATAAAATTTTAATCTATTGATTCAAAAAATATATCTTAACAAGTTTCACTTCTCACTTATTTTTCAGAGTATGACATTTTAAGTTAACACCTAGTCACGACGCACCTTATCAAAAGGCTCGCAAAAACTTACTAACTTTTGTTCCCCGCGCTACCCAGAGTGTTCTTTGAGGGCTGCCCTCTTTCCCAATACATGACCAATCGTACTTCTCCCGCACTTCAAAACACACGCCTACCCCATTCCATTGGCTGTTCTGGCGCTCGCCAGTTCCTTATTCGTTGTGACAAGAACGCGACTTATCCCGCCCTCTTTTTTTATGAGTCAATCTTGAAGTCAGAAATCTTTGCTATGGTTACTCTGTATTTTAAGTACAGCGATTTGTCACGGTCAGCCCCTCATGGTTTTTCCTCTAACCAAAGTTTTCGGTGAACGAAGCTTCCCACCACTCTACACTGGACTGGGCCTATGGGTCAGCAATAAATTTTGCCCATGCGGTTAGCTGGTTACACACACTGCCCCTCTGTTTGGGCTCTCAAGGTCTGATTACAAAGCAAAACATTAGCCCCAGACTTGAGTGCACAACTTCGCTCACACGATACATAAACTTATGTTGAATCCAAACATTCAGGCCTACAACACACATGTTGGAGCGACCCATGTGTACCGCTGGAATGCGCCTGAAAACAATTTATAAACTCACAATTTAGTTCAAACAAAAAACACTATAGTAAATATGCACAACTTATCTCAAAAGTTTAAACATAAAAGTATATCCCAATAAAACATAAAGGTATATCCCAACAAACTCGTAATAATTTATTTGTTATGGAATTTTAAAAAAATTCAAAGTGTCATTCATTTTTCTGTAGATTTTTTAACCCTTTAACGCCCAAGTGGACTGTACGGTCCTCTTTCAAAAATAACAATAATATATTGTATTTCTTATTCAATTCGTTCACTAATGTGTCCTTTGAACTTCACTGCCAAAAAGCAGTTACTTCCACATCTTGATAACAGTGACTGCATAATGCCAGTGTCGGTTTAGTGATAGTGGTTGTGATAACGGTAATATGAGTATAAAAATGTGGGCGTTAAAGGGTTAATGTAACTGATAATATTCTGTGAATTTCAATATAATCCTCCGACTCTTTATGCAGCAACTCTTGGCGCATCTAATGATACCAAAATCATTGCTCTACAATAACAACTTTTTCAGAAGAAGAAGCTTGACTATTGACATTTGCATTGCTCAGAAAATGCATTTTAGTACCAAGACAGTTTTTTTTGTTTCCAAGCTACATTTCTTGGAGAAATTGGTAGTTTTGACGTTTTGAATATCATTTTTGGAAGTTATTGTGGTTCCTTGAAGGAACCAGTACCACAAGTGATACCAAAAATGTCTAAAACGCACCAGGAGCATAAGCTGGGGCGTCCTTGGCATCCTCGTAGGCTCCTCTTATAGGATATGGAATCGCCACGCAGAGCCAGACGCTTATATCACTACATTAGTACCAAGCAATCAACGTCAAATCCAGAAAAATCTTGATCTGCTATCGAAAAAAAGCCATCTAAGTGTAAATAAATCATCAGTCTGCAACAACTAGATCAGCTAACGTGACATACCTACGCAAGCAGATCGGGCGAGCTACCAATCACCTTCTTTCCCCCCGAGGGAGGAAGGGGTGGAGGTACCGAGAACTCAACTTGCCAAATCTCAAAAATTTTGATCTGCTAGCAGATAAATGCATATCTAATTATGAACAAACCGTCGGTCAGCAACAACTAACTCGGCTCATTTGGCACATGTGCACTAGCATGCTGAGCGAGCTTCCCCCACCCTCCTTCTTCCTCCCGAGGGAGGGAGGGGTGGAGGTACCGAGAATTCAACTTGCCAAATCTCAAAAGTTTTGACTTGCAAGCAGATAGATGCATACCTAATTATAAACAAACCTACAGTCAGAGGTAACCGGCCAAGCTCGTGTGGCACATCTGGGCAAGCTGGCTGTGCGAGCTTCCCCCCACCCTCTTTCTTACTCCCGAGGGAGGGAGGGGTAGAGGTACCGAGAAATCAACTTGCCAAATCTCAAAAGTCTTGACTTGCAAGCAGATAGATGCATACCTAATTATGAACAAACCGACACTCAGCAGCAACCAGCTGAGCTGACGTGGCATATCTGCACAAGCTGGCCGGGCGAGCTACCCTCCACCCTCCTTTCAAACCCCCATTTGACCTACTTTGGTGAGACGGATCGTTCTGCCGCTTTGCAGGAATGAAGTTTAGGACTTTCTCAATCGAATAGAGCAATAAAAAAATAATCTGATGGATTTTTGATTTTTGGCTAGACGGTGCCCTTAAAAGCCAATGACCATTGCCAGTTTATCAGAATGACGTCAAAAATTGACAAGTTACATTAATGTACACTTTAAGGAAAGGCAAAAAATATTCCACCATTTCTGATTTTGTAATTTTTGGTTAGTTACTATTGTAATTCAAAATTCATATGTTTTAAGGAGAGGTTTCCAGTAGCATTTGATATATCTATTTTTTTAGCTCACCTCAATCATTCTGGTACACCACAATCCACTTGTGTTTTTGTATGATCTTTGATAGTTTTTGTTGCATAGTGAAGGAGTACTCAAGTATGCCTCATTTTTTATGTTATTGATTCATTGCAATTTAACAATGTAATTGATTTCTATGATGAGGGCAATAAAAGTCAATCCACAAATTCCTATTATAAGCCTGCAGTATAAGAGCAGTATTACCTCTAGAAGTGTCTGTATTACTGTGTCTATTCCATTTTTCACTTTGAAGTTTTTGAGTTGTTGTGGATGTCACGGGACTATGAAAGCATGTCTTAATTATTGAAACAGAATGCTTTCATATTTTTGTATTAAAAAAAAATGTTTCTTTATCTGTGATCTGATCTGTGATCTATGGGTGTTATATTAAAACCCTATGACTATAAATATAAATTAAATATCGTAATTTTTGGAACAATTAAGTTGCTCATTCACCAGTTATGATTGAATTGTAACTTTAATTTTAGTGCAAATGCTACTAATGCTTGGTGATGGCAAAAATTTCCGGAAAAAAAATTACATGGAGAAATATACATTGAATATCCAATTGGATTCAAAAGTATTCTAGGCTAAAAGCATCTGAACCTTTTTCATATGTTCATTCAGCCAAGTGTTTCTCAATATGAGAATAAATGAATAATATGAGGAACTAATTTATAGAATGTAAGCAATATAATTGAAAATAATGACTCACAATGTTCAAGTGGTAAAAGGGGTTTGTATCAAACCTTGTCTGTTGGCAGATTGGTCAATGGGTGTCATGTATGTGAAGTCTGTCATATGTTCAGTAATCAGCTCATATTCCATAACTCCTTAGAAAAGTAGCTGCTAATGTAAAAAATCTGTCAACAGTAACTTTACACACAGTAGTGAATAGGTTCCTGCATACAAGTTTTGTAGCTTGAGGCATGTTCAGCAGGCTTTTGTGTAATAAGTTTATATTTTTCATGTTTTGTGTTGAGTGTACAAAATATACTCAAGGCCTAATGAAGCAGAAAAACTTTAACCAACCAACAGGTCCTTGGGAGTCGAGAAAGAAATCATTACTTTTTTACACTTTCTCTCATCTCAAGAAAATTTAGGAATACTTTTTGCTGAATAACTAGTTGACTCGCATGTTGTTAATCTATTACAGGAAGAATTTTTTGTTAAAAATTTGGATGAAAAAATGTCTCAGCTGTCAATTTAATATTTAAGAGTTCATTGCAGCATGTAAGAAAAAATTTGGCAGTTTTTTAATAGAGATTTTAATTATATTTTTGTGGTATTTCTGTGTAGACAATATGAGTGGAAATAGGATGAATTAATTACTGATGAGCAAAGCATATCAAATTAATTGTCCCTGTACCATTTACAGGGATCACAAAAAAGGCCTGCTGAGACCTCCTCTACATCCCCACACTTCAAGAAGAGGCGAGTTCTGCCTGTCGCTCCACAGAAGTCAGGCGCTGCAGATGATGGTCAGAAGAGCAGCAAAGTTTCCAAAAAATTGGCAAAGGTGAGGGTTGTGCTAAGCATCATATGCTTGTTTTGTGGTAATCAAACTAAGTGTCGTTTAGGGCTTATAGACTCCAATAATTCTAACGTTGTGAGTTCTTACACTTGAATTGACTTACTTTGTTAGTTTAATTTGATTACGAATATATATGTTTATATTTAATCAAATACACCTACAATGGCTATATTTGTATACAAGTCAACAGTGATGAATAAAATTTTAGCATTAGATATGAATATGATCGTATAAAGTCCACCACCAACTAAAAATAGCAAAACATGGTTCTTATTCTTGACACATATTAAAAATGAATGAATGCAGCTATTGTTGGTTAACTGGAGATGTGCAAGGAAAGAGAACTTGCATGTCATCGAGTGTTGGTTTTTTCTCTATAGCATTAAAGGATTGCAAAATTTGTAGATTGGTAATGCTGGGAGGCTGCACCTTGTGCATAGATTCCACATTCTATTATCTCCATATTAATGGTGCCTTCCTCTCTTTGGATTGCTTTTGATTCAGATAGGGAGGCTTAAACTAACATCTAATCTGTGTAATATAAGTAACCAACAAGGGAAATAGGATAGGCTGATAACGAGCATTCCTGTTTCTTGAAGGTATCACAGATAAAGTCTCCCAAGACTTCGTCTACATCTCTACACCCCGAAAAGAAGCAAGTTCTATCTGCTGCTCCTCAGAAGTTGGTTACTAAAGCTAATGGCCAAAGCGACAGCAGAGTTCCCAAGAAATTGGCTAAGGTGAGGGTTTTACCATCCATCAGATGTTCTCTTTGTTGTAATTCACACTTTTTTTATAGCTGGTGAGATGCTCGGTGAGGGTTGTATGTCATCTGGCAAAGTTTTTAACTTGTATGCAGTTGTAAAGTAAGTAGTAGATGTCTGGTGGTATAATTATAGATGCATTGCACGGTTCTCCATAGTTGTTGCTAATACTCAGCAATTTGCTGTTCAACCAATAAAGAAAATTAGGTATAAACACAACTGGTATCTGTATTGGCTATCAATCTTACCCATCCTCTAAAGGCTACTTCTATTGTATCCATGAGAGTTAGTGCTACCAGGGGATAAACGTGAGGTGCTAGGCAGCAAGTTAGGTCTTCTTTTTTTTTTAAACAGAATATATATATATATGTATATATATATATATTTATGTATACATTTATATATCCTTTTCTTATATTATGGACCATCTTTTTCATATTTTTTACTCCTCTGTTTTTTCCTTCAACTTTTATGTTTTCATAAACTTCCTTTCAACCTTGCTGTTTCTATGCTCAAGGTATGGGACACATTGGGCACAGGTTCTCAGTCCCCTTTATTCTGTACTAAGTGGTGCCTTTCTTCTTCCTCTTTTGCGAGAACACCTCACAAAATATTTCCAGGGAAAATATGCAAGGTCCCTAGCTAAAAGTTAGGTAGGCCTTCATTTTTTTTACTAAAATAGGTGTTTTTGTTTTGTGATGGTCCATCTTTTTTTGCTTCACTATTGTCCTGTTTTTCAGCACCTTTCACTTTCTTCTTCAATTTTTATCTTGTTTATGAACTTCTTTCCTAACTTACTGTCTATGCACCGTGAACATAGATTCTGCATACCCTTAACTCCATACTAAATGGTGCCTTCCTCTCTTTGGAACACTTCTGTTGTGGTAAGGGAGGCTCAAATTACCATTTAATCTTTTTATGGTCTAGCTTGTGGACTTGCTCATGTTGGCATGGGACCTAACAACTCTAGGAAGAAGTGGGTTAACTTAGACACCTGTCCATATCAATTGAAAATTTTTTTCTTTCAAGCTTCCTTTGTATAGAAAACTAAATTCAGTATTAAATTTGTAATCAAGATTGTACACTAAACATCTTTTCATAAAGCTTTATTTTTACTTGAGATATAAACCATACATGCTGAGGTTTTCTGTTTCTCAAGGCTTTATATACAGCATGTGTAATATAAGTCGCATAATAAAAGCAGTGTAGGCAATCTAGTGACGTACATTCCTTTTGTATCGTTTGAAGGGAGCACAGAAAAAGTCTGCTGAGACTTCCTCTACATCTCCCCTCCTCAAGAAGAAGAGGGTGCTGCATGTGGCTCCACAGAAGTCAGGGGCTGCAGCTAAAGCCCAAAATGGCAGCAAAGTTCCCAAGAAATTAACTAAGGTGAGGGTTATGCTGATGATCAGGTGCTCATTTCATTCCTATTATCACACTTAATTTTATTTGGGATTGTCAGCCTCGACTGATTATTTCATTGTGAAGCTATTGTTTATTCTCACTCTGACTGTTTCAGCTGTGTTAACTCTTGGAAAATAATTGTAAATATAGTTATTAGCATAGCAATGCACACACGTCAGCTATCATATCGTTTTGATTCAGTCACACGGCAGATAAAAATGGTAACATTTTATGATGCTCAATAAAGTTCATTAATCTTTTAACCAGGCTGATGATTGGATAAAACTGTAGTACATTCTGGCTACTTAACCTCATGAAAATGTGTGGTGAGTGTATTGGGAACAAATACGTCATTAACTCTCGAATTTTTCCTGTATTAATTCAAGTATATATACTACCACGCACACTACTCCTTCCCGCTGACAACCACGCACACGGTCGTGCATTGTAGCCCAGGTAAGAAGATTATTTCTTCGCAATTTTATCATCCTCTAAGGTGACGTTACATGACCGGCACATTTTCTTCCTCCAGATCTACCAGTGTTTTTTAGCAGGGCCCCCATAGGGAAAAGGTTATCTTGAAATGCCTTGCAATTTGGCAGAAGTGAAGGCACAATCAGTGTAAAATGATGCTACATTTTTTTTGGTCTTTTGCTCTTGTGTGTTTTTTTTCATATTTTTATTAGAAATTTATTTATTTGATAAAACTGAGAGAAGTTGTTGGGAATTGTACCTCCTTTGATTTTGAAGTTACGGAATCATTTGTCATACCTGTACTTCTAAAACTGTGGGAGAAGTAGCATTTCAAACGTCAGCAAGTTAAAGTTTTCAGGAGATCATGACAAACTCGTCACTTGGACGTATATTGACATAAGTGATTGGCTTTTCGTAAGCTGCAGCAGACGAACGAATGCACAAAGCAGTGAAGCAAGTCGTTAGATTCAGTTGAAAATTCTGTCTAACATGAGCTAAGAGACAAAAAATGATAATTTTTTGATTTTGGGGTAAACCGGTCCCATCCTATTTGACTAACTTTTAGTAAGCTGTAACAGACAAACGAACACACTAATATGGAATAGAAACTTATTGTTAAATTTGTAAGAAAATTCTCTATATGAGCTAATATAAAATTGAGTAATGTCGAATTTTGCGCCCTAACGGTCCCCGTAAGGCCATGAACCGTTTCACTAGGAAGAATCATTATCTGTAAGCATCATTTTATGGCTAACGTTTTGCCAAAGATGAGTCATTTTTGACTCTCGTAATCTAGAGGGACCAATAATTACATGTTAAAAAATGCTAACCCAAGCCATATTGTGACATCATGCGATGTGAGATGGTGCGGAGCCTAACTAACTAGGGCATAGAATAACACACTTACAGTCGTTCGTTATGGACGGTGAAGAACGCTTTACTGAATTATGTGAGGTTTCAAAGCTAATTTAAAATTTAATAGATAGGCTGCAAGTTAGTTATTTTCTCCATGTAAAGATAAAGTAACGGTCTACCTTCTTAGGAGATAAGCTTGATTGTCAGAAATTCAGTCCAGTGTAAGAGAAAACAAGCTTATCATCCCCTCGTAAGTTGCCCATGAAACTAATAGCTTATTTGGTTCATATCAATAGTATTGAACTCTGTCAAAAGTTTGGTATATTCCTATATTTTACTTGTGCCAATCTACATGCTTGTGTTGAGTAAATCTTTCAAGGCTTTCTTCTGCGTTTTTACAAAGATAGGAAATGTTTTGAAGAAAAGCATTTCTTGTAGTAGACTTTTTAACCTCTCACACTAACTGAACTCCTGACAGACAAGCCGACCTCAACCAGCAGGGGAATATATTTCAGTTGAAATATACGGAGCGGCTCATCAACTAGGATGTCAACCAGAATTAACTGGATTTTTTGATGACGCTCCATGAGATTGGCTTTATGTCCGGACTTCAAGTTGGGGTTAGAGGTGAAAAAGTTTTGTGTATTTCAAGCACAGAAAAAACGAGTGCAGAACAAATATGATATTGTTAGCTGTGCAGCCTAATATAAATTTTCATTATCGGAAAAACGTCGCCTGACAATAATATTTTCTTTACTTCCCATTTCAGGTGAAGGGGCAGGTGGTCAATGTAGTCGCCGTAGAAACTCGGGTAAGTCTGTGTGATTACTTAGAGGCTAATGTTGCTTCTTTTATTTTTCATTCTCATTTTGTGAGATGTATCTGCATTGGGTGCTGACATCCAAATTTGACGAGACAGCGTTTTTGCTTGCGATCTTCCAAATGTCTATTCTTTTCAGATTGACAGTTGCAGTAAAGTGATTCACTTTATCAGTAAACGCTCAATTTATTAGTGGCCTTATCATATTTCACAGGCATAAGAACCCCTGTCGACCAAACGAATTTGAAAAATCTTGTATTCTTGTATGTTCCATCAGCTGCCAGCTCCCAAGAAAGGAAAAAACAGAGCATTAGAGGTGCTTGTGCGTCAGATTCCACAAGAAATCAGCAGGGAAGACCTCAAGGAACACTTCTCCCAGTTTGGCAGCGTCGAGTCCGTCACGCTCCCTACCAACGCAGAGGACCAGTCTGTCCACAGAGGCTTTGCCTTCGTTGAGTTTGCAGACCAGCAGGCAAAGGAAAAGGCTCTAGAAGTTGATCAGCAAGAGGTCAGTAGCTTTTTGCTGTGGTATTGCAAATTTTCTCGTTTCGTTTTGGTTTTAATGGTTTGATGAAAGTTAAAAAGAGATCTAGTCATCTGTGAGAAATTGACTTCAAAAATGCCTTTATTTTATGAGCGATGATATTCTTTACTTCTCTGATAGTAGCTTATTTGGTTCACATTGCTAGTGTTGTAGATTTTTTAAGCAGAAATTCACCTCACATTTGACATATAAATGTTTTGGCTTCCCTTCTCAGGTGAATGGACAGGTCGTTGGTGTCGTGCTCCCTAAACCTAAGGTGAGTCTGTGATGTACACGTGTTCGTCATTTTGTCCTTTAGCCTATTGGGACTTCTTTCATTCGTGCTTGCTTTGCTCTTTTTAGTTTTTGTGCTTTTTTCATATATTTTCTTTCTTTTCCCTCTTTCATTCCTAACTTGTTCCTACGCAGGGTATCCTGTGTGGGAACACATCTTGTGTACAGATTCAGTATTTTTTAAATACCTTGCAAAATGATGCCCTCCCTCGTTTTTAAATAGACAACACATTTCATGTGACCAGGGAAGCTTCAACTAATTCATAATATAATTTAACTTGAAGCTAGTTTCACTTTCTTTATGTGCCCGCTATTCTGAACTGCTTCCTTCTTTCAGTAAATACAACCTTTGTTTTGCGTCTAGAACAACTGTTTTTATTCAAGATCTAGGTGATGATACTGTTTACAACTGCGTTTAAGTAACATATGAACTGGTGTGTGAGTAAACGAATAAATTTTGTTGGTGATATTGACATTTTCATCCCTGGGTGCCATATTCTGGTGGAATTTCATAATTGGTTATTAATGAACATTTGAGTGTAGCACGGGAAAAAGAAAGAAAACGATTATTTCCAATTAAAATGGTACAGAACACATATCATTGGACATCGAACATGAAATATGAGTGGCCTGAGTTAATACAATACAGTTGTCGTATTATTATTTTATCGCTGCACTTTTATAGGGAACGCTCAGGTGCTCATTAGAAGCCTATCAATTCACCCCTGTACTGTAATGTTATGCATATGCTCAATATACAGCGGGAAATTGTTTACAAAATCAAGTGCGTTAAAACCCCTTGTTGATTTCAAGTTGAACTTAAAATTACCCTTATATCCTGGTGTATTTCAGAGTCCATCAAAGAAAAAAATAGATAAACAAATAAACCGAGCATTAGAGGTGTTGGTGCGCCATATCCCAGAGGAAGTGAGCAAGGAAGACCTGATGGAACACTTCTTCCAGTTCGGCAACATCAAGTCCATCACGCTCCCCATCAAGAAAGAGGACCCGTCTGCCCACAGATGCTTTGCCTTCGTCGAGTTTGCTGAAGAGCATGCAAAGGAAAAGGCTCTTGCAGCTGATCAGCACGAGGTTAATGGGTTTTGACCATAATTTTTACTCATTTTAAGCTGATTGATTAGTTCAAACAGTTGGTGAAGAAGTGCAGTTTTGGGTGTACTATTTTATGAGTCCCGAGTTTGCGTGTATTTTGTTGCCAATTATGCTATGTTCTGTTCATAAATTCTCACAATTCTAAGCCAGGGTTTGCTTGTGGACGATGTGGAGTCACTGTTCCAAATTTGACGACTCAGTTACCGTTTCCCATGACTTGCTGAGGGCTACCGTCGTCGTACTTGCTGGGAAATTGTAAGCTTTCTCACGCTAAGTTGTTTGCGATTTGTTTTTCTGGCAGTATATGCAAGTTTGGTAGTGGCTGATTATTAGAACTGAAGTTCCTGTTCATTACTGTGTTTATATTTGTTAGCTATATTTTTGTTTTTCTTTATTTGTCAATTTTTTGGTACTAAATCAGCTGGAATTCCGTTGTTGTAAAGCAAGCAACTATTTCATAATACAATGCTTTTCTCAAAAATTTACCGTGCTGGCGGTGTTGCAGTCCTCTGGAGTGAAGGTAACCTGACCATATTTTGTCTCTTAAACCTTTACGTTTGCTTGCAGGTTCACGTGGCTGGAAAGGTTGCGTCTGTGCGCGTTTCGCGATGCTAGGTGAGATGCAAAAATTCTTGACTCCGAAGCCAATTAGTGTTATGTTTTACAATGCTTTCATCATCTTTATGCTAAGGACAGCCTTGATTTTGGTTGTGCAATAGCTGTCACAGTTGAGCGTCCTAGTGGTGGTTATTATTAAGCTTGTTTGGTGCCATTTGTGTTACGAGTTACGAGTCGGTGGTTCTAAAACTTGTTCTACATGTGTCTTCATTGTTTGAAGGAGAGAATGTTTGTTCTTTAATATGTTTATGTAAGAAGTAAGATTATATCTAGGCTTGAAGAATATTTATTTCTTGATTAGCATCGTTTACTAGTCTTGTGTTCGTGTTTTAATCTTTTCTTTCTCTTGCTGCTTCTTCTTCGTCTTCGTTCTTAACTTGCTGTTTCCATGGAGAAGGTATCATGTGTGAGAGCACACCTTGTGCATAGATTCCCTGTTTTATTCAATCCATACTAAATAATTCCTTCTCTTGGCTCTCGTGAGATCGCCTTTGTTGTGGCTCGAAAATCACCAACAAAGTAAAATGTCCTTGTTTATGTGACATGATGTTGTTCAAGGCTTGAATTTTGGTGCAGGGCCTCGGAGGTGCGGAGCAAAACAAATCGCCTCAGCTCAGTGCAAGGCGCCAGGTGATAGTAATTTAGAGTCGTTTGCCAACGTTATTTGCAAGTGCCTAAGATAGAGTCGAGTACATTCGTAAGAATATTCTCATCATAGCTGAACGGATACATTTAATATTGCCTCCCCTAACCTCGAGGAAACCTGGTAAAAAGCTAAAGTAAAGCAAATGCTTGGAGACTTGAGACGGGGATGTTCACCTGATGGTGCGAGTGGGTTGCTGATCTTGTTTCTGCCCACAAATTCAATTCAAGTTTTCTAAAGAACATCGTCCTACGAATTAAATTTTAAAGGCTTGACTTCCGTCGAAAATTTTTGAATTCAACTTGCACGAATGTTAAAATTTGGTCGTGTCAAGAACTCTCTCAAAAACAGTCTCTCACTCGATGTTTTTAGTGAAATTTCGGAGAATTTTTTTGGCAAATGTCTAGGGATAATGGAGTCCTCAAATCTGACGTAACTGCTTCTGAAACAGATTTTTCTCAACAACTTTGACTTATCACGTATCTACATATCATAACTTCTAGTGAAACTAGGGTGGGCATGAAAAGAGACGATAGTCATCTAGGTGGGTTGATCAAGGCAATCCCTCGTAAGAGAATCATGACTTGTGAAGTGTGTCCCGAGCTGCGTGGAGCAGGAACCGTAAGGCGCTCGGCTATTGGAGGGTAGGCAGCTAAAACACCTGGGATTTCAGCTGCCATTTAGTTGTTTTCGGGTGGAAACGTTTCTTTTTAATATCTTGCGCTACACCTACCCGACTGTGTCGGAGCATGTGAATCAGTGTCTCTGTTCTTACTGAAACCTTTGGCAGACCTTAGCTAGTTATTGCCGCGTACTTTGAGCGTTGCTCAGTAATTCTTATTCTTTTGCAGACCAACCTCTCGAGCGTCTCTATGGACAGTCAGAGGAGTTTCAATGAATCGCGAGACGGTGGACTAGAAGACTACGATGATGAAAATAATGACGAAAATGACAAGGACAATGAAAACAGCGACGAGGAAGCTGGGGAAAATGATGAAAACAATTTAGAAGACGATGATGATGATGATGACGATGAGAAAAGTGACAAAGAAATATAAAATAATCTGTATCACAGCGAGTAGATCGGAATGCATTCTATTTTTGATTAAAATAGAGGACTCTGTGATAATACAGGAAAACTTTGATCATCTGATTACGTTGTTTATATACCCTAACTTGTTTTGAATACATGAGAGACGGCATTCTCTGGCTGGCAAGAGGAGTCATTGAGCAGTGATTATCTCTGGAAACTACAACATGCAACAATTCGCTATATTTAACCGAGGATAGGAAAAAATTTAAACTAAATAATTCTACCACTACACTGGTCACGTAGGAATTTTTTCGCAACTGCCTTTTACGTGTTCTCTACATTGAAGAACTAATCCAGTTTGCTACTTCTTGTTAGTAAATCTTCGTCGCTGTGGAAGTTGACGTGGTGTTTTGTTGTCTAGACCAGGGGTCTCCAAACTGTTTAATGTAAGGGCCACCTTACATATTTCCCACATTTATACGGGCCGAAGGAATAAAATATGGAAAAAATTTAATTCAGCAAAGCCATTCGAACAATAATTATTTTTTCAAAGCCACCTTACAGGGATTTGTTTGGCGGGCTGGACTCGAGACGTAGGAAGGACACGCGCGTTGCCCTCTCTATAAATGAAACATTTTGAGAGAGAAATGTTTGCTTATACATATAATCATGTGAAGACACGATGTTCCTCTATGACTGGGTAATACACTCTGTGTACCATTTGTGACAGTCAGAATTACGCACTCAGTCACTCGCAATTAATTGGCAGAGAATCATAAAGAGGAGCTTTTCACGAGCGGTGAGAAACTGCACAGACTGATGTACGGTTTATTCACGCAACACTGAAATGTAGTTTGCATTAATCTAGAAATAGGACGCATGACCGCAACGAATCCAGCTTATTTGCATGAGAGAGAATTTCTCCCGCCCCCCCGTCGTAGTACTGAGTAGTGGGCTGGCTACACAGAGGGTAAGGGAACCACCGTTTGAAAAGCCATGTCAGTTACAACCTCGTGAGCACCAACATCAAGTTTAATTTTAGTTAAACTCTAAGAAGATTCCGCAAATGTGTACTCTATTTTCCATATTAATACGGAAAACAATGCGTTTACACTTCGACTACGACTACTAAATATTAAGTTCAACGCCAAACACAAATATAAAGTCAATTTTAGTGAACCATTTTGAAAATAGCAAAAATGAACTGGATCGTGCCTTCATTTAGCTTTGATGGAGTATTTATGAAAATTGAATGTGCGACTACTGGTCGGTCAGTAGCATTATGAAAATTACTACGTGTACCACCGGTGGCGCACGTCGCAGTCAAAGTGTTAAGTGGCTGTTCCTCTCATACTAATGTAGGGGATGCCCTAATGACAATGTCAGCCCGATGACGGTGCATATAATAACATAAGGGTAATTGTAGCCTGTTGGAGTACACTGGAACGACAGGGTCATTTTAACGAGATTAACAAGGTCCACAACACCCTTTAGTCAGTAATTAGTGTGGCAAAATTGCCGAATGTTGCATCCGGTATACTAAGTGTTTAGTTCCAGTTAGAATGATGACCCGACAAGACTTCAGTGCGTGTATTGGCATCAGTTTGAGTAAGAAACATTCCTCACGAGGTTGATAGAAAACAAAATATCCGCAAAATATTGTTCTTGCACCATCTATATGAAGAAAGAGTATATCCACTTAGGTAGACTTTGTGAAATGATTTTAAATTGCCAAGTAAGGTCTAGTAAATCTCATGTACGTAATCACGACTGAAAAATGAACTACACTGCCTTGTTTGCTAAAAGAAATTTAAGTCAATTTAAAAGAACTTAGTTTATTAAAATGAAATAAACACATACGACGTTTACCATCAATTTGAAAACGAGTTCCTAGCTGATTAAATCACTAATGATTGTGTACGAGATCATTCATGCGTGAACTTGGCACAAACTCCTCTTGCAGCACACACTAGGGCACGGTATAGGGCACATTTGTGTTAGTTAGTTCGGCTCGTTTGTCGCAGGGCTTCTCAACCGGGAGTACATGTAAACCTAGGGGTGCATTTAACATACCTCATGTCTTGAAATCTAAAATATATATTTACATCAAACGTACAAGTACACACAATTATTAATCATCAAGTGTATTTTCATAGTTTCTTAAGCCTTTAACTGTGCTGGGGGTGCATAAAGATACACCATTAAGCAAAGGGGAACACGAGAATAAAAAGGTAGAGAAGCCCTGGTTTATCGTATACTTGGGAGACCGGCGCACCAGAAGAACGACTTTTATGTTACCTGTAGCATACCGCTACATAAGCGTAAAAATTAGAAATTTGCCATTCGTACTTAAATAAATTAATTAGTAGCATTAAAAATCTTACTCTAATTTATTATTAATTATTTTCTACTTCTAATTCGTAATCATTGAAGTTTTTGTGTAAATACATGAGACGATAAAATAACAATTTACATTTTTCGAGAGAGAAGCCCTCTGGTGGCAATACTGCGCAATGCGCGTCTCTGTTTCAAATAGAGCACTCTTACTTTGGCGGTTGACTAGCCCGCTCACAGCATTTTTCCCGTGAGTAATCAGTGTTAGAAAATAATCGTGTTCTTTCTTCGTTCTCGTGAGTAATCAGTGTTAGAAAATAATCGTGTTCTTTCTTCGTGTTCAGTGAGTATTAATAGTTGACAGGCAGTGTTATTTGGATACGTAGTTATGCGTAGGAATTGTGATGTAGCATGTTCTCATTCAGTGTTTTGTTTTGTTTTTTTCTCAACGTGACTTAGCGTAAAAATATTGCGTCAGATGTGCATTGCATTTCCGTGTCATGATTTTATTATCAAAACATAATCATGTTTCGTTCCTTTCTTCACTACAATAGTAGATACCTGCAGTTTTCATTCATGATTCGATACTCGGAACGAACGCGGCGAAATTTGCCGGCGTTCGTTGTCGATAGCGTCTTTGTGTAATGGCGGAACCTCACACCGTCGTCTCTTGTCACTACTCTGTGACTATAAATACTATAGGCATGTGTTATAGTAGCATTTATTCTTTTTTTTTACAAACCGACTTGCAGTAGTTTAAATTACGAAAAGTATTCATGTCTATGCTTGCTAAGTTATGGAATTTCATTTCTTAATTCCATACTCTTTGAAACCTTTACGTAACCGCACTTATTTCAATATAAAACATTTCAATAAAATTTAATTTAACTCATCGCATTCTTGTGACAAACACCCACTACCATCTGCCTATCTTGAGTGTGTGCAAATTGCTGGCGGCTTGGCTGAGGCCGACGTGTAAAGCCGCCCGGCTAAATCGCCACACGGAACTTTCATGCTTTCGTTTTTTTCTTTCTTCGCGTATTTTCCGCCTGTGAAATCAACGCTTAGGTTTTCCTTTTCCTTTTATCATTGGGGATATATATATTATTCCTTAATTCCTTTATTATTGCAAATGATATCTACCAGGATTTTTCAGTAGGATTTATATCCATGAACTTTGGGATTTTTATGTTTGTTCTTACTGCTTTCAAAAGTGCAGTCACTTGATATTTTCACGATATTCCGTAGATCTCGTGTTTACTTGCCCGTAGTCTCTGTAAGGAATCACGATCTTTATTACCGGAAGTTCTTAAACCTAATACTCAGATTTTTTAAAGCCAGAGGCATTAGTGAACAGTGTTGAAAGCTAAACAGTTTAAACAATTTATTTATTGTTAAAATCTGTCAACCAAAAATCTGTTCTATCTCTTTGAGTTTGCCAAAAGTGAGAATCCTTAAAGTAGCTGGTGTCAAACCTGTAGGAGTTTCTCGGAGTTCTCCGTGTGGGAAGAGTTGTCATTATATGTTGGATTGCCAGTGGTGGAATGTCTTGATGTCTCTCCTGGAACGTTTCATCCAGCGCCTCTGCCCTTACAGGACCTCAACGTCATCACACACACCACTTACAACATTCTCCCTGGGCCGCTTTTGGTTTTTCTACTTGGATTGGATTTGGCTATGCTCTGGGGCCTTTAGCCGGATATTCTCTAATCACGGGCCTTAATTCTCAACTGCCTAAAAGTACGGGCACCATTGAATTAGCTTTGCATTCGCTGAATTCCGCGTGCCTGGATCTTAAGTACTATTCAAACCAAGAGTCCTCATCGCCATCCGGCTCGGCACCTTGATCAAACTCACCTGCTCCAAAAATTAAGCATGCTTTGCCCACACAAATAGCTACGCACCGATTGTTGTGCTTGTTTAAAAATTGCCCACAGTAAATTGAATATTCTGAACTCGATACACTTAAAATTCTCATCCACCGGCCGGAGCGACGCCAGCGCTCACCGAAGCTCACCACCGGCACTCCGGACCTCACTGGGATTTCCAGTCAAGCTCATCGAAGTCCTCCTGGTTCCTCTTCAAATAAAAACCACCTGAAATAAGCTGAGTCCAAATCCGTTTTTCATTATCCCTCTTGTAATTTCCCACAACACTATCGAGAGTTGTTCGAGTTTTTGGCCGTCAAGAACTAACATTTAAGTTCAAACTACCCCAACGGTCACGAAAACCCGACATACCTCTGATATAGAAAGGCCTTCGAAGATTCTATCTTTCGTGCACGCTCTGTTTCTTTCAGTTTTCATGCCTTCTTTGCTATTTTTTTGTCATATCTTCATTCTTAACTTGATGTTTCTATTCGCTGGGTATTCAACGGGGATCATCTTCTACATGAATGGGATTTTTTACCTTTTACACTAAATGGTTCCTACGCTCTCATCTACGTGTCACGTCGTACAAGACGTGAGGAAATTTGAAGAATTTTGATAAATTCATTCCGGCAACATTCCGCGGATCCGCACTTCGTCCGCAAGAATGACGCCAACGTTTTGTTTGTTTGAAGTGCGTGGAAGGAACAGGTTCCCGGATAATCTTAAGTTTATACGTCCTTTTAAACGTGAATTCGTGGCAGGAGATTATTTTTTTTGAACGTGTTACCTTAGTAGCTATATTCATCGATCGCCTAACATATTTGCGCTTGGATAGCGGCGAACAGCCGGCTTCTGGAGCATTCGAGGATGCTTCCGGTGGCCGGTGAGTCACCCACATTAAGCTGGACTAGCCGGCGTAACGTTTCATAATCAGTAATCTACAGTGTAACGCTGGGAATTAGGTCAGGTTCTAGTTTAACGGTTTTTTAGCTGGACACTGTGATTTTACCAATGAACTTTCCTATCTCTGTTCCACTGCTCCAAGTGATTTTGTGTTAACGTCCAAGTGTCCTCTTGCTCAACAACATTTACATAATAGCCAAGCCATGTAAGCTATGTTGTCATATATAATTGTAAACAGTGTCATGGGCAGTAAATGCAACATGGAAAGACTGACATTTCAATGCCTCTTAGTCTACACAGAGGATTACTTGAAGTTTATTGCATTTCATAGATTAACACATGATAGCAAATTTTATATTTATTTGATAATACAAACCAACCACTGCTTCACTATTAAAAGATTTGTATACTGAAAATAAAAACTGTGGTGATTCTTCCATAGATTAGACATCAGTTGTTGATGATTTTCTTGTCAGTATTATTTCTTGTCTTTGGATTATCTATAACATTCATTAATATTTATAGCATTATAACATTCATTAATAGAAGGATGTGAAGCAAAGTAAAACGCATTTAGTCAATTGGCTTCTTACCTATGAGCTGTGCTGGGCAAGTTGCGCCAGTCAGCAAGGTGGAAGCCTAAAGTTACGGCATTCAGTAGACTGAGTATAGGCGCAGAAATTTGAGGCCACTAGCTCATATCAGTTGTATTTTCAAAGCGACGCTGGCAAACGTGCACTTGCCTCTCTCATCTTTTATAGTAGAATTTATTGATAATGGTTGACTTGATGACCTGAGTGACTTGCCCCTGCCTTAGAGACCTAATTTTTGCTGTCTCTCTTCCACAGATAGGGTAAAGAAAGCCAGAGTAGGCACTTATTTTGCAGACTAAAATAATCTGTCACAGGCCTAAAACTGAGGGACCTTTCCTCATCGTCTGTAAGTATTTTAGAGTATCCTCTTTCAACTTGTGATGTTACCTAACTCGTCATCTCTTTATATCGTGTGAAAACTTTATATTCATGTGAAAACTACAAACTTGTTGTGCGATCGTCCACCTTTGTTCAAATAAAGTGCTTATTGACTAATGACCGCTGTGTTAAGACTTAGATACGGATGTGTATTCATGTATATATCCTTTTATGCTTCATCAAAAAAAGACACTTTGAACATTGGGCGAAACAAGCGATCATGTATCATTGCCTAGCGTTAGTGACACGAGTTTTACAATATTCGTGTGCGTACCATAAATGTGTTCTTTCTAAATGTGTTTCTAGCTGTGTGTCTTTGGCGGGGCGTTCTTGATAATGGGTTCCTCGACTAGGTACTTATTCTCTTCCTTGCCAACGCAACGGAAACCTTTCTTGTTTCGTGAACTTATTTCCTAGCTCGCTGTTCCTGTGCACCTTGTGCGCAGATTCCGCGTTCCTCCAACTCCACACTAAATGGTGCCTTCTTCTTTCCTCTCTTGGAACATCTTTGTCGTAGTTGCGGGAGGCTAAAACTTTCCTATATAACGATAATAATTGAGTCATGGAATATCATTGTACTATGTTGTTCTGAGGACTATGCCCCGTGACCACTCTTATCGCCCTCCCGTCATTGAGATGTCATGCCTAGCGTTAGCACTACCCGATTGCCTCTTATGTCTCCGGTGTGATGTTTCTTTCTTGTCGTGCGGTGATATATAAATGGTGCCTTCCTCCTTCCTCTCTCAGAACATCTTGTCGTGGTTAAGGGAAGCTAAACCCCTCTCGTGTAACAACGATTACTGTGTTATGAATTCCGTCACTAGACTATCATACCTAGTTCTAACATTATTTAGCCGTTATTTGTGTTTTGCTCAAGATGTAGGATGCTCCTTTCTCGTCATGCAGCACCGTATAAATTAATTGTTCATTCGACTATAACCTTAAATTGGGGTTTTTGTCACGTAATTCCTAGCTCGAGTCTGAATCATATCTGTCTGTGCAGATATACGGCTCAACGGGATAAGAAATAAAAAACCTGAAGAGACCTCGTTTCCCTTTGGGCGTCCTACTGAGTTCCGTTCAATGGCGTGCCGAAACGAAGATCAATTCCGCTAGCGCACGACATTACAGTATATAGACGGCAGCGGAAGGTGCCCTCCCACGAAGAAGCCCTCCAAAGAGGAGGCCCACAGCAGATTCTCAGCCGCCCGCGGCGAATATCCGAGACCACAGAAATGACCTCTCTCGGAAGAAAGAGCAAGCTTAGACTTCCACAGCTGGAAGAACAATTCCATACGGAGCTAGCAGCCTTGAACAGTCTCCTGAATGGTGCAGTACCACGAGATCTCAAGACCCCCAGCGAGGTGAATCAAGTCCACGCTGGAATCCGAGCAAAGGCCAAGTCCGTCAAGCGAATCGGAGACCAGCTGGTCCTAGCTCTCGAGGGTTCAGGAGCCACCGCCGAAGCGACGGTAATCCGAGGCTCATTGACAAGCGCTAGAGCTCGCAGGAAAGCTCTAGCGGACTCAATGGACCACCGAAACGAAGAGCTCGGTGCGAGCTCCTCACGGAGTGTGACAACGGAACCGTCCCAGCGCGAGAGCTCGAGGTCGAGGAGGACCTCGTCCAAGAACCAGCAGCAAGGCGCTGCCCATCAGAACAAGCCCCCAAAACCATCATTGGCTGAGAACAGGAACGGACACCGTTCCAACCGTCGGGGCAGAGACCAGGCCAGCCCCAGCCATCGTCGTCAAAGTCACCAAGGTTCGAGCTATTACAGCCAGAGTCAAGACAGTGAGAGCGATCATAGCCAGAGCCTTCCCAGTGCCAGCTCTCGTCACAAGGACGGCGAATCCGAGCGCCGTGAGCCCCCTAGCCAAGGCAATAAGCAGATGCTTATTGACATCACTGAAGAGCCATCGGTACTGTTGGCGCAAATCGCCATCGAGAGGTCGAAATTGAGGAGCAGGAACGGAACGAAGAATGATCAGCACTTCGGTGAGCAGAATTCCGAGTGCAAAGAGGACCGCACAGGAGCATGGGTCGACCAAGCCTTCCAGCATCACGTCATTGAACCCGCAGGGGGCACAACGGCGGTGGCGAATGCTTCGCCTCGTGACACCGATCTCGCACCTCCGATGAATCCCTCCGCACCAGCATTCCAGCCCCGGGCTTCCACCGGCTCACCCGCCGTGGTCTTTGAAACGAAGCCACCAGTGATCGACGGAGCTATGAGGCTCTCAATGATCGAAGATCTGAAAAAGGCGCCAAGCCAACCCTACGCGGGAGAGGCTCACCTGTTCCACAGATGGTTCGATGCCATCAAGAGAAGGATGGAGAGGCTCGCCGTGGAGCCCATCGACGCCATCGAGATCCTCACGAACCACACCTGCGGCGAACCAAGGAGCCTCATCGACGACACCCTGGCAGCTACCTACCTGGACACAGCGGCCCTGCTCACCCTCGTCGTCGAACAATTGAAGAATCGCTTCGCCTCTGACGACAGGGTAGCCGATAGCCTGCTCGAACGCCTCGCGCAAGCGTCAGACATACGGGGAACAAAGGGGGACCGCACGGTCGGTCTCAAGCTGCGGAAGTTCAGCGACGCCTGCATAGCGATTCATCACACAATGCGGCACAACAAAGGGCTCGCCTTCCTGAACACCGACGTAGGGCTGTCTCCCATCGTTGAGAGGCTACCCTTCTTCGTTCTGGACGCCTGGAGAAGCGAACGAACTAGGCACAGAAGACTATCTGGATCGCTACCTGATTTCGCGAGGTTCTGCGATTTCATCAAAACGCTGTCAGATACCCAATGCGACAGTTTCGGAGCATCAAACCTCAACTGGGTGAGCGCCCGACGTGACGCCGCGGCACCCGCTCGTCCCAATTCAAGAGCCCCGCGAGTGCTCTACACGTCCTCGGAGAATCAAACCGGCAGCTGCGTCCTCCACCACAGCGCTCAGCACGCAACAAACTCGTGCCAAGCGGTAAGAAAGATGGAATCTCAGAAAAAGAGGGACTTCATACGCGAGCACAGACTGTGCTACCGTTGTTTAGGCCCTCACTGGGCAAAGCACTGCCAAGAAGTCGTGAAGTGCGATGACTGCGGAGCTGACAACCACAGCACGACGGCCCATTTCAACCGAATGAAGACCGAGAACCACGGTGTAGCTATCAGCAGGGCACGCCCCAAGCGGGACACAAGCGTCGAACAGACCCCGAGCGAGGTCGGAGAGAACCCGAAAGCCAGGGCGTTGAATTCTCGTTCGGCCACGACCGGAGGCAGAGCATGCAGCAAGACCGTCCTGGCCGACGTTTTCGACGAAAGATCGGGCCGGTCGTGTCGCGTCTACGCCATTATCGACGAGCAAAGTACGACGTCTTTCTGTTCCTCTAAGCTACTGGACACTCTTCAGGTGACGGGCCCCAAGTCCTACTACACGCTGGAGACCCTGTCCGATCAATCGGTCGCTCGACAAGGCAGATGCGTGTCCGGATTGAAGATCAGGGGAGTTTCCGAAAGCAAGGCTTTCGAGCTCCCACCGATGTACGAGTGCGACCTCATTCCCGACACCAAAGAGGAAGTGGCGACTAAGGAACGTGTGGAAAGGACCCCGGAAATAGCCCACTTCGCCCCCCACTTCCTCACCCTCGACGACAAGGCAGAAGTTGCCGTGCTTCTCGGGACAGACAGTGGGGACATACTGTACAGCCACGCTGACCAACGTCGTCAGAGCGCCCCATTTGTTCACCACACCGCTTTGGGCTGGGCCGTGGTCGGCAAAGTGAGCGACAGCGTCGGGCCCTCACTCGGACGAAGATGTACAATCTTAAAGGTAACAGCTGAAACTGTTCACGAACATCTCAGCGCCAGGATGTGTTTCGGGCCGTCCCCCGAAAAGGACATGTTCGTCCAACAACCCGACGACGAGATGCCCGGTCTGTCTCACGACGACCGCAAGTTCTTGAAAGCGATGGAGGAAATAAGGGTAAACGACGAAGGCCACCTCGAAGCGCCACTGCCGCTGAGATCGCTCGACGCGGCGCTGCCCGACAACAGATTGGCGGTGCTTCGTCGTCAAGAGAACACGCTGAAGAGACTAACAAGGGAGCCGGCGAAGTTACAACAGTGTCTAGATGCCATGAAGAAAAATCTCGACATGCGACACGTTGAGCAGATACCGGCGATCGAAAGGAACCGACCGTGCGGTCTCGCATGGTACATCCCCATCTTCCCGGTAGTCCAAGAAAAGAAGTCCAAGGTGAGGCTCGTCTTCGACAGCGCTGCCAAGTATCAAGGGACTAGCCTCAACACGTGCTTGCTGTCGGGACCAGACTACAACAATCGTCTGCGGGATGTGCTAACGAGATTTCGGGAGCACAAGATCGCCTTCGTAGCTGACGTCGAGAGCATGTTCCACGCCTTCCACGTACCGCCGGATCACAAGAACCTAATGAGATTCTACTGGTGGGCCGACAACGACCCCCAGAAGCCCCTCGTGCCGCATCGAGCGCGCGTGCACGTATTCGGTAACACCAGCAGCCCCGCCGTAGCCACGATGTGCCTCCACCGTGCCGCTCAGGGAACTGCCAGCGAAACGCGGCCCGAAGATGCAGAACACCTCGAAGCGGCGCAAGATTATGTAACGTCGCATTTCTACTGCGACGACGGACTTGGAACTGCGCCAGACCCCGCCAAAGCTATCGGAATCTTGCGAACGGCCAAATATCTCCTGTCACGGTACCACATCAGACTGCACAAGATCATGTCCAACTCCATGGAGGTCCTCAAGGCCTTCCCCGCGAGCGAGAGAGCGACCGAAGACGACATCGACCTGATTACAGCCCCCAACCACAGCACGCTCGGCGTGTCGTGGAACATCGCCAGCGACTGTTTTGTGCTGAAAGTGAACATACCAGACCGCCCCCACACGAAAAGAGGACTGCTATCTGCAATCAACTCAATCTATGATCCTATCGGCTTCGCCAGCCCAGTCACACTCGGCGGGCGACTCATCCTACGAAACCTGCTCTCCGAAACCGACCGAGCATCCGGTGGCAAGACATTGGATTGGGATGAGCCCATCCCGAGCGGCACGGTTCAGTCGTGGCTGCGCTGGCTCCAGAGCCTTCAATGTCTGCACGAGCTCTCGATTCCAAGGTGCTTCCTTCCACCAGAATCGAACGGAAACGACACCCAAACCTTGCACATTTTCTCGGACGCCTCGCAGGAGGCCATCGGAAACGTGACGTACCTGCGTACGACCACCAACAGCGGCCAAGGGCACGTCGCGTTCGTACACGGAGAAAGTCGTGTGGCTCCAAGAGCTGCCACCTCGATTCCCAGATTGGAATTGTGTGCAGCAGTGGGAGCAGTTTTGTCAAGCCTGCAGACGATACAGGAACTGAAAAGGAAACCCTCTCGAGTATACTTCTATTCGGACAGCAAGGTTGTGCTAGGTTACATCAGAAACGACTCTGCGAGATTCAGTCGGTATGTTCAGAGAAGGGTAGACATCATCCGTCAGAGCAGTGACCCGTCCCAATGGAGCCACGTCGACACCACATCGAATCCCGCCGACCTAGCCTCGAGGCCGACAGACCCATCGAGACTAATGCAGACGGAATGGCTCAGGGGTCCGGCATTTCTAATCAGCGACGTCGTCTCCCCTTTCTCCACCTCGGCTTACCCGACGGATCCCGATGAACTCCCTGAGGCCGAAACAAGGGCCGACGTTCAAGCCCTTCGATCGACGGGCAATATCGCTGAATTTCTGTTCTCCAAGCTCTTCTCAAAATTCAGCTCATGGTCGGCCATCCTGAGGATTGCCGCCAGGGTGGTAGCTCTGTCGCAAAAGCTACTCAGCAGAGTCCTCCACCGAAGAGCCGACCAGAACAGCCACGTCGCGGTTGCCGACCCTCAAGCCCTAGCTCACAACGTCCTGATTCTGGAAGCCCAGAAGTCCGCCTTCTCAGATCTTTTCGACCGGATGCGCCGAAAGGGAAGTGTAGCCCCTCGACACAAACTTGCCAGCCTTGCACCCTTCGTCGATCAAAGCGGGCTGATCAGAGTGGGAGGTAGACTTGCCATCTCAGACTTCCCAGAAGACATCAAGCACCCCTTACTGCTCCCCTTCGAACACCCCATCAGCGCTGCTGTCATGATGCATTACCATCAGAAAACGAAGCACCAAGGCCGGCACGTGACGCACGCCTCCATCCGAGAAGCCGGGTATCACATCGAGAACGGCCGAAGGGCGATACAGAAGTTACTACGGAACTGCGCCATCTGTCAGCGACTAAGGGCCTCCTTCTTGACCCCGCAAATGGCAGAACTGCCGAAGGAACGCTCCGAGACCGCGCCGCCCTTCACCTTCGTGGGCTTCGACGTCTTTGGTCACTGGATGATAAACAACGGACCAGCCACGAGACGCAACGCCCCCCTCAGAAAGTGCTGGGCTCTCCTCCTCACTTGCCTCGCTTCCCGCGCAGTTCATATCGAGATGCTGCCATCCCTCGATACTCCTACTTTCATCAACAGCTTCAGGAGGTTCATAGCGGTGCGAGGTCCCTGTTCAGTCCTGCGGTCCGACAGAGGCACCAACTTCATCGGAGCCAAGAATCTAGCCGAAGAAGTCAACGTCCAGCAGGCCAGTCGGGCCCTATCGGACCTGGGAGTGCGTTGGGAAATGAACCCACCGCACGCCTCTCACTTCGGCGGAGTGTGGGAGCGCAAGATAGGTCAGATCCGAAGGTGTTTAGAAGCAGCCCTCTTGCACGCCGGTCAACATTCTCTGTCCTTCGACGAGTTACACACCCTACTGCAGGAAGCAGCAGCCATCGTGAACTCCACTCCACTGTGGGAGACGTCCTTTGATCCCAACGAACCGCTGCCAGTGACCCCAAACATGCTCCTGACGCAGAAGACCAGCACGCCACAGCACGACAGGCCCACGCTCACTCGACACGAACCGGCTTACGGGAAGTTGCGATGGAAAAAGGTGCAGTACCTGGCAGATCAGTTTTGGCTGAGGTGGAGGAGGGGCTACATCTACGAACTGCAACAACGCAGCAAATGGAGAGCCGTCAACCCACCGCTAAAGAAAGGAGACATAGTCCTGGTGAGGGAGAAGATGGCCAGGAGAACCACCTGGCCGACAGGCGTCATCGAAGAGACCATCCCCAGTCACGATGGATCGTTGAGGACAGCCACCGTACGACTCGCGCGACGAAACGACAACGACGGGATCCAGCGGGTGGTACGTCCCGCCACTGAATTAGTTCTCATCCACCGCCCCCCCGGCGTCAGCACTTAGTGGAGAAAATCCACAAAGGAGGGGGGAGTGTCACGTCGTACAAGACGTGAGGAAATTTGAAGAATTTTGATAAATTCATTCCGGCAACATTCCGCGGATCCGCACTTCGTCCGCAAGAATGACGCCAACGTTTTGTTTGTTTGAAGTGCGTGGAAGGAACAGGTTCCCGGATAATCTTAAGTTTATACGTCCTTTTAAACGTGAATTCGTGGCAGGAGATTATTTTTTTTGAACGTGTTACCTTAGTAGCTATATTCATCGATCGCCTAACATATTTGCGCTTGGATAGCGGCGAACAGCCGGCTTCTGGAGCATTCGAGGATGCTTCCGGTGGCCGGTGAGTCACCCACATTAAGCTGGACTAGCCGGCGTAACGTTTCATAATCAGTAATCTACAGTGTAACGCTGGGAATTAGGTCAGGTTCTAGTTTAACGGTTTTTTAGCTGGACACTGTGATTTTACCAATGAACTTTCCTATCTCTGTTCCACTGCTCCAAGTGACTTTGTGTTAACGTCCAAGTGTCCTCTTGCTCAACAACATTTACATAATAGCCAAGCCATGTAAGCTATGTTGTCATATATAATTGTAAACAGTGTCATGGGCAGTAAATGCAACATGGAAAGACTGACATTTCAATGCCTCTTAGTCTACACAGAGGATTACTTGAAGTTTATTGCATTTCATAGATTAACACATGATAGCAAATTTTATATTTATTTGATAATACAAACCAACCACTGCTTCACTATTAAAAGATTTGTATACTGAAAATAAAAACTGTGGTGATTCTTCCATAGATTAGACATCAGTTGTTGATGATTTTCTTGTCAGTATTATTTCTTGTCTTTGGATTATCTATAACATTCATTAATATTTATAGCATTATAACATTCATTAATAGAAGGATGTGAAGCAAAGTAAAACGCATTTAGTCAATTGGCTTCTTACCTATGAGCTGTGCTGGGCAAGTTGCGCCAGTCAGCAAGGTGGAAGCCTAAAGTTACGGCATTCAGTAGACTGAGTATAGGCGCAGAAATTTGAGGCCACTAGCTCATATCAGTTGTATTTTCAAAGCGACGCTGGCAAACGTGCACTTGCCTCTCTCATCTTTTATAGTAGAATTTATTGATAATGGTTGACTTGATGACCTGAGTGACTTGCCCCTGCCTTAGAGACCTAATTTTTGCTGTCTCTCTTCCACAGATAGGGTAAAGAAAGCCAGAGTAGGCACTTATTTTGCAGACTAAAATAATCTGTCACAGGCCTAAAACTGAGGGACCTTTCCTCATCGTCTGTAAGTATTTTAGAGTATCCTCTTTCAACTTGTGATGTTACCTAACTCGTCATCTCTTTATATCGTGTGAAAACTTTATATTCATGTGAAAACTACAAACTTGTTGTGCGATCGTCCACCTTTGTTCAAATAAAGTGCTTATTGACTAATGACCGCTGTGTTAAGACTTAGATACGGATGTGTATTCATGTATATATCCTTTTATGCTTCATCAAAAAAAGACACTTTGAACATTGGGCGAAACAAGCGATCATGTATCATTGCCTAGCGTTAGTGACACGAGTTTTACAATATTCGTGTGCGTACCATAAATGTGTTCTTTCTAAATGTGTTTCTAGCTGTGTGTCTTTGGCGGGGCGTTCTTGATAATGGGTTCCTCGACTAGGTACTTATTCTCTTCCTTGCCAACGCAACGGAAACCTTTCTTGTTTCGTGAACTTATTTCCTAGCTCGCTGTTCCTGTGCACCTTGTGCGCAGATTCCGCGTTCCTCCAACTCCACACTAAATGGTGCCTTCTTCTTTCCTCTCTTGGAACATCTTTGTCGTAGTTGCGGGAGGCTAAAACTTTCCTATATAACGATAATAATTGAGTCATGGAATATCATTGTACTATGTTGTTCTGAGGACTATGCCCCGTGACCACTCTTATCGCCCTCCCGTCATTGAGATGTCATGCCTAGCGTTAGCACTACCCGATTGCCTCTTATGTCTCCGGTGTGATGTTTCTTTCTTGTCGTGCGGTGATATATAAATGGTGCCTTCCTCCTTCCTCTCTCAGAACATCTTGTCGTGGTTAAGGGAAGCTAAACCCCTCTCGTGTAACAACGATTACTGTGTTATGAATTCCGTCACTAGACTATCATACCTAGTTCTAACATTATTTAGCCGTTATTTGTGTTTTGCTCAAGATGTAGGATGCTCCTTTCTCGTCATGCAGCACCGTATAAATTAATTGTTCATTCGACTATAACCTTAAATTGGGGTTTTTGTCACGTAATTCCTAGCTCGAGTCTGAATCATATCTGTCTGTGCAGATATACGGCTCAACGGGATAAGAAATAAAAAACCTGAAGAGACCTCGTTTCCCTTTGGGCGTCCTACTGAGTTCCGTTCAATGGCGTGCCGAAACGAAGATCAATTCCGCTAGCGCACGACATTACACTACGACTAGAGTGTCTCAAATTAATTTGGTTACCAGAAGAACAACGTGCAAGTATTGGGATATTTTCAAGTCTTTCACAACGTTTGCATCATGAGGCAGTGCAAATCTTCCTCGTGTGCTAAGTTATGTTAATATATATACCTGTTTTATACTAAAAGACTCCGGATTTAAAATTCAAGTTCCCGCACCTAACAGGATCTCCCATCAATGCCTTTGGCTATGTGCTCGCCATAGCCATGTGGCTAGACGTTCTGCCGCCTTGCGGCAGACCCGGGTTCGAAACTCGGCGCTGGAGGTGGCGATTTTCTCTGTTGGGTATTGGAGAAAAATTCCAAGCACAATACCCCACTCTACCCAGGTGTCTGAAATGGGTACCGGTCTTGACCGGGGGAAAGCGTCATGGCGTCCTAGCGTTAGATATAAAGCATTTGAAAATTTAATGTACAAGGTGATATGTATCAGGCTTGATTGGAAATAATGCATCCGTAGATGCCTTCATTATTTGTTTTGTAACTAACTTAGCAAAAAGGTGGATCATTGTAGTGCAACTCAAGATTGAGAGTACATTTTTTTTAAAAAGTTATATGCGCATAATTTTGAAAAATTCCCTCAGAAATTTGCGTACTTCTTAAGCACACTTATGCACAAGTGTTATTTTGTCCCACCAAAGTTAAATTAAACAATGAAAAGAGCGTAAGAGCTCTCTCGACCCTCCTATGTATTTGTATCAAAACGAAGCCACGAGTTATATTCACGTTGGTTGCACAGAGGTAAAGGCTCTGTGAGTGCAACAGAAAACGTAAAAAAACGTATTAGTCCCTCAGGTTGATACAACTGTTATATTTATAACAATTAGCTCTCCCAGGAAGAAGATGTGAAGACCCTAGCTTAAGGCTAGGTAGGCCTTCTTTTTGTTGAAATAGAATAGGTTTCTTTATTTTGGAATGGGCAATTTTTTCTAAAGTTACTGCTGTTTGGTTTCCACTACCTATAATTTCTGTAGCATTAGCTACAAAGTGTAAAATTCTAAAATTTCTCATTAGCACTTAAATAGCATAATTATTGACATTAAAAATCTTACTCTAAATTATTATTAATAATTTTCTACTTATAATTAGTAATCCTTGAAGTTTTTGTGTAAATGCATGAGATATAAAATAACGGTCGACATTTTCGAGTTTGAAGCCTCTGAAACTGGCAACACCGCGCGGGACGCTTTGTTTTGAAGCGTCACTCTCTCGTGCGTCTTTAGCTTGTGCGTTACAGCGTTCTTATCCTCGACGGCACCAAACGCCACAACACACATTCCCTGGGTCTGAGCTTTACAAGTTGTAAATTCACGGGGCATATTATCGCTCACTAAATAATAATAATAAATAATAATGAAGGCATCTACGGATGCTTTATTTCCAATCAAGCCTAATACATATCACCTTTTACATTGGATTTTCAAATGTCTTATAACTAACGCCAGGACGCCATGACGCTTTCCCCCGGTCGAGACCGGTACCCATTTCAGACACCTGGGTGGAGTGGGGTATTGTGCTTGGAATTTTTCTCCTATACCCAACAGAGAAAATCGCCACTGCCCGCCGAGATTCGATCCCGGGTCCTTGCCGCACGGCGGCAGAACCTATACCACATGGCTATGGCGGCACATTAAACCATCGAGTTACACCACATAAATTGCCTATCTGTGACGTGAGACGGTCTGACCTTTGGTTATAAATCACATTGCAATCACCTGGTTCGGAGTTAGTAGAGCCTAGTATATTACGACAAATGGCTAACTAATCTACCCGCTCAACCACGACAACTTGCTTTTCACATCGTGGAATTATTCTCAAGTCTGACCCATAAATAGTGACTCATCCACACGTCACGGGTGGAATTGATATTCTGTCAGTCGCTTAAATTAAACAGACTGTGAATCTCCAAAACCAAACTCATTTACACCTGGCCAACGTCATCGCTCGCCGGACCTCGCCTGCACGGAGTTTCCCATCTAAGAGAAGATCGTCCGAAGTCAAGCACGCCATCGGTCATCACGGCTTCCTTCAATAAAAATATCCAAGCTGAGTTTTCCCAGAAAGTGTCTTTATTATCCCTCTCTTGCAATTTCGAAAAACACTATTGAGAAAACGTTAAAGATTGGATGTTAATAACTAACCATACCCACCAATCTTAACATTTCCTACGATTAATTTGGTTCATAAACTTCCTTCATAACTTTCTGTTTCTATGAACTATGAGTCTTGAGCGAGAACACTTATATTCCTAACAAGCGCTGTAAAATATGTTTTAAGCACTTCATGATTTTTTAAAAACAACCTTAAAATATTACAATATATATGTCCAGCTGGTGATTGAGTACAAAACGGCTCATCAGCTTCTTTTATGTCCTGTGCTCAAGAAATTTAAACTAACGCCACTTCTGTATTTGTGTACATTATATATAGAACCCGGAATCATTTATTGTTGGATTGTCCTTGAATTTGTTTTAAAATAAAAAATTGATCTTATATTTCTACCTTAAATATACTAGTACTTACAAACTAATGTAAATCCTTCTCAAAGGGATATGTAGCATACCGCTACATAAGCGTAAAAATTAGAAATTCGCTATTCATACTTAAATAAATTAATTAGTAGCATTAAAAATATTACTCTAATTTATTATTAATTATTTTCTACTTCTAATTCACCATCATTGAAGTTTTTGTGTAAATGCATGAAACAATAAAAATAACACTTGACACATTTCGAGAGAGAAGCCCTCTGGTGGCAACACTGCGCACTTGCGCGTCTCTTCTTTCAAAGCCATTCTGACTTATGGCGTCCTACTAGCAGTGTTACAACAAAATTCTCGTGAGTTTAAAAAGTGTTAGAAAATAATCGTGTTCCTTTTCGTCGTGTCAGTGAGTATTAATAAGTGACAAGTGCAGTGTTATTAAGTTACGTAGTTACGCGTGGGGAATATTGATGTAGCATGTTTCTCATTCAGTGTTTTGTCTTTTCTCAACGTGATTTAGCGTAAAATATTGCGTCAGATGTGTCATGATTTTATATTATTCCGTGTCATGAATTTTATAATCAAAGCATAATCATGCTCTTTCTTTTTCTTTTCGATAATCTACTAATCTACGTTAATCTCTGTTTGGAACGGACGCGGCGAAATTTTGCCGGCGTTCGTTGCCGATAGAGCCTTTGTGTAATGGCGGAACCGCACACCGTCGTCTCTTGCTACTACTCTGTGACTATAAATACCATAGGCATGTGTTATAAGTAGCATTTATTCTTTTTTTACAAACCGACTAGCAGTAGTTTAAATCACGAAAAGTATTCATGCCTATGCTTGATAAATTTTGGAATTTCATTTCTTAATTCCATATCCTTGCAAACCTTTACGTAAATCGCACTTATTTCAATATAAAAACATTTCAATAAAATTTAATTTAACTCATCGCATTCTTGTGACAAAAACACCCACCACCATCTGCCTATCTTAAGTGTGTGCAAATTGCTGGCGGGTCTGGCTGAGGCCGACGCGTATAGCCGCCGGCTAATTCGACACACTGAACCTTTGTGCTTTCGTGTTTTCCTTCTTCGCGTATTTTCCGCCTGTGAAATCAACGTTTAGGATTTATATCCATGAACTTAGGATTTTTTATGTGTTTTTTACTGCTTTCAAAAGTGCAGTCACTTGATATTTTCACCATTTTCCGTAGATCTCGTGTTTATTTGCCCGTAGCCTCTTTAAGGAATCACGATCTTTATTCTTGGAAATTTCTTGAACCTAATGCTCGGAGTTTAAAGCCAGAGGCATTAGTGATTAAACAATATATTTATTGTTTAAATCTGCTAAAATCTGTCAACCAAAAATCTGTCCTATCTCTTTTGAGTTTGCCTAAAGTGAGAATCCTCAAGTAGCCGGTCAGACCTGTAGGAGTTTCTCGGATTTCTCCGTGTGGGAAGAGTTGTCATTATTATGTTTGGATTTTCAGTAGTGGAATGTCTTGATGTCTCTCCTGGAATGTTTCACCCAGCATCTTGGACCCCTGTGCAGGACCTCTACATCATCGCCATACACGCAACACTCACAGTTTTTAATCTCCCTGGGTTTCTTTCCTGAGCGCCATAATGATTGCTAAATGCTACTCTCACACAAGCAGTGACTAAACTTGCTACTACTAATCTGAGCAAGTAATTCAACTTGCCCCTGCTAATGTGCCGACTTGATTCTGCTCACATGAGCCTGATTTTACTTGCTCACTCACACCCCATCTTATTTTGGAGTCATTAGTTATTCCTGAACTACGTCATTGACTCTCGCTCAATCATCTCAAATTACCTAATTCAACTTCCCAAATACACTTCACTCACCCTGCCTACTCCATCGCGTGCCGGCCTTCGTCAACGCCAGCCTGGTCCTCCGGCAAGGATTGCCCACCTAGACAAGCTCTCCGAGATCAAGATCCAAGAAGCCAGTTTTTCCTGGTTTCCTCTTCAAATAAACTCCACCTAAAAACGAGCTGAGTCCTAAACCGCTTTTATTATCCCCCTCATAATTTTCCCAGAGAACATTTCGAGAATTGATCGAGTTTTTCTTAGCCGTTCAAATTAATATTCACATTCAAACCACCCAACGGCTTAAAAACCCGACACTGGTGCATCGGCCGGGAAATATTTTTTTTAAAAAAATAAAAGAACTAAACTCGAAGTTTGGGAGATTTTGAGAGGATAATGTTGGCGTATCATTGTAGTGATAAATTTTCCCATGTCGTAGTAATTTGAGAGATTCCTGTGGATTTTGTCCGTGCTAATTTTCTCTGAGCAGCTCTAACAAATTTTTTTTTTCAGCGCTTTACTGTCCTTTTTTGTTTTATGTGCCTCAGTAGGTAGGGAAAATATTTTTTTCTATTTCCGTGCTGTGCGTTAATTTCTGACTACCGTAAAAACCTTCTCTTCCATTCTCTCTCTTTCCGTTTTCTTCAACGTTATTGATTGATTGAGTAGGTAGAAAAATAATTTTTCTCACCTGCTTTAATTTTGTGCCTACGCAAATTGCCGCATACCGCAAAAATTTTTCTCGTTTCCAATTTCATATTTCCTTCCTTCGGTTTCAACCTAATTTGAATGATTGAGTAGGTAAAGAATTAACGCAAATACTTGCCACGTAATCCAAAGTCTTAGGCACTGATATCATTAATTGCGCATCCCCAAAAGAGATTGCTAGCATGCCTGACTCAGATAATGAAGATTGAGCCCACACAAATCCCATTAGGCTCCCGCCCTTTATTCCGGAGGACGCCCACACCTGGTTCCAGCAGTGTGAGGCGGTATTTAGGTATAATAAAATACGTAGTGAGATAGACAAATTCTACGCGCTTGTGAGCGCCGCGCCCACAAAACTCCTTAATGACTCCAATGAGCTCTTAGAAAACCCTCCAGATCGCAATCCTTACGGAATCTTGAAAGGCAAAATTTTGGCAAGGCTTCAGATGTCCGATGCGGACAAATTCCGAAGTCTTGTAGACGCCTCAGCTATTCCTTCTGTCTCTAGTTCTTTCTCTCCCACTTCGCTAGTTAAAGAGCTGCGGAAACTCGCTACAGGTGTTGCCGTAGCTGAGGGATTTCTGAAGGAAGTTTTCATGACGAAGCTCGCCCCTAATGTGCGTCCTTTTCTCTCGTTAGCAGGGCCCGAGCAAACGCTAGAAAAATTAGCGGAAGCCGCAGAGACGGTGATCCGAAATATTAATTTGCCACGAGAACCACAAGTTGCTTCCCTGAATGTAGGAGCTACCAATTTCAGCCCGTCAAATACGGCGCAAAATCAATCCTCAGCCACAATAGATAAGCTGCAGCAGGACATCGCTGAAATAAAGCAAGCTCTCCAAAATTTTCAAATAGGTCAGAGTGTGGCTCACATTCAGCAAAACCCAGGGAGATCCCAAAGCCACCAAAATGCCTACGACTGTCCTTACGACTATCCCTCTGACTATCACTCTAACTATCCTCCTCCTCCTCCTCCTCAACGCTTTGATAGAGGTACATCTTATGATAGGTCAAATCAAGACCGCCGCTTCAGGTCGCGCTCTCGTGATGCTAGTAGCAATTTATGCTGGTACCACATGAAATTTGGTGACCAAGCTCGCAAATGTGCCTCTAGATACTGTCCTCGTTATACCGAAATGACTTCGGGAAACGCCATCAGCGACGCATAGTAGCGAGTACTGCGTTGCCTCATTCCCAGACTACTCGCCTCCTTACTATTCTCGATCCCGTCACCAAGTACCGATTTTTAATCGACACTGGATCCAGTGTATCAATTATCCCAGCCACGGTGAAAGACAAAAATAATCCATCATTGGCGACATTACGCGCCGCAAACGGCACGCCAATACCTTGCTACGGCGAGAGAATTTTAGAGTGCGGTCTGGGATTGAGGAGAAAATTCTGCTTCACCTTTATGATAGCTGACGTTCAAGAACCAATAATCGGTGCTGATTTTTTAGCCAAATTTGGCATAGTTGTAGACGTTAGGAATAGGTGTATTAGGGACGAGGAGACACAGATCTCAATTCCCGCTTGTAATGTCGTGCGCTAGCGGAATTGATCTTCGCTTCGGCACGCCATTGAACGGAACTCGGTAGGACGCCCAAAGGGAAACGAGGTCTCTTCAGGTTTTTTATTTCTTATCCCGTTGAGCCGTATATCTGCACAGACAAATATGATTCAGACTCGGGCTAGGAATTACGTGACAAAAACCCCAATTTAAGGTTATAGTCGAATGAACAATTAATTTATACGGTGCTGCATGACGAGAAAGGAGCATCCTACATCTTGAGCAAAACACAGATAACAGCTAAATAATGTTAGAACTAGGTATGATAGTCTAGTGACGGAATTCATAACACAGTATTCGTTGTTGCACGAGAGGAGTTTAGCTTCCCTTAACCACGACAAGATGTTCTGGGATAGGAAGGAGGAAGGCACCATTTATATATCACCGCACGACAAGAAAGAAACTTCATACCGGAGACATAAGAGGCAATCGGGTAGTGCTAACGCTAGGCATGACATTTCAATGACCGGTGGGCGATAAGAGTGGTCACGGGGCATAGTCCTCAGAACGACATAGCACAATGATATTCCATGAATCAATTATTATCATTATATAGGAAAGTTTTAGCCTCCCGCAACTACGACAAAGATGTTCCAAGAGAGGAAAGAAGAAGGCACCATTTAGTGTGGAGTTGGAGGAACGCGGAATCTGCGCACAAGGTGCACAGGAACAGCAAGCTAGGAAATAAGCTCACGAAACAAGAAAGGTTTCCGTTGCGTTGGCAAGGAAGAGAATAAGTACCTAGTCGAGGAACCCATTATCAAGAACACCCTGCCAAAGACACACAGCTAGAAACACATTTAGAAAGAACACATTTATGATACGCACACGAATATTGTAAAACTAGTGTCACTAACGCTAGGCAATGATACATGAATCGCTTTTTTTTGCCCAATGTTCAAAGTGTCTTTTTGATGAAGCATAAAAGGATATATACATGAATACACATTCGTATCTAACAGTCTCAACACAGCGGTCATTAGTCAATAAGCACTTTATTTGAACAAAGGTGGACGATCGCACAACAAGTTTTAGTTTTCGCACTGCTTCACAATATAAAAAGATGACGAGTTAGGTAACATCACAAGTTAAAAGAGGATACTCTAAAATACTTACAGACGATGAGGAAAGGTCCCTCCGTTTAGACCTGTGACATCTTACTTTAGTCTGCAAAATAAGTGCCTACTCTGGCTTTCTTTACCCTATCTGTGGAAAAGAGACAGCAGAAATTAGGTCTCTGAAGCAGGGGCAAGTCACTAAGGTTATCAGATCAGCCATTATCAATAAATTCTATTATCAAAGAATGAGAGAGGCAAGTACACGTTTATCAACGTCGCTTTGAGAACACAAATCGTATGAGCTAGTGGTCTCGAGTTCCTGCGCCCATTCTCAGTCTACTGAATGCCGTGACTTTAGGCTTCCACCTTGCTGACTGGCGCAACTTGCCCAGCACAGCTCATAGGTAAGAAGCCACTCGACTAAATTTATTTTACTTTGCTATTAATGAATGTTATAAATAATACAAAGACAAGAAATAATACAAGACAAGAAAAACACCAAGACTTCTTAACATCAGTTTCTTTTTGCAAGTCAATCAAATTTTTTGTTTTTTTTTCTTCTTTGTTGTTTGATACTCAGCCATAGAAAGTGTATCTTGGGAAGCTCGCATAAGTTTACTACGTCATACTTCACATCAATTACTTTTGCTGACTGCTAAATGATACTTGAAAACAAAAGATGTTCTTCTTTACCAATAAGTTATAAGAAATTCTGTATCAGCTGATCAGAGTAAAAGAGATAAAATTAGTAAGAACTCAATTTTCTTCAGTAAGTATAGTAAGGCCATCTGATTTCAGTTTCTAAATTTAGCATCAAATCTGTGACAGAATTTGGCTCCACATTCAAAAACACAAATTACTTGGGGCAGTGAAATAGAGATAGGAAAGTTCATCAGTTAAATCACACGCTTTTCCTCTAAAGTACTGCCAAAATGGAACCTGACATTTCCAAACATTACACTGCAGCGCACTTGCTATGACACGTTACGACGGCTAGTCTGGCTTAATGTGGGTGGTTCACCAGCGACCGGAAGCATCCTCGAATGCTCTAGAAGCCGGCTGTTCACCGCTATCTAAACACAAATATGTTAAAAACACCCGAAAATATAGCTAGCGCGGCAACACGTAAACCGAAAGAGTTTCCCACTCAAGTTCACTCTCTAACTACACAATAACTTGATATTAACCGGGAACATGTTCCTCCCACGCACTTCAAACAAATAAAACGTTGGCGTCATTCTTGCGGACGAAGCGCGGATCCGCAAAATGTTGCCGCATAAATTTATCAAAATTCTTCAAATTTTCTCACGTCTTGTACGACGTGACACTCCCCCCCCTTGGTGGCTCTGGCCACCAATAACTGCCTTCGGGGGGGGGGGGAGCGCTGGTTGAGGGCTGGTTCAGTGGCGGGGCGCCACCCGCTACGTGCTCGTCGCAGTCGTCTCGCCCCGCGGGACGAGTCGGTGTCGTCTTCAGCGACGCGTGGGTGGCCTTCCACCGGCTGCGCGGGCGTGGCTCATAGAGGAGTCCTCTCTGCTTCCCCGACCAACGTCGAACTTTCCGTCGCTGGCGGGTGGTGGACCTCTGGAGGGGTCCGGGTGTTGTCTCCTGGTCTTTCTCGACGCTGCCCAGCATTCCTCGTGCGTCGGCGAGTGCGTCATGCTTGTCCCGATGCTTCAGATTCCGACGGCAGCTTGTCGCGCAGGCGGTACTGAGAGGCTGGTAAAGGGAAGATAGAGGTGGGTGCTCGGCGTTTCCTGGAGGGTCGGGAGCCGCATGGCCGCCTCCCCTTTTGCTTGGCCCGTTCTGTCGAGCTCTCTTGTCAACAGATGTGCGCTCAGCATGGTGCGCGTCGTGCTTTCTCTTCGGATCGCCGGGGTACGGGAGCTCCCATTTCCGTTTCTTCTTGGGCTTCGGTGATGCGCTGTCTGGATCGCACTGAGCGTCCATTTCATCGTTTGTTGCTGACTGGTCGATAAATCTCGTCGTTAGCGGGGCTTCCGCTTGATTGTCTTCCTCTGCCCTTGTGTTTTTTGTCCTTTCAGGGTCTCCGCGGTCGTCTGGGGGCCGCGGTTGGGAGGTCTCATCGCTGTGCTGCTGGGTAATAGCGTCTTTTCCTGAAAACAGTTCAAGGCACGCCTCCGGGCCACAGGTTTCGAGAGCGACTTCGGCTACGATTCTTGCGACCGTGTAAGAGTGCTCTCCTTCGGGGCTGACGTCGTCGTTCACCTTGCCGACCACTGCCCAGCCCAAGGCGGTGTGGTGGACGAACGGAGCCTTGCGGCGTTGTTTGTCGGAGTGACTGTAGAGTAGGTCTCCGCAGTCCGTCCCCAGGAGCACCGCAACTTCTGCGTGTTTGTCCAAGGGCAAGAAATGCCGAGCGAGGTGCGATATCTCCGGGGTTCTTGCGACGCGTTCGTAGGTCGCGACCGCTCTCTTTCTATCGGGGATGGAGTTGCATTCCAACATCGGTGGGAGCTCGAAGGTTTGGTCTTCGGACACTCCCTTTATTTTCAGCCCTGACACGCGTCTGCCGTATCGAGCGGCGGATTGATCGGTCAGCGTTTCCAGCTCGTAGTGGGACTTGGGGGTTGTCACGCGGAGGGCGTTCAACAACTTGGGAGAGCAGAAGGACGTGGTGCTTTGCTCATCTAAGATTACGTAGGCGCGGCACGACCGACCCGTGCTCTCGTCGATAACGTCTGCCAGAACAATTTTGCTGCATGCACCCGCCTCGGCTGTGGGTACGCGAGAGGCCAGGGCCACAGCTCTCAATCTCTCCCCGAGTTCGCTCTGAGCTCTGTCGTCGCTCGGTTCTCGACTGGGTCTCTCCTGACGAGTGGTTTCACTCGAATCTCCAGCTGCTCGCCAGTTGATGTGGGCGGCTGTGCTGTGACTGCTGGCTCAACAGTCATCGCACTTCACAACTTCATTGCAGTGCTTTGCCCAGTGAGGGCCTAGACAACGGTAACATAAATTATGCTCGCGTATGAAGTCCTTCTTCTTCCGAGATTCCATCTTTCTTACCGTTTGGCACGAGTTTGTCGCGTGCTGTGCACTCTGGTGGAGAATGCAGCTGCCGGTTTGATTCTCTGAGGACGTGTAGAGAACTCGCGAGGCTCTTGGATTGAGGCGAGCGGGGGCGGCCGTGTCGAGTCGATTGCTCACCCAGTTGAGGTTCGATGCCCCAAAACTATCACACTGGGTGTCCGACAGCGTTTTGATGAACTCGCAGAACCTGGCGAAATCAGGTAGCGATCCAAACAGTCTTCTGTGCCTAGTTCGTTCGCTTCTCCAGGCGTCCAGAACGAAGAAGGGTAGCCTCTCAACGATGGGAGACAGCCCTACGTCGGTGTTCAGGAAGGCCAGGCTTTTGTTGTGCTGCATTGTGTGATGAATCGCCAGGCAGGCGTCACTGAACTTCCGCAGCTTGAGACCAACCGTGCGGTCGCCCTTCATGCCCTTTATATCGGATGTTTGGGCGAGGCGTTCGAGCAGGCTATCGGCTACCCTGTCTTCAGAGGCGAAGCGGGTCTTCAGTTGTTCGACGATGAGGGTGAGCAGGGCCGCTGTGTCCAGGTAGGTAGCTGCCAGGGTGTCGTCAATGAGGCTTCTTGGCTCGCCGCAGGTGTGGTTCGTGAGGATCTCGATGGCGTCGATGGGCTCCACGGCGAGCCTCTCCATCCTTCTCTTGATGGCATCGAACCATCTGTGGAACAGGTGAGCCTCTCCCGCGTAAGGTTGGCTTGGCGCCTTTTTTAGATCTTCGATCATCGAGAGCCTCATAGCTCCGTCGATCACTGGTGGCTTCGTTTCAAAGACCACGGCAGGTGAGCCGGTGGAAGCCCGGGGCTGGAATGCTAGTGCGGAAAGATTCATCGGAGGTGCGAGATCGGTGTCACGGGGCGAAGCATTCGCAACCGCCGTTGTGCCCCCTGCGGGTTCGATGACGTGATGCTGGAAGGCTAGGTCGACCCATGCTCCTGTGCGGTCCTCTTTGCGCTCAGTATTCTGCTCACCGAAGTGCCGATCATTCTTCGTTCGGTTCCTGTTCCTCAATTTCGACCTCTCGATGGCGATTTGCGCCAACAGTACCGATGGCTCTTCAGTGATGTCAATAAGCATCTGCTTATTGCCTTGGCTAGGGGGCTCGCGGCGCTCAGATTCGCCGTCTTTGTGACGAGAGCTGGCGCTGGGAAGGCCCTGGCTATGATCGCTCTCACTGTCTTGACTCTGGCTGTAATAGCTCGAACCTTGGTGACTCTGACGACGATGGCTGGGGCTGGCCTGGTCTCTGCCCCGACGGTTGGAACGGTGTCTGTTCCTGTTCTCAGCCAATGATGATTTTGGGGGCTTGTTCTGATGGGCAGCGCCTTGCTGCTGGTTCTTGGACGAGGTCCTCTTTGACTTCAAGCTCTTGCGCTGGGAGGGTTCCTTTGTCGCACTCCGTGACGAGCTCCCCAGGAGCTCCTCACTTCTGCGACCCATTGAACCCATCAGCTTCTTCCTGCGGGCTCTGGCGATTGTCAGTGAGTCTCGAACTGCTGTCGCTTCTGCTGTGGCTCCCGAGCCCTCTAGGGCTAGGACCAGCTGGTCTCCGATTCGCTTGACGGTCTTAGCCTTTGCTCGGATTCCAGCGTGGACTTGATCCACCTCGCTGGGCGTCTTGAGATCTCGTGGTACTGCACCATTCAGGAGATTGTTCAAGGCTGCTAGCTCCGTATGGAATTGTTCTTCCAGCTGTGGAAGTCTAGGCTTGCTCTTTCTTCCGAGAGAGGTCATTTCTGTGGTCTCGGATATTCGCCGCGGGCGGCTGAGAATCGGCTGTGGGCCTCCTCTTTGGAGGGCTTCTTCGTGGGAGGGCACCTTCCGCTGACGTCTATATACTGTAATGTCGTGCGCTAGCGGAATTGATCTTCGCTTCGGCACGCCATTGAACGGAACTCGGTAGGACGCCCAAAGGGAAACGAGGTCTCTTCAGGTTTTTTATTTCTTATCCCGTTGAGCCGTATATCTGCACAGACAAATATGATTCAGACTCAGGCTAGGAATTACGTGACAAAAACCCCAATTTAAGGTTATAGTCGAATGAACAATTAATTTATACGGTGCTGCATGACGAGAAAGGAGCATCCTACATCTTGAGCAAAACACAGATAACAGCTAAATAATGTTAGAACTAGGTATGATAGTCTAGTGACGGAATTCATAACACAGTATTCGTTGTTGCACGAGAGGAGTTTAGCTTCCCTTAACCACGACAAGATGTTCTGGGATAGGAAGGAGGAAGGCACCATTTATATATCACCGCACGACAAGAAAGAAACTTCATACCGGAGACATAAGAGGCAATCGGGTAGTGCTAACGCTAGGCATGACATTTCAATGACCGGTGGGCGATAAGAGTGGTCACGGGGCATAGTCCTCAGAACGACATAGCACAATGATATTCCATGAATCAATTATTATCATTATATAGGAAAGTTTTAGCCTCCCGCAACTACGACAAAGATGTTCCAAGAGAGGAAAGAAGAAGGCACCATTTAGTGTGGAGTTGGAGGAACGCGGAATCTGCGCACAAGGTGCACAGGAACAGCAAGCTAGGAAATAAGTTCACGAAACAAGAAAGGTTTCCGTTGCGTTGGCAAGGAAGAGAATAAGTACCTAGTCGAGGAACCCATTATCAAGAACACCCTGCCAAAGACACACAGCTAGAAACACATTTAGAAAGAACACATTTATGATACGCACACGAATATTGTAAAACTAGTGTCACTAACGCTAGGCAATGATACATGAATCGCTTTTTTTTGCCCAATGTTCAAAGTGTCTTTTTGATGAAGCATAAAAGGATATATACATGAATACACATTCGTATCTAACAGTCTCAACACAGCGGTCATTAGTCAATAAGCACTTTATTTGAACAAAGGTGGACGATCGCACAACAAGTTTTAGTTTTCGCACTGCTTCACAATATAAAAAGATGACGAGTTAGGTAACATCACAAGTTAAAAGAGGATACTCTAAAATACTTACAGACGATGAGGAAAGGTCCCTCCGTTTAGACCTGTGACATCTTACTTTAGTCTGCAAAATAAGTGCCTACTCTGGCTTTCTTTACCCTATCTGTGGAAAAGAGACAGCAGAAATTAGGTCTCTGAAGCAGGGGCAAGTCACTAAGGTTATCAGATCAGCCATTATCAATAAATTCTATTATCAAAGAATGAGAGAGGCAAGTACACGTTTATCAACGTCGCTTTGAGAACACAAATCGTATGAGCTAGTGGTCTCGAGTTCCTGCGCCCATTCTCAGTCTACTGAATGCCGTGACTTTAGGCTTCCACCTTGCTGACTGGCGCAACTTGCCCAGCACAGCTCATAGGTAAGAAGCCACTCGACTAAATTTATTTTACTTTGCTATTAATGAATGTTATAAATAATACAAAGACAAGAAATAATACAAGACAAGAAAAACACCAAGACTTCTTAACATCAGTTTCTTTTTGCAAGTCAATCAAATTTTTTGTTTTTTTTCTTCTTTGTTGTTTGATACTCAGCCATAGAAAGTGTATCTTGGGAAGCTCGCATAAGTTTACTACGTCATACTTCACATCAATTACTTTTGCTGACTGCTAAATGATACTTGAAAACAAAAGATGTTCTTCTTTACCAATAACTTATAAGAAATTCTGTATCAGCTGATCAGAGTAAAAGAGATAAAATTAGTAAGAACTCAATTTTCTTCAGTAAGTATAGTAAGGCCATCTGATTTCAGTTTCTAAATTTAGCATCAAATCTGTGACAGAATTTGGCTCCACATTCAAAAACACAAATTACTTGGGGCAGTGAAATAGAGATAGGAAAGTTCATCAGTTAAATCACACGCTTTTCCTCTAAAGTACTGCCAAAATGGAACCTGACATTTCCAAACATTACACTGCAGCGCACTTGCTATGACACGTTACGACGGCTAGTCTGGCTTAATGTGGGTGGTTCACCAGCGACCGGAAGCATCCTCGAATGCTCTAGAAGCCGGCTGTTCACCGCTATCTAAACACAAATATGTTAAAAACACCCGAAAATATAGCTAGCGCGGCAACACGTAAACCGAAAGAGTTTCCCACTCAAGTTCACTCTCTAACTACACAATAACTTGATATTAACCGGGAACATGTTCCTCCCACGCACTTCAAACAAATAAAACGTTGGCGTCATTCTTGCGGACGAAGCGCGGATCCGCAAAATGTTGCCGCATAAATTTATCAAAATTCTTCAAATTTTCTCACGTCTTGTACGACGTGACACCGCTTGTAGCATAACTAGAGCTAATGTCTTGCATTCCTTCTCGATTGCTTTCAAGGAGGAGTGCATGTTTGAACAGGAACTTAAAAATTTCCCTGCATTAACAAACCCTAACTTAGCCTTTAACAACATGCAAACGTGCACAAAGCATTTCATAGAGACGACGGGACCGCCAGTTTTCTCCCGTGCTAGGCGACTGCCGCCCGATCGATTGGCGTTAGCTAAGAAAGAATTTGCGCGCTTACTCGAAGATGGCATCATCCGCACCTCCAAGAGCCCTTGGGCTAGCCCTCTCTTGCTAGTACCCAAGGCTAACGGTGAATTCAGACCGTGCGGGGATTTCCGCAGGTTGAACGCCGTTACTTTACCTGATCGATATCCTATCCCCTACCTTCACGATTTCAGTGCAAATTTAGAGGGAGCACAAATTTTCTCTAAGATAGACCTTCAGTCTGCCTTTCATCAAATTCCACTTGATGAGAGTGCTATACCTAAGACCGCGGTAATCACTCCGTTTGGTCTCTTCGAATTCTTAAAAATGCCATATGGCTTGCGGAATGCCCCTCAGACATTCCAAAGGCACATGGCTGAAATTTTCTCTGATCTCACTTTCGCCTATGTCTACCTAGACGACATCCTAGTGGCGTCCACAACCCCAGAGTTGCACAAAGACCATCTTAGGGTCGTTTTTCAAAGATTGTCCGACAATGGACTCCTCGTAAATCCTGCAAAATGTGAGCTCGGAAAGCCATCACTTATTTACTTAGGTCATGAAATCTCTAGCCTAGGTCTAAAACCTTTGCCTTCCAAAGTAGAAGTGATCAGAAACTTTCCTCTTCCACAGACCCAGAAGGAACTAAGAAGGTTCCTAGGTTCTGTTAACTTCTACCATCGTTTCATACGCAACTGTGCTCAAACTTTAGCGCCTTTGTCCGACCTCCTCGAAACGAAACGTAAAGGCAAATCTATTGAGGTAAAATGGACGGAAGAAGCGCGCAATGCTTTTGATACTATCAAACACAAGTTAGCATCTGCGACTGAACTATCCTACCCTATTGCTAATGCTGATTTCAGCCTCGTTGTGGACGCATCCAGTACCGCCGTAGGTGCTGTGTTGCAACAGCAAGTAGGTACTAATATCTCTCCTCTTGCTTTCTTTTCCAAAAAGCTGTCGCCCACTGAGCGTGCTTATAGCGCGTTCGGTAGGGAACTTCTTGCTATCTACCTATCTGTGAGACACTTTCGCTATGCTCTAGAGGCGAGGGAGTTTGTGATCTACACAGATCACAAACCTCTGACCTCAGCGATCAAAATGCCTTCTGAAAGACATTCCCCTAGGGAAGCTCGACACTTGTCGTTTATAAGTCAGTTTACCACTGACATCCGTTACATTAAGGGACTAGACAATACCGTTGCCGATGCCCTCTCCCGAATTAATTCTGTCCAAACCGGTGGTGAAATCACCTTCGGCAACATTGAAAGAGCGCAGAAGGAGGATCCTGAACTTCAGGACCTTCTCAAACCTTCTAACACTTCCCTCCCGAAACTAACCTTGGTTGACGGCGTGTACCGTGATGCCGAGCGACTTTCTCGTTTGTATCTTCCTGCGACGCTCCGCAGAGTAGCTGTCCTCCACTACCACTCCCTCAGTCACCCTGGTATTAACCGTACATTGCGTTTGATTTCTGATCGTTACGTCTGGCCAGCGATGCGTAAGGAGGTCAAGCAAATTGTGCAAAATTGCCATGCGTGTCAGAGTAGTAAGGTGGTGAAACATAATCGTGCAGCGCTGCAGAGTTGTGCATTCACAGGAAACAAGTTTGACTCTGTACACCTAGATTTGGTGGGTCCCTTGCCTGTATCGCGCGGTTATTCTTATTTGTTGACCATTATCGATAGGTTCACGCGTTGGGTTGAGGCTGTCCCTGTACCTGATACCCAAACTGAGACTGTAGCGCGCGCGTTCTTATCAAACTGGATCTCTAGATTTGGGGTTCCCTTAAGTGTCACACATGACCGGGGATCACAATTCACCTCCAAATTCTGGAGTGAGCTTAGCACCGCTTTAGGATGTGCAAATACATCCACGACAGCGTATCATCCGCAATCAAATGGACTTATTGAGAGAGTCCACAGAGACCTAAAGGTTGCCTTGCGCTGCCTTAATTGCAGTCACGATTGGACTGATAGACTTCCAGTAGTACTACTTAGCATCAGAAATCTGCACAGACAGGATCAGCAATGCACAGCGGCTGAAATGCTATACGGTCAGACCCTTCGTCTCCCCGGCGACATTGTTGACCCAAAACCTTTGCCTGAATTTTCATCCGCTGACCGTTCCGCTTACGTAACCTGCCTGAAAGATTGCATGCGCCAGATCAAGTATGTGGCTCCGCGAATGCCTCAGACTGAGGACAGACTGGATTCTGCCCTGCAAGACTGCACACACGTGTATGTCCGCAATGATGCTATTAAACCCACACTCACGCGCCCTTATGATGGCCCATTCAAAGTACTTAAACGCAAGCAAAAATATTTCATCCTCGAACGTTTCGGCTCACACGACCCTGTGAGCATTGATCGATTAAAAGTCGCATATACTTCTGATCATAGTGTAACTTATAACTCATCATCTTCTCCGCAGATTTCCTTTCCCACTGAGACTCGATCATATCTACCATCTCAGCTTCCTCAGTTGGCTGCATTATTGCCTAGTCAACTTGAGTGTAATCCTTTCTATATGCCTGTACATTCAAACCCTATCTCTAACCCTGTCGTAGATTCTAACTCTAGTCCTCTTACTGACACAGCGACAAGTCTGGAGAGACCAGACGAGCCCGCTGCAGTAACTCCTGTTCCCAGGACTCTTGCCGACCTAAACTTGCAGACCCGTTTGGTGAAACTTCCCCGCTCAGTATCATTCGCCCATTGCCGAACTCGGCAGGGTCGTGTAGTTCGCCCTCCTTCCCGCTACAGATGATTGCAGCGGGTGGACCTTTCGGTCTGCGCCTTGGGGGGTAATGTAGCATACCGCTACATAAGCGTAAAAATTAGAAATTCGCTATTCATACTTAAATAAATTAATTAGTAGCATTAAAAATATTACTCTAATTTATTATTAATTATTTTCTACTTCTAATTCACCATCATTGAAGTTTTTGTGTAAATGCATGAAACAATAAAAATAACCCTTGACACATTTCGAGAGAGAAGCCCTCTGGTGGCAACACTGCGCACTTGCGCGTCTCTTCTTTCAAAGCCATTCTGACTTATGGCGTCCTACTAGCAGTGTTACAACAAAATTCTCGTGAGTTTAAAAAGTTGTAATATAGCGAGTAGTGTAAGTTCTAGTTAGAGAGACCGAAAGTTGGCAACGCTCGATAGGGCAACACTCGCGAGCCAGTCTACAAGTGAACTCGGGCTCGACAACAAGTAAATGTTGACCGAGTGTGTAAATAATATTACCTACTGTGGTTGGTATCTAACTTCTTAATTTCTAAACTAATGTACTAATTCTATGCTACCCTATTCTATATATTCCTTTCTATCTCCGCTCTGCTCTCGCTAACCACATTCTGGTATCTGAGTATCTAGTTATGTTGTAAGGTATCCAAGAGGTGAGTAAACTATTTTACCTAACTTGATGTCTATTACTATGTGGTGTCTATGTCTATGTGGAACCCTTGCTGTGCTCTAGTGTAGGGCTATCCAATCTATAATATTGGCGACGAGGATTTGGTAGAACTGCTGGAAGTGACTAAGTGGTAGTGACTACTGACTAGTGAGGGAACATAAAATTTGCCTAGTGAAATTTTTGTTATTGTTTTTCTGCTCACTGGTGTTGCTAGACTGGCTAGACTAGTGGAGAAGATTAAAATTGATCAAGTGATTGTACTATTTGTGCTGTGAAAATTTTTTTTTTACAGTGGTTTTTGACTTACTAAAAATTCTAAAATGCCAATGCTAGGCTCAGTGGGAGAATTCAATCCTTTAGAGGAAGAATTCCCAGAATATGAAGTCAGGCTAAACTGCTTCCTTAGTATTAATAAAGTGGAAGATTCAAATAAAGCTAAAACATTTATTGCTCTGGTGGGTCCTAAAATTGTTAGGTTGACCAAAGACCTACTATCACCTAAAAGACTTTTAGATGCTACCTATGAGGAGATCATGGAAGCGTTAAGACGGCATTTTAAGCCGACACGCAACCAGATCTTTGAAAGGTTTAGGTTCCATAAGCGGAACCAGAAACAAGGGGAGAGCATTGCTGATTTTGTGGCTAGCTTAAAGGCCCTTTCAGACACCTGTAATTTCAAACAGGAAGTTCTGGAAGAAACTCTGCTAGATAGGTTAATACTGGGTGTGGCCAGTAATGATGTTCAAAATTGTTTGCTCAATGAAAATGACCTCACATGGAAAAAAGCCGTGGATCTGGCAACTGCCAAAGAAACTCAACTGAGGGAGACGGTTGTGTTAAGGCAACCTAATTCCATACTAAATGTGGGCCAGCATAGAGTAAAGCAAACTGCTATTAAGCCTCAGGGCAAAACTCAGGCTCAAGCTAGCCCCAAATCAGCATGCAGCGGCTGTGGTAATCTGCACTGGCGTAGAGATTGCCCCTATAAAGACAGTGTTTGTCATGGTTGTGGCCAAAAAGGCCATCTTAAGAAGTGTTGCTTTAAATTGAAAAAGCAAAATTCTGCTAAAGACAACAAAAATAATTTTGTGCATGCTATGCATGAGAAAAGGGGGAGGGAACACCACCCTAACCCTAATAGAACTAACAATGCAGCCTGTGCAGACTATCCAGTTGCTAATCTAGGCTGTTATGGAGAGATTTTCTCAATAGCCGAGGAAATGAAACCCCCAATCAAAATAAAATTGTTACTAAATGGTGTGCCATTAGAGATGGAGGTAGATACAGGTGCTGCCAGGTCTATCCTTTCAATGGCCACCTACTCTAAAATACCACTAAAGTCCAGACCCGAGCTGAGACTTTCTGATGTTAAGCTTAGGACTTATGGGGGAGCGGAGCTAGTAGTTTGCGGAGAGATTAGAGCTAACATCCAGCGTGAATCTGGTAATATTGTTCCTCAACTAGCAACTATTGTGATTGTAGACAGGGAGGGGCCAGCTTTGCTGGGTAGGGACCTGATTGATTCCCTTGGGCTAACTATAGTATCAAATAATGTCAACAAATTGACTACCTGCCCTGAAGAGTTAGCAAATAAATTCCCCGACCTGTTTCAACCAGGTCTAGGTTGCTTTAAGGGAAGGAATTTCAAAATAGAAGTGGATCCAGCCATACCACCAAAGTTTTGTAAGGCCAGGAACGTGCCTTACACACTGAGACCTAAGGTGGAGGCAGAACTTGATAGACTGGTGCAGGAAGGTATCCTCACCCCTGTACAGTACTCAAGATGGGCAGCGGCGATCGTCCCTGTGCTCAAAGCTGATCAAAGCATCCGCATCTGTGGGGACTACAAATTAACAGTCAACAGAGCCACTAGGCTTGATACCTACCCTATACCCAGAGTGGAAGATCTGTTCAGCGGGTTAGCAGGAGGAGTTATATACTCCAAGCTAGATATGTCTCAGGCATACGCCCAACTACCTTTGGATGAAGACTCCAAGGAACTCACGGTAATAAACACCCACAGAGGTTTATTTGCCTACAACCGTCTCAGTTTTGGAATTGCGTCCGCACCTGGAATCTTCCAGCGTGCCATGGAAGGACTATTGCAGGGCCTCCCAGGAGTGTTCTGCTACCTGGATGACGTCCTGGTGAGTGCCACTAATGAGCAAGAGCACAACAAGCGTCTCTATCAAGTCTTATCTAAACTACAGGAGGCAGGACTAAAACTGAAAATGGATAAATGCCAAATTGGAGTGCCACAGGTATCCTACCTTGGATACCAAATTGACAAGGATGGATTGCACCCCACTGCAGAGAAGGTAGCAGCAATCCAGAATGCACCAGCCCCTACTAATGTAACTCAACTGAGAGCCTACCTTGGGCTGCTAAATTTCTATAGGAAATTTTTAAAATCATCTGCAACTATGCTGGAGCCCCTAAATACCTTACTGAGAGACAAAACCCCTTGGAAATGGGATGCAAGTCAGGAGAGAGCCTTCCAGAAATCTAAACAAGCCCTCCTGGACTCTCAGACTCTAGTCCACTTTGACCCTCAGAAACCCATAGTGGTAGTGGCTGACAGTAGTGCGTATGGTGTGGGAGCGGTGCTGTGTCACCTTATTGATGGGATTGAACGCCCCGCCTATTTTGCCTCCCGAACTCTAACAGCAACAGAACGCAACTACTCTCAAACTGAGAAAGAAGCCCTAGCTATGGTGTTCGCACTTCGAAAATTTCATTGCTACCTGTGGGGACAGGATTTCACTGTGGTTACGGACCACAAACCTTTGTTAGGACTATTTGATCCGGGTAGAAGCATTCCTCCGATGGCATCCGGGCGCATTCAAAGGTGGGCTTTACTACTGCAGTCCTACAAGTTCACCTTGCGTCACCGGTCCGGCGTGCTGTTGGGCACGGCTGATGCTCTCAGTCGTCTACCTTTGACAACTCCCGAGGAAGCCACACCTATTCCTGCGGAATGGACGTCCTTAGTGAATTTCCTCGAGTCAGCTCCAGTCACCAGCACCCACATCCGCGACGGCACCCTAAGGGACCCAGTACTTTCAAAGGTGTACAAATACTGCCAAGTAGGCTGGCCTTCGACGGTAATTGGTGACCCTGATCTCGCTCCGTATACTAGGAGGCGGGACGAATTGTCCACACAAAATGGCTGTGTGCTCTGGGGAGCAAGAATTATTGTACCCCAAGCCCTCAGACAAGCCATTGTGGATGAACTTCACTCTGGTCATGCTGGATCATCCAGGATGAAGGAGTTAGCTCGCAGCTACGTGTGGTGGCCCCTTCTGGATAAAGACCTAGAAGAAACAACTAAGTCATGCAGCGAGTGCCTGAGCATTCGAGCTGCACCAACGAAAGCTGAACTCCATCCGTGGGAATGGCCTGCGAAGCCTTGGCATCGCATACACATTGACTACGCGGGCCCAATGGATGGAAAATACTATCTAGTGATCGTGGATGCACACTCTAAGTGGGTTGAAATTTTTCCCACATCTACTACAACCTCTAGCGAAACGATCTCGTGCCTGAAACACACTTTTGCGACATTTGGATTTCCAGTAACAATTGTTTCTGACAATGCAACGTGTTTCACATCGGCCGAATTCCAAGAATTTGTGAAGGCATGTGGTATGCGACATATTACGAGCGCACCATACCACCCTTCAACTAATGGACTGGCAGAGCGCATGGTACAAACTTTCAAGAAGAATATACGAAAGTCAACGGAACCCCTACGCCTAGCACTAGACAGGTTTCTGTTCAACTATCGGCTAACACCCCACACGACAACAGGTGTTACGCCCGCCGAACTGATGTTAGGCAGAAAAGTTCGCTCTCGTCTTGATCTGCTTTGGCCGTCAGAAGCAATCGCGTCCAAAGTTGCTCAACGCCAGGACGCTCAGAAAAGATACCACCCAGGGTCTCGCGCGGTTGATATTCTGCCGGAGTCTCCTGTGATGGTCCGTCAATACACGCCGGGTTCCCCAAAATGGACCCCTGCTACCACCATTGAGAAAACAGGCCCGGTATCCTACAAGTGCCAACTGAAGGGGGGAGAGATCGTTCGTCGACACCAGGACCAAGTTATTACCCGCTCGAACACCATCCCTGAACCTTTGGAACAACCTACGGAGGAAACCGTCGTGTTTCCACAACCTGCTCAAAATTCATACCCACCACCTCCGACCAATGAACCTGACACCGGAACACCTGATTACCCGACTCCCACCCAGGAGGCTAGGATGCACGAGCCTCCAAGTGCTAACATCTCACGCAGGTCTACCCGGGCTCGGAAGCCTGTGGTGAGAATGGACCTTTAGGATTGACTATATTGAATAAGGGGACTGGGGATACAGGGAGGGGTTTCTAATTAAGGAGGGAGGGGTGTAATATAGCGAGTAGTGTAAGTTCTAGTTAGAGAGACCGAAAGTTGGCAACGCTCGATAGGGCAACACTCGCGAACCAGTCTACAAGTGAACTCGGGCTCGACAACAAGTAAATGTTGACCGAGTGTGTAAATAATATTACCTACTGTGGTTGGTATCTAACTTCTTAATTTCTAAACTAATGTACTAATTCTATGCTATCCTATTCTATATATTCCTTTCTATCTCCGCTCTGCTCTCGCTAACCACATTCTGGTATCTGAGTATCTAGTTATGTTGTAAGGTATCCAAGAGGTGAGTAAACTATTTTACCTAACTTGATGTCTATTACTATGTGGTGTCTATGTCTATGTGGAACCCTTGCTGTGCTCTAGTGTAGGGCTATCCAATCTATAATAAAAGTGTTAGAAAATAATCGTGTTCCTTTTCGTCGTGTCAGTGAGTATTAATAAGTGACAAGTGCAGTGTTATTAAGTTACGTAGTTACGCGTGGGGAATATTGATGTAGCATGTTTCTCATTCGGTGTTTTGTCTTTTCTCAACGTGATTTAGCGTAAAATATTGCGTCAGATGTGTCATGATTTTATTTTATTCCGTGTCATGAATTTTATAATCAAAGCATAATCATGCTCTTTCTTTTTCTTTTCGATAATCTACTAATCTACGTTAATCTCTGTTTGGAACGGACGCGGCGAAATTTTGCCGGCGTTCGTTGCCGATAGAGCCTTTGTGTAATGGCGGAACCGCACACCGTCGTCTCTTGCTACTACTCTGTGACTATAAATACCATAGGCATGTGTTATAAGTAGCATTTATTCTTTTTTTACAAACCGACTAGCAGTAGTTTAAATCACGAAAAGTATTCATGCCTATGCTTGATAAATTTTGGAATTTCATTTCTTAATTCCATATCCTTGCAAACCTTTACGTAAATCGCACTTATTTCAATATAAAAACATTTCAATAAAATTTAATTTAACTCATCGCATTCTTGTGACAAAAACACCCACCACCATCTGCCTATCTTAAGTGTGTGCAAATTGCTGGCGGGTCTGGCTGAGGCCGACGCGTATAGCCGCCGGCTAATTCGACACACTGAACCTTTGTGCTTTCGTGTTTTCCTTCTTCGCGTATTTTCCGCCTGTGAAATCAACGTTTAGGATTTATATCCATGAACTTAGGATTTTTTATGTGTTTTTTACTGCTTTCAAAAGTGCAGTCACTTGATATTTTCACCATTTTCCGTAGATCTCGTGTTTATTTGCCCGTAGCCTCTTTAAGGAATCACGATCTTTATTCTTGGAAATTTCTTGAACCTAATGCTCGGAGTTTAAAGCCAGAGGCATTAGTGATTAAACAATTTATTTATTGTTTAAATCTGCTAAAATCTGTCAACCAAAAATCTGTCCTATCTCTTTTGAGTTTGCCTAAAGTGAGAATCCTCAAGTAGCCGGTCAGACCTGTAGGAGTTTCTCGGATTTCTCCGTGTGGGAAGAGTTGTCATTATTATGTTTGGATTTTCAGTAGTGGAATGTCTTGATGTCTCTCCTGGAATGTTTCACCCAGCATCTTGGACCCCTGTGCAGGACCTCTACATCATCTCCATACACGCAACACTCACAGTTTTTAATCTCCCTGGGTTTCTTTCCTGAGCGCCATAATGATTGCTAAATGCTACTCTCACACAAGCAGTGACTAAACTTGCTACTGCTAATCTGAGCAAGTAATTCAACTTGCCCCTGCTAATGTGCCGACTTGATTCTGCTCACATGAGCCTGATTTTACTTGCTCACTCACACCCCATCTTATTTTGGAGTCATTAGTTATTCCTGAACTACGTCATTGACTCTCGCTCAATCATCTCAAATTACCTAATTCAACTTCCCAAATACACTTCACTCACCCTGCCTACTCCATCGCGTGCCGGCCTTCGTCAACGCCAGCCTGGTCCTCCGGCAAGGATTGCCCACCTAGACAAGCTCTCCGAGATCAAGATCCAAGAAGCCAGTTTTTCCTGGTTTCCTCTTCAAATAAACTCCACCTAAAAACGAGCTGAGTCCTAAACCGCTTTTATTATCCCCCTCATAATTTTCCCAGAAAACATTTCGAGAATTGATCGAGTTTTTCTTAGCCGTTCAAATTAATATTCACATTCAAACCACCCAACGGCTTAAAAACCCGACAGATATCCATAGAATTACCACGATTCGGAAGAATTCATTGAACATCGAATTCCATGGATTTCATTTGGTGAATAACACATTATTATTACAAAATGTAGTTTTAAAAATTTCATCAAAGTTTTAAAGAAAATAATTAGTTCGATCAGTGGCCTCAAAACGGCACTCCGTGGTCAATTAGAGGAATATATTATAAAAACTAATGCTAATAGGTAAAATAATTCAAATTTCACTACTTTACAGTATTATAAATGTTTGAGCCAGTCATATAAGTAAATAACATCAATAGAAATAAAAAGGCTTACCAATGATGTTATTTAGTGTGTTTGAACGTTTATCTAGTGTTAAATACTACGCAGACTTGGCAATGCTGCGTAAACTGTTCAACAGAACCACGCTGCCACAAATTCCGACGCGTGTTTCGAATCTAGTCTGTGGAAATTGTCATTAGGCTCCGCTCTTAGTTAATTTTCAGTGTTCCTTATTCCTTTTTACAGGTTTATTATAGCAGGTAAGGAAATTTTTTTGACATAAATGTAACTGCTCAGAAACGTTTGCCATTGCATATTTTGTGTGATCAGTTATTCTAATTTGATAACCAACTTGGTTAGGGTTTAAAGTGCATATTGCTCTAATCTCCAGGAAAGTCTGGTGTCAGGATTTGGTTTGAAAACCTTGTATTAGACTCTTAATTTGCTGTCAGGAGCTGAATTTTTCTTTGTTGATTAATTGAACATTATTTAACCCAATCTTGAATTTTTCTTACTTTTTGAAGTAATGGAGCAGCTGTGTATGAGGAATGTTTACAAGGGAGAGTGATGCAAAATTTAGTAAGAGTTATGTTTAATTCCATATTTGGTAAATCTGAAGGATATGTCAGTAACAGTCAGTTGTCAATTTGGTAAATCTGAAGGATATGACAGTTGTCGATTTTCCACTTTTTGGTGCCTGAACCTAATTAATTGAATCAAAATAAACAAGTTTTCTTCTATTCTTTTTTCGTCTCAAATGAGTATTTTACGATTTATAGCGGTAAGTTTAGTTTCATCATTGATGACAAATGCCCTCGAATAAACAGCTACTAATCGATTTTTGAATTTTTGTTGCTTGAAACATGGCCTAATAACATCAAAGTAAACAACTTTTATTCAATACACTTTTTTCGTCAAATGAGTATTTAACGAGGTATAGCGGTAGGTTTGGTTTCGTCTTTGATGACGATGGTGCTTGAAGCGAGTGCGCATTGCTGTGTTGCTGTCCGACGTGCGCCTTGAATTACTGGCCGCTTCAAACACTGGAGTTGAGGTGAGTCATTTACCGCTATAAATAATAAAATACTCATTTGAGACGGAAAGTGCATAGAAGAAAACTAGTTTATTTCGACCTAATTAACTATGCTCAGGCATCGAAATTTACAAAATCGATAACTGACATATCCTTCAGATTTACCTTACTTTTTTTCACAAGTCCAACATGGATATGTACTACTCCTATCAATATATGTATTCTTATGTGCTAGGTATCCTTCCCCTTTGGTGTTGATTATTTGGGATTGGAAAATATGAATCGTGGCAGTTTGGCATGTTGGAACAAACTAGGGTAAATGTGTAGCATTGGCCAGTAATCAATTTTCCAGTTTTTGGTGTCTAATCGTAGTTAATTAGATCGAAATAAACAAGTTTTCTTTTATGCACTTTCCGTCGGAAATGAATATTTCATGAGTTATAGCGGTAAATTAGTTACCGCAACTCCAGTGTTTGAAGCGGAAAGGAATTCATCTATTGCGTGGTATGGCATTGCTGCAATGAAGTCTTGCTTCCAGCATGATCGTCTCTAAAGACGAAACCAAACCTACCGCTATACCTTGTTAAATACTCATTTGACAAAAAAAGTGTACAGAAGAAAAGTTGTTTATTTCGATGATATCACCATGATTCAAGCAACAAAAATTCAAAAATCGATTAGTAGCTGTATATTCGAGCGCATTCATCATCAAAGACAAAACTAAACTTACCGCCATAACTCGGTAAATACTCATTTCCGACGGAAAGTGCATAGAAGAAAAATTATTTATTTAGATTGCAAATGTAAATAAATGTGCAAATCCCGAGACCCAAGATCTCAAAGCCGAGCTCCCAGAGCTAGGGTCGGCCTCCAAACCTCCCCTACAGCCGACACCAGACACACACCTGAGCTCGTGTGTCAGAGGGCACACCCAGTGTGAACACACGCTGCCGTGAAACGAACACACTTCACGGCAGAAACGGAAGCACACACTAGCTCCGAGCTAGTAAAAAAACACTTTACGGCTGCAGGTCCTACCTGCTTATGTCTCAGCAAAGAAAAAGAGAAACCACAACACAAGTATCTCGCAAGGATACTCCAAGAGCGAAACCGGAAGCTCAAACGTGCTCAACCTCACTCGGCAGCAGCAGACGCAATAATGCCAAGGCCGGCGCACCAATCGACGCTCCATACGTCAGGAAGTAGATCCCACAAAATACCTCCTGCCACTCAAACGGAGCAGCTTACAACGTAAAAAACGTCGCATGTGTAATTCTAAACAGAATAAACATATTGGAACACCAAAGCGTCCGTGAACACAAATTACGATGTGTACACAAGCAACCCGCTGATGGGTGCAGCCCTGTGATTTGCCGCGCGTAGGAATACGTGCCTGGCGTAGCAATACACCACAAATTACTTATTTCTAGGCACCGAAAGGTGGAAAATCGATAACAGAGCAACGCTACACATTTATCTAAACTAGGCTACTTTATATAAAAAGAAGCGGTCAATATGCAGTTAATGCAATCACGGAAATTAAAAATTTAGTTCCAATGAATCCGTAAAGGAAGACATTTAAAATTGTTTTACAAGAATGACCTTCTGCTCACTGATGCATTATTTTTGAGTTATTCAAATTTGAAAATTTTGTTTTCCATAGCAGTTGTGTTGCGTGCTTGAACTGTTAAGGTACGCTTGGGTACTTGGTAATTTATTTTTTGCCAACCCCGGGGAGCCTGCGGAGCCTGTATCCACTTCTAGGATGTTTTAGTTACTAAAACAATAAAGTTTATCACCCAAAAATATTACAAAATAAAAATATTTTCTTAAATCTACGGTATTCACTCCTATGGTTTTGCTAATGTTCTACAGTGGCCACCATATTGAAACTGATATCAAGTGCATATTCCAGTCCCGCTAATATTTTTATGTTGATAGCCTTCATTGTGTTATTAACTAAAACATCCTAGATGTGGGTTCAGGGTCCTTGGATTCGGCTAATAATAAATTGTGCCATATATTGCAAGAACAAATTTGGTTAATATGGAGGATGATTCAGGAATTGATATTTGATTTTTAGGTGCCTTAAGGACACCGTCTGGGTAGAAAAAAAGTCCGTTATTTATGGATGGATTTCTCTGACATTTTCACAGTAGGTGTAAAATGATGCAAAGATCATTTATTATTTAGACAAAATTTTTGTATCTGCCCTTTTTTTTTTTTTTTGAAAAATATGCTAAAATCGTTTTTTTTTTAAATCTATCTTCTTCTACAATTTTGAAGTTACAGAACCAGAACTTCGTTTTTAGATTGCTCATATGTCTATATAACCATAAGGGCTAGGGAATTTTGATATTTTTTTTTTGTGGATTTTGAGAATATTTTTTTTTAAAAATGTGAACTTTTTTTTTTTTTTTTTCATGTCATGTAATTTTCAAAATAATAGATGTATAGAAAAATGCTACCCCTTATGGATACACCTTGCTAAGCCCTATCGAATGGTATGTAAACCATTCTTGTAGCTCTAAAATTGTGGAAGAAGTAGCATTTGAGAAACCAATTATCATGTTTCCAGAAAAACGTGTTTTTTCACCAAAAAAAAGTTGTTTTTCTTTACATCTTTTGAACTACAAGATTTTCTACAATGAACTCTTGAGCGTTTGTAGCTCTTTTTAAGCCCTTTCAATTGATATAATTTACATTGCTGTAGCTCTGTAACTCTGGGAAAAAATATAGAACAAAAGACAATACGTCTAATTCTTCAAAATAACCACTTTTTTCATTTTTTTTTTCAATCAAAATACGATTTTATTCCAAGTCAACTCCTCTGTTTTGTAGCTCTTTTCAAGCCCTTTGGATTGGTGTGCTCGCCATAGCCGTAGCTATGATACTGCAGCTGTCATCGAGCTATGAATGAAAGCTGCGGTATCATAAATACGGAAGAGCAGCTAAATTCTGAAATTGTCAAAAATTGATAAAAAATATTAAAATGTTTCGTTTGTATAATGGAAACTCTTTGAGTAGCCCATGAACAAACTATATTGCCATTCCCGCAGAGAAACATCCTCAATTGACCCCAATAATGAGGGGGGGAGGGTTCAAGGTCACGCCACCCCCATCGCTTTCCCCCCCTCTGGTGGGCGCACTATTCGGAGTAGACATAAACGGAAAGCACCAATGGAAGCGCAAGAAAATCCTCTATAAGATGCATATAAAAACAGGAAATCAACACATATCCCAATTTCCATCTAGACGGTCCCCAGACGGTGTCCTTAACTTAGTTAATTAGATCAAAATAAACTAGTTTTCTTCTATGCACTTTCCGTCCTAAATAAGCATTTTACGAGTTATAGCGGTGAATTAGTTACCGCAACTTAAGTGTTTGAAGTGGCAAGTAATTTATTTTGCCCGGCGAATGGCAACCTTGCAATGGCGTCTTGCTTCCGTTTTTCTCATTATCAAAGACAAAACTATATATACCGCTCTAACTTGTAAAATATTCATTTGACGAAAAAAGTGTGTAGGAGAAAAGTAGTTTATTTTGATGTCATCACTATGATTCAATCAACGAAAATTCGAAAGCCAATGAGTAGCTGTTTATCCGAGCGCATTCGTCATCATAGACAAAACTAAACCTACCGCTATAATTTGTAAAATGATCATTTACGACGGAAACTACATAGAAGAAAACTTGTTTATTTCGATCTAATTTACTATGTTTATGATTTGAAAAGTGGATTATTGATTCCCAAATCATCTTCAACATTAACCACAACTTTTCCCGTGCTCCGCGCACTTGTGGCATTATTGGGACACGCTCTACTTTTCCACGGGATATCCATTTCGTGAGTGTCATTCCTATAGCTTCAAAGATGAATAACTCAAAAATAATGCATCAGCAAGATGAATGTCATTCATGTAAAACATTTTTAAGGAGATCATCCAAGGCCTCTGTTGCTCCGAGGTTGGTGGACTATTTGGTCCTAAAATTTTATGGCACTACGGACAATAAGTCCCCCCCCCCCCCAGGGGGAGGGGGTGAGGGGACCAAAATTTTTCATTTTTGACAGGTTTTGATCCCATATAAAAAAGAATAAATGGGAATATCTAAGAATATCTAAGTGAGTACTACAAATCTCAGCAGTAGTTTTTTGACAAGTTGAATAGAAAATTTCTTATTGCCATATAAAGAAAAAATTGAATTTTCTTTATTTTTTAAATTAAAAAATTTTCTATTTTTTTAAGCAAAATACAAAAACTGGATCTCAATTTTGTAGATCAGTTCATTGTGAATCGAACAGAAAACAAATTTTGTCTATATATAATATTGGCTGAGAAATAACGTTTATTAGAAATTTCCCTCTGAGGGGGGTATGGGTAAATTCCACAAAATTTAGGGCTCTGAACGTCCATTCAAATATTCTAATCATGTGAATACCTCCAAGCTTATTTTGCTCTTGAAGTATTTTTTATTTTCGAAATTTCACAAGAAAAACCGTTCATTTTCCTTAATGTTTACTATTTTCAAATTGCCTATGACAATTTACCTCAAATTTTAGGTAAATATCAATTGTTAGTTTAATCCATGACGGTTAACATGTTAAATCTAGAACACGTGATATTTATTTGTGTGTGCTGTGCTTCAAATCTTTTCATATTGTTTCTTGAACACAATTTTTCCTGGCTTAATTGAAAGTTTGGCCTAAAAAAGTTTAGTTGAAATTTGGAAATTGTTCCAAAAGAAAATGGCATTGCTTCTTGTGTGTCTAGAATTTGGTATCCAAGTTATCAAATGTCCATTCTAATTAAATATGTTTCAATGAACACTATTCATCCTAGTCTTCACCTAAGAAGTTATTAGTGTAATGATTTTAAATATGTTATTTTATCCATCAAAGTGGAAACACAGAGCTACCAGTCACTGAATTTGAGTCCCTTCAGAGGCTTGGGACTGATGTTCTTTGGTGGTAGGTTTTCTTATTGTGGAACCCTCCTCCCTGTGTGTTCAAAGGGTTGAGTGCTTCATCTGTCTTCTTCCACCAATAACTGCATTTTGATATTTTGTATGAATAGTTGATTCAATGAAATCTTGCTGCTGTTTAACATGTTTTTATTTTTATTTTCAGCAATATCCACAACGTGGTTTCCGAGTTCAACCTTCAAAAGAAGAGAATCATGGTGCAGCTAAAGAGCAAGGTATGCTTGATATGCTGTTTGTGTCTGTCAGGCTATTGTCAGAGATGCCGACTAGTGCTTTGTAATTTTGCGGGAGGAAAAATAATTCTCTCGCAAATAATCGAACTGGCGTATCACAGATACTTGCGAACCCTATATCCGTCTCAGATTTAAAAATTTCAACAGCCAGAAAATTCTTCGGCTCTAAAACTTCAAAGCTCGATTTTTATATCGGCTCAAATTTCGCAGCTTGAATTTCATTTCGGCTCTAACTTTCGACGGCTGCATTACCAGCGTGAAAAGCTCCATAGCCAGAAAATTCTTCGGCTCTAAAACTTCAAAGCTTGATTTTTATATCGGCTAAAATTTCAACTGCTGGAAAATAATTCGCCTCCTGAAAACCTGTGGGCAAGCCCCAACTAATAAATTAAGTCGCCAAAACCTGACTTTCCATTTTCCCTGAAGATATCAGGAAGATCCTTCCGGGATAAGAAGACTCTGAAATTCTGGCTCCCAAGAAGGACCAGCAAAAACTGCAACTATCTACAATTTGGCGCCCAATGTGGATACGCCTCACCTACTATTCAACAATTTGGCGCCCGAACAGAAGGACTACGAATCCTGGAAGCTAAGAAAAAACTAAAATAAAAACAAGAGGACTTGACTCCCTGAAGCAGAAGAAAATAAAGAAGGACTTTGAATCCTGAAAACCAAGAAAAATAAAAAGGAACCTCGACTTCCTGAAGCAAAGAGAAATGGATTGCGTCCAACGTGCCCGAGAGTACATGACTGCCCTAGGCCTCACTCCGGAGCAACCAGACTACCGTGAAACCTTCCTTCAAAGAATAAGAATTCTGGAGGAAGCTGAAGAACGAGAACAAGAACGAGCACTAGAAAGAGAAGAACGAGAACGAGCACTAGAAAGAGAAGAACGAGAACGAGCACTAGAAAGAGAAGAACGAGAAAGAGAACGAGAAAGAGAAAGAGAAGAGCGAGAACGAGAAAGAGAACGAGAGAGAGAAAGAGAACGAGAGAGAGAAAGAGAACGAGAGCATGAAATCCAGCTCCAACAACTCAACCAGCAAAGGGCACCAGAAGCCAGACGGGTCAAAATACCCGATATCGCTGCTTTTAACCCTGAACAAGAGGGGATCCAAGAATTCATGCAGCGTTTCGAGAGTCACAGCAACGCACTCGAATACACGGAATTTGAGGCCGTTCTCGCACTAGAAAATCTAGTAAAGGCTAAGGAAAGAAGACTCATCCAGACATTGGCCGCTGTCGACCGCTACCAATTTAGGGAAATCAAAAATTTACTGCTGGAGTCCCACAAGATAACCCCCGCTAAACTGCGCAGTAACTACTATGAACTGAAGCCTGAGGAAGGAGACAACATGAGTCGATACATCCGGAGATTGGAACAAGCGCTTAACGCATGGCTCACCGGAAGCCAAGTAGAAGAAAACTACGACCAACTGAAAAATTTCATGCTTATGGATAGGGTCTACTCCAGTCTACCGTCTCACCTTGCCACTCAACTCAAGGACAGAAGCGGTAACACCTTAGCGACTCTAGCTGAACAAGGGGACAAATTTCTACAAGCCCGACCCAACACAACTCTCCAGAAACTGTGTGAGAATCCTCTGTCGACTAACAAAAACGAAGGTCAAGAATCTTCAATGGGAAAACCTTCCAGAAGTTCTCAAGTGAATCAAGTTTCTAACTCCACAACCGGAAACTATCGACCTTCACCTCCTCAGACCCAAAATTTCAACTATCGACCTCCTCAGAACCGAAATCCCCAGTATCGACCTGCACCGCCTCAGAATCAGAATTTCCAGTATAGGCCAAGGACAACTGGACCAGCTCACGTAGAAGGCAGACCCAACTACTTTAACCGTCCGCCAATCAACTGGAGAACATTCTTCTGTAATCACCATGGAGAAAATCCAACTCATTCTAGCGCGGAGTGCCAAGTACTTAACCCGCAATCTCAGCAAAATACCTCTTCCCGAAATGAAAGAGGTGCGGCCCAACCTACTGCCCACATCAATTATATCGAAGAAGAGTCCCCAGGATATACCCTGCCACCCGTCGAATGCAATCATGCTGCGGTAATTTCGAATACAACCGAAGTACTATTAGGAGAATTAAAAAAGTGCCAAGGCCAACTCAATGATCAACCTGTGGAAATCTTACTGGATGGAGGAGCCACAGCCGTATTTGTAAATAAAGCCCTTGTGCCCGAACAAAATATATCTAAAAACAAAATCACCGTGAAGCTAGCTGACAGCCAAACTTTCGTAGCGCCGTTAGCAAACGTAAAACTTGACTGCCCATATTATCGAGGCAACATCACAGTCGTAGTGATGGAAAACCCTGCAACCGACATAATCCTAGGACGTGTGCCAGGAACTACATCCTTTGAAGAAGAACACACGTCTCCTATCATTATTGAAACCTCTCATGACACTACAAAAGCAAGTGCAAAGAGAGAAGAAATTGACAATTCTAAAGAACCAAAACAGCTGCAAATCAATAAGAAAGAGTTCATTAAACTTCAGCACAACTGTGCTCCTTCAAAGCAGCTCTTCAAAAGAGTAGATAATAAAACTGAAGAAATTCAGAAAAATAGCGGAATCGCTACGTACGAGCCTCAAAAAGAAGTTCCTTATCAAAAGACTCTCCAAAATGGCCACATCAACTCTAATAAGGAGTCTCCGCTATATGGAAAGGTGCTTGAGCCAATCAAAGAAGAAATAGAGAAATTAGAAAGTGATGATCTTAATACACTAAGGTCTTTCATGCGCGATAAAGGCCTACACCTAAAAAGACCAAGGCGTCCATGGCCACCGGCATCTACGGTAGACCGCAGGACACCCTGGCCTCCAAACAGCAGCTGCTGCCAGAAAACGACGAATGCGTTCCGAGCTCGTCATCTCAAAAGGATCAACAATCAAACTGGCGACCAGATCACCGATCAAACTGGCGACCAGATCAGCAATCGAAAATTGGCGACCATATCAGCGACCAAAATTGGCGACCAAGATCAACGATGCACCTTGGCGACCATCGACCTCTTATATATCTGCAACAAGCTGGTAAACTAAACCGACGAGGGCTTCATACTTCAGCCTCTTCCAATTTAAATTGGAACATATTCCGGGAATGGAGAACCATCTCGCCGACTTCTTATCGCGCTCTCCCAACCAACCAGAACTGGATTCAGCCTCTTCAGAAGAGAAAGGACAAGACTGTTCCTGAGCTGTATTAGAATAAGTGTTTCTAATTGTTAAGAAATATTCTTAAGTATTCTGTATAAGCTATCTGATGTACATATGTACCATTATATTCATTTATAGGTTAAAAAAAAAAAGGCACAGTCGACATCTGGCTTAATAGCATGTTCGCGACATTACTTGCAGTAATGTCTTCTCGGTAAGGGCGTGTCAGGCTATTGTCAGAGATGCCGACTAGTGCTTTGTAATTTCGCGGGAGGAAAAATAATTCTCTCGCAAATAATCGAACTGGCGTATCACAGATACTTGCGAACCCTATATCCGTCTCAGATTTAAAAATTTCAACAGCCAGAAAATTCTTCGGCTCTAAAACTTCAAAGCTCGATTTTTATATCGGCTCAAATTTCGCAGCTCGAATTTCATTTCGGCTCTAACTTTCGACGGCTGCATTACCAGCGTGAAAAGCTCCATAGCCAGAAAATTCTTCGGCTCTAAAACTTCAAAGCTTGATTTTTATATCGGCTAAAATTTCAACTGCTGGAAAATAATTCGCCTCCTGAAAACCTGTGGGCAAGCCCCAACTAATAAATTAAGTCGCCAAAACCTGACTTTCCATTTTCCCTGAAGATATCAGGAAGATCCTTCCGGGATAAGAAGACTCTGAAATTCTGGCTCCCAAGAAGGACCAGCAAAAACTGCAACTATCTACAATTTGGCGCCCAATGTGGATACGCCTCACCTACTATTCAACAGTGTCATTCTTTTCATGGAGGCATGTCATTAGATATTGATGCACTGCCCAGCAGTGATTCATATTGGGTCTTAGTTATGCTTAGATCGATTTCTTACTGGAAAAGTGATTGTGCTACATCACTTGGAAAGTGAGTATGGTGAGTTTAATGGAGTTGAAGTCTTTAATATCTTGTAAATTTACCTCTCTGTATTTCAGTTGGAATGCTGTTCCAAATTCATTTTTGATGTAGGTTAAAAGTCAATGACCATGGGCAGTTTATCAGAATGATGTTAAAAATTGACAAGTTACATTAATGTACACTTTTAGGAAAGGCAAAAAATAATCCACCTTATCTGATTTGGTAATTTTTGGTTAGTTACTATAGTAATTCATAATGCATATGTTTGAAGGAGAGATTTCCAGTAGCATTTGATATATCTATTTTTTTTAGCTCACCTCAATCATTCTGGTACACCAAGATCCACTTGTGTTTTTGTATGATCTTTGATAGTTTTTGTTGCGGAGTAAAGGAGTACTCAAGTATGCCTCATTTTTTATTTTACTGATTCATTGCAATTTAACAACGTAATTGATCTCTATGATGTCAATAAAAGTCAATACACGAATCCCTATTATAAGCCTGTAGTATAAGAGCAGTATTACCTCTAAATGCGTCTGTATTACCATGTCTATTCCATTTTTTACTTTGAAGTTTTTGAGTTGTTGTGGATGTCACAGGACTATGAAAGCATGTCTTAAATTATTGAAACAGATAGCTTCAATATTTTTGTATTAAAAAAAATATTTTTTCATCTGTGATCTATGAGTGTTATATTAAAACCCTATGACTATAAATAGTTGTATATCATAATTTTCGGAACAATTAAGTTGCTCATTGACCAGTTATGATTGAATTGTAACTTTAATTTTAGTGCAAATGCTACTAATGCGTGGTGATGGCAAATATTTCTGCAAAAAAATTTACATGGAGAAATATACATTGAATATCTAATTGGATTCAAAAGTATTCTAGGCTAAAAGCATCTGAACCTTTTTCATATGTTCATTCAGCCAAGTTTTTCTCAATATGAGAATAAATGAATAATATGAGGAACTAATTTATAGAATGTAAGCAGTATAATTGAAAATAATGACTCACAATGTTCAAGTGGTAAAAGGGGTTTGTATCAAACCTAGTCTGTTGGCAGACTGGTCAATGGGTGTCATGTATGTGAAGTCTGTCATGTATGTGAAGTCTGTCATATGTTCAGTAATCAGCTCATATTCCATAACTCCTTAGAAAAGTAGCTGCTAATGTAACAAAATCTGTCAACAGTAACTTTACACAGTTGTGAATAGGTTCCTGCATACAAGTTTTGTAGCTTGAGGCATGTTCAGCAGGCTTTTGTGTAATAAGTTTATATTTTTCATGTTTTTTGTTGAGTGTACAAAATATACTCAAGGCCTAATGAAGCAGAAAAACTTTAACCAACCAACAGGTCCTTGGGAATCGAGAAAGAAATCCTTACTTTTTTACACTTTCTCCCATCTCAAGAAAATTTAGGAATACTTTTTGCTGAATAACTAGTTAAGTTGCATGTTTTTACCTAATACAGGAAGAATTTTTTGTTAAAAATTTGGATGAAAAATTGTCTCAAGCTGTCAAATTATATTTAAGAGTTCATTGTAGCATGTAGGAAAAAATTTGGCAGTTTTTAATAGAGATTTTAATGATATTTTTGTGGTATTTCTGTGTAGACAATATAAGTGAAAATAGGATGAATTAATTACTGATGAGCAAAGCATATCAAATTAATTGTCCCTGTACCATTTACAGGGATCTCAGAAAAGGTCTGCTGAGACCTCCTCTACATCCCCACACCTCAAGAAGAGGCGAGTTCTGCCTGTCGCTCCACAGAAGTCAGGCGCTGCAGATGATGGTCAGAAGAGCAGCAAAGTTTCCAAGAAATTGGCAAAGGTGAGGGTTGTGCTAATCATCAGGTGCTTGTGTTGTGCTAATCAAACTAAGTGTCGTTTAGGGCTTATAGACTCCAATAATTCTAACCTTGTGAAGTTCTTACGCTTGAATTGACTTACTTTGTTAGTTTAATTTGATTACGAATATATATGTTTATATTTAATCAAATACACCTACAATGGCTATATTTGTATACAAGTTAACAGTGATGAATAAAATTTTAGCATTAGATATGAATATGATCGTATAAAGTCCACCACCAACTAAAAATAGCAAAACATGGTTCTTATTCTTGACACATATTAAAAATGAATTAATGCAGCTATTGTTGGTTAACTGGAGATGTGCAAGGAAAGAGAACTTGCATGTCTTCGAGTGTTGGTTTTTTCTCTATAGCATTTAAGGATTGCAAAATTTGTAGATTGGTAATGCTGGGAGGCTGCACCTTGTGCATAGATTCCACATTCTATTATCTCCATATTAATGGTGCCTTCCTCTCATTGGATTGCCTTCGATGCAGATAGGGAGGCTTAAACTAACATCTAATCTGTGTAATATAAGTAACAAACAAGGGAAATAGGATGGGCTGATAACGAGCATTCCTGTTTCTTGAAGGTATCACAGATGAAGTCTAATGAGACCTCGTCTACATCTCCACAACCCAAAAAGAAACAAGCTCTATCTGCTGCTCCTCAAAAGTTGGTTACTAAAGCTAATGGCCAAAGCGACAGCAGAGTTCCCAAGAAATTGGCTAAGGTGAGGGTTTTACCATCCATCAGATGTTCTCTTTGTTGTAATTCACACATTTTTTATAGCTGGTGAGATGCTCGGTGAGGGTTGTATGTCATCTGGCAAAGTTTTTAACTTGTAAGCAGTTGTAAAGTAAGTAGTAGATGTCTGGTGACATAATTATAGATGCATTGCACGGTTCTCCAAAGTTGTTGCTAATACTCAGCAATTTGCTGTTCAACCAATAAAGAAAATTAGGAATAAACGCAACTGGTATCTGTATTGGCTATCAATCTTACCCATCCTCTAAAGGCTACTTCTATTGTATCCATGTGAGTTAGTGCTACCAGGGGATAAACGTGAGGTGCTAGGCAGCAAGTTAGGTCTTCTTTTTTTTTTAACAGAATATATATATATATTTATGTATACATTTATATATCCTTTTCTTATATTATGGACCATCTTTTTCATATTTTTTACTCCTCTGTTTCTTCCTTCAACTTCTATGTTTTCATAAACTTCCTTTCAACATTGCTGTTTCTATGCTCAAGGTATGGGACACATTGGGCACAGGTTCTCAGTCCCCTTTATTCTGTACTAAGTGGTGCCTTTCTTCTTCCTCTTTTGTGAGAACACCTCACAAAATATTTCCAGTGAAAATATGCAAGGTCCCTAGCTAAAGGTTAGGTAGGCCTTCATTTTTTTTTACTAAAGTAGGTGTTTTTGTTTTGTGATGGTCTATCTTTTTTTGCTTCACTATTGTCCTGTTTTTTAGCACCTTCCACTTTCTTCTTCAATTTTTATCTTGTTTATGAACTTCTTTTCTAACTTACTGTCTATGCACCTTGAACATAGATTCTGCATACCCTTAACTCCATACTAAATGGTGCCTTCCTCTCTTTGGAACACTTCTGTTGTGGTAAGGGAGGCTCAAATTACCATTTAATCTTTTTATGGTCTAGCTTGTGGACTTGCTCATGTTGGCATGGGACCTAACAACTCGAGGAAGAAATGGGTTAACTTGGAAACCTGTCCATATCAATTGAAAATTTTTTTCTTTCAAGCTTCCTTTGTATAGAAAACTAAATTAAGTATTAAATTTGTAATCAAGATTGTACTCTAAACATCTTTTCATTAAGATTTATTTTTACTTGAGATATAAACCATATATGCTGAGGTTTTCTGTTTCTCAAGGCTTTATATACAGCATGTGTAATATAAGTCGCATAATAAAAGCAGTGTAGACAATCTAATGACGCACATTCCTTTTGTATCGTTTGAAGGGAGCACAGAAAAAGTCTGCTGAGACTTCCTCTACATCTCCCCTCCTCAAGAAGAAGAGGGTGCTGCATGTGGCTCCACAGAAGTCAGGGGCTGCAGCTAAAGCCCAAAATGGCAGCAAAGTTCCCAAGAAATTAACTAAGGTGAGGGTCATGCTGATGATCAGGTGCTCATTTCATTCCTATTATCACACTTAATTTTATTTGGGATTGTCAGCCTCGACTGATTATTTCATTGTGAAGCTTTTGTTTTTTCTCACTCTGAATTTTTCAGCTGTGTAAACTCTTGGAAAATAATTGTAAGTATAGTTAGTATGCACACATTATGAATAGTAATGCACACGCGTCAGCTATCATATCGTTTTCGTTCAGTCACACGGCTAATAAAAATGGTAGCATTTTATGGTGCTCAATTGCAATATAGCTTGACTGAAACTTACTCTTCTCTTCAAACTATTACCATCCTGAGGAGACGGAACTTGAACTGGCGTTTTACGTGGAAAAAAGTTAACACATTTCCTGCGAAGTGACCCACCGGTGGTCACTTAGGTGATTTTCATAGTGCTGCTGACCCACCTGCAGTCACTTACTCATTTTTTATTAATACTTGATGAAGCTAAATGAAATCCCTATCCAGTGAATGTTTGCTATTTTCAAATTTGATTACCACAATTAACTTAAAATTTGAATTGAATATTGAACTTCAGTTTAACCCATCGCAGTTGATGTGTTAAATAAATGAAACTGTTTTCACAAACTGATTACTGGACTTCAATAATTCTAGTCTCTGTTTCAGTAAAATGTGGATGATCTGCAATGTGTGATAATTTACGTTCTTTTGTCCTTTGCCTACACTAATTTGAAGAGATCTTAAGGTGTAATTCTATATTCAAAAAGAATGCATTATTAGAATTTATATATTGAATAAATTGAAATTAACACTCTAAACTAAACCTGATTTTACAGGAGATGCCGGAAAAAACAAAGAAGGCATTTCAAGTGTTTGTTCGCAACATCCCCAAGAAATTTGGCAAGGAAGAGCTAGGGCAACACTTCTCCCAGTTTGGCAGCATTAAGAGCATTGGCCTCCCTACCAAAGTCAAGGACCGGTCTGCTCACAGGGGCTTTGCCTTCATTGAGTTCCATGACAAGGTTGCTCTGAAGAAAGCCCTTGCATCCGGTGAAAACAAGGTCAGTAATAAATCATGGCAATTTATGCTTTTTAAGATGTTCATTTTCAAAGAAATGTACTGTAAGATGTGTGCCTTGAGGAAAAAGAATAAGCTTAACTGTTCAAGTGATGATCATTTATTTGAAATATTTTCTGTTAATGAAAACCTCACGCCTTCAATTTTGCTTGTAATCTGCTTGTCTAGAGAGCTTTGAAAATTTGTGAGTTCAGTCAAAACAATGTTGAATATGCACTGTATCTAACCAAGAGGAGATTAAATTCTCAGATAAATGATCAAATTGTTTAACATTCCCAGAACACAAATTCACTTGTGCTTATGTTCAATTTCAGAGCTACCCCTATGAGGTACCATTATTGTATTTACACTGTCTTAATGAATGACTTTGTATAAGAATTTGCACATTGATCACTTAATGATAAGAGTAAATGAATTCCTCGCCTTGCACAAATGACAGCTGCTCTATCTCTCAGTACGACAATTTAGGGTGTACGCAATGAATTTGGTAAAGAAATGCATCAGAATGTTGGGCAGTATGGTTCATTAGGTGAAGAATACTTTATCTACTGCGTGAGGAAGGTGAAGTGGCTGCTCTGTATTCAATTGATCACTATGTGTTTCAATTGCATATTCTGTAACTGGTATTGTTTTTTGCTTGTTAAATGTTAATTCATACTTTTGCTTCCAGGTTCAGGTGAATGGTAAAATGGTCTCCCTGCGAGTACTCGAATGCAAGGTAAGTTGTCTCTGTTTTTAGGCGTGAAACCTCTCAGGAGGCGTAAGATTAGCCTTTGTTTTAGTTGTATATTGGATGCGATTGAGACTGGCGCTCCCAGGATAGTTGCTGCTCAGTTACCTGAGCTATATGTGCACCTTCAAATCTTCTTTCATGCCCTCTTAGCTTCCTTCAGTTTTCATGCCTTATGTGGTATTACTTCATTTATTTTTTCTCTTCCACCTTAAGGGGGCCCTCCCGTCAAAATTGAATTTTGATCCGATTGGTCTGAAATTTGGCCACTATATGTATTTTTGCAAGAGAAACATATTTTATTCGAGAAATTTTTTGATTTAGGCCTTAGTTTTTTTTAACTCGTTTTTTGGTTCATTTTCGGGATGTTTTCAAAAGAAAAGAAGTCAATGAATTTTTATGCTAGAACAAATACAAAGACAATTTTGAAATCCTCGTAACATTAATGGCAAACAAACTAACATTCCTGAATTTTCTATTTGAATTTTTTTTATATATGTGATATTTGATCAATACCTAAAATATACCAAATTTTTAGGTTTTGAACTAGCAGAAAAAAAAGAAAAATCTGTCTAAAAATGTCACATGATTGGTCCCTAATTTTGAACAACCTTACACTGTGAAATTATTGGTAAAATTTTCGTGATACCTCAGATCTAAACAAGGCGTAGAGAAATGCTCCACGTCATCTCGTCAACTGGGCACCCTTTGTTGTTCATTAAACATAGAGGTTGTGTTAAGGCATGTCTTCTGCGGCGTGAGACCTCCCTGAAGGTGTTGCTTTTGAGGATTTTATTGGCTTGCTATGTACCTAGAAACTGATTTTAGAAGTCAACCACATTCAATTTAATATACCGTGTTGATGTTGTTAAAGAGTAAGATCCCCTAGAAAAACATATCCAGAAACACCTCAAGGAACACTGTTGCTTGTTTTGTAGTACCAAGTTTATTTCTTGGACTACTGAGGAAAAGAACCAGTCTTCCCATAAAGCCATTGTGGGTATTGGGGTAACGTGTATGGATAAATCTTAGCGTTGTAATATTTCCGAAAACTATTTTGCTGCAGTAATAATTCGTTTCTGTTACCGAAATTTGAAATCATTTTTAAAGTTTACAATTTTTCAGGAAACAGTGCCCCAGACGACCAACTTCGCAGCGCAGGTGTTGGTGAGACTCATCCCAGAGAAAGTAAGCAAGAACGGCCTCAAGCAACACTTCTCCCAGTTTGGCAGCGTCAAGCGAATCATTTTCCCTAAGAAATCAGGGAGCCCGTCGGAACACCAGGGCTTTGCCTACGTTGAATTTGAGGAGGAACTGGCAAAGAAAAAGGCTTTGAAAGCTGATCACGAGGTTGGTGGCTTTTGGCTGTGAAGCTGCAAATTGATCCATTTCGTTATTGTTATGATAAGCTGAAGATAGATTTGAGTTTTGATTGAAAAAAATTTCCAAGATTGTTATGATATAACAGGTTTTATTAAGCATTCCCTTTGATTAAGGAATGATTTAATTTTTCCATCATTATTCTTTTTGCATAAATTTTTCATCTGAATTCCTTGAATAGCAGATTGGCAACACAAAACATCGGGCTGAACATTTACCACGCTCTCAATTTATGTATGTCTAATATCGGCTTTTAATTTCATTTTTTGTTCGCTGTTCACTTCATGTCATGGTGTGTCACGGTTCAGTAAAAGTAAGAGAATATGCTTGCTTTGATTTATTGAATAGAAATGAGCGTGAGGGAAGTTGTGTGATAGTGCACTTGTAAGACAACGCAGCAGAAACCTATCTTTCACGTCTATGTCTTTAACCTCCGTACTGCCAGAGCTCACGTTCCAGAATGGCGCTTGTCAAAGCCAAATTTGTGTAACTTTGCAATGTGAGCTGGTACTGAGTGTTACTAGTTGTAAAAGATTTTATATTATAGAAGTTGATAAAGCGACTGACCTAAATGAGGCTTCTAAACTTAGAAAAATATACAAGGTGAGCTGCTAGCGTTCTTCTCTACGTAAAATAGATAGGTTTTAAATAAAGGCCTCCACTTAATCAAAATTCTTGCTTAAATTTCTGGATTTCCTTTTAGTACAGGATGAAAAGAGCTTGTAACGGTTACAAGGAAACAAACATGAAGAAAATACATTCCTTACTTAAATATTTCTGATTTGAGATATACCTCGTTTCTAATATTTAATTTTTATTTACTTGTTTCAGATGAATGGACAGCCCATTTCTGTGGTTTTTTCTAAATTCTCGGTAAGTCTGTCGGATTTTAGGGTCACAATATTATTACCCACGGTCGCTTTAGAATGTTTTCTAAGTGTTTGATCATCTAAGCTGGTCCTTCCCCTCAATGAGTACTGTGAACTTTTTATGCGTTTAAACTGTTATTGCTGTTGTAGTGTATTTTAAGAATATTGTTGCTCTTCACATTGGTAGCTGCAATAAAATTATGATCATAAGCCCCCCTGAAGAGGGGCACGACTACCTTATCTTTGAGAATTTGCACTAGGAGGAGATGTAAGATCCCGAGCTGAATGTTAGGTAGGCTTTCCTATCGTTGATATAGTTTTTATTTTATTTTGTTGTAGGTCTGTTTTTCAATTCCTTGATGTTCTTTTTTCAATACCTATCACTTCGTTCTTCAATTTCTGTCTTACTTCATAAACTTTTTCGACCTTGCTGTTCCTATGAGCAGGATATGAGAACGCACCTTGTGCATAGAGTCCCGTTTGCTTCATTTTAAACTAAATGGTGCCTTTCTCTTTCCTCTCTTTAAAACCCCTTTGTTGTGATTAGAGAGAGAGAAACGAGTAATCTAAGCCATGTACATTTAGTTTGTGCACAAATGAAAAAGGGTAAATATTGGAATGTCATTGTAATTTTTAGTCTTGTGTTAAATCCGTTTTATGATCTTGCATTTACATTTACTCCAACATCCAGCACAAACTTGCATGTTATGTTTAAATCTATAGAGCGCTACACGAACACTCGATGTGGAATGTCTGTGACCATATTTATGACAATTAAATTTTCTTAATCTGGTAACCAAAGTGCTCTATAAATACTGCATTAATTTCAAACCCCTCATCTCATCTGCATCTGTGTAACAGGTGTGTGGCAACTCATTGCGTAAAATCTCCATTGATTGCAATTTCCATTACATCTATCGAAATCACGCCTTGAATCACTTCATTTTCCAGAAATCGGTGCAGAAGAAGCAAATAAGCAACGAGTTAGAGGTGTATGTAAGCAAGATCCCTCAGGAGCTCAGCAAGGAAGACCTCGAGGAACACTTCTCCCAGTTCGGTAGCATCAAGCGGCTCGCTCTCCCCACCCAGGCGGAGGACCGGTCTGCCCACAGGGGCTTTGCCTACATCGAATTTCACGACAAACGCGCAAAGAAAAAAGTTCTGCTGGCTAGTCACCACGAGGTCAGTCGCGCCTTGCTGTCTGTGAACGTCTGAATTTGGGGCTTGTGGGCCGGAAAATGTAAGGTCTTCTGCTGGATGTTTTTCCTTTTGTTGGAATAGCTGTTTTTCCTTTGGAAGATAGAAGACCACATTTTATATTTAACTCACGTTTTTTCTTTAGAATTATGCAATGCATTTTTATGAAGTTCTGTAATTTGTAAATTTTTAGAACAACGTTCGTCCCAAGCAAAGTTGAATAATTTTTTACTCGCGTAATGCGAGAGCATTTGTGTACGACAACGGGAGTATCTTCAGCCAGGAGTGTGATGTGTGTTGATCTTTTTAATGAAAGCTGGGGATGAATTCGCTAGTTGATCTTGAAGCGGCTGAAGGGGACATGGGCTGCTGGAAGTTTGAGAGATTTGACTGAGCTGTGCAAGACATCACAGCTTCTTTAACCCTTTCCTTCCCAACACTTTAATTTTAAAGGGAAAAATTTTCTAATGTAATTTCAGTCATTACCCTGAAATATCAGCAAAATTGCCCTATCATGTTTTTTTTTTTCTGCATAAGCAGGTGCTTACTTCCTTTTCGACACTTTGACTACGATTGCGCGTGTTGTGAAGTTGGTTTGGTTAGGTTGTAAAAACCAGACTGGCAAGATCGATTTATTTGCTTGAATAAGTTTCCGTCCTTTGTAAGAAATGTATAAAATGTAAGAGCCCAACAATATTTTCATGGTATAACAAAACTTCTTCAAAAAAGGTTGCCAAATAATTTGAAATGCTTTACATTTACATTGGTGCGTGTATGAACAATTTACCTAGTGGTACACATTTGTACCACTCCGTGGTCAAAGTGTTGAATTGAAAAAAAATTATGCTTTAAAAATGTATGCTTCTACGCCAAAAAATGGCCGAAAATTCTTAAAAAACATCAATTTAGTTTTTGCTTAATTTTTTCTGTAAATACATGCACGTATGAAAAACTTGCTCAAGGTAAATAAAAAAGGATTAAATATATTGCATGGACTACGAAGCTAATATTGAGTGGATATCAATAGCAAATTGCACGTGTCAAACTCCTGGAGTGTCAAAAGACATAGTTGCAGGAATATTACTAATTGCCTCGATATTTGTCATATACGTCAAATTATTTTTCTACTATTTGAATTACCCTGAAATTGTGTCAAATAGTAGAATTTCCCTAAATTGGAATTTCCCTAAATTTCCCCTGAAATTTCCCTAAATTGGAAGAACTAGTCAGTCTGGGAACTGGAGTTCCCGTCGGGAAGCAAAGGGTTAATAAAATGAAATTGGACTACAAATTATTCATTTTGTGGGCAGTGAACAGATAATTCTTCCTTGAACTTTCAGGTGAAGCTGAATGTCTGAAGTTTGGTTTATTGTAAGTGTAGCTTTTACGCTTTGCAAGGACAGTAATAGTGTAGATGAAATGCTTTCATAGACTTAATATTCTTGGTTATGGAATCTATCTTGCCTTCAAAATTTAATTTTGTCTTTATTTTCGGTTACAGGTGAATGAACACGTCGTTTCTGTAAGCGCCCTTAAATCCTCGGTAAGTGTGCGTGATGAATGGAATTCTAAAATTGGTCATTTGATTTTCTCCAAGTGCTTGATTTTCTGAGTTTTCTTTTTTTTTTTTGAGCGACGATGATATCTTTAGTTGTACGTGTAAAATAACCGTTTTCACTTAAGACTATCCTAGAATCATGCTTATTTATATCTATAGCTGCCTCAGAGTGATGTAGATTTTACACACACAAAAGAGCTGAAAGATTGTTGGTGGCAGTGGAATTCTAATTCGTGTTTCATTTTTTCCTGTAATTTAAAGGGCTGAAATTGTATCTTTGTTCTTGTTACACTGCAACTAAACTATGATGTTCATTGGCAGCGTCTCGCTTCTTTCCTCCTGTGTCTTTGTAAAATGTTTGTGTTCAGTTCGTTGTCTAAAATCTCCAGTTGAATATTTTACTGTTGGAAGAACTTCTGTTGATAATGTTAAAGTTACCACGTAAATATTACGCTTTCCAGGAATCAATCGACAAGAAGAACACAAAGCACGCATTGGAGGTGTTCGTAAGCCTGATCCCCGAGGAAGTCGGCAAGAAGCACCTCACCAAACACTTCTCTCAGTTCGGCAAAGTCGAGTCCATAACTCTGCCAATGAAGGCAGAAGAACCGTCTGCCCACAGAGGCTACGCCTTCATCCAATTTGCTGACGATCGTGCAAAGAAAGAGGCTTTGGCAACTGAGCAGCTCGAGGTTTGTAAATTTTCGATGCTTACTAATGTGGATTTAGAGCTTGCTTATTGGGCTGGTAGACTTTGAGGTGTAATTTTTCTTGTAGTTATATCATTGTTACTAGGTTTGCATTCATTTGGTTTTCAAGTGTGCTGGGGCTATGTCTATTTTTACTTTTTTTGCCCAACTTGAACTGGGTGTGCGTGCAGATGATTGAGTGATCATTGATAAACATGTTTCGACTCGAATTCTTCTTCCATGTTTTTCGTAGAGCCATCCTACTGTGATGTTATGAAACTATTTGCATTTTCACAAGGGGTTACCGGCAATACGTTCTTCACAGATGATGCTAAAATTTCTTTATAGCTGCCTGTCTGAATTTAGGTTCTTTTCATTCCTGCGTTTTTTATTTTTATAAGGCTAAATTCATTTGTGTTTTATAATTATGATTTCAAATATTTGTATCGGGTTGGCTGAAATGGCTAAGTTGTGAAAAACCTTGTGATGGAATGATTTGCCGGAATTTTAGCTGCGTGCGATTGTGCTAGTATTTTAGCCCTTTGGAAACCTTATAACTTTCCTTTCATTTTCTGAAGTTGGGGAAGTAATTGAGTTCAGAACTGGTGCAACACGCTATCAAAGAGGAGTCTTGATATCACAAGGTGCTGCACTTGGCAAGGGGGGGGGGGGAGATCTACGAGCTATTTCGAAAAGTTTTTGTGGAATGAGTCAATTTTGTTACTTATGATGTGAATTCGTATCATGACTTCGTTTTTATTCAATTAATTATTACTCCTATTTACAGTTTCGTGTGGATGGAAAGGTGACATCTTTGCGCGTATCGGACGTTAAGGTGAGACCCAGTATTTCTTGACTTGCAAATGCAGAGCTGCATTGCGTTATGTCATGTTATAACCTGCGTGTGTGAGTTCCTAAGCTAAGGGAGACCGCGATTTTGATCTTGAAAAGGTGATTTCATTTGAACTTCATTAGAGTTAACCCCTCAGGGGGATACAACTATTGTATCTATGGGAATTCGTACTCCCAGGGGGACTATGTGGTGGCCCGAGCTAAAGGTTAGGTAGGCTTTCTTTTTGTTATAATAGAGTAGGATTTTGTTGTGTTATGGACCATCTTTTTTTCGGTTCACTGCTGTCCTGTTTTTTCAGCCACTACTACTTTCTTCTTTAACTTTGACCTTGTTTTATGAACTTCTTTCTCATCTTACTGTTTCTATGCCCTTCTGCATAGATTCCCCATTCTCTTATCTCCATACTAAATGGTACCTTCCTCTCTTCGGTAGGCTCTTTTTTTGTTGCGGTTAGGGAGGCTTAAACTAACTTACAACCTAATCTAATTATAATCTAATTTGTATTTAAGATGTTCTTATGTGGCAGGTCACAGTCGGAGTAGCCCTTTATATAGAATACAATGTTATTACCTCACAAAGTTGACCGTAGCTTACGAATTACTGTTTAGCAGGCAAATCTCCCAAGTGGTCAGAGGAGTTCTGAGAAATCCCAAAATGATCAACTAGAAGAGAGTGATGAAGACAATGACGAGGACTGTGATGATGTTGAAGAAGAAGATGACGATGATGAAGACGATGATGAAAAAGATGAAGACGATGACGAAGACGACGATGAAGATGAAGACAACGATGACGATGAAGAAGAGAGCGAGGATGTTGAAAATAGTGATGAAGAAATGTAAAATAAAATCGAACATTGGGTAAACATTAATGTGTCGTGCAGAGTGGAGGCGCCTGTAACGAAACAACTGAATATTATCCATGGAAATAAATTAACCTTTCCATTAGAGTATGAATATGCCTTCTTTCTGTTTTAAAGCAAATGAAAACGTGACATTAAATCCGTCGCTGGAGGAAGGTGCTAAGTCAGGTGATAGATATTGACAAATTAGTTATACAATAGTTTGTTGATTTTATTCTGAATTGGAGAATATCTTATTGATTTTGCCGCAAGTGTATGCGGTGTCATCTAGTGAAACTTTGAATGGTTCTCAGCCTTTTCTTTAGCTTGCATTAACCCATTCCAAGCGGCAGGGTACCTGCCGGAGCGCACGAATTCTGAAATGATCTACGTACAGTAGCTGCCGCTGTGCACGACAGTCGCGTCTCCTCGCCATAAATAGTCGCGGCGCTAAATGGATGGAATGAGCTTGTGACTATGAATAGTTTCTGCCGCTTGATAGGGTTAAGTTGGACCTAATTTTTTTGGAATGAAGGAATGAAAACGGCATATTTATTAGTTGGTTTAGAATCGCTCATAAAAAATGACGGAGGAATAAATTCCAATTTGAATAATTTCTAAAGTAAGGACTTGTATTGGATTTTTATTTTTGAAACGTACTACATTTATTATATGAGTACTGACGTAAAAATAATAATTATGTTGGTAGACAGCGAATATGTACGAAGACGGATGGAATGGTGCATCTGAATATGGTAACTGATATCTCAGAGACAAAGTCGAAAGCTGGAACAAAATGAATAAAAAGTATTTTGTTAACAAAAGCATGTAAAATTTTTTAAATTAAATTATTACTTTTATTATGATCAGAGGAGATAAGGAATTTAAAAACGAGGAACACTGCTCGTAGGTTAATCATTATTTAATATTACACATCGTCAACTCTAAACGTTTCGGAGTCCAGCTCCATCTTCAGTAACCACAGTCTGAAAAACTTAAAAGGAAAAAAATTCGACAGACATATTTAAAAAGAAGGAAACTTGACAAAACTCGTGTAAGATTGGAAATATCCTGCCGTTCGAGAAGTCGCGAAGGTTCTCGATAACTTACTGCCCGGCTATAAATGGGTGGGCAGCTGAAACCACTTGGGGATTTGGGTGCCCAGTGCGTTCAAATGATCTGTGGCTTAGTGAGTGAATGTAACAGTTGGGCCTTGTATATGATAATAAGAGATGATGTGAATGATAAACGATCCTGAACTCATGCCGGCTATTGCCAGGTCGATCTTTTGACGGTCAGCAGTAACAGCTATTCAAAAGTCTTGAGATATAGTAGGGGTTGACGTAAGAGTCGTTTCGCCTGTCTTTCAGTGCTGTCGCCATACTACAAGTGTCTGAAACCGCATTAGCGTATTACAATAACCTTGCCATCAGTCAGTGCGATGATATTCTACCTTCTTGCAAAACCTCGTCAATTGAGCTATTTCTGGAAAGTATGGACTGAATTCAAGACCACGACGCATACAATGCAACTATACCCTAAAAATAGATGCTTTGTAACTTTGGCAAAATGCCAAAGCGACAGCTAAATAGTCTTGGACCGAAGCTGTCGTAAAATGGAGTTTACTTACGCACATGTAGGACAAGACCACTATATGAAAAACATATAAAATGAATAAAGAAAATAATGAGCGGAATAAACTCACAAAAATATAGAAAGTCCAAGGAATATAAAGAGCGGAATAAATTGCAGCCGCATTCATGCACGTACGAAGAAAGTTTAATAATTTTTTTTGCCTGCCTATTGTCTACATCGCATCACTCGCAATTTCTCTTGAAGGTTCATTTGCAGACTTCCTGCAATTTACCTCGAAAATTAATTGGTAGGCTGCTTGCAATTTTTCCTGAAGGTTCATTCGTGGAATTCTTGCAACTTTCCTTGAAAATTCTAGACTTCCTGCAATTTCCTTTAAAGATTCATTTGTGGACTTTTCCAGCTTTAATTTTCAATTCTTTCTTCCGGTCCTCATTCTTGGAGAACAGGATTATTCAACCACATATTAATTTATTTCATTTAATGGTATCGTAGATAAAATAGCTAAAAAGATATACTTAAGCTAAGATTCGCAAATTATTATCACAATCTTGACCTCATCTAAGCATTTTACATCCTCTACTCAACCAAATTACCAACAGCTCAAATTATTTATCGTTTTCCATATAATTCAATGAATTAATAATTATCAATGCATTAGCCAAGAAAATATCTATCGCTCTCATTACTCTCAGAGTGCCGCTACACATCTACATATATTATCCGCGACTGACATGTGTGAAAATTTAGACAATAAAAGGAGAAAGTAAATGAAATGTTCTGCTCAAAACCCGCAGACTTTTACCCAAGTTGTGATTTGCTTCTATTTGAAATCATTCAAACAATTTAGACAATTCAACACTTTGACTACGATTGGTCAAACTGAAGTTCAATATTCAACTTAAATTTAGTCAATCGTAATTAGCAATTTTGAAAATAGCTTCCGCTTTTTTAATATAAAATAAAAATTACCTCCTCATACACTGCCCCCACTCACTTCTGTCCGCAGCCATCCCTCTCGCCACGTCCACAGTCAGACCCCTCTCTTTGTATGAGAGGGGTCTGACTGTGGACGTGGCGAGAGGGATGGCTGCGGACAGAAGTGAGTGGGGGCAGTGTATAAGGAGGTAATTTTTATTTTTGACGCGTTACTGGAAGCTGCCCGCGTGTGATGGGGTTGACCTGTCATGTGCGGGGGGAGGGGCTGCACTCAATGAAACGGTCGGGGTAAACCAGCTGTGGCTGTCGGGCCTGACTGTAGAAGATGGTTGTGCTGGGCTGCTGCTGATCCTGGCAGTTCAGGTGCGGCCAGTGCTGCCTCTCTCACCTCCTAGTGACTAAGTGTGGTGATTGTGGCCTGCTGTCGGCTACCCTCCCATAGGGAGGATAAGCCCGGTATATGTATGTATGAAAATAGCTAGCATTAACTGGATCGTGCCTTCATTTGCTTTGATTGGGCATCTGTAAAAATTGAGTTTGTCACTACTGGTCGGTCAGCAGAATTGTAAAAGTCCCCTTCGTGTACACCGGCGGATCACATCGCGGCCAGCGTGCTAAAAAATTTAAACAATGCATACAATTTCAGGGATTTAAACATTTTATACAATCTATACTATAATAAGAACTGCGTCCGTCTGTCCGAAGCCAGCCTGCAGTGTGTGATGAGCGTATCTGTGATACAAGCTTCATCAACTCCATAATTTCCAGTGTATTAATCCATCAGATTCGAGTTGGATAGAATACCACGTGAATTCTTAGGAAATAGGAACGTGTGTCATGTGATTTGTAGAACATCATTTTTGATTTTTGACGGGCGTGTGCACTCGGCCTCATCAACTTTCGAGAGATTTAATTTTTTTATTTCTTACCCGCCTTTCTTTCATTTCGCCTTCTTTCTTATTTCAATTAAAGGGGGATGAACGGGTTTAAACAATTTAAACAACTACAAAAATTTGTTTACCGCAAGCGATACAACAGTAGGTTGTTTCTTAATCTAAATTCTAGAACAATGAACACATTTCAGCATAGCTATTCGAACGCTTTTCTATGTTATACTCTGTCATCAAAAAATTATACTAAGCTAAGTTCAGGAGATATACCAGATTGACGTGGACTTCAAAGATTTAATGTTCGCTGTTGATTTGTAACAACTTTAATCATGAGTTGATGACTCCCTACATAAGCGTTGTTCTGTTAACTTTACGAACCGTTAATATTTCGTTCTTTTTTATCGAACCAAACTAAAACTAAAAATCCCCCACCTGTACACAAGAAAAAAAACGCTACACGTGTTTCCTATTTTTCAAAAGAATAAAATCACTAAGCTTACTGAAAAGTAACCATCCCGACGTTTGATGTACTAAATACAGCTTCAAACTTCTCTGATTTTGAGTTTCACCAGTAACGCGTGAGTCAGATTTCACACGTCTTCTCGCTTTAATTTTGATTCTCAAATTTACGTAGAATGCAGTGGCACGCTGAGTTATATATTTTCAAAACCGTCTCCAACAATGTTAACAAATGTGATCAACAGTAGCTCTAGTGCGGGTGCTGTTTAGGTATGCATGATTACCGCACTAGTCAAATTACCTCGTAGCCTCCCTGCATGTCATGGGCCGACAACTTTAGGTGAATATTCCTTTCATTTTTAGTGTCATTAAAACTGCCCCCAGTACCTCTTTCGTAACAATAATTAATGTCTTTTACTACCCAACATAATTTGTACTAATATTGCAGCCAACGAGAAGATATATTTCAGGATTTTCATCTACTGAATAACTGCTTCACTCACTTTCGCTCATCTACTGTTACGTAAAAATATTAGTGAATACCTTGATATTTAATTCGGATCAAGTTGTTAATGAAATGTTTAGGCGTGGTTCAAGCGTCACCTTCATAGTACACCTTTTACAAATTTCGCAGTTAATATACATTTTTATCATCCATAAAAGTGGAATTTAGAATCTCCAAGGAATCAAATTTTCAAGAAACTCTGAAGATAAATCAGAGAAGCCACCCGTTTACAACAGCCAAGTTTTTGCCATGCATATCACTGTCTCTAACTACAAGAAAAGAAAGGAAGGAAGAAAGAAAGAAAAACCGTTTATTTTCAAAAAAAGATGGCACATGAGATACATAACATGGCCGATGTTACACAGGTGTTTGATTTTTATCTGTACACTCTTTATTCCTGCAAGACGCTCTGTTGTTCCTGAGGACTTCCATTCTTTCTAACATCTAGCTAAAATTGGAACTGATTATTTTTTTAAAAAGATGTCATTTTAATGAGATTGATGCATGGCACACACAAACAGTTCACATTTTTTTAATTGTGTAATGTGACTCGTCTCTATAATTCTACCAACTGACTAGAAGCTTCTCGTAAGAAAAACATGAAGGCTAAGGCGCCCCAAAATTTGCGACGTACTCAAGACAGCAATGCGCATACTCAGCAAAAGAAGAAATAGGAACAACTATGACTGGCCCGCACATATACCATGTGTACAGGGAATCCCTGGTTTCCGGCATTTCGACTGAGAGCAACTCGCCGTTTCGAGCAAGCGCCCATAAATCTTTTTAATTCATTTTCCGCTTCACGGCGATCCGTTCGCAGCTACGAACCGCCCGGAGTAATGTTTTTTCTTCGCGCGACTGAATACATGGTAATGAGGTGCACAAATGGGTTTATGTATATGTTCTCACCATTTGGTGGTATAATTTACGTATATAAGGGCACATTTCTGTGATGTATAGGGCTAAGTTCCGACTTACGTACCAAACCGGTTTATGAACGTCCGTAAGAATGGAATTCGTTCGTAGGCCGAGGACTTCCTGAATATCAAATGGCCACCTTAGCACACAATTTGGCAGACCAACCGCGATCATTGATTTTAGTTAATTATTTCTGACAGAGACGTACTTAAAAAACTCACAGCTTCACGAGGGCAAAAGCTCAAACTCTGCTCTATACTTCATAAACTTTTCAATACTCTAAATCCTGGGCTTAGCAAGCAATACACATTAAACCCTGAAAACTCGAATACATTGCTTCACTCTAATGAGAGGAGCCAGGGCTCTTCCACTCCATCTCGTATCGGTGGAGTCAACTTTGGCTGAGTAACCGCACTTCCCATCAACTCCTCTGCAACTATCACTCACTTCGATGTAATAAGCTATTACATCGAAGCCAGCGTTTTTTCCAAGGATTTCCGGGTAAGAATAGAATCTAGTAACTACTGAAATAAAAAAATAAAAAATAAGAAAAAATGTTTATTTCTAAGTTGTCACATGAGATACATGCCAACATATTGGCTTTTAAAAGTTTCTTAAATATAGGGCATCCTAAAACAAATGTTCCATACGAGGAGTACTAATTGACAAACCATCCGAGGTGTACAAGTAGATGAGCCATACGAGGCATAATAATAGACAAACTATACGAGGTGTACTATTAGACAAACTGTCAGAGGTGTACAAGTAGATAGACCATACGAGGCATATTAATTGACAAAATATACGAGGCGTACTAATAGACAAACCCTTCGTGGTGTGCAAGTAGTCTAACAAAAGTTCTATACTAGGAGTACTAATTGACAAACCATCCGAGGTGTACAAATAGATAAGCCATACGAGGCATAATAATAATAGGCAAACTATACGAGGTGTACTAATAGACAAGCTATCAGTGGTGTACAAAATAGATAGACCATACGAGGCATATTAATAGACAAAATATACGAGGCGTACTAATAGACAAACCACACGTGGCGTGCCAATAGTCTATCTCTGTCAAGGGTAGTTGAATGAGAAATGAAAAATATGCCCTAAAAATATGCAAAGCTCTATCACCACCAAAAACATATTTCATATCTTCTCGATAATCACCACATCATGCGGACATGGGTACATGGGATAAAATAGAGATACAGTGTAAGCCGGTTACCACTCATGATTGACAAATATCTACAAAATATTGGTAGAAATGGGTAAACAAACATATATTCAATATCAAAATTCATAGCTTGTACAACATACGGACAGAAAGATAATTTTACTACGATTCATATGCTCAAATTGCACTTTATTTCATTAATTATATATGACATTAATCCGATTCACAGAAACGCCCTCTGGGGAAGTGATAGATCTATTTTTGAATTATTTCGCTATTGCAATAAAATTTATTAACCGAATGGTTTTTGCATAAAGAAATGAAATAGAAACATGTATATCTATTTATGTAGATACATATATATACCTACACACGTACACACACATATTAATATATATACTTATTGAAAATAAAATATTAGAAAAAAATACATATATAAGATAAAAGATAGAAGCAACCTACCATCTACTGCACAGAAAATGACAGCTGAGCTCACTGTAATCCTAAGAAATTTTTCGCAAAAAAAATAACTAAAAGGAAGAGAAGGTTTCAAAAAACATAAAAATGAGCTGTTTTTTAATTTCTTCACAGAAATTTTTAAGAAAAATCAGGTTATTGTCAAGAAGCAACACAACTCTTCAGCATTATACGGACATGTGTACGTGGGATGAAATGGAGTAACTATGTGGCCGGATATCACATCTGAGTGGAGAATATTCACAAAATTGGCACATATAGGAAGATTAGGCCTTGATCCAAAATGATAATTTTGATTACAGAAATTTAGAGTTTTTTCCGATTTGAAAGTTCAGTGCTAGTGTACGCTGAACGCACGTAAAAAAATAAAAAAAAAGACTAAATGCAATGCTTAAATTACCCCTTTCCCCCCAGCTCAGCCGAAAATCGATTGAAAACATCTTCGAGAATGATTTTGAAATAGCGAGACAACGTTAGCCAAAAATTTAATTCATGATAAACTTTGCACAACCCTCACATCTATAAACCTGTTTATTGGTGTACACACAAAATGTATTTCATGGTATATTTGTCATACGGACGTTAAATATTAATACAGAAAAGAGAAAGAAGTAACAAAATAAAGATGAGGAAATACTCCTAATTATGGAAAGAACGTTCGTTCTGCTGCACTGAACTGACGGCTGTGGTGCTCATTGTTGCCGACAGAAATAAGTAAGATGAATATACGAATCGCTTAGCAAACGTAAAATGAAATAGTTTCTAAATTTCTAACAGAAATTTCAGGAAAATTAAAATTTCTGATAGATGGGAAGTTCATACCGAAATGCTGCAGGCCCTATGACAGAGATGCAAAATGACGTGACACATTTACTCTAAATTCTTTTCCAGTTTTAGAGTTTTTGATATGCTGGGGAAGCTTGTTCCACAAAAAAGCTCCAGAAACTGAGAGAGCTTTTTGTCCCACGTTAGATGAACGGTAACTGACTAAAACATCGTTCCTCCGGTTTGGTCTTTCGTTTGGGATATTAGATGGAAAAAATTTTACCACCTCTGCATTACTTTGGGGGAGGTACAGAGAGGAGAACACTCGTCGAGCTTTCTGGATCATGAATCTGTTCGGTGTAGGGATCCAGTCGAGTTTTCTTAAAAGAGGGGTGACATGATCGTATTTATTGAAATTTCCTTTGCATACCACTTTGGCGGCGAAGTTTACACATTTTTGCAACTCTTCCTGACGACATTTAGGTAAGTCTCCCCACACAAGACTGCAGTAGTCCAGACGCGATAAAACTAAAAACTGAATCACTAATAATCTAGATTTTTCGTCAAGTGTGTTCTTTATACGATGAAAGAACATTAAGGTTCCGTTAATTTTGTTGCTCATTGTTTCGACGTGTGAATTGAAAGTCATATTTTTGTCAAACCAAACACCCAGATTTTTAACCTTATCGACTGGTTTAATTGTATCGTCTCCATATGTTAGCTTGAATGGTGGTAAATTTTCAGTCGCATTCTGTGATCCAAAAAATAATGCATTGCGTTTTACTTGCGTTAAGTTTGAGGCCATTATGGTCATACCACAATTTCAGATTTCTCAGAAGGTTTTCAGCGTTGGCTTGTGTTTCTATTAAATCCGCTGTTGAGCTTGCCATGGCAATTTGTACGTCATCAGCATACATTGAGATTTTTGTGTTTGCCGGCATGGTGGGGAAATCATTGATGAAAATTGAAAATAGGAGTGGGCCGATGATTGAACCTTGAGGAACGCCAAAGTTATTTGGTATGAATGATGATATTTTGTTATTCAAGCACACTGCATGAGAGCGGTTTCGTAGGTAGCTTTCAAACCACTGAGTGTTTATTCTGAGGTTTGAAATTTTTTGTAGAAGTTTCTTATGCTCAACACTGTCGAAAGCTTTGGAGAGATCAAGCAATAGTAAGAGAGTTAATTTTTTTTGGTCAATATCTTTGTATAAATATCAGTTGTACCTAGTCCAGCGGTATAGTAGTAATCCTGTATATATCACCTGTGAACCTGGACAAGGCTCAGTACGTCTGTGAAGCCTATTCATGGTCTATGTAGGATTACCCATTTACTTGTTACAAGTAACATTTATTTTAGCTTTATCCTCAAATCCCGTGCCTTTAATTCAATGTAATGATAAGTCACCAAATCAAACGCTGACAGCATAACGAAACGAACTACATTACGGGTTTAATGGCTCTAGAACTACGAAGAAAGGATGTTTATGGAAAAAAAGGATAGATATTCTAATCAAGCCTGATACATTTCATCTTGTACGCTATTTTTTAAATTCCTTATTAGTACTAATACCAAGATGCAATAACGATTACTCCCTGTCAAGCCGGTACCTCTTTCCGACACCTGGGTGGAGTGGGGAATAGTGGCTGAGTTCTCCCTTTTCCCAACGAAGAGAATCAGCGAGCAGCACTGTCGGGTTTCGAACTGCCCATTAAGGATCGCGCACTCTTAATCACTCGGCGACGGTGACCTCTCAAAAACACAATCGTAAATAATGATAGCAAAAATATTGAGAACTAAGTCAAAATATACATTACAATAAACTTTCCCTCCTTGACATTTTTCTCCTGTCTAGTGTTTATTCGCCATCTAACAGTAGTATCCCAATTTTCCTTGGTAATCAATTGTAAAAGATATTTTTGATCATTCTTGGCACATTTTTTAAATCTTGGCTTAGCTAGTTTTCTTTTTCGAGTGATGAGAACTGAAATCCTTCAATTCACTTAGCATGTTACCGCCACTTGGTTCCTAACTCTAGACAAAGCTTATGGAGAGTAAGCGTGTTCTAACTCGGGACAAACCTATGGAAAGCATGCGTATCAACATCATAATTTGATAACAATAGGTACCTACAGTATCCCAAATGGCTTCTATACGAGTGATTTTTGTAGAAATTATCGTTATAAAATGTTCTTAGTATATTTTAAAAGTTCTGGCTGAACAATTTTACCCGTATTAAAAATTGTTCATTTACAGATTCCTAGCAAACATAGAAGATATTAATGATATTTTCCTCACTGTTAGATAAATCAAACTTTGTATATCTGTTACAATATTTTTTAGCCCTTTATTAGCGCGTAAAACTTAGCTTTAGAAGACAATGTGAGAGCGTTACGTGAGTAAAACTAGATTTTTTCGCATATTTTGTGTATTCTTGTTACGCGGACAAATACAGCGACTTCGATTGAAATTTGAATTGAGATTCTTGAACCAGTCCAAGCCTCCAACCCGCCAAGAAATTGTGCATCAAGACATCAGGTTGAAAAATCTAAGAAAGAAAGGTCCGGATGGAATAAAAGACAGGTATAAGTTTAAACAAGGGAATGACAGAGGTAGTGAAGTTCAAGTTGATGAATTAGCAGTCAATGGTTGCAGTGTGCAAGATAGGATGCAAATGGTGCAAGCAGTTGAAGAAAACTGGGACATTGGTGGAATGAATGAGCAGGTTACAGATGATGAACCCGTAAATTTTCTGATTGATAAACGTGAACTGCAAATGGAAGACGAAATCACTTGTGAAGAGATTGTAAGTTTTTTGAAGAAAGGGGAAAATCGAAAGGCATGTGGCCCTGATAAGATCCCATATGAGTTCTATAAATGTGGAGGAGAGAGTGTAGTCAGTATGTTGAAATGTTTATTTGATGAGATATGGAAGAGTGAAAGAGTATCGGATGACTGGAACAAGTGTAATGTAGTTCTGTTGCATAAGGGTGGACATAAGAGTATGAAAGAACTTAAAAATTACAGATCATTTGCACTGGCTGACACTGTATGTAAGATATTTTGTGGTATTTTGAATGAGAGAATGAAAAATTTAGTTGAGGAATTAGGAGTCCTAGGTGAAGAACAGAATGGTTTTAGGCAAGATAGACTGGTGTGGGGAGGATAATCTGTTTGTAGTTAGTGAGTGAAAAAATTGAGCAAATGAGGAAGGATGATAAGAAGATATATTTAGCATTCCTGGATATTGAAAAGGTCAATATTGAATTTAATGTTGTCAACGAATTTCATAATTTTTTAGGTATAGATGGGTAATATACCTAGTCGATTTTAAGACGTTTTACACGAATGACAATGTGCCCGGAAATGCTTAGTTTTTGAGTTTTTTAAGTTTGAAGTTATACAAACGGAGCTCCTGAATGGCCCTTTTAACGCAAAAACAGTCATTGTTTTAGCAATGAAAATGGAAGCTAACCCCTATTACAAACGTAAAGAGGTTGGGTCGTGAGGGGTAGCAACAGTTCTTTTAGTGAAAATTATAAATGAAGCTTTCTAGTGACGTTTGTTTACATCGACTCGAAGATGGCTGCCGCCATCTTCAGCCGGTGAGCGCCATGGCGGCAGCCACCTTGGGGTCGATGTAAACAAACGTCACTCAAAACCTTTATTTATAATTTTCACTAAAAGAACTGTGCCTACCCCTCACAACCCAACCTCTTTACGTTTGTAATAGGGGGTCAGCTTTTGTTATTAATTAAATTACGCTAGCCCCGCGTGCTTCCATGCCGCGCACAAGCCAGCTTCAGAGTTGAATAATTTAAAAATAATGCATCGCCGGGCAGAATGTCATTCTTGTAAAACGTCTTATAATCGACTATATTACCCATCTATACCTACGAAATTATGAAATTCGTTGACAACATCAAATTCAATATTGACCATTGAAAAGGCGTATGACAGAGTGGATTGGATACAACAGGTTAGGCTGTTTGAAATTTTGAGAAAAGTTGGGTTTAGCAGAAAAATAGAAAAAATTGTACGAAGTCTGTATGAGAACACAAGCGCTATCTACAGGTTAGGAAATTTGGAAACAGGGCAATTGAGGAGTGTTAGAGGAGTGAGACAGGGCTGTTCTCTGTCTCCCCTGTTGTTTGGATTGTACACAGATGAATTAGCAGTTTGACTGAAAATGAGTGGCTCAGGACTGAAAGTTGGTAATGAGAGACTGAGCTGTTTGTTGTATGCTGATGATGTGGTTGTGGTTAGTGAATGTGAACATGAACTGCAAAGGGTGCTTGACATTGTGAATGGACATAGTACAGATTTCAAGATGAACTTTGGTGCCAACAAAAGTAAGGTTATGGTTATAAATAGTGATGAGACTGATAGAGACAGACGGTGGAATATTGGAGAAATCAGAATAGGTAGAACAAAAGAAAACAAATATCTAGGTTGTATGATAAGTGAAGATGGATGCGCTAGAACTAAGGGTGAGAAAGTGGCAAAAGCAATGCAGTGAAGTGAACAGTGAAGTAGTGTGGCCAGATACAGAGCAAACAAGTATGAATGTGTGAGAGGAATGTGGAAGTTTGTTGCTGTACCTAGTGTCATGTATGGGATGTGTGCTCTTGCCTGGAATGGAAGTTATCTTGAAAAGCTGGATGTAATACAAAATAAGGTAGGATGTTTAGCATTGGATGCTCCAAAATGGATAGCTACAGAAGCCATTAGAGGTGTCCTAGGGTGGAGCCTATTTTCAGAAAGAATGATGGAAGCAGTGCCGAATTATAAGGTGAGAATTGAAAGAATGCAGAATAGCTGGTGGGTAAAGCAAATTTTTGAATGGAATCTGAGTGTAAGCTATTGGGAGAAAGTACATTGGAGGCATGCAAGGAAACTTAGTATGCAAAAGATTATTCATGTTAGAATTGGGAGACCTGTGGATGACTGGAGTTTAATAAATGCTGGAGGTGTAGGGCCTGAGTGGGACTGCAAAAGATGGAAAAAAGAGATTGAGAGGCAAACAAAACAGTATGGATTGAATAAGTGAAAGCTTAGCATGATCCAGAAGCCTACACTAAACTGGTATATGCAAAAGGGAGCACCTAAGTTTGAGATGTTTTATGATGGTAGTTTTGGAAGTCAACTCTTGTTTGCTTTGAGATGTAATCATTGAGTGTGAACAGACGTATATAGAGGTGGAATGAGAATAATAGCAGATTATGTTGGCAGTGTAGTAGTGGAGTGGAGGAAACAATTGAGCATTTTGTGCTGGAATGTAGTAAGTATGAGCAAGAGAGAGAAAGTTTCATGAATGTGGTGTTTGAACAGTATGGAGGGAATGAGTGGTATACCAGATGTGCCAAAGATGATTGTGGTATGAGCTGTCTTGCTGGATTGGATCAGGAGTGTAGTTTGAATATCATTGATGCTATGAAAATTTTTCTCATACGTGCCTGGGGTAAGAGACAGTGACTGAAATAAGCCAGTCATGTAGAATGGGCTGGAATGACCCACCATGCCTCGGGATGGTGTTTTGATGCACTGGTTCCCCCCCAGTGGTGCCATCTAGTGGCAGCTTGTAACAAAGATTGTTGGCCCTGAGTAGTTTATTGGACAAGTTTGGTACACAGGCATTGAACTCTATGTGAATATTGTGAGTATTGAGGAGGGAATTGTAGGCCATTACAAAGGCCCTGATGCTGTCGGCCCTCAAGTTCAAGGTTAAAAATAATAATCAAACACCTTACCTTTTTGTCTTTGCTATTAGTAGTTATTGTAAACCACTGCCAATGCTTTGTTATAAAGTGAATTTGTTGTTTGGTCTGTAAGGGGAAAATACACATTGATGACAATGGTTCAGTAAGGATTTTTATGAATTCAAAATTTAACCAGTATATTATTTTATCATTCAACCTGAATAAATACTTCCTAGTAAGATCTGTAAGAGTTAGTTTTGTGTTGCAACTATCTTAAGATTTCTATTAGGATTTTCTTAGAAAGAAGTAAACTTGATTTCTATACACTGTTTTTATGTTCACAAACTGGCCAGGCAAACCAAAAATTTTTATTTTGCAGCTGCTCAGTATTTACCATTAAATGATTATTATTCCCATCTGGATATCTCACATGCTCATGCATGGTAGTCCAGAAATATTTCTAAAAGTGTGTCAAATCTCATAAATTATATATATATTAAAAAAATACATTTGTTTTTATGAGAATTTCCATTAAAAGAGAAATCATTATAATATGTTAAACACTGCATAATTACCATTGCAGATATAAGGTACATGTGTAATTGAAGAAGTTTTTACTTGTAAATAAGCTTGAAGTGTCAGTTTCACAGACCTATTAACATAATGGTTGAATATTAGGCATACATATGCATAATTGTCTATTTCAGTTAGACACTTCAAATTTCTTAAAAAAAAATAATATTTTTGTAAAATTCTTAAACCGCTCCCTTAGTAGAACTAATTTTTTAATCAAAGGCAGAGTTGCATACCAACAGTGATTGCTCTCTCTGTATAAGTGATATCTAATCAATATTCACCAATTAATATGGTAAAGTCATTTATACACTTGGGTTTTTGTACGTCACTTAAATGCCATTGTTGCAAAATTTTTTACAGGTCCTCATTGAAACATCTGTGGATCCAGATTTTGCTAGTTTACAGAATTGAAGCAGTTTAAAAAAAAATTATTGGCTTAAAAAATAATTTCATTGAGAAATTTAATAATGACAGGCTATGTAAATGCTTACCTTTTTATTTTTTCCCAGGCTTGTTCAATTTTTTTCAGGTTACTTCACAGATGCCACCAAAAAGAAAGACCCGAACAGCAAGCCGTTGCAAGCCTGTGCTTGCAAATATTACAAATAAGCTTAATGTCATAGATTCGAAAGAGAAGCAAAGAAGAGCCTTTCTCATTGATGACTTTCGTCGTAATGGTGAGTTCTTTGTATGACCATTATCACTATTGGGGCCTGTCATTTGTGATGCATTACCAATTTTTTCTAAAATTACTTGTTGTATTAAGTGATTACTATCTTTTAGATTACACAGTCATAGTTGCTCTCATTAGATTAGCTTCAAGGTTCAGTTGTTCAGTCATCAATGCTCAAATAGAATTTTGCATGGCTGATTATGTGCACATGTTCACAAAATTTTCATACTTGATTTTAAAGGAGTAAAATTTTTGAGAGTACTGTGTCAACATAAATGTATTCAAGAAAACCTATATTTTTATGCATTTAATGCTTAATTCATTGTATCTTCCACATGTGAGTTATGAAAAAATTTCTGTTTGGAGAATCAGAATGGAAGGCTCTATAGTTGGAATTTAACATTTTGACTGCAATATGAGCCACCAGTGGTACACGGAGGCAACTTTTGTTGTGCTGCTCACCGACCAGTTGTCACAAACTCAATTTTCATCAATACTTAGTCAAAACGAAATGAGAGCATGATCCAGTTAATGTTTGCTATTTTCAAAATGGCTTTCTACTATTGACTTTAAATTTGAGTTGAATATTGAACTTCAGGTGTATCAGTGAAGCAGAGTCTGCATACATACTCAGAGTCTATACTGTGCCAAAATGACCTCTTGGCAAATGAGTGACAATTATAAATTTTAATTTTTAGATTCATGAGCAATCTAACAACTTCAGTGTATTCCTTTTAAACTTATGGGCTTGCAAAATTATGCTATTTACTAGCATGAATGTAAATTGTCAAATTTGTTGAGCTTTATGCCTGTCTTTTATTTCAGTTGCTCTTCGAATGGAAATGCTACAGGAAGAAGAGAGACAGCTGGAAGCCTCTCTGTGGAAAAGTTATGAAATCTACAGACAACAGTTGCTACCTTGGCAGAATGTCACTGTGCAGCAGCTTCTTCAAGTATGTACTTGTGTGGCCTTGTTTTTGGTTCAATAATGTAGAATAAGCTGTTGAGTATGCCAAATTGTCAGTAGCTTCTTCAAGTGCCAATGTTCCATCTTGTTTTTGGTTCAATGATGTAGGAGAAGCTGTTTCATATGTAAAACTGCTTTTAATTTTTGAAGATGATTGGATTAGACTTTTCTTTGCAATGACCTGATAGGAATGGATTGATGAAGATTAAGTGATTTGTTTGAAATTTATGTTTATTTTCTGTGGAGTCATGCATTGAATGAGAACTTTTTACTGCTTAAAAATAATTTTTAAAATAAAAAGTGTCAAATTATGTATGTTAAAAAAAACACTTTTTATGTGAATTTGGTTCATCAGTATGGTGTTATGTTGTTAGCAGTCAGTGACACACTATTTGCATGGTACTTTCATGTTGAAAAATGAAACTTTTCCGAATTTTCCTTGGTTTTAATATTCTGTTCTCTGTAGCATATGCATACTTCTGCTTATCTCCATTATGTTTTTTATTTGAATGTGAAAGGTTCTGTACTGAAGTTTTGAATGTACATATGTTGAGTGTACATCATTTAATTTGCTTAATTTTTAAAGCATTGTGATCTTGGTAGTATATTTCATTATTTGCACCATGGTGTGACAGTATTCAACATCATTTTCAGTGTGGTCAATATCTCCCCCATTATTTACAGCTTGTTTGCAAAATGGGAGAAATTAAAATGGGGGAGAAATTTTATTTACAGTACAGTGATGTGGACAGTATCCCCAACCCTACTCTACAGGCCTCAAAAATTTCTCCCATTTTTCACAGCTTATTGACAATATTCCCCATATATTTACAGTACAGTGATGTGGACAGTATCCCCAAGCCTGCACCACAGGCCTCAAAGCGTGACAAGAAAATTCCAGAGAGCACAGGCCAAAATACGGCAGCATCTGGCCTTTGTGGTGACGAGGTTGGAGAGTTGCCCACCACTGCTACTGAAGAAACTGGAATAACTATTTCTCCTACATCCCAAAATACACAAAGTTCCATCCCTGCAGATGTTGAAACTGATGCAAAGGACAGTGCTACTGAAGTCGAGGCTACCAAAAATGCATCTAGCGCTGATGGTGTTGATAAAAATACTGAGGAGTCAACCCAGAAAAATACCGAGGATTCAACCCAGGAAAAAAATACGACCACCCAGGAGTCTGATCCACCTGGAGTGTTTGCCGTGCCGCAGTCTGTTGCTCCTAAAGTAGCTCGGATGTCGGACATCTCTGCCCTCTTAGCTGAGACCAGCAAGTTCACAGCTTCTAAACCAAAGAAGAAGAAAGCAACTAATCAACGTACACCTGCAGTTCCTCTCTCGGCTACTAGATCCAGTAAGTTTGAAGATTCTCTATATGTATCACCAACATTATGCTTGCTTTAGCAAAAAGTTCATCAATTTAACTGCTAAATAATAATTGTTGAGTGATTAATTTGTACTGCTGTTTTGCATGTATAAAATCAGCTTAAAAATTTTAGAATTGGGTAGTGATTGCTCTCCAATGATTACTGGTTAAATTCAATGCAATGCTAAGATATTTTTCTGCTGCTCGACCATAAATTAGATCTTTTCCCTTGAATTCATTACTTGTAATTCTTTATGATTGAATCTCATAACAGAACTGGTACATACCAATATTTGCTATTAATAGGAGATATTATTTATGATACTTGAAGTTTAAGAAAAAAAATAAAACCAATATTACTACATATTATTTGTAATATTTTCAGCTTATGAGAAAATAAAACCCACTTTCAGGGATCAAGATATTATTTATAACATTTGTAGCTAATGGGAGAAATGTAAAACTAAATTATGGTTGCATGCAGGAGTTATTTTTTATATCATGCTTTAGATGTATTGTGATTTCTTCTCATGGGCAGGCATTATTTTTCTGCATTATATCATAGAAGGATTCCCTTGCAAAAACATTTATAAGTTTTGTAGATACTTTTGAGAAACAACTGAAGTCATTTTATTATTTATTTATGTTCAAATAGATGTTTCTAATGGCAAAAATTAATTTTGTGTTGAGAAAGCATCACATCATTGTATGTAATTACATTCCTATTCGTTTTTTTTTAATTTAACCTCTCAGTAAATTTCAGATTTACTGTACATCTATGAAACTATTTTTGTTACGCATTACGGGCTGCAATATTTATGAACACATTTCTCTCCTGAGGGGCCCTACACCTACATGTTCATCCCTATTTGGAACACCTATGGTGCAGTTAAGAAGGGTCAAACTTGTAATTAAATTTTTCTCTGCATATTTTTATTTTTATGCGTACATTTTAGAATAGTGTCACTTTTTATGTCGAATCTTGTTTCTTGTGTCCTTGATCCTCACAAAGATGCATTTTGCACTGACAACTAACTTAGTCTAATTTTTTTGCTGTTCATTTTTATATCAGATAGATGTTTTTCAGGAGTATCTTTTCCAACATAGTATCTATTTTTACATAGTAATTTTTACATAGTATGTTTTTTGTGTTCTGCATTTTTTATGTAGTATCTTTTCCATTCAGTATCTTTTTTATACATAGTATCTCTTTTGTGTAGTACCTTTTTTTTAGTATCTTGATTCATGTTTCCTTGAGCCACTCAAAGACTCGTTTTGTAGTGACCTTTAGCTGATATCATCAATCCTGTTCATGTGTGTTGTGCAGGCTCACGGCTACGCAGAGCAGACGGACCCTCGGCTCACATGGCACATCCGAACTCAGGACGTCCTTCTCGTACCAAGGTCAGCCATGATGTAGTGTCAGCAGGGGGCAGCCACTGCCATGTGATGTAGGGTCAGCAGGGGGCAGCCACTGCCATGTGATGTAGTGTCAGCAGGGGGCAGCCACTGTCATGTGATGTAGTGTCAGCAGGTGGCAGCCACTGCCATGTGATGTAGTGTCAGCAGGGGGCAGCCACTGCCATGTGATGTAGTGTCAGCAGGGGGCAGCCACTGCCATGAGATGTAGTGTTAGCAGGGGGCAGTCACTGCCATGTGATGTAGTGTTAGCAGGAGGCAGTCACTGCCATGTGATGTAGTGTTAGCAGGAGGCAGTCACTGCCATGTGATGAAGTGTTAGCAGGGGGCAGTCACTGTCATGTGATGTAGTGTCAGCAGGGGGCAGCCACTGCCATGTGATGTAGTGTCAACAGGAGGCAGTCACTGCCATGTGATGTGTCAGCAGAGGGCAGCCACTGCCATGTGATGTAGTGTCAGCAGGGGGCAGCCACTGCCATGTGATGTGTCAGCAGGGGGCAGCCACTGCCATGTGATGTAGTGTCAGCAGGGGGCAGTCACTGCCATGTGATGTGTCAGCAGGGGGCAGTCACTGCCATGTGATGTAGTGTCAGCAGGGGGCAGCCACTGCCATGTGATGTGTCAGCAGGGGGCAGTCACTGCCATGTGATGTGTCAGCAGGGGGCAGCCACTGCCATGTGATGTAGTGTCAGCAGGGGGCAGCCACTGCCATGTGATGTAGTGTCAGCAGGAGGCAGCCACAGCCATGTGATGTAGTGTCAGCAGGGGGCAGCCACTGCCATGTGATGTAGTGTCAGCAGGGGGCAGCCACAGCCATGTGATGTAGTGTCAGCAGGGGGCAGCCACTGCCATGTGATGTAGTGTCAGCAGGGGGCAGCCACTGCCATGTGATGTAGTGTCAGCAGGGGGCAGCCACTGTCATGTGATGTAGTGTCAGCAGGGGGCAGCCACTGTCATGTGATGTAGTGTCAGCAGGGGGCAGCCACTGCCATGTGATGTAGTGTCAGCAGGGGGCAGCCACTGCCATGTGATGTAGTGTCAGCAGGGGGCAGCCACTGCCATGTGATGTAGTGTCAGCAGGGGGCAGTCACTGCCTTGTGATGTAGTGTCAGCAGGGGGCAGTCACTGCCATGTGATGTAGTGTCAGCAGGGTGCAGTCACTGCCATGTGATGTAGTGTCAGCAGGGGTCAGCCACTGTCATGTGATGTAGTGTCAGCAGGGGGCAGCCACTGCCATGTGATGTAGTGTCAGCAGGGGGCAGCCACTGCCATTTGATGTAGTGCCAGCAGGGGGCAGTCACTGCCATGTGATGTAGTGTCAGCAGGGGGCAGCCACTGCCATGTGATGTAGTGTCCGCAGGTGGCAGCCACTGTCATGTGATGCAGTGTCAGCAGGGGGCAGCCACTGTCATGTGATGTAGTGTCAGCAGGGGGCAGTCACTGCCATGTGATGTTGTGTCAGCAGGGCGCAGCCACTGCCATGTGATGTAGTGTCAGTGGGGGGCAGCCACTGCCATGTGATGTAGTGTCAGCAGGGGGCAGCCACTGCCATGTGACGTAGTGTCAGCAGGGCGCAGCCACTACAATTCGAGATAGTATTTGAACAGTAAATCTATTAATGCTCTGTTGTTAACTCAGGCTTTCACTTCTAAAGCTGCTAACACAAAGTCTCATTTTCTTTGCTGCTTGTTTGCTATAGAACCCTGTCCTGAAGGAAATTCATGGAGTCATACTCTGTGATTACCGGACTGTGGATTAAACTTTCGTATCATTGGATTTAAAACCCCTTTATTCATGGAGTCATACACTGTGATTACCTGACTGCAGGTTAAATTTACGTAACATTGGATTTAGAACCCCATCTCTGCTCTGCTTTGTTAGACTGTAATTGCAGGCAGACAAGCTTTGCAGCATCAGATTGGAACTCCAAGTCAACTCTTTCTCTTAGGGACTGAAGCCTTCGTAAACCTGGTCGTGCCCGTTTTGCCCCATGTGCAATGTTTGTGGGAATCAGGAAAGGGAATCAGAATTTGCGACCAAATAACATGTCCTTACAGACCATCTTTCACATACGTAGTTGGAATATATTTTAGTAATATAGTATAATATAATATAATTAATATTTTAATATAATAATATAATATAATTAATACTTTAATATAATAATATAATATAATAATATTTTAGTATTTGCTACATACTCTTTACTGTGAGCTGTGTTGGCTGTGGCTACAAACATGTCACTGTGCATCGTGAAATTAAATTAATCCTCTCATCCGCTCTGGCTACGGTCAGATGATGGCTGTTGATCCTCTCAGCCATTGTAGCTACAGACAGATGATTGTTTATCCTCTCAGCCGTACTGGCTACAGACAGATGACTGGTAATCCTCTCAGCCGTACTGGCTACAGACAGATGACTGGTAATCCTCTCAGCCGTACTGGCTACAGACAGATCACTGGTAATCCTCTCAGCCGTACTGGCTACAGACAGATCACTGGCAATCCTCTCAGCCGTACTAGCTACAGACAGATCACTGGTAATCCTCTCAGCCGTACTGGCTACAGACAGATGACTGGTATTCCTCTCAGCCGTTCTGGCTACAGACAGATGACTGCTCTGTGAAATTAAATTGATTCTCTCCAACCACAACAACGTTGTTTCACTGACATAATGTGATCCGTGTTACAGTATGGCGACAGTGGCATGCTGGTGACCCCCGCTGGTCAGCGCGTCCCCACCAAGCTTGGCTCACAGCTGCTGGTGACCCCTAAATTTGACCCGCGCTTGCCACTGCCGCCCAACACGCAACTGCGACGTCCCTTGCCTCGTGAGGTGCCCATGTCCATCACTGGCAGTCCCCTCCGCCTCTCTCCTGACAAGCCCAAGCTCAAGGTCAGGAAATGCGGTCGCGTTACAAAAATATACGTGTGTTATGGGATTACCATCGGTGGTGTTGTAGAATTCCGTAGTGTATGTAGTTTGGTTGTGTGTTCTCTAATTAATATTGGTGGTGTTGTAAAATTGCGCTTTGTAGTTTGGTCGTGTGTTCTGGAATTATTATCAGTGGTATTGGGAAATTGCATATTGTAGTTTGGTCGTGTGTTCTGGAATTATTATCGGTGGTGTTGTAAAATTGCGCGTTGTAGTTTGGTTGTGTGTTCTGAAATTGTTATTGGGGGCATTTTAGTTTGGGAATGGCATTCATTTGAGAGGGCTGTGGTATTTGGTTTTGAAGAAAATGCGGTGGTGTTGCAAAAATATCTGTCGTATGTTCTGGAATTGTGATATTATTGGTGGCATTGTAGTTTGGATTGAGATTTTTTTTAAGAGAGCTGTAGTTTTTTGATGCTTAAGAAATGCGATGGTGCTGGATAATATCAATTGTATGTTCTGGACTTACTATCAGTAATATTCTAAAATTGCACATTGTAGTTTGGGATTGGCGTTCTTTTTAGAGAGCTGTAGTTTTTTTTATGTTGATGAAAATGTGAGGGTATGGGATCATGTACATTCTATGTTCTGGAATTGTTATGGGTGGCTTTGCTAAATGGTATTGTAGTTTAGAATTGGCATTCATTTGAGAAAAAGGTAGGTTTTGGTGTTGGAAAAAAATGTGGGTGTGTTGGAGACATGTACCTACTTCGTTTGTTCTGGAATCGTCATCAGTAGCGTTAGAAAACAGCGCATTAATGTACATTGTGGGATTAGCTTTCATTTGAGGAAGCTTTAGTTTTTGGCATTACTAAAAAATGGGTGGCTTTGGAAAATATGTTGTTTGTTGTGGAATCAGTGTTCAATTAAGAGAGCTGTAGTTTTTGCTGTTACTGAAAATGAAGAGGTGTTGGAAAAATGCACGTAATTGCATGCTCTGGAATTGGTATATATTTGAGTAAGAGCACTTAAGTTCTGAGGATTATGAATGTGTAGAATCATTCAGGTGATGTTCTGATTGTGCTGAAGACCTTGCACTTAATTCTTCCTTAATTACTATCTGGTGACATGTACGTGAGGGTAAATTAATTTATTTTAATACAATTTTCCCAGAATTTCATTGGAAATCCAAGTTTTTTAAGTGAGTCAGGCAGATGCAAGGTCCTGGAGTGAGGTATAGGTAGGTCATCCTTTTGTTGAAATAGAAAATATTTTTATGTTGTTACAGGATATCTTTTCTTCAGTTCACTGCTGTCCTGTTTTTTAGGTTCCATAATCTTGCGCTCCTTAGCTTACCGTTTCATGCCCTGTGGATCATGAGCGGAAACACATCTTGTGCATCGATTCCCCGTTCTCTTAACCCAGTAACGTTGAAATTGTTTTGATTTAGAACAAAGTTACATGTAGAAATTAATTTATATATTTTTTGCAAGCCCCGCAATGGATACTACTGCTCTATAGGCATAGGATGGACGGGCTTTAGTTAGTCAGGTTTGTGCATCCTACGCTGTAAGACTGACGCCTCCAATCAAAGTATTGTATTTTAAATATTGTATAATTATTGTATTTTTTGGATGCATTTATCATATTATGAGCTATTAGAGTAAATTTACAGTTCAATGGTAGAGATATTGGTGAATAATTCCGTGAAAATGTGAAGAAAATGTTGAAAGAATGCAGTGTAAATTCCCCTCAGGAAGCACAATTTTATTTTGTGTGGGGGGGAGGGGGAGGGGGATTAGGCTCCCAGGGGGAAGATGCGAGGGCTAGTTGAGGGTTAGGGAGGCCTTCCTTTAGTTGAAGAAAAAAAGATTTTTTTGTTGCAGGCATTATTTTTTTTCTCTCTCTCTGATGTCCTCTTTTCAGGTCCTATCACTTTCTATGTCAACATTTATCTTGTTTCATGAACATTTTTACTATTTTTTCCAATTTGCATGGTGTGTGGACATATGCGCATCACTTGCTTTTTCCTTATTACTCACTAAATGATTACTTCTCCTTTCCTCTCTTGGGAACACCATTGTTGTAGTTAAGAAGCCTAAAACTGACTTAAATTCCATATGAATTGGAAATTATTAAGTATTCTAGAAGGCATTCAAATTGTTTAATTCTTCCTTTTTCTCTTGGAAACTCTATTGTTGGAGTTAGAGAGGCTTGAATTGAGTTATATGGAGTATAATTTCTGAAGCATTGCAGGCAATCATACTGTTTTCTATTGGAAACGCCATTGTTGTGGTTAAAGAGGCTAAATTGACTTACATGGAGTGTAAGATCTGAGGTATATTGCAGGCGATCATGGGAGAGTTTCTGGAGACCTTGGAGCGAGAAGTGCCTTCGCTGGACCACAAGGACATCCGACAGTTCCAGTCCGTGCTACAGCGACACCTGGACACCAGGCCTTGACTTCTGGACACCAGGCCTTGACTCCTGGACACCAGGCCTTGACTCCTGGACACCAGGCCTTGACTCCTGGACACCAGGGCCTTGACTCCTAGACACCAGGCCTTGACTCCTGGACACCAGGCCTTGACTCCTAGACACCAGGCCTTGACTCCTGGACACCAGGCCTTGACTCCTGGACACCAGGCCTTGACTCCTGGACACCAGGCCTTGACTCCTGGACACTAGACCTTGACTCCTGGACACCAGGCCTTGACTCCTGGACACCAGGCCTTGACTCCTGGACACTAGACCTTGACGCCTGGACACCAGGCCTTGACTCCTGGACACCAGGCCTTGACTCCTGGACGCCAGGCCTTGACTCCTGGACACTAGACCTTGACTCCTGAACACTAGACCTTGACTCCTGGACACCAGGCCTTGACTCCTGGACACCAGGCCTTGACTCCTGGACGCCAGGCCTTGACTCCTGGACGCCAGGCCTTGACTCCTGGACGCCAGGCCTTGACTCCTGGACGCCAGGCCTTGACTCCTGGACGCCAGGCCTTGACTCCTGGACGCCAGGCCTTGACTCCTGGACACTAGACCTTGACTCCTGGACACTAGACCTTGACTCCTGGACACTAGACCTTGACTCCTGGACACTAGACCTTGACTCCTGGACACCAGGCCTTGACTCCTGGACACCAGGCCTTGACTCCTGGACACCAGACCTTGACTCCTGGACGCCAGGCCTTGACTCCTGGACACAAGACCTTGACTCCTGGACACAAGACCTTGGCTCCTAGACACTAGACCGTGACTCCTGGACACCAGACCTTGACTCCTGGACACCAGGCCTTGACTCCTGGACACCAGGCCTTGACTCCTGGACACCAGGCCTTGACTCCTGGACGCCAGGCCTTGACTCCTGGACACTAGACCTTGGCTCCTAGACACTAGACCTTGACTCCTGGACACCAGGCTTTGACTCCTGGACGCCAGGCCTTGACTCCTGGACGCCAGGCCTTGACTCCTGGACGCCAGGCCTTGACTCCTGGACGCCAGGCCTTGACTCCTGGACGCCAGGCCTTGACTCCTGGACGCCAGGCCTTGACTCCTGGACGCCAGGCCTTGACTCCTGGACACCAGGCCTTGACTCCTGGACGCCAGGCCTTGACTCCTGGACGCCAGGCCTTGACTCCTGGACGCCAGGCCTTGACTCCTGGACACTAGACCTTGGCTCCTAGACACTAGACCTTGACTCCTGGACGCCAGGCCTTGACTCCTGGACGCCAGGCCTTGACTCCTGGACGCCAGGCCTTGACTCCTGGACGCCAGGCCTTGACTCCTGGACGCCAGGCCTTGACTCCTGGACACCAGGCCTTGACTCCTGGACCACAGGGCTTGACTGCAACCCGTTGGGGGGCTTGTATGTCCAGTATATTGCTGGAACAAAATGTTCTAACAATTCCTGTGGCAGTGTAGATACTGTACAAGTTCTTCTACATTGACTTTCTACGCTGCATCCTGCTGCTGCACATAGCATAGACAGATCAGCTTATAAGTACGCATTCTACTACCTGCACTGCTACGATGACTTACATACAATCTTGCATTTACGCATGGGAACCTCACCTACACAGACGCGCGCAAACACACTATGTGCTTGTGCATGGGTGTGCAGGCCGATGACACATTGTTTGGAAATCCCACCTCTGTTCTGTAACGTGGGTTTCAAAATTTCTTATTTGAAGAACGTGGCTTGCACGTAAACTCATATTATGAGGCCTCTTGTCATTGGCTAAGATCGAGTCATATTTCTACTATTCTGCACTGACATTTTCTTTCAAAGCTTCTGTTTGAAACTCTACTAGGCCAAAATAATGCGATGAACCATAGTGGTTGATTTCGTTATGAAGCCTGTTGCTTACGTCCTTAGCCAAGATCGAGTTGCATTTCTATTATTCTACTCTTACCTTTTCTTCCAAAGCTTCTGTTTGAAACTTTACTAGGCCATAGGGATGAACCATAGTGGTTAATTTCCTGTTATGAAGCCTATTACTTACTTCCTTGGCCGAGAACCACTTATAATTCTTTTATTCATTCTGTACCCTGTCTTCCAAACTTCAGTTTGAAACTTCTGTAGCCCCTCAAAATTATGAAGTAACATTTAATAGAAAGGTGTATTTTATACACATGAGCAATTGACAAACGCGTTATGTAATCGCATCTAACAGATAGCGACTGTAGGCGGATGTTAGCTTGTAAAATTAGAGTACTGTCACTCATAGGAACGTGTATTTCGTGATGTTGCCCTTGAATTTATCAATAAAATATTAAATTAGAAATTATCATCCAAAATTCCTCATCCCTGTAAGTTAAAGCAACTCTGTAGATTTGATGCCATACTCAATACACTCTATTTTATTCAAATCTGGCTACCTGAGTGCGTGATCTTTGCTAACGAATAATTGTAATTGTGCTTGCGATTAGTTGTAAGCCAAGTCGATTGTAGAGTTCAAATTATTGTTTGGTCTTGCATGTCTGGGGAAATGTGAGGTCCAAAACTGAGAGTAGAATAAGTTTGTTCTTTCGTTGAAATAGAATCGGTTTTGCATTTCGTTAGGGATCTTTTTTTTTCGTCCTGTTTTTTTAGCATCATTTTTTGTGGAAGTAGAATTGGTTTCGTATTTAATAGGGACCATCTTTTTCAGTTCACTGCTGTTTTGTTTTTCAGCACTAGTTCTTTTCTATTTTTATGTTGTTTAATAAAAATTTTCATAATTTACCGTTAAGCGCAGCTCTTGTGTCAAAACACATTTTGTGCATAGATTCTGCATTCCCTTAACTCTTCACTAAATGATGTGTTCTTCTCTTTGGAACATCTTTGTTGTGCTTAGAGAGACTCGAACTAACTTGTAATCAAATCTCTAGCACTCCGAGAGGAAAATGTGTGAGGGCCCGAGCAGAGAGTTAGGTGGGCCTTCTTTTAGTTGAATTAAAATGTTTTTGTTATCTTAAGAACCACTCTCTCGGTTCACTGCTGTCTTGTTTTTCAGTACCTACTACTTTCTTCTTTAACTTCTATCTCGTTTAATAAACTTCTTTCTTAATTCACTGTTTCTATGCCTCTTCTGCATAGATTCCGCGTTTCCATACTAAATGGTGCCTTCCTCTCTTAGAAACACGTTTTATCGATTAAGGAGGTTAAAACTTACATCTAATATCTCGCTTGGCTCAACGATGGGAGTGGTGCGCTTGTTTTTTTTTTGCGCGATCGCTCTGGGTTTGCTGTGACGTGGTGCATAACTTTTGATTATAATTTGAAGCTCAGTTTTTCAGTGTACGTATACGACCAAAATAGTGGTGATTTGTGGCTCTGTGCCGTGCAAAGCTTCCTGTCTGCAATAGGAACAGCATAAAATAGCCGAGCTGTCGAGGTTACCAAATTTTTGCAGCTGCTGTAAAAAACCGAGTGAAGGTATCACTCCTTCAATGAAGATCAAATTTTTTTTGCTGTCCGCAAGAGGTTGCATTAGATTGAACTTAAAATTTGCACATTGTTCAATATAATTTGTGATTGTAGGGGAAAAAAAACTTACCTACCAAATGAAGTTATACGATTTGTTTTGTAGGTACAGAAAAATAGACAAACTTTAACATAAGAAATATTCATCTATTTTACTAATAGACAATAAAGTATAAACGGAACTCCAAAAAAAAGATGTAGGTATTCGACGCTTTAGGGCTCATTCATGCATACAAGTTACTTCTCAAATTGAACGCTTGGGTACGTTACTTCGCTACGCGCATGCAAGGAATAGCTAGAAAACAGGTTCAGATTGATACATCCACTGCAGTTAATGACGATGAACAATGTTACTAAATCATCGTTAAGAGCACTCATCAGCGTTAATAATATCAACAATGAGCAATGTTACTAAATCATCAATGTTAATAGCACTGTCATCAACGTTAATGTTATTGTTATTAACAATAAACAATGTTACTAATACCAATACTAGAACCATTCAGATCAACGTTAATAACAGTGTTATTGTTATTAACAATGAACAATGTTACTAATATCAATACTGGTAGCATTCACATCAACGTTAATAACAGTGTTGTTACTAGCAATGAACTTGTACGATACTTTTTCCTTTGGGAAACGAGGACTGGGTATCAAACCTATGCCACAACGACACAATGGTAACCGCAAATATGAAACGACAAAATAATAATTGAAATATCCAGGAAAGTTAATAGCATTATAAAATAAAAATGAAAGAGCAAGATAAGTTGCTTTAATCATTTAAGGTTTATATTCAAATAAAACCTTGTTTCAAACGTTTCGGCCACAGGCCATCATCAGTGGTAAGAATTCTGAAAAGTACAAAGGTTTAATGCGAATATACACCTTGAATGATTAAAGTAGCTAGTATCGCTCTTCTATATTACAGTTGCTACGGCTCCCTGACGGCTTTTGTGGTCTTATAAAATACTTATGTGTTTGGGAATCGAACCTAAAAACTGATTATCAAATATGCAAGCAAAATAAAAAAAAACGAGAAAGTATAAAAACGACTTAATTTTTTCACATCAACGCTACCTATGATAGATTTTCTAAACCAGGTCTCTTAGGCCGTCCAAATCCGAGTTCACGCACCGCAACCTTTTCTCATCTGAAGAATGCAAATTCAACTTTAATTCTCCCTTCATGTGCAGAGTTCAGATGTTAACAATTGGCAGGATATACATAAGGTAAGGTCATTTCTATCGATATAAATACATTTCATGTTTGGCTAGCCAATAAAAAGACTCAATTTTAAACTCAGTGGATGACGTCACCATTTCGGCATGTGGTTAGGCCAATTGCGGTGCCAGAATTGGGGCTAGCTGTGATTTCAGATGCACTAAGAACGCTGCTATTGGTCCGTTGCCATGATATCAGCATTATCCCACGGTTGACAAAAAAAATACTAGTTTGACCCTACCTTGTTTCTTATATCGTGATATACATGACAGAAGGTATGAACTCACCGCGACATTCTTTGACAATACCACAGGGAAGCTAATGAATGAAGTCTCATTAAATCTTGATTTGAAAAGCAGTGAATGTGGCGGACCTAACCTTTTCAAAACGAGCTTCTTTCTTGGATAATCAATATCCAATTCACATAATAGTCAGACCACACCAAATACAGACCACACCAAACAGGCAACCGCTAACGAGAAATTAGACTGCTAGGTTCGTTAAGCTCAACAGGTCCATACATGGCCTCGACTCCCAGAGTAGGTAATGGGAGTTTCGCATAGTGAGATTAAATCTTATTTCTGTTTCGAAGCACAGTCTCAAGACGTCGTCAAAGCCACGAGTTTCTTACCCCTTTAGCCACACCGACACTTGAGACCTAGGGTAGCATTCTCAGACAAGTTGCGGCGGCGCAGCAGTAAGAAATTTTGGTCTGTTATAGCGTGAGGTCCAACATACTATAGAATGACTCTAGCTAGTACTATAGCTTGAGGTTAAGTTCGACAACTAATAAATGTTGCTCATTTCTATACATTTAATTTAGCGATAAACACTTAATTTGTACATCTCAAACTGCACCTAGGTGGGCGCTACAGGGCGGTAGGCCGCACGCTATAGCAACACCAAAATTTTTCAGAACCACGTTGAAATTTAATAACACATCGTGGTTTATCACAAAGTACACATCTTTTTTTAACAAACTTCATGGTTTTATGGAACGGTATGCATTACCATTTTATATGAGCACATTGTGCATTTTTTTAAAACATCCACGTAATGGTTTTATGGGACCACACAGAACTTCAATGGGATAATATCATAGGGACCAATAACATAGTTCGAATAAGTATACATTGAAATTTGATGTCATTTAAAAGAAAACTGAGCCGCACGGACGGAAGAAAACATTTTCATTTTCTTGAAGAATTGAAAAAACAAATTAAAAAGAAATTAAGGAGAAACATCTAAGTTCAAATTCATACTACATACATCAAATTTGATGAATAAAACAGCTCTTGCACTCATCATTCACCTAGAAATATTCTGACGTTGCATTTAAACAAACTCCTAAACACAAAGCATCACACAAGTGACAACAGCATCACACTTTGGTCTCTGGGCAAACCCGAGTAAAGAAAGACAAGTCCGAGCTCAACTGCTTTTATTTTTTGAGACGACTGCTTCTTCCTTGGCCAAGAGCTGCTTCTCTGTCTCTTTCATTTTCTTCTCGTAGACTTTTTTGGAGTCGCAGAAGCCAATGCGGGATTTCCCAAAGCTGTTGGGACCGGCAGATGTTGGGGTATCTCTGGAATGAACAATGAACGTTAAACACCACAATATTTCAATGCCAGGAGTTTGGGTTTGGCTACATTGTACATACCAAGCCAGAAATTTGATGAGTTGACTGCAGTGTCACCCAGCAATGGTCACTGAAGGGATTTTTATTATGGGCGTGACCCACCTGTGGTCACTGCAGGGATTTTTATTCTGGGCATGACCCACCTGTGGTCACTGAAGGGATTTTTATTATGGGCGTAACACCGGTGGTCACTGAAGGGATTTTTATTATGGGTATAACACCGGTGGTCACTGAAGGGATTTTTATACGGGGCATGACCCACCGGTGGTCACAAAGGATTTTCATTACGGGGCGTGACCCACCAGTGGTCACTGAAGAGATTTCATTACAGGGCATGACCCACCGTTGGTCACTGAAGAGATTTTTTATATGGGGCACGACCCACCTGTGGTAACCAACCCCATTTTCCTGTATACTTAACCATAGCCAAATGAAAGGGAGACCCATTTAGTGTTTGTCACATTCAGGCATGAATATTAAAATTTAATTTAATTTTAATTTAACCTTAGCTTCTGTTAAACCTGCGACAGTCCACGTGTTAAGACTTTTGACTGCAATGTGACCCACCGGTGGTCATTGAAGGGATTTTCATAATGCTACTGACCGACCAGCAATCACAAACTCAATTTTCATAAATGCTTAAAAAACTTAATAAAGGCACTACCCATTTAGTGTTTGTCATATTAAGGATTTAATTAAAATTGACTCTAATTTCATTGAATTTTGAACTTGAGTTTCAACTCTGCAGTTAGTATGTTTAATTTGTGAGGAAGGTTTGCAGAAGAATGGTTCCTTCTTCTCCTCCTACCCCATCCAAAGTTTTTTTTAACAATGAAATAGAGCATTTGCAGCACATATATATACAAAAAGTTGCACATGAAAACTACTGAGCAGCTATGTGTATAAAAAGGAACATGTTTTCACTCATCTGTATCAGCAAATCATAAAGGTACTGCCATGGAATTTCTATCAATGAAAGACAATTTTATAGTTGAAATTTTTGTACATTTATGACCTCACTGTAATTAGGAAAAAACCTGAATTTTTTTTTTTTAATTTGTGATGTGCCAAGTATTCTCTAAAGAGATATTTGACTAATTTATTAAAACACTTCATCTAAAATTAGAGAATCACAATCTGTTAATTGTAGGATTCCTGGAAATTTTTGGACGTTATTGACCATCATAAATTTGGATCAAAATAGCAGACCACATGTGACCAATTGGATTAAGTTGCTAGGTGAGAGTCAATGACAACTCTGGAGTTGCCAGGTACAGAGTGGTCACTAAGGTATTTTAACAAAGATTTTTAAGCATAGCAGTCCAACTTTTGGAAAAGAAATAATTTCCCTTCAAGTCATTCAATGATGAAGATTAGATTAGATTATAAGTTAGTTTAAGCCTCCCTAACCGCTGCAAAAATAGAGCGTATTGAAGAGAGGAAAGAGGAAGGCACCATTTAGTATGGAGATAAGAAAATGAGGAATCTATGCTGAAGGGGCAAAGAAACAGTAAGATGAGAAAGAAGTTCATGAAATAAGATAAAAGTTGAAGAAGGAAGTCAGAGGTGCTGAAAAACAGGACAGTAGTGAACCGAAAAAAGGTGGTCCTTAACATAACAAAAAACATTTTATTTCAACAAAGAGGAGGCCTACCTAACTCTCAGCTCGGGCCCTCACATTTTTCCCCTGGGAGCGCTAATTCCCGTAGATACAATAGTTATATCCCCCTGAGGGGCATTCAATGATGAAGCAGTTTTGGCCTTTGATAGAGTGAAGACAAGAAATTTTGAACTTAACAGCTGCAATAAAAACAAAACATACACCATAACTGATTTTTATAAGTTTAATTTTTCACCTGAATAAAATGAAATACAAAAAAACTCAATAAAAAATTCTTCATTCTGCTTGATAACAGCAAAATACCTATTTAAACAAAAACGATACATTACAAAACTCAAAAGCTCACCTGCCAATATTTTTCATGCGCATTTTAGCTTCTGGAGGCATCTCCTCCTCTTCATCTTCATCATCATCCTCAAATGCTGCAGCAACTTTAGGTTTTGTTGAGTTCTGGATGTCAAAGCAGAAAATTAAAAATTTAATACAATTCAAGCTTTTCTAGCAAAGAATTAGAAAGACTCTCACTTATATGTGATCTATCTTGTGAGAGACTGGGTTTACAGGACTAAATACAACGGAACTACAATTATTGAAGACTCTTATCACAATTCAGTTGCACAAATAGATTCTTAACCTAGGAGAGGAAGTGCTGAGTGGAGAGCATGCGTTGAGTAAAAAAAGTCTCCTCTAACTTCGTTAAATGTTGAGGATTATTCGGGAATCGATTATACACTTTTCGAATGCTAAACATAGTAAATTAGATCAAAATAAACAAGTTTTCTTCTATGTACTTTCCGTCGTAAATGATTATTTTACAAATTATAGCGGTAGGTTTAGTTTTGTCTTTAGGAAGGTACATCATAGACAAGAGCACATGGCAAAAGGTGTTGAATCCGCCAAGATGAAATAGAGCTCACAAAGTTAATGAAGTTCTCATGTAAATAATACAGGTAAATATTGCTTAACAGAGAATGAAACTCAGATCAGATTATTTGACATTACTGTGTATATCAGTTAATGAATATCAGCTAAGCAAGATAGGTAGAGTCGGAAATGAATTTCTTAGAACTGCTGAAGTAAATGACATAGTACATAAACTGAATCAGCCTGTTTTGCTTAGACATTATAAATAGGTGGTTGTGGGAATAAGGTCAATATTGAATATAATGTTGTCAACGAATTTCATAATTTCGTAGGTATAGATGGGTAATATAGTCGATTATAAGACGTTTTACATGAATCACATTCTGCCCAGCGATGCGTTATTTTCGAATTATTCAACTTTGAAGCTGGCTTGTGCGCATCATGGAAGCACGTGGGGCTAGCGTAATTTAATTAATTACAGAAGCTAACCCCCTATTACAAACGTAAAGAGGTTGGGTCGTGAGGGTAGGCACGGTTCTTTTAGTGAAAATTATAAAGGTTTCGAGTGACGTTTGTTTACATCGGCGCCAAGGTGGCTGCCGCCATGGCGCCAACCGGCTGAAGATGGCGGCAGCCATCTTTGAGTCGATGTAAACAAACGTCACTAGAAAGCTTTATTTCTAATTTTCACTAAAAGAACTGTTGCTACCCCTCACGACCCAACCTCTTTAAGTTTGTAATAGGGGTTAGCTTCCATTTTTATTGCTAAAACAATGACTGTTTTTGCGTTAAAAGGGCCCTTCAGGAGCGCCGTTCGTATAACTTCAAACTTAAATAACTCGAAAACTAAGCATTTCCGGCCACATTGTCATTCGTGTAAAACGTCTTAAAATCGACTATATTACCCATCTATACCTACAAAATTATGAAATTCGTTGACAACATTATATTCAATATTGACCGGGAATAATGACAGAGACATCATAAACCAAAGTGTATCTAATAATACTATAAAATATATAGTTGAGTATTTCCAATATATATTTGAAGTATTAACATATGCAAGCTGAAGTTTAAAATTAAAAAAATTGTAAGGCTGTAAAAATTTTATAATGAATTAAGCAAAAACAAAGATTCAACATATGAATATCATATAAAAAATAGATTAGAAAAATGATCATAAACTTATTGGTGATTAATTGGCAATCTAAGATAAAGATATATTTTAAATCATGGATTAAAAGTGAAAAAATTTATATGAATAGAAATTTAAAATAATTTAAACACAGATAATTATAAACTTACAGAAGAGATTTTATTAGCAGGGACTGCAGCAGAACACCCTAAACTTTTACTGAAGCCAATTTTGAGGCTATTGGATTTGAGTTTGGATCCAGTCTGTTGGCTCAGGCCAAAGCTGATTTTCTTGGCAGGTACTTCACTTATGGGTTCTACATCTTTTACTCTTTTAAAAGAAGATACCGAGTCCTCAGAGTCAGCAGATCGCTTTTGTGGTTCTGAAGGCATTTTTCTGAAAGAAAATGAAAAAGTACTGATTAAAAGAAATCCTACACAAATTTTTAAACACACATTTCTTGTTTGCATTGTAACATAAAATAAATTGAAGTAAAATTTGTCTACTTTTTTGCTGAAAAATTTTGGTTAATCTTCATTAAGTTTATTACATTAAAGAATTTTGTAGAAGTAGGAAAAAATTTCCGGAAGGTGCCCTGGAAGTTGCTCAGACTCAAGTTTGGCTCACCAATAGTCAAGCCTCAACCTTGTCATAGAAATAGTTCAACGAAATGATTTTTATGATGTATTACTCGGTCTAGCAAGTAAGCAACAGTGGAGGTGAACTTGAACTTGAACTTGAACTTGAGGGCCGACAGTGTCGGGGCCTTTGTAACGGCCTACAATTCCCTCCACAATTTTCACACAAAGAGTTCAGCGCCTGGTACCAGACTTGTCCACTAAACTACTCAGGATCTACGATCCTTGTCACAAGCCTCCATTGGAAGGCATCACCGGGACAGCAAGTGTGTCAAAACACCATCCCCCGGCACATTGGGTCATTACAGCCCATTCTACCAGACTGGCTCATTCCAGTCACTGTCTCTTACTCCAGGCACGCACAAGAAACACTTTCATAGCCTCAGTGATACTCGCATTACACTCCTGATCCAATCCAGCAAGACAGCTCATACCGCAATCATCTTCAGCACATCTGGCATTCCACTCATTTTCTCCATACTGCTCAGACACCACATTCATAAAACTCTCTCTCTCTTGCTCATACTTACTACATTCCAGCACAAAATGCTCAATTGTTTCCTCTACTCCACTATTACACTGCTGACATAATCTGTTATTATTCTCATTCCATCTCCATGTACGTCTGTTCACACTCAATGACTTACATCTCACAGCAAACAAGAGTTGACTTCCAAAACTACCATCATAGAACAGCTCAAACTTAGGTGCTTTCTTTTTCATATACCAGTTAAGTGTAGGCTTCCGCATCATGCTAAGCTTCCACTTATTCAATCCATACTCTTTTGTTTGTCTCTCAATCTCTTTCTTCCACCTCTTGCAGTCCCACTCAGGCCCTACACCTCTTACATTTATTAAACTCCAGTCATCCACAGGTCTCCCAATTCTAACATGAATAATCTTTTGCATACTGAGTTTCCTTGCATGCCCCCAACATACTTTCTCCCAATAGCTTACACTCAGATTCCATTCAAAGATTCGCCTTACCCACCTGCTATTCTGCATTCTTTCAATTCTCACCTTATAATTCAGCACAGCTTTCATCATTCTTTCTGAAAATAGGCTCCACCCTAGGTCACCTCTAATGGCTTCTATAGCTGTCCATTTCGGAGCACCCAATGCTACACGTCCTACCTTATTTTGTATCACATCCAGCTTTTCAAGATCACTTCCATTCCAAGCAAGAGCACTCATACCATACATGACACTAGGTACAGCAACATACTTCCACATTCCTCTCACACATTCGTACTTGTTTGCTCTGTATCTGGCCACACTACCTAACCGTCCACTCCACTGCATTGCTTTAGCCACTTTCTCACCTTTAGTTCTAGTACATCCATCTTCACTCATCATACAACCTAGATATTTGTATTCTTTTGTTCTACCTATTCTGATTTCTCCAATATTCCACAGTCTGTCTCTATCAGTCTCATCACTATTTATAACCATGACCTTACTTTTATCGGCACCAAAGTTCATCTTGAAATCTGTACTATATCCATTCACAATGTCAAGCATCCTTTGTAGTTTATGACCACATTCACTAACCACAACCACATCATCAGCATACAACAAACAGCTCAGTCTCTCATTACCAACTTTCAGTCCTAAACCACTCCCTCTCAGTCGAACTGCTAATTCTTCTGTGTACAATCCAAACAACAGGGGGGACAGAGTACAGCCCTGTCTCACTCCTCTAACACTCCTCACTTGCCCTGTTTCCAAATTTCCTAACCTGTAGATAGCACTTGTGTTCTCATACAGACTCTGTACAATGTTCACTATTTTTCTGCTAAAACCAACTTTTCTCAAAATTTCAAACAGCCTAACCCGATCCACTCTGTCATACGCCTTTTCAATATCCAGGAATGCTAAATATACCTTCTTGTTATCCTTCTTCATTCGCTCAATTATTTCACTCACTACAAACAGATTATCCTCCACCCGTCTATCTTGCCTAAAACCATTCTGTTCTTCTCCCAGGACTCCTAATTCCTCAACTAAATTTTTCATTCTCTCATTCAAAATACCACAAAAGATCTTACATACGGTGTCACCCAGTGCAATTGGTCTGTAATTTTTAAGTTCTTTCAAACTCTTATGTCCACCCTTATGCAACAGAACTACATTACACTTGTTCCAGTCATCCGGTACTCTTTCACTCTTCCATATCTCATCAAATAAACATTTCAACATACTGACTACACTCTCTCCTCCACATTTATAGAACTCATATGGTATCTTATCAGGGCCACATGCCTTCCCATTTTTCACTTTCTTCAAAAAACTTACAATCTCTTCACAAGTGATTTCGTCTTCCATTTGCAGTTCATGTTCATCTATCAGAAAATTTATTGGTTCATCATCTGTAACCTGCTCATTCATTCCACCAATGTCCTCCCAGTATTCTTCAACTGCTTTCACCATTTGCATCCTATCTTGCACACTGCAACCATTGACTACTAATTCATCAACTTGAACTTCACTACCTCTATCATTACCTTGTATAAACCTATACCAATCTTTTATTCCATCTGGACCTTTCTTTCTTAGATTTTCAACTTGGTGTCTCTCTTCTTTAACCCTAGCCTCATTGATCATTCTCTTTACTTTCTTCTGCTGGTCCTTGTACTCATTCCATACACTCTGCCATTCATCCTCAGTAATTCTGCGTCTTTTATACATTTTCCTCATACTGCGTTGTTTTTTATTTAAAGTCTTTCTTCTCATTCGTTCTTCCTTTATCTCACTTGTAAACCACCTAGCATTCCCTGTACTTTTCCTGCATTTCATTCTACCAATCTTTTGCTCTGCCACATCATACAAGGTTCTTGCAATCTCCTTATTTAGGTCATTTACATTTCCACATCTGTTCTGTTCCAGTTACATCTACTCAATTCATTTCTAAATTCTTCCCAGTTTGCCATTTTAATACGCCAATTTTCTCTTACTCTGCTGGCCTTCTGCATCGGCTCCTTTCCACCCCAATTATATTCTAGTACAAGCATTTTATGGTCACTATCAATATCAAAATCATCTTCATCTACAAACATTTCTTTGACACACTCTCTTGCTCTACTATTCACTATCATATAGTCAATTGCAGTTTTACATTCCCTGCTTTGCCATGTATGCAAGCCATTTCCTATTGTTACATTTAGGTTCTCAAGTTCATTCTCATCACAGAAATCAATCAATTTTTGTCCATTTGCATTCACAGGCTCACCAAGTATACCAACATGGCCATTCATATCACCCATCAAAATCAGAGGGCATCTGCAATGCTCTTGCACAATTCTTGTTAATATTTCATACTTTTTTACATTCTCTTGATGAGCTAAAATACCATCAGTTGTCATATAGCATACAACCACAATAACACATTCTCTGGCATGCATTCTTTCACACTTTATTACTAACAGATCTTCACTCTCAGGTTCATTTCCAACAGGAATTTCTTCTAATTTCCAATTTAGAGCATTTTTTACAATGAGACCAACTCCACCGCCTCTTTTTTGCCAACTTACACGCCCTTTTCCAATCATGTAGTACTTACTCTCCTTACATTTTAAACTGACTCTATCACGCATTTGGGTCTCTACTACACCAACACAATCCAAATCTCCATTCTCAAATTCTGCTACAAGGTCATTTAACTTTCCTGCATTCCATCCACGCACATTTATACATCCAAACCTTACAACACTATTGGACAATTCACGACATTTTTCATTTTTGCTCTGACAGCTTTCCATTCATCCAGTTCCACCTTCCATTACAGAACTCCATTAAGAGATGCTTTTGTTTATGTTTTCGAAAAACGCAGATCTCAATCTATCCGCAAATGAAAAGAACTTGAACTTGAACTTGAGGGCCGACAGCGTCGGGGCCTTTGTAACGGCCTACAATTCCCTCCACAATTTTCACACAGAGAGTTCAGCGCCTGGTACCAGACCTGTCCACTAAACTACTCAGGATCTACCAATCCTTGTCACAAGCTGCCATTGGACGGCATCACTGGGATAACCAGTGTGTCAAAACACCATCCCCAGGCATATTGGGTCATTACTGACCACTCTACCTGACTGGCTCATTCCAGTCACTGTCTCTTACTCCAGGCAAGCACAAGAAACATTTTCATAGCTTCAATGATACTCAAATTACACTCCTGATCCAATCCAGCAAGACAGCTCATACCGCAATCATCTTCAGCACATCTGGCATACCACTCATTCTCTCCATACTGCCCAAGCAATCCAATGAATTTCTTGACCAAAATACACTGGAGTCTTGCAAACGCTGTCGCCTATGTTAATTGAGACATCTTCATCAATGGGTCCATTTTACAATTGCGTTCACAGTTGTAACACTTTTTCCGTTCTTGACTCAATATGAGGAAAAGTGTGCATTCACAGGGAAGATGGGTTTATGCTGTAACTTTTTATACTCGCTTCTCCGGGTAGAAACTACCGGCTCTGGTGAATGTTTTGTGTCATCCTTGGATACTGTATCTGAAACCTCTTCTCCCAACGACGTCAATCTCTGGGCTAGCTTTGCCAAAAATTAAACTGGTGACCCTTTGCGTGAAACATAGATGCTCGTTATTATTAGGCCAAGGTAAATAAAAAATTATAAATTTGCCTAATGTAAAAGTTATTAACAACAATTAAATACTGTGGTGTTCTACCTCAGGCTACTCTACGCTCCGAGCAGACTATGAATATCTGAAGACTATGTATTTCAATGCCCGAAGGGAGTGCCTGAGGCACTCCGACAATGCCCGACAGGTAGGAAAACACAATTGAAATAAATGTCGCGCTATTGTAAATATTGCCGACCATAATGGCACCCGAGGAAAATATTACTGACAGCCGACAGGTAGTAATGCACTAAGATACGTCTTGGAGGACCATTGGGCCATGTCGAGTGGCAGCACAGATGGCGGTAAGTGCCTATTGAGTGCAAAGCAGCGGTAGAGGCAGGTGAGACTATCGCCTCGAAGCCTGCCGCTACGTGGGGTGGCGCCTCGAAGTCTGTCGTTGCGCGGGGTGGCGCTTCGAAGCTTGTGTGGTGGTGCACAAGCAAACGTTTTGTTAAGATCACCACAGAACAGTTACCGTTAAACATATGCTACATGCACTGTGTCTAACTTGCTCCTAAGCAATGTAAAGAGAATGAGTGAAAGAAGTGCACGTTATCTGTGAATTTGAGTTCCTATCTTTCCTGTCTCCCTGTCCTCTCCATTTGCTATAATCTCTCGAGAGGCTCGTTTCCATGGAAATGCCAAGAGTACCAAACTGGGATCGAACCAGAATCTTCCTTGTCCTAAATGAGAAGCTTACCTTCTCGAGACGCGAGTAAACAAATATTGTCCAGCACGAATCTCTCACTGTATATCTTGATAGACCTGCAGCATTTCGGTGTGAATTTCCCATTTACCAGAAATTTTAATTTTCCTGAAATTTCTGTTAGAAAATTAGAAACTATTTCATTTTACGCTTGCTAAGCCATTCGTGCATTCATCTTAACTATTTCTGTCGACAATAATGAGCACCTGTAGCGAACCTTCGGCACGCAACTCAGTATAAATTTCGGAAATTCTCAAAATGATCATTTAAAAATTCAGTAAAATAAATCCAACCATTAGAATAAAATTTCATTACGGAATTAATTAACTTCTATCCTCAATTCTATTTAAATTGTGTACTGAAAAATTCAACCTCTAAGAAATCACTTTAGCGTTGTAACGAAACCCTCCATGACGCTGTGTCGGCAACATTTTCACTCGCACTAGCGCCACTCGTACCAAGTCATTGAAAGTGTGTGCATCGTGTTGTTTTCTCTGGTGAGAATTAAAGTAGTGTGTGTGACTTTGCTGTTCTACGGGTAACTATATTTATGTATTATATGTAAATCGTCAATAATTTCATTGTGTATGTAGTAAGAAAATTGCCTAAATTTTCCAGAGTGCTAAACGCTTAGGATTCCCTTGCCCAGAACTTGGGTTCTCCACAGGCCATTTTTCCTTGTGGATTGTTGTATATCCTACCTTAAAGTTTTTAGCAAACAATTCACTATATAATGTAAAGCCATTTTTAGGGATTTTTCCCCTTTTTTTTGTCAAAAATATTTTTAGCCCAATATGTCAATTTGTGGTTATTTTTTATTCAAGTTAGGCTAGCACCAATTATTTTAGTCACAGATGTATCCTTCTCAATGCATCTAGTCCTGCATCAATTATCAATTATTGCCACAACTGTATTTCTAAAGTAAATTAGGTAGATAATCAATTAGAAAAACACAAATAATTCTTAGTTCTGAAGAATGGATAGTTAGTAAAATTTAATTAAATAGTCATTGTAAATTGATTATTTCAGTTAGGAAAAACTGGAAACATGAGTTTTCTAGTTCAATTGCATTTAGCAAATGCTGTAGATTTTTACCATAATTGTTTAATTAAGTCGTGATTCAAGCAAGTATGGAATTCTTTTCACGTTCAACACTCAACGTTTAAAGTCCAAAAATCTTAAGAAATATAATAGGATATTGCAGCAAATCGCGTTTGTATTTTCTGCAGTACTCATTTCAAGTCAATTCATAAATAATTGTTCCTTATAAATACCTAACTACATCTGACATGTTTTTTTAGGAATAGAAGCAGCGTTCTTATGTTCAATATTTTTCCATGAATTAATTGAGACCTAGGCTCAAGTGTTACTGCTTATGCCACCTTAGTTTGTCCAGGCAAAGTTGCTGATGTGTTCAAGCCTCTAATCAATTGATTTGGAATAGCTATTGATCGCCATGGTCTCATTAGGATTTTTGCCATCTCTTGTGTGTTTCAGTTGGAATGAATTGTGTTCTCTAGTTTTGTATGTTTATTAAGTCAGATCTATTTAATTTGTGGAATTCCCTTGAATTTTAGTCAATGTTTAAATGTCATATCTTGGGAAATGAAGCCATGATAGGTTATTTACACAGTGAAGATTGTATCCTCGGTAGTTACTTACCTCAAGTCGAGTCACATAAATAATCATTCTTTCCTGATCATTAACTGTAGCAAGAATTCCTATCATAATCACTTTAGTGACGACTCTTACCATTGATTTTTGGTTAGGTCAATTTGTGTATATAAAAATGTTAATAATTAAGTCGTTACCTGATTTAGCTAAATTAGGGTAATTATGCTTACCTCGGAAAGTCTCCGAATATTCTAAATTCCCAACTCCTGGAAATTCTAATCCAGAAATCATCCAACTATCTGATTTGAGGGTTAAATTTAGTTTAACCAGTAATTGGTCGCCCTCAACTGTAGCTACTTGTTCCTTTGACCTCTTGGTAATGCCGGCTACCTCCAGTGGTTGTTGTCATTATAACTCATAGGACGCCTAATACTATCCTGTTATGTATCCGCATGATCAATGTTCTCTAAATCCTTCTTGTGCTCTGATCCTCCTCCTCAACTACCAATTTTGTGCACTTTGTGCATAGATTCCGCGTTCCCTCTACCTTTTTCCAAATTGGTATCCTCCTCTCTCCTCTCGTAGGACACCCTGCACGTTCAGACCAGGGATCTCTCATATAATAATAAATAATAACAATAATTAGACTGTACGTGCCCTCTCTGGCATAATCTCTAGCTTAAGTCAAGTAATCCTTATGACAATTCTAGCCTTAGTTAGGATCAGTTTAATCAGCCCTCTTCTGCGGCTTAGCGTAAACGTTCAAATTAAACACTGCCAATTTTTAAGATACTCATTGTAAATAGCAGTCAAAGCGTAGGTTAGTGGGCGGCAGAAGCCTTTAATATTAATGAAGACAAACTAACTTACATTGCCTACCCAGTAATATGCCTATCTCATGTATCAATCTTGCACTCCAACCCGGAGATGATCGTACACGACGCGTCATGATTAATAGTACCCGGAGAATACTAGTTGGGAAGTAAGGGCATGTAGGGAGATTCATGATTGTCCATACGAGTACTTATTGTTGCGACTGCCTCGCCCTTGTTCAGGCGCCAGAATTGGGCCGAGGCACCCGCATATAATCCTCTATTTGAGGCAATCCTGTAATTCAGCAGTAAAGCTCGCAGCCTGGCTTGCGTAGCGACTGTCTCTCCTTGTGTTATCGTGCTTGAACAAGTAACCCAAACTAATCTCCCGTACAGAAGATCCTGGGAGGCCGATACACAAACAATCACCTCCAACATTCAATCAACATCCCGCAAAACTCTGTTCGCCACACGGCAATCAATTCAACTAAGCCACACGGCTACCATTCAACCACCCAAGCCTCAAGGCACTAGCAGAAAATAACTACCTCCTTCATATACTCATATAATCAAACTGTTACCGCACCTGCGGAATATTACACTAACAAATCCACTCTCGCCGGGATCCACCCCGGATTCCCTCGAGCCGCGGCACCTGCTGAAGTGCGGCTACTCACTGGACCCGGATCTCCTTCCTCAAGAAGTGGACCCCCATACTGCTGCCGTAGTCACAGCACTCAGAGTCGTCAAAAATAAAACCGAGGCGAGATTATCCAGTTCCTTCATTATCCTGCAGAGGTCAATAGTGCAAGTGAGAAAATAGATGCCAGGAAGGCAACTCGAATTACCTAAACAGAAACCCCTTCTGAGTCAGATTCATTCATTCATTTGTTATCAATTAAGTGTGCTCTACCCCGAGCACTGGTGGCCCTTAAAGTAATAATATCATCCTCCTAGTTACTTGAGAATTTCCTCACTATTCCACCTTTAAAGATTCAAACTCAATTAGTTCCCCAATTTGGGAGAAGTTCAAAGATCATATTGGTGACTATTAATAGCATTAATACCAGAGTGTTTTTCACTTGCACAGTTGTCCTTTGTGGGTTGATGAGCGCATGCCAGTGCTGTTGACTTCTGTTGATGGTTGTCTTGAAGGAGGTAGTACTCTGCTCCTCATTATTCAGTAGTCAAACATAGCATTTCCTCCCTAAACTCTTCCCTAATAATAAGTTATTGCTACTGCAGCCTATACTAACAAATTCTTCATGTTTTTCAATTGCTACTGAAGCCACCTTTTTACAAAACTCTTCATGCATTTCCATTGCTACTGAAGCAACACAACAGGAGACCTTTTAGGATAACTTCCATTGCTACTGAAGCTCCTAACTAATTACCTTCGCAATTTCTATTGCTACTGCAGCACCATTGCTACTGAAGCACCATTTGCACCATTTGGAAACACCTGTGTCAAAATTAACCAAAATGACGACCCCAGAGGGCACGAACGATCACGCAAACTCCGCACTAAAATTGGCACCCTTCGATATGAACGGCATCGATGCCTGGTTCCTTCAATCAGAACAGTTTTTCGAAAGCCTGAACATAACGGACGAAAAGCGGATGTACTTTGCCCTAGTTAGGAGTTTACCCACGCAGGTGATAGATGACGTTTCTAGCTTCTTGAACCCTAACCTTGATAACCCGTATACCCTCTTAAAGAACGAAATGTTGAAAATTTACAGTAAGGATCGTTTTTCTCGGATTCTAGCCCTTTCGCAAAATCAATCAAATCAAAATCAATCCCCTATAGCGTTGCTCAAAGATATGAGACGCTTAGCGAAGGGCTATATGGATGACGAGACACTCAAAGCATTGTATATCCAGCGTTTGCCTGCTCACGTACGACCTTTCCTTATATCCCCTACCGCCCCCGTGGCACTAAATGAGATAGCCCAATTCGCCGAAAAACTCCTCGATCCGGAAATATCGGGTCTGAATAGCCCAGTCACGCCCCCTGCAGTAAATCAAACTAGTAGTAGTAGTAATAGTAGCGGCAGCGCCACTGACGCGCTGCTACGAGAACTAGCTCAGCAAGTTGGAGCGTTAGTCGCTACCCAGCAAGCCGAGCGTGCCAACACTCGTGGAGATGTGCACGCGGTAACTCAACACCAAATACCACCGCATCAGCCCGCAAATTCTCACCCCCAAAACCCTCCTCCGTTTGACCGCCAGGCCCGTACAAATAGGTCATTCAATCAGTTTCAGAGGAACGACCCTAGACCTAACAATAGGCAGAATCAAAATCCTCAAGCTAAGGATCTGTGCTGGTATCATCAGCAATTTTTACATATGGCCCGGAAATGTGAGGGTCCCACCTGCCCCATGTTTGCACTTCTTCACCAAAAAAACGGGTACAGCGCGGCGTAAGAGCGAGTCAGGCGCCGTCGCTTACGAAACCGATATTGACTCGATGCCTCACGATTTTTGACCCTTTAACCAGCATTAGATTCCTCATTGACACGGGTAGCGCTGTCAGCCTTATCCCGGCCTCCCAAGTAGAGAAACAGGGTACGGGAACCCCGAGCCTTAAAGCCGCAAACGGCTCACCCATCCTATGCTACGGCACAAAATCACTTACCTGCTCCCTCAATCTCAAACGTTCAATGGAGTTCGTGTTCATAGTGGCGGATGTGGACACGGCCATCATTGGTGCAGACTTTCTGCAGAGGTATGCGCTCGTGGTGGACGTGAGAAACGGATGCTTGTTTGATAGCGAATCCAGTGAAAGAAGGCCTCTCCACTCGGTCAATATGGTGAACGTCACAGCAAACGTGACTTGCAACGTCACTATCACTTGCCCCTATGAACGGGTGTTGGCAGAATTCCCTGCCCTTTCCTTACCTAACGTAAACCCTAATCACAACACGCTGACGGAACACTATATTGAGACGAGTGGTCCGCCCGTTCACGCTAAAGTAAGGCGTCTTCCCCCAGACCGATTGCAGGAGGTAAAGTCTGAATTCCAGCGGATGATAGCTGATGGGACAGTTCGTATCTCAAAGAGTCCCTGGTCTAGTCCTTTGATCTTAGTGCCTAAAGCTAATGGCGAGACGCGGATCTGCGGGGATTATAGGATGCTTAACGCAGTCACCACACCCGATAGGTTCCCCATTCCCCTACTGCAGGACTTCACTGCCAATCTCGCAGGGGCAAAAATCTTCTCTAAAATCGATCTCAAACGCGCCTTCCAGCAGATTCCGATGCACGAGAGTTCTATTAAAAAGACCGCTGTGTGCACGCCGTTTGGTCTGTTCGAGTATCTTCGCATGCCATATGGCCTGCGTAATGCTCCTCAGACCTTTCAGCGTCACATGACGGAAGTCCTTTCCGACCTACCCTTTTTGTACTGTTATCTTGACGATGTGCTAGTGGCCTCGGGGACGCCTGAGGAACATGTACATCGTCTGAGAGAGCTTTGCAAACGACTAGCGTCGCACTCACTACTGATCAATCCAGAGAAGTGTGTGTTGGGAAAGAAGGAATTGACTTTCTTGGGTCACCACATTAGCGAGAGGGGAATTAAGCCGCTTCCCGAAAGAGTGGCAGCCTTACGGAACTTTCCAAGACCAACGACCCAAAGACAGTTGCGCAGGTTCTTGGGATCGGTTAATTTTTACCACCGATTCCTGAGGAACTGTGCAGAGACCCTTGCCCCGCTCACCTCCCTGATTAAACCTAAAAAAAGAGGCAAACCCGTTACGGTCGAGTGGACTGGGGAGGCAGAGAGAGCGTTCGAGCTCATCAAAGAGAGACTCGCTACTGCTACAGAACTGGCTTACCCACACCCTGAGGCAGCTTTCAGCCTGCTAGTGGATGCGTCGAGTATAGCGGTCGGTGCTGTCTTGCAACAATCAGTAAATAATGTCACTTCGCCGTTGGCGTTCTTCAGCCGCAAGCTCTCTCCAACCGAACAACGCTACAGCACGTTCGGGAGAGAGCTTCTGGCCATTTACTTAGCGGTAAAGCACTTTCGCTACACCCTTGAAGCCCGTCAATTCATAATCTTTACTGACCACAAGCCTATACTCAACGCAATCCGAATGCCTCCCGAGCGCCATTCCCCTAGGGAAAGCCGGCACTTGAGTTTTATCGCGCAGTTCACGAGTGACATCAGGCACATCAAAGGCGAGGAAAATACGGTTGCTGATTGCTTATCGCATGTGTACAGCGCGGTACTAAACCCGTCAGCACCCGAGTTCCGACCCTCAGTACAAGCGATTTCGCTAGCCGATGTCATTCGTGCGCAGCAGTGCGACTTGGAAATCCATAACTTAATTGAATGCCCCGACTCCTCCTTAAAACTCTCACTCAGAGAAGGCGTTTACTGTGACGCTGATCGGCCGAACCGTTATTACCTGCCTAGCAACTTGCGTTTGCTCGCCATTAAGCATTACCATAACTTGTCACATCCTGGGACGGATAGAACTTTCCGCCTAATCGCAGATCGTTTTGTCTGGCCCGGGATGCGTAGGGCCATAAGCGAGTTCGTTCGTCATTGCCCAGATTGCCAAGCAAGCAAAGTCACTCGGCACAACAAAGCCGCAATTCAACCTTGTGCATTTACCGGGAGAAAATTTGACGCAGTCAACATAGATCTGGTAGGCCCCCTACCTAATTCTCGTGGGTATAGTTACTTACTTACCATGATCGATCGCTTCTCCCGCTGGGTCGAGGCTGTTCCCATCGCTAACATAACTGCGGAAACTGTAGCACGCACTTTTGTCGAAACGTGGATCTCCCGTTTTGGAGTCCCTTTGAGCATAACGCATGATCGTGGGGTTCAATTCACTTCCGCCTTGTGGGTAGAGATCTCCAAAATCTTAGGGTGTGCGAACATCGCCACAACGGCGTACCACCCCCAATCGAACGGACTCATCGAGAGAGTTCACCGTGACATCAAAGTGACATTACGCTGTTTAAAATGTCACCACGATTGGGTCGACAGGCTACCGATAGTATTACTTACTCTGAGGAACCTGTTTCGGCAGGATCAAAAGTGCACGTCCTCTGAACTGCTTTACGGGCAATCATTACGATTGCCTGGCGATGTTATTGATCCCCCGTACCAAACCGATGATTCCCCCAGCCAAATCGCCGATTACGCAGCACGCCTAAAGCGCGTCATGAGCGAAGTAGTTTACAAACCACCTCGCCTCCCTTCACCATCTGAAAGTTTAGACCCTTGCTTACAGAGTTGCACCCACGTTTACGTCCGGGTAGACGGGGTAAAGACCCCTCTGCGACGCCCCTATGATGGCCCCTTCAGGGTCCTCAAAAGGTCCCCTAAATATTCCATGATCGAAAGGGGCACCAAGAGCGACAGCGTCAGCATAGATCGCCTCAAGGCGGCATTTTTGTCCCTTCCGGACGACACCCCCACACACTCTCGTGAACGACAACAACCCAGGCTGCAAATCAGCCCCAGGTCAACACCTGTCGAGCCTCCTGGCTTGCACCTGTCCGCTTGGGCTAAGACCCTTCCTCCCACTATGGAGTGTAACGAGTTCATAGTTCCCCCGTATACCGTTCAAAGAACGCCGTTGGAAACTAGGAACTCGGGTGCCTCCACCTCGGATAGTGCTTCTACTACTTTAACCCCCCATCACGGGCATCCCCCAGATACTCTGTCATTGTCCCAGTTGGGGATCCGAACGTCAACTTTCACAGCCCCCAAGCTTATTCCTCCTACAGCCCCCGAGCATTGTAGCAGGTCTGGCAGACCTCTTCGTCCGCCAGCTCGTTACGCGCAGTCGTAGGGTGGCCAACTCTGTTCTGTCCTTCTCCCCTAATTTTCTTTGGCTGTCACGGCTCTTGGGAACGTCTTCGCAGCCTGTTATCTTTTCGCGTAATTGTCGGGAATCGGCTTCGCCGCTCCCAGACCTTTCGGTCTCCTTTGGGGGGAGGGTAGCTGTAGCGAACCTTCGGCACGCAACTCAGTATAAATTTCGGAAATTCTCAAAATGATCATTTAAAAATTCAGTAAAATAAATCCAACCATTAGAATAAAATTTCATTACGGAATTAATTAACTTCTATCCTCAATTCTATTTAAATTGTGTACTGAAAAATTCAACCTCTAAGAAATCACTTTAGCGTTGTAACGAAACCCTCCATGACGCTGTGTCGGCAACATTTTCACTCGCACTAGCGCCACTCGTACCAAGTCATTGAAAGTGTGTGCATCGTGTTGCTTTCTCTGGTGAAAATTAAAGTAGTGTGTGTGACTTTGCTGTTCTACGGGTAACTATATTTATGTATTATATGTAAATCGTCAATAATTTTATTGTGTATGTAGTAAGAAAATTGCCTAAATTTTCCAGAGTGCTAAACGCTTAGGATTCCCTTGCCCAGAACTTGGGTTCTCCACAGGCCATTTTTCCTTGTGGATTGTTGTATATCCTACCTTAAAGTTTTTAGCAAACAATTCACTATATAATGTAAAGCCATTTTTAGGGAGTTTTCCCCTTTTTTTTGTCAAAAATATTTTTAGCCCAATATGTCAATTTGTGGTTATTTTTTATTCAAGTTAGGCTAGCACCAATTATTTTAGTCACAGATGTATCCTTCTCAATGCATCTAGTCCTGCATCAATTACCAATTATTGCCACAACTGTATTTCTAAAGTAAATTAGGTAGATAATCAATTAGAAAAACACAAATAATTCTTAGTTCTGAAGAATGGATAGTTAGTAAAATTTAATTAAATAGTCATTGTAAATTGATTATTTCAGTTAGGAAAAACTGGAAACATGAGTTTTCTAGTTCAATTGCATTTAGCAAATGCTGTAGATTTTTACCATAATTGTTTAATTAAGTCGTGATTCAAGCAAGTATGGAATTCTTTTCACGTTCAACACTCAACGTTTAAAGTCCAAAAATCTTAAGAAATATAATAGGATATTGCAGCAAATCGCGTTTGTATTTTCTGCAGTACTCATTTCAAGTCAATTCATAAATAATTGTTCCTTATAAATACCTAACTACATCTGACATGTTTTTTTAGGAATAGAAGCAGCGTTCTTATGTTCAATATTTTTCCATGAATTAATTGAGACCTAGGCTCAAGTGTTACTGCTTATGCCACCTTAGTTTGTCCAGGCAAAGTTGCTGATGTGTTCAAGCCTCTAATCAATTGATTTGGAATAGCTATTGATCGCCATGGTCTCATTAGGATTTTTGCCATCTCTTGTGTGTTTCAGTTGGAATGAATTGTGTTCTCTAGTTTTGTATGTTTATTAAGTCAGATCTATTTAATTTGTGGAATTCCCTTGAATTTTAGTCAATGTTTAAATGTCATATCTTGGGAAATGAAGCCATGATAGGTTATTTACACAGTGAAGATTGTATCCTCGGTAGTTACTTACCTCAAGTCGAGTCACATAAATAATCATTCTTTCCTGATCATTAACTGTAGCAAGAATTCCTATCATAATCACTTTAGTGACGACTCTTACCATTGATTTTTGGTTAGGTCAATTTGTGTATATAAAAATGTTAATAATTAAGTCGTTACCTGATTTAGCTAAATTAGGGTAATTATGCTTACCTCGGAAAGTCTCCGAATATTCTAAATTCCCAACTCCTGGAAATTCTAATCCAGAAATCATCCAACTATCTGATTTGAGGGTTAAATTTAGTTTAACCAGTAATTGGTCGCCCTCAACTGTAGCTACTTGTTCCTTTGACCTCTTGGTAATGCCGGCTACCTCCAGTGGTTGTTGTCATTATAACTCATAGGACGCCTAATACTATCCTGTTATGTATCCGCATGATCAATGTTCTCTAAATCCTTCTTGTGCTCTGATCCTCCTCCTCAACTACCAATTTTGTGCACTTTGTGCATAGATTCCGCGTTCCCTCTACCTTTTTCCAAATTGGTATCCTCCTCTCTCCTCTCGTAGGACACCCTGCACGTTCAGACCAGGGATCTCTCATATAATAATAAATAATAACAATAATTAGACTGTACGTGCCCTCTCTGGCATAATCTCTAGCTTAAGTCAAGTAATCCTTATGACAATTCTAGCCTTAGTTAGGATCAGTTTAATCAGCCCTCTTCTGCGGCTTAGCGTAAACGTTCAAATTAAACACTGCCAATTTTTAAGATACTCATTGTAAATAGCAGTCAAAGCGTAGGTTAGTGGGCGGCAGAAGCCTTTAATATTAATGAAGACAAACTAACTTACATTGCCTACCCAGTAATATGCCTATCTCATGTATCAATCTTGCACTCCAACCCGGAGATGATCGTACACGACGCGTCATGATTAATAGTACCCGGAGAATACTAGTTGGGAAGTAAGGGCATGTAGGGAGATTCATGATTGTCCATACGAGTACTTATTGTTGCGACTGCCTCGCCCTTGTTCAGGCGCCAGAATTGGGCCGAGGCACCCGCATATAATCCTCTATTTGAGGCAATCCTGTAATTCAGCAGTAAAGCTCGCAGCCTGGCTTGCGTAGCGACTGTCTCTCCTTGTGTTATCATGCTTGAACAAGTAACCCAAACTAATCTCCCGTACAGAAGATCCTGGGAGGCCGATACACAAACAATCACCTCCAACATTCAATCAACATCCCGCAAAACTCTGTTCGCCACACGGCAATCAATTCAACTAAGCCACACGGCTACCATTCAACCACCCAAGCCTCAAGGCACTAGCAGAAAATAACTACCTCCTTCATATACTCATATAATCAAACTGTTACCGCACCTGCGGAATATTACACTAACAAATCCACTCTCGCCGGGATCCACCCCGGATTCCCTCGAGCCGCGGCACCTGCTGAAGTGCGGCTACTCACTGGACCCGGATCTCCTTCCTCAAGAAGTGGACCCCCATACTGCTGCCGTAGTCACAGCACTCAGAGTCGTCAAAAATAAAACCGAGGCGAGATTATCCAGTTCCTTCATTATCCTGCAGAGGTCAATAGTGCAAGTGAGAAAATAGATGCCAGGAAGGCAACTCGAATTACCTAAACAGAAACCCCTTCTGAGTCAGATTCATTCATTCATTTGTTATCAATTAAGTGTGCTCTACCCCGAGCACTGGTGGCCCTTAAAGTAATAATATCATCCTCCTAGTTACTTGAGAATTTCCTCGCTATTCCACCTTTAAAGATTCAAACTCAATTAGTTCCCCAATTTGGGAGAAGTTCAAAGTTCATACACCCCAGCCGTGCTTTCAATACAGCAGAATGAACGTTTTTTCCATAATTAGGAGTATTTCCTCATCTTTATTTTGTTATTTTTTCTTCTCTGTGTTAATATTTAACATCCGTATGGAAAACATACTCTGAAATACATTTTGTGTGTACACCAATATACAGGTTTATAAATGTGAGGATTGTGCAAAGTTTATAATGAATTAAATTTTGGCTAACGTTGTCTCGCTATTTCAAAATCATTCTCGAAGATGTTTTCAATCGATTTCGGCTGAGCTGGGGGGAGGGGTTAATTTAAGCATTTTCATTTAGTCTTTTAATATTTTTCCATGCGTTCAGTGCACACCAGCACTAAACTTTAAAATCGAAAAAAACTGTTAATTTGTGTTATCAAAATTATCACTTTGGACCATTGCTTAATCTACCTATATGTGCCAAATTTTGTAAATATTCTCCACTCAAATATGATATCCGGCCACAAAGTTACTCCATTTTATCCCATGTACACATGTCTGTATAATGCTGAAGAGTTGTGTTGTTTCTTGACTGTAACCTGAGTTTTCTTAAAAATTTCTATGAAGAAACTAAAAACCAGTTCATTTTACGTTTTCCGAAGTCATCTTTTCCTTTTAGGTTTTTTTTTTCGAATAATTTCTTAGGATTACAATGAGCTCAACTGTCATTATCGGTGTAATAGATGGTAGGTTGTTTCTATCCTCTTATTTTATATTTGTATTTTTTTTTTATATTTCATTCTCAATAAGTACATATATTAATATGTGTGTGTACGTATATAGGTATATATATATCTACATAAATAGATATACATGTCTCTATTTCATTTCTTTACACAAAAACCAACCGGTTAATAAATTTTATTGCACTAGCGAAATGATTCAAAAATAGATCTCCCACTTACTCCAGAGGACGTCTCTGTGAATCGGATTAATGACAAATACAATTAATGAAATTAATCGTAATTTGAGCGTATGAATCGTGGTAAAATTATCTTTCTGTCCGTATGTTGTACAAGCAAATTTCGATGTTGAGTATATGTTTGTTTGCGCATTTCTGCCAAAATTTTGTAGATATTTGTCAATCATGAGTGGTAACTGGCCTACACTGTATCTCCATTTTATCCCATGTACCCATGTCCGCATGATGTTGCAGAGAATATCGAGAAGATATGATATATGATATGATATATTGAAGATATATGTTTTTTTTTTTTTTTTCCTCAGCGGTAACTTGAGTTTTCTTAAAATTTCCTTTAGGAAATTAAAAAACCATTCCATTTATACGTTTTTCGAGGTCCTTTTCTATTCCTTATCTTTCCTCAGGTTATTTCTTACGATTCATCAGAGCTTGGGCTGTCATTTTAAATATTGAAAGAGTAAGATTATTTTTCATGTCTATTAGCATTTTTCTTATATTCGTTTTCAATACGTATATATATGAATATGTGTGTTGGTGTGTGCGTGAGTATGTACGTGTGCGCACGCAAACATAAATGTTTATGTATCAGTGTAAACATGCACACGTTTTCGCACACATATATGCGCACATGTACATATATCGGTTTCTATTTCTACTTTTTGCATAAAAAAGCAAAACCTCAAGACACATTACATTTTACCTAAAGCTCTGCGATCAGTTAACACTGCACCAAATTTCAGAAATAAACAAATTGATTGCGCTTGCTTTATGATTTATAAATCGATCTATCACGACCCCGAAGGGCATTTCTGTGAACAGAAGAAATTAAAAAGTATAAACAGACAAAGGAAATAAAGCACTCGTGCAAAAATTATCTCTATATTTGTATGCCGAACAAGCCATGCATTTCAATTTTGAGTGTAAGTATGTTTACGCATTCCTAGATGTGCGTGCTGTGTTGCGCGATGTTCTTTACAAATTATTTCGAGACTATCTTTTCTCAATACTTGATTGTCATTTACGGCGTTGTTTCAATCTAGTACGGTGTAGCGTTTTTTTTGTATTTTTCCTACTTCGATGATCTTATAAATAATTCGAAAATACTAAAGAATTCTTCGAAACTGCCAAGTTCTTAGTTGAAATTATCGAAGTAGGAAAAAGGCAAGAAGCGCTGTACCGGAATCTCTTGGAATATAAAATATCCAAGAGATAATATTTCTCATTTCTCATTCAACTACCCTTGACAGAGTTAAACTATTAGCACGACCCGTATGGTTTGTCTATTAGTACGCCTCGTATATTTTTTCTATTAATATGCCTCGTATGGTCTATCTATCTGTACACCTATGATGGTATTGTCTAATATTACATCTCGTATAGTTTGTCTATTATTATGCCTCGTACGGCTTATCTATTTGTACACCTCGTATGGTTTGTCAATTAGTATTCCTCGTATGGAACTTTGTTAGACTATTAGCACACCACGTGTGGTTTGTCTATTATAGTACGCCTCGTATATTATGTCTATTAATATGCCTCGTATGGTCTATCTATTTGTACACCTCTGATAGTTTATCTTTTAGCACACCTCATATAGTTTGTCGATTATTATGCCTCGTATGGCTTATCTATTTTTACACCTCGGATGGTTTGTCAATTAATACTCCTCGTATGGATCTTTTGTTTTAGGACGTCTTATATTAAGGAACTTTTAAAAGCCAATATGTTGGCATATGTATCTCATGTGACAACTTGGAAATAAACGGTTTTGTTTTGTTTTTTTTTTTGTTTGTTTTGATTAAACGAACCATTGCTTGGGGTAAAATTAGCGTGAGAAAAGTCTATTCTATCATTTAATGTCTTTTTGTACAAACTTTTTAATGATTCAAATCTTAATGGGGCCTAAAAGATCTTCTTTGCGTCATTGATTTTTAGTTTTTAAATTTTTAGCAAACTAGAAGCCTATATTCTTATTGCTCTACTCTTCGTTGCTTCAGCCCCTATCATGGATATAAGAAGACTTATTTTAGCAATTCCAATAATTAGAAATGCAGACTTTTTTGTCAACATTTTTGAAACGGCAAAATTATGATTTTAGGTACCACTTTTCTAGGAACTATATCGTTTTTTTCTTTCTTTTCACAAAAACCTTTTTTCACTAGAAGACAGCATACTGATATGAATATTTAGACGTCGCTTATTTCCTCGATATTGCCTCATACGCTCTCAAATTTGGGCAACACTATTCCTGAATAATTGCGACGCATCTAGGTATCACGGAACTATTTTTCAGTTTTCAGCCACAATGAAATTAATAAACATTACTTATTAATTGATTGGGATGCTAATGTATCATACTGCGAAACATTTAATTTAATTAACATGCATTGAAAGTATATTATGCTTTAATAAAATAACAGATCAGTGCTGTTAGCTCATTTTTACAAGCTACATCTCCTAGTCCGCATAGTGAGGAAAATGTCAATGTACTTAGTGAGGAAAATGAAAGTGTCTCCTAGTCTGCATAGTGGGGAAAATGCCAGTGTACATAACGAGGAAAATGAAAGTGTCTCTTAGTCCACATAGCGGGGAAAATGTCAGTGTACATAGCGAGGAAAATAAAAGTGTCTCCTAGTCCGCATAGCGGGGAAAATGTCAGTGTACAAAGCGAGGAAAATGAAAGTGTCTCCTAGTCCGCATAGCGGCGAAAATGTTAGTTTACCGAATATGAGACTGATTGAAGTGAAAGTAAATATTGCCCAGAAATAACGGTACTCGCTGTTCATGAAGGTCAGGCCCACGAGTTTTGGAACATTGAAACATTTTGAGCACTAACATTTTGATTTTTGCATGTTCTGAGCATGTTCTGTTCTTTCTTTATTTCCTCAATATGAAGTTGGCGTACCATCTCTCTGTGCGTATGCTGAAGAAGCCATGAATTTCTTTTTGCGTGTAAGTTTTTGTTTACGCGTTTCTTTTCTAGATGTGCGTGTTGTGTTGCGTGATGTTCTTTATAAATTACTTTATGACTAACTTTTCTCAATACTTGATGGTCATTTACGACGGTGTTTCAAGCGGTTTCGGTTTAGCGTTTTTTTGTTATTTCTTTCTTCGATTTCAACAAATAATTTACGAATTCCGAAGAATTCTCTAGTAATATTTTGAATTATTTATAAGTTGTCTGCCATCTCTTGGTATATAAAATCTCCAGGAAATGATATTTTTGATTTCTTGTCTTCAGTGTCTTCAGTGACTCCGTGGCGTGAGGACGGGTGTGGCGCTCGCTCCGAAACAAAGTGCCTATTGTTAGAAAGAATGTACCTCTAACCTAAATGGGTACCCACTCGCGTCCTGAGTATTCAAATGTGATATAAATACCCCATATATAAAAATAATCAAACTAAGAGTATAATATTCCCTCAAAAGTGTGAGAGTATTCAACCCTCGTTTACACAACGACCGAATTCCCTCCATCTTCAAGATGACTAACAAACGACGCATTACCAACAACAGCAGCAACAACAGCATCGAGTTTGAACCGAAGTTTGGTCAATACCCTGATGTGTCTAGCCTTACGAAAGACGGTAAAGAAGTGGTTTCTGTCCTTATAAAATACTTCGATTCAGTGATGACAAAATTTAATAGTGATATTGTTCAAGTGCAAAATGAAATAAGCCACCTTAAAACGCTATTTGAAACAAAAGAAGCGGAACACAAAAAAATTCTCGAAGAACAGAATGAGAAAATAGATAGCTTAACCTCCCGCCTCGACCAGTTGGAAAAAAATTATCAGCGCCGAGACATTGAAGACAAAAAATGTACTCTCGTCATTTCTGGAAGGGAAATACCGCCATCTCACGCAGGCGAAATCTGTAAGGATACAGTCTGCCAGCTCCTGAAGGACAAGATCAACATTGACCTCTCCGGCACTGACATTACGTCAGCAACAAGAATGGGGAAAAAAACAATAACTGGGAATGTAGATCAGAGAAACATTGCATTTGAACTAAAACATTATAACAAAAAACGTGAAATTCTCAACGCCTGCCGAGAAAAGAAACCACAGTTCTTCTTCATAAATGAATACCTCATACCTTCACGAGCTAACGTCATGTACATTCTAAGGATGGCCAAAAGGAAATTCCCGGATAAAGTTGGAATCCCAAGAACACAGGATGGAAACATTTTTATATTCAACCCAGGAAACCCAGATTCAAGACGCCGCGAGATCAACACGCCAGATGACCTCGAGCAATACCTGATGCAACAACTAAACATGTCATCACAGCAGATCATGGGTGACTAGACTAGGTGATCCCCTAAATTAGTCAATTTCATTTTCATCCCCTAAATATGTCAATTTCGTATTAATTTAACCTCAATTAGGCATCATGTCAGTAAACCTCAACTTGATGCTAGTTCAACCTGAATCTATACAAATGTATAACAGATGTGCTTGTAAACATTTATGACAGCTGTATGTGAACTTTTGAAACAACGCAATCAGCAATTTTTTACCTCCCAATGTTACTGTGAATTTTTTCTCTTCTTAACCACTTAAGTATTATTACGCGTAAACCATATTAGCTGATTATATCATTGTCGTTGTAATCTTCTTATAATCTGATAATCGCTTCTGCCCTCCACTGCCATCGTACAACCATATTAGCTGATTATATCATTGTCGTTGTAATCTTCTTATAATCTGATAATCGCTTCTGCCCTCCACTGCCATCGTACAACCATATTAGCTGATTATATCATTGTCGTTGTAATCTTCTTATAATCTGATAATCGCTTCTGCCCTCCACTGCCATCGTACAACCATATTAGCTGATTATATCATTGTCGTTGTAATCTTCTTATAATCTGATAATCGCTTCTGCCCTCCACTGCCATCGTACAACCATATTAGCTGATTATATCATTGTCGTTGTAATCTTCTTATAATCTGATTATATCATTGTCGTTGTAATCTTCTTATAATCTGATTATATCATTGTCATTATAATCTATCAGCAATCTTTCACTTACCAATATTACTGTGAATTCTTCCTTATTTACCACTACAGTTATTATTACGCGTAAACCATATTAGCTGATTGTATCATTGTCATCATAATCTTTAAAACTTATTCCCTCTTGTATGTGAACTTATGAAAACGCCCTCAGCAATCTGTTTGCACCAATGTAGTGATATCGAACTCCAATATTATAACAAATAAATAATAGATGTGTGTGTAAACATCTGTGACATCTGTGTGTCACATTTTGTAACATCGCAATTAGTAATTTTTCACCAACCAATGTTACTGTGAATTCTTCTTTATTTACCACTACAGTTATTATTACGCGTAAACCATATTAGCTGATTGTATCATTGTCGTCATAATCTTTAGAAACTTATTACCTGTTGTATGTGAACTTGCGAAAACGCCCTTAGCAATCTGTTTGCACCAATGTTGTGATATTGAACTCCATTATCACTCGCTCATGGACTGAGTTTGTGTGTACTCACGAAATCGCGCTAGATTTTTCTTTTTTACTCTATTCTCTCTTACTTAATAAGCTACTTTTTAGACTGGAATATCCCTTTAAGCTTGACTCTGTATTTCGTTTTAAGCTCTATAGTACCTAATTCTTACTTTTACTTATTTTAAATGACTGATCACCCTGTAATATTTGAGGAAATCGATCCAGATTTCAATCATTTGAACAGAATATATCCAAACCTAAACGACTCTCAAGAGTGTAGGTATACTAATATATCAGAATTCAACGAAACTATACGAATAACTGACCGAGATTTCTCACTCCTGTGTTGGAACTGTAGGTCACTCTATCCAAAATTGGAAGAGATACAATGTACTATTACTGAACTTAAATATAACCTAGACGTGATTAGCTTCACCGAAAGCTGGCTAGATGACTCGACTAAAGACATGATTCGATTTGAAAATTATCATAGTTACCATTCGCTAAGAAAAAACCAGCGGGGCGGAGGCATCAGCACATATATATCTAACCACATAGACTCGAGAACCATAGCAAGTGCAACCATGAATCAGGATCATATAGAATCACTCTTCGTAGAACTTTTTAGAGATGGTAAACGCATTGTGCTTGGAACGGTGTATAGGCCTCCTACAGCCTGTCCTATATCCTTCCTGAATGAATTGAATCGTATTATTTCTCAGTTCAACAGGCCCTTATACAATGACATAATAATATGCGGTGACTTCAATTATGATCTACTGAAACATGAAAGCCATGAACCAATCTCTAATTTCCTAACTACCTTTCAGTCTCAATCCTTCCTTCCGATCATTACAAAGCCTACACGAATAACCTCAGAGTGTGCTACGCTGCTTGACAATATCTTTATGACAGACCCTAGTGATTTTCTTGCTGGAATAATTACTTCTGACTTATCAGATCACTTCCCAGTTTTTCTTATTAAGAAAAATATCTATATTGCTTGCACCAAGGCACGGGCTGAAACTTACTCATATCGTAAAATAAACGAATCAAATCTTGAAGAAATGCGCACCGTTCTAGAAGAATCAATGCCTACATTGCACATCTCTCAACAAAACAATAATACTACGAGCGTTGATGAAGCAGTAGTAAAGTTGACTGAAACTATAATGACCGCATACAATCAGTGTTGCCCAATTGTAACTCGTACAGTTACCCCGAAAAATAAACATAAGCCCTGGATTACTAGAGACATCGTGATAAATATAAAGAAACGTCAAGCGTACCTAGCCCTCCTTTGCGAAGGACGAATATCTAGAGAAACATATAACCGATTTAGAAACTATGTAACAAACCAGATAAGAACATCAAAAAAGAACTACTTTACGCTCAAGTTTACTCAATTCAAAACTGACGTTAAAAAGACTTGGCATCTCCTTAACTCCTGCTGTAAACCGAATAATGCCGATAAAAAGAAAATTGAATATGTTGTTCAAGATAATGTAAAATATCATGAGAAGAAAGAAATTGCTAATCTCTTTAACAACTTCTTCGTAAACGTAGGGAAAACAATAGCTGATGGTATTCCAAGTGAACCTACTGATCACCTGGAATTTATGGATCATATTCGAGAACCCAACTCCTTTTTCTTTACGCCTACAAACTCCTCCGATGTATTTACGTGCATAAACAACATGAAAAATAAATCGAGTGGGTTACAAACGTTTCCGACTAAAGTACTTAAAGTTATTGCTGACATTGTAGCCCCACTGATATCAAATATTATTAACCAGTCTCTCTTACTAGGCACTTTCCCGAACTCCCTCAAAGTTGCTAGAGTAACCCCTATCTTTAAAAGTGGTGAAAAAACCTGTGTAAACAATTATCGACCTATCTCCATTCTACCAATTATTAGCAAAGTATTCGAAAAGATTGTGTATAAAAAATTGTACTCTTATTTTGAACAAAAATCATTTCTTTACGATAAACAATACGGTTTTCGCTCTAAAAAATCAACAACACAGGCTATATTAAATCATTTACAATTCCTCTATTCTAATATAGATGAAGGAAAGCCTGTCTTCTCTGTATTTCTTGACTTCCGAAAAGCATTTGATTGTGTGGACCATAAAATACTATTATCGAAACTACACTGTTATGGCATTCGAGGGATTGCCCATGATTGGTTCAGATCATACCTAACAAATCGGAAGCAATACGTTGTCATTGACGACGCAAAATCAGACCCACAGACAATTAGCCATGGAGTTCCACAAGGATCTGTTCTCGGGCCTCTCTTGTTTCTGATTTTTATCAATGATATTGTAAAATCTACATCATTCTTCAAATTCATACTTTTTGCCGATGACAGTACGCTTTCTGCGGTCCTTCCGAACCAAAATCCTGCTATGATTGTGGAGAGTATAAATACTGAACTTCACAAGGTTTCATCGTGGCTCAAAGCTAATAAAATAAGCCTAAATATCGATAAAACAAATTATATTACTTTCTCATACAAGAAAGATGTATCTCTCCCATGCATTAAAATTGGCGAAGGTGAAATCGAAGAAACCAACTCATGTAAGTTTCTGGGCATCATAATAGATAAACATCTGACCTTCAAAGAGCACATCACTCATATTAGTTCTAAATTATCAAAATCCATCGGAATCCTAAATAAAGCTAAAAATTTTCTGCCTGGAACAGCTTTACAAATGCTCTACCGAACGCTCATTTCTCCATAATTGCAATACGGAATAGAAGCATGGCACGGAACTGATAAAAATAAAACCAACAAAATTTTTACTCTGCAGAAAAGGGCTGTCAGAGCGGTAAAGAACCTAGAATATAATGCTCACACAAATGATTCTTTCAAAAATTTACAAATACTTAAACTTTCGGATCTCTACAAAATCTCCATCTGTAATTTCATTTACAAAACATTAAAAAATGATGGCGACAATAGCCTAAGACAATTATTGACTGCGCAAACTGGTCATCACGACCATTTAACCCGAAATAGAAGTAAATTCATGCTTCCTTATTATTCAAAGGCCAGGTCGCAACACAGTATTCTCTTCGTTGGAACCAAAACTTGGAACTCTATACCTGCAGAGATCCGTGAATGTAATTCGTACAATGTATTCAAAAGACATCTTGAGTCTCACTTCCTATCAGAATACTAGTCGTGTAAGATCACCGTGTCGAAATCTTGCCTCCTACATGTAACTAATAATAATGTCATAATGTGACTTGCCTTGTGTACCATAACCAATCTTCTCTCTGCTCTTGAATCGTTTTATCGAACATACTGTTAAATATAGCCGACTTGACCTATATTGTAAAATACAGCATAAAATATCGAGTTAATTATCTCAATGATCAGTCTAATGCGAAACTAGGTTAAGTGAACTAGGTTAAACTTTTGTACACCCTAGAATAACGTGATGGTAGGATGCCCTAGAAGTCGCTGAACTTATTCGGGCCCACAGGTAGCTATACTCAAATTTGACCATTGTACTAGACTTAAGTAAAATTCTACCTCTGTATCACCTGTGGTAAATAAATTGTTTAAATTGTTTAAATTGATTAAACTAGCCCTTGGCAGGGTTAATCTATTTGAACGCCATGTATGGTCTGTCTATTAGTACGCCTCGTATGGTTTACCTATTTGTACAACTCGGATAGTTTGTCTATTAGTACACCTCGTATAATTTGTCTATTAGTACACCTCGTATGGTTAGTCTATTAGTAGACCACGTATAGTCTTTCTATTAGTACTCCTCGTATAGTACGTTTGTTTAAGGACGTCTTGTATTAAGGATTTGTTTTAAAAGCCAATATGTTTGTCATGTATCTCATGTGCCAACCTTTGTGGAAAAAAACGGTTTTTCCGTTTTCTTTTCTTTCTTAAAGAATTTGTTTTTTCGCAAAAAGGTCAAATAGGTTTTGGTGAGAAACATTAGCTATTTTCCATGCTTTACTTCAGAATTTCGTCCCCTTATAGTACGTTATCATCGAACCTCGTAGTTTCTTTGGCCCTTGATTCAATAGTGTTTTAAAGAACAGTTTTAAAAAAACAGTTTTAAAAAAGTCTTCATTTTAAGCGGTGCTAGCATAATTCTAGAAGGACCTATCGTGCAATACCAATACTTATTTTTGCCCATGTAAGTTTTTAATTTGAATCTACAATTAATTATTCAATTGAATTTCAATTTCAATTCTCCTAAAAACAATTTTAAAGAAGGCCTTCACTTTCAACAGTGATAGCATAATTCTAGAACGATCTATCCTGCAATACCAATACTTATTTATGTCCATGTAAGTTTTTAATTTGACTCTACAATTAGATATTCAATTGAATATTTTAAACTGTCAAGGTGATCTTCAAATGTCGTGAGAATAAAAGTGTCCTTTTCCTCAACTTCAGCCCCAGCGTTGCTAATGTTACATTTGAACGTGATCGCGACACTGGCATGCATCGTTACCGAAATTGTCTTCTCTTTTATTATTGTAGTTACATTTATAACTAAATCTAGATTAAGCAACATTAGGAATACATTGCCCTCAATAATTTATTTCAACTAGTGTCGGGTATTACGATACTCATATGGGTGTAGCAAAGGAGCATATAAGAATCCTTAAAGATATTTTAAAAACAAAGATGAGTTTTTTGTGTTATCTTTATTGGAAATAAAGTGTTCTTTTCAGTCACAAAAAAAAACAAAAAAGAAAAGAAAAACAGTAGGTTTCCAAAAAGTTTATGGAAAACATCATCATAGTGGTTTTTAATAACAGAATAGTCAGTCCAATTCCACCCCGACGTACATCATAGACATAGAGTGTAAAACTTTCATCCAAGCTTAAAAATGATCTTTTTCTCAAATAACAAATTGTGCATTCATCTTGACGTTCAGGGAAAATATTTTTGTCTGCTGTAGTCAAGGAAATTTGAGACTAAATTATTATTATTAGACTATAGTGTGGCACAGGCATTAGACTTGTGTGGCCCCGAATTTCTGTTAGAAAGGGTACCTACTGAAAATATGTCAACATCTGAACTTTTTGATATGAAGCTGCTGTCGTGTATTCTAATTAGCTCTAAACAGGATTATTTGACTCCGCTACATCATTTACTTATAGGATAAGAAGGAAAACCAGCTGAGATAAAAATGTCATGATCGAAGTAAACGTCGGATTCTGAACATCCATCTTCAGTGCCCGAACTTAAAAAACTGGAGTGTTACTAATTCGAAGACCATCTTCTATTTCAGAAGAAGCTCAAATAAAACATTGACAATAAAAAGATTATACCAAAACGAAAAATATAGAAAATATTACCGAACAAATTGAAAGTTTCACCGTCGAATTTCATTTATTCATTATCTGACGGTTTTTTAAAATGTGCAGAGACTCTCAATGAGGAGATCAGAAGAACTTAGTGTTATGTCGAAAATTTGTATAATATGTGTTCCTAAAGCAACAAACTTTATATTATATAAATGAACCAATAAAGCGGTGTTTCTTAATGGACGAGTTAGATGACTTGGACAAGTTATCGTTGCCGGAGCTTTTCATTCCACGTCACTTGAGTCTGACCTAAGTAGAAATTGAAAGTAAATTTGTTTCTTTACGAGTGAAAAATAATTGGTGATATATGAAATATTGTGAAATAAAAAATACAAATGTATGTCCGCATTCGGGTAGTGGATCTTATCCAGATAAGCCCGCTAATGCAACACTTAAGTTCACCCACTTGTAACTTTCGAAATTATGCACCTATCGACTTCAAATTACTCTCAAACGAAAGATTAAAACATTCTTTTATTTAAGTTTAATTTGAAGTCGATATGTGCTTTATTTCGAACGTTACAAGTGGGTGAACTTATGTGTTGCATTAGTGGCGGGGCATACCCATGGGGGGGGCTTATCTGGAAAAGATCCCGGGTAGTTTCTTACACAAGCCGATCGATTAATTGAATCGACTAGGTTAGAATAGATCAATAGAATACACTGTTCATCAAAATCTGTCACTCCTCGACCATGTTCTCGTCCTTCGTGATGAGAAATAACTTAATCTGAAACTGCTACGTAACTAGAATCTACTTCAGTTGTATCATTGTATCATTTAAAGTAGCGTATACCATTAACGTTACTATCACCAGCCAGATAGTATAATAACGTATCATAATTCACTAACGTTACTACCACCAGCCAGATAGTATAATAACATGTCATAATTCACTAACGTTACTACCACCAGCCTGATGGTAACGTATCTTATAGTAGTGAACCACCCGCACGTCACATTCATTAGAGTCTGTCCTCGCCATATCATCAGAATCGATCTGTATAAAATTTATATTTATCATTGAAATGAACTAACGGTCCGTAACAGCCATCCACAGTTCTCACTCTACAGAATCACAGCGATGCAATAGCTACTTTTACCCCAAAATTGGGATTCTGTTAACACGCAAATGTACATGTTCAGACATTACATTTTTGCCAGATTCTGGAGAAAATATCAGTGCGCTAAATAAGCGAGTAGTTCCCGAGAGAATGGGATTCGATCCCCTGCACCGGTAGAACAACAGTTAACTGAATATGGGGGAAGAAAAACATTCGTTAAGTGCAACACTTCTGTGTGTCCACAACCTTCATTTGGAGCACAATACATGAAAAGTCTCTCGTTAACGGGAGTTTGGACTGACTGCGGTTCACACACAAAAACTGGCTAGTGGCAACGGTTTCAGCACAGAAAATGACTACGGTTCAAACAAAGAAAGTGACTACGGTTCCAGCGCAGAAAGTGACTACGGTTCCAGTACAGAAAGTGACTACGGTTCCAGCGCAGAAAGTGACTACGGTTCCAGCACAGAAAGGGATATACGGTTCCAACACAGAAAGTGATTACGGTTCGGTGACTAAATCAAGAGTAAAGACTGACGACCAACGCTCAAAAATTGGAGCAGAGTTTTGGAATGATTTTGTTGTTTCCACTATCACACCTCAGTCGGTCCTGATCGATATCATATTCGAGCAACCATTGACCGTGTTTAAAATCATTCCCAACATTTCCACGCTTCACTGATTTTGAAATCCTAATTCAAGATTCAAAAGACCGCCATGCTCTCGAGATTTACGCAATTCGCGGAAGAAATTCGAGCACCCATTGGCCGTATTTAGAAATCATTCCGAACATTTTCTCATTTCACTGATTTCAGAATCCTAATTCAAGATTCAGAAGACCGCCATGCATGCTCTCGAGATCATACAATTCGCGGAAAGAAATTCGAGCATCCAGTGGCCGTATTTTAAAATCATTCCGAACATTTCCGCGTTTCACTGATTTCGGAATCCTCATTTAAGATGCGGAAGGGTCCCATATATTCCCAGGCGCATGAGCCTTCACATCATTAATATTATAATAATACTATCCGACCGATACGGAGAGATGAAGCTTCAACGCGTCGTCATGGACCACACCAACGCCAGGGCTTGCGAAGAAGGCGCATCTTCTCCTGACTGCAATACTTGGTGTAATATTCCGGCCCTGACGCTCTTCAGTCACACGTAAATTCATCACTCGAAGAAGTAGGTGGATATTTTTTCTACTTTCTATTTTTTCTGTATTTAGCGCTATACGTATTTTTTTCGTAAAGTTCCGACGCTGACGTACGGATAGTATTAACCCTCTTCAGTCACACGTAAATTTGTTACTCGAAGAAGAAGCTGGTTACTTTTTCAACTTTTGCCTATGCTGTACGTGTATTTCTTCGTAAAGTTCCGACGTTGACGCTCTTAATATTAACGCTCTTCATTCACAGGTAAATTTATTACTCGAAGAAGAAAGTGGATACTTTTTCCACTTTGCTTACTTTTGTCTTTAGTGCTGTACAAGTTTTTTTTCGTAACGTTATCTTCATTGCGACCACATTCAGTATTATTCGTGTTTTGTTTTCTATGTATTTTTTCTATGTGCATCTTCGTTGTGATTGAATTCAGTATTATTCGTGTTTGTACTTCTCCTTGTTATTTCTATGTACATCTTCGTTGCGATTACAGTTAGTATTTTATTAGTGTTTATTATTCGTGTTGTTTTTATGTATATCTTCGCTACGAATGCAGTTTCTACTGTCTATGATTTTTTCTTATGTTTATCTTTCGGTTCACACTGCAAGAAAATTATTGCTTGAGACTGCTACAATTAACTTATACAGTAACACAAAAACCCGAACCGAGTATTTATACCCGCATCAGTAATACCATCATAAGAATACCCGCATCAGTAATACCATCATAAGAATACCCGTATCAGTAATACCATCATAATTTTCCTCGAAATTAAATGCTTATGGTATTCTTATGATGGTATTACTGATTAGGGAAAATAAATACTCGGTTTGGGTTTTTGTGGGACAAACTGTATAGGTATATACCGTATCATGGCTCCGAATAATTTCGGCGACTTTCAGGAGATCACACCCAATGACGTATGGAGTCGGACGCCCATTCGTTCAAAAATAATGAAAATTAATTCCACTAGAAACTTGAAAGAAATTTTGCGTGTCCCATTTTCAAAAAAAGTTGGCCACTTTAAGTTCGAAGGCTTTTTGTGCAACATTTGAAGTAAATCTGAACATGAAAAAAAAACAATTATTCTCGACACTGGGTTCAGATGTAACTAGATTTATAATTACAATGTTTTCACGAATGAATTTCTTCTTAATTAGCTAAAAGATTGCAGGGCACTCGATGTGACTCACATAGAAATGTGCTTAACAATATTTATGCGATAGCTATAACGTGGGAAATAATTCCATCTTTCGAATGCTATTCAGCAGTTTCTATCCCTTCATACACTTTCACCACATCATCAGAACAATAACACACACATCCTGTGTAAATTATACTGGGAATATTTTCGAAAAATACCAGCGGCTTGCAGATATTGAAGCGCCTGGTTTATTCGATCAGCTCGATAGGGTGAGCTTGCTAATTTTGCAGGCATCGAAGAAAGAGCATGCATACGCTAGTAATGAAGATAACAACACTCTACAGCAGGAGTTCTCAAACTTTTTTGAACCAAGGAACACTTTTATTACAGAAAATAAGAGGATCCCCTCACATGTGTTCTCCTTATGTATATACACATGTCTATAAAGCCATATATATATATATATACCTGTATGTTAAATCGATGTTCAATTTGCTTAAATCGCAAATTCACCAAAAATTTAAAAGAAAAAAAAAATGCTAATAAAAATGACTAATTTTATTAGAATTTTCTTCGCTCTTAAATTTTTAGTATTTGTTAAATTCGTTGAATTTTGCGGACCCCTATCAAAGTGCAACGGACCCCTGGGGATCTGCGGACCCCACTTAGAGAACCTCTGCCTGCAGCACACGGCCAAAGACACAATTTCGCTCACAAAGAGGATGTTTGCTCTTCGGGTATCCCACCGATGATCTGCTTCATCATTTTCGGAAAATTTTAAAGGTGAATGGGCTTTTTCGCATGAAATGAAGTAGCATTGCCTCTAATTACCGCGGGAGTAACTTTTGATCATTTTTAAGCTGAATGCGCGTTTTCGCGTGAAATGAAGAGGCATTCCCTACGATGGCCACAGTTATAACTCTTGACAATTTTTAGAGGTGAATGCGCGTTTTCGCGTGAAATGAAGTGGTATTCCGTATAAAAGCTGCGTAAATAGAATTTCTTCATGACTGAGAATCAGTTGATGCGTTGTAATTTTGCACTGCTGTTAAACTCTACAGCATTTCCCTGCTAAAATGCAGCGTAAAAATTAAGAAAATCTAACTTCCAACAAATAGTTGTAAATCGTGAAATGTTGCACTGTTACTTGGATTGCAAAACTATATATTCAAAATGCCTTGAATTTTATTGCAACATATATATTTTGATGGTATTTCTCTAAAAACATTGTCAAGCGCAATAATTCTTTCTAAGTTGATAAAAAGGAAACACAACTCTCCCATTAATGGGTAACAGGTGATTGTTGGCAACACTTTCAAAGAAAGAAAGAAAGAAGGAAAACCGTTTAGTTCCAAAAAATTTAATACATGAGAAGTATAACGAATTGGATTTTAAAAATTTCTTAACATATAGGTCTTTATAATTCATAGGGAACCTAACGAGGCGTACTATAGTCGTATGTAGAGGCTAATTATGTTATTGAGAGTAACAGTCCAAACATCACGTCTTAGATATTTTATACACATAGATATGGCTGACAACTTATAAATAATTTCAATACTACTATATAGAGAGGCAATACTTCCATCCATGTGAGATGAAAGTTATACTATAGATGCGATAAAACACGTCCCGTCAAATAGGACAGCAATCAATAAAGCTCGGCAAAAGACGTAAAATATTTTATTTTAGTCGTAGCATGAAATTACTCTATGAATACTTGAGCTAATGCATAAAAGTGCGTGGCAAGCGTATCAATGTACACGGATATAGTGCTTTCTGAATATACCGCACGATGATCCTTCCTATGCAAAAAGAACTGTAAAATATGTCTGTTACTAAATTCCTCGTGATATCGATGTCCCATGCGACTCTCGAGGGTGAGAACTCTGTTTGATGAAAACGCTCACCAAGTATTTACTCCGAAAATTTCGATGGTTACAGCGAAAAATTAAATAGTGGTATTTGTATATACATATTTATGAATTTACACACATGCATGGCGACTGATATCATATAATATACAAACAAATATAAGAGCTGTTGTTATAATGGACAACAATAACGTCTTGTCTTTGTAAAGTTGTGATCAAATATGTAGGACAAAATATGAAAAACTTGGTACCTCAGAAACGGAAGTTCACTTAAGCGAGAGAATCGTTCTGAAGTTTATGTCACACTCAATGATATCGCAATTAAGATGTGAACTTCGTTTAAGTTATACGGCGAACGTTATGCTTAGATGCCTTTTATTTACAGATTTATTATGGGAAAATATACTTCGTAAAATACATTTCGTGGTAAAATGATTGTGAGCCCTAACAAGACTATTCGAAGTATCTGTATGCATTGCTCCCTATTTTATTATTTAACCGTGAAAAAGAGGATAAATCTACCCAGAATTTGAAGGTTCGGAAGGTTTATTCACAAGTATGCACTTTGTTATATGTTAGACATAAGAACAAACTTAACAGCTGACACTTAAAAATATTACCATCGTAATAAGCTAGGACGCTTCTATACATAAAGGCACATATCAAGAGATCAATGAATTCTTCCATGAACCTTACTGTATTTATGTTTCTTGTGTGAAACTATTTGGTTGGCACTGCGCAAATCATGCGAGCTCAAAAAATCTGTTATCTGCTAAAAAAAGGGGAGATACATTTAGGTATTTTGTCAATAAAATTACTGGAAAAGCTTAACTTAGTTTTCAGACATGTGTTCAAAATCATTGAAAATTGTAGCTAAACTTGGATGAACCAACGTCTAATATTGTTTGTGCAGTAATTAAGCGACCTTCGATGAATTAAATAAACACAACTATGCGTACTTAGTACTGTGTGGACTCAGTAGTGTGTCTGCTAGTCAACCCACTGGGAACAACTATGCGTACTCAGTACAGTGCAGACTCTGTAGTGCGTCTACTAGTCAACCCAATATGGGAACAATTATGCGCCTAGCCATGAAACTACGCAGGACCTCCTGCAAGCTCGGTTCAGAGTCGGTTGTCTCGGTTCAGTCATTTCGTTTTGCGATGTCGGAGCGGACGCTAACCTATCGGAGGTGTGTGCGAGTGATGCGGTGGTATTCATTGCGCAGCTCGCAAAAAATTGTACAAATTAATTAATTAATGTGTAATTTATATAATATACGCTTACTTGCAGTATTTGCAGCTCTCTCAATCAATGCGTTTAACCGAAGTGGCTCTCTTGCAAAAATTAGTGAATAACACTGGAGTGGTGTGACAAGATGAGAGGCTCGGATACGTTTCATAATTGCGAGTCGTTTGAAATATTGTAGGTTCATTTTCTGTCAGGTCCTTTGCTCATATGATGTGAATACGTAGAACACGTAGAACTCATGTGCTCGCGATAGCCATGTGCTAGAGGTTCTGCCGCCGTGCGACAGAGATCCGGGTTCGAAACTCGGCGCTGGCGGTGGCGATTTTCTCTGTTGGGTATAGGAGAAAAATTCCAAGCACAATACCCCACTCTACCCAGGTGTCTGAAATGGGTACCGGTCTTGACCGGGGGAAAGCGTCATGGCGTCCTGGCGTTAGTTATAAGGCATTTGAAAATCCAATGTACAAGGTGATATGTATCAGGCTTGATTGGAAATACAGCATCCGTAGATGCGTTCATTATTATTATTGTGAATATGTTCTACGTGTCCTGCAGTCATGCCGCCTAAGACAGCGGTCTATTTTGTTTATTCGCTTTCTTTTCCTCTTGCTTTCTTTTTTATCTCCCCTCAGAGGGATACAACTATTCTATGTATGGAAATTAGCGCTCCCAGGGGGACAATGTGAGGGCCCGCGCTGAAGGTTAGGTAGGCTTTCTTTTTGTTAGAATAAAATAGGTTTTTGTTTTGTTACGAACCATTTTTTTCCGGTTCACTGCTGTCCTGTTTTTCAGCACCTACTACGTTCTTCTTCAACTTTGATCTTGTTTCATGAACTTCTTTTTTAGCTTACTGTTTCTATGTACCTTGTGCATAGATTCCGCGTTCCCTCAACTCCATACTAAATGGTGCCTTCATCCTTCCTCTCTTTGAACATCTTTGTCGTGGTAAAGGGAGGCTAAAACTTTCTTATTTAATAATAATAATAAAAATTCTTTTTTATCTCTCTTTTTCTTTCGCTCTCTTTCTCTCTTCCCTCTATCGTTCTATCTTCTTCTCTCTTCCTTTCCTTTATTGCACTGGTCATTGTCCCCTTTGTTCCTTGATTGCATAGCCGTTTTGATTCATTATCAATTACACTCTTAGCATTCGTATTCATAACAATTCCAATTCGTAACTGAATTATTTTATTCAATTTTTTGTTCGTCCTTTTAACTAGAGACTCTGATCGCCAAAGATGATTGGATCATCCTACATTTCCAATAGGGCAATTCGATTCGATTTGATTCGATTATTCTACGAGTAAGATCCTCCTACAGTTCGGAAACTTATATCATAATAATAAAACTGAGATGTTTGATTAACCAACACGAACAACGTGAATGAAATATAAAAATACCCAAGGAATAAGATAAATTCGACATTAATATGTGTGGTGTTAGAGCAAACTTTGCGTCGTTGCCTGATAGAGTTCAAATGTTCATCAATTTATATTATTTAATGAAACAAATGGTGTCTCACCAATTGTACTATGAAATTGGTTCTGTGGCCCAACGAAAGATATTCTTCAGCAGAATAGAATTTTTATAAAATAATAACTATAATGAAAATGAATGTCATAAGCATGCATCACGAGAATGGGCAGGAAATAAACCTGCCAAATGTCAGCGGTTGTTGGCCACTAATTCTTCTGACGAACTCAACTTTGGCGTATTTGCTATTTAAATATTATTTAAACAGCATTTAAGTATTAAATAACATAAATAAATAATTATATATTATGTAACAGGGTGGATGAGGCACGTTTAAGAATAGAAACGGACGCTTTAACTAAGCGTCTGTAGAACGAAAATTAAAAATTCAGTGATGCCAAAGCTTAGCCAGGATTTGTGTGAGGGCGCGTGAATGAATTAGGGTACTCATAACCAAGACGAATTTTTATTTCCAAAGCTTCTATTTTTCCTAGCCAGAAATACGCAAATTTCAAAAATAAAATGGATTGCACTCGAAACGCACAGGATTCGAAATTACATACATTGGTAATATTTATCTGTAAGATTCTTCACTTCATTTACGCTTAGGAATCTATGCTATAATAAGAACTGCGTCCGTCTGTCCGAAGCCAGCCTGCAGTGTGTGATGAGCGTATCTGTAATACAAGCTTCACAAACTCCACAATTTCCAGTGCATTAATCCATCACATTCGAGTAGGAATGAATATCGCGTAAATTCTTAGGAAGTAGGAACGTGTGTCATGTGATTTGTCGAACATTATTTTTTATTTTTGACGGGCCGTGTGCACTCGGCCTCATCAACTCTCGAGAGATTGAATTTTTTTATTTCTTACGGCCTTTCTTTCATTTCGCCTTCTTTCTTACTTCAAATAATGGGGGTAGACTAGTTTCAATAATTCCTGGACATTAAATAGTACGCAGAGAGCCAACACAAAAGACAGCCCAGAACTGTTTGACCACTCGGCTCGTTCTGGCTGACATTTTCTACATTATTCCATATAAAGAATGATTTACAAATCTCGTCCATATATACTAACTGTCTTCAGTCAAACAGATGGTGTAGGTTTTGTTATCGTGAATCATATGATTGAGGACCTACCCAGAGATATTCCTATAAATATTTTAGAAATATTCATGTATGTCGTAGGTTATTTAGGCTGTATCATGCTCTTGATAACTTTTCTAGAAATATTCTTATCTATATTCCATAAATATATCTACATGACATTGGTTATTTAAGCTGTATCTTGGTAATAGAAGCCTTTCTATAAATATTCCTCAAAATATTCCAGAAATATTCCTTCATGGGGCAGCTGATTTAAGCTGAATCATGGTATTGAATGCCTGCTCAGAAACATTCTTACAACTAAAACTGATGAAATTTTTCCCAATTCGTCCCTCACCTTCATCGACATTGCTTCCTCTCAAATAAAGATATCATTTCCACTACTCAGAATTAAGATTTTGCTTCTACATGGATTGCAGCGGGGGTACAGAATTTCACCTTATCATTATGGCAGAACTCGTGATGTATTCATGCTAATTGTAATACGTGCCAAGGATTGATTTCCATACTACGAATTGCAAAGGGCTCATGACGAACGTTATTCAAGTCAACGAAGGATTATCATAAGGTTACTTGATTATTTTAGCTCATCGATTTGTGTCCGTTGTTCAGTAATTGCGCGAAAAATGTTTGCCCTCGCGCTGCCTCGGTTTGTCGCGACCGCAGTTTAAACAATTTAAACAATTTAAACAATTTATTTACCACAGGTGATACAGAGATAAAATGTTTCTTAAGTCTAGTACAATGGTCAAATTTGAGTATAGCTACCTGTGGGCCCGAATAAGTTCTGTGACTTCTAGGGCATCCTACCATCAAGGTTAGTCTTAGGAGTACAATAATGTTTAACCTAATTCACTTAAACTAGAGACGCATTAGACTGATCAATGAGATAAGTAACTCGAAATTAGATACTTCATTTCACAATATAGTTCATATGGACTAGATTTAACAGTATATTCGACAAACGATTCAAGAACAGACTGAAGATCGGCGAAATTAATCAAGGCGAATTACATTATTAGGACCAGTTATGTAGGGGACAAGGTTTGACTCTGTGATCTTACACGACTAGTAATCTGATAGGAAGTGAGACTCAAGACTTTTTTTGAATACCTTATAAGAATTACTTTCACGGATCTCCGCAGGTATTGAGTTCCAAGTTTTAGTTCCAACGAAGAGGATACTGTGTTGTGACCGAGCCTTTGAGTAATAAGGAAGCATGAATTTACTTCTATTTCGGGTTAAATGGTCGTGATGACCAGTTTGCGTAGTTAATAGTTGTTTTAGGCTATTGTCGCCATCATTTGTTAATGTTTTGTAAATTAAATTGCAAATGGAGATTTTGTAGCAATCCGAGAGCTTAAGTATTCGTAAATTTTTGAATGAGTCATTTGTGTGAGCATTATATTCTAGATTCTTTACTGCTCTTATGGCTCTTTTTTGCAGGGTAAAAATTTTGTTGGTTTTATTTTTATCAGTTCCGTGCCATGCTTCTATTCCGCATTGCAAGTATGGTGAAATAAGCGTTCGGTAGAGCATTTGTAAGGCTGTTCCAGGCAGGAAATTCTTAACTTTATTTAGGATTCCGATAGATTTTGATAATTTAGAACTAAAATGAGCGATGTGCTCTTTAAAGGTTAGATGTTTGTCTATTATGATGCCGAGGAATTTACTTGAGTTGGTTTCTTCGATTTCACCTTCGCCAATTTGAATGCGTGGGAGAGATATATTTTTCTTGTATGAGAATGTAATATATTTTGTTTTATCGATATTAAGGCTTATTTTATTAGCTTTAAGCCACAATGAAACCTTATGAAGTTCATTATTTATACGCTCCGCCATCCTAGCGGGATTTTGGTCTGGAAGGACCGCAGAAAGGGTACTGTCATCGGCAAAAAGTATGAATTTGAAGAATGATGTAGATTTAATGATATCATTGATAAAAATTAGAAATAGGAGAGGCCCAAGGACAGATCCTTGTGGAACCCCATGGCTAATTGTCTGTGGGTCTGATTTTGCGTCGTCAATGACAACGTATTGTTTCCGATTTGCTAAGTATGATCTAAACCAATCATGGGCAGCCCCTCGAATGCCATAACAATGTAGTTTCGAGAGTGATACGTTATGGTCCACACAATCGAATGCTTTTCGAAAGTCAAGAAATACGGAGAAAACAAGCTTTCCTTCATCTATATTAGAATAAAGGTATTGCAAATGATTTAATACAGCTTGTGTCGTAGATTTCTTAGAACGAAAACCGTATTGTTTGTCGTGGAGGAAAGATTTTTGTTCAAAATACGAATACACTTTTTATACACAATTTTCTCGAATATTTTGCTAATAATTGGTAGTACAGAGATAGGTCTATAATTGTTAACGCAGTTTTTATCACCATTTTTAAAAATAGGGGTGACTCTCGCAATTTTGAAAGAGTTGGGGAAGATACCTTGAGAAAGGGATTGGTTGATAATATAAGATATGCACAGTTCTCAGGGAATTACAAATTCGGACAATGTCCTTACCTCAATATGAACAATGTATGAATAAAATGACCCCCTAGCTATGGTGCGAAAATATTGAAACACCCGTATGAATATTTTCTTATTTATATGGTTATATTAGTTGTTTTTACACTGTGTGACATGGTTGTCGTACGCAACGTGTTCTTTTGCAACTATAATCCAGATTTTATCGCCAATTTGCATGTCTTTTTTCAATTAATTAGCCGCCTTTGGTAAGCTAATCACTACTATGTGTTGCGTTTCACTTTTGATGATTAAGCTCAACTTTACGACTAGCGAACTTTTACCGTTTTCCCATTTTTTCATTCTAACATAAATGAGTCATCCATTTTTGATTGAAAGTCTTGTTCACGGCGTTACAACGTGGCTTGTGGCAAGTAGAACTGAAGTTTAATATTCAAGACGAATTTTAAGTCAATTGTTGTAAGCAATGTTGAAAGCAGCAAACATTAAATGGATCATGCTTTCATTTAGCTTTTGATTTAGTGTTTGTTGAAATTTATAGACTATTGGTCAGTCAGCAGTGTAAGGCCATGATGTTGTTGCTGCTTCAACCATTGAGTTCCGTTTGAGGCGAGTTAAGCAGCGGCCTTACTTTTATACTCTTCCAGACGGTCGGTACCGGTGATACGCAGTGGAGTGAGATCTGGTTGTTGTAGAAAATTACATTGACACATATTAAGGTTACGGAACAGCTAAATGACTAGAAATTAGATTTTAGTGGTAACTAAGGTTAACTAACACTACAGCAGCATTATGAAAACTCCCTCAGTGACCGCAAACGGCTCACGTCGCAGTCAAATTATTAAGGCCTGTTCTCACTTAGATTGACAGACAAAACGCAACCTATGCTGTCAGACCGCAACTTTTACGTACATTGGTCAACTGCATGCACTCGTTGTAATAAATTAAGAAGAGCCGTTACGACTTTTTCTCCTTGAAATAAGAGCCACGTGAGTCGTAGAACTTTATCAAATGTCGACCTCGACACTTTGGGAGCGACGTGCGTCACCGGTGGTCACGGAGAGGATTTTCATATTGCTGCTGACCGACCAGTAGTCACAAACTCAATTTTCATAAATACTTCATTGAAGCTAAATAAAGGCACGATCCATCTAATATTTGTGTTTTCAAAATGGCTTACTACAATTGACTTTATTGTTGTTGTTTTTTACTTTAAATTTAAGGTGAATATAGAACTTCAGTTCAACCCATTGCGGTCAAATTAAGTGTTAATTAACACGTTCCCCACTCATTAGGACAGATGTATACCACTGGGTAAGTTGCTCATCCACGTACCAGTATAACTGTATGACATTTCGTCTGTTTTACGACCTTTTTAGAAAATAACGTATCTTACTAGGCCAAAATTTACCGTGCTATTGCATTTTTCATATTTCTTTTGAAGGATAAGAGTGCATTCGTGAAGTAAAGTCGATTTCCCAATTCTGTTGCTTATAACCTAACCAAACCAACCGTTAACAACCGCGGAAACGCTGGGAAGTATTGAGGCCAGTAGCGCAGCCAGCGCCTTGGGCCACAGGGGCCAAGCCGCCCCCCCCCCCCCGAAATGTTGAGCTGGGGCCCAGTTTCAGTCACCATTTCAAGTAAAAGAATAAAAAGATTGCTGCTAATTAATGTCTGGCCCCCCTGAAATTATTCGGGCGCCACTGATTGAGGCTATTTGCGAAAGAGGACCAAAAAGTCATCTTGGGCGCTAAAGAGTTAACTCGGTCTCATTACTGCCAGAAGGCAACAAGAAGACTGGCAGCTAAGGCAAATGCCGCCCCTCACTCTGGCCCAGGCTCTGCAGAGACCTGGAGTCGCGGCAGCTCTCAGAAACAACCCTAGCACCTTCAGGTGGGTCGTCACCGGCACTACAGTTCATCCAAATCACTAATCGTCTTAATAAATAACACGTAACCCAATCTCAACTTGCATGATTTAAAATTCATCTCAGTTGTTCTTAGTTATGCGTGTTTACTGCTTAATTGAAGTATCGTATATTAGTTAGATTAATGGGACGCATGTTGTTTTTAACTTCACGAATTAGGGTTTTCATAAAATGGTGTCATATAACTCGAGGATCTCCTGCACCTTAAACCAATGATGTTTCGAAAGATCGTTTAGACGTAATGTTATCTTGTTTGTTATCTAAAATTATGGTAAAAAATTAAACAATTTATTTAACATAAGCGATACAGCAGTAGAGTGTTTCTTAAGTCTAGTACGAAGGACACATTTGAGTAGGTATAGCTACCTGTGGGCCTGAAAAAGTTCAGCGACTTCTAGGGCATCCTATCATCAACGTTATTTTAAGGTGTAATATTACGTTCAACCTAATTCACGTACATAACCTAGTTGCACACTATGTAGACTGACCAGCGAATTGGTCCTCTCAAGATTCGATGCTTAATTTTACAAAAATAGTTTATATGGGGTAGATGCGATCGGTATATTCTAGGCAACATTAAGATCAGACTTATGGCTTATAAGCATATGTTAACTGCATCTTGATAAGTAAGTCATCATAAGAGGTATTGTTTATGAACGATTTACTATGCTCGAGTGAAACTTGAAACAATTAATGCTAGATTATGTTTTTGAAACTAAAATAATTAAATTCGACTTTTAGCAAATATGACTAGGCCATAAGGAGCGCCTTGTATTTGACAATCTTCCATGGTTGTAAGATGCTGAATGCCTTATATGGCCAAATTATAAAATTCAACGTGCGAATTCGTTTAGAACCTCAACTTGAACCAACCGTTAACCACCGCGGAAACGTGGTGAACGTGTTAAACTAACATCACATCTAATCTGCACGACACAGGTTTCCAGAAGCCCCTGAGTTGGTGGTCACCGCAGCCCCTTGGGTGCCCCACGTGATGGTGGTGAACCACGCCAACGGCAGTCGCTCTCTCCAAGGACCTTGTGCTAAAGCCATCAACATCATAGCTGAGGCGATCAACTTCACGTGAGTTGCTCTAGAACGTGCAAATATAATCCCTTCCACGGTAAATTTTTCTGGGGAGGCGTGTCATTTTCGCAGGATTTTGTTGCGTTGTTTTGCAATATTGTTTTTAAGACGTTAATCACCATGGGTGAAAAGAAAGTTCAATATCCAACTCAAATTTGCTATGAGTTATACTGATGTTCAATTTTCAGCTCATATCTAAAGTGAATTGCAGTAAGTACTTTTGGAAATTGCAAACATTATCTGGATCGTGCTTTCATCAAGCGTTGATTAAGTGTTTATGATTAACTGAGTCGTCTTCATTTGACTTTGAGCAAGTGTTTATGAAAATTAAGTCGGTGGCCTCTGTTCGGTCAGCCGTATTATGAAAATTACCTCCGTGCACCACCGGTGTCTCACATGGCTGTTAACGTGTTAAAGTTGCACTCAGACAACTCAAAAGTGCTCTGAATCGAAGTATAAATTTGAGCGTTGCTGTTTTTAATACGCTATGTTTTGAATAAGTTTGCGAATTTCCAAAAACAAAACAAACAAACAAACATCGGCATCTTTGGGATGCTTTATTTCCAATCAAGCCTGATACATATGATCTTGAGCATTGGTTTTTCAAATGTCTTATAACTAACACTATATATAGGACACCATGACGGTTCCCCCGTAAAGCCGGTACCCATTTCCGACACCTGGGTTGAGTGGGGTATTGTGCTTGAGCTTTCCCTTATACCCAACGGGGAAAATCGCCGCGCCAGCGCCGGGATACGAACCCTCGTCTCCAACATACAAGGCCGATCCCTTAACCGCTGTGCCACGGCGAGCACTCAGAGAAAGAAAGAGTTACTCCACTCAGAGAAAGAAAAATTAAAACGATTAACTCGTCCTAGCCAAACAAAAGACCAAACCTTTGTGCTAGGAGTAAATTCATGCTCATGTCCTGAATTTATCCCTTGAAGTGAATTTATCTGCTGAATTGATTTAATTCTATTCTGGGCAATGAACTTCAAATTGGGAGACTATTTAGTCTAGTTTAGGTGACTAGATGAAAAAACATAGATGTAACCCAATCGTTCGTTTCAATAATGTTCCTTCAATTCTACTGGTATGTTGTTACTTTAAATAAAACATTTTTTCTCTAATAATAACAGCATAGCTTTCGATCAGCGAAATCGAAAACGCAAGCCATGTCAAACCATCTGCAGCATCTTTGCTCCAATATCGTCGAACGGAATATTGTTTTTTCGATATTTCTCGGCCTAGGCAGAGATTTTGACCGTATTGACGACAGTGTAATAACTTTTTAATCTCCAATGCAACAGCGTGAGAGATGCTCATGGATGATATAAATCATACCAGACGGATGCCAAACTATGTTGTAACTGGGAGTTACCGCACGAAAGTTTTCGGTGTTATGGCCGTGGCGTACCTCAAGGGTCAATCCTGGGACCTCTAATGCGTTGGATATTTATCAATGAGACTGTTATACGTACTTTTTTAAATTTAACTTTTGCTGATGATAGTATTCTTTGTGAAACCTATGATACAATGACAAACAGAATGGATGGTGGCATAGAAAAAGTTTCCATGTAGGTCAAAACAAATAAAATGTGCATCAATATCGATAATACAAAATATATCATGTTCCTGAAAGGATCCTGACACTATAAATGACATAAGAAATTTTTTGTAGATAGCTGAAACGGAGAAAGATATCTCAAAATTTTAATAGGATACTATAGAGGCCCATAGACGATCAATTTAATTGCCAATATCATTGACTCAATATATTGATGAGATATTTTTTTGCCCACTAAGTCAATTAATTAACGGTCGTCAATGAAGCCCACAGACGATCAATTTAATTAATATTCATTATTGACAATTATATTGACAAAAAAATTGATCGTCTGTGGGCCGCTTAAGACTCAGCAAAGCATCACCAAATTTGTTATAAAACGCTGAAACTGTGAAAGAGATCTCTAAATTTGTTGTAAAATGCTAAAACTGAGAAAAAGATTTCTAAATTTATAGTAAAATGCTGATACTGAGATGACATCCCTGAATTTGTTGTAAAGTGCTGATAAAATAGTGAAAAAAAGTTCACCCCTCACTCAGATACACTGTGGTCCAGCCCCCAGACGGAGAATGGGGCCTCGTGCAAAGGAATGGCAGCTGGAGTGGCATGGTTGGCCAGGTTGTCCGACAGGTAAATGAAACAACGGTAGACAGAGGGGATTTTTTGACGTAACTAAATTACCCGAGACTTGTTTATTATATCCCAAGATGATTGACTTTGGCAACTCCACAGCGTGACGTGACTAGATCACCCGTGATCCGTTGTGTAGGTCCACCAAATTGTGGTTACCTTTGGCAACTCTACAGCGTGATAACTCACCTAATAACGAATTAAACGTGCCACATTTCAGTCAAATTTGAGTACGTCAAAGCAGTGAGGTCAAATTGAGATACTATGGCCGTTACAGTCGATGATGCTTGCGTCAAACATCAACTGCAGAAGGACCTGAAAATTTTAACTCGACGTGCTTCCAGGCAGTCCCTGCGCACAGAACTCATAAAGTAGAAAAGGTTTAAATTCTGCATTAAGGAAGTCCATAGCTTAAATTGCTTGAGACGCATTGACTCCTACAGGAAGTGTGAGAATTAGATGTCAGAGCGGTGGCAGAAGGGTTATGTGTCGCAACGGCAACGGCAGCGCCATTTTAGTTTGTCGTCCCAGATAAGTGTCAAAGATGCAAAGAAATGATAAAAAGAAAGAAGGAAAAAACATTTATTTACAAAAATGTTGACACGTGAGATACGTGCCATCATATTGGCTTTTAAAAATTTCCTAATATACGACGTCCTTAGACGAACACACCGTACGAAGAGTACTAACAGAGAAACCATACGAGGTGTACTAATAGACAAGCTATCCGAGGTGTACAAATAGTGTAGATAAACTATCCGAGGTGTACAAATAGATACAGGTAAACCACACGAGGCATACTAATAGGCAAACCATACGTGGCGTGCAAATAGATTAACCCTGTCAAGGGCTAGCTAGTTAAATCAAAAATATCATTTTTTGGATATTTTATATCCCAAGAGATAAACAGCAAAAACGTGTAAAGCTTACATAACATTCAACAAACTAGTTTTTTAAACATTTTTATACAATTGTGTCGTTGGTGTAAATACCCAAAAAGTTAGTCAACGTCTGTGACAGTGGTTGAATCAACTGAGAGTGAAACAGTGAAAATATACTCTTAGTTTCCCATATGTTAATAAGCACGAAAAGACCTAAAATACTCACGAGACAACCCGCTGTAAACTCGTAAAAGTATGAAACAGACGCCCCTCAGGGGAATACAGCTATTGTATTTATGGGAATTAGCACTTCCAGGGGAAACTCTGTGAGGGCCCGAGCTGATAGTTAGGTAGGCCTTCTTTTTGTTTAAATGAAATGTTTTGTAATGTAAGGACCACTTTTTCCGGTCACTGCTGTCCTGTTTGTCAGCACATGCTATTTTCTACTTCAACGTTTATATTGTTTCATGAACTTCTTTCTCAACTTTCTGTTTCTGTGCCCGTTCTGCATAGATTTCGCATTCCCTCATCTCCATAATAAATGGTGCCTTCCTCCTTCCTCTCTTCGATACGCTCTTTTTTTAGCCGCTTGGGAGGCTTAAAATAACATATAATCTACAATCTATGAAAAAGGTAGCGTAATGGTTTAGGGTATAATTAGCAGTAAAAAGGATAGGGTTGTACAGTCCTCTATTGATGTAAATGAAATCAATTTTCAGGGGGGACTCAGTTTTAAATAATGGGCTAAAGTCCTGTGTGCATAAATATTTTTCAGCCGCTATCTTATGATCTGCATTTTCATTACAATGCCTAAAAATAACACATTTGTAAATGAAGGAAGAATAACAACCTGCTTGTCTTCTTCTATACGTAAACTGCAGACATGACATCATCCGCTTTTACTCGTTGGCTGTAACAGTAGACCCTTCACATTGCAGTACGGATTACATGTTACTATGAGGATGAAAGGATAACTAAGGCTTCACTTTCTTTCATCATCTCCTTAAGAAACCTCAAAAAAAACATACAACTTCACGGGTATCAATGAATGACATGAAGATTTTACTCGAAAGAGACGAGAAATAATCACAATCACTAATCGTAGAACATCGCACGACACGTCGTACCCATTTTTAATGGCATCCTTTCGCTTCCACCATTGTTATCTGCTCTACTACCAATTGCTTACATTACCTCCTCAGCAGCCATCACTGCTTCCATAGTATTCCGTAGATAGCTTAATTATTAGCTAAAAACCTGAAGTTCAGTGAATTAATTTCATGAGCATTGGCTCACACTTTGACTTGAACTGGAAAAGAAGCAAATAAAAAATCAACGAAAATTGAATTTCCAAAGCAAATGAAATAGTCTCTCAAGGTTGATATGGAAACACGGAACATCCAGCGCTGAAATAATCCAGCTTTGAACCATATTAAAACAAGACTAAAAAAAAACTCCTATTTTTTTATGATGTATTAAATTTAAACAGAAATCTGTCAAAGTATTGAATTATTCGTGGCTCGAAGCAATAATTGTTCTTCTATCATTTGGGATCTGATCTACTTGTTTCGTTCCTCAAAATAGTGCTACACTGTTATGCAGTGTTTCAATAGCTAACTCAATACCGTTCGTTTTGAGGACGTGTACCCAGAATACTCTGCATCAACTGTAGCCTTGATGCCTGTGCGTGATTTAGCGTCTGTGGCTCAGGACTTACGTAACAACTCATGAATGGGTAACTCCGACTAACTCGCCTATTTGCTATGGCCATTTCCTACTATTATTCAATTCTACTGATGAAATTCTAATGACTTCCCTTCGTGCTTCACTTCTGACTTCAGTGTCTGGTAGACACTCATACCGATGGACCGTGTGATGTTCCAGACCACGATAATTTGTCTATAGGCAGCTGACGTCCCACGATAATTTGTCTATAGGAAGCTAACGTCCCACGATAATTTGTCTATAGGCAGCTGACGTCCCACGAAAATTTGTCTATAGGAAGCTGACGTCCCACGATAATTTGTCTATAGGCAGCTGACGTCCCACGAAAATTTGTCTATAGGCAGCTGACGTCCCACGAAAATTTGTCTATAGGAAACTGACGTCCTACGATAATTTGTCTATAGGAAGCTGACGTCCCACGATAATTTGTCTATAGGAAGCTGACGTCCCACGATAATTTGTCTATAGGAAACTGACGTCCCACGATAATTTGTCTATAGGAAACTGACGTCCCACGATAATTTGTCTATAGGAAGCTAACGTCCCACGATAATTTGTCTATAGGAAGCTGACGTCCCACGATAATTTGCCTATAGGAAGCTAACGTCCCACGATAATTTGTCTACAGGAAGCTGACGTCCCACGATAATTTGTCTATAGGAAGCTAACGTCCCACGATAATTTGTCTATAGGCAGCTGACGTCCCACGATAATTTGTCTATAGGAAGCTAACGTCCCACGATAATTTGTCTATAGGAAGCTGACGTCCCACGATAATTTGTCTATAGGAAGCTGACGTCCCACGATAATTTGCCTATAGTAAGCTGACGTCCTACGATAATTTGTCTATAGAAAGCTGACGTCCCACGATAATTTGCCTATAGTAAGCTGACGTCCTACAATAATTTGTCTATAGTAAGCTGACGTCCTACGATAATTTGTCTATAGGAAGCTAACGTCCCACGATAATTTGTCTATAGGAAGCTGACGTCCCACGATAATTTGCCTATATATAGTATGCTGACGTCCAACGATAATTTGTCTATAGGAAGCTAACGTCCCACGATAATTTGTCTATAGGAAGCTGACGTCCCACGATAATTTGCCTATAGTAAGCTGACGTCCTACGATAATTTGTCTATAGTAAGCTGACGTCCTACGATAATTTGTCTATAGGAAGCTAACGTCCCACGAAAATTTGTCTATAGGAAGCTGAAGTCCCACGATAATTTGCCTATATATAGTATGCTGACGTCCTACGATAATTTGTCTATAGGAAGCTAACGTCCCACGATAATTTGTCTATAGGAAGCTAACGTACCACGATAATTTGTCTATAGGAAGCTGACGTCCCACGATAATTTGTCTATAGGAAGCTGACGTCCCACGATAATTTGTCTATAGGAAGCTGACGTCCCACGATAATTTGTCTATAGGAAGCTAACGTCCCACGATAATTTGTCTATAGGAAGCTGACGTCCCACGATTATTTGCCTATATATAGTATGCTGACGTCCAACGATAATTTGTCTATAGGAAGCTAACGTCCCACGATAATTTGTCTATAGGAAGCTGACGTCCCACGATAATTTGCCTATAGTAAGCTGACGTCCTACGATAATTTGTCTATAGTAAGCTGACGTCCTACGATAATTTGTCTATAGGAAGCTAACGTCCCACGATAATTTGTCTATAGGAAGCTGACGTCCCACGATAATTTGCCTATATATAGTATGCTGACGTCCTACGATAATTTGTCTATAGGAAGCTAACGTCCCACGATAATTTGTCTATAGGAAGCTAACGTCCCACGATAATTTGTCTATAGGAAGCTGACGTCCCACGATAATTTGTCTATAGGAAGCTGACGTCCCACGATAATTTGTCTATAGGAAGCTGACGTCCCACGATAATTTGCCTATAGTAAGCTGACGTCCTACGATAATTTGTCTATAGGAAGCTAACGTCCCACGAAAATTTGTCTATAGGAAGCTGACGTCCCACGATAATTTGTCTATAGGAAGCTGACGTCCCACGATAATTTGTCTATAGGAAGCTGACGTCCCACGATAATTTGCCTATAGTAAGCTGACGTCCCACGATAATTTGTCTATAGGAAGCTGACGTCCCACGATAATTTGCCTATAGTAAGCTGACGTCCTACGATAATTTGTCTATAGGAAGCTGACGTCCCACGATAATTTGCCTATAGGAAGCTGACGTCCTACGATAATTTGTCTATAGGAAGCTGACGTCCCACGATAATTTTTCTATAGGAAGCTGACGTCCCTCGATAATTTGTCTATAGGAAGCTATCGTCCCTCGATAATTTGTCTATAGGAAGCTAACGTCCCACGATAATTTGTCTATAGGAAGCTGACGTCCCACGATAATTTGTCTAAAGGAAACTGACGTCCCACGATAATTTGTCTATAGGAAGCTGACGTCGGCATTGGACCGTTTGCGATGACTCACAGCCGATCCACCGCCATCAGCTTCACTACGCCCATTTTGCAGGTAATTTACCTACTGTCCTGCCTAAAGAACTTCCTTACATTTTGACTGCGGCAGGAAGAACCGAAATTAAACATTCAAATTAAATTTAAAGTCAGTTGCAGAAAGCAACGTTGAAATATTGAGTGGGCCATGTTTTCATCTAGTTTTGATTACGTTGTTTTATTGAATTGAATTTGTGTCTACTGGTTGGTCAGCAGCAGAATGAAAACTCCCTCAGTGACTAAATATGGCTTACGTCACAGTCAAAGGGCTTCAATAATCGGCTCAGTTTCATGTATTTGAGAGAAAGTTGTTGTAGCTTGGTAACGGCTGGGCAGCACTTCCTTGAAAAAAGATTTCAAAGCTCGTGTTACATTCATGATAAACACGGATAGTTTGTTACACAAGCCTTTATTATTTTCAGAGTAGCCAGTAACGTATAATGATTTCATAACCTAATTTCCTACCTAATTTCCTACTTATATCATCAGCATCTCCCCATCAGTAGAGAGTTTCTACATTTGCATTTAAAATCTGAATTTTGGACGCTGAGAAATATATGACTTGAAAAAATTGTTACACGGCTTAAAACAAGTAAGGACCTCTCGATCCTATCCCTCCAACGTATACTGTACATTGCCCCATTATTTCAGGCTGAGCTATCAATGAATACATGACCAAGTGCTCGATTTCGTACGAGCAGTTCCGAAAGAAAAACGTGAGCACAAGTAGATTATTTAGACTGAAATGGCCTTCGCAGTCTGGCACTTAATTGAAGAATCGCTGCATTGAAAACTTGATTCCTAAACTGTATTCTTCGTGAAGCGTACTCATATTTCAGTTGCTGGACCACGTAAGAAAGGACTGGCCGACCTGTTCTGTTTCATGATGGTTGCTTAAAATGTGAAAATCGTGCGTAATTTGGGGAAGCATATCATTTGATAGAGTTAACAAATTTTCAGTAAAATAGCGAAAAATACACTTGAGTGTATATAATTTTGGGGAAGCATATCATTTGGCGATATAAGAAAGTTTACAACATTTCAGTAAAATATATGAAATTCATTTGATAAGGGTCGGTTTCATGTGCGAAATTTGTCACATGCCGAGAGTTGCTCACTTCCATCGCAGGAGTTCTGCACGCAGCGCACAGTGGGAAGAAAAGTATATCATCACTTCCTCGGTGACGAGACGCGTGGGTGTTCCCTAGGTCTTATATTTATGACCTTATATGTCATATTTTACTCTACTCTTGTGACCGATTTTTTACCCTACGCTTGTGACAGGTTTTACCCTACACTTGTGACAAGTTTTACCCTACACTTGTGCCAGTTTTTAACCTAAATTTGTGACAGTTTTTACCCCACACTTGTGGCAGTTTTTACCCCCACTTGTGGCAGTTTTCACTCTACACTTGTCCCAGTTTTTACCTTACACTTGTGACAGTTTTTACCCTACCCTTGTGACAGTTTTTACCCTACCCTTGTGACAGTTTTTACCCTACACTTACCAGTTTTTGCCCTAAATTTAACTGTTTTTACCCTACATTTGACATTTTTTACCCTACACCTGACAGTGTTTACCCTACACTTGCGACAGTTTTTATCCCACACTTGGGACAGATCATTTGTGGGTGGGACCTTCTCGTGCTCAATAATCTGAAGATCTTAAATATTATTTTTCATGCACAGGTGGATTCCATACACTTCGATATTCCTTGCAATGAATGTTCTCACTTCTTTCCTCGGATTTAAACTGTGTAAAACTAAACCCTCCCCTCAGGTTTCATTATTAAAAATGAGGGATTCACAGCGATAACTTCTCATACCGAACAATTTTCATGAACTATAATTTAAATTTTAAATTTTTAGGCTGATATGTTGTAACACATCTCATGGATCTTCTTTTTAAATAAACGGTTTTTCTATTTAGACTAGAACCCTTCAATCAGGTGTCACTATTTAAAAATAAGTGAGTCATAGCGATAAGAATGTATCCTGAAAATTTCATAGAAACCATAACACCCATTTTATAATGATAGGTTGAAATATAGATAGAACCCTGCCATCAGATGTTCTTATTTTAATATGAGTCGGTCATGGCCATAAGTACGTGTGTTGAACAATTCATGGGCGCCATAAGTGACATTTTATCATGAAAAACACTTTCAAATTTAATTTCATCCCCTACAGGACTACTTCTGTATTCTGGTCAGGAGCGGCCACCCAGGACCTGATTTAAATCCTTCCCCTACAGGACTACTTCCGTATTCTGGTCAGGAGCGGCCACCCAGAACCTGATTTACACCCTTCCCCTACAGGACTACTTTCGAATTCTGGTCAGGAGCGGCCACCCAGAACCTGATTTACACCCTTCCCCTACAGGACTACTTTCGAATTCTGGTCAGGAGCGGCCACCCAGAACCTGATTTACATCCTTCCCCTACAGGACTACTTCCGAATTCTGGTCAGGAGCGGCCACCCAGAACCTAATCCGTGGGGGTTCTTGAAGCCCCTGTCGACCGTCACATGGATTGGCATTTTACTGAGCGGTCTCCTGATTTGTTCTGCGTTGCTTTTCGTCGTGCAAGTCTTCAGAACGAGAGTTGGCGTTCAGCAGAATGTTGCCCTTTGGGTGCGCTACTTCTTCAAGCTCTTCGGGGTTATCGTAGCGCAAGGTAATTGATGCTTTTAATTCCAATCTAGTTGACACGTCTTACATTGTATTTTTTCAAGTGTTTTATGATAAATGCCAGAACGTTACGATGAGTATCAATGGTCGAGCCAGTACCCATATTTCACTCACGTGAGTGGCTTGGGATAAATACCTGCTACCTTTTTCCCCAACGAGAAGAAAGGTCGGGCTCATAAAGTGAAAAAGGATATTTTTTATTCCAATTAAACCTGATACATATCATCTTGTACATTGCTTTTCAAATTCCTCATAACTAACACCAGGAGGCAATAACGGCAACCCCCGGTCAAGCCGTTACCCATTTCCGAAAACCTGGGTTTAGAGTGGGGAATTAAGGCTGAGTTCTCCTTTTTTCTTACAAAAAGAAACATTAATTATTAGCACTCTTTTTATTCTTTTACCACAACAACAATTTTTTTTTGGGGGGGGGGGGGGGGGGGGGGGGGAAGGCATGGTCCCCGTGACTCCTGGCTGCCCTACTGACCCAACGTAAGAGTAGGGGAGCACTCATAAGCCACAGGATCATCCAAAGCGTGAACTGTCCAGATGTTGAAACTATTTCAGATTTCAAAGTGTTAGTATATGAAGCAAAATATACGTGCTAGTGGGTGCGTGGTTAGTAAGAGTAGAGGAACACTTCAATATGCTAATCGTGTAAGCAGCAGTGTACACGCTGATTCCAATCACATAGCACTAACGTAAGAGTATATAATATATATAAATCAATTATCAAAATATTGAAACTATTTCAGACTTCAAAGTGCTAGTGGTGGAAGGAGCAGTGTACGCGTTGGTGGGTGCCTGGTTGATATTCTGCCTAGTGGTGATGCGAAGCTTCACTGGGGCCCTCACATCGCAGCTCTCCGTGCGGTACGTGCCTGCGCCCGTCCGCAACTTGGAGGACCTCGTCCGACATCCAGGAATGAAGGTCGCCCTTGAAACCCAGACTGCGTTCAGTGACTATGTCAAGGTGAGGCTCGACCTTCCAGAAGACTATGTCAAGGTGAGACTCGACCTTCCAGAAGACTATGTGAAGGTGAGACTCGCCCATCCAGAAGACTATGTCAAGGTGAGACTCGACCTTCCAGAAGACTATGTCAAGGTGAGACTCGACCTTCCAGAAGACTATGTCAAGGTGAGACTCGACCTTCTGAAGGCGAGACTCGAAAAATTATTTGACGCATCGAAACTTCATTTGCTTTTAGTCATCTGCAGTAGCTGTCAGTAAATTTCTCAGTGAATCTTGCAAAAATTTCAGCATTTTTCTGTGCAAAATCTCCACAACTTCTAGATGTTCCATTTTTATGAGAGTCATCAGGCACTCGCAATTTTCATCCGTATTCTTTATCTTAACTCCATTCGTCTTTCTTTCCAACTGGCAAAAAATATTGGAAATCTTAAATAAATTATAGGTGAATGTCTGTTGGCCGATTGTTCGTTCTTCGTTATAATAAGATCACAATAAAATAAAAAGCAAAAATGATGTACTGCATGTTGCCGTATATGTTGTACAGGTGCTTCTGCTGCTGCCCTTTCTGAACTTGAGGGAACACATGGAAAACAATATATATTTTACAAGTATACTTGCTGCTACGTTTTCTGAACTTAGGGAACACCTGGAAAACAATATATATTTTCCAAGTATACTTGCTGATACGCTTTCTGAACACAAGGAAATGTCTGTAAAACAAATCATATTCTACAATTATACTTGCTGCTACGTTTTTGGAACGCAAGGGGACACCTGGAAAACAACATAAATTCTACAGGTACACCTGCTAGTACGATTTTTGAACACGAGGGAACAGCAGGAAAACAAAACATAATCTACAGTTATACCTACTGACGCGTTCTTTGATCACGAGGTGATACCCAGAAAATGAAGTCTACTCTTGACCGTGGAGCGTTTTTACCTACTGAACTTCATAAAACAGAGTCAAGATATTATGCTTCCAGTAAATTTAAAAACGAGGTTAAAAAGTTTATGACCTACGAAAAGGCTGAGAAAATTCATTCTGAAAATCGACGAGCACGATTGTTCCCAAATATTAAGGCTTAACCATTCAATATGATACGACATAACTCCCTGAGTCTAGCCAACGTCTAGAAGATGAGACACAACCGACTATCAATGATAATAACATAAAATTTGTAATGATACAAGTAATTTACTCTATACCTTAAGACTGCACTTGTCAGGGAAAAAGCTTTTCATTCCCAATTTTACATGGTGCAGGAAAGGGTTAACAAGACACCTCATAGACTTCAATATGGCGTCAAATGAGAATATTTTAAATTTTTTTCGTCCCAGAATGAACATAATTCATTTATGGATATACTGAATTATTTTTAGCTGATCTCAACTGGATCAACATGAGAACTTGCACACTGACCTCAACATCTACCACATTCATCGTAACGGCCCCGATCTTCATTTGCCTTAAATTGATGTCAAGTGTAACTGAAAATATGGAAGCATATTTATCGAATGTTCCATTATACACATCCTCCCAACCCTCTTTTCCCCGTCTCCTCCGTTTTCTATAATCTCCAGAGTAGCTGCGCATTCAAGAGTAAATACCACGAGGGTTGGACTGGAATCGAACTAAGGTCTTTCTTGTCTTGTGTGCTCTCCGTGGCACAGTGGTTAAGGGATCTGCCTTGTATGTTGGAGACGAGGGTTCGTATCCCGGCGCTGGCGCGAAGATTTTCCCCGTTGGGTATAAGGGAAAGCTCAAGCACAATACCCCACTCAACCCAGATGTCGGAAATGGGTACCGGCTTTACGGGGGAACCAACCGTCATGGGGTCCTATATATAGGGTTAATTATAAGACATTTGAAAAACCAATGCTTAAGATCATATGTATCAGGCTTGATTGGAAATAAAGCATCCCGAAGATGCCGATGTTTGTTTGTTTGTTTGTGTGTGATGCTTAACAAGTCGCGCTACTGAAAATACTTCACTGAGGCTTTTTATTTGCATTTTGGAAGTACTTATCTCGTTGGCTATTGCCGTGGGTATTACGATACCCATGTGTGTGTATATCCAATAAGGATTTTTACGTTAAAATATTTTAAAAACCAGTGATTTTTTTGAATCATCCTTGAATCATATTTAAAATAATATTATGCATTTCATGTATCAACATCATTAGAAATAAACTGCTTTTCCTCTCTGTCTTTCTTTCTTTTTTGTTGGAATAAACTGTTTTTTTCTCTTTCATTTTTCCTTCTTTCAGTATTTCTTATCAGAAATAAACGAATTTCTTTCTTTCGTTTTTCTTTCTTGGCATAACAAGACCACGAAGGAAGGACTCTTTGGCAAGCTAGGAGCGTTCTACGACCAAGGGCGCATAAAAGAGGTGACATCCCCCGAGTTCCACAAGATAATGCTCAATGAAGTGAGCAGCGGCGACTATGTGCTGCTCATTGACGAGCTCACCTTGCTACGGTTACTCTCTATTGAGTTCTCCAAAACAGGCGAGTTTACTACACTAATGGCAGGCAGGCTCCTTTTATTCTCTATTGAGCTCTCCAAAACAAGCGAGTCTACACTAATGACAGGCAGGCTCCTTTTATTCTCTATTGAGTTCTCCAAAACAGGCGAGTCTACTCTAATGGCAGGCAGGCTCCTTTTATTCTCTATTGAGTTCTCCAAAACAGGCGAGTCTACTCTAATGGCAGGCAGGCTCCTTTTATTCTCTATTGAGCTCTCCAAAACAAGCGAGTCTACACTAATGACAGGCAGGCTCCTTTTATTCTCTATTGAGTTCTCCAAAACAGGCGAGTCTACACTAATGGCAGGCAGGCTCCTTTTATTCTCTATTGAGTTCTCCAAAACAGGCGAGTCTACACTAATGGCAGGCAGGCTCCTTTTATTCTCTATTGAGTTCTCCAAAACAGGCGAGTCTACACTAATGGCAGGCAGGCTCCTTTTATTCTCTATTGAGTTCTCCAAAACAGGCGAGTCTACACTAATGGCAGGTAGGCTCCTTTTATTCTCTATTGAGTTCTCCAAAACAGGCGAGTCTACACTAATGGCAGGCAGGCTCCTTTTATTCTCTATTGAGTTCTCCAAAACAGGCGAGTCTACACTAATGACAGGCAGGCTCCTTTTATTCTCTATTGAGTTCTCCAAAACAGGCGAGTCTACACTGATGGCAGGCAGGCTCCTTTTATTCTCTATTGAGTTCTCCAAAACAGGCGAGTCTACACTAATGGCAGGCAGGCTCCTTTTATTCTCTATTGAGTTCTCCAAAACAGGCGAGTCTACACTAATGACAGGCAGGCTCCTTTTATTCTCTATTGAGTTCTCCATAACAGGCGAGTCTACACTAATGGCAGGCAGGCTCCTTTTATTCTCTATTGAGTTCTCCAAAACAGGCGAGTCTACACTAATGACAGGCTCCTGTTGCTTTCCATAACGTTCTCCAAAACAAGCGAGTCTACACTATATGACAGGCAGGCTGCTGTTATTCTCTGTGAAGTTCTCCAAAACAGGCGAGTCTACACTATATGACAGGCAGGCTGCTGTTATTCTCTGTGAAGTTCTCCAAAACAGGCGAGTCTACACTATATGACAGGCAGGCTGCTGTTATTCTCTGTGAAGTTCTCCAAAACAGGCGAGTCTACACTATATGACAGGCAGGCTGCTTTTATTCTCTGTGAAGTTCTCCAAAACAGGCGAGTCTACACTATATGACAGGCAGGCTGCTGTTATTCTCTGTGAAGTCTCCAAAACAGGCGAGTCTACACTATATGACAGGCAAGCTGCTGTTATTCTCTGTGAAGTTCTCCAAAACAGGCGAGTCTACACTATATGACAGGCAGGCTGCTGTTATTCTCTGTGAAGTTCTCCAAAACAGGCGAGTCTACACTATATGACAGGCAGGCTGCTGTTATTCTCTGTGAAGTTCTCCAAAACAGGCAAGTCTACACTATATGACAGGCAAGCTGCTGTTATTCTCTGTGAAGTTCTCCAAAACAGGCGAGTCTACACTATATGATAGGCTGAGCCTGTTATTCTCTGTGAAGTTCTCCAAAACAGGCGAGTCTACACTATATGACAGGCAGGCTGCTTTTATTCTCTGTGAAGTTCTCCAAAACAGGCGAGTCTACACTATATGACAGGCAGGCTGCTGTTATTCTGTGTGAAGTTCTCCAAAACAAGCAAGTCTACACTATATGACAGGCAGGCTGCTGTTATTCTCTGTGAAGTTCTCCAAAACAGGCGAGTCTACACTATATGACAGGCAGGCTGCTGTTATTCTCTGTGAAGTTCTCCAAAACAGGCGAGTCTACGCTATATGACAGGCAGACTACTGTTATTCTCTGTGAAGTTCTCCAAAACAGGCGAGTCTACACTATATGACAGGCAGGCTGCTGTTATTCTCTGTGAAGTTCTCCAAAACAGGCGAGTCTACGCTATATGACAGGCAGGCTGCTGTTATTCTCTGTGAAGTTATCCAAAACAGGCGTGTCTACGCTATATGACAGGCAGGCTGCTGTTATTCTCTGTGAAGTTCTCCAAAACAGGCGAGTCTACACTATATGACAGGCTGAGCCTGTTATTCTCTGTGAAGTTCTCCAAAACAGGCTAGTCTACACTATATGACAGGCTGAGCCTGTTATTCTCTGTGAAGTTCTCCAAAACAGGCGAGTCTACACTATATGACAGGCTGAGCCTGTTATTCTCTGTGAAGTTCTCCAAAACAGGCGAGTCTACGCTATATGACAGGCAGGCTGCTGTTATTCTCTGTGAAGTTCTCCAAAACAGGCGAGTCTACACTATATGACAGGCTGAGCCTGTTATTCTCTGTGAAGTTCTCCAAAACAGGCTAGTCTACACTATATGACAGGCTGAGCCTGTTATTCTCTGTGAAGTTCTCCAAAACAGGCGAGTCTACACTATATGACAGGCTGAGCCTGTTATTCTCTGTGAAGTTCTCCAAAACAGGCGAGTCTACACTATATGACAGGCTGAGCCTGTTATTCTCTGTGAAGTTCTCCAAAACAGGCTAGTCTACACTATATGACAGGCTGAGCCTGTTATTCTCTGTGAAGTTCTCCAAAACAGGCGAGTCTACACTATATGACAGGCTGAGCCTGTTATTCTCTGTGAAGTTCTCCAAAACAGGCGAGTCTACACTATATGACAGGCTGAGCCTGTTATTCTCTGTGAAGTTCTCCAAAACAGGCTAGTCTACACTATATGACAGGCTGAGCCTGTTATTCTCTGTGAAGTTCTCCAAAACAGGCGAGTCTACGCTATATGACAGGCAGGCTGCTGTTATTCTCTGTGAAGTTCTCCAAAACAGGCGAGTCTACACTATATGACAGGCTGAGCCTGTTATTCTCTGTGAAGTTCTCCAAAACAGGCTAGTCTACACTATATGACAGGCTGAGCCTGTTATTCTCTGTGAAGTTCTCCAAAACAGGCGAGTCTACGCTATATGACAGGCAGGCTGCTGTTATTCTCTGTGAAGTTCTCCAAAACAGGCGAGTCTACGCTATATGACAGGCAGGCTGCTGTTATTCTCTGTGAAGTTCTCCAAAACAGGCGAGTCTACACTATATGACAGGCTGAGCCTGTTATTCTCTGTGAAGTTCTCCAAAACAGGCGAGTCTACGCTATATGGCAGGCAGGCTGCTGTTATTCTCTGTGAAGTTCTCCAAAACAGGCGAGTCTACACTATATGACAGGCTGAGCCTGTTATTCTCTGTGAAGTTCTCCAAAACAGGCGAGTCTACACTATATGACAGGCTGAGCCTGTTATTCTCTGTGAAGTTCTCCAAAACAGGCGAGTCTACGCTATATGACAGGCAGGTTGCTGTTATTCTCTGTGAAGTTCTCCAAAACAGGCGAGTCTACGCTATATGACAGGCAGGCTGCTGTTATTCTCTGTGAAGTTCTCCAAAACAGGCGAGTCTACACTATATGACAGGCTGAGCCTGTTATTCTCTGTGAAGTTCTCCAAAACAGGCTAGTCTACACTATATGACAGGCTGAGCCTGTTATTCTCTGTGAAGTTCTCCAAAACAGGCGAGTCTACGCTATATGACAGGCAGGCTGCTGTTATTCTCTGTGAAGTTCTCCAAAACAGGCGAGTCTACGCTATATGACAGGCAGGCTGCTGTTATTCTCTGTGAAGTTCTCCAAAACAGGCGAGTCTACACTATATGACAGGCTGAGCCTGTTATTCTCCATCTACACTAATAGCTCCAACCCTACTCTATTTTTACCGCTTTTTAACACAGCTCCTGTTAATCTCTAGCGAGGTCTCGAAACAGACAAAACATAAATCGCCAGCTCATGCTATTTTCTATTGGCTTGGATGAACATTCCATTTCTACTTTATTGATTACATTTTCTAAACAATCATTCACGCAGGAGCTTCATTTGACGTGTTTGAGGCACGTGAATAATGCAACTTGCTTATAGTTGACTCGCGTTATATTATTATATAATATTTTACCGTATTTCTAGAGTCACCATTTCCCATCTTGTTCCAATCAATAAAATTCTGATTTTTACCCAAATGTAACCAAGTTATAATCTGGTCAGAACTGGAGGCATTTTCTGCTTTCTCTCTCTGAGGCGCAAAGAAGGAGCGTCATATTTTAATACGACAATAACTCGGTTTACTATGAGGTTTTTGCGTTAATTGTACACTATTTATCGAAAATTTCCACATTCGTTATCACATTCGCTAGTTTGTGCAAAACTAAATTTGTTCAATCTTGTATCTGCCTGACCCTAAATTACATACATTAAATTTCTAAGAAAATGTAAGTTATTCCGAACTAGAGAAGATGCAATGCTTCATTAAAAATGGCCACAATACTCGCGTTAACTCGCCTGCCGTTCTGCCATTTAGCAGCTGGAGGGACCAGTGAAATGGTTCTTAAGCAAAACCTTTCATTATTGGCTGCGTTTCTGATGCTTGATAACCCATAAAACTAATTTTGAGTGTCTCTGAACTGAACATAATTGCTTCATCTTGGTCAGTTTATAATAGATAGAGCAGTACATTAAAAGTAGCGTGTGAGAAAATACTTTGAATTTCGGCTGGTGTAGATAGGACAGTATATTGAAAGTAACATGTGCAAATATACTGTGAATTTCGGCTGGTGTAGAGGCAGTACGTTAAAAGTAACATATGTGAATTAACATTCTTTAATTTTTTTCTCCATGGGTCTATGGTTCATTATTCTCAGTTGAGTAATTACTCACGATTTGAAAGAACTCGCTCAAAAATTCTCATGCATGTTGACTCTTTTCTATATGTTAATAAGTACATTTAACAGGCATTTGTTCATACTACCTGGCGGACGACAGGTTCAAACCTTGGGTGCTCTCCCTCATCGGCCCAAAAAACCATCCTCTAGTGCCGGCCATGTCTAAGAAGTAAGGATTTGAAAATTAAGATACATTTGTAGGAACTGATGATGACGAGGAAGGCTTTAAGTTTAACAACCGGACTTGGGCGGGGGTTCGAAATGTCTGAGCACATAACAACAGGAATTCGTATCGACCCATATTGACAGTTCTTTATAGAGATCGTCGTGTCTGAGAAGTATGACTTCGAAAATAGACTAATTTGTATCAAATGGTGTTGCCAAAGAAGGCTTTAAGTTTGAAAACAGAAATTCGCACCAAACAACATTGACAGCTTTCTACAATGGCTGTTATGTTTCAGAAGCAAGGCATTAACAATAACGACAAATTTTTAACGATCGGTTTTTCCGACGAAAGCGTTTATTGTAATTTAAAAAACGGGAATGTGTAGCAACCAATGTTGGCAAGTAATGATTGAATTTTAGAACATAAATTTTGTTGATAACAGCTGGAGTTGACAAGTGAAGCTACAAATTTCACAACATTGAATCAAATCAACAATCGTTGACAAGTATGACTTCAAAAATGTAAAATATGAATTTACAGAGCATGTAAAGCTTCAAATTCAAAACGATATTTTAAATTTTAAATCAATCGGAGTTGACGTAAATTTTAAATTTAGGTTATTCTTGTTCTTTACTAATTTTCAACAATGGTGATTACGACTACGCGTTCGTAGCTAAGACCCCTTAGTTTCTTTTCTCCGCGGTTAGTCCTCAAATGCTTTGTATTCGCATATACAGCGCGTACGCCAAAATGCTTAAGCTAGAGTGAACCCTGTTAGGAACGCATTGAAATTCTTTCGCAAGTTAGTAAGTATACAGTAAAGTGAGATTCTCTACCATAACAAATGAGAAAAACCATCGTTTTCTGGCGATGTCTTTAAGGACTCGAGAGTGCTCAGAGAAATAAAGGTATACGTGTATAAAAGATTTTTGGGAGCCCGCATAATATTTACTAGTTTAGTTGATTAGTTGATTTTGACCCTTAGTTTGTGCAAGCATTCAAACACGATATAGAAACATCACCTCCGTTCGTTCAGACAACATTTCAACAATGCTACTGATACCTTGAACTGCGCACATGCTTTCCTAAAAATATTCTCCATAGAAAGAAACGCTTCTGACATGTTTGTACTTTATTGCACACGTGCTGGCAGTTACGACTTTTCAGGATCTTTTCCATCGTGGAGAGCGGGTTGTACATGCGCTGGATTATGGGGGAGATGCCCAACGCCACATCTTGCAACTTCCAACCTTCTTCTATCTCAGTTAGCGAACCTTATGACCTACGGGGACTTTGGGTAAGGGCAACGAATGGTAAAAATCAGATTCTCGACACTTTGACTGCGACGTGAGCCACCGGTGGAACACGGAGGAAGTTTTCATAATGCTGCTGATCGACCGGTGGCCAAAAACTCTCAATTTTCATGTATACTAAATGGAAACTAAATGAAGGGATGATCTAGTTTAATCTTTGTCAATTTTAAAATTATTTGCAACAATTTACTTTAAATTTGAGTTAAATTTCAAACGTCAGTTTTACCTGCCGCAGTCAGTGTGTTAAACCGATTTCAAAACCTCGGAATTCGCATTTTCCATCATAAAAAATAACGCAAAATATTACATTGCCGTCAAGCTTCAGACACTACTTAACACATTTCCTTCGAAGTGACCCACCGGTGGTCACTTAGGTGATTTTCATAGTGCTGCTGGTCCACATGCATTCACTAACTCATTTTTTATTAATACTTAATGGAAACTAAATAAACGCCTGATCCAGTTAATGTTTGCTATTTTCAAAGTTGATTACCATAATTCACTTTAAATATGAATTGAATATTGAACTTCAGTTTAACCCATCGCAGTTTAAAGTGTTAATTTATATATATAGCAATAAGCCGAGTTAATCACGACAGCTGATATACCGACACGTGTTTGAGTGTAAATGTCTTCGATGGTGACGGCCTTTCACTAATAGTTTGTAATAGTTTTATATAGGTATATGACAGCCATCGACAAAAATTGTTTTATATGCAGGAATGCAGGAATACATTACGATAATAGTTTTATATACAATAACAAAGATGACAATCATAGTTTTATATACGGTAACAGATGATGACGATAACATTATTTGAAAGATATATAATTTTTAACAGCATTTTCTGCTTTTTCACTTAATCGCTGTTACCCCAGGGTGTGTTTGTGCTGCTGGCGTGCGGGTTGTGCCTCTCGCTCCTCACGTTCGTGTACGAAGTGATGAACCCCAAACACTGGCACCTGCCGCTGCTCGCTTCCCACAGGATCGCTCTGTGATTACAGCCGTTTTGTCTCTCCGCATCAGCGGTGTTTTCCGGCTGGAAACTCTTCTGACTGGAAACTCTTCGGACTGGAAACTGTTCGGACTGGAAACTCTTCGGACTGGAAACTCTTCGGACTGGAAACTCTTCGGACTGGAAACTCTTCGGACTGGAAACTGTTCGGACTGGAAACTCTTCGGACTGGAAACTCTTCTGACTGGAAACTCTTCTGACTGGAAACTCTTCGGACTGGAAACTCTTCGGACTGGAAACTCTTCGGACTGGAAACTCTTCGGACTGGAAACTCTTCGGACTGGAAACTCTTCGGACTGGAAACTCTTCTGACTGGAAACTCTTCTGACTGGAAACTCTTCGGACTGGAAACTCTTCGGACTGGAAACTCTTCGGACTGGAAACTCTTCGGACTGGAAACTCTTCGGACTGGAAACTCTTCGGACTGGAAACTCTTCGGACTGGAAACTCTTCGGACTGGAAACTCTTCCGGACTGGGGACTGGAAACTCTTCCGGACTGGAAACTCTTCGGACTATAAACTTTTAGGACTGGAAACTCTTCGGACTGGAAACTCTTCGGACTGGAAACTCTTCGGACTGGAAACTCTTCGGACTGGAAACTCTTCTGACTGGAAACTCTTCTGACTGGAAACTCTTCTGACTGGAAACTCTTCGGACTGGAAACTCTTCGGACTGGAAACTCTTCGGACTGGAAACTCTTCGGACTGGAAACTCTTCGGACTGGAAACTCTTCGGACTGGAAACTCTTCGGACTGGAAACTCTTCGGACTGGAAACTCTTCGGACTGGAAACTCTTCCGGACTGGGGACTGGAAACTCTTCCGGACTGGAAACTCTTCGGACTATAAACTTTTAGGACTGGAAACTCTTCGGACTGGAAACTCTTCGGACTGGACACTCTTCCGGACTGGAAACTCTTTCGGACTGGAAACTCTTCCGGACTGGAAACCCTTTTGGACTGGAAACCCTTTTGGACTGGAAACCCTTTTGGACTGGAAACTCTTTGGACTGGAAACTCTTTGGACTGGAAACTCTTTGGACTGGAAACTCTTCGGACTGGAAACTCTTCGGACTGGAAACTCTTCGGACTGGACACTCTTCCGGACTGGGGACTGGAAACTCTTCCGGACTGGAAACTCTTCGGACTGGAAACTTTTAGGACTGGAAACTCTTCGGACTGGAAACTCTTCGGACTGGACACTCTTCCGGACTGGAAACTCTTTCGGACTGGAAACTCTTCCGGACTGGAAACCCTTTTGGACTGGAAACTCTTTGGACTGGAAACTCTTTCGGACTGGAAACTCTTCGGACTGGAAACTCTTCGGACTGGAAACTCTTCCGGACTGGAAACTCTTCGGACTGGAAACTCTTCCGGACTGGAAACTCTTCGGACTGGAAACTCTTTCGGACTGGAAACTCTTCGGACTGGAAACTCTTTCGGACTGGAAACTCTTCGGACTGGAAACTCTTTCGGACTGGAAACTCTTTTGGACTGGAAACTCTTTCAGACTGGAAACTCTTTCAGACTGGAAACTCTTTCGGACTGGAAACTCTTTCGGACTGAAAACTCTTTCGGACTGGAAACTCTTTCGGACTGGAAACTCTTTCGGACTGGAAAATCTTTCGGACTATAAAATCTTCGGACTGGAAACTCTTCGGACTGGAGACTCTTCGGACTGGAGACTCTTCGGACTGGAGACTCTTCGGACTGGAGACTCTTCGGACTGGAAACTCTTCGGACTGGAGGCTCTTCGGACTGGAGACTCTTCGGACTGGAGACTCTTCGGACTGGAGACTCTTCGGACTGGAGACTCTTCGGACTGGAGACTCTTCGGACTGGAGACTCTTCGGACTGGAGACTCTTCTGGCTGGAGACTCTTCTGGCTGGAGACTCTTCGGACTGGAAACTCTTCGGACTGGAAACTCTTTCGGACTGGAAACTCTTTCGGACTGGAAACTCTTTCGGACTGGAAACTCTTTCGGACTGGAAAATCTTTCGAACTGGAAACTCTTTCGGACTGGAAACTCTTTCGGACTGGAAACTCTTTCGGACTGGAAACTCTTTCGGACTGGAAACTCTTTCGGACTGGAAACTCTTTCGGACTGGAAACTCTTTCGGACTGGAAACTCTTTCGGACTGGAAACTCTTTCGGACTGGAAACTCTTTCGGACTGGAAACTCTTTCGGACTGGAAACTCTTTCGGACTGGAAACTCTTTCGGACTGGAAACTCTTTCGGACTGGAAACTCTTTCGGACTGGAAACTCTTTCGGACTGGAAACTCTTTCGAACCGGGCCACTCTTGTTGAGAAGTATCTTCTATACGATGTCTTTCAAGTTTACACATTCAAGAGCTGCGCTCGCACGCTGCGTACGTGTCGCAATAGTAATCTAAAATGCGATTTAGACGTCACTGTGATATTTGGAACAGTGCGTGACCGAGGCGTAATCTAAAGAACGTTTTGAACGTCAAAGCAAATCAATGGTCACTGTCATGTTTGGAATAGAGCGTGACTGAGGCAAGAAATACTTTTATCACATGCCGACAAATAAAAAAGTAAAAATTGAACAATTTAGCGGCACAAACTCGGTACTTTCGAAAGAGTTTTGAATTACATCTGAGTTTCCATACTGGTTGGGGATCCCTTGCGCTGGGGCTAAACATAATAATACTACTAAAAATATTTATAATAATAATAATTATTATAATCCCGAGAACGAACAAGAAGAGCGTGACCGTAAATCGCACTGTTCGTCATTAAAGGAGACACATGAGTTCTGGGGCAAAGTTTCCGTATAATAATTTCATTGAATATCTACTAATTATTTAAACAGCTGTGACGACGTCCACAATATTTTTCGTTATGTACAACCTGGAAATTATTCGGTAATTACACTGCATTTCATTATAACAGCTTTAAGTCTCCCAGGCACTGATTCGGTCGAACCTCGTAACACTTTGAAAGGAATTTTTCCCCTAACACTCCAGGAAACTTTTCAGAGTAGCTGCCAAACGATGAGGCTTAGCGCAATAATTTTTGTCCAGATAAACAAGATGCTGAAGTCTAGAGAGTTGAGTTCAGGGCTTTATGGAGGCCATTTTTCCTTTCACGAGAAAATTGGAATGTTGTCTCGAAGCCACCTCTGAATTTGTTGGCAGCATGCCCATGAGCTCTATTTTGTTAGAAGAGAAATTGACTATGATCGGTCATATCACGGCTCAAATGTTCACCAATGCCCAAGAGAAAGAAAGAAAAGAAACTAAGAAGAAAGAGTAATCTCTTCGTAGCTTGTAGCGCTCAGTATACTTCTCCCTCAGAAACGAAAACGGGAGCATTGCATCTCAACGACTCTTACTTTTTACCCCTCACTGGTATTTGCTGGGCGATAATTCTAGATTCCTCTGAATATGAATCATTTTTCTGTAAGGACCCAGTCATTTTGGTGAAAGGACCTAGGTTTCTTTAACAATGGAAAGCTTCTCGTCTGTGAGATTAACTTTCTCCAAACCGTGAGTTCCGAGCCGACCAACAAAGATGCGAATTCAATAAAGTCTTTTCGTTTTTTCCTAATACCTTTTCTGCATTTCAATTTAAAACAAAAAACGAGTTCCAAGTTATATATTATATATATATATATACATAGCGAACGGACGTGACTAAGAAGTATAAATTAATATATTAAATGAGATCAGACACATCACTCCTTACCCTGTCGCTATGATCCCATCTAATATATTAAATTATACTTCTTAGTCACGTCCGCTCGGTTCTGGAAGTTGTACGTTATCCATATCACGTGATTCTATCACGTCTTCACTTGGTGCGTGTGCTGGAAATGATTAGCTGGAAAACGAACAAATTTTCAGTCCTCAAGCTGTGATGTAACATGGTCACCTCTGTAATTGAATATTCTCCTCAGCAGGCGTGAGTGTATGAAAGAAAGGAAAATAAAAGAATTTTTAAAAAATTTGATACACTAGATGTATCGCAGCACCTTGGATGTTAAAAATTTCGTAATATAAAGGTCCTTAATTCATAAACAAACCATGCGAGGCGTGATGTGGCCATGTTGGGGGCTAATTGTGTTATTCAGAGAAATAGTCTATCATCTCTTGGATATTTTATACACAAAGAGATGGCTGCCAACTTATAAATAATGCATATATTGCTAGAAAATGCCTTCGTTATAAGTTGGAACGAAGATTAGATTATATTATAACTTGCTTCAAACTTCCCTATCCGCCACAAAGGCGATCCAAAGAGAGAAAGGAGGAAGGCACCATTTAGTATGGAGTTAAGGGAACGCGGAATCTATGTAGAAATGGCATAGAAACAGTACGTTCCGAAAAAAGATTATAAAACAAGATCAAAGTTGAAAAAGAAAGTAGTAGGTACTGAAAAACAGGAAAGCAGTGAACAGAAAAAGCTGGTCCTCAACATAACAAAAATATTTTATGTCAACAAAAAGAAGACCTACCTAACTCTCAGCTCGGGTCCTTACATTTCCCCCCCTGGGAGGGCTAATTCTATAGATACAATAGTTTTACCCCCTGAGGGGATTTGGAACGAAAGAAGAAAAAAAGGCCAAACGCCCATACCATGATGGGCTACGCGGTCACACCTAACCTCTGATAAGAAGTGGAACCTTCCTGTTGTGTTATCTTTTGTTTTTCTTAGTAATTAAATTAAATTTCCGCGTACGCTTTTTTATCCTACATTAAAAACGACGTTACTCTTAAGACCTTGTCGGGTGTCAACTTAAGTACTTTGGGCACGCCGTAGATATTAAAGAGCAATAACGCATGGTTTTGATGATAAAAATCTGTTGGAATGATATTCAAAATATTAATAAGCTACGTGATGTAAAGAATACGGCACTTGAATACAATTTTAAGCCTCTTGCCTAGTAATTTTCCACTTACTCCTGTACATATACAAAGATCATGTAGGCCTACTAGATTACAAAAAAAAATTTTCATGTACGCATACAAGTGAAACTTAAGATCGAGATTGAAACAATAATATTGAAATGAGCGGACGTATTTTATAATTACTCATGCAATGTGCGTTATACAGAAAGCTACTCTTAAGACTAGAAATAACAGGCTATTTTGGTTTTGAGTTCTAACATTGATTGATGGATTTTTTGTACTTTGAGAAGTTTGTTCTACAGTAAGCACCTGAACTGAGAGATCTTCGCCCAATGTCATATGCAGCACTCGTGGGGAAGTCCTATTCAATAATGGCTCATTTCCTTCACAAACTTTCGAAAATTGTTTATCAAACTAAATACTCCAGCATCCCTGAGTGTTTGATAATTTTTTCTGCGGGTAAAGACGTTCACCAATCTAAACTTTCAGAACTTTTTAAAAACTCTGAATATTCAATAATCGTAAAATTAAAAATTAGAACTTCTTCCCATGCATTACATCCATAGTTGAAATACGTGCTTGCGGATTTCACTTGCAATACTTACGTACTGCAGCTTTTTATTATAATGCGATAATGTTTTAATATAACGTGCACAGAGGAAGATGCAAATGTATCCCTCTTGGATATCTTCAAATATAATGCAACTGATAAATTTTTTATTAGTATGTTCATCATATACCTATATCACTGCAGGAAATTAATAATAATTGCTAAAAACACAACGAGCGAGCGTTATTATTGCATTTAACCGTTCTAGCGCTACTAGATTTCTACTAGAGCCCACTGCTCTGCACATTTGAAGATGAATATTCAACAGCAGCGAAAAGAAATTATAATAAAAATAGATTGATGGGCTGAATGAGATCATTTCCAAGAAGCTTCGTTATTTCTCAGAAGCCATGTTGAAGCTTTCTATGGGGTCCCACTCTTCAGGCGGGTTTAGTAAACTTCTGGATGCCAGCCTGTTGTACAGTTGTACTCAAGACTTGTTATTACTGGAATTACTCCTTACTCTGCTTGTAATTGGTGATGTGCATATTATAAGTAAGTAATTACTAGAGGGAGCTTACGCCATGGTCATGGCACCATGGCCATAGTCACGGTATATCGTGGCCATGGTCTACAAATTACAATGGCTACACGGTGGCTTACGCCACGATATGCCGCAGTTCGTTCTGTTCGTTGCCGGCTGCGTGGAGGGCCATGAGCCGGTTAGAGTTGAACTTAGTAGTTGAACTTAGTTGAACTTAGAGAGGAGTTGAACTTAGTAGTAGGTATACTTGGTAAGCCTGTGAATGCAAATGGACAAAAATTGATTGATTTCTGTGATGAGAATGAACTTGAGAACCTGAATGTAACAATAGGAAATGTCTTGCATACATGGCAAAGCAGGGAATGTAAAACTGCAATTGATTATATGATGGTGAATAGTAGAGCAAGAATATGTGTCAAAGAAATGTTTGTAGATGAAGATGATTTTGATATTGATAGTGACGATAAAATGCTTGAACTAGAATATAATTGGGGTGGAAAGGAGCCAATGCAGAAGGCCAGCAGAGTAAGAGAAAATTGGCGTATTAAAATGGCAAACTGGGAAGAATTAAGAAATGAATTGAGTAGATGTAACTGGAACAGGTGTGGAAATGTAAATGACCTAAATAAGGAGATTGCAAGAACCTTGTATGATGTGGCAGAGCAAAAGATTGGTAGAATGAAATGCAGGAAAAGTACAGGGAATGCTAGGTGGTTTACGAGTGAGATAAAAAAAGAACGAACGAGAAGGAAGACTTGTAAGGAAAATGTATGAAAGACGCAGAATTACTGAGGATGAATGGCAGAGTGTATGGAATGAGTACAAGGACCAGCAAAAGAAAGTAAAGAGAATGATCAATGAGGCTAGGGTTAAAGAAGAGAGACACCAAGTTGAAAATCTAAGAAAGAAAGGTCCAAATGGAATAAAAGATTGGTATAGGTTTATACAAGGTAATGATAGAGGTAGCAAAGTTCAAGTTGATGAATTAGTAGTCAATGGTTGCAGTGTGCAAGATAGGATGCAAATGGTGAAAGCAGTTGAAGAATACTGGGAGGACATTGGTGGAATGAATGAGCAGGTTACAGATGATGAACCAATAAATTTTCTGATAGATGAACATGAACTGCAAATGGAAGACGAAATCACTTGTGAAGAGATTGTAAGTTTTTTGAAGAAAGTGAAAAATGGAAAGGCATGTGGCCCTGATAAGATACCATATGAGCTCTATAAATGTGGAGGAGAGAGTGTAGTCAGTATGTTGAAATGTTTATTTGATGAGATATGGAAGAGTGAAAGAGTACCGGATGACTGGAACAAGTGTAATGTAGTTCTGTTGCATAAGGGTGGACATAAGAGTATGAAAGAACTTAAAAATTACAGACCAATTGCACTGGGTGACACCGTATGTAAGATCTTTTGTGGTATTTTGAATGAGAGAATGAAAAATTTAGTTGAGGAGTTAGTAGTCCTGGGAGAAGAACAGAATGGTTTTAGGCAAGATAGACGGGGGGAGGATAATCTGTTTGTAGTGAGTGAAATAATTGAGCAAATGAAGAAGGATAACAAGAAGGTATATTTAGCATTCCTGGATATTGAAAAGGCGTATGACAGAGTGGATCGGGTTAGGCTGTTAGAAATTTTGAGAAAAGTTGGTTTTAGCAGAAAAATAGTGAACATTGTACAGAGTCTGTATGAGAACACAAGTGCTATCTACAGGTTAGGAAATTTGGAAACAGGGCAAGTGAGAAGTGTTAGAGGAGTTAGACAGGGCTGTACTCTGTCCCCCCTGTTGTTTGGATTATACACAGAAGAATTAGCAGTTCGACTGAGAGGGAGTGGTTTAGGACTGAAAGTTGGTAATGAGAGACTGAGCTGTTTGTTGTATGCTGATGATGTGGTTGTGGTTAGTGAATGTGGTCATGAACTACAAAGGATGCTTGACATTGTGAATGGATATAGTACAGATTTCAAGATGAACTTTGGTTTCGATAAAAGTAAGGTCATGGTTATAAATAGTGATGAGACTGATAGAGACAGACTGTAGAATATTGGAGAAATCAGAATAGGTAGAACAAAAGAATACAAATATCTAGGTTGTATGATAAGTGAAGATGGATGTACTAGAACTAAAGGTGAGAAAGTGGCTAAAGCAATGCAGTGGAGTGGACGGTTAGGTAGTGTGGCCAGATACAGAGCAAACAAGTACGAATGTGTGAGAGGAATGTGGAAGTATGTTGCTGTACCTAGTGTCATGTATGGTATGAATGCTCTTGCTTGGAATGGAAGTGATCTTGAAAAGCTGGATGTGATACAAAATAAGGTAGGACGTGTAGCATTGGGTGCTCCGAAATGGACAGCTATAGAAGCCATTAGAGGTGACCTAGGGTGGAGCCTATTTTCAGAAAGAATGATGATATGATATAAGGTGAGAATTGAAAGAATGCAGAATAGCAGGTGGGTAAGGCGAATCTTTGAATGGAATCTGAGTGTAAGCTATTGGGAGAAAGTATGTTGGGGGCATGCAAGGAAGCTCAGTATGCAAAAGATTATTCATGTTAGAATTGGGAGACCTGTGGATGACTGGAGTTTAATAAATGTTGGAGGTGTAGGGCCTGAGTGGGACTGCAAGAGGTGGAAGAAAGAGATTGAGAGACAAACAAAAGAGTATGGATTGAACAAGTGGAAGCTTAGCATGATGCGGAAGCCTACACTTAATTGGTATATGAAAAAGAAAGCACCTAAGTTTGAGCTGTTCTATGATGGTAGTTTTGGAAGTCAACTCTTGTTTGCTGTGAGATGTAAGTCATTGAGTGTAAACAGACGTGCATGGAGATGGAATGAGAATAATAACAGATAATGTCAGCAGTGTAATAGTGGAGTAGAGGAAACAATTGAGCATTTTGTGCTGGAATGTAGTAAGTATGAGCAAGAGAGAGAGAGTTTTATGAATGTGGTGTCTGAGCAGTATGGAGAGAATGAGTGGAATGCCAGATGTGCTGAAGATGATTGCGGTATGAGCTGTCTTGCTGGATTGGATCAGGAGTGTAATGCGAGTATCACTGAGGCTATGAAAGTGTTTCTTGTGCGTGCCTGGAGTAAGAGACAGTGACTGGAATGAGCCAGTCTGGTAGAATGGGCTGTAATGACCCAATGTGCCGGGGGATGGTGTTTTGACACACTGGCTGTCCCGGTGATGCCTTCCAATGGAGGCTTGTGACAAGGATCGTAGATCCTGAGTAGTTTAGTGGACAAGCCTGGTACCAGGCGCTGAACTCTTTGTGTGAAAATTGTGGAGGGAATTGTAGGCCGTTACAAAGGCCCCGACACTGTCGGCCCTCAAGTTCAAGTTCAGTACATGTCGTATAACGTTTTACACTTACGCTAAGATTAGAAATGAGGCGCCGGAGTGCGTTTTCTATTAATGAATATACTATGTTCTGAATTTGATGACAGGCATTATTAACTGCTTATTTTTTTTACTGTGGTGCTAGTTACGCCCCACAGTTTCATGAATGTGAAATACATGAAGGGTGAAAGAGTGTGTGCGTTCCACCTAAAGTAGAGATTAATTAATGTAGAAATATCGGTCAATGTGAAGTTTAATGCAATCACGGAAATTAATAATTATATTCCAAACAATCACTAGAGGAACCCATTTAAGAACGTTTTACTAAAACGACGTTCTGCTCGCTGATGCTTTATTTTCGAATTATTGAACTTTTGAAGTTGGCCTTCCCGCGCCAAAGGAAGCGAGCGTAATTTAATTGAAAATGGAAGCTAATCCCCTATTACAAACATGAAGAGGTTGGGTCGTGAGGGGGAGGCACAGTTCTTCTAGCGAAAATTATAAATGAAGCTTCTAACCCACCCATTAGGGTGACGACCGCAATCTTGTTGACATCGGCTCTAAGATGGCGGCGCCCGCAATCTTGTTGACATCGGCTCTAAGATGGCGGCGCCTATGGTGGTCGCCATATTAGAGCCGATGTAAACAAGATTGCGGTCGTCACGTTAATGGGTGGGTTAGGGTAATGTTCGAATGGCCGGACGGTTTGAATCGTCGGTCATTCTTAGTTAATTTTGAATTTATTCGCTCGGTAGCTATCTAAAAACTCAACCCGCAAGGCCTGTAGTGGTGCAATCTGCTACGCGTCTTACGGGGTGGCTTTTGGATTGTTACCGATCATCAAAATTGAAAATTAACTAAGAATGACCGACGATTCGAACCGTCCGGCCATTCGAACATTACCCTAGAAGCTTTATTTATAATTTTCACTAGAAGAACTGTGCCTCCCCCTCACGACCCAAACTCTTCACGTTTGTAATAGCTTCCGTTATTAATTAAATTCCGTGTACGTGCTCGCTTCCTTTGGCTCAAAAGCCAACTTCAAAGTTCAATTATTAAAAAAAACGCATCGGCGAGCAGAATTTCATTCTTATAAAACGTTCTTAAATGGGTTCCTTTAGTGATTCCTGGGATCGCAATTATTATTTTCTGTGATTGCATTAAACTTCACATTGACCAAAATATCATTTCATGTATCTCTTAGTGGCAATCAAATTTCAAGAGCTTCTGGGACCTAATATAACGTGTTTATTTTTTCTATTTTGAATGTAAATAGGAAAACAAATGAAAACTCAACTAACCATAATTTCACATTATGCCTAGGCTACTTTAATTTATATAAATCTATGGGATGGAATGAATAGTTCAGCCGAGAAGAATAAAGGATAAATCTGAAAAATATGTCAGTTATCAATTTTCCACTTTTTGGTGCCTGAACCGGTCAATATTGAATATAATGTTGTCAACGAATTTCATAATTTCGTAGGTATAGATGGGTAATATAGTCAATTTTAAGACGTTTTACATGAATGACAATGTGCCCGGAAATGCTTAGTTTTCGAGTTATTTAAGTTTGAAGTTATACGAACGGCGCTCCTGAATGGCCCTTTTAACGCAAAAGCAGTCATTATTTTAGCAATGAAAATGGAAGCTAACCCCTATTACAAACGTAAAGAGGTTGGGTTGTGAGGGGTAGCAACAGTTCTTTTAGTGAAAATTATAAATAAAGCTTTCTAGTGACGTTTGTTTACATCGACTCGAAGATGGCTGCCGCCATCTTCAGCCGGTTGGCGCCATGGCGGCAGCCAGCTTGGCGTCGATGTAAACAAACGTCACTCGAAACCTTTATTTATAATTTTCACTAAAAGAACTGTGCCTACCCCTCACGACCCAACCTCTTTACGTTTGTAATAGGGGGTTAGCTTCCGTTATTAATTAAATTACGCTAGCCCCGCGTGCTTCCATGGCGCGCACAAGCCAGCTTCAAAGTTGAATAATTCGAAAATAACGCATCGCCAGGCAGAATGTCATTCATGTAAAACGTCTTATAATCGACTATATTACCCATCTATACCTACGAAATTATGAAATTCGTTGACAACATTATATTCAATATTGACCCCTGAACCTAATTAATTGAATCAAAATAAACAAGTTTTCTTCTATCCTATGCACTTTCCGTCTCAAATTAGTATTTTACAATTTATAGCGGTAAGTTTAGTTTTGTCTTTGATGACAAATGCGCTCGAATAAACAGCTACTCATCGATTTTTTAATTTTTGTTGCTAGAATCGTGGTAATAACATCGAAATACACTACTTTTCTTCTATACACTTTTTTCTTCAAATGAGTATTTAAGGACACCGTCTAGGTAGAAATCAGGTTATGTGTTGATTTTCTGTTTATATATGCATCTTATAGAGAATTTTCTTGCGCTTCCATTGGTACTTTTATTTTTCGTCTACTCCGAATAGTGCGCCCACCAGAGGTGGGGAAAGCGATGGGGGTGGAGTGACCTTGAACCCTTCCCCCCTCATTATTGGGAGTCAATTGAGCGTTTCTCTGCGGGAATGGCATTATAGTTCGTTAATGGGCTACTCAAAGTGCTTCCATTATTCAAACAAAACATTCTAACGCTGAATAAACATTTTTTCTATAATTTTTGACAATTTCAAAATTTAGTTGTCCTGCCGTATCCATGATACCGCAGCTTTCATTCATAGCTCGATAACAGCTGCAGTATCATAGCTACAGCTATGGCGAGCACACCAATCCAAAGGGCTTGAAAAGAGCTATAAAACAAAGGAGTTGACATGACAAAAAAACGTATTTAGGTCGAAAAAAAATGAAAAATTAAAAAAATTAATTGTTTTCATGAATTACACCTATTCTCTTTTGTTGTATATTTTTCTCAGAGTTACAGAGCTACAGCAATGTAAATTATATCAATCGAAAGGGCTTGAAAAGAGCTACAAACGCTCAAGAGTTCATTGTAGAAAACCCTGTAGTTCAAAAGATAAAAAGAAAAACAATTTTTTTTGTGAAAAAACTCGTTTTTATGGAAACTTGATAATTGGTTTCTCAAATGCTACGACTTCCACAATTTTAGAGCTACAAGAATGGTTTATATACCATTCGATAGGGCTCAGCAAGGTGTATCCTCGCGCAATAGCATTTCTTGATAAATTCATAATTTTGAAAATTACACAAGATGAAAAAAAAAAATGAAAAAAAGTTCATTTTTTTTTCTTTTTTTCCCAACATCCACAAAAAAAAAGTTATCGAAATTCCCTATTGCGAGTGGTAATATAGACATCTAAGCAATCTAAAAACGAAGTACTGGTTCTGTAACTTCAAAATTGTAGAAGTAGTAGGATTTTAAAAAAAACCTATTTTATCATATTTTTCGAAAATAAAAAAAAATCCAGTGCAGATACAAAAATTTTGTCGAAATAAATGATATTTGGATCATTTCACACCTACTGTGAAAATTTCAGAGAAATCCATCTATAAATAACGGACTTTTTTTTTTACATTGACGGTGTCCTTAACAAGGTATAGCGGCAGGTTTGGTTTTGTCTTTGATGACGATCGCGCTGGAAGCGAGTGCGCATTGCAATGTTTCTATCCAAAGTGCTCCTTGAATTACTTGCTGCTTCAAACACTGGAGTTGCGGTAAGTCATTTACCGCTATAACTAATAAAATACTCATTTGAGACGGAAAGTGCATAGAAGAAAGCTTGTTTATTTTGATCTAATTAACTATGCTTAGGCATTAAAATTCACAAAATCGATAACTGACATATCCTTCAGATTTACCAAATAAAGAATTCAGTAATATAACCTTAAATAAATTTTCATCTACATGTAAGCCTAATTGACACATTTTGCTAGGTCATGTTTGCATGATTATACTATGTAACTGATAGCATGATTTTGTGACATATTTTAGGTCATAATTGAATTTAGGTGATCCACCAAAATGAAACATTTCGTGTCCAAGAATCACTAATGGAGCCCATTTAAAAACATTTTACAAGAATGACATTCTGGGTGCTGATGCATTATTTTCAAATTATTTTTGGTAGGTTTTATTTTTGGCGCAATGTTAAAGTGCTTTGTAATTTATTATTTGCTAGCCCTGCGGAGCCTGAACCCACTTCTAGATTTTTTAATTAATAACACAATAGAAATTATTACCAAAAAATGAGTTATAGCAGTATGTTAACTTTGGTCTTACATGGTGCAAACGCGCTCGATCAATCGAGCGTGGGAAGGGAGCGTCCATGACAGTGTTGCCATACACGGGCCCCGATGAATTACTACCCGCTTCAAACACTTAATTTGCGGTAACTAATTGACGGTTATAACTTAAAAATAACGCATATGCGCCCAGAATGTCGTTCCTGTAAAACGTTTTTAAATGGGCTCCTTTAGTGATTCTTGGAAATGGAATGTTTCATTTCAGTGGATCACCCAAACTAACATCGACCATATTTTACTATATTTTAATACCAGATTATTTTATTTGTCCAGTATCCAGCCCTTTGAAACTTACAGCTTTTAGAAGGATCTTTCCATCATTTATAAGGGTCATGATATTTTCAGCTTTTTTTGTAATCATAATTTCTCTCCTTAATATATGTGGTGTTTCTGTAAGGAGTGCTAGATTTTCACATTAGGCTTAATTTTGTCCATTTTTTATTTCTGCTCATGTATTGCTTAAACTAATTAACTCAAATTACCTAAACTAACTCATATAACATATTCTGATTTATAATTAAGATTAGAATTTGAGTATAGTATACTATAGAAAAATATGTATATTTTTTTGGACTTCAAAGTAAATTAATGTTGTTTGTAGAATTTCAGATTTTAGGTGCTGTGTTCCAGTGCATTACTTGCTGATCATTAGTTCATGTTAGTGCAGACAGCTTATGAAAGCATTTTTGTGTGTAGACAATCAAAATCAGTCAATTCATTACATAGCTTGCCATTGGTACTTATTAAAATTTTGCATGCGTTTACTGTACAAAATAATCTAAATGTGAAAAATTTTTCTCCAGTCACAAATCTTTTTCAGAAGCTCATGATGGTGACAAGCACATTTAGTTCAAGGGTTTTACCTCTCAGTAATATAATAAAAAAATTCTACAGTAAACAAGTACTTGGTCATCATGCTTGTATGTTATATCATGGAACTAACTCAACACATAAGAACTCTTGCAGCCATCTTCTTAATGCAAAAAATAGTCATCTCCAATGTATTGCAAAGCTAACCCAAGTCAGACCTGCAAGAACTACTTTAATGCAGCGTAATAATTTCTTGGTCTTCAAACATTTCAAGTATGGAAAGCCATCCTTTCACTCCTTTTGGATGACACAGTTTATTGTGTTCTTATTTGTAGTATACTGCTATTCAAAGAGGCAAGTTGTTGAAGCTTCAACTTCTTACAGTTTACTACTTGCAAACATATTGCAAGGATATAGGCGTGAAGATGGCAAGGTTGAAGAAAAACAAAATCAAGAAAATTCAGTGTGTCAAAATGAATTGAATGAAGCAAATCAAGATCATGTTTCTCTACCAAACAAAGATGAGACCTCAAACCATGAAGGCATTTCTGAGATCAAGTGCAATGCTGGTCAGGAGAATGAATCTCCAGAAAATTTGAGTGAAAGTTATGGTAATTCACAAATTGCCTTATCTGAAGCTGGAAATGATGAATTCAATATGTTTGCTCCAATAATTATAGATGAATTACAAGTATCAAGCCCTGTTGAGGTAAGTGAAAATTTAGAATTTAATTATTTGTAAGGTTGATGGGTATATTTTGTGATAATGTAGAATGGAAGTGTGTGCAAATAGTCAATCTCACTATACTTGTAGAGCTGTGCATAATTTTAGATTATTTATGGAGCAGCTAAATATCTATTGAGTTAATTATATGTATATTTGATGTTCCTGGGCTTTATCCTGTGTTTTTTTCTGTGTTTAAACATTCATTTCATATTTTTTAGTAATTTATATTTTCATCATTGTTGAGTTCTTTTTATTTGAATTTTTAAAGTGCATCTGTGTAGCTGCTGCGTTTTTGTTTTGGAGTAAAGTATTTTCATGATTTCCTCCTCAATATGAAAAGTGCCATAAGGGAAGTGTCAGGTTTTTTATGGAATTTCAAAAATGCGCAAAAAATACTTTAGGAGTGAAATAAGCTGAGGTATTCACAACTTAAGCAATAAGCTTCAAAGATAAACTTATTACTTCAAAGATAAACTTATTGCTTCAAAGATAAACTTATTGCTTCAAAGATAAACTTATTGCTTCAAAAATAAGCGTACCACCTCAAAGATAGACTAATCTATAGATAAGAATTAACCATATATGGGAATTGGAGGACTATGGCTCATGTGAATGCAAGTAAATAATGTAGCATGGCTTTGCTCGTGCATTCTTTGTTGACAGTTGAAATGGAAACTTTAAGCTCATTAACATGTCAGTTTGATTTTGTTATTTAATGTCAACAATGAGATTTTATCAAAATAGTGCCTTCTCATGTCCAAAGAGCAGAGGCAGTAAAAGCCACTACCCTCACCAATTACAGCCTAGATAGGAGTGCTTGATTCAAGAATCTGTGGGCAGCTCATTCATAGGATCAAGACTGGAACGAAGCATTTTTATATGTGTTGCGGTTGAACCTCTCAAGCTAGCTACGTCATTTGATAATTATGCATTAATTTCTTAGTAGAAACATTGATAATTTTCTCAGTAGAAACATTGATAGTTATTGTTTCTCAGTAGAAACATTGATAATTATTGTTCATTTGAGTTGCTAATAACATCTCACGTGATTTTCCTAAGAAATAGTCAAATGATTGCTTGACAAGGTTATTAAAAAACAAACTTTTTTAGGCATTAAAATCTGCCATCTTCTATGAGTGGAAGCTCTTTGTCTTGGAATTGATTGGCTGTGGTATAAGATTTATACTATTGTGGATCCCCGCAGTGCAAAACATAAACGTTCATTTACTCAAAGCATCCTCTATTGTCTTTTTTTTAAAATGATAGTTTTTGTTTTGTCATGTGTGTAAAGCAAAATGGATGATTCTAAAATATCTTGCCCAGTAATCATGAGTAATGTATCTTTATATTTGACTGTTCTTGTTTAAATCTTTCCCAGAAATTTACCCTCACATTTGACTGTTCTTGTTCTGATTCACAGCTGAATGATGCACAGTCTATGACCCACCATCACTTGGTGATGCAGTCAGCTGCTGTTGCTTTGGAGTCGTCGCTGTTGCTGCTTCTCAGAGTCGGCAGAGCGCAGATGGCCATCATGGAAACTTACAAGTGCGTCAAAGCTTTGTTTTTTTTTAAGAAAAAACCCATCATCAGGATGCAACTATTGTATCTATGGAAATTTGCACTCCCAGGGGTAAATATGAAGGCCCAAACTGAGAGTTAGGAAAGCCTTCTTTTTGTTCAAGTAAAAAATTTTTTTTTAAGGTCCACTTTTTTTGGTTAACTGCTGTCCTGTTTTTTAGTACCTACTACTTTCTTCTCCAACTTATATCTTATTTCATAAACTTCTTTTGCAACCAACTATTTCTGTGCCCCTTCTGCATAGATTCTGCATTCCCTTACCTCCATGGTAAATGGTGCCTTCCTCCTTCCTCTCTTTGAAATGCTTTTTTTTTAGCAATTAGGGGAGCTCATAGTAACATCTAATCTTTTTCGAAAGACCTTGAAAGATTTTACAGTACTCAACACTCTCCAGTACAAGGGAAAATACTGTGCAGCAGTTGTACTCAGTTTGACTGGCAGGAAATGTAGAATAGCCTTTTATGGTATTTTTGTTCCATTCTTAATTTGTACTTGAAGTTGGTTTGATGACTGATTACCTTGATAGCCCTTCTTGTACAATGTTCTTGGAGAAATTGCATTAATATTATCCCTTCAGTTTGTGCCAAGTTGGTAACTCTGATGGCTGATGAAACAATCACTTAACTTTTGCATGATACTTCAAAAGTAAAAGTTGATGTTTTCTTTCTCATTGCCTCGGGAGATACAGCTATTAAACCAATGGAAGTTAGTGCTCTTAGGAAGGAAGATGTGAGATTCTAAGCTGAAGGTTTGGTAGGTTCTTCTTTTGTTGAGTAAATAATTGTTCTGTTTAGTTCATGAACACATTTTCTAGGACCATTTTACTGCTGTCCTTGTTATTAAGCACCTATAGTTTCCTTCTTCAACTTGCATTTTGTTTCAAAAACTTGTCTCGATCTATATGTTTCTATATGCAGAGACTGAGATGCTTCTTATAGATAGATTTCCTGTTCTTTCTATTCTATACCAAATAGTGCCTTCCTCTTTCATCTCTTGGGAGACCTTTGTTGTAGCCAGAGAGGCTTTGACTAACTATCCTTTATCTTATTCTCTAAATCTAGGTAGAAAGCTTATGTGTCTGAAAGCTTATTAAAACATTGTAATGTGATTTTCTAGAACAAAATACAGCACTAATACTATTGTCTAAATCTCAATGAAATTGTCACCCTATCTCTTAAAATATGAAGTTATTTGAGTACTTAAACTCAATTTATTAATTAAACCTAGAATAAAATGGTGCTGATTTTTTAACGAGACTTGATAAAAGTGTACTACTTGAGTATTAACTTATATATGAGTGTTTTCCTCAAGTGACATTTCATCAATTTGAATGTGATATTTATAAATTAAGATCAATTTCATCTTTTACACCATAAACTTTGAAATCATGGCTATGCGGTGTGTGTATATGAGTACTGCTTGTTTCAAACTATTGACACAGACCTTGACAGTAATAGAAAATTTTGAAAATGTTTGATTTTTATTTGACATCATTGCACCTTCATTGCTCTAACCTGCCCATCATGACTTGTAAGCATTGTAACTCCTGCAACCCCTCAGAAGCATAAAATAGGGATTAGATTTGTTATTTAGGTTTGTCTATTTTATATTATGGGCAGGTTATATTATGATACTGTTAGGTACATCAGCTAGAGATAGGCCTTGGTGACTCCTCTTTCTTTTATGCTTTCTTCACTTCTTTCAGTTCTCATGCCTTCTTTGCTATTTCTTCTTAATCTTCTTCCTTTGTAACTTGATGTTCCTATGTGCAAGGTGACCTTTGTGGAAATGCACCTCATGCACAGATTTGCTATTTTCTGCAGACCATACTAAATGGCCTCATCTCTTTGCTCTGATTGATTTTGTTGTAATGAGGAATTTTTTAACTAATCTGATTTCATAATGCATTCGCACAACTAGTGAACAGGGATTTTATTCTACTTTCAGGTTTAAAAAATTTTTGGCTATATTTGGGTAAATCCCATCAAGTCATTTTTTTAAAACTCCTGTTGTTAAAAATCTATTACCAAACTCGTTCAAATTAGAAATTTTCTATGTTTTTGGTTATTATTTTCAATACTTAACTTAGTGATATTATTGGAACAGGATGTTTCTATTTCAGTTCATAAAATTCCTTTGCCTTTAATCTTCAGCTCACTGCATTAGACCTCCTGAATATTGAACTTCAATTTAACCCATCGCAGTCAACGTGCTAACATATCGATTGAGCTAGTCGGTTAACAGGAAATAGCTGCGCATAGTAATTATATCATCCTCATCCAAATGATGATCATTGTCATCGTTATGGCAGAAGGGAGCTGGAGAATGTACTGCAGCTGCTGCAGTACCAAGCAGAGCTGCTGCGCAAATGTGGCGGTGCGGCACAGCACAGCCACATGCTGCAGCAACTCACTAATGCCCTCGTGGAGGCCAGCGCGAGGGTCCTAAATTTGGAGCAGCAATACAAGGCATGTACTAGCATATCATAAGTATTTCTTGAGACTCTTTTTTGTTTTATTTGTGTTAATGAGACAGCTTGGACCGCGTGGCCGAGTGGTAAAGAGCTCGCACCCTTCACGGGAAGGTGTTGGGGGTTTCGAATCCTGGCAGTGCTGCCCCTGTGATTCTCCCCGTTGGGATAAGGGAGAACTCAGCCACAGTTCCCCACTCCACCCAGGTGTCAGAAATGACTACTATGGGGGTAGTCACTATGGGGGGGCTTGATGGGGGTAACCAACATGGGGTCTTGTGTTAGTTAAAAGGCATTTGAAAAACAAAGTACGAGATAATATACATCAGGCTTGGTTGGAATAAAACATCCTTTCTTTTCTTTCTCATAATGATACGACTATTGGGAATTAGCGCTTCCAGGGGCTGGTCGAAATGTGAGGTCCAGACTCCAATGTTAAGTAGGCCTTTGTCGAGTTCTCACGGGTGTCTATTTTAGTCCTTCAGCGAGTTCGACAGGAAATTTTAAAGCGTACTGCAGGGAACCTCCTTGGGCCGTCAGTCGCAGCCGAGATGTTGGTTACGGCTTTTATAGTAGAAGAACCTTCCTGTCTAGGCAGATTACTTCAAAATGAATCTCAGTACTTGGCTGGATCATTAGTAAGCGCCGGCGTTGATACCATGCGTAGCTTAAAAAAAATTAAACTCCCTTCAAGAGTTGTAGATAATCAGGAGACTTTATCCAAAGTATATCTTTATTCGGAGATGAAATGACAAAAGTACAATTCGTAAAAGTCGCCGAAACTTGGGAAGCGAAGTTCTCGAAATCACAAAACGCTTCCTCCCTATTTTTCAAATGATGGACCTATAAGCGGCCGCGTATCCTAGTTACGCGGGAGCCAATACAATATTATTTTATTATAGGTTTGAGCTGCGACATAAAATTGGTCGCAGCAGCTCTTACTACTTTTATACACAAGAATTTGAGATCTATTTAAATCTTTCTTCCTCTCTTTATCTCTAGACCTCCGCTAGCAATCTCGTTTACCCATAACTAGGCTACATTTGTACAGGACCTCGCTGCATCTTGACATCCCCACCCTTGGTGAAGCTTTTACTTCAGTCAAAGCTTGAGGAGGTATGTACAAATAGGCCCCAAACCTATGATATTTGTGGCTTGGACATGGGGCTATCCTCCTGGTTTATTCTAGAATTTTTTTTACGTTTAGGCCCCCTATTTTTAACCCCAATTGGAAAATAGTTGGTCTAGATGCTGATTTATATAGCCGCAAGGTTACAGTACATGAAATTACAAATTATCGTGGGCCAGGGTAATTTCTTCACTCTTCTATGGGGGCACGGGATAAAAAGTCTGCCAAGTGGTTCCTTTTTCCCTCGATATGTTCGGCTTTAAACGTAAATAGGCTGAAGTAAATGGCCCATCTCTTGAGGCGTGGATTTAGTTTATCTGCCTGATCTAGGTAGAGTAATGGCTGATGATCGGTCTGTAGGACGAATTCCCGGCCGTATACATAAACCTCAAATTTTTGGAGGGCCCAATAAATTGCCAACGCCTCTTTCTCGATCGTAGAGTATTGCTGTTCTGCGGATTTTAGCCGTCGCGAAGCATAGGCGACGGGCGCATACTGTCGAAAATCCGCTTTACTGGGTTGTAGTAGTACCGCCCCTAAGCCGGTCTGGGATGCGTCGGTCCGTAATATGAACGGAGCATCGGTATCAGGGAGTTGCAACACCGGTTGCTTGGTGAGTGCGGTTCGCAGTTGCTCGAACGCTTCTTGGGCGATGTCCGTCCATGGTATCTCCTCGGGGGATTTTTTTCGTAGAAAATCTTGTAACGGGGCTGCGCGGTCGGAAAATTTAGGAATGAATTTTTGATAATACCCTGCGCTTCCCAGAAAACTTCGCAGTTCCGGTTTAGTTTTAGGTAACGCTGCTTTTGCTAGGGCTTTAGTTCGCTCCTCCAAAGGTCGGAGCTGATCACTGCTGAGTTGGTGACCTAGGTACTGCAGGTTGGCGTAGCCAAACGCGCATTTGGAGGGTTTGGCATGTAATCCATGAGTTGCCAAGGCTCTGAGTAGACCCCGGAGCGCTGCTACATGTTCTTCCCAGCTACTCGACGCGACCAACAGGTCGTCCATGTACACCTCCGTGTCCTTCAACCCTTGGGTTACCTTTCGGACTAGGCGTGAGAACGTCGCGGGGGCGTTTGCTAAGCCAAAAGGCATAACTTTAAATTCGAAGAGGCCTGTTCGTGTTTTAAATGCGGTGTATGCGCACGAATTTTCCTGTAGGGGTACCTGCCAATATCCACTGGTAAGGTCTATTTTGCTAAACACTGTTTTCCCTGCTAGCCGGGTAAAAATTGCGGAAATATCGGCTATAGGTTCGGCGTCAAAGATCGTCTGCCTGTTCAGATGTCTACAGTCTAGGCAGAACCTGTGGCTGCCGTCCTTTTTCTTAACTGCTAAGAGCGGGGAATAATGTGGGGATTGGGAGGGAGTCACAATGCCTAGCTGCAACCACTTTTCTAGATCTCTCCTTAGTTGAGGCTCTAGCGACAACGGCAATGGATAGGTGTGTTGTAATCGTACCTCCGTGGGCTCTTTCAATTTGATCTTGTGACTAACGGTGGAAGTTTTACCGGGGGTATCCGTAAAAATATGTGCCTGTTCTTGTAGTAGTTTCTGTAGTTGCTCTCGCTGCTGGTCGCTTAGTTGCGGATTAAGGTCGCAGTCTATAATACTCTCCCCTATGATCTGCGGAATTTCCGGCGTACGTTGATCTAACGCTTCTCCTTCTCCAGGGTATTCTACCGCTAGACATGCCGCGGAGAATGCTTCCTCTACCGTTTCGCTTTCCGTTTCTTCGGGATCGGCATTTGCTTCTTGCTGATTTATTGTGCAGGCATTCGGCTGCTGGTATTTCCGTAGGAGATTTATGTGATATACTTTCTCCTCTTTCCCGACGGTCACCCGGTACGTGTGTGTTCCCAATTTCTGGCTAATTATATGGGGACCTTGCCATGCCATGGTAAGCTTGTTAGTGGAGTCTGGTTTGAAGACTAAAACCTGGTCTCCTTTTTCCAGGACACGCACTTTGTAATGCTTACCCACCCGTTGGTGTGCTTTTTCCTGACTAGTTCTCAAATTCTTTTGAGCTAGCTCGCACGTTTCTTTGAGTTTCTGCCGCATGTCCATCAGGTACTGGGCGGCATTGCGATCGGTTTCTGCGGGTTCCGGAGCTACCCAGCAATCTTTTAATATGGCTAGTGGTCCGCGGACTTGATGTCCGTAAATTAATTCGAATGGCGAGAACCCGGTCGCAGCTTGTGGTGCGTCTCGATACGCAAATAATACTGCGGGTAAGTACAAATCCCAGTCTCTGGGTTTTTCTGTTGTCAGTTTTCTTAACATTGTCTTCAACGTCCCATTAAACCGTTCCACAATTCCGTTCGATTGCGCATGGTATAGTGGGGTACGCCTATGTTTGATTCCGTATAATCTTAAGAAGCTCTCAAAGGTCTCAGCGGTGAATTGTTTACCGTTGTCGGTGGTGAGAGTGTGCGGATACCCTACTCTAGTACAAATCTCGTTTAACGCGATGGCTATTGTTTCAGCATCGATGTGCCGGAGGGGAGTTGCATCTGCATAACGGGTTGCCTGGTCTACGACCGTCAGTACATAGCGGTTTCCTCGAGCAGACGCGGGCTGAATGGGACCAATTAGATCGACACTCAGAGCTGCAAAAGGCGTTCCGGTGATGGCGGGCATGGTGGGAATGGCTCGTGCGGGTCGTGCGGGTGCGCGTTTTTGGCATTCGTGGTACGAGTGGCAATACTTCATAATATCGGTGGCTATTGAGGGCCAATAAAATTCTCGTTCTATGCGGGCCTGTGTTTTCTTTTGCGAGTAGTGCCCCGCTAGTGGGTTATCGTGGCCCATTTTAAGAATTTGGCCTCGTAGTATAGCAGGGACCATCACCTGAAGGTTGTTGTGTTCTCCGTGGGTGGTGCGGCAATACAGGATGGAGTCCCGTAATTCATAAGCTCGGATGTCGCGCCTCCTAGTCTTTTCTTCTATGCCTTGCTCTGCTTTCTTGAATGCTTTCTGTAGGGTGGGGCATTCTCGTTGCAACCTGGCTAAATCTGCTCTGTTTGTCGGTTGTGGTGTGAATTCGAACTCCCTCTCGTTATTTTCGGCTTGTTTATTGATTTGTTGTGCGGCTGATCTGGTGGTCATATGATGTACCGTCACCGCGGGTTCTTGCTCCAGCACTTCAGTGCTTGGCTCCTCAAATGAACTAGTTCCTGGTACACGCCCAAGGATGACATCGTGGGACAGATTTTTCATGAGGACTACCGTAGCCTCTCCTCGGTAGTACGGACATTCTAATCGTATGCGGGCCATAGGTGCTCTTATGGCGTGATTATCGGCCATACGTACTTGGATCACGGTGGGTAGTCGCGCGTTCTCGGGCACAAAATGTTTTTTTACAAAGATGGCATTAGCTCCTCCATCTAGCAGGACGTCTACCTTGTGATCCCCGACGCTTCCTGAGCATGTCTTTAGCTGTCCTATTAGTAATTTGTTACCGGAAGCAAGGTGATTGCATTCCACTGGCGCTATCTCCTCCTCCTTGTTTTCTTCATACTCTTCGTCTAAAACTAAAGCATCCACTTGAGCGGAAGTGCTAGGCCTTGCCGACTCTGGTCTGCGTTGCTCGTTCCTAAATTGCGGTGTCTCTCTACACTGGGCAGTGGTGTGATCTGCGTTTGGTCCGTGCCTCTGGCAATAGTAGTTCCGCCAACCGTGGTGGTTGGTTTCCGGGAAGCGTGTCCCCATGTTTCGCGGGTTGTTGCTTGCCATGGGTCGTGGAACAACGGATTTTTCGAAGCCTGGTTTGGCATGATTGTTGAATCCATAAGTTTTATTTGTGCCAGGTTTTGTAGTTCCGGCCCCGTTCTTACCAATTTGGTTCTGCATTTCTGTTCCCGGTGTTTTGGTTTTTCCTTGACACAGTTGCTGGAGGGACAGATGAGGTCGAGCTTGGAGGTATTTATCACCTTGCTCGCCCATCGTCGGAATATCGATCCCTCCCCGGTCTTTGATGTGGATCGCGATGTGACCTGGCAGCACTTCATATGCCCGGTCTATCAATAGAAAGTCTCTTAATGCCGCGTAGGTGGGTGCGACTTCGCTTCCTCTTATCCAGGCATCGAAAGCCTGTTCTAGTCTCCGAAGGAACCTGCTCATATTATCTCCTTCGTCCGGAGTGACTTGGTAAAAGGTTTCCCGGAGTTTTGAAGGTGTCATCGGTGGGCTCCTAACAGTAGGTTTTTGATTTCTTCCAGTTGATATCGGTCTTCTGCGGGCAAGGTCTCTATGAGCCGTCGCTCTTTTGGGGTTACTAAGGTCTCTATCGTCTGGACCTGTTCCACGTCCGTACTGCCCATAGCTCGTCCATATTGCTCTATCCTCTTGAGGAATTCCTGCATCCCTTCGTGTTTAGGGTCAAAAGGAGGCGGTTTTGGAAGGTTCGGAGTCCTTCTATGGGGCTCATGTACCTCTCTCCGCTGCTGGAGTTGCAATATTTGGAGCTCGTGCTCCCGTGCTCTGATTCGTTCCTCCCGTTCTAGTTCAAAGGCACGTTCTGCTCTCTCACGCTCCTCCTGCGCTTCTTGTTTGGCTCGGTCATTCTCCTCCAGAGTTCTTAGCCGTCCTAGGAATACTTCTCGATATTCACCGTCTCCGGGGTGGAGTCCTAATGCCTCAGCATACTCCCGGGCTTTGTGTACTTGATCGTCCATCTTACTGGTGAGATCGTCGCGGCTGGTTGTGAATGAGTTCTTCTGCCGGATGATTCGCTAGTCTTTGCTAGTTCTCTTTGAGGTCGTGGCCCCACGTTGGGCGCCAATATTGTCGAGTTCTCACGGGTGTCTATTTTAGTCCTTGAGCGAACTTCGACAGGAAATTTTAAAGCGTACTGCAGGGAACCTCCTTGGGCCGTCAGTCGCAGCCGAGATGTTGGTTACGGCTTTTATAGTAGAAGAACCTTCCTGTCTAGGCAGATTACTTCAAAATGAATCTCAGTACTTGGCTGGATCATTAGTAAGCGCCGGCGTTGATACCATGCGTAGCTTAAAAAAAATTAAACTCCCTTCAAGAGTTGTAGATAATCAGGAGACTTTATCCAAAGTATATCTTTATTCGGAGATGAAATGACAAAAGTACAATTCGTAAAAGTCGCCGAAACTTGGGAAGCGAAGTTCTCGAAATCACAAAACGCTTCCTCCCTATTTTTCAAATGATGGACCTATAAGCGGCCGCGTATCCTAGTTACGCGGGAGCAATACAATATTATTTTATTATAGGTTTGAGCTGCGACATAAAATTGGTCGCAGCAGCTCTTACTACTTTTATACACAAGAATTTGAGATCTATTTAAATCTTTCTTCCTCTCTTTATCTCTAGACCTCCGCTAGCAATCTCGTTTACCCATAACTAGGCTACATTTGTACAGGACCTCGCTGCATCTTGACAGCCTTCTTTTGGACCGTTTTTGTTGAAATAAAATGTGTGTTTTGTTTACTAAGAAACTTTTTTATTTATTTAATGCTCTACTGTTTTTCAGCACCTCTGATTTTTTTCTTTAACTTATATCTTTCTTAATTTACTGTTTATATGCACAGGGAATCGTTTGTGGGTACACACCTTGTGAATACATTTTGCGTTCCCTTAAACCTAGTGCAGACCTTGCGTTACCATAGTGCTTGATGCCGCTTAGACGAGCTGCAGATGGCTCTCGGACCGCTTGGGGAGACGATTTTTCATGCTGACCAAGAAGTTGAACGTGCTGGATTGCTGTCATATGCGTCGCCAGTCAGTGTGATTGAGGAAGGTTTTAGCGCTCAGCGATTTCTCCGCGGCTTCGCACAGCGCATCGTCGTTATTATACATCCTTCCCCTCTCAGAGCTCATGAGCAACTGACTGCCAATGCAGACAGTCAAGCCAGTCTGGTCAGCAGCGGTTCTTTTGCAACGCCACTGCGACGATCACAGGCACTATGGTAACGCAAGGTCTGTATTAGGCTTAAAGGGACATCGTCTCCCTCCATGGACCTTTTTCTTTATTATTGAACCTAGAGCAATGAAATTTGGTATATTGATAGGAAATGCAATTGGAAATCATTTGTCATTCGTGAAAAAATTCGATTTTCCCCATAGAAAACGAGATATTCATAGAAAATGAGATTTTTGGAGGGGGGGGTCTCAAAATGCATCTCCTCCGACATTTTTTGAGTAAAAGTGACGATTTTAGTATCATTGGATGCGGAAAGACGTGGACATTCCAGGAAGTTCTATGGCGTTCCCCAAATTTCCAGTTTTAATGAAAAAAAAAAATGAAAAAAATCGAGAGCAAATTTTGGTTAAAAAAATGTGGATTTATGACGTCATAACTTTTGAACAAAAATTATTTATGAAGTCGCTTAGGACTTCCTGGAAATCCCTCGGCTTTCCGCATCCGATGATACCAAAATCATCACTGTAGCTTAAAAACTGTTGGAGGAGATGTATTTTGAAACCCAAAGTCCGAGGTGTTCAGTATAGGCAAAAGATAGATATGTGAACAATTTTAATTGAAATTTTTTCAAAATTTTTGGTTCAGGTTAGACTCCTGAAATCATTATAGAGTAATACAGAGACATAGATGACATAGCAACGTTGCGCCGTGAAGAAAGAGCCAAGGGGGAGGTGTGACACAAAATACCAGTTCCCCCTCCCCTCCCCTCCCCTCCCCCCCATTCTTCAAACCCCCGTAGCGGGCGAACGAGTGAACGTACGAGTCTCATTTTTTCACAGGATGAACCTGACCTCCTACACTTTTTATAGCGGCAAAAATCCCAGTTTCTCAAAAGATCTCAAAAACATGGATTCCTAGGGTGAACGCTGTTCTTAACTCCGTACTAAATAGTGCCTTCAACTTTCTTCTCTTTAAGCCGCCTTTGTTGCTATCAGGGAGGCTTAAACTAATGTATCTAATTAACTAAAAAGGTAACTTGAAATAATTAGGTAATTTCGTTTTTCTGACTAAATTAGATGTCCTGTTGTACTTCTTAGCACTTTGTTAGATATAAAACCATTCTTCTTGTGCATGATTGATGTAAAAAAAGTATAATCTTACAAATATGATTTTGAGGAAAACTATACCATTGATTTAATGGATAATGGATTTTCCATTAAATGGAGGATTTAATGGATTTAATATTCATGGATAACCATTACAGAACACCGCGCATCTACTTTCTAGCAGTGTTCTTTTTATAGGATGACATTGAGGGCCTTTTTTTATTATTTATACTCCTCCCACTATCTGAAGTGCAATTATTGTAATTTCCATGGTTGTTGAAATAATAAAGTATAACTTCTATGCAGGATGTCTAATCTAAAACCAAAAAGTATTTTAATTTCAATAGTAACTAGTTGAAATAATAAAGTGTAACTTGTATGCAGGGTATCTAATCTGAAGTTATAAAGTATTGTAATTTCATTGTAGTTGACTTAATAAAGTTCAACTTGTGTGCAGGATGGCTGCTTACTGATGAGGGTGGCACATCAGAGCTCAGACAGCGCTCAGTTGTGTGCCCACATAGCTGGTGCTGAGCAGGACGCTTTAGCTGTAGCGTCTGCTATTGCAGCTCTCAGACCCAAGGTACCGTAGCGTCTGCAGTTGCAGCTCTTAGACCCAATGTACCATAGCGTCTGCAATTGCAGCTCTTAGATCCAAGGTACCACAGCGTCTGCAATTGCAGCTTTTAAAACCAAATGTACCGTAGCATCTGCAATTGCAGCTTTTAAAACCAAATGTACCGTAGCATCTGCAATTGCAGCTCTCAGGCCCAATGTACCGTAGCGTTTGCAGTTGCAGCTCTTAGATCCAAGGTACCGTAGCATCTGCAATTGCAGCTCTTAGACCCAAGGTACCATAGCGTCTGCAATTGCAGCTCTTGACCCAAGGTACCGTAGCGTCTGCAATTGCAGCTCTTGACCCAAGGAACCGTAGCGTCTGCAGTTGCAGCTCTTAGAGCCCAAGGTACCGTAGCATCTGCAATTGCAGCTCTCAGACCCAAGGTACCGTAGCATCTGCAATTGCAGCTCTTGGATCCAAGGTACTGTAGCGTCTGCAATTGCAGCTCTTGGATCCAAGGTACCGTAGCGTCTGCAATTGCAGCTCTTAGACCCAAGGTACCGTAGCATCTGCAATTGCAGCTCTTAGACCCAAGGTACCATAGCGTCTGCAATTGCAGCTCTTGACCCAAGGTACCGTAGCGTCTGCAGTTGCAGCTCTTAGAGCCCAAGGTACAGTTAACTCGTTCCCCGCGTATTGGGCCATATGTGTACCAGTAAGTATGCAGGTACCTTATCCTCGAAATTCTCGAACCTGCCTCTGTAATTCATCTTTCTTGTTCATTACATCAGCAATCTAATAAACTAACTTTAATCTGTTACGGCTTAACAAGTTCACCCCGTTTCCGCGGTTATTAAACGGTTGGTTTGGTTAGGTTGTAAGTAGCAGAACAGAGAAATCAGCTTTACAGCTTGAATACGTTTTAATCCTTCGTAAGAAATATGAGAATGCAATTGCACGGTAGCATTTCGGTAATATTTTAAAAAGATTGCAAAACAGGTAAAATGTCATTTCATTTATATCGGAACATGGAAAAGCAATTTACCGAATGGTACACATATGGCCCTGGCCCTATACACGGGGAACGTGTTAAAGAGGTGATATTAGAAACTCTCGAGTTACCATATGTCTTGTGATGTTGAAGTTTATACGTTATTGTTCTACAAATCATGTTTACTTTTGAACTTGGTGCGGAACTAATCACTAAGGGCTAATACGATAGTGCGCAACACTTCAAGTCACGAGAATAGATATAATTTATCTACGAGTAGTTTATGTGGATCTTACCTGTTGGTATCCATTAGGGTACATTTTTTTTTTGTTCCAGGCTTGAAATTTGCTTTGTGTGATTTATAGTTTGGGGTTCATTTAAAAAAAAAACATTTTCATCGAAAGCACCCTTTGAAATTTTACTTGTTCCTCTGGAACCTAATTCGATTGAGAAACGTGTTTCCAATTACTTAGCTATGTTGAGAACGGATACTGTGAATCCATCTAGTAACTGGCCTCAAAAAAGAAGGTGCGTTTCCCGTATAAGTCCAAGAGAGATCGTTGAAGCGGCATTCTTTGTAAACTGATTCGATCTTCAAGTCTGAGTAGGGTTCTTTCTTTCATGGTTTTTGAGTCCAGTAAAAGTAAATTCACAGGTTTCTATCTATTTACATTGTATTTTCCATTATTTTATTAGTAATGAAAAGTATTCATTGAAATAAAGTAACGCAAAGTATTCATTTTTTCAAACATACATTGCTAAGTAACTGGATTTATTAATGGTTCCAGATTTCTGAGGTTTTCAATAGATCTAATGCGCTTATGGGCCTATTTTCATTCATTCGTGTGTTGTCGCTAGGTTCAATAAGAAAATTAGCAGTACGAGACGTTCCATTGTGCATTCTAAAGGATAATAATTATATCATCCACGTCCAAATGATAATCAATAGCCATAAAATCATGTGTTTGTTGATAAAAAAATCTTCCTCCATCATCCTGATACGTGATTATTATTTAACAGGCAATAAATAGTTCTGTTAGCTTTCCGTTACCTGATACGATTTTTTATTACAGTCTCATTATTTGCTTTGCAATATACATGTACGGCTAACCTGGTCATTGATGTACTGTGTGTGTCTTTCAACTGGCGTTTGTGTGTTGGTGTAACGCATTTTATGGCTACTTTTCATCTTTGTCAGCATTTGAGTTACTATTTAAAATCTCACTGGTTGTGATAAGGGCCTTTTTTTAAATAGAATAGGTTTTTTCTTTTGTTTCTTCTTTCGGTTCACTGCTTTCCCGTTTTTCAGCACCTACTACTTCTTTAATTTTTATCTTGTATCATGAACTTCTTTCTCAATTTACTGTTTCTATGCACCTTGTGTGTAGATTCCGCGTTTTCTCATTTCCATACTTAATGGTGCTTTCCTCTTTCCTCTCTTTAGAATGCCTTTGTTGCGGTTATTCCTCTCTTTAGAATGCCTTTGTTGCGGTTATTCCTGTCTTTAGAATGCCTTTGTTGCGGTTAGTTAGGGAGGCTAAAACTAACGTCTAATCTGATGTACTGTTCTAATCTGATGTACTGTATATGTCATTCAACCGACGTCCTTGTATTAGTGTGAAGATTTTAAAGACTATTTTTCATATTTTCTAGCTTTTGAGTTAGTGTTTCGAATCTTGCTGTTTGTGATAGCGTTGTAGCCGCTTGTGTGTCATGAGTATTACGATACCCATGTGTGAATATCAACTAAGGATTCTTAATGTTAGAGTTTTTAAAAACCAGTGTAATACATTTCGTGTATCAACGTTTTTGGAAAAACTTTTTTTTCTTGTGTTGTGCAGATAGAGCAGCTGCAGCAAGAGATCATGAATCTTAATGTTGAGATTTTTTAGAAAACCAAATAATACATTTCATGCATCAACTTTATTGCAAATAAACTGGTCTTTTTTTGCTTGTGTTGTGCAGATAGAGGAGATGCAGCAAGAGATTACTAACCTGAAATCAGAGGTGCGCGCCCAGCAGGTCGAAGTGATCAGGAGCGAAAAGGAGGGTCGAGAAAGTGTGAAGCCTGCGAACGTCACGGCCGAGTGATGAGGGTTAGAAATGAAACGTTACTTTTTTATTCGTTGAAATAAAGTTGGTGTCAAACATTAGCATCGCGCGGCCTCACGCGTATAGCGAAGATCTCGTTTTACTCACGCTTATTCGAGTACTGCGAGTAGCAATTTATGCTTCTTCGAGTTCTTTGAGCGGTAATTTACATGTTAGTTAAATTTACTGTGGTATTATTTACGTCAAAATTAGTAAGCCTGGTTTTTAAATGCTTTTAGTCGCTAGGAACATTTTTTTCGTGATTATATTGTCTGCTGTTCAGATACTGGGACGTACGAATTGTTTCAGTCTTCCTAGTCTCATGATACATTGTGCATGAAATATCAACTAATTTTTGTGCGGATCTAATTTGTATCAGTAGGCAATAGGTATCGGCACCTGTTGCATTATTCATTTCAAATGTCCTGTGAGCGTGAACGCCTTTTACACACGCAAGTTGACCCAGCGCTTTTGATGAATTTAGTGAAGCACATGTTTGCGTGTGTGATGAAACTGCGTGGTCATGTAAATTGTACGCTCTCAGTTGAACTTGCATGCGTTATTTTCTATGAAGGCATTCAAGGTCAACACATAGCGTTGCTGACCAAACTACACAACTCTCGGCCGATTTGCATGTATGTTTTTGAAAAAGATCAGATTACAGGTGAACTTAACTCAGTTGTAACCAAGACATAGTGCTGTGCTCGGCTCATCACTGCTCAGCTGCATTGATCACTACGGAGTAGTCCCAGTTGTAAAGGAGAGTTTATTTGGCTTAGCTGATAAAATGTAGTTAATGATATTTTAAGCAATAAATTCTGTCTGTGATAATGGAAATAATAAATATTTTTTTATATATTAATATCTTTCAACTGATCTTCGTTACATCCATAAGCGCTCAGGCGGCCTGATGAGGAAAGAATAAAACCCGTTATGTACATTTCGAAATATATTTTCGACGTTATTTCAAAAAATTTGCATACGCATATAAAAGTTTCTGCATTAAAACCGTTTTAGCTAAAGATAACTTATTTTTGTCACTACCTCACCATGAGGCATTTTTGTCTAATACATAACTCGTCTGCATAAATAGTCCTAATAATCGCTACTAACTTGCCAGGTACAGTGTACTTCTCATCTAACGTTACTCTTAATCGATCGCATCTCCAAAATTTTTTTTCCTCCAATGGTGGTTTTTCAGCACAGTTTTTCTTCAGTGGTGCAAGCTGTGCCGAGTGCTGGGAATGCAGTTACTGAAAGGCACTAGCATAAAAACAATTATTCGAGACGTATGCAAGCTTCTTCCTCACTGGCAGAATCCGCTTCAAGCTAAATTGAAGTGGCACGCTAGTGACGTCACGGGAGCGAACATACGAATAGTGTACACATAGCTAGAGGTAAAAAAAATCGCGATATTAGTACACCATAACCTCGCACAAAATCAGCTGCGAAAGATACGCGATTCACATGAGCGTAAGTTCTGAAATTTCGCAGATTATTACATATAAAATAGACAAAGGGAACCATCATCCGTGCATTTCTCGGGTTTAGGTGCAGTCACGCCGTCCAATGAGGCGACTTATTCACGGTTCGAATACAGAAATAATGATTGCAGGAATAAAAATAATCTCTGGTAGGTTAGGAGAAATTACTATTTACAGAGGGGGGAAAACTTGAAATTCCTAAGTACGCTACAGCGCATGCGAGCGCTGAATGATGAAACAAAGGCAGCCTATGACTTCGTATTTCTTCTGATTCACGCCAATTGCCACAAGTCCTTCACTACTAATCACTCATTTTGATCCATGAAAGTCCTTGGAGCAAATTTCGTAGATACGATAACCACTGTACTCATATGGACACAGAAGCTTACCAAATTTACTTTTGAGTGTAGCCAAGAACCAGGAAAAATATGGTTCCCAAACCACTTAAAGACAATAAAATAAAGGTTAACTGACTCTGTAACGAATTTTGGAGAATTCCTCGAAAAATGCGATCTTCCACACTGACATTGACGATAATGCTACAAGACATCCGTAGCCAAAATCAACTAGTTCAGAACTTCATATTAAATAAGAGGAACAATCATAATTTTTTCACATGATTGCCGTCAAATCGAAGGCATTCGCATGTTACTGGCCCACCTCGTAATGGAAAAGAAATCCCATCAGTTGCTACAAATGCAACTGGCACCCACAATCCTTGACAGGTCGAAGAACATAACGCATTATGTACCATAGCTCTGTCCAGTCAACATTGATTCAGTTATTGTTTTAATTATATTAACCCTACGAATAAAATCCAAAATATCTTGAGGCGTCAGAAATTAGGTAATCATAGACACTTCTTAATACCGAGTCATTAATGATTCTGAATGAAAATGAATTTTATACTTTTCAATTTCAAAAGGAATGACATTTTTTAACTACTACATAAAAAGATTCCGGCATGAGGGAAAATGATCAAGAGTACATACAGGCGTATCGAAAGCCTTGCACAGTAATGCTCGTATAAACGCTTCTTGATAATAAACATACTAAGTACTTTAAGTGCAGAGCGTCAAAACTGTGTTGAATGAATGCTTGCGCTAAAATATTATGCCTGAGCATAATAATGTCACTCAGACACATAAATGTAAACTCGTAAAAAATCATTAGTAACAGATTAATTTAACGTGAAATCGCAACATAATAGCTAGATCAGGGCAGACAGGTACAAGATTTTAGAGCAAAGCATCACTGCACATCAAGCGCAAGCTGTTGCAAAGCACAGCTGCATGAGCACCGCACGCTACCGCTGCGTCTTTTTCAACAGAAAACACTCCAGGTTAGCAAAAAATATGCGATAGCGAGGCATCAATGGACCTCACACAAAAGAGAAAGTGCTTAGCTCTCGAAGATAAGTAATATACAAGCATTACGTGCTTCGACCTCTGAAGAGAACAAAAATTCAATTGGTGCCTTAAATGAAACGTGCTTTACGACTTTTTGAAGAATAAACAAAAAAAAAATACCGAATCTAACATGGATCAGTTCAATTTGAAATAATACATCTTCCATACCTTACCCCTAGAAAGAACTTGGTACTCTGCTTGCACGACCACAAACACAAGTAACAAGTATTTCAGTAATAGAAATATTTCCTATCTTCAATACGAAGAATTTAGTCTTTTGGGACTAGCTACGTTGCGCTACACGACCACGCAATAAAACTGTCTCGAAAATCTCACATTATGAACGCAATAAGATAAAATTAAGTTACGAAGCCTTATTGTACGTGTGTTGCATCTACCACTTAAACATAACCTCCATTGCCAACCAGCAGGACTCGACCTCCGCCCATTCATAGATCACTGTCAGCTACTGACCCCTCGATGAGACCCAGGTTCTTCCGTCTGACACCATTGCTAATTCCTAGCAATCTCGTAAGTTTAATGACAAAGAAATTGAACCCTTCCCCGCAATTGAAAAAGCATTCCTGCACAGTAATTGAAATAGCATACCAGCCCATAGCGTTTTTGAAAAATAAATTGTTTCTACCTCGTTAGGGTTCAACAGGACAAAGTAATGTTTTCGATAATACGATATGGAATTTTGCAGAGCTACTCTTTCAAGTTTACAGTGCACCTCATTGCGCTCCAGCAGATCTGATGCACGGTGTGCGACTAGTTATTGTCCATGTCATTCACACCTGAAAGAATTACATAACCATAAATAGATAATGAGAAAAAAACAATCTAATTATTTAGGAATGGAGAAATTGTTTTTAAGACATATCAGTCCTTCGGTATAACTGGACTTCATCTACCCATTGGCTCTTGGTGACACCACATCGAGCCGTGTAGCAGTGCAATCACAGGTCTTCCCTTTCACAACAAGGTCTGACTATATTCAACCATTTGCTTATCTCGAATATGATGGAGTACATAGCCGAGTAATTTCTCAGAAGGCATCAGATTACTATAAGAAATCCTTAACTTTAAACACTTCAAAGATATATATATATATAACTTATAACTGTGAACAACCGTTCTACAAACTCCGCTTTTTCGATGTTAGTAGTATTTTTCGATGCTTTAACAGGACACAAGAATTTCAGCATTGGAAATTTCAAACGTATCAACTTGGAATTTAACCTTATCCATGTTGTTTTAATTTCTAATGTGATTGTGAACATATAATCCACATACTGCAAATCAGTACACTCCCGTCTTTTCCCCACACTTTTGGGGCAATTTACCTACCATTTATACACACAACCGAGCAACTGGAACCTTCAACACCAGCACAAGTAACGAGAGTCTGTCCCTGCCTACATCAGCTACATGGTTATCAATATCCAAAAGTTTAAAAAACCTAGCGAAGTGAGCTTTCACTGAACACATTGATCGATAAGTGCCACAAGTATGAACATCTTTAGGGGGTTGACTGAGTATATGGCCTCAAAATTCGGTAAAGATCACCAATGTACACAAGGAGTTCCGAGACTCGAACTCAGGACTTAGAAATTACCGCGCCGGCACCTGAAATAGAAATATTTCCTATCTTCAATACGAAGAATTTAGTCTTTTGGGACTAGCTACGTTGCGCTACACGACCACGCAATAAAACTGTCTCGAAAATCTCACATTATGAACGCAAAAGATAAAAATAGGGAGTAAAAGATCACCAATGATGTTTAAATATTGTCTAAGCGTGATGTTGCGAATTGGGCATACATGTCTGCAAATCTTGTATGTGTGTAGTCGCATACAGCATAATTTTTCTGTCATAGTGTGCATTTCAGACAGGTTTTACTCGTTTTACCGCCAAGAGTCAAATACTAGAAATTTTTCTAGCTGTCCTTCAGTAGAATGACACATGAAATGTGGCAGTAGTGACTTAGTTGTTTTAATGTCATCATTTTTAGGCTTTGAAGTACAGTATAATAACTCACGTTGATAAGCCGAAACATCGTGTGCTAATCACTCTACATATGATAGAATCAGCGTTCTGAGCAAAATAGTGTCTCAATTCAGAGTTTGAGCTGAGGTTTAGTTGGAGCACCACTTGTGAATATATGTTACATAAAATAAACACGAAGTGAAAAATAAAAAATATGCTGTGCGTAATTTATACGAACTCGCGATAATTTTTACCCGACCGAAATTTTGAGGCAAATTGAAATTTCATTTCATGAGCCAAACACTTCAAACATTAAATGCGCTATTACATTTCGCAAAACGCTAATGCAAATCCGTTCGTAAGCACAAGCACACGCGAGAATTGAAGCAGGTGAAACATGCATTACAATACACAAGTGACACTTCACTTCAACATCAAGACCGAACATCTGATGCAGTATCCACAACGGGAATAAAGTGAAAAATACAGCAAAAAAGCCGACCAAAATCCCAGAACAAGTGATGCCCATACGATACCAAGCGCTGCTTTTTAAACACGTCAGATAACGGCATCAAAGTTTGGCGACCAAGAAACCATCGCATCTAAGGAGGCATTCGACATTTTGTAGCCATCTTCCTGCACGCACGACCAACTCTCCAGACAAAGGAAGATTTAGGGATGACAGCGGTACACACAACTCATTTTCGCTGATGTACTTGGCGCTTGGTACCGTAGTTCCCACATGTGTCCTACGCTCTACTTCACTCGCGGCACAACTGATGAACGGGCAGTGGATCCTTCTTCCCTTAAATTAATTGCTAGTACAAAGCACAGAGGCACGAGTGCAGTCACTACACGGCAGCAAAGCCGCAGCACCACGTAGGCTATACGACGACCACCACTCCGTTACTGTCGACCGTCTCTTCTGCGATGTTTGGGAACTCAGAGGAACTTCTCGACGTTCGGGAGGCGGGACGTGAAGTTCTCCTGCGCGTAGAAAACAGGGCTACAGTTTAGAGAATGTCATGGTTAATTTTCACATTTCTTAACTAATACTGCGCCATTAATGATTCTGAGGCGAGGCGTGAAGATCTCCTGCGTGTAGAAAACAGAGCTACAGTATAGGGAGTGTCATAGTTAGCCTCCACATTTTTCAACTAATACTGAGTCATTAATGATTCTGAATGAAAATGAATTCCACACTTTTATAATATCAAAAGGAATGACATTTATTCACAATATATTCCTGCACGAGAAAAATTGATACACGAACCTTGCACAGCTCGCAAAAAATGCTGCTTGGAAAAGCGCGATTCTCTGCTAAGAGAGTAACAATTCAGGGAATGGAATAATCAGCCTTCGCCGTACGCGAGGAAAGACGCTGTTCTCAGAGTGTAAAAAAGACAGCTACATGTCGCTCATAGAAATAGATGGTAAACCTCAACGACTTACAATATCTAATCACACAACAGCTTTCATTTAGAAGTGGCATGAACGACAAACGCATTCATCAGTACTAGACAAAAAAGTAGAGTAGCTCATAGATACAAAAGTAACAGGAATAAAAACGGTCGATAACACCTATCGTTAAACGAAAACGTAACATTTATGGTACACAGCCATAGGGTAACTGCTTTGAATGAAAACGTTTTCATTGTAGCTCTTCCTCATGAGTTCATCAAAGTGTCAACAACAGCATTAATTTGAGCATTTTGGTTTCCTAGCCACCACGTACAGGGCTTATACGTTAAAGTGCCCCTGACCTATTTGACAACTTAGTTGATCTCTAATTTCTCATTGAATAACTCTATTATCGCTGATCAAGTCCAATGTAACTCACAAAAATATGCCCCTCTATACCCACAGGTAAGTCATTTGACACAATAACATGCGAGAGCAAATTTGGTGAGTTACCTATTTAGTTATTCATTCTATTGAGGTATTAAAGAGCAAATCCTTATAATAAGGTCAATTATAAAGGTAGTTTGCGAAAATTTCAGAGCTGGACCCCTTAGCAGTAAAAATACGTTCTCTTAGATCAACATCCAATTCAGAACACAATGAACGTTGAATTGAACGCGTTAACGTAGCCATTGCAGGCAGGGATATTATCACAAATACTCAACTAAAGCACCGTCAAAGAATAGGTCAACACGTTGACCGCGATGGGTTAAACTGAAGTTCAGTATTCAACTCATTTAAATTTAAAAGTTGTTAGAATTAAATTAAATTAATCCATTAAAATACAATTAATTTCAAAGATTCCTAAAACCTTTTTTTTTTAAAGATTCTCAAAAATCTTCCTTTTCTTAATCGTTTGAGATTCTTTTTAAACGACCCATCGTTGGGTCGTTTCGCAGCAGAAGAACTTAAGAACGACCCACCGATGGGTCACGACCTACGCAACGTGTTAAAACCGCCATACCTGCTCATTCTGGGCACGTCTTCAGGTATGTCGACAGGTTCGGACTGGCTTGCGGCATCGAGCCCTGACTGTGTGGGTGAATCAGAGGAGTCTGCTGAGTCGCGGTCGTCCTTCATGTGAAGAACTGTCTTCAGCTTGTCCAGCACCTGCCAAAACGGTATAGTGAACACGAGGATAGTTTCACCCTCTCGACTTACGAATTTTTCTTGCTTACCTTCGCAGTCATCTCCTACTATGTTTAAATTCAGGTGCACGCTAAACTTCAATCATTTATCTAATTAAGTCAAGATATCGTAGTGACACAACATACTTGAAAACAGTCTCCCCTACTCCATTGAACCTGTTGAAAGAAGCGATTTAGGGTTCTTTGTTCACGCTACTGTAATATAGTCCCGCTACGTAACAACAACTATTACCACACAATGAAAAAGACTCATGAGGAAATGACTCCAAGTTATACGATAAAATGCGCACTTCAAAGGAGGAAGAGACAGTTTTTCGATCAGCGACGAATGGTCATAAAACTAAGGCTGCGCAATATCACTGGAGAGGTGGACGTCTGATCTAAACTACAGTTCAGACTTCCTAGCTTTGTCCTAGCACCAGGATAATGCTCCATTCGTTAGAGAAGTAAGCAGTGCTTATGAAAACTAATTGTTCCTTGTCCAGTTCGTCATCTTGGTCGTAGTTTCAAAGCAGGATGAATTTTACCATGTCCTCTGATTCTTATTTTGATTGCTGTATCGTGAATACGTAGGTACCAAATGCAAGGCATAAATCTCAGGATTCCCGCCGTTTTGTTTTCAAAAATCCGTTCATTGTATCAAAAGTTATAAAAGATTTTTCGGGTCCCGTATTAAAAAAAACACCCTTTACAAATCAAATAAACTCCGGTAAGAGCTAGGTCGTCACTCTGGTTAGCTTTCCTCAAGAGTAAAGAAAATATTTCAACTCAAATTACGAATGACTCCCAGTGAAAGGCTTTTATTTCCGAACGGTGTAGTGAAAATTATCAACGCATTACAATGACGAAAATAAAAACAATCACTATTGCCATATTCTACTTCATTCTACTGAAGCACCTCTAAAATTAATTTTAGTATTTGACACTATATGATAAAACTACCAAAAGCCACTGCAATGCGCTCTATGAATGGAAAAGTAATGCTCTGTGCCTACAAATATGTCAAAGACGACCGTACACATATGCCTATCATTACGCTTTAACAATAGTTCAACATCAGAGGATCTTAAACGTTTTCCGAGGGCACACTCTCGGTCAACCTTCCTGAAGATGTTCTAACTTTTGGGTCTTTTTCGAGAAGAGCGCAAGTTCTCAAGATACACTGGGACAGAATCCTATTCAGCATTTCAAAGGACATGATGGTGCAAACAAATACGATATAAATGATTAGGTAATTTTAAATTACGAATTCGCAGAGTTTTTGTCACTTTAAACGTTATACTTAAAATGCATACTCCATTTACTACGCTGAGTATTTCAATGTGAACGGCACACGCACCTAAATGCGTACTCCATTTACTACGCTGAGTGTATTTCAATGTGAACGGCACACGCACCTAAATGCGTACTCCATTTACTACGCTGAGTACTTCAATGTGAACGGCACACGCACCTAAATGCGTACTTTATTTACTACGCTGAGTATTTCAATGTGAACGGCACACGCACCTAAATGCGCACTCCATTTACTACGCTGAGTGTATTTCAATGTGAACGGCACACGCACCTAAATGCGCACTCCATTTACTACGCTGAGTGCATTTCAATGTGAACGGCACACGCACCTAAATGCGTACTCCATTTACTACGCTGAGTGTATTTCAATGTGAACGGCACACGCACCTAAATGCGTACTCCATTTACTACGCTGAGTGTATTTCAATGTGAACCGCACACGCACCTAAATGCGCACTCCATTTAGTACGCTGAGTGTATTTCAATGTGAACGGCACACGCACCTAAATGCGCACTCCATTTACTACGCTGAGTGTATTTCAATGTGAACGGCACACGCACCTAAATGCGCACTCCATTTACTACGCTGAGTGTATTTCAATGTGAACGGCACACGCACCTAAATGCGCACTCCATTTACTACGCTGAGTGTATTTCAATGTGAACGGCACACGCACCTAAATGCGCACTCCATTTACAACGCTGAGTGTATTTCAATGTGAACGGCACACGCACCTAAATGCGTACTCCATTTACTACGCTGAGTGTATTTCAATGTGAACCGCACACGCACCTAAATGCGCACTCCATTTAGTACGCTGAGTGTATTTCAATGTGAACGGCACACGCACCTAAATGCGCACTCCATTTACTACGCTGAGTGTATTTCAATGTGAACGGCACACGCACCTAAATGCGCACTCCATTTACTACGCTGAGTGTATTTCAATGTGAACGGCACACGCACCTAAATGCGCACTCCATTTACAACGCTGAGTGTATTTCAATGTGAACGGCACACGCACCTAAATGCGCACTCCATTTACTACGCTGAGTGTATTTCAATGTGAACGGCACACGCCACTAAATGCGTACTCCATTTACTACGCTGAATGTACTTCGATGTGAACGGCACACGCACCTAAATGCGCACTCCATTTACTACGCTGAGTGTATTTCAATGTGAACGGCACACGCACCTAAATGCGCACTCCATTTACTACGCTGAGTGCATTTCAATGTGAACGGCACACGCACCTAAATGCGCACTCCATTTACTACGCTGAGTATTTCAATGTGAACGGCACACGCACCTAAATGCGCACTCCATTTACTACGCTGAGTATTTCAATGTGAACGGCACACGCACCTAAATGCGCACTCCATTTACTACGCTGAGTATTTCAATGTGAACGGCACACACCTAAATGCGCACTCCATTTACTACGCTGAGTATTTCAAGGTGAACGGCACACGCACCTAAATGCGCACTCCATTTACTACGCTGAGTATTTCAATGTGAACGGCACACGCACCTAAATGCGCACTCCATTTACTACGCTGAGTATTTCAATGTGAACGGCACACACACCTAAATGCGCACTCCATTTACTACGCTGAGTGTATTTCAATGTGAACGGCACACGCACCTAAATGCGCACTCCATTTACTACGCTGAGTATTTCAATGTGAACGGCACACGCACCTAAATGCGCACTCCATTTACTACGCGGAGCATTTCAATGTGAACGGCACACGCACCTAAATGCGCACTCCATTTACTACGCGGAGCATTTCAATGTGAACGGCACACGCACCTAAATGCGCACTCCATTTACTACGCTGAGTATTTCAATGTGAACGGCACACGCACCTATATGCGCACTCCATTTACTACGCTGAGTATTTCAATGAACACTGCGCACACACCTACGAGTACATCACGATAAACTTTACACATCATAAATCAGACTACGTTCGTGCATCAAAAAGTTTCCGATACCTTCGCATAGAAGGCCCAACTCTGGTGAACTCTACTGATCACTGCTGCGTAATGCGGCCATTTCTACTCTTTACGTAACCAAACAACGAGTAAGCAACTTGTGAGCGAGTTAGTACCAAAATATAATTGAGTTACGTATCACGAGAGAGAGAATTGTGAAGTTAAAGAGAGTCAAAGTTAACCCTCTAAAGACCATATTTTTGGGGTGTTGAACGAAATATAACGGTAATTTCTCATTAAAAATCATAAACGAAACCCAGTAAATGTGAGATTTTCATCGAAGCATTTTGAAAACCAGAACGATACGACTGATTTTCCAATATCCTTCAGCAAAAACGGCGGTGGAACAAAATCGGTTGAGATTGACTATGAACAGTTTTCGATGCTGATACTAGTATGGTCTGGTTTCCGACTGGCGTACAAGCTTTGCAAAAAAAACATGATGGCCCGCAAAATGGATGAATTAAGCTGAGATAAAAAGAAGAGTTGAGCCCGCCCACCCACCCACTCACTCACTCACCTTGGAATGGAAGTTATTGAGGGAAGAAGATGACGATGACTTCTTTGTTTTACTCCTGCCCCGGTCCATCGCCAGGGGGCTGACTGGCACTGAAATCAAACAATGCCATTGAGAACTTAAAGCAAAATTCCTGAACGTGAACAATTTAAACATGTTGAACTGGCACTGAAATCAAAAAATACCATTGAGAACCTAAAGCAAAGTTCCTACTTAACACGCTGACTACGTATTGGTACATATGTGTACCACAAGGCAATTTTTACACTTATCTACCGGTATGAAAGAATAACATTTCATTTATTTCCCTCCCTTCTTTTAGAATAGCTGATAGCGTACGAGTTAAAACATGTATTATCCAGCATTTATATTTCCACAACTTCTTAAAAAGGATAGAAATGAATTCAAGCCGTAAAACCAGTTTTTCAACGGTGCTTCTTACAACCTAACGTTACTTATTTTAGTCATACGGAAACGTTTTTAATGTGTTAAATTATCCCGTCAATCTGAAGAGTTCATTTTAATCTGAAAGATGTGACAAGTTTGAAAATTTTATTTACCATCAGCACATATTTCGTTACCAACAAGACATGGGTACTCGCTTAAAAGTCAACATATTGAGCCCTGCAGCGAATAAGCTGCGAGTAGTCATTGATAATATTTGTCCCTTTTCTTTCAGATTGGCTAACGAGTGGCACGAAGTATGTAATAAGCCAAAGTGCCTCCGAATACACTCAGCGAACAAGCAACTCATCGCAAAGCACTACAAGAGCGCTACACAGAACTAAAGATTGCCAGAAAAAGCCGTTTGGCACGAGTTTTTGCGGTCACCTACACCATAACAGCTAGTGACGTTGCCAGCCGTGCCACATACACTCCTCCGCCCACCTTCATTTGTTTTCGATATCCCCCGTGAACAATTTTTTATTTAATGTTACACGAGTGAGAATCCTCTGAACTTGAAAGCCAAGGTGCCTGTATTTTTCGCTGGATCGAGTTGTGAATAAGTATTTTGTTGTTCGAACAAGCTTCTGTGTCAGTTAACGCTAATCACAAGTGTCGGTCAGGTTGTGGTAGATGACAGTTTGAAACGATGCAAACATCATTGGCCTGGAGAATAAGAAGCGGCTCGAAATCCCATCGATCGAAAAACCGAGGTTCCAACTTTGGGGAGCTGAGAGCATCGAAAGTTTCCGTAGCTGTCAGTAGACCCGACGACAATAACCTCGCAAACCAAATGTGCCACGCGAGATGCCAGTAAAATAGGTAGGGTACACGCATGAGCCGAGTTAATTTGAATTTGGCAGACGCAGCTTGGCACAGCAACGCCCGACACACTAAGCATGTTTATGCTGTGCGTAGACAGACCCGTTCCTGCAGCGGAATAGAAGCAGGCATGAACAGGGGTTATCCCTTACGCACCGGGATAAACCCGTTGACTTCGGCAATAGCCTCGTGCACTAGGATACAAGCAGATAAGAACATCATTAGTTCTATACGCATCAGGACACAATTAACTACGATGACGCCTCATGCACTGAGATACTAACTGGTTTCGACAAAAGTAATTCAAATAAGCTGATGATGAAAATAGGGTGTGCCGGTAACGAGAGCCAAATACTGAATAAATTACGTCTTTACAAGTCTCCCTCTATACATCAGGAACACCTAAATTGCGTCTTTTAAGAAGCTGCCGATTCCCATGTGTTTAATTTTGCTGTTCCAGCGCTGTTACAATTAAGCAAATGAAATTGAATAAATTTGTCGGTATAATTTTATATGGGAATGGTAATTAGGGAAGGACTGTTAACTCCGTGGACGCCTGACATCAGAAAGCGATTATTTTTGGGCTATATAAATCTTCTGAGATAGAAAAAGCTTCACTAAAGTGTAACATCTATACCGATTTTATAATTCCGCAAAACACTGGCACTGGCATTTATATTCCTTAGATTTGGCAGCAGGCATCGCCATCAGCGCAAAGGATATATTTTAAAAAGTTAGCAACGACGATCAGAGCGCACAAACATGAGCCGCACAGGTTTCAAGGAGATGCGAGAGCTTCTTCACGATGCAGGCCCATTCTACATCTTGCCTACCATTGCCCTTGGTGTGTTCATGTATTTGTTTGGTGTCCGCTTCTAAAGAAACAGCTTTTTCGATTTGATTTGAAAGATGCTTAATGACCGTATCTGTGATACGAGTTTCACCAGTACACAAGTACAATAATATTTTGATCGCGGGTACTGTTGTGGGATGAATATATTTGTTAGTCATACACGTCTCGAGGGTTTATACAGTAGAAAGAAAATATCGAATCCCGTCATCTTGGACGGGCCGTGTAGATTAGTATAGAATAAAAACAACGAAAGCCAGTTAGGGCGAAGATTAGATTAGATTATAAGTTAGTTTAAGCCTCCCTAACCGCTACAAAAATAGAGCGTATCGAAGAGAGGAAGGAGGAAGGCACCATTTAGTATGGAGATAAGAAAATGAGGAATCTATGCTGAAGGGGCATAGAAACAGTAAGATGAGAAAGAAGTTCATGAAATAAGATAAATGTTGAAGAAGAAAGTGAGAGGTGCTGAAAAACAGGACAGCAGTGAACCGAAAAAAGGTGGTCCTTAACATAACAAAAAAAACATTTATTTCAACAAAAAGAAGGCCTACTTAACTCTCAGCTCGGGCCCTTACATTTTTCCCCTGGGAGCGCTAATTCCCATAGATACAATAGTTGTATCCCCCTGAGGGGAGTTAGGGCGAAACTTTTAGAATTTAAAGACAGGGGCAAAGGTCTGAACAGTTTTCATTGTCAGGTGCAAGGAAGTAAAAGGAAAAATGGAGAATACAGCGTGTGATTTATTTAGATCACAGGTAGGCTGAGGTTGAGTTTTTGTACGAAGAACTCAAGGGGACGAAGTTGTTGATGAACTGAGTATATTATTACCTCGCAATAGTAGCTGTTGTAGTAAAAATTGATCCTCAAAAACTGGTCTTCATAATACGTATCTACGTTACAAAATAAATGATATAGATTAGAAGTTAGATTGAGCCTCCCTAACCACATCAAAGGCATTCCAAAGAGAGTTAGGAGGAAGGTACCATTTAGTATGGAGTTAAGGAGACGCGGAATCTATGCACAAGGTACATAGAAACAGTAAATGGAGAAAGAATTTCATGAAACAAGGTAAAAGTTGAAGAAGAAGAAAGTAGTGGATTATGAAAAACAGGACAGCAGTGCCAAAAAATGATGGTCCTTAACATAACGAAAACTTTCATTTCGACAAAAAGAAGGCCTATCTGACTCTCAGCTCGGGACCTCAAATTTTCTTTCCAAGAGTGCTAATCCTCATAGATACAATAGTTGTATCCCCTTTAAGGAGAAATAGCAATATGCAATTAAATGAATTTGGCTAGATCATCAGTTTTGAGTTCACGAACGCCACATATTTCTCTAAGTTTTGTTATTTCCTCAAAACAAGAAACTAACAGTTCAATAGCTTCATAATTTCATTTACCCTTAAAATGGGAGAACTGACCAATTTGTCACTGAAGTTACCGCGGAAGACAAAAGTATATTTTAAGATATTGATTTTAATACTATTTGCTCTTAAGAAGCACTGATCTTCACGTCACTAATGACATTACCAGACGACCCTTATTTTGAAGCAAGCAGTTATAAGCAAAACTCAATTTTGGCATCACCTTTATGAACTGAAGCGTTTTCATTCGTTAACCTCATGAGTGAAAAATATTTTCTTACAATTGTTTCGAGTTTATCCGAGCTTCCTATTTTAAAAAATAAGTTACTAAAGTTTACATACACACAACAAATCAATCTTGAGAAGCTGTTGAATCTATTGCCTCTCGGCATGTACTACCAAACACGAGGTGTGAAATAAATTTTACAAAATCTTAAATCCAGACAAACTATCTTCTGGTGCTTCTTATCGTCCTCTTAAATCAGAAAAATTTTAAAATGTCACCCCAAACATGCTTAAAATTCTAAAAATGTCACCTTTTTCTTCAGAATAACTAATGAACACATATGCTTCAAAACGCCACGAAATGAATAGATCCCAAATCAACTGCCGATGTGGAACCGATTACCGACCAATATTCGTCGTTGTAGCAGTACAGCTGACAGCAAAAGTCATTCTGTCAGCTTCGCTACTCTACTTCAGTTTTTCTTGACAAAATCCTCAAAAAAAAAATAATGAAAAACTCACACATGCGGATTTTGGCCATGAAAAACATAACGCTACTGAAAGGACAAAAGCTCTCGGATAAATTTTCCACTACTACGACGTAACTTGAAAATCAAATCCCCTGATAACCTTCGATTCGCGACAGACCGATAAAATGGTTCGAGTTGGTAACTGATAAGTGGGTACCATTTGGCTGCGTGAGACAGAGATCAGAAACACCTACTTCAATATCGTGGTCGACCATTGATAGGATCTTTAAAGAGAGCAGACGCGCATTTTTAGCCGTACTCACAAGTGGCTGCAATTAACAGTGTCAAGTGGCAATCGCGATTATGCCTCGTACGATGTGTCACCCTAAAATAACCTCAGCTATCCCGACTAGATCAAATTTCCACAGGCTAACACTCAACTACAACTAAAATTACGAGCAGCCTCATTGGACAATTAGAAAAACGAACACTTTACTTCGAATCCATCATCGTTTAATAAGAAGCGACAGACAGAACTTCTCTACCAGCTAACAAAACGCTTCATGAATCTATCACCGTAGAATGAGAAGCGACGGAGAGAACTTCCCTGAATAAAACGCTTCATGAATCTATCACCGTAGAATGAGAAGCGACGGAGAGAACTTCCCTGAATAAAACGCTTCATGAATCCATCACCGTAGAATGAGAAGCGACGGAGAGAACACACCTGAATAAAACGCTTCATGAATCCATCACCGTAGAATGAGAAGCGACGGAGAGAACTTCCCTGAATAAAACGCTTCATGAATCCATCACCGTAGAATGAGAAGCGACGAAGAGAACTTCCCTGAATAAAACGCTTCATGAATCCATCATCGTTGAATGAGACGCGACGGAGAGAACATCTCTGAACAAAACGCGTCATTAGTATGTCAGGAAACAGACTGACCTCGGCCCAGATAAGGGATCTAAAAAGGTAGAGCTGCACTGCACGTACGTCGCTTTAAATAAATGAAGGAGACACGGCGCCAGCGCAAGGACCATTGCCCTTCGTGCGTCTCTCTCGCATCGCTATTTATTATCATGTTCCTCTCTTAATTTTTTGTGTGCTCGAGTTTGGTTAGCCGAGAGGAAACTTAGGCGAGAGGCGACCATGAAAATGTCACGATGTTTGCAAAGGCATCGGCCCTTTTTATCGATATAGAGAGTAACGGTGTCGGAACTAGAAGGACTGGTGTTCATGCTTACTTTTTTGTCAATGTTCACAGCGGCTATAACTTCCAAGATAAACCGCTTTGTGATGATCAGCATGATGAACTCACTCGTATTCGAAGACGACCACAGGCGTCGTCCATAATGTAACACTCAGCCACCGCTGATCATGAGGAGAATGATATAAGAGATGATCTTGACGCAAGCAGGACCGATGAGCAAGAAGATGAATGGTGTTCACTCCCATTAGTTCACTCTCCTCAAAGCTTAGCGGCGCCCATCGTAAAATTAATCAGGACTGTAGTGCGCGACAAGGTTACGACCAAGAGCGCAAATTTCCTAACTTGGGGGCAAATTTCAACTCCCTGCATGTGAAATCCGAGCTAAGATGAGGAGTCGTGGAGTGGAGACAGAAAGTCGTATCGTAGTTACGCCACAGAACGGGTGGTGGATACATAAAGTGAGGTTAAGTCTCCTACAGGATCTATCTGCTATAGTGCTATAGTAAAGATTTCGTGGAGCGAATGATCAAAATGACGCATCAAAGGCGCCAAATACGACTCCAAAAAGAAACATTTAGATTCACAGGGCGGAACTTAAAGCAACTTCTGATGAGAAGCTTCAAGAGGCCATGTTAAAGTTACACGCATTGCGTACTAAAGAAGTATGTTTGAATTTCCACTTGAAAAATAACCTTTAGGCCAACAAAAGCATTGTATTAATTAGATTTATAGAAGAAAATTATTAACTCAGCACTCCCACTCCTCGTCACGGAAGGAATTATGTACTCAAACATTCGCATAGTTTATTCCAGTCAATTATGGCTTTGACACATTCATTCAGCAAACCGTCTTGACACACGATCCAGCGCTGAGCTTTACCATTAGATTACGAGTTAGTTCAAGCCTTCCTAATCACCACAAAGGTGTTCACAGGAGAGGAAGGATGAAGGTACCATTTAGTATGGAGTTGAGGAAACGCGGAATCTATGCACAAGGTGCATAGAAATAGTAAGCTATGAAAGAAGTTCATGAAAGAAGAAAAAGTTGAAGAAGAAAGTAGTAGGTTCTAAAAAACAGAGCAGCAGTGAACCGGAAAAAAGATGGTCCATCACAAAACAAAAACCTATTCTATTTTAACAAAAAGAAAGTCTAACTTTTAGCTCGGGCCCTCACATAGTCCTGAGAGCGCTAATTTCTTTAGATACAGTAGTTGTATCCCCCTGAGGGGCCTTATGTTCAGGATGACTTAATAAATGTTTAAGCATCTCTAAGTATTTTTTTGATTGAAATATTTTTCGATTATCCACCGGGGCAGCATAATTAGATGCGAGAATATAAAGGTCGAAATTAGAAGCAACAAAGCTTCAGGTCATCATTCTCAAAGTAGCACGATGTTTTTCAAAGCATCATGAGCTAATAAGAGCCATGAAGTGATGGTTAACACTTTGGCCCAATTAGTCAAACTGAAGTTCGACATTCAACTCAAATTTTTCGAAGTCAATTGTTGTAAGCAATTTTGAAAATGGTAATCAGTAATTGGATCATACCTTCATTAAGCTTTAATTTACGTATTTCAGAAATTTGATTTTGTGACTACTGGTCGGTCAGCAGCAATATGAAAATAGCCTCAAGGGCCACCGGTGGCGTACGATGCGGTCATGATAAGAAGTATGTTTTTTCTGGACATGCAGCATAACTCCAGAAGGTACCGAAAAACTGTCCAAGATAGACGGTCAAAAGAAGTTTTTAATTGCTAAGAGATGGACTAACATGAACGAGTGAAGTCATTAAGATAAAAGGAACGTTTCAGGTTAATATACATTCATCAAGAATTTTTTTGAAAAAAAAATTCGAAATTAAATGATGGTAATAATTAAAATACAAGACTTTTGAAAAACAATAATTTTTCTAAGGACCAGGACGTAAAGATACCCGTAAGTCTCAAGTCATCTCCGTCATCAAGCATTTCCCCAGAGGAACTTCCTCAATTAACACTTCGACTGCGACGTGAGCCACCGGTGGTATACGGAGTGATTTTTCATAATGCTGCAGCCCGACCAGTAGTCTCGAACTCAATATTTATAAATACTTAATCGAAACTAAATGAAGGCAAGATTCAGTGAACCTTTATTATTTTCAACATTGCTAACTACAATTGACTTTGAATTTGAGCTGAATGTTAAACTTCAGTTCTACCCGCTGCAGTCAAAGTGTCAAGGATCTAGGGATACTATACGTTGATTTTGCTGTTGCGCCAGATAGTTTGTCTTATTTCAGGATACTGTGGGTCTACAGCTAAATCAGTGCAATAATTACTAGAGAATGTTCAATTTCGATCAAGGAAGACAACGTAGAACCCACTACATAGTCGTGAAAAATAAACCCGAGAAGTACACCAATGAAGCTGAGCTAATTAAACAGTTTCATCCCATCCTTTCACGAAATTTCGCCCTTAATGCCCCTCGTAGACTGGAATAAAAATGCCTCTCGTTTTTTACCAGTAAAGAGTTCATTAATCAAGTAAATAAAAAACGTGATCTGGTTCAATCAACCGCAGTCATTTGATTTGCTTGAAATCCATGTAAGTCCTGGAATACATTTCAGGTCAGTTTAGCCTAATAAAATCACCTATTTTCCGCGCACACCTAAACACAGAGATGCCGTACAACATAAAGCTCAGCCAACAATAATACAATGTTTTAGTTTAAGGTTATTTAATATTATTGAAGAGCATACTCCACGAAATAATTCGATAAAAACTAACACTCTAGCCTATGGGATTTTATCGCCTTTGAAAATCATGTTCTACGCAATAATTCGACAACAATAAACTCTATACCTTATGGTATTTTATTGCCTTAGAAACGCATATTCCACGGAATAATCCGACAATCACTAACACTATAGCTCATGGTATTTCATTGCCTATGAAAAGCATGTTCCAGGGAGTAGGTGATCACACAACTTTTTCTTAGGTATCTGGTGGCAACAAGAAGACATGGCGGCACACAACGGAAACTCCGATGGAAGTCAGCAAATACGGATGCTCCGACTTCATTTATTTGAACGCCGCTCCAGTCACAATGCACGCAAAGCAAAGGCCACCATGAAAAAACGCCATGGAATATGCAGGACCACGCGAGAACTTCTGAAGCATGCTGCTGCTCACCATCAAAGTGAAGTGCTTCAAAGAGCTCATGGGTTATTGCTACGGCCAGAATAGATTAGTTCCACTACGTAAGACAATGCGCCTTTCGAAATACCGTGAAGGACATCTGGATAAAATGAAATATAATGCTTGTTGGTCGAATCATAAATTTTCCATCACATTAGTGTCGTTTTGGTATAGATTGCACAACGATTATTGAAGGGACGAACTTCTAAGTTGCTGAAGACTTAGCTGCAAAATTGAGATTTAGCAGTAAAATTACATTCAACATGAAAATTCAAGATTTAGCTGCAAAATCGACATTTGGCAGCAATATTACACCAAGTTGCAAACTCAAAAATTAGCTGCAAACTCAAGACTTAGCTGCAAAATCGAGATTCAGCAGTAAAATCGCATTTTCACTCCAAACTGAAGATTTAGCCACATACTTGGCAACTAACCAAAACGCAATTCACGGAGGATCCAAGGACACGGCTGGAAGGGCGCATCGATTCAATAATTCGGTGCGCGGTAGCCTCACCACAGGCATGCAGAAGAGAGATCGGTCAATAAGCTTCTCGTGCGCGACAAGCCGCTCTGGAATGGCCCGCAAGTGGGCTTGGCAGTAGTAAAGAAAAACGGTTTATTTCCAATAAAGAGCATACAAAAAAACACATCATTGGTTTTTAAAATATCTTAAAGTAAGGATCCTTAGTTGATACACACACTTAGATATCGTAATATGTACTAATATTACTAGTCGAAACAAATGATTGAGGGCAATGTATCCCTATTGTTGCTTAATCTAGGTTTGATAATGCATGTAACTACAATTTTAAGTGACAGTACATTTTTGAATACTGTATATGTAACAACAATTTTTTAGTAAAATCGGGGAAGAGTTTCTCCAATTGCCGACGTCACGTTGAGCTGACCTGATGTATACAATATACAACGCACAATCTTTATTTTACACATAATAGAGAAGTTTCTTAATTCACCTAATCCAGCGAGCGCATAGCATATAAAAAAATTACCTAAACAAATAATATTTAACCCGTTTTCAAATGTAGCAGGCCCTAATATAGTAAGTCAGATTACATGAGTAAAAAAGCCAAGTCGTAGAAAGGCTGTCCCTTGACTGACGCTGGCCAACCATTGAGGTTTGTTCAGCACAAAAAAAGTTCCACAACTCTTTTGTTTCCAAACTCCACGGGCTGTGAAGAGACGGAACTGGCATGCCATGATAGACTCCTACTTCGTAGTCGCATTTTTATTGGAGGAGTCAACGATCAATTAAAGGATTTCTCCCTTTGAGAATCCATTGTTATTCAAAGATTTTTTGGTGCTTGTAATTCGATTTTGATCGGACTGCAAGAGGGAGTTTTCAACTAGAGTAAATCGACTACTAGTAACCAGGAAAGTCGTTCAAAAATGTTTCTTGCAGCCAACGAGTAATTTAATCACATACATGCATATAAGAGCACAATATCCGAGTTGAGAAGCAAATTATTACCATACTTAGCGTAGGGCAAATAGTTCAAACGGTCCAAGTTCATAAACCTAAACTTGTGAGGCGCATTAACTCGGTAATTCTCCTCTTCCTTCTCTTGGTATGCCAGGCAAAGAAGTTGCGCATCTCCCAAGGGCCGCTTGTCATTCGAAGGCGAACCGAATACAGAATTAGTGAGCTTCTTCCTAAGGTGGTCTTACATAAAAACTGTAATCCGATTAAGGGGGTACATTCATAGCGGCTCAATGAATGAATGAATGAATGAATGAATGAATGAATCAGCAACGGGCATTGCATAACTTATTGCAATCGACCTCAAACCCTCACATATTCCTGCTAGAAGTGCAATTTCCCGTATTTTTAAAATGTTCCAACTGATTTACAGTCAGTTATAAATTAGCCCCGTTACAACCTCGCACTGATAAAGAAGAGCGCTGTTTCCCACATTTTAAGAATGCTCCAGCTGATTTACAAGCGGTTATAAATTTACCTTCTTACAATCTCTCATTGATAAGACGCCGAAGAACAAAGTAGGCTTGCAGGCTAAAAGAGATTCGTTCGAATTATCTTTGCTGTGCAAAGCCTACGCAACAAATAGGCAGCTTTGAACAACATAAACACGCTCGGTACAAGCTTTACTTCAACACACCCGCTGCAAAAGCAGCACAGAGCCGCTGAATACTTATATCGCACATTCAAACAGCAACATTAAGTAAATAATAATCACGGAAAGTCAGCTGACCTTCAGGAAAAATATGACCACTAACAACAACAAAAAATCTTATCAACTAGCGCCTGTCTCCCTCCACAAATACGGCGCCTTCGAAAACCAACAGTGATCAGAGCAGCATGCAGGAAGTTACCTTGAGAAATGTATGGTCACGCAGTTAGAACAGTGATAAGGGACTGGTCATCCAGACAAGACGTGTGGTGGTGTAACATCAAATAAACAACAGCAGCACACACAATGTAGCGAGCGATGACCGAAGTCATTCTATGTAAACTCGAGTCATACCAAGAACGTCAAGGTGATCCGCCTCTGTCATTCACGCACCGATTACGAATTATCTAATTGGAACAAGTTTGAGCTATAACTAAAAAGGGCATTTTGAGTATGGGTTTCGTGTTTCAAAATCGAATCTATTAAACACCTATTACTACGCGTTATAAGGACGATCATTTAGAAACGTTGTAGAAGAAGATAAGATTAGGAGAAAATAACACAGGCGTTCCAAAAAAAATAGGAAGGCATCATTTAAAATGGATAGAAGGAGCGGGGAATCCGTGCATAATAAGAGCTCCCACACAAGAACCCCTGCACAAAGAGACAGTGAGTTAAAAGACAGTTTATGAAATAACATTGAAATTAAAGAAGAAAGTAGATGCGGTAAAACAGAACACTGAATCGAAAACAAATAGTCCGTAAGAAAACAAAAGGTTCAGTCCCTTTTAACAAAAAGAAGGCCTACCTAACTTTCAGCTCGGGACTTCACACTTTCCCTGATGTTAAGGAAGGAAATTCTGCAACCCAAGGGGGGCTGCGAGTATCGTGTTGGAGGAAATCTTTTTGAGCGAATTTTGAATGATAATTTAGTTGTAGTCCCCCTTACTCCAACAAAGATGTTCAAAGAGAGGAAGGATGAAGGCACCATTTTGTATGGAATTAAGGGAACGCGGAATTTATGTACAAAGGGTATTTCAGCACAGGGTCTCGTGCGCATAGAAACAGTAAGATAAGAAGGGAGGTCATGCAAGAAGATAATATTTGAAAAAGAAAGTCAGAGATCCTGAAAAATAGGATAACAGTGAACCGTAAAGAATGGTCCTTTATAAAACAAAAATCATTTATTCATTTATTTCAACAAAAGTCAGGCCTACCTAACCGTTAGCTCGGGATTCAAGTTTCCCCTTCCGTTTCCGCCGAGTTAAGCGGTCACCTCAGAGAAGGCCAGCGAAGCGCAGATAATAACACTTAGACTGCGACGTGACCCACCGGTGGTCACGGAGGGGATTTTCATAATGCCGCTGACCGACAAGCAGCCACAATCTATTTTCATGAATACTCAATGGAACCTAAATGAAGGCAGATCTATTCAATGTTATTTTTAAAATTAATCTTTAAAATGAACTTAAATTTCAGTTGACTATTGAACTTAGTTTAGCCCGCCGCACTTGACGTGTTCAACAGTATGGAGAGGGCGCACAATTTGTAGGTCTCTGTTGGCGAAGTTCGCTAGGCTGGCACAAGCATCACATCACGGGTACACGTGAAGGTGAAATGAAAAAAAAAATAAATGAAATGAAAAACCAAAAACGAAGACACCGGAGCGCGAAATCGGTAGTATGACATGATTGATTGATTATGAGAAAGTTTTAGCCTCACTTTACCACAACAAAGATGTTCAAAGAGAGGATGGAGGAAGGCACCATTTAGTATGGAAATAAGGGAATGCGGATGAACTCGCCCCTTTGGCAAAGCACTCGCCCTTGCCCACGTCAGCAGGCAAAGCACTCGCCCCTTGGGCAATATACTCGTCTCTTTAGCAAAGCACCCATCCCTTAACATCAGCAGGCGCAGCATTCGCCCTTGCTGACGTGAGCAGGTGCAGGCCGCGCAGCACTGGCCGCAACAGCTCCGAGAGCGGTCACTGGGCACGGCCAGCATACGCGTTGCCTCTCTCTCTCTCACTCTCTCCCCCCCCCCCCCCCCCCCCCGACCTCACCAAGATACTGCGCACTACTTCTCAACAGGCGACAGCGTTCCAGTCTTTTCTGCTGAGCTTCGCAGGAGATTCCCATTATAACACGTTCACTACCGCTGGACGCAGCGGTCTCGTGCCAAGTGAGGTTGTAAGAGGCTGAGTTTGAAAAAAAAAAACTTATTGCTATGAAAAAAGTATCTTTCCTAAAAAGTGTGAAAGTGTATAAACAGCATGAAAAGGTCATTAACAAAAACAAAAATATTTTATCTCCACAAAAAAGAAGGCCTACCTAACTCTAAGCTGAGGACCTCACATTTTCCCCCTGGGAGCGCTAATTCCCATAGCTGCAATAGTTGTATCCCCCTGAGGGGACAGATGAACTTTTACAGCTGGCTGTGCAGTTTCGAGAGCGTTAAACGTTTGGAAGTGTTACAAACGCAGCCTTACAAATACAATACATCAACTTTAGGCTCAGTCACTTTAAACATGGAAAATGTATAAATTTATTTCGTAGTTACCAATACTCTGAACGTTCGGTAAACGAATACTAAATAGAATTGCGCACCAGAAATCCTGTCTTCCACGTTTCCCCAAAAATATTTTCCGTAATATGAAAGTAAGAACATTTTGTCCGACAAAATTGAGCCGAAATAAATTAATTTCTTTCCGCTCCCGAGCACAATAGTTGATTTTACAAGAGAAATGGTCCTATACGCTCGTTAGGACGTAGTGTATGTGGAGTTATTTAAGCCGATTCTACTACACATCGAATCTTGCTACTGTATACGAGACGAGCAGACTAGACTAGAAGCTAGTTTAAGCCTCTCTAAACGCAACAAAGGGGTTCCAAAGAGAGTAAGGTACCATTCAGAATGGATTTAAGGGAACGCTGTTACAATGCTTTGCACAGCATTATTATAACCTGGTATAACAGTAATGGTAAATAAAGAAAGAAGCTTACAAAATGAGATTAAAGGTACGCTGACGAGAAGACACCATCACCATACTTCTTTTGAAAGTAACTCGGGAAAATTACGTATAATTTCAGGATATAGTGATGGACAAAATTAAATTAGATGTTAGTTTCAGCCTCTATAACCGCTAAAAAAAGCCTTCCAAATGAAGGAACGAGGAAGGCACCATTTAGTATGGAGATGAGGGAACGCGTAATCTATGCAGAAGAGGCACAGAAACAGTAAGTTGAGAAAGAAGATTATGAAACAAGATAAAAGTTTACTTAGAATGTAGTAGGTGCTGAAGAACAGGACAGCAGTGAACCGAAAAAAAGTGGTAAACAAAATTTCATTTCAACAAATAGAAGGCTTACCTAACACTCAGCTTGAACCCTCACATATTCCCCCTGGGAGCGCTAATTCCCATGGATATAAAAGTTGTATCCCCCTGAGGGCTTCAAAGTAACTCACGAAAGTTACGTAAACTTCCAGGCTGTGGTGAAGGACAACCCTCTTCAGTGCACTACACCGAGAGAACAACTAGCGAGACACACCTCGTTTTAGTTTTGTCAAAAACAACGTGATGGAAAAAAAGCCCTATGTAATCTCGGTTGTCGGTTCTGAAGCCATAGTTCTACGCTTTACAATGGCCGGTAAGCGGATACGAGCAGAACAGGCAAAATCTGTCATCGTGCTGCCGATAAGCAAGCGTATCGTTAGGAAAACAGACCAGGATGTCCAGGTTGGTTATTTCTTTCGGCCAAAATCGTAAGCTTCATTTTTTTTAAAGAAATAAATTAGCATAAATGTCAAACAGACTATATCATCAGAAAAACAGACCAAGATGTCCAGGTTGGTCATTTTTACAATGAGTTTTCTAAGACAACATATTAACATAAATGTCAATCGGTATATGGCAATCCTGCCAGATGCAAGTAGTCTTTGCGGCGAATATTTCCTTGAACAAAACCAAAGACTAAGATTTTTGTCAGGAAAATGGCTTATCTGACAACCGTGAGTGGAAAAGTACCGCCCGTCTGCCTCTTCAGAACGCCCGGCCGCCGTCGATAGCCGCAGTACGCACTCGAGTGTGTGTGTGTGTGTGTCCGTGTGAGTGCCTGTGTGACAGTGTGTGTACGTACGTATTCATGTACGTCCGTATGTATGATTGCATGTCCGTATGTATGAGTGCATGTCCGTATGTATGAGTGCATGTCCGTATGTATGAGTGCATGTGTGTGAGTATGAGTGCATGTGTGTGAGTATGAGTGCATGTGTGTGAGTATGAGTGCATGTGTGTGAGTATGAGTGCATGTGTGTGAGTATGAGTGCATGTGTGTGAGTATGAGTGCATGTGTGTACGTATTCATGTATGTCCGTATGTATGAGTGCATGTGTATATGTATGAGTGCGTGTGTGTGTATGTGTGTGTGTATTCATGTACGAGTATGTAAGCCGATTTATGTATGTACACATGGATGCATGAAGGCAAGTGTCAATACAAAAATATACAGGCGGCCAACACGCAAATAAACACGCGATGCGTATACATCGACAGGTATATAACAGGTACAATGCAAACAGCCAAAACTGAAATGTGAACTCAAGAGAAATCTTGAAACAAGTGCAGTCGTTGACTGACTAATGGGGAAAATCCGATCGATGCAACTTGAAAGAAATTATACAAATCCTAAATTCAAACACTATGAATATTATTTGTGATTTATTCAAAACAATGTCATTCAGTAAAATAATCCCATCACCGATCCGTTTAATAAGATACAACGCAATAGAATTTCAATGCACTCCCATAGAGCGAAACATCTATTCAACTTAACGAACGAATAATGATTGATTATAAGAAAGGTTTAGCCTTCCTTTACCACAACAAAGATGTTTAAAGAGAGGAAGGATGAAGAGACCATTTAGTATGGAGTTATGGGAATGCGGAATCTATGCACAAGGTGCATAAAAACAGTAAGCTAAGAAAGAAGTTCACGAAACAAAATAAAAGTTGAAGATATTAATAGCTGGTGAAAAACAGGACAGCAGTGAACAAAAAAAAAAAAAGAACCGTAACAAAAAAACTATTCTATTGCAACGGAGAGGCCTACCTAACCTTTAGCTCGGGACCTCACATAATCCCCCTAGGAGCGCTAATTCCCAAACATACATTAGTTGTATCCCCCTTAGGGGAACGAACAAATAAAATCAAAATACAAAATCCTACCTTGAGCGCGTTTTCCAACCTATTTTTTCAGTAGTGTTCTTCACATGAACGTATATTTCTAACGAAAAATCTCTACACAACCTCCGTTCCTATTACCGACGTTTTAACACTTAAAGCCCGACGTGACCCACCGGTGGTTAAAGGGGGAATTTTCATGCTGCTGACCAACCAGCAGTCAGTGACTCAATTTCGATAAATGCTTAATGAACACTAACTGAAGGTGCTACCTATTTAATGCTAGGTTATTTTCGAAATTGATCTCTAAAATTGGCTCTAATTTGAGTTGAGCATTGAACTGCAATTTAACCTGCCGAAACGACTGTTCTTCACAGCCATAAAGTAATTACATACAGAGAAGCATTCTCTATAATGCTGAACTGATGCAATTGAATTGAACATATCCAGAAAGAAACGAAAAACCGTTTTTCAATAAAGATAATAGAAAAACATCTAAACGCAAAACCGACGGAGAATTTCCTTCATGGGAGGTCTATTCTTTATTCCCTTTGGAAAATCATGCAGTGATTAGTGTTCTACAGAAGACAGAAATTGTCGAGCTCCAAGTCAATGCACGATAAAGCTTTGTTTGATTTAAATCCACGAGGAAATGTTTTATATCTAAGTCCCTTGAATAACACGGACTAGAATGCAGTTCGACAATACAGAACTAACTTCTATGTTAATATTCGATAATAAAGAACTTCTTTGTTGATATTCGATAACAAAGAACTAACTTCATGTTGATATTCGACAACAAAGAACTAACTTCTATGTTAATATTCGACAACAAAGAACTAACATCTATGTTGATATTCGACAACAAAGAACTAACTTCTATGTTGATATTCGACAACAAAGAACTAACTTCTATGTTGATATTCGACAACAAAGAACTAACTTCTATGTTAATATTCGACAACAAAGAACTAACTTCTATGTTAATATTCGACAACAAAGAACTAACTTCTATGTTAATATTCGACAACAAAGAACTAACTTCTATGTTAATATTCGACAACAAAGAACTAACTTCTATGTTAATATTCGACAACAAAGAACTAACTTCTATGTTAATATTCGACAACAAAGAACTAACTTCTATGTTAATATTCGACAACAAAGAACTAACTTCTATGTTAATATTCGACAACAAAGAACTAACTTCTATGTTGATATTCGACAACAAAGAACTAACTTCTATGTTGATATTCGACAACAAAGAACTAACTTCTATGTTGATATTCGACAACAAAGAACTAACTTCTATGTTGATATTCGACAACAAAGAACTAACTTCTATGTTGATATTCGACAACAAAGAACTAACTTCTACGTTGATATTCGACAACAAAGAACTAACTTCTATGTTGATATTCGACAACAAAGAACTAACTTCTATGTTGATATTCGACAACAAAGAACTAACTTCTATGTTGATATTCGACAACAAAGAACTAACTTCTATGTTGATATTCGACAACAAAGAACGAACTTCTATGTTGATATTCGACAACTAAGAACTAACTTCTAATTACAGTAAATATTCATCAGTGAAGAACTCACTTCTATGTTGATTTTCGACAGAGAACTAACTTTTCAGCAGACATTATACATCAGAGTACTAACTTTTATAATATTAGACAAAACCTAACGGATATTTACAACTAAGAGGCATTGCACTTGCATACTGCTAATATTTGCAAATAAAGCTAACATCTCGGTTGATAATTCCATCGCGAAGTTATTTCCTGGAAAAGAGATCGAAGTGCTTGATAAGGAACGCTATAAGCGGAGCGAGGCGTCGTTAAGTGAGATGAAAGCATCGTAGTGCTATTCTACACTCGTTCTTCCTGGAACTCGAAATCGCAACATACACTAGTTAGACCAGACACTGGAGTTGCTAGAGCTGCAGTAGCTGAGCTAACCCAGTACAGGTACTATGTATGCACTACGAAATTCTGGTGCAATGAATACCGCAAACTGAAACATCACGAAGAAAATTGAAAATTTACGCTAGGTTTTTCGTGAAGGCATGGAAGCTCATCGAACATATATATAGTGAGGGAGAATATAGCTGGAGTACTGAAAAAATTCCAGTTACATAAAAGAAGTTAAAGTTAATTAAAAAGTTACCAGTTAGGGAAACTTAAAGTTAAAAAAAGAACATAAAAAGCAAAACACACGTTCATCGGCGAAAGTTTAGCTGAGACAAGCGGAGTTCAAAATATGGATTCAAAACAGAAGCAGGAGCGAAGCCACCTCAATTTGCCAACATCAAAGCAACAAAAAGGAAATCAAAACGAATAGCGGGAGCATGATGAAATAATTGCACGTCAACATCACAGCGATAATTGCTGAGCCGAGTGCGAGTAAGAAATATTAGAAAGTTACGCCAGTGCTGTCTTCATTTGCGGACTCAAATCTCTTTGTTTCGAGTCCACGACGCAAGTAAAATTTGCTCTTAACTCACGGCAAGGCTCATAACATTCTGAGACGACAAAGGATACGCACCAAGAGACGTTGAGTAACTAGTTCTCTCAGATAAAAAGAGAGCTCCCAGAGACGAAAAGAGAAAGGCCAAGAGATGTAAATGAGCACTCACTCAGGAGTGGGTCGGGGCACTCCAAGAACACTGCAAAACAGAAAGAAAAAGCAAAGACAAAAGGAGCTCGAAGACAAGAAAAAAGAGCCCTCCGAGACAAGAAAAAAGAGCACTCCGAGACAAGAAAAAAGAGCACTCCGAGACAAGAAAAAAGAGCACTCCGAGAGAAGAAAAAAGAGCACTCCCAGAGAAGAAAAAAGAGCACTCCCAGAGAAGAAAAAAGAGCACTCCCAGAGAAGAAAAAAGAGCACTCCCAGAGAAGAAAAAAGAGCACTCCCAGAGAAGAAAAAAGAGCACTCCCAGAGAAGAAAAAAGAGCACTCCCAGAGAAGAAAAAAGAGCACTCCGAGACAAGAAAAAAGAGCACTCCGAGACAAGAAAAAAGAGCACTCCGAGACAAGAAAAAAGAGCACTCCGAGAGAAGAAAAAAGAGCACTCCCAGAGAAGAAAAAAGAGCACTCCCAGAGAAGAAAAAAGAGCACTCCCAGAGAAGAAAAAAGAGCACTCCCAGAGAAGAAAAAAGAGCACTCCCAGAGAAGAAAAAAAAAGCACTCCCAGAGAAGAAAAAAAAAGCACTCCGAGAGAAGAAAAAAAAAAGCACTCCGAGAGAAGAAAAAAAGAGCACTCCGAGAGAAGAAAAAAAGAGCACTCCGAGAGAAGAAAAAAAGAGCACTCCGAGAGAAGAAAAAAAGAGCACTCCGAGAGAAGAAAAAAAGAGCACTCCGAGAGAAGAAAAAAAGAGCACTCCGAGAGAAGAAAAAAAGAGCACTCCGAGAGAAGAAAAAAAGAGCACTCCGAGAGAAGAAAAAAAGAGCACTCCGAGAGAAGAAAAAAAGAGCACTCCGAGAGAAGAAAAAAAGAGCACTCCGAGAGAAGAAAAAAAGAGCACTCCGAGAGAAGAAAAAAAGAGCACTCCGAGAGAAGAAAAAAAGAGCACTCCGAGAGAAGAAAAAAAGAGCACTCCGAGAGAAGAAAAAAAGAGCACTCCGAGAGAAGAAAAAAAGAGCACTCCGAGAGAAGAAAAAAAGAGCACTCCGAGAGAAGAAAAAAAGAGCACTCCGAGAGAAGAAAAAAAGAGCACTCCGAGAGAAGAAAAAAAGAGCACTCCGAGAGAAGAAAAAAAGAGCACTCCGAGAGAAGAAAAAAAGAGCACTCCGAGAGAAGAAAAAAAGAGCACTCCGAGAGAAGAAAAAAAGAGCACTCCGAGAGAAGAAAAAAAGAGCACTCCGAGAGAAGAAAAAAAGAGCACTCCGAGAGAAGAAAAAAAGAGCACTCCGAGAGAAGAAAAAAAGAGCACTCCGAGAGAAGAAAAAAAGAGCACTCCGAGAGAAGAAAAAAAGAGCACTCCGAGAGAAGAAAAAAAGAGCACTCCGAGAGAAGAAAAAAAGAGCACTCCGAGAGAAGAAAAAAAGAGCACTCCGAGAGAAGAAAAAAAGAGCACTCCGAGAGAAGAAAAAAAGAGCACTCCGAGAGAAGAAAAAAAGAGCACTCCGAGAGAAGAAAAAAAGAGCACTCCGAGAGAAGAAAAAAAGAGCACTCCGAGAGAAGAAAAAAAGAGCACTCCGAGAGAAGAAAAAAAGAGCACTCCGAGAGAAGAAAAAAAGAGCACTCCGAGAGAAGAAAAAAAGAGCACTCCGAGAGAAGAAAAAAAGAGCACTCCGAGAGAAGAAAAAAAGAGCACTCCGAGAGAAGAAAAAAAGAGCACTCCGAGAGAAGAAAAAAGAGCACTCCGAGAGAAGAAAAAAAGAGCACTCCGAGAGAAGAAAAAAGAGCACTCCGAGAGAAGAAAAAAGAGCACTCCAAGAGAAGAAAAAAGAGCACTCCGAGAGAAGAAAAAAGAGCACTCCGAGAGAAGAAAAAAGAGCACTCCGAGAGAAGAAAAAAGAGCACTCCGAGAGAAGAAAAAAGAGCACTCCGAGAGAAGAAAAAAGAGCACTCCGAGAGAAGAAAAAAGAGCACTCCGAGAGAAGAAAAAAAGAGCACTCCGAGAGAAGAAAAAAAGAGCACTCCGAGAGAAGAAAAAAAGAGCACTCCGAGAGAAGAAAAAAAGAGCACTCCGAGAGAAGAAAAAAAGAGCACTCCGAGAGAAGAAAAAAAGAGCACTCCGAGAGAAGAAAAAAAGAGCACTCCGAGAGAAGAAAAAAGAGCACTCCGAGAGAAGAAAAAAGAGCACTCCGAGAGAAGAAAAAAGAGCACTCCGAGAGAAGAAAAAAGAGCACTCCGAGAGAAGAAAAAAGAGCACTCCGAGAGAAGAAAAAAGAGCACTCCGAGAGAAGAAAAAAGAGCACTCCGAGACCAGAAAAAAGAGCACTCGGAGAGAAGAAAAAAGAGCACTCCGAGAGAAGAAAAAAAGAGCACCCTGAAACCACAACTAGAGCACTCCGAGACCAGAACAAGAGCACCCAGAGACGAGAAAGCGAGCACTCAAGAGACACAAAGAGCACCCCGAGACCCGCCAGAGCACTCACAGGAGGTGCGGGAGCAGTGGGCAGAGAGATGGCCCCGTGGGAGGTGTAGGGCAGAGTCCCTGGGGGAGGGCGCGGCGTTGTTGTAGCTGGCGCTCCTGCCCAGCAGCTGCCGCCGCGTCTGCTGAATTTGCCGCAGCCGCATCAGCTGCTGCGCTCTGTGAGGGTTGATCTGACGCAACGAATACAAATACTCTCATAATCGAGGTTATCCGCCTGAAACATTCCTATAATGACGTTCATCTGCCTGCACAACTATTCTTGATATGGCGTTTAGCTGATACAACAAACACAAATACTCTTACAATGGAGGTCATCTACCTAAACAAATACTCTTACAATGGAGGTCATCTGCCTACACAAATACTCTTACAATGGAGGTCATCTGCCTACACAAATACTCTTACAATGGAGGTCATCTGCCTACACAAATACTCTTACAATGGAGGTCATCTGCCTCCACAAATACTCTTACAATGGCCTTTATCTGCCACCACAAAATTCTTGTAACTATATAGTGTACACGCCCCATCAAAAATGAAGGACTACAATTTTTTCCGTAAATAAATTTTCCAGATGTGGATGCCCAACAAATATATCCATCCCAACAGTACCCGCCATCAAAATATTCTTGTACTTGTGCACTGGTGAAACTCGTATCACAGATACGGTCATTGGGCGTCCTTGTGAGCGTCACAGACACACGGAAGGAGCTGACACCATACATATAAATAAACACACCAAGGTTGTTATTAGGTAAGAGAAAGCCGCTTATTTGCTTACACAACGAAATACTCTAGTATTTTAATGGCGTTCATCTCACACCACAAACACAAATATTTTTGTAATGGCGTACATCTGCCATCTGCCTACACAAACACAAAATTGTACAAGTTCATCACGTGTGAAAGAAAGAAGAAATTCACTCACCATTTATTTTCTATGGAAACATTGCCAATCGTTTCTTCTCACTTTAACACGCCATGAACTTGAAAATTTCGTAAAGTTTGAAAATTGGAAAGAAACACAAATGTTCTCGAAATGGCACTCTACACTAGCGGCAAGTTATAAATAGTCTGTCAGCTTCATCACCTCATTTTTTTTATACTTTCCAGTGACAAACCACAGTAAAAATTAAGTTCACAACACTTTGGGCTCGCACCAGCCTATCGATACACCATCCCATACGCAAACTTGCAATAATAAGCATCAGAGTGAAAGCAATTCAAACCACACATACTCAGTGACAAGCTCCACTTGAAAACACAACGCAAAACTTACGATACGTTGGTACTCGTCAATTACCTGCTACCTAGATGATTATTAGATTATAAGTTAGTTTAAGCCTCCCTAACCGCTACAAAAAAAAAGAGCGTATCGAAGAGAGGAAGGAGGAAGGCACCATTTAGTATGGAGATAGGAGAATGGGGAATCTATGCAGAAGGGGCAGAGAAACAGTAAGATGAGAAAGAAGTTCATGAAACAAGATCAAAGTTGAAGAAGAAAGTAGTAGGTGCTGAAAAAACAGGACAGCAGTGAACCGAAAAAAGATGGTCCGTAACAAAACAAAAACCTATGTTATTTTAACAAAAAGAAAGCCTACCTAACCATTAGCTCAGGCCCTCACATTGTCCCCCTGGGAGCGCTACTTCCCATAGATCCAATAGTTGTATCCCCCTGAGGGGTGCTACCTAGATGAATTGATTAGACAAATTAATGTAACACATTTGATTAGATGTTAGTTTAAGCCTCCTTAATTAACCGCTAAAAAAGTGTTCCGAACAGAGGGAGGAGGAAGGCACCATTTAGTATGGAGACAAGGGAACGCGGTATCTATGCAAAAGAGGCATAGAAACAGTAAGTTGAGAAAGAAGATTATGAAACATGATCAAAGTTGAAAAAGTAGTAGATGCTGATAAACAGGACAGCAGTGAACCGAAAAAAGATGGTCCTTAACATAAAAACATTTTATCTCAACAGAAAGGCCTACCTAACTCTCAGCTTGAGCCCTCGCACAGTTTCCCCCAGGGAGCGCTAATTCCCATAGAGACAATAGCTCTATTACCCCGAGGAGAATTAATACAAGAGGCGCATTTGTGCACGCCTATGAACCAGACACATCCGCGCACCAAAAAAAAATCAACACTACGGTAAAATTAGCACTGGCGTTGAAGGCGTACTACAGCAATGCACCGAGTGGCGTCGCATTCAAGGGTAGTAGGAGAAAGTCCACGACCTCATCCGGGTTGCGGTCAAAATTCGCAAATACGGTCTATCCCAAACAAAATTAAGCCCGTATTCAAGACTTATGCCAATATAAAATGTACGCGATAGCTTTACACCCCCTATATAATATACTTCCAATTCCTAAATGATTGGTTTCCTTGAAAATCGAGCAAAAAGCCAATATGGCGGCCCTGGACCTTCTACACTATGTTCCAATTTAGGGAAATTTTTCAATTCTGGAAACCAAACATTCCAACTTCATGACCTCTTTTCAACTTTGTAAACCATTTACCATCAACACAGTATTCCAACTTAAAGAACCTTTTATCGTCAAGGAACACTCAAGACCACATATACCGACAGCCATCCTCTAGCAGCTATCGATGCCCAGCGCATAAACTGACATGAAATCCCACGTGCACACCGAAATCAACATTCGTCAACAACCAATAGTTTTATTTTGAAACCCGACTTCGTGACACATATACCACCTGATTGAGAAAAATTCAACTACGCACAGCTGCAAAGGAAGAAATTACGGTGAGCTGTGACGAGCATGAGTGAGCGAGCACAACTCAAAGAGTGCAAGGACCTCGACTGCGAGAGAAACACAAGGACGTCATCTGGTCAACACAGGACTGTGCCGGGGAGGATGGTGTGGCGTAGGTTGCTTTCAAATAGGATTGCCATATCACACAAGTTGTTGAATTTAGTACTGCTCTAAAATTTTCAATACAAGAGTGTGCAAGGAAGGCCGATTTGGCGTAGGTTGCTCTCAAATAGAATTGCCATATCACATAAATTGTCGAATTTCGCATTGTTTAAAAATTTGCAATACAGGAGTGTGCCAGATCTCAGAACAGAATTTCGAACTTGGCATTGTTTAAAAATTTGCAATACAGGAGTGTGCCAAAAAGGCTGATATGCCGTAGCTCAATTGCTCTCAAATAGGATTACCAGATTAGATTTTTCTCACTGAAATTGTCGAATGTAGCATTTTTTTCATAGAAAATTCAACCATTAAGAAGCCCCAGCATTTGGCAACCCAGTAGTATTACCAGATTAGTCTTTTATTCACCAAACTTGTCGAATTTTGAACCATTATGACAAATATTTGGGCAATCTTTTCGGGCTGTCATATGCAGGGAGCTCGTTATGCCAACATGTTCTTTCAAAAAATTCTAATTCAGTGATTTTGGCCAAATAAAAGGCAAACGAGACAACCGAAACTCAGCTCGTCCTAACATGCAAGACAGTTCTTCACCTCGAATCAGTGAGGAATAGGTTTTGGTAATAAAAATTACGAACAGTGAAGACAATCAGGATTTCACATTAGTCGTCGTACTCCATTAGTGAGTACGACGTTGTAGTTCTTTTGGATCTATAAACCTTGCCCTGAGTTGGGACGCTCATTACAAGTAGTCCCGGAAGATGTTTCACACTTTTAACACGTTGACTGAGTCTTCGCGGACGTACAGTTAGTCTTGTTAGGTCGTGAGTAGCAGAACAGGGAAATCGACTTTACAGCTCAAATATATTTTTATTCTTCCTAAGGAAAGTGAAAAATACAATTCCACTTTGCATTTCCCCTGTTACTAGTGATACGGCCCAACATTTTTATGTTTCCTAAAAAACGTGAAAAATACAATTCCACTTTAAATTTCCCATGCTATGATAACGGTTATATCTAGAAGAGATCACGAAACATGAAATGCCATTCATTTACACTAGTGCGTGAATGAGCAATTTACCGACCGGTACACAATGCACATACGGCCCAACACGCGGGGAACGTGTAAACGTATAATAGTTTCAGGGCGTAGCGCAACCCAGGCAAAGCGTGACGTTTCAAAGGAACGCACGCAATTCATGCGCGTGCATGTATGGGAATTTACGTATTCCCTTCGGTCTTCTTCAATTTAAAGGCAACATTTTATTTTAGGACAATTTTTTTTACTGTATTTCCATTGCAAAGTCCTGCGTTTGTCATGTTCCTACAAACTTCACCTGCAATGAAGTAATTTACATTTCGATAAATCATTAATTCTTCTATCTTCAAGCGGATGACTTGATAACCGGAATAACTCGACATCCGGACATGTATGAGTCCGGTTGTCAAGAACTATACTGTACTTTTTATACTGAACATCCTGACAACTAAGAAAGGCTCGGGATTTACGTATAAACTTTACAGTAGCTGTTTTCGATTCATCATGTATTAGAACTCGTTGAGCTCTGAAAATGACTACTTTGGTGAAAACGAGTTCAACTTGAGTTCAACATCCAACTCAAATTTAACAATTGTGGTAAGCAGTTTTGAAAATAACAAACATTATCTGGATCCTGCCTACAATTAGCTTCAATAAGTATCCACAAAAATTGAGTTTCTGACAACTGATCGCCCAACAGCACTATGGAAATTTCCTCCGTAGCCCCCGGTGGCTCACGTTGCAGTCGAAGTGTTAAAAAAAAAAACTCGGTGACAACGAGCTAACGGGCCACAGCCGGGCAAGGGGTAAAATTGCACCGGCACTGCCATAAACAAGTGAAGACACACCCACACGCGTGAGCCAATCGAGTTGGGTAGGACAAGTGTCATGAAGGGGACGGCAAATGGCTGTGTTGCTAGGCTGTTGAAGTGGCTGCAGTCAGCTGGCTTACGTAGCACCATGGTGCTGTGCTTCTTCGCCATCCCTTTCCCCCCGTTGCCTGATTTTGACGTTTTCAGCTGACACTGTGCTGCTTTGCCATCCCTTTCCCCCCGTTGCTTGATTTCGACATTTTCATACGACACTACGCTTCTTCGCAATCCCACCCCGTTGCTTGATTTCAACATTGTCGACACGTTGACTACGCAGTGCTGCATTCGTGAACGTACCACTAAGTATATTGCTCATGCACATACCGGTGCCAATAAATGTGTATCATTTTAACTATTTCTTTGCCTTTTTTGTAATATAAACTTTGGGATAAAATGTAAAATAATACGGAACAACTACATTTTCCACAATTCTAAGAAACAATAGAATTGCATTTACGAAATTAAGACGGTTTTTCAAAAAGTTGCTTACAATCTAACCTAACTGGCCGTAGCAATGGAGAAAATGTAGGCCAAGTATTGAATCATAGAGGCTCCTTCCTTAGTTATTTAACCACTGAGCATTAGGTAGCTTCACCACAAACATATACATTAATAAGGCAGCTCAACCACCACCATACACAATTAGGTAGCGTCACTCACACCACCACCACCAACACATCCCTCAACAATTTCACCACCAGCATACTAACCATGTAGTTACACCAATAACACACATTACACCACCAACACACACATAGATGCACTAACCACCAGCATACTTATTTAGCAATTTCACACCAGGATACTTATCAAGTAGTTACACCACCAGCATACTTATCACGTAAGTAGCTACACCACCAACAAACGCACAGGTGGCACTCACCACATCACTGGAGGAGGCGTTGGGGCTGAGGCTCTTCTTGGAGTCGTAAACTTCCCAGTCGCTCTTGAGGACCGGGGTCATGAAAGCGCACATCATTGGGCCCTGAATATCTGCTCACCCCTCTGTCGTGACACAAGGCAACGCGTTAGTGGAGGCACTATACACAGCTTTCGCTTCTTAATTCATTATTCAGCTACTTAATTCACTATTCAGCTTCTCAATTCACTTTTCAGCTTCTCAATTCACTATTCAGCTTCTCAATTCACTATTCAGCTTCTTAATTCACTATTCAGCTTCTTAATTCACTATTCAGCTTCTTAATTCACTATTCAGCTTCTTAATTTACTATTCAGCTTCTTAATTCACTATTCAGCTTCTTAATTCACTATTCAGCTTCTTAATTCACTATTCAGCTTCTTAATTCACTATTCAGCTTCTTAATCCACTATTCAGCTTCTTAATCCACTATTCAGCTTCTTAATCCACTATTCAGCTTCTTAATCCACTATTCAGCTTCTTAATTTACTATTCAGCTTCTTAATTTACTGTTCAGCTTCCTAATTTACTATTCAGCTTCTTAATTTACTATTCAGCTTCTTAATTTGCTATTCAGCTTCTTAATTTGCTATTCAGCTTCTTAATTTGCTATTCAGCTTCTTAATTTGCTATTCAGCTTCTTAATTTACTATTCAGCTTCTTAATTTACTATTCAGCTTCTTAATTTACTATTCAGCTTCTTAATTTACTATTCAGCTTCTCAATTTGCTATTCAGCTTCTCAATTCATTATTCAGCTTCTCAATTCATTATTCAGCTTCTCAATTTATTATTCAGCTTCTCAATTTATTATTCAGCTTCTCAATTCATTATTCAGCTTCTTAATTCATTATTCAGCTTCTTAATTCATTATTCAGCTTCGTAATTCATTATTCAGCTTCTTAATTCATTATTCAGCTTCTTAATTCATTATTCAGCTTCTTAATTCATTATTCAGCTTCTTAATTCATTATTCAACTTCTTAATTCATTATTCAGCTTCTTAATTCATTTTTCAGCTTCTTAATTCATTTTTCAGCTTCTTAATTCATTTTTCAGCTTCTTAATTCATTTTTCAGCTTCCTAATTCATTTTTCAGCTTCTTAATTCATTATTTAGCTCCTTAATTCATCATTTAGCTCCTCAATTCATTATTCAGCTTCTTAATTCATTATTCAGTTTCTTAATTCATTATTCAGCTTCTTAATTCATTATTCAGCTTCTTAATTCATTATTCAGCTTCTTAATTCATTATTCAGCTTCTCAATTAACACGTTAACTGCGATGGGTTAAACCAAAGTTCAATATTCAATTCAAATTTAAAGTCAATTGTGGTGAACAACTTTCAAAATCGCAAACATAAACTTGATTGGGCTTTTATTTAGCTTTCATTAAGTTTTTATAAAAAATGAGTGACTGCAGGGGGGTCAGCAGCACTATTAAAATCACCTTAGTGACCACCGGTGGGTCACTTTGCAGGAAATGTGTTAATTATATATTTTAGTGTCAACAGCTGCACTGCGTTTGATTCTTAATGAATTATTTGGCTTCTTAGATAATTACACTGGTAACTACCACACCTGTGTGGTCACACAAGCCAACGTGTTGAGAGGGCGCAACTACACGGCTTACGTGGCTTTCAAATATTCATACTTGTAATTTACACATTTCACCTCTAAACACGTTTCCTACGAAGGGACCCACCGGTGGACACTGAGGGGAATTTTTATTATGCTGCTCACCCCCTATCTGCAGCCACCAACTCAATTTTTATGAATACTTAATGAAAGCTAAATGAAGGCATGATGCAGTTAATGCATGCTATTTTCAAAGAGAGTGTAACAACTGACTATTATTATTATTATTATTATTATTATTATTATTATTATTATTATATAAGAAATTTTTAGCCTCCCTTAACCATGACAAAGATGTTCCAAGAGAGGAAAGAGGAAGGCACCATTTAGTATGGAGTTGAGGGAACGCGGAATCTATGCACAAGGTGCACAGAAACAGTAAGCTAGGAAAGAAGTTCATGAAACAAGAAAAAAGTTGAAGAAAGTAGTAGGTGCTAAAAACAGGACAGCAGTGAACCGAAAAAAGATGGTCCGTAACAAAACAAAAACCTATTTTATTGCAACAAAAAGGAAGCCTACCTAACCTTTAGCTCGGGCCCTCACATGGTTCCCCTGGGAGCGCTAATTCCCATAGAGACAATAGTTGTATCCCCCTGAGGGGTGTAACAACAACTGACTTTAAATTGGAATTAAATATTGAACTTCAGTTTAACCCATCGCAGATAACATGTCAATTAATTATCCTTGCATCTTCATCACACATATTTCACATCGTAAGTAACTTATCTTATATCTGATTAAAGGAACTTGCATCTCTAAACCAACTACATACTTGAAGCTGCATAAAATAGTAATCACTTTTAATTAACTAGTAGTCTACTTGTGACTGATTAGAATAGCTCGTAACTCAAACTAATTATACATACAACTACGTAAAATAGATTTTGCCTTTTATTTATAATAGTGGTTTACTTATAACTAGGGCTTTGACAATATGCTCTAATTATACTGTCACAGCCCTAATAATCACATACATGCATGCGTATGTTTGTGATTTACACATGTATTTACACATCCTATTATTATATTGACAATGATGAATATTGACAATTTAATTGAACCTCTGTGGGCTTGATAGACGACCGTCAATTAATTGACTCAGCGGGCAAAAAAAAATTTCATCAATATATTGAGTCAATGATATTGACAGTTAAATTGATCGTCTATGTACCGCTTAACGCACCATACATCGAATTTTAAAATGTTTCAACATAAGGGTCCACAGTTGGTGAACACCACAGTCTACCTCAAAAACAGCCAGTCCATGAATTGGATCGAAAAGTACCACGATCTTTGAATCGCATTGAGCTACAAAACAATATTTCGAAAACAACATTAACCTAAATTTTCGATGATTTCGAATACGTGTTTCATTATGCATAAAACGGATCGTTCCAATTGACATAAAATCCCAGTTGATTAATTATCAGTTAACACTTGACTGCGGCAGGTAATACTGAAGTTTAATATTCAACTCAAACAAAGTCAATTGTCGTAAATAATATTAAAAATGGCGAACATGAATTGAATCATGCCTTCATTTAGATTGCATTTAGTATTTATACAAATTGAGTTTGTGACTACTGGTTGGTCAGCGCGCAATGAAAACTCCCTCGGTAGGCAAGTATGCTCACGTCGCAGTCAAAAGTGTTAGCGAGCACTGCCCCGAGTTTCAAAATATTAATACAAGCTACGAATTCACTCTGCACTAACGAAACTATTAGAAGCTCACTTGTAGCTTGAAAAACGTTCGAGATTTCAAAACCCGACTGCACTGTCGCAAGTCTAAATAGAAGTGCGTTCTCTAATGTCGAACATCACCCTAAAAGTGATTATTTATTGTCAAATGTGAACACAGAAGTTAGTCCTGCATAGTCAAACGTCATTGTGGATTCCTCAATTCAGCTCTCGTTACACTAGATTTACGCAGCAAAGGCGAAGTGCTATCGCCGTATCATTAAACAAAACGTGCATAGCATTCTTAACGGAGAAGCGCGATTGCCCGAACACAGTGCGTATGTGCACTTACTACGTTCATCTCCTACACACACAAGGGAAGACGTGAATGAAATCCTTGATGGACGTAGTGCAAAATTTGAATACCATCCAACGTGAAAACTACACACAGAGAAATCTATTCATAGAGAACACCGTCATACTTCTGGCGAATGGAAAGCCATAGCTACTACATGCAGCTTGTGAATAAGAACAATTTGCATTTTCAGTAATAAAATTAAAACTTTGACCCCAACGTGCGCCACCGGTGAACACGGATAGGATTTTCATAATGCTGCTGACCGACCAGTAGTCACTAACTCCGTTTCAAAAATAATTGAAGCTGAATAAAGGCACGATCACGCTAATGCTTGCTATTTTCCGAACTGCCCACTGCAATTGACTTTAAATTTGATTGAATACTGAACTTCAGTTAAACCAATTGCGGGCAAAGTGTTCAGGTGTTACACGACGGACTAAAACAAGCAGCGCTTCCTGTTTCTATTCATCATGTACACACATTATTATATATTATATAAGAAAGTTTTAGCCTCCCTTATTGCACGGATAAAGATGTTCTAAGAGAGGAAGGAGGAAGGTACCATTTAGTATGAAGTTGAGGGAACGCGGAATCTATGCACAAGGTGCACAGAAACAGGAAACTAAGAAAAAATTTGAAGAAACAAGAAAAAAGTTGAAGAAGAAAGTAGTAGGTGGTGGAAAACAGGACAGCAGTGAACCGAAAAAAGATGGCCCGTAACAAAACAAAACCCTATTCTATTTCAACAAAAGGAAGCCTACCTAACCTTTAGCTCAGGCCCTCACATAGTCCCCCTGGGAGCGCTAATTCCCATAGATACAATACCTGTATCCCCCTGAGGGGTCATGTACACACAACCAATACCAATCTTCTATCACCTTCCGATCGCCACACCTCTAATCGACCGCGATCACAGCACAAGCAATTCATGACCAGACAGAATTTTCAAAACGCATGACCTTCAAAATACAACATTCCAACATGGCCGGGACATGCCATTTCATCAGGGGCATCGAACATGAAAGCAAGCTATGACAATCGATCATTTCATGGAACTATTCCGCTTTATAAAAGTAACTACGCGTTAACTTCAGTCTCCGGTAATGCCAGGCGCGGCAAAATGGCATAGCGGTGACCAATGAAACAGAAGTGACCTTCAACTTCTAGAAGTAGTGATCGACTTCACGTCTTCGCCTCTCTGAATTCTTTGAACAGCGCTTGCTACCTAACTCGTCTTCTTGGAAGTGGTACCTGAAGTTCGGTTTAGCTTATCGACTGCGATACGACTGACCGACCCATGCATGGGTCGTTTGAAAAAGCTTTAACAATCTCTTAAAATTGATGGCATTTAATGGACCCAGTTTATGTTTGGTATTTATCAAATTTTTAACAACTTTTTAATTTAAATTTGAGTTGAATACTGAACTTCAGTTTAACTCATCGCAGTCACCGTGTCAACCAACTGCCTATCGCTGCAACATGTAGCTCAGAAAATCGAATTAATCTTCATGCACATTTCATTACAGATGTATTCTGCAGCATTAAAATTTTTTCCCATTTATGGTGAACAGCTCCGTCACCAACTGGACACAGTTGCACAACTCCGAAATAACTTTACTCGACGCTACCTAAATCGAGCAAAAATACATTTGCTATTCAGCGCCGGTAACAAGGTATCCAAAAATTATATATTAGTAAACAAATACATTTATGTTCATTGTGTTTTCAAGACTATTTACCATCACTTAAATGACGCACGTACTAGACTTATAGTTCTATCTGCCAGAAGAAGAACACTACAATGATCGCTACCACTGTCAATTTTCCCAATGCTGCTGATCAACCATTAGTCGAAAACTCAATTTTCATCAATCAAAGATGGATGAAAGCACGACCCAGTTCCTGCTCGCTATTTTCAAAATTGATGAATACAATTCACTTAAAATGCAAATCTACTGAACTTCACTTGAGCCCATCCTAGTCTGTCTTCCACCAAACGTGATATTGAACACTACTACAGTTAACCCTTATCTGATTTTGAAAATAAATTGTGAGGATTACCAGTAAGTGCTTGATAGTCCCCACATGGTCGTTTAAAATCAAGCGATGATAAGATAGATACATGGTGGAAAATACCGTTCACCTCGCTGCCGCCTTGTCCGTCCGTTCGACTGGCTGCCTGCCACCAGAAATGTACCACTTCTGCACTTCTAACTGTCTGACATAAGCGTGATTATTTGTTCGGCTGCCTAACAAAAAACTATCCCGCATGACTACCTACTCCAACCACGAGGAAAACATTCGAAAAAAAATATTTCCTTCTCTCCCCACACAAGCTCGTAACGACCGCAAAACAAATATCCCTCAACGTGAACGCAGTTGCAGCTTTGGCAACATCAGACGCGTTCATCATACAATGAAAAGAAAGCTGGGGTACATTTTTTTTCCTATTCACCTCACACGTTCACTACTGTAAAAATCCTGCACACGTAACTAGGTAGACAGAAATTTATGCTGGGTTTGAATACTCGTAACCTGTTACAAAGGGAGCAGATAGTTAGAAAAAGCAGTTAATAAATAAACAAAGAAAGAGTGCATCTATCTCGTCTGGCTTCCAGGGAACGGGAGTCCAAAGCTGCGTTAGTGCGATGCAAGAGTCGAGGTCACAGAGAACAGCCGGCGCCAGGCAACAATAACACCAAGAGCAGTAACCTTGCATCAACACACACATGTGCCATATAATAGTAGTCAACTTCACTGTGATGTTAAAGCATTAAATATATAAAGACAACGAATGCAGCAATGAAGCTCTCTCGTTGATTTCATATTAGATCAGCAGACGACAGCACCAATGGAAAATTCCCGCTCCAAACACGCCCAGAAACAGAAAAGAGTTAAACGGAATACACCGAGCTGATAAAGATAAAACTATTTACCTTCTATGAAAAAAATTATAGTTATCGATTTTTAAAATAAATTCGTACGGCTTCTCAGGAATATCATGCAGTAGATTAATCTTCAGCTGAGAACACGTCCACACTCCACAACCGCTTCTGCAGCACTGAACTTCCAAATAAAACACGACCCGCAGGGCTTCCACGCTCGTCAATCTTTGTACCCTAGGCTGGCATGTATTTTACCCTAGAATGCTCCTTGATTACCCTAGAAAATATAAATTAGGGCAATCTTATAATGACCGTATACTTTTTAATAATAGTACTGGCTTTGCCTTTAACTAAGTCGCATTGGCAGCTTTTTTAAAGTTCCTGGGGATATGTTGATTAAGGAATTATTTTTCTGAAGCCCTTGATTTTGAAAATGTGTATAAAATGACATTATTCCATTAAAATTACAAAATATATTTCAAATGCGGATCTATAAACACCTGAAACAAACACACAAAGCGCTGTGGCCGACAAAATTGAAGTCCAGGTTTACATTACTAGTGTTCACAATACATAAAGAATAACTGTAAAAAACAAATAAGAAAATTTGGGATGAAAAATGCAGACCTATGTGATATTTTTTCCGCTTCTTGTATCGAGTCTTTTGACCAATCCGAAATAAATAAAAAATAAATGAACTCTACGTACGTTGTTATGTATAGCCTTAGATCTTCATGCAAATAATTTTTAATCTCCAGGAATTCTATATTACTCACTTAAAAAGTAAAGTTCTGGAAATACATAGTACAAACTAAAATCCACAACATAATAAAAATGTTTTCATGTTTTTCACATTATATGTTCCTAATGTATTGGCATTGCTGAAGATTCTGTGCACATGCCATTTTTCACGTCATTAATAGCACTACTGGAATTAGAATTAATTGGGACATTAAATACAGCAAATACACTGTATGCATCAAACCACTCACGGTTTCATTCTTCAAACTGGTTCTTTGAAAAGTTTTGGTTAAATTAAGGAGGTTATCTGAACGACTTTCTGTTTATGAACCGATGGATCCGAAATTTGGCTGGAATGTGTAATTTTTAAAAAGAAACACATTTCACCTGTGTAACTTTTCGATTTTAGCCTTAGTTTTTCAGAAAATGGGCAATATTAATTATTTATGCTATATTATGGAAAATTTCAAAGGAATACAAGCCAACAAGTTTTCATGCTTGGACAAAACTAAGGGCAGTTTTTAATCCTTGAAATATTTCTGACAAAGTAACAGAGCAGAATTTTCCATTTTCTTTTCTATTTTGTTTTTATATGTGATTTTCCATCACTGTTTAGAATATAACACATTTTCAGTTTGGTGGAATGACAAAAAAATTGAATGTAAACATTTGAAAAATCAATGTTAGACTTTTGGGAATGTGACAAGGATTCCAAAACTATATTTTTTTTTCTTGCATGAAAACTCATTGACTTCTATTCATTAATAGGTAGAAAATATTATTTCCACGAAGCAGGCGAAAAACGAGAATTTTGTAGTGAAATGTGATATAGCACTGATTGTTTTACTTTAATCCTTTGTTCACATTGTATTACCATCTACAAATACCATGCATGCGTAATTACATATTTTTACCGTGAAAAACACATTATATGTATCTATTACACGAATGAAATACATTTACCTCTCATTATATTTCTGCAGATACGGTAAACAAAACCAAAGACAGGTTTGGAATGCTTGAAACATTTCTGAAAAACTAGCGAAGCCAGATTTTCCATTTGCTTTTTTGTTTTCTTTTGATACTGGGGGTTAAAAATTTATGATTTTTGACCACCAACCCTGTAGACCATTCTTGGGGGGGGGATGTTTTAGTGCCATTAGACCCACGAAATTTTAGGGTGCAATAGCCCACTACCTAAGGATCCTTTCTCAGCAAAGAAAAAAATTTCTCATTAAGACCAAAATAGCTCAGATGACCCCCTTAATCAACGAAAGCATTTAAAAATGGGAGGAGCAACAACGTTTGAATTATAGTTGTAAGATTTGAATAGCATGATAGCCACAGGCATTTGTACGCCTAAGCGCTGTTTCCCAGTAATCAACGGCTGACATGACTGGTGTCGATTGTTCATCCAAGTAATAATGTTTTTGCCCCTCTTCATCAAGAAATTTTGGTAAATCTGAAGGATATGTCAGTTATCGATTTCGTAAATTTCAATGCCTAAACATAGTTAATTTAATCGAAATGAACAAGTTTTCTTCTATGCACTTTCCGTCTGAAATGAGTATTTTATTAGTTATAGTGGTAAATGACTTACAGCAACTCCAGTGTTTGAAGCGGCAAGTAATTCAAGGAGCACGTCGGACAGCATCACTGCAATGCGCACTCTACTCGCTTCCAGGGCGATCGTCATCAAAGACGAAACCAAACCTACCGCTATAACTCGTTAAATACTCATTTGACGAAAACAGTGTATAGAAGAAAAGTTGTTTATTTCGATGTTATAACCATGATTCAAGCAACAAAAATTCAAAAATCGATGAGTAGCTGTTTATTCGAGCGCATTCGTCATCAAAGACGAAACTAAACCTACCGCTATAAATCGTAAAATACTCATTTGAAACAAATAGTGCATAGAAAAAAAATGTTTATTTTCATTAAATGAATTATGTTTAGGCGTTTCAATTTACGAAATCGATAACTGACATATCCTTCAGATTTACCGAAATTTTTTATCGACAAACTTTTCTATTGGGGAAATTTCGTCTAACATATAAAACAAAGATTTTGCATCGGTGTTGAGCATTAAGCGGATTTAGACAGCGTAAAAGGTCATGTTCAGGATCCTCGACGAAAAACGGTTTTTAGATTTGTGAAACTTATTCAACCAGAAGCGCCTACAACTAGGAAAAAGCACTTTCTCTTGTGAAGTACATAATGCCAGTTATCTCTGACATCGTTTCAGTGGCTGTCATCCCAATGTTATGTATACCTTTTTCACCTACTGACACTAAAGCACTAGTGAATGTTGGATGGGATGGATTCGGCAAAGAAATGAACGCATTCATCACAAAAGCAACACGCATAAAATCCGAACAAAAACTCTTAATAAGGCTACAAATTTTTGTTCCCAGATTGAAGATATTCGAATAGTCAGACTGAAAAAGGTATTCAAACCGTTTCATTTCCCCAAATTATAATCTAAGAGCTTAAAATAAGCGTGGGTTGGGTTGTTGTAGAAAGCATTGGCTATCATATCATTTTTCTGAGTTGGATCGCACTACAAGCAAACTGCACTCCGCACATTGCGAAAAGAACCGCAACTTGTTCAGTGGAACACGTTGACTTGTGCTATATTTATGAATCAACTGTCCATAGGATCCATTTTTGAATTAATACCTTCTGCTCATTTAATTCGTATTTGGGTTGTTCAACTGTTGTTATTGACAACCTTCATGTTTTCTGATGATTTTTACTAACCAGATTTGAAATATAGATTTTACCCTAGATTTTGCATTTTTTCCCATTACCCTAGACTGTACCCTAGGAGGGGTCTGATTACCCTAAACTAGGGTAATTACCCTAGGAGTGGAAGCACTGACGACCCGTCGACTACTCGTCGTCGTACTCGAGCCAGGGTTGCCAGATGATTTGCACTACTTTTAGCCAAATGTTCCCAGAAAATTAGCCACAAATAGCCACTTGTATTTTTATTTCAAACATAATTATAAATGAAAGATATAGACGAATATCTTATCTTGTTGAGTTTATTAAATTGATTCCATGGCAGTGCTTTCAAATTCTTGTAAAAATTGTTTTTCTGAATTATGTTCGCTGCATCCTGGTTGGTCAACTTCATTGATATCTTGTGCTTGGAGTGCTAAATACATGTAGCTTGTGAAGAGGCTGAGCATTCTTTCTATTAAATGAAAGTCTTTGCAACAAGTTTTATTCGCTAGCAAATGAGATTAATTCTAAAGACGGAGTCTATCGCTTTATTTGCTAATTTGTTTCTTTGTTTACTCCTCACATTTGTCAAAAATAAAAAAATGTGTTCCACAAATGCATTACTAATGGGTGCTGAGAAAAGTTTGGGCATCGCTTGACCAATGTGAGTAAAATAGTTTTCTCCAATCGCATTTTCAGGCTTGAAAACCATTGCCCAAAATTCGATTGGATCATATGGTATGCTTCCTGTTTCGATCTCTTCGTTTCAGTAAATATAAAGAAAATTTACGCACTGGTTTTCAATTTGCAGACGTCATAATACTTTGAGGGCATGAAAAGATTTGGGTATATCCCTAAAATTTTATCTCATTTGACTTGGCACTCTTTCATGTTTGAAAAGGTGAAGACTCTTCACGTTACGGCCATCCAAAAAGCGACATTCTAATTGTCTGCTTGCCTCGATAACAGCATTAATACATTTTTCTTTAATGACATCCTTCTCTTTCTGAGGCGTTGTAGATTCTCTGAGAAGCAGCTCAAATTTGGCTCCAAGAAATCTTGAACCAATCTTTTATTCGAGTGATGAAGCATTTTAGGACCTTTATAACTTGCACACATCTGCATGTGTGCAGATGTAAACTCACAACTCGTTTCATTACCGTTCATTCCGGGAACAAACACGTTAAATTTAGGAATAAGTGTAATTCTGTCGTATATATAAAATAAATATTATCAACAATCAGTAAATTAGCCACAATTAGCCAAAATTAAGGTGGCTAATTCTCAAAAATTTTCCTTAGCCACAGTTCATGAAAATTAGCCACTTTGGCTAAAATTAGCCACATCTGGCAACCCTGACTCGAGCTCAACTGCAAGTCTACACTCTACAGTACATAAGCTTCAGTCCAGCGCGGCACTACGGACAAAAAATGGTGCACCGCGTTCACAAAAAAGGCAACCCCTTTCAAAAAATAACTACTGTACATTATTAAAACCTGCACATATTTTAATTGTTTCTATCTGTAAAGTTTGTGCATGGAAAGATAGCTAGTAATAAGTTCCCATAAACTGATAGAGTATTACAAGAAAACACCGTGTTTCCTTCCCCGACATCCATACTGGAATATTCTAGAAGTTTTGAAATAGGGATTTTTGAGCTCAACGCACACGAAGGGCATAAAATATATAGATGTACGTTGGCATAATTGAAGTTGTTGATACAGGATGACCAACTTGAGCTGGCGGAAACGGCGATTTGAAAAAAAAATAAGTCACGGCCAATTTTTGTCGGATGAATAACCAACTTCGCCGTCCTATGGAGGTACGAAAACCCAGGTACGTTATCCAAGATGCAATGTATATATCTATTTTATTCATCAACTGCGTTTTGAAGGGATAGAAGCTAAAGAAGTATGTATTTCGAAATCAAACAGCTGTATGATATCACACATATCAACAATACTCCAAACATTTGAAACCAGAGGATACATTTTTTGTGGACACCCTTTATACTGTGCAAGATATGGGTCTCCGTTGGTGTTAATTTTACTCGCGTGCATTTTTCCAGTTTATTATGTTCCTTATCCTCTTAGAAATAAATCAATACAAATTACTTCTGAAGGTGAAAACAAACCCAAAAGTTCTTATAAGCTCATGAAGACTTCATATTCATGGCACAAATCCAACATTAATCATAAATCAGCTATAAGTATAGAAAGAAGTTGCAATTATAGGCAACATTTTCACTGCACAAAAATATATGCGTATTGTCGCAACGACGGGAAAGTTGGCCTTTGTCGGTTGAGTGCGACGGTCTTTATACTCGTAGATAAAAATCTGACCTTCGAAGCGCGTATTGCATAGATTAATACTAACCTGTAAAAATCTTCTTAATAGTTGAAAATATATTACATGAAGAGGCTTAAAAGTATCATGCTTCATGCAACGCTTATATCTTATTATTTGCAAACAAACAGAAGCATAGTATGGCATTGATAAAATTTGAACCAATATTCGCACTACTCCTCAAAAAAAATCATTATAGCTGTGAGAAAATTATCCTGCAATACGCATTGGAACGATTCATTTAAGTCTTAAATACTCATGCTGTTTTATCTTAATAAGTTCTCCATTTGTAATATCATGAATTAAAACGTAGACCAATGAGAGCGACGAAAATCTTGAACAATTATTTTCAATACCAACTCGACATCAAGTTTATCTAAACAGAAATATAAGTAACTTCGTATTTCCTTACTATTCAAAAGCATGATCTTCAACCCTTCTTTGAAACAAAACCTAAAATTCGATCCCTGCTAAAACCCATGAAAAAATATCATACAAAACTTTCAAAACAACATTTAAATCCCTATTTTTGCCATTGTATTACTGACATTAGGTAATAGAAGATACTTTTCCTTCTATTTGATTCAAATTAATAGGGTAATTTACCTTAGAATGCAATTCATTCAAAGTCTACTCTTGAATACACTGTTCTTATACGGCTCTTTTAGAATAAAATTTGAATGTTTTCAAATTCTAATGTAAAACAAAATTTGAACATAACAATTTGAGCATCAAATTTTGTGAGAACTCATGAATTTATTTGTCTAGCGTGCGACTCGGTTGAGTGTACTAAGCTAAACATAATTCTACATCTTAACTTGTACATGATTGCTTACTCCCATGAGCCCTAAAATTTAATCTTAACCAGCTAAACATAATTGTATACATTACACTTATACATAATTGTTTTCTCTATAGCCCTCGAAGTTACTCATCTTATTCTGGCTAAACATAATTGTATACATTACACTTATACATAATTGTTTTCTCTATTAGCCCTCAAAGTTACTCATCTTGTGCTGGCTAAACATAATTGTATGCATTATACTTGGCATAATTGCTTGCCCGATAAGATTTAAAACTTATTGGTGCTATTATCTTAATCTTTAGTACACCTCGTATGGTTTGTCTTTTAGTACACCTCGTATGGTTTGTCCACTAGTACACTTCGTATGGTACGTTTGTCTAAGAACGTCTAATATTAAGAAATTTTTAAAAGCCAATATGTTGTCATATATCTCACGAATCAAATTTTTTGGAAATAAACGGTTTTTTCTTTTTTCTTTTTCCTCATTATAGCGGTCTACCGCCATACATCGTCTACCCAGGTGCAGTTTGCGATGTACAAATTTAGTGTTCATCGCTAAATTAAACGTGTGGAAATAAGTGATATCCATTAATAACCTAACCTAACTTAACCTCACACTATAATACTAGCTAGAGATAGATCTTATGCTATAGTGTGGTGGACCTCACGCAATAGCAGCACCAAGTTATTTATCTCATTCCGGCCCATATGTTACTGAACTCAGATGTGTCCTTTGTACCAGTCTTGGGGAACTATCATCTTAATATGCCAGGGGAGGTAAATGAATTGCTCGAAATGCTCAAAAACCAAGTCATCTTTCAACTGAAGAAGAGACACTGAGGTATTGCATCAGTATGATTCATTCGTTGTCTCGTCTGATACCGTGAGAAGCGATTAGCTAACTCAATGTCTAATCGCACTGTTTTCAAATGAATAACCCTCGATGTACAGGGTGCGGCAGCCAATCCTGCATTTTCGAGAAGGCTGTGGAAGCCTAAAAATGCAGTATTGACTGCTGCACCCTGTAGTTTGGTCTCACTCTTTGTTTTGGAATTGCGCCATTGTACTTCTGAGACATCGCTCCAAAAATTCTGTAAATGTCAACGAAAAACTTTCACATGTTAGGAAAAAATAAAAATAATGATCTTTGATTTTTCCCGTAGAGTGATATAACGGTAGTATTCTGTGCATCATGTTGCTTCTGCTGATGTCAAGATCTTTTAAATTTCCACCAGTCATCAGTGCATCAAAATATTTAAAAATTAAGACCAGCTAGAGGAAAATTTATCCCTGTGAAACAAAGCTGTAAATTATAGTAGCGTAGTAGATATATCTTCTCACGAACAACTTTGTATTTAACAGAATTTTACCTATTACCGAACTTAAAATTTCATAGTTGATTGGCGATGAGAACTGTTGAATCAAACGCTATTTCAACGCATCCAGACGCATCCAAATCTAAAGGTACGCACCCTTTCACTTCAAAATTCCTCAAGATATATATATATCATCAGCTTCTTTCGGCGCTTTCTATTCGTATATTTCATTAGTGCATTTCACCGCTACGTATAAATGTAATGGGCGACTCATAACAAATGAGGTTTAACACATTTCCCACCCTTATCACAGTTAACATCGTATAGTTTATTGCCGCGCACTTTGAAGCTTTTTATATATTTTTTTGTTGGTTTATTTGCTTCTTTCCTTGCTTGTTTGTTCGATTCAAATTGTACATGAGATTCTTACTTTTTTTCCTGCACAATGCAAGTTCTACACTTCCCTGTGCCGAGGGTGTGAGTTCATTAAAAACTACGCAGCTAGACCTTCACGATTGCATGATGACGAGCGCTTATCTCTAACGGATGTAATCTAAAACGTCAGCCCTTCTGATTCATGTCGGTTGTGGAAAAGTTCCATTCAACATGCGACGGGAAAATAGAGTTTCCTAAAGTTTCTTAAAAACCAATTGATTTCATAAAAACCAATTTCATTGGTTTCATAAAAATCAATTTCATTGGTTACAAAAAAATCATTGGTTACAAAAAAAATCATTGGTTACATAAAAACCAACGTCATTGATTTCATAAAAATAAACTTCATTGGTTTCATAAAAATAAACTTCATTGGTTTCATAAAAATAAACTTCATTGGTTTCATAAAAATAAACTTCATTGGTTTCATAAAAATAAACTTCATTGGTTTCATAAAAATAAACTTCATTGGTTTCATAAAAATAAACTTCATTGGTTTCATATGAATAAACTTCATTGGTTTCATAAAAACCAATGATATTTGAGGAGGCTCTAAACTCATTGAGATAGATCCATGCTATGGTAGATAGATCCTGATTTTTACCTAATGGTAACATCTAATTTTGAAAAATAATACCCAGCGTCTTCAGTCGTTGTGACAACACATTTCTAACTTATTTCTATCTTATGCGAGGCGCCGGTGTACACGGAGGGAATTTTCATATTGCCGCAGACCGACCAGTTGTCACGAACGCAATTTTCATAAATACCTAATCAAAGCTAAATGAAGGCACGGTCATGTTAATGTTTGCTATTGGCTAAATACCTCACTACAATTGACTTTGAATTAATTTGAATATTGAATTTCAGTTTAAGCCATCGCGGTCAACGTGTTAAATTGATAGGACTCCAAACTACCCCCAAGTAGTGTATAATCTTTCCTATGGCGTGAATAAACCTTTCCAGATTTCAAGAATACGTTGAATTCTTATTCCGCACTCACACCTGTCGGTTCACGGATCTCCTAAACACGTGTGTGTGAAAATCAGTGTAAGCACGAGAAAGTGAGATTTCTCAAAAAAATTAGTTTATTGTATAGGGTTGTTGGACCTAACTGACCGAGTGCTCGGTCCAACCATATCGAGGGATTTGAAGAACGTATGTTGGACGTACCTACCGAGTGTTCGGTCCAACCACAACGAGGGAGTGGATCGAAGAACGTATGGGGGGGGGGGGGGGCGGTGCCATTAGGAAAGAGAGGAAAAACAAGAGTTTGGCACAGGGTGTGCCAGAAGAAAAGGAATAGGAAAGAGAAGATGGACAGTAGGAGAGAGAAGAGGCGAACAAAAAAACGCATAATTTGGTGATCTTGATCAGTTCTTTTATGGGTTAGTAACTTAGAGTATGAAGAATGGGAAAACCCTTCAAGGCTTTGTATATACGAAAAATATACAAGTCTTTCGAGTTGCCGAAATGAAATCTACAATATTTGCAGTATTTACATTATGCTAATTTCAAAGGCTGGCTAAGATTACCTAGATCCTATTTACATACGCAGAGGGCATAATAACATATGTACATAATTTACACTACTTATCTAATATATACGTACGAGAAATTATTAAATAAATTACATACACATACACATGCATTTATATACATTTTTTTTTTTTTTTTTTTTTTTCTTTTTTATTCATGTATATATATTTGTATAATTTTTTTTTTTTTTTCCATTTTTTTTCCATTTTTTTTTTTTTTTTTTTTTCCATTTTTTTTTTTTTTTTTGCTAGATTCATATATACAACCATATACACATAAGTATAAATAATTTTTTTTTTTTTTTTTTTTTTTTTTTTTTTTTTTTTTCTAGATTCATATATACAACCATATACACATATGTATAAATAATGTTATTTTTTTATTTTTTTTTTATTTTTTTTATTTTTTTTTTTTTTATTTTTTTTTTTTTTCACATTATATACATCAAACTGTCCAAGGAACCGGTGTACTCATTGCAAGCCCGCCCGAGGGGGGAGGGGTTCCATCTGACATCATGAATGGAGTTAATCTGGGTTGGAGTTAATCTGAATGGGAACAGTGGAGATAATCTGGGTGTTGCTGGGTTGTGGGTCCTGATAATTAGATGATTGTATTGGGTTATTCTAATCAGTTGTCTGATTTAGAGGTTGGTTTTCTATTGGGTTGAGTTGATTGATGAGTGGAGATTTGGGGTTCTGACTTCCCACCCGGGGGGGGAAGACCGTTCCGTCCTCTCGTCAGAACCCCAATGAAAAACAAAGTAAATAAGTAAAGTTGGTACGGTCTTCCCCATGTGCTGTTGGATACGGTTACTTGTATTTGGGTTCAGGTGAAGGTCCTAATGCGAGAAGTTTGGAGCTTTTAAACCGAGAGTTTTGGCTATTGGCACTATCTAATGGAAACGTTAATTGATGAAATAAATCGGGTTCTAATAGTTGTAAATTTTCCCAAATTTTACGTGCGTGATTGTGTAGCAGGATGTTTATTGGAGGAATATCGGTTTGTTCATGCAGTGTTTTAGATGAAATTCTGTCCACAAGCCTTGTATTGGTTATAAATCGTAGAGCTTTATTTTGTACTTTCTGCAGTTTTGAAATGGCTGTGGGAGACATTGTATGGAGGGGAATGGATGGGTATGTAATGGCTGATCTTACGAATGCTAAATATAGTTTCCTTTTAGTATCGAGGGATAGATGCTGAAATCTGTATAGTTTACTGAGATTGCTATATCCTATTGCTTGTCGTTGCGTTACTTGGGCTGAAAATCCATGGGTTGAGAAATTGAGACCTAACACTTTACCTCTGTTTGTATACGGAAGGTATTGGTTGTTGATGAAAATATCTCCAGTGTTGTGCCGACTTATGGGAATGATTTTAAATTTTTGGTGGTTTGTTGATATTTTCCATTTATTTTCAAATTGGTTGATTTGTTGGATTGCGTGCTCGGTTTGGTGGGCTGCATATACTGGAGAATATCGGCCTGTGGTAATTTGGGTTATGTCGTCGGCAAAACAGATGTAGTCAGAGTTTGGTAACGGTGGAGGGATATCGTGCGTGTAGAAGCTGTATAATGTTGGTGATAGGCATGCTCCCTGAGGTACTCCGGATTCTAATGTGAATTGAGGGCCTATATAGTTTGCTATCCTGATTGATGCTGTTCGATCGGTCAAATAATCTGCAAGTGTACGGAGAAATAGTGGATGGATGCCGGACTGAGAAAGTTTGTATATTAATCCTGAGTGCCAGACTTTATCGAATGCTTTGGTGACGTCACGAAGTACAATGTCTATTGTATGTTTGTTGGCTATATTTATGGATATTGTTTCGGTGAATGTTGCCAGTGCTGTATGGGTGCCTCTGTCTTTCCTGAAACCATGTTGTCTGCTATTGTTCAGGTTGTGAATGACTAAATGGTTGGTGAGTCTGTTGTTTAATATTTTGTCCAATAGCTTGCCCTGTACGTCTAGTAAGGATATCGGTCTATAGTTTTGAACTTGCTTCTGAGAAGTGAGGGGTTTGGGGATGAAAATCATGATGGCATGTTTCAGACTGTCTGGGAAGTATCCTGCAGATATGGCGTTGTTAAATATGTACAAAAGGTATTTGAGCATATTTTCTGGTAATTTCTTTAATTGTAGTGTGGTAATACCTGATGGTCCGGGGGCTTTCTGTTTGAACGGTCGTAAGGTCCGAGTAAGTTCATCTAAAGTTATTGGTGGGAAATGAAGTAGGTCTAATCTGCTCAAGTTGCCGGTGTGAAATGGTATAATTTGATGCGCTGTATTGTTCATGTGTTCTTTAATTGAATTTATATGTTCAATGTCAAAATCTTCATCGTCCTGCTCTGAGAATATGCTTTTCCAGTGTTGTCTAAAAATCGGCTCTTTTTCTTCAGGTGTATGAAGTTCGAGTCTATTGTGCTGTAAGTATGGAATTTTTTGTTTGTTATTTGTACCCATCATTCTTTTAATTGATTTCCAGAATTTTGTCGGATCTTCTTGTAGGTCTATTCTTTGTATTAATAAGTTCCAAGTCTGCGTGTAGCTATTTTTATAGATTTTTTGTAATTCTTTCCTGAGATTTGAGAGAGCACTGTGCAATTCTTTAGATGGTCCGTTTATACGTATGTAGTTTAAAATATGTTGGTAACGCACCTGGATGCTCAAGGTTTCGTGGGTGGGTTTGATGCCAGGAATTGTTCTGTGGGATATTATTGGTATTACGTTTTTTGATGCTTTTTGTATGTGTTTTGTCCATTTTTCTAGATGCTCATCAATTTCTTCCAGGGTTGGGTTTACTTGTAGATCAGGATTAATGTGGTTTAATTCTTGCCTATATTTTTCCCAGTCTGCTCTGTGAAATTGATACCTTGGTTTAATCGGGATTTGAATTGGGTTTGCTGTAATTGTTGCTATAATTGGAATGTGGTCAGATGGTGTGATTGGTCCGGGTTGTAGATGTATGTTATGAAAGGCCTGTGGGTTTTGCAGCGCAATATCCGGTGAGGTGGAGCTTCTATGAGTTATTACCGTGGGAAAGAAGGGTCCTATATGGTTGCATTTCTGTCTTTCAATTAAATAATGCAAATGTTTTCCTCTGTTGTTGGTGTACGTGTGTCCTAAGGCTCTGTGTGCAGCATTAATATCTCCTATGAAGTAAGCCGGGTTCTGTCTATTGAATAGTGTGTGGAAGTCGGCAAAATGGAGGTAGTCTGTTCTTGGTGGGGTATATGTTGTTCCTATTGTTATTGGGCCCTGGAGTGATTGAATGGTAACTGCTAGCATGTCTGAATAAAAATTGTCGTGTAATTTGAACGGAATGTTTTTCTTTATGGCAATGGCAACTCCTGCGTGAGGTTCGTTATTTTTATTGGTATAGAAGGTATTGTAGTTAAATATTTTGATGTGATTATCTCCAGTTATATTATGGCTGTTAATGAGGATGATGTCTGGGTCGATTTGGTTGTAGATATTTGCTAGGGTGATCTTATTTGTGTTCCAAGACTGCACATTTTGTTGAACTATTGATATTTTTTGCAAATTCATTTTGAGGGAGCACCTTTTTTAGGTTTTTTTGTTGCGGTTGTTAGTGATTGGTGTCTAGGAAGTGCTGTAAATTGATCGTGAGGAATTATATTAATTTTGGTTCTCAGGAATTTTATTCTTTTGGAAAATATGTATTCTAATAATGTTGCTGAGTTGACTTCCTGTACTGAAAACTTGAGTCCTTTGTCATTCTCCTTACTAAGTTCGCCCATGTACCATTCTTCATCTGGAGCTTCTGGGATGGGGGATCTATCATTGAAGTTCCGGAAGAGTTTTATTGGAATATTGTGTTTGCCATCAATTGATATTATTGAGTTTTCCACCTCATCGCTTATTCTCCTTTTATGTCCTGCTTCAGTTTCTTGGTCATCTTCTACGGTGGGGATGTCCATGGAAGTATCCACTGTGGGCTCTTCTAATATAACTGGTTGAGTTGGTTCAGAGGTTTCGTTTTCTGCGTTATCATAGTAGAAGTTGAATATAGCTGTTGAGTCTCTATCAGGAAAGGTAGTATCAATGTCAAAGTTGTCTTTTAGTGATTGTGATAATATGTCTCCAAATTTCTTTTTCCTATCTAGGGCTGCTATGTGGGCTTCTAATATGAGAGCTGTTAGTTTGATGTGCGTTTTGCTGGTAAGTGTTAGGGAGTGTTGTGGTGGGTTGGTTTGTTGAATAGCCTGCTTCGCTATTTCTGCATAGGTACTTTGACTTAGCTGTTGTTGTTTAGCTTGTTCTTTTTCTCGTTTTTGTTTGATAATGTCTTTCCTGAAGGGGCATCCTGCTGCTAGTGTCCTGTGTGGGCCGTGACAGTTAATACATTGTTTTATGGCATTCGTGCAATTTTGGTAAGTGTGGTTTTGTGATGAGCATTCTGAACAGACTATGGATTCTTGCTTACATTGAAAAGTGGGGTGGTCCTCATATTTGTAGCATTTATAACAAATCAGTAAATGAGTATATTGTTCTTGCTCGCATTGATACGGGGTTATTTTCGTGTGAAACATATAGAAACCATCTCGCAGGATCCTTTGAGCTGTAAGAGTATCTGTTGTTGTGATCTTTATTAGATGCGTGTAGTTTTTAATTTTAATTATTTCTGTGACCTTTAACCAGTTATTTTGATTTTCTATCTCTTCCTTTATTTCTTCAGGAGGTCTTATTCCGATTTCGGTATCTATTTGTCTAACAAACACAGTACGTTTCGCTCTCAAGTCTGGCGGAATGGTCGGAGTTAGGTTGATTTTCTGAAATGCCTGAGTTGCTTTCGTTGATGTTAATTTATCAATTGAATTTATGTCATCTGTGACAGCGTAATATCCAGTTTTGGTTGTGGTTAGACGGATAAGGGGGGCGTTCAGTTCCTTAAATGTGGTTTCGAATATTTTGGCTTTGTCCGTTGTTTTTGTGTTATCTATAGTTTTCAGTTGAATGCGATAGGTAGAGGATTTGGTGGGACGAGAAGTTGAAAGTGTTAACGGTTGATCCGGAGGGTGCAAAATGGTCTGTGGCGCGGAAGCCTGGCCAGACCTATCCGAGAATGACGAAGTTCTGATCCGTGAAGTTTGAGCAGGAGTTTGAATTAAAGGAGCCCGGGGCGGTCGTCCTCCCTGTCCCCCACGACCACCCACAGCCCCCCTCCCCCTCTCAGGGGGGGGCATTACAACAAATACACCGGTTACAAGTAAACAAGCAAATCAAGATCACCAAAAAATACAAAAAATAGACAAAAGAACAGAAAGAAAACAGAGAAAATAGTAGTTATAGGGCAATCGCCCCCTGCGTGACGGCAAAACTGGTCACTTACCACCCGTTCAATTTCTATGGGTAACCTATTTGACGTATGTTGGACGTACCTACCGAGTGTTCGGTCCAACCAAATCGAGGGAGGGGAAGAACGTATGTTGGACCTAACCGACCGAGTACTCGGTCCAACCAAATCGAGGAAGGGGAAGAACGTATGTTGGATCTAACTGACCGAGTGTTCGGTCCAACCAAACCGAGGGAGGGGAAGAACTTATGTTGGACCTAACCGATCGAGTACTCGGTCCAACCAAATCGAGGGAGGGGAAGAACGTATGTTGGATCTAACTGACCGAGTGTTCGGTTCAACCAAATCGAGGGAGGGGAAGAACGTATGTTGGACCTAACCGACCGAGTACACGGTCCAACCAAATCGAGGAAGGAGAAGAACGTGTGTTGGACCCAACCTACCTAGTGTTCGGTCCAACCAAATCTGGGAAGTGGAAGACAGTATGCCGAACGGAAAAGCTCCACACGTATGATATGAGGCATTGTGCAAGATGCGTCGATGTTTTCCCTCACGAGTGACGTAGCCGGACAACAGTGAAGAATCATGCAACCCATATAAAGACGAGTCAAGAGATGCTTCTTCAGATATTTTCACCATTGGTAAAGAAAGAACATGAATAAACTATAAATAAACTTTCGAAAAATTGTTTTAACGACTGCATTAAAATTTTAATATTTAAACAATTTAATCAATTTATTTACCAGAAGCGGTTCAGTAGTAGATTGTTTCTCAAGTCTAGTACAATGGTCACATTTCAGTATACATAGCTACCTGTGGGCCCGAATAAGTTGAGTACCTTCTAAGGCATCCTACCAACAATGCTATTCTACATACATACATACATATACCGGGCTTATCCTCCCTATGGGAGGGTAGCCGACAGCAGGCCACAATCACCACACTTAGTCACTAGGAGGCGAGAGAGGCAGCACTGGCCGCACCTGAACTGCCAGGATCAGCAGCAGCCCAGCACAACCACCTTCCACAGTCAGGCCCGACAGCCACAGCTGGTTTACCCCGACCGCTTCATTGAGTGCAGCCCCTCCCCCCGCACATGACAGGTCAACCCCATCACACGCGGGCAGCTTCCAGTAACGCGTCAAAAATAAAATTACCTCCTTATACACTGCCCCCACTCACTTCTGTCCGCAGCCATCCCTCTCGCCACGTCCACAGTCAGACCCCTCTCATACAAAGCACGTCGCACCCCATCCATCCAACTCATCCGTGGTCTACCTCGCGCTCGAAGACCACTCACTTCCGACATATATATCTTTTTCACCAGCCGTTCAACATTCATTCTTTCAACATGCCCAAACCATCCAAGCACTCTTTCATCCACTCGCCTGCTCAACTTTTTGATAACACCCGTCTGCCCCCTAACCAACTCATTCCTGATCCTATCTCTTCTAGTTACTCCATACATGCTCCTCAAACACTTCATCTCAAACACATCCAACTTCCTCCTCTCAGCTGCTCTCAACCCCCAGGACTCTGCTCCATACAACAAAACTGGCACAATCAAACTTTCATACAGTCCCCTCTTAGCATTCATACTCAAACTCCTGCATTCAAAAACTTTCCTCATTGCACCCAATGTCTTACAACCTTCACTCACTCGATGCTTCACTTCTACTTCCATACTATCCTTAACAGTCACATCCGACCCGAGGTACCTAAAATGCTCTACCTCCTCTAAAACTTCCCCATTTAACCTCACATCCAAAGTTCCAAACACTCCACCTCTTGAACATCTCATCACCTTACTTTTATTCACATTTACCCTCAATTTCCGCCTTTCGCACACTCTACCAAACTCTGCAACCAGTCTCCTCAGTTTTTCCTCTGAATCAGCCACAAGCGCTGTATCATCTGCAAACAACAGCTGACACACTTCCCAATACATACCATTTCGTCCCACCAACTGCGCCCCTTTTCCCAACACTCTGGCATTCACTTCTCTCACCACACCATCCATAAACAAATTAAACAACCACGGCGACATCACACATCCCTGTCTCACACCTGTCACAACTGGGAACCATTCACTCACCTCATTCCCTACTCTCACACATGCTCTGCTATCAATGTAGAAACTCTTGATCGCATTCAACAGTCTCCCACCCACTCCATACAAACTTACCACTTGCCATAGAGCCTCGCGATCCACTCTGTCATACGCCTTCTCTAGATCCATAAATGCCCAATATACATCCTTTCCTTTCAATAAGTATTTTTCATTCACCTGCCTCACAGCAAACATTTGATCCACACAACCTCTACCACACCTAAAACCACACTGTTCTTCAGCTAGCACACGATCCGTCAACACTCTCACTCTTCCAATTAACACTCTTCCATACAGCTTCCCAACAACACTCAGTAGACTTATACCCCTAGAATTATTGCACTCATACCTGTCACCTTTCCCCTTGTACAACGGAACTACGCACGCGCTACTCCAATCAACCGGCACTTTACTAGCCTCGAAACACACATTTAATAAACGCACCAACCATTCTATAACCACATTTCCTCCTTTCTTTAGACATTCAACCGTGCAGCCATCCAAACCTGGAGCTTTTCCATTTTTCATTTCATCCAACGCACATCTCACCTCTGCACTTCTTATTCGACTTCTATTCACTTCACCAAACACAGGCATTCTAACATCACTTCCAACAGCTACTACTCTCGCAACCCTATCATCTCTCACGTTCAGCAGTTCCTCAAAATACTCCGCCCATCTCTTTCTCACATCACAACTCTCCACTAGCAGCCTACCATTTGTATCCTTCACTCTTGCCTCATTCTCCACCTGACCCTTCCTAATTCTCTTCACTTCCTTCCAGAAAACCTTCCTTCTCTCCATGAAATCCCCTCCCAACTTCCTCCCCCATTCCTCATCCGCCGCCCTCTTCGCTCTCCTTACCATTCTTTGTACCTCTTTCTTCCTCTCCTTATACTCTTCAAAATTTTGCTGGTTGCCTCGTTGCAGCCACCTTTCGAACGCCCCCCGCTTTCTTTTCACAGCCGCTCCTACTTCTCCGTTCCACCATTCACTCCCCTTTCTAATCCCCCCTCCAACCTTCCTTACCCCACATACTTCCCTTGCACAATTTTCCACCGCATCTTTAAACAACTTCCATTCCCCTTCCACTCCACCCACCTCACTTTCCTTCAGCCTCCCATACTCCACTTTCATCTTCTCCTGATACTCACACTCACGCTCAGAATCATGTAACTTGCTTACATTTAACACCTCCCTTCCACTCCTCCTTTTTACACCTCCCCACATACCACTAACTCTCAGCTTTCCTTCCACCAAATAATGATCCGAAATCCCATTCATCTCACCACGGAACACATGCACATCGAGCAAACGACCCATCACTCCCCTGCTAACCAAAATATAATCCATCAATGCTCTCTCCTCTATCACACCTCCATTCGTCCTCACATATGTATACTTGTTTATACTTTTTTTCTGAAACAAACTATTCCCAACCACTAACTCACTCTCCACACATAACCCCACCAAGAAATCCCCACTCTCATTCACCCCAGCTACTCCGTACTTACCAACAACACCATCCACCACCTCATCACCCACTCTTGCATTCAGGTCCCCCATCACCACAACTCTACAACCACTCCCCACTCTAGCCACACACTCGGACAATTTCTCCCAAAACTCCTCTCTCTCTTCCCCACTCCTCTCCGATCCCGGTCCGTACGCGCTCACAAACACCCATGACTCTTCTCCCCATTTCACTCGCACCCACATTATTCTTGATCACACCTCACCCCATTCAACTACTTTCTCTCTGATTCTTACACTCAATAATATAGCCACACCCTCTCTTGCATGTCCCCCACGTACTCCAGACACTCTCCCTCCCACACTCCCAAACATCAACTCACCACTACCCTTCAGTTTCGTCTCACTCAAGGCCAATACATCCATCTTCCGGTTTAACATCATTCTTCCGATCTCCTCCTTCTTACTCTCAGTTGCTCTACTTCCACACCCCCTTACATTCAAAGATCCTAGTACTAGGGTTTGAGTGGTCTTTCGACCTCTCTCACCCCCTTCCTTGGCCTGCTGCCTCTCGGGAAAATTATTACAGAGAAGGGGATCCCCAGTCCCCTCGCTCCGTCCACTATAGTCGCCTCTTACGACACGCAGCGGACCACGGTGGGAGAATTCTAACCCCCCCCCCACAGGGGGAAAATGCTATTCTAAGGTGTTGAATTATGTTTAACCTAATTCACTTAGCCTAGTTTAACCTAGACTGATCAGTAAATTAGTTCACTCGAGATTCGATGCTTAATTTTACAATAGTAGTTTACATGGGCTAGATTTTAACAGTACATTCTAGAAACAACTTAATTAAGAACAGGCTTAGAATCATTGTCAATAACCATTACAAATTATCCTTCCAGGATAAGTCATTTATAGGAGAAATGCTTCGACTTGGTTACCTTATGTGACTAATATTCCGATAGAAAAAGGGATTCAAGATTCGTTTTGAAAGCTTTGTTAGAACTTCTTTCATGGATCTCAGCAGGGAATGAATTTCAAGTCTTGGTTCCAATGAAGAGGAAGGAAAGAAAGAAAAAATAAGAAACAGTTTATTTCCAATAAAGATGATACAAACAGGTCATCATTGGTTTTTATTAAAATATCTTAAAGTAAGGATCCTTAGTTGATACACACACGAGTATCATTATACCCATGTCACTAGTCCAAACAAATGATTGAGGGCAATGTATTCCTATTGTTAATTAATCTGGGTTTGACAATATATGTAACTACAATTAGAAAAGAAGACATAACTTCAGTGACGTAAAATTGAAATACGAGCTTTGGGACTTGAGGTATAAGGAATTTTTTTTGAAAATAAAATGGGTAAATTAAGATAAGTTTGTGCCTTGAAGCAACAAGGTTGCCATTGAAAACTATGTTTTTACTCCGACGTATCAACAAGTACGCTAATCGAGGGACTCGGTGAAAATGTATTTTATCACGCCACGAATTTATGACATTTCCATGCTAATAATAATGGCACAAAAGAGGCTTCCTGAGTAGGAAACATAAAAAGGATTGTATTACAACGGCAACCAAGACAAGTATATCACAATTAGATTGATGCGTGAAATTAATCACCTAGATAGGGGTGTCATAATATACTCAAGAGCGTAAGAAATGATATGATAAATTGCACCACACAAGGTAAAGAGAACATTTTAGGACGTGAATAAGAGAAGAAAACATCAATGCGCTCTAAGGTTAACACGTTAAATAACGTAACATTTAACGGGTTTAGGTACTAGTTATTTTAGTTTCTGTGCGACCCGTTTTAAGCTCTGCGGCATTCGAACTCTCGTCCATAGAGCGTTTAAAGTTTGTTCTAACTTTCGAATTTTACATCAAGAATTTGACTTTTTACGACAATTTTTTCTTAAGAATGGATTTCCTCTGTTTACTATCGATAAACATATTGGTAAATTTTTGTCTAAGATTTATGATCGAACGCCGGCACTCCAATCATGTGATCAACAAAAATTTTTCTTAAAGCTTCCCTTCTTTGGTCATCAATCTATCAAGTTAAATCAGGAGGTTCAACTCCTAATCAGCAAGTTTTTTCCGCAACTTAAAATTCATTCTATTCTAGTCAACAATTTCACAATCGGTTCCCTTTTCCGCTTTAAGGATAAGCTGCCCACTGCTATGTGCTCCTCTGTGGTTTACCAGTTTAGTTGTTCACGTTGTGAATCACAGTACATAGGTTCCACCTGTCGTACTCTTATGTCCAGAGTAGCCGAGCACGCTGGGCGCAGCTGTAGAACCGGTCGTCCACTTGGTTCTCCTCCACTGTCCTCTGTTCGATCCCATGCCGAAAACTGTAACGTCCCTGTTTCCGTAAATCATTTTAAAATCCTTGCAGGTGCCCCTCATATGATTGATTTACGCATCCTCGAGTCGCTATACATCTTTAAGCTCAGACCCCCTCTAAATGATACTCAAAGTGCTTTTCCTCTTCTCGTTGCAAATACATGATCATTAGTTTAGGTTTTTTAATTTTTGTTTTGTTTTATATTTTAGTTTTACATCTACGACTTTTTCTGTATATGTTGTAGTATTCGTTTGCATAGTATAGTTTCAATTTACTCATTTTCGTTTTGTTTTGTCGCAGAATTCTTTTCTTTGCTGAAGATGAACTGTTTAGTTCGAAACGTTCAATTTTATTCATTTAGACTTTACTATTTGTAATAATAAAATGTCAATTCGTACAGCGATTTTCGCCTTGCTTTTCATTTTAAGAATAAGACGCGTCAATGCGGATTCAGTTTTAGATTACGTTAGAGAACGATACGGTGAAAATGGCTTTCGAATTTTACGGAGTTACCAAAATACAATCAGGAAATTAACGAAAGCTAGATTAGACGTGAAGTTCCTGACATCCTGCAAAATTTACAATATATTTCCGAAATTTTTGCGATTCCGGCTGTACCGAAGATCCCTGCAGACGACAGTGTTTTACCGTTCCTGGCAGTCCAAACTTCTACTCCGTGAAATGAAGAACAAGAAGAAGACTGTCTGCAACCTTACGACGAAGCTAGACGAATGCACAGCGTCATTATCTTCTTTCTCGCCGCTTGATCGTGTCCTTGTCAAGCGCTACGCGGTATCAATCAATAAGAATTTTGAGTGTGCAACAATCGCTACCCACAATAGGAAACTTCAGGATTTGGGTATAGAGAACAGGCTAGAACCTGTTGATCCTAAAAATGTTATCTTTAACTATAGTTCTTTACATGTCCCTGATAGAGTTTGCCGATTACTAGCCTTCGGTCTAGAATTTTGCTTGCCTGTGTACAAGTTAAACTTCTTTTCCTATTACCTGAGTTTCGAGAAGTTGTTGCTTCAGTTAAAGTCCGTCCAGTGTTTAAATTTTGTACAATTTTCTAGTCAGCTCCGGAATGTGGCCCATAAATATTTTTATAATTTTAAATCTTTCAAAATTTTCTCTGCAATTTTTTCTAGAGACGATATAGTTCTTTTAAAGAATCTGGCTTCCAATAAGGATATTATTGTTTCTAGGCCTGATAAGGGAAAAGGTGTGGTTTTGGTTGATAGGGTTAGGTACATTGAGAGCATGAATGATATTTTGTCAGGGGATCGAAAATTTAAAGAGATTACAGAGCCAATACAGAAATTTTCCATGCGCATCGAGGATAAAATAAATAATTTTTTACTACGCTTAAAGAATGAGGGTTCTCTTTCTAAAGAGGATTACACCAGACTTCGTGCGACGGGCTCAGGACCCGGTACTTTGTATGGTCTCCCCAAAATACATAAGCCAGATTTCTCCTCTAAATTTCAGTTTAGGCCAATTTTTGCAGCGTTTAACACCCCGAGTTTTAATCTAGCTAAGTTTTTTGTTCCAATCTTAAAACCCCTTACTACGAATTCTTATACCGTTGACAACTCAAGATCTTTTGTAGAGAGCTTATCAGACTTTGATAACACTGATGACCTGTTCATGGCTTCTTTTGACGTAGATAGTTTGTTTACAAATGTTCCGTTGATTGAAACCATTGAAATCTGTTTGGCCAAATTATTCTCAAATTGTTCTGTATTCATGGGGTTTTCCCGTAAGATTATGCAGAAACTGTTAGAACTGGCTGTTTGCAATTGTTTTTTCATCTTCAACAACAAATATTACCAGCAGATAGACGGATTGGGCATGGGTTTACCTCTCGGTCCAACTTTCGCCAATATTTTTATGTGCCATCATGAGGAAAGTTGGTTAAATGACTGTCCCAACCTTTTCAAACCGGTTTTTTACAGAAGGTATGTAGACGATACATTTGTTCTATTCAAAGAGAGATCTCATGCGGACCTTTTTCTCAACTATTTGAATTCTCGTCATAAGAATATTAATTTTACCAGGGAAGATGAAACGAACAGCCGTTTACCGTTTCTGGACGTCAATGTTAGCAGAATTGATAATACTTTCCAATGTTCTGTTTTTAGGAAAGGCACTTTCTCGGGTTTAGGTACTAGTTATTTTAGTTTCTGTGCGACCCGTTTTAAGCTCTGCGGCATTCGAACTCTCGTCCATAGAGCGTTTAAAGTTTGTTCTAACTTTCGAATTTTACATCAAGAATTTGACTTTTTACGACAATTTTTTCTTAAGAATGGATTTCCTCTGTTTACTATCGATAAACATATTGGTAAATTTTTGTCTAAGATTTATGATCGAACGCCGGCACTCCTATCATGTGATCAACAGAAATTTTTCTTAAAGCTTCCCTTCTTTGGTCATCAATCTATCAAGTTAAATCAGGAGGTTCAACTCCTAATCAGCAAGTTTTTTCCGCAACTTAAAATTCATTCTATTCTAGTCAACAATTTCACAATCGGTTCCCTTTTCCGCTTTAAGGATAAGCTGCCCACTGCTATGTGCTCCTCTGTGGTTTACCAGTTTAGTTGTTCACGTTGTGAATCACAGTACATAGGTTCCACCTGTCGTACTCTTATGTCCAGAGTAGCCGAGCACGCTGGGCGCAGCTGTAGAACCGGTCGTCCACTTGGTTCTCCTCCACTGTCCTCTGTTCGATCCCATGCCGAAAACTGTAACGTCCCTGTTTCCGTAAATCATTTTAAAATCCTTGCAGGTGCCCCTCATATGATTGATTTACGCATCCTCGAGTCGCTATACATCTTTAAGCTCAGACCCCCTCTAAATGATACTCAAAGTGCTTTTCCTCTTCTCGTTGCAAATACATGATCATTAGTTTAGGTTTTTTAATTTTTGTTTTGTTTTATATTTTAGTTTTACATCTACGACTTTTTCTGTATATGTTGTAGTATTCGTTTGCATAGTATAGTTTCAATTTACTCATTTTCGTTTTGTTTTGTCGCAGAATTATTTTCTTTGCTGAAGATGAACTGTTTAGTTCGAAACGTTCAATTTTATTCATTTAGACTTTACTATTTGTAATAATAAAATGTCAATTCGTACAGCGATTTTCGCCTTGCTTTTCATTTTAAGAATAAGACGCGTCAATGCGGATTCAGTTTTAGATTACGTTAGAGAACGATACGGTGAAAATGGCTTTCGAATTTTACGGAGTTACCAAAATACAATCAGGAAATTAACGAAAGCTAGATTAGACGTGAAGTTCCTGACATCCTGCAAAATTTACAATATATTTCCGAAATTTTTGCGATTCCGGCTGTACCGAAGATCCCTGCAGACGACAGTGTTTTACCGTTCCTGGCAGTCCAAACTTCTACTCCGTGAAATGAAGAACAAGAAGAAGACTGTCTGCAACCTTACGACGAAGCTAGACGAATGCACAGCGTCATTATCTTCTTTCTCGCCGCTTGATCGTGTCCTTGTCAAGCGCTACGCGGTATCAATCAATAAGAATTTTGAGTGTGCAACAATCGCTACCCACAATAGGAAACTTCAGGATTTGGGTATAGAGAACAGGCTAGAACCTGTTGATCCTAAAAATGTTATCTTTAACTATAGTTCTTTACATGTCCCTGATAGAGTTTGCCGATTACTAGCCTTCGGTCTAGAATTTTGCTTGCCTGTGTACAAGTTAAACTTCTTTTCCTATTACCTGAGTTTCGAGAAGTTGTTGCTTCAGTTAAAGTCCGTCCAGTGTTTAAATTTTGTACAATTTTCTAGTCAGCTCCGGAATGTGGCCCATAAATATTTTTATAATTTTAAATCTTTCAAAATTTTCTCTGCAATTTTTTCTAGAGACGATATAGTTCTTTTAAAGAATCTGGCTTCCAATAAGGATATTATTGTTTCTAGGCCTGATAAGGGAAAAGGTGTGGTTTTGGTTGATAGGGTTAGGTACATTGAGAGCATGAATGATATTTTGTCAGGGGATCGAAAATTTAAAGAGATTACAGAGCCAATACAGAAATTTTCCATGCGCATCGAGGATAAAATAAATAATTTTTTACTACGCTTAAAGAATGAGGGTTCTCTTTCTAAAGAGGATTACACCAGACTTCGTGCGACGGGCTCAGGACCCGGTACTTTGTATGGTCTCCCCAAAATACATAAGCCAGATTTCTCCTCTAAATTTCAGTTTAGGCCAATTTTTGCAGCGTTTAACACCCCGAGTTTTAATCTAGCTAAGTTTTTTGTTCCAATCTTAAAACCCCTTACTACGAATTCTTATACCGTTGACAACTCAAGATCTTTTGTAGAGAGCTTATCAGACTTTGATAACACTGATGACCTGTTCATGGCTTCTTTTGACGTAGATAGTTTGTTTACAAATGTTCCGTTGATTGAAACCATTGAAATCTGTTTGGCCAAATTATTCTCAAATTGTTCTGTATTCATGGGGTTTTCCCGTAAGATTATGCAGAAACTGTTAGAACTGGCTGTTTGCAATTGTTTTTTCATCTTCAACAACAAATATTACCAGCAGATAGACGGATTGGGCATGGGTTTACCTCTCGGTCCAACTTTCGCCAATATTTTTATGTGCCATCATGAGGAAAGTTGGTTAAATGACTGTCCCAACCTTTTCAAACCGGTTTTTTACAGAAGGTATGTAGACGATACATTTGTTCTATTCAAAGAGAGATCTCATGCGGACCTTTTTCTCAACTATTTGAATTCTCGTCATAAGAATATTAATTTTACCAGGGAAGATGAAACGAACAGCCGTTTACCGTTTCTGGACGTCAATGTTAGCAGAATTGATAATACTTTCCAATGTTCTGTTTTTAGGAAAAGCACTTTCTCGGGTTTAGGTACTAGTTATTTTAGTTTCTGTGCGACCCGTTTTAAGCTCTGCGGCATTCGAACTCTCGTCCATAGAGCGTTTAAAGTTTGTTCTAACTTTCGAATTTTACATCAAGAATTTGACTTTTTACGACAATTTTTTCTTAAGAATGGATTTCCTCTGTTTACTATCGATAAACATATTGGTAAATTTTTGTCTAAGATTTATGATCGAACGCCGGCACTCCAATCATGTGATCAACAGAAATTTTTCTTAAAGCTTCCCTTCTTTGGTCATCAATCTATCAAGGTAAATCAGGAGGTTCAACTCCTAATCAGCAAGTTTTTTCCGCAACTTAAAATTCATTCTATTCTAGTCAACAATTTCACAATCGGTTCCCTTTTCCGCTTTAAGGATAAGCTGCCCACTGCTATGTGCTCCTCTGTGGTTTACCAGTTTAGTTGTTCACGTTGTGAATCACAGTACATAGGTTCCACCTGTCGTACTCTTATGTCCAGAGTAGCCGAGCACGCTGGGCGCAGCTGTAGAACCGGTCGTCCACTTGGTTCTCCTCCACTGTCCTCTGTTCGATCCCATGCCGAAAACTGTAACGTCCCTGTTTCCGTAAATCATTTTAAAATCCTTGCAGGTGCCCCTCATATGATTGATTTACGCATCCTCGAGTCGCTATACATCTTTAAGCTCAGACCCCCTCTAAATGATACTCAAAGTGCTTTTCCTCTTCTCGTTGCAAATACATGATCATTAGTTTAGGTTTTTTAATTTTTGTTTTGTTTTATATTTTAGTTTTACATCTACGACTTTTTCTGTATATGTTGTAGTATTCGTTTGCATAGTATAGTTTCAATTTACTCATTTTCGTTTTGTTTTGTCGCAGAATTCTTTTCTTTGCTGAAGATGAACTGTTTAGTTCGAAACGTTCAATTTTATTCATTTAGACTTTACTATTTGTAATAATAAAATGTCAATTCGTACAGCGATTTTCGCCTTGCTTTTCATTTTAAGAATAAGACGCGTCAATGCGGATTCAGTTTTAGATTAATGATAATGTAGTAACTTGCGAATTTACATTCAAAAGTAAGCGATTCAACTCCGGTAATTTAATAACTTCTATTGGTTACCCTTTTTAGGGATAGCATTCTTTTTTACACTTTGACTGCGGCAGGTAAACTTGGAGTTTGAATGTTCAACTTATTTTTAAAGTCAATTGTAGTAAGCGATGTTGTAAATTGAAAACATTAACTGGACCGTGTTTTTATTTGACTTTGATTACCAGTGAAAGGAACCAAGTCAAGTTCTGAAAGTGTAGGCGCGCACTTCAGAATTAAAAATCCAAAAGTTTGCTTCATTTCTTGAGTAATTCTTCAACTCCGCCACTGGTAACTATACCCCTTTTCTCTATTCAACTCAGGGTACACGCGTGCACCACCCACAGAATAGCACTGAACCGATTTTCCAACACGAAGCAAGGTACCATTCAAGTGTCGTCACGTACGAATCCCCGGGTCAAAGTGGACACATACCTCTTCATATAAATATTTGTCAAAATAGCAGAGCATAAATTTGGCACATTTAACGAGCTTGCTGACGCTGAGAAGGCAACGCACACCTCGCTCGCCCTTTGCAGTCAAGAACGTCAGAGAAAAAAGGAAAACCGTTTATTGTCAGGTAAGGTGCGCTACGTTGGACGCAGGTATATTACTAAGGACAACTTTTCGATAAGATACCCTAAAAGTCGCTGAACTTATTCGGGCCCCCAAGCAGTATATTTAAGAGTTCATTCTGTAATACCCTTAAGAAAAGATCGTCTCCATGTGGGGGAAATGAATTGTTTAACGAAAAGCACATGTATTTAAGAGTTCCTACTGTAATACCCTAAAGAAACGACCGTCTCCATGTGGAGGAAAATGAATTGTTTAATGAAAATCACATGTATTTAAGAGTTCCTGTTGTAATACCCTTAAGAAACAATCGTCTCCACGTGATTGGAAAATGAATTATTGAACGTAAAGCAAATATATTTTAGTTGTTCTTCTGTAATACCTTTGCGAAATAATCACTTATGTATACCGTGGAAAAATCGTCTCCATGTGTCGGAAAATGAATTGTTTAAAGTGTCGCACGGGGCATCCCTTCAATTGGCAGAGGGTCTGGCTATGATGTGCCAAGCTCTATTTCGAGGCCTGCTCCCTCGGGTCACGAGGGAAATACGCCTCCTGGCAACAACCGCTCACGCAGCGCCGAAAACGCGCCTAACTGAAGCGGTCAGGGTGAGGGTGAGGGTGTGAGAGGTGTCAGGGTGAGGGAGTGAGAGGTGTCAGGGTGAGGGTGTGAAAGGTGTGAGGGTGAGGGTGTGAGAGGTGTCAGGGTGTGAGCATGAGAGGTGTCAGGGTGAGGGCATGAGAGGTGTCAGGGTGAGGCAGTAAGAGGTGTCAGGGTGAGGGTGTGAGAAGTGCTACGCTATGTCCGTCGAAAGTTTTTTTTTCTGAATCACAAAATTCTTCTGACGATTCAGTTGAAAGTTCACGGAAGAAAACGAAGGAAATTCAATCTCTAACATGAATCATACTCAGGCATTTTAATTTTTTTAAATACCTTACCATTGCAATAAAATAAATATATTCAACAGGGTATCAGTTTTAATTGAATACTTTTGCAGGGTACAATTCATTGCTTAGTCGGTTTTTTGGGTGTCGATAAATTTTGCTCAATTCTATTTAAATATTTTGATAAAAAATAATATCTTCTCTAAACTATTTGTACCCTTTACCCTTGTATTTGTACTCGATACTCTTGTCACGTCTAGGTAGGCTGAACAGCTTGGTTAAGTGATCAGTTTATTTATCAAAAATTGGGTGAAGATTTCAAAAATTTGCAGGATTAATTTTGGTATAAATTAGTACGTTATTAAAATGGAAATATAATTATAAACTTAATGTCCATTTACGAGCAAAATCAACATTGTGAGCAAAATAGGCTACGTGGTGTCAATAGAAGCGTCTTCTGAAGAGAAGCGAATAATATTCTAATATGAAATGTGGGATATCAGTTAGTGTACTTATGTTTTGAAAGCAAGAAAAAGTTAACAAAACAAATACGCTAATATCTGTTTATCGTCTGTTGAAATGGTTATAAAAGAATATTTAATAATTGAAATAACATTTCAAGCTTTTGAACTGATCTAGTTAACGAAAAATATAACTATCATAATTTTATCACATATTTCCGAAAAATTAAGGGCTACCCATAATGTATTTGTTACCTCTCAAACCTTGCTCACATTTTTTAAATGATAGAAAATATTTTTGTTCTTTAAGGATAAACTGTTACAGTTTTATTCATTCATCTCAGTAATTCATTGAGAATAAATAAATTCAAGTCATTAGGCAAAAAAAACAGCACCAAACGAAAAACAAATTGGGTAATTTCATATACCTTTGAATTTTACAAGAATTCTCAGTATGATTGCTCAGTTTTTCTCGCTGCTGATAATTTTTACAGTGGACTGCAGAGTTGCAAAAATATGAATTCTGTTGTACCCAAACGCAGTGGATAGAATTACTCAGATTATGAGAATTATTTCGTATAAAATAAAAGTGGTCAAGGTCTTTGGGAGAATCATAATGAGTAGTTTATTCGGATCAAAGTGTTCCAGTGTATTATCATACTTCAGCAAACCTAGATACGCAACAAAGGGAATGCATTTTCCCATGCTTTTATCTCAATTATATTTTCCATGAAGAATCTATGCAATTCATTTGTAGCTAAACCATACAACTAAAAATTGATTTCCCAAAAAATGTAATGCTGAAAGAATACCATAACATTCGATGTAAAGATACGATGGTATCCGATACTGAAATACGATAGCTTTCGATTCTGAAATACGACAACATTCAGAGCCAAAATACGATAGCATTCGATGATTAAATGCTATAGCATTTATTGCTAAAATACAATAACATTCGATGTTAAAAGTACGTTTTTATACGATGCTGAAATACGATAGCATTCAATTCTGAAATACAATCGCATTCGATGCTGAAGTACTATAGCATTCTATTCTGAAACACAATAGCATTCGATGCTAAAAACAATAGCACCTTATGCTGAAATACGATATCATTCAATTATGAAATACGATAACATTCAATGCCAAAATACGATATCATTCAATTCTGAAACACGATAACATTCAATGCTAAAATACGCTAGCATTCAATTCTGAAATACGATAACATTCAATGCCAAAATACGATATCGTTCAATTATGAAATACGATAACATTCAATGCTAAAATACAATAGCATTCAATTATGAAATACGATAACATTCAATGCTAAAATACGATAACATTCAATTATGAAATACGATAACATTCAATGCCAAAATACGATTTCATTCAATTATGATATACGATAACATTCAATGCCAAAATACGATATCATTCAATTATGAAATACGATAACATTCATTGCTAAAATACGATAGCATTCAATTCTGAAATACGATTACATTCAATGCCAAAATACGATATCATTCAATTATGAAATACGATAACATTCAATGCCAAAATACGATTTCATTCAATTATGATATACGATAACATTCAATGCCAAAATACGATATCTGTCAGAATTTTCACTTAGACGGGCGCTAAAGGATATCTGACACGCGGAAGGAAGGGGATGAAAGAACAGAAATTTTAATTCACGCAGATTTTCACTCCGCAATTAGTTTATTAAATTCCCAACAGGGCAAAAGGAAGCATCAAAACGGCTATGCCGTCAACAAGCCCCAAATTATTTAGGGTTTTCAATAATTTTATTCAAGACATAAACTCAGTTTAAAATTTACATTAAAAAATGCCTCGGCTCGAATCAAAAAGCGGGGCAGATAAGGAAGGTTAATTTTGAGTAGAGTAAGACGCATGGGGCGCTCCACAGCGCCTCAAGTAGGCGTAGTTCACAATTAAACACGAGGTGGCCGAAGCGAACTCAGCACTGCTCAAGATTGTGGGAAAGTATCCCGACCAAGAGAAGACAGAGGGTGTTCCCGCTGCAGGAAGAATTCGAGAGAAAACAATTAGCGATAACTTAATAAAACCGAATTGGGTCACTAATATGAAAATCAGATTGCAGACTATGCTCAGAAATATCACGTTTAGAATAAACTTTGAACTGTAACGGGGCACCACCAAGCCTTACGTACCTAAGGCAGAGGGGCCGACAAACTAAAGAAAACACCAGCGGCCGCAAGGCCGAATGAAGACCATTGGGAAGAGAACGATACGACGGAGCGGTCACCGCTTACTGAAAAAAAATAAACAAGCTAAACAATCTCAACATACGACCGACGAGAGGATATTGTAAATAAGTCAAGTCCGAGCAAACACAGAAGAACAAAGCTAGCACACACCTGAACTTAATTGTGGCTTCAGTGGAAAAAGTTTCCTTTAAGGCCCGAAAGAATTTAAGGGAAAATAGGTTAAGGTCATTGGACTTTTAATAAGATCAATTCACTTCGAATAGGACACCTAATCCAAACTTTAGTTAGAGTTTAGATCAATTTTTAGAGGTGCACCCATTCAATCAATGCTTAGAGAAAGCTTCAAGCGCGGCAAGCCGCAGGTAATGTTAGACAACGGTGTCGTTTAGTAATTTAATGCCAATGATTAAGACAAGCAAGAATTTCAACTGTGGCAAGAGAGCCAACGAAAATATAACGAAACGAAAATAGGCCATTCACACAAAATAAACATAGGATTTGATATGAAAGAAGAGCAAGAACGGGCACCAAGGTCAGGATACTTCAACCCTCATAGCGCGAGGAATAGCCGGTAACCAGCAGGGTCGACGTGGCTCGTAGAGCACCAGCCGGCGCATCCGCCGTCCGCCCAATCTCAGAGCAAAATGACGTCACAATGAGAGCGCAGCTGCCACCTTTACGCCACCATGCACCACACTACTACTGAAAGTTATGACCAATTTCTTGAGGAAAAGTAGGGTTCAAATATTTTGGAAGATAATTAAAGCCAAAATTAATTTAGAGCCGATGAGAAATTCACGTTATGGAAAAATTTCTCAATTCAATTATGAAATACGATAACATTCAATGCCAAAATACGATATCATTCTATTATGATATACGATAACATTCAATGCCAAAATACGATATCATTCAATTATGAAATACGATAACATTCAATGCTAAAATGCGATAGCATTCAATTCTGAAACACAACAGCATTCGATACTGGAATTCAACAATAACATCCTATGCTTGGCGGTATCAGCGTACGAGCAGACCCGGATTGAGCAGCGAGTGTTTATATCTTGCGAGTGGTCCATGAGGAGAGATAATCGCTCCAATGATAGGCCCGACTGCTGATAAATGATAGCTAGAACTACGTGAGAACCGTGAACAACACGAGACCTTTTGCAACAAGTCGTTGTGTCGCGTCTTGGGGTGCAGTGTCTAAAGACGGTTGGAGTGAACGAATTATGATGTTTTCAGCTTACGGGAAGATCAAAGAAAAAGCGAATAATATCCTCTGAGTGTTCTAAGAAGAAGCGAATTGCTTGGCTTGAGAACAAAATTATTGCCGGTGTTTCACGGAAGTTGTGTTTGGTGTGTGTAGCTAGTTGGATTTAATTTTGAGTTTGCCACTCAAAAATTCAGTGTGAGTTTGAACCATAAATTTTTACTTTCTTTTGAATGAAGCAAAGAAGAGTCACGAGTTGTGTGTTTCTTTGTGGACAATTGTAAAGAAGTTAATAGGCTAATTTATTTGGGAAATTAAACTATGGCATTGGTGAGAAAAACGGATTTTTAGGATTTTTACATCTCAAATATTACTAAGTGAAATATTCTGACTTTAGAGAAGAACAGAAACTTACTTGAGAAAATTTACAGCTCATTTCGAAGCATTTTTGAATCTTTCAACGCATACAATGTTATTATGACGAAGCCAAAGCGCAGCAATTGGCGGTTGACGAATGAAACGTAATTTCGAGTTAATCCTTTTAGATACTTTCCTTGTGGTTTGTGAAGATGTGATATTCTTCTCGTCAACGTCATTATTTGACTACTCTTTATCTTCATTCTTCGTCATTATTTGATTACCAAGCAGCTGAGTGCAGGAGACTGATCAATTGCATCATCAAACATGCCATCCTTTTTTGCGTCTTTCAAATCATTTTTCAATTGGAACGTTGCAAATAGTCCAGAAAGTCCGAAACCTGCCGAAGAACGAGATTCGGACGAGGAAGAAGAAATCAAAACTTCTAAAAATCGTGGTTCATTCCGACGCAAAAAACAAAAGCGAGCCAAAAACAAGAACAAAGATCAAAGTTCTCATCCGAGGCAGCAAAGTAACACTTACCTTGCCCGCAGCCACAGCGTCTCCGCCGCAAGGAGACATAATAAGGGTCGCAATGAACAGCAATTCCAAGACCACCTGCGGCAGGCCGAACCAACTTCTGATCCTCGTCAGGCGGTCTTCACCGCTAGGGAACAACAACAGGAGAGTGAGACTCCGTACAAAAATAAGCAAAAAAGAAAATACACCTCACTGCCTAGCAGAAGCACGGCTAAAAATGTCCAAGAATTACGTTCTTACGATACACAATTTCACGTCGAGTATGAAAACGAGCGGCCTCAAGTCGGCACCTGCACGGAAGAGTTCCGAGAACTGAGGTATGATTTGCATTGTCATTTGTTACCTCAATGTTGGATGAAAAATGTTAGTTGAAAAAGAATTTCGGGAAATTGAGGTATGATTTACAGCATGCAGCAAGTATCATTTGTTACCTCAATGTTGGATGAAAAATGTTAGTTGAAAAAGAATTTCGGGAAATTGAGGTATGATTTACAGCATGCAGCAAGTATCATTTGTTGCCTCAATGTTGGATGAGAAACATTGGATGAAAAAGAATTTCGGGAAATTGAGGTATGATTTACAGCATGCAGCAAGTATCATTTGTTATCTCAATGTTGGATGAAAAATGTTAGTTGAAAAAGAATTTCGGGAAATTGAGGTATGATTTACAGCATGCAGCAAGTATCATTTGTTACCTCAATGTTGGATGAAAAATGTTAGTTGAAAAAGAATTTCGGGAAATTGAGGTATGATTTACAGCATGCAGCAAGTATCATTTGTTGCCTCAATGTTGGATGAGAAACATTGGATGAAAAAGAATTCCGGGAAATCGAAGTATGATTTGTAGCATGCGTACATCAATTGAAATAAGTTACCTCAATGTTGGATGAGAAATATTGGATGAAAAAGAACTCTGGGAAATTGAGGTATGATTTGTAGCATGCATCAAGTATCATTTGTTACCTCAATGTTGGATGAAAAATGTTAGTTGAAAAAGAATTTCGGGAAATTGAGGTATGATTTACAGCATGCAGCAAGTATCATTTGTTATCTCAATGTTGGAAGAGATATTGGATGGAAAAGAGTTCCGGGAAATTGAGGCCTGATTTGTAGCATGCATCAAGTTTCATTGATTACCTCAATGTTTTGTTAAAAATCATGCCAGCAGAAGGTTCTTAATAACAGAAGAACCACAATATAGTAGTTTGCAAGTAAAGGATACAGTAGTACGTACCCTTTTAATCTCAGACCCTGAAAACAAGGGCTATTTTACACAAAAGCCAGAATCATTTTGAAATGTTGCTACTGCAAAAAAAGTTTTGAACACGTTAGTGATTTTATTCCATGGTCGTTTGCCCTTGTGCTCAATAAATTCGCCTAGGGATTCATGATTCCTCCTGAATTACCATTCTAGAATCTATACTATAATAAGAGCCGCGTTTGTCTGTCTGTCCGAAGCCAGCCTGCAGTGTGTGATGAGCGTATCTGTGATACAAGCTCGGCCTCATCAACTCTCGAGAGATTTAATTTATTTTATTTTTTACGGCCTTTCTTTCATTTCGCCTTCTTTCTTATCTCAAATAAAGGGGATGGTATAGTGTTTATAGGTATTCATCTTTTTTGGCATGCATGACATATGCGTTGTAGTTTCCACCCGGATATGCTATTTGGGCCCGAATATCACATGTCCTGAGAAGGAGATAAACTCCTGGTGGTACTTGTGATAGATGTGGGGCTTCTTCAAACAAGGAGGATCGTCTTTCTTATCGTAGTCTGCAATTTTTTTCGTATTTTTGACGTATTTCACTGGAAATCGATACGGTACGACTAATATCAGTTTCGTTGATTAAAACAGTCGAATATTGTGAATATTTTCCTCAGGACAAGACAAGCGTCAACTTAATTGGGGCAAAATACATACTTGAATATCTGGGACGATGGTCGTTAGGAGGTCATGAAGAAACTTAAAATCATTAAGGGTACCGGAAAGTCTTGTCCTCTTTTCTTTAATCAAACTTTACAACAAATGAAAGAGTGCAACAGCTGTTTCCAAGGTCATATCAGATGTCGCCCGACATTAATTATCACTAATATTTTTATTCTTTTACTTAAAATGGCGACTGAAACTGGCGGGCGCTCAACATTTTTTTGAGAAGAGGGGCTGCCTCCCCTGGCTGCGCTAAATAAATGACGGGATTCAATATTTTCTTTGAATAAATCCTCCAGACATGAATGACAAACAAATAAATCCATCCTACTAGTACTCGCGATTAAAATATTCTTGTTCGTGTGCACTAGTGAAATTCGTATCACAGATACGGTCATTGAGCATCTTTATGAGTGTCAGAAGCGGACACCAAACAAATATATAAATAAACAAACACACCAAGTGTAATTCTAGGTAAGGTTATGCTGCAGGTGGGATACAGGGCAGGAAATTCCCGCATTCCATTATCATTTGCTGTTCCACATCAGCTCCTACGTGGTGAGAAATTTTTGTAGATCCTTCACAGTTCCATCGTGACTTACAAATATCGTAACTTCCTACATTAGCACGTTTACTGCGGCGGGTTAAACTAGAATTCAATGTTTAACTCAAATAAAAATTAATTTTAGTTATCAATTTTGAAAATAACAAAGACTGAATAGATGGTGCCTTCATTTAATTTCCATGAAGTATTTATAAAAATGAGGCAGGTTGGTCACCGAAATTGTAAAATTCCCCTCAGTGACCACCGGTGGGTCCCTTCGCAGGAAACGTGTTGGACCAGTTTATCGAGAGCTAAGTTTTCTTCGTTTCAGTTGTTTTCACGGGACGTTGAGCCGAGAGGCGGCCGAGGCGGAGTTACGCCAGTGGAAGACGCCAGGCAGTTATCTTCTGCGTGTCTCGCCCAGGAAGCATCAAAGGCTCGTTCTTTCAGGTGAGTCGAGGCTTAAAGAACAGTTTTTTACTTCTCTGAGGCAGGATCTTGAAAAAATTTTACTTTTCCGAGGCAAGATTTTGATTTTTTTGAGGGTTGATTCTGAAACAATTTGTTAAATTTTTGTGGCAGGAATTTGAAGCAATTTGTTACGTTTTTGAGGCAGGATTTTGAAATTATTTGTTACGTTTTTGAGGCAAGATTATGAAATTATTTGTTACGTTTTTGAGGCAAGATTTTAAAAGTCCTCGCAATGCTCCATCTAAGCGTAATTTAAGCACTTAGCTTCACTCAAATCATCACTTTCACTGACCTAGTTACTCAATGTCTTTGATGCAGCTCTGCAGAATAAAGTCACGCGGTGACAAACAATGTCCGGCATATTCTAGACCTGTCCCCACGTAATGATCGTCGCTGGAGATACCTTCAACGGAAAATTTTACTCCACAAGCCTCAAATTTAGGCAAAACTGCGAGAGAATATTTAGGGGGAAATTCTTGCGATTCTTATCCACGTGTTAAAAAGAGTGACGACAGACTTCGTCACAGGGAATGTATTTTTTGTGCTTTTCTCTCAATCATTTATTTCGACCATTAACATGGGCATTACGACGCCCATGTCAATATTATATCAACTAAGAATCTTTATGTTAAGACATTTTAGCAAATGATGTTTTCTATATCATCTTTATACAAAATAAACTATTATCGTTTCTTTCTTTTATCTTTCTTTCTTTCAACAAGCTCGAACAGTACCGAAAAGTGGACCTCATTTGAGTAAAGATATTTTTGCTTCATATTAATATTTCTTGACTATTTTAAAGCTGTGTAAATTTCCAATATTCCTTTTTTAAATAACAGATTAGGCCTTCACTATTGTTTAAAAAATTTAAACAATTTATTTACCACGAGCGACACAGTAGAAGATTGTTTCTCAACACTTTGACCGCAACATGCGCCACCGGTGACCACGGAGGGGATTTTCATGATGCTGCTACCGACCAGTAGTCACAAACTCAATTTTCATAAATACTCAATTAAAGCTGAATGAAGGCACGATCCAGTTCATGTTTGCCATTTTCAAAATTGCTTAGTACGATTTACTTTACAATAAAAAAAATGAAAAAAATGAGTTGAATATTAAACCTCAGTCTAACCAATTGCGGTCCAAGTGTTGAGTCTTGTACAAATGTTCGTTGCAGTCGATGCAGGAGATACCCTGTACCACTTCACGGTGGAGAGAAGAAGTGACGGCCAGTTCCAGCTCGAGAGCAGCTCTCGCCGCTTCCCGGATGTTGAAAGTCTATTGGACTACTACAGCCGTAAACACATCGCCAGAGGGTGTACGCTTTCTACATCCGTTCCTAAAGTAAGAACTTCCGTTTTTCATTTTCAAATTCTGCTGCCGTTCCTAAAGTAAGATCTTCTGTTCGTTTAAATTCCAACGTTTAAATGAAACTTCTACATTCAAATGAAACTCCTACGTTCAAATGAAACTCCTACGTTCAAATGAAACTCCTACGTTCAAATGAAACTCCTATGTACAAATGAAGCTTCAACATTCAAATGAAACTCCTACGTTCAAATGAAACTCCCACGTTTAAAATGGGTTGAAAGTTGATTCCCAAAATCCCGACTGCTCCCGTAACGTACCAAACATCTGTGTAAATAAATTCATAAACGCTAAGTGTCAAACACGCTGGGTCTCAAACGCACTGAAAAAATATTAATGATGGGTAATACAACCAGACCATAGGATACTTCAGTGCATACGGGGTATATGTTATTAATCCATTGTGAAAAGCACCTCGCATGTAACCACGGGTGACAATAACTTTAAGGTCTTACAATAGTTGAGAACAACTAATTAAAATCTTATGGTACGAACAATAACCAGGGTTTAACGTGTTCTTTTGGTTTCAGAACGTGCCATCAGACACGGAAAACATGGAAATTTCACCAGACTTGCTACAAGTGAAGCATAAAATTGGGTCTGGAAAGTTTGGCCGAGTACTTCTGGGCTACATCGAGCAGACGGGCAATGTCGCTCTCAAAAGCTTTACTGGTAATGTTCGATGTAGATGTGTGTTAATTTATGTCTATGTTAATTAATGTGGATTGTGCTAGTTTAGATTCATTTTAATTAGTCTGCTGTCTTAAAACGCTTATTGCTAATGAAAATTTAAGATTATTTTGATTAGTCTCTCGTCTTATAACGTTTACTGCTAATGAAAATTTAGAGTTATGTTAATCTTTCCTTTGTCTTATAACGTTTACTAGTACTGAAGATATGAAATTATTTTCATTGTTCCCTTATCATAAAACTTTTACCTCTAATGAAGATTAAAAATTACGCTAATTGTTCCCTTGTCTTCAAACGTTTACTGATAATGAAAATTTAATGTTATTTTAATGATTCTCTTGCCTTAAAAGGTTTCCTGGTTATTAAAATTTAGAGTCACATCGATTAATTTATTCTTTCTAAATGTTTACCAGTTCATTGAAGCTTGAATTTATTGAAATTACAAAACATTTGCTAGTAATAAAAAAGTCGGTTAATTAGGATTATCTGCCGTCCCACAAATGTTTAGTGGTAATTAAGATTTTTTAGATTTATGAATATTCTTCTTCTGAAAAGGGCCGTTTACATTTGGGGACATTTCGGCTGTCAGGCGCGACACGTGTATACGAGGCTCACCACCGAGTCTCATATTTGTGTGTGTTTATACGAAGTTCCCTATTCGCCACGGTAGTTACGAGGCTCTTGTGTGTCGCGCCTCACGAATTCGATCAGAGCGAATAGGGAACTTCGTATAAACACACACAAATATGAGCCTCAGTGGTGAGCCTCGTATACACGTGTCGCGCCTCACGGCCGAAATGTTCCCTAGTGTATACAGCCCTTTCCTCTCAAAATGTTAAATGAAAATTAAAATTTAATTCGCCTTAACTGATTTTTTGGACACCAATCTTAGGAGGGAATGCCACTCGACAGTGAACTTCAAAAAAGAGATCAGGAAAGAAATTTATCAAAAATTATAACAAATATTAAGGCTGTTTCCGAAAGAGGACCGAATCGTCCTATGGAGGGGTTGAATCATCATCCTTTCCAGAGCACTCTACGCTCTTTTGCTCATTGATAATTTCACCATAGAGATGGAATATCAAACTATCGTAAAAGGTTTTTATGTTACTCATTGTGTCACGCTATGGGCACCAGTACTCATTCTTTGGCTTCCAATATTCAAATGCCTGAGGCTTTGGATGAGTATGCTGAGGCGTTGGTTGAGCATGCCTGAGGCATTGGATGAGTATGCCTGAGGCATTGGATGAGTATGCCTGAGGCATTGGATGGGTATGCCTGAGGCATTGGACGAGTATGCCTGAGGCGTTAGATGAGTATGCCTGAGGCGTTGGATGAGTATGCCTGAGGCATTGGATGAGTATGCCTGAGGCATTGGATGAGTATGCCTGAGGCATTGGATAAGTATGCCTGAGACATTGGATGAGTATGCCTGAGGCATTTGATGAGTATGCCTGAGGCATTGGATAAGTATGCCTGCAGCATTGGATGAGTATGCCTGAGGCATTGGATGAGTATGCCTGAGGCATTGGATGAGTAGGCCTGAGGCATTGGATGAGTATGCCTGAGTCATTTGATGAGTATGCCTGAGGCATTGGAAGATTATGCCTGAGGCATTGGATGAGTTTGCCTGAGGCATTGGATGAGTATGCCTGAGGCATTGGATGAGTATGCCTGAGGCATTGGATGAGTATGCCTGAGGCATTGGATGAGTATGCCTGAGGCATTGGATGAGTATGCCAAAGTCATTTGATGAGTATGCCTGAGGCATTGGATGAGTATGCCTGAGGCATTGGATGAGTATGCCTGAGGCATTGGATGAGTATGCCTGAGGCATTGGATGAGTATGCCTGAGGCATTGGAAGATTATGCCTGAGGCATTGGATGAGTATGCCTGAGGCATTGGATGAGTATGCCTGAGGCATTGGATGAGTATGACTGAGGCATTGGATGAGTATGCCTGAGGCATTGGATGAGTATGCCTGAGGCATTGGATGAGTATGCCTGATGCATTGGATGAGTATGCCTGAGGCATTGGATGAGTATGCCTGAGGCATTGGATGAGTATGACTGAGGCATTGGATGAGTATGCCTGAGTCATTTGATGAGTATGCCTGAGGCATTGGAAGATTATGCCTGAGGCATTGGATGAGTATGCCAAAGTCATTTGATGAGCATGCCTGAGGCATTGGATGAGTATGCCTGAGGCATTGGATGAGTATGCCTGAGGCATTGGATGAGTATGCCTGAGGCATTGGATGAGTATACCTGAGGCATACTCATCCAATCCTCTCTCATTTGAATGTTCTGTGCGAGTTGGAGGCTATCATCAATCTAGGGACATCATCCATTTCTTGAATTCTTGGTATGAAAAAGTTAATGAAAAATGTTTAATACTTTGACTGTGACTACTATATATATTAAGTTCAATGTCGAACTCATATTTAAAGTCAATTGTCGTAAACTATTTTGAAAATACCAAACATGATCTGGATCGTGCCTTCATTTAGCTTTAAGTATTTGTAAAAATTGAGTTTGAGACTACTGGTCGGTCAGCAGCATTATGGAAATTACCTCCGCGAACCACCGATGGCGCACGTCGCAGTCAAAGTGTTAAGAATGCCATTTGTGTACATCCACAAAAAAGAATCGTAAGTGGAGTCGTATTTAGGGTTGCACGCGAGTTATTTCATTCTGGAAATCTTCGAGGCTTGCGGTAGACAGCAATGTACTATACCTCGAGGTGGCCTTTAAATTTACAATCAAGTACGATCTTTATTGTCACGAGTGCACACGGCCCGTCAAAAATATGACAGGATTAGATATTGGATTAACTGAGCTTCAACATGGCTTTCCCATGATTTCCCATGCTATTCTATGGCATTGCAATGCTTTCCCAAGTCTCAACCGCTGATATTCTATTCAACCTAATCTAACCTACCAATACACGTGACATTCCGACTCCCAATCTGCTGGGTTAAGGCAGCGAAATTCTGGAGTTGATGAAGCTTGTATCACAGATACGCCCATCTCACACTGCAGGCTGGTGGGTGTGACACACAGACGGACGGACGCGGCTCCATTTATAGTAGTGATTTCTATTCTCTACGGCAAATTGTTTAGTCATAACATTCATGAGAAACTTTTGTGAGTGGAAAATGATAATGAACTTATACATGTATAAATATTCATTATTTACATCACTGTTTCCCCAGAACCAACCTACAGCGGACATGAGATGGAAAGCCTGTGGAAAGAAATAGAAATCATGAAAAGTTTGCGGCACCCAAACATCATTCGCATGCTTGGCGTTTCAACGAAAAGTGCGACAGTGACCCTCATTCTTGAATATGCCGAGCAAGGGGACCTACACTCCTACATCATCCGCTGCAGCAAACAAGGTGAGCGTTTCTTTCTTCAAACAAGATCGTCTTCGCTAAGAAATCTTGACACTTACAAGCTGCAGGATATGATCAATTTAGTGACGTTATCCATTTCTTGAATTCCTCGTATTACGTTTAAATAGAAACCGCAGAGAATAGAAACCAGTGAATACGATGTGAGTGTTCCAGCGTATGTTGGTGTAACTCGGTTACCTTGTAGGCGTGCAACGAACACGAGGAGTATTTATTTTAATCGTTAACAAGAACAGGAGCAAACCTGGTTCTTAACGGAAAGAATGAAAGAAAGAAAGAAAGAAAAACCGTTTATATCAAAAAAATATGATACATAAAAAGTATTATAACAAATTGTAGTTTTTTAACTTCCTAATAAAAAAGGTCCTTAATTCATATCCAAACCATAAGAAAGAAAAACCGTTTATTTCCAAAAACACTTGATACATGAAATGTATTACGACACATTGGATTTTTAAAATTTCCCAATATTAAGGTTCTTAATTGATATTGATAACTTTACGAGATGTAATAGCCGTGTCAGAGGTTAATTATGTTATTGAGAGAAACAATCAAAATGCATTCTCTTAGATATTTCATCCACTGTATGACTACTGAAAGCGTATAATAACTTTAAATAGAAAAGGCATTCAGATAAGGAGACCAGCACTTCATGGAGTATATACCGCATCATGTTTTCTTCTCTTATTCACGTCCAAAAATGTTCTTGTGTTTCTTGAAAAGTGCAAATTATCATATCATCTCTTACGCTCTAGAGTATATTGTGACAACCGCACCTAGGCGGTTGATCTCACGTATTTCTGCAATTATGTTTCACTTGTGAACCGTTGTAGAACAATCGTTTTCATGTTGCTGACTTAGGTAGACTGTTTTGTGCCACTATTATTAGTACGGAAGTATCATAAATTCGTGGCGTGATGAAAGATATTTTCTCCGAGTCCCTCGATTGGAATGCTAGTTTATGCTGACTATACTTAACGCTGATATTTGCGCACATGCTTACGCTATGTGTGTGTATATGGGTATATGTGTCACTACGTAATACATCATTTCACTTCATTATTGTAAACCATTTATCTAAAATGTGTATATATATATTTGTTGCTCGATCACCCACATATGAAAAATAAGACTCTTATCAGCCAACGACCTTTTCGTTACAATATTTAATTATAAATCGTTTAAATTTTTAATTAAAAATTGTAAGCAACAACACATACTGAAAAGCTGTTACGCACTTCCTTTACTCATTGTCCTATATTTCAGTACATCGCACAGCATTTTTGTAGAAGGCATATGTATTGTGATTGCCTCGATGCATAGATATGTATTTGTGTATATGTGCGTGTTAGGTGTATATATGTGAGTGGGCATGTATGTGCATGTATATGTGTATATAAGTACATGTATACTCGTATATTCACATATGTGTGTACTAAACTAGAAACTAGCACTTGAACTAGAGATACCGGTCTTTTTTCTGTTATCTCTCAACTTGTAACATTACCTAACTCGTCATCTCTTTATTATTGTAAAGCATTCACGTAAAACACTACAATTTTGTTCTGTGATCATTCATTTATATTTAAATAAGATGCTCATCAACTAATGACCGCGTTATGTTAAAAATTTTTAATTAAAAACAAAACTTGTTATTTTTGTGGTTCTCATGCTTGTATTTTTTTCATGCTTGCTCGAGATGACATTTTTGAACATCTACCGAAACTAGTAATTCTAATATTATTTCCTGATGTTAAGAAATTGAAAGCTTTATGTCATGTACATGTAAACTGTCAAAAGTGTTTTCACCCCACAATGAAAATGCATCGTTAATGAAATTGTGTTGTCTCTTATCACTGTAATTACATATATCATCAAACCTATAGCTTAAGCAACATTAGGAAACATTGCCCTCAATAATTTCTTTTCGACTAGTGACATGGGTATTACAATACTCATGTGTGTGTATCATTTAAGTGTATTTACTTTAAGGTACTTTAAAAACCAAAGATGCACTATGTTTTTTGTACCATCTTTATTGGATTTAAACTGTCTTTTTCTCCTATACAAATTATGGCCAGAGAATGTATTTTTTCCGTAATCATTCAGTTTTTCTTTCTATTTGCCCACCCTGGCTCCGTTTAAATTATGAAATTTTCGTATAGGAAAAAAAAAACACATTTCTAAAAACGTGGCCACATGAGATTCATGCCGACATATTGGCTTTTAAAAATTTCTTAATATAAGACGTCCTATAAGACAAACGTTCCATACGAGGAGTACTATAGAATAGACAAGCCTTCAAGAGCTATTTGGCAATTGAATTTAGGATGAACTGAGCTTATCAGCTTAGGACATCGCAAATGCTCACTGCTTGACATGCCATATTCTTACAATTTAACAGCATGGGTTGGTTGAACAGATTTTCAAAGTTGAGATGCTTATGCATTTTTCGTCCGAGCTATTCAAGCATGCTAATACTATTGATGTTCTTGATATATTTTCATTTTCTTTCACGGGAAAGGTCCTTAAATTAAGAAGCTCATGTTGTGGAATTCATTTTTTCTCTCTCAAGAGCAACTATCAGCCCCGTTGATTTTCAGCTGAATTTAGCAATAAATTAGCGTGAAAAATTAAGAGAATAGTCCACTAATCAATCCGATCATGGTCAATTTATAAGAAAAGCATGATGGTTGTCCTTATTTCAATATTAAGATCCGAAACCATTTTGAGTCACGAGTAATTTGAGTCTCAGACAGCTTGATTATCTTATGCTATTAAATGCTATTGATGCTATTAAATACTGTTATGATGTGGATGATGGATGCTTTTAAATGTACCCTATTTCCATTCATAATCCATGTTCATATTAATGTACGCTGTTATACATACCCCATTTCGATTCGTAATCCTTTTTCATATTAAAGGCTGCTATTATATAGTACCCTATTTCCATTCATAATCCATATATCCTTTGTGGGGGTTTGCAGGCAAAGAGTTGGACAGCGGGAATTTGGTTGAGATCACTCGTCAAGTTGTTATGTAAATGGATGTTATTAAATATACCGCATTTCCATTCGTAATCCATATTCATAATAATGGATGCTATTATATAAACACCCCATTTCCATTTGTAACCCATATTCATATTAATGGATGCTATTATATAAATACCTCATTTCCATTCATAATCCATATTCATAATAATGTACGCTACTATTTATATATATATATATATACCTACCCCATTTCCATTCATAATCCATATTCGTATTAATGTACGCTATTATATATTTATATATATATATATATATATATATATATATATATATACCAACCCCATTTCCATTCATAATCCATATTCATAGTAATAGATGCTCTTACATGTACCCCATTTCCAATGGCAACCCATATCCTTTGCGGGGGTTTGCAGGCAAAGACTTGGACAGGAGGAACTTGGTTGAGATCGCCCGCCAAGTTGCGTGCGGGATGGCGTATCTCGAAGAAGAGCGGATTGTCCACAGGGACCTGGCGGCCAGAAATGTTCTGCTCACCGCAAAGTTGGAGGCCAAAATAGGAGACTTCGGCCTCGCCATAGCTCTTCAGGTTAGCGAAATCTACACTTTGAGATAATCTTGGTAGATATTTCAATGGTACAATTGGTTAAATAGAATTAAAACAATTTTAAAACAATTTAAAACAATTTAAAAACAATTTATTTACCACAGGAGATACAGAGGTAGAATGTTTCTTAAGTCTAGTACAATGGACAAGTTTGAATATAGCTACCTGTGGGCCCGAATAAGTTCAGCGACTTCTGGGGCATCCTACCATCAACATTATTCTAAGGTGTACATTAATGTTTAACCTAATTCACTTAACCTAGTTTCACATTAGACTGATCAGTGAGATAATTCAATCGATATCAGATATTTCATTTTACAATATAGGTTATGTGGACTATATTTAACAGTACATTCGATAAAAGATTTAACAGCAGACTGAAGGCGAATTACATATTACCCATGGCAAATTTCATTATTGGAAACAGTCATGTTGGAGACAAGATTTGACTTGGTGATCTTACATGACTAATATTCCGATAGGAAGTGAGTCTCGAGATTTCTTTTGAATAACTTGTAAGAATTACTATCACGGATCTCCGCAGGTATTGAGTTCCAAGTTTTAGTTCCAACGAAGAGGATACTGTGTTGCGACCGGGCCTTTGAATAATAAGGAAGCATGAATTTACTTCTATTTCGGGTTAAGTGGTCGTGATGACCAGTTTGCGCACTTAATAATAGTTTCAGGCTATTGTCGCCATCATTTCTTAATGTTTTGTAAATGAAATTACAAATGGAGATTTTATAGAGATCTGGAAGTTTAGGTATTTGTAAATTTTTAAATGAATCGTTTGTGTGAGCATTATATTCTAGATTCTTTACCGCTCTGATTGCTCTTTTTTGCAGAGCAAAAATTATATTGGTTTTATTTTTATCAGTTCCGTGCCATGCTTCTATTCCGTACTGCAAGTATGGTGAAATGAGCGTTCGGTAGAGCATTCGTAAAGCTGTTTCAGGCAGGTAATTTTTAACTTTATTCAGGATTCCGATGGATTTCGATAATTTAGAACTAATATTAGCGATGTGCTCTTTAAAGGTCAGATGTTTATCTATTATGATGCCCAGAAACTTGCATGAGTTGGTTTCTTCGATTTCACCCTCGCCAATTTTTATGTGTGGGAGAGATATGATTTTCTTGTATGAGAATGTAATATACTTTGTTTTTTCGATGTTGAGGCTTATTTTATTAGCTTTAAGCCATAATGAAACCTTATGGAGTTCATTATTTATGCTCTCCGCAATCATAGCGGGATTTTGGCTCGGAAGGACCGTAGAAAGCGTGCTGTCATCGGCAAAAAGTATGAATTTGAAAAATGTTGTTGATTTGATAATATCATTTATAAATATCAGAAATAGGAGAGGCCCTAGGACAGACCCTTGTGGAACTCCATGGCTAATTGTCTGTGGGTCCGATTTTGCGACGTCAACGACAACGTATTGCTTCCGATTTGTTAGGTATGATTTGAACCAATCATGGGCAATTCCTCGAATGCCATAACAGTGTAGTTTCGAGAGTAATATCTTATGGTCCACACAGTCGAATGCTTTTCGAAAGTCAAGAAAAACGGAGAAAACAAGCTTTCCTTCATCTATATTAGAGTAAAGGTACTGTAAATGATTTAATACAGCTTGTGTCGTTGATTTCTTAGAACGAAAACCGAATTGTCCGTCATAGAGAAAAGATTTTTGTTCAAAATACGAATACACTTTTTTATACACAATTTTTTCAAATATTTTGCTCATAATTGGTAAAACAGAGATAGGTCTATAATTATTAACGCAGTTTTTATCACCATTTTTAAAAATAGGGGTGACTCTGGCAGTTTTGAGAGAGTTGGGGAAGATACCTTGAGAAAGCGAATGGTTGATAGTATCAGATATGCACGGTGCTATTATATCAGCAATAGCCTTAAGAACTTTAGCTGAAAATGTATTTAATCCATTTGATTTATTTGTCAAGTTGTTTATGCATGTAATTACATCGGAGGGGTTAGTTGGCGGGAAAAAGAAAGAGTTGGTTTCACGGACATGGTCCATGTATTGCAAGTGGTCTGTAGGTTCACTAACGACACTATCGGCTATATTTTTTCCTATATTTATAAAAAAGTTGTTGAACACTGTTGCAATATCTTGTTTATCATGATATTTTACATTTTCGTGAACGATGGATTCAATCGTTTTTTTAGCGTTATTATTCGGTCTATAGCATGAATTAAGCAGGCGCCAAGTTTTTTTAATATCAGTTTTGTAGTCAGTGAATTTGCGCGTAAAGTAGTTTTGTTTCGATGTTCGTATTTGATTTGTCACATGATTCCTGAATCTGTTATACGTTAATCTAGAGATTCGTCCTTCGTATAGTAAGGCTAAGTATGCTTGACGTTTCTTTATATTGATCACGATATCTTCAGTAATCCAAGGTTTTTGTCTATTTTTCGGCGTAATTGTGCGGGTGATTATTGGACAACATTGGTTATATGCGTCGTTATAGTTTCAGTTAGTTTTAGTATTGCTTGGTCAATGTTAATCGCATTATTGTCTAGTTCATAGATGTCCAATGATGGCATTAATTCTTCTAGAACAGTTCGCATTGTCCCCAAGTTATATTCGTTTATACAACGATATGAAAAAGTCTCAGCATGTGGGCTGTTGCAGGGACTATAGACATTCTTCTTGATGAGAAACACCGGAAAATGGTCAGATAAGTCAGAAATTATTATTCCTGTAAGAAAATCAGTCGGATCTAACATAAAAATATTATCGAGCAACGTGGCAGATTCGGATGTAATACGCGTAGGTTTCGTGATGATTGGAAGGAAGGAGTTAGACTGAAAAACATTTATGAAGTTTGAGATTTGTTCACAGCTTTCATATTGAAGAAGATCGTAGTTGAAATCCCCGCAAATTATTATGTCATTGTATAGAGATTTGTTAAACTGAGATATTATGCTTTGAAGCTCGTTCAGGAAAGAAATGTTGCAAGCTGTCGGGGGCCTATATACAGTCTCAAGTACAATCCGTTTACCATTTTTCGTTAGTTCTATAAATAGAGTCTCAATATGTTCACGATTCATAGTCGCACTTATAATGTTTTTCGATGATATGTGTTTAGATATGTACGTACTGATGCCACCACCACGTTTGTTGCTACGGAGTGAATGATGGCTATTATAGTTCTGAATTTGAATTAGGTCTTTAGTTGAGTCATCTAGCCAACTTTCGGTGAAACTGAGAACATCAAAATTGCTGTTTAGCTCAGTGATAGTACAAGATATTTCATCTATTTTCGGATAAATGGACCTACAGTTCCAACATAATACTGAGAGATCGTTACAGGTTTTTCTCATCGATTCATTGAATTCTTTAATATTCAGGTATTTACAATTCCCAGTTTCATTTAGGTTTGGATGCAGTCTATTCAAATGATTGAGATCTGGATCAATATCATCGAAAATATCAGCATGGTCAGTCATAAAGATTAAGAAACAGTAAGTAAAATGTGACGTAAAAAATAAAGAAGATGATACAGACTACAAGGTCAAGTTAAAAGTAAAGACATTCCTACTTATAGTAAAATTTAAGAAATAGAGAGAAACTAAAACACACAGAGATTATTAGTCTAAAATTATTTAAAATCTAGTTTATTTAAAAAATCTAGTTTATTTATTTAAAAAATTATTTAAAATCTAAAATTACTCGACGCATGGTATGTCATTACTTTAAAACAGACTTGTGTTAGATGATTGATTTCTTAATGGTCCAAATGGTTAGATAGATTAACTTGACGAATAACCCGTCATTAATTTGAAACAAACTTTGTGGATATTTTAATGGTACAATCAATTGGTTGAATAGATTTACTTAACGCATAATCTATAATTACTTCGAAATAAACTTGTGTTAGGTGGTGAATTATTTTATCACTTTGACTGCGACGGGAGACATATTTGGTCACTGAGAGAGTTTTTATTGTGTTGCTGACCAACCAGTAGTCACAAACTCAATTTGAAAAAACACTCAATCAAAACTAAATGAAAACGTGTTCCGATTAATGTGTGGTATTTTCAACATTACTCGCTACGATTAATTTTAAATTTGAATACAATATTAAACTTAAGTTTTTCCAGTCGCAGTCAAAGTGTTAGAGCGGCATTTATTTCAATGGAAATAAAACGTTTTGAAACATAATAAATACCAGGAAAAGATCACTATAAAGCAAAAATTTTTACATATTATTAAATTTATTGCATTATGTTACTGTTCTGAATTCATTTTCACTGTGGAGAACACTGCTGAACGGTATCTTGCCCTTGTACATGTTGTGGCAATTATAATTGCGTACCTCAACGATCGAGCGTGGGTTCGACAATTGCTTGGGTCTGAGTGCCAATATGGTTGAGGAATCAAAGTAAGGTAATTTCTAAAAGGAAAAATTACACTTCCTCTTGTTCGGTGCCAATAGGAAGGCTTGCCGAACACACTGGATGACGTCACCGTTGCGACATGTCGTTAGGCCAATAGTGTGCCAGATTTCGGGCTAGCAGTGTTGTCAGATGCAATATGAGCAATACTATTGGCTCGTTGCCATGACGTTAGCATTCCCATATGGTCAAAAAATAAAGTCTGGTTTGACCTTACCTTGTTTTTTTTTACTGTGGTATCAAAGCAACAGAGAGAAAAGTTTTTACTTTGAACTTGAGAAACGAAACTGCTTAAAATCCTAATCTTCGGTTTTCGACGCGTTTTTATACTTACGGATTTTCTTTTGTCGTTTCATAAGATATATTAATTGTTGTTCTAATATTGAAATTTTCTGTGCGAGACTTTGCTGATAAAAGAAAATTTTCATGAGTTTATAATCGTGCTGTTGTACTGCGAAGACTGATTTCAACTTTTGTGGTAGGGGGTATAGTTGATGATTTCATTCACGCGATAACTAACCCAATTTAATTCGATGCATTGCTGACACTGATAAATGAAAATTGTTTTACGACCACAGAGCGAATTTCATTTCGGGATAATTATACTATGATGTTTTAGTCTCTTTTATTAAATTATAAATTACGATTCTTAACTGAGATTGATGATTTTTGGAAATAGTAACTTGTTATGGCATGGGGGGAGGTGTATGCCGTCACAAGTACGCATCCTCCCTGTGCGTATGTTCATACGTGTTCAAGACTACGCCCTAGAGCGAGCTAACCCCAATGCGCTTTGCTGTGTCAGCAATGTTAGGACTATATAAGGCTTGTGCGGAGCCCCCTCTGCGCACTTGGACCGAGTTCTACCCTGTACTAAGTTCTCTACGATTAAACTCGCACAGTAACCTGCGTATTCACTCTACCCTCCGAAGTCGCAACCCTAAAGATATAGCCACATAGATAAAGGGGCGCGATAATACCAGTTAACCTTCTTTCCTAAACGTCATTCAACGACATCACCTCTTCACGTTCTCTGCGATAAAAAACATACAATAAAATAAAATAGCATCCGAACACTTGTAAACCTCCCTTCTTCAACGTCCATTAACAACGTTCACAGATAAAAAAAAACATGCCTCTCCAAAATAGCAATGTCTCCGTATACCTGTAAGCCTTCATCGACAGCTGAATTAAGTTAAGCTAATTGAATAACATTGTGCCTGTATATCTGTAAACCTTTCCTTCCTCATCGTTCTTTAAACACTTCGACCGCAGTTGGTTAAACTGAAGTTCAATATGAACTTAAATTTTGAGTCAATTGAAAGTAAGCAACCTTAAACTGGCAAATAATAACTGGATCGTGCCTTCATTTAGCTTTAATTATTTATAAAAATTGAGTTACAGACGGCAAGTTATTCAGCAGCATTATGAAAATCCCCTCCTTGGCCACCGGTGGTACACGTTCCGGTCTGAATGTTAACGACGTTCCTTGCAAAAATAAACATAGCACACTGAAATTTAATACCTCTACTTTACAAACAAACAAAACAAACAAACATTGGCATCTTTGGGATGCTTTATTTCCAATCAAGCCTGATACATATGATCTTAAGCATTGGTTTTTCAAATGTCTTATAACTAACACTATATATAGGACACCATGACGGTTCCCCCGTAAAGCCGGTACCCATTTCCGACACCTGGGTCGAGTGGGGTATTGTGCTTGAGCTTTCCCTTATACCCAACGTGAAAAATCTCCGCGCCAGCGCCGGGAGTTGAATCCTCGTCTCCAACATACAAGGCTGATCCCTTAACCACTGTGCCACGGAGAGCAACGTCATGTACACTGAAATATCATTTCTCCATTCAACATCACGTCTTCCATTGTGATATAAAACAAAGTCGCATATTTCACGTATCAACTTTATCCTAACTAAACTGTTTTCCTTTACTTTCTTTGTGCAAGCAGGGAAGAGAAAGCGAGGTGGCGATCCTGGAATACGAGCGCCGGCCGCTGCGCTGGATGCCGCTGGAGAGCATCGTGGAGGGCCGCTATAGCAGCCGCAGCGACGTGTGGGCGTACGGCGTGCTGCTCTGGGAGATGGTCTCGCCTGGCCAGGCTCCTTATGCAGGTACCTAATTTTAACACGTTCTACGCTGTAATAACACGTTTACGCGGTAATAACACGTTCTAGGCTGTAATAACACGTTCTACGCTGTAATAACACGTTCTAGGCTGTAATAGCATGTTATACGCTGTAATAACACGTTCTACGCTATAATAACACGTTCTAGGCTGTAATAGCATGTTATACGCATGCTATCTTATAGCATGTTATAACAGTTGTTTTGGAAGGCTGGAAGCTCCTCCGGAAGATGTTCTCGCCAGAGCAAACTCCTTCTTTATGCGGGTACATAAATTTTGGCACTTTGACCGCAACGTGCGCCCCCGGGGGCTACGGAGTGAATTTCATGACGCTGCTGACCGACCAGTAGTCACAAACTCAGTTTTCATAAATACTTGATAAATTAATGCAAAATAAATTCATTACCCAGTTTATGCTTGCTATTTTCAAAATTGCTCGCTACAATTGACTTTAAATTTGAGTTGAATATTGAACTTCAGTTCAACTCATTGCGGTTGAAGCATAAAACTTGCCTATACTGAACTGTTTTGAAATGAGCTCAATTTTTGTAATCTGTGTTATGACGAGATTGGTAAGTGTCCACAATGATGATGAATTAAAATATACATATATATATATATATATATATATATATATATATATATATATATATATATATATATATATATATATATATATATATATATATATATATATATATTTGTATTGGGTACTGTGCAATGATGATAAATAGAAATATATGTCATGGAGCTATTTTTTTCTGTTGTTCTCTCTATTTCTCATCGTCGTTTCAGTCATTTTGCTCTCTTTTGATAGGCGTGATTAAGATCACAATTATTTTATTTTAGATTGCAAAGACATTTCAGTGTCTGTATTATAATTAATGAGCATATAAGTTGCAAATCAAATTAAATGGTAGCGTGATGAAATATATCTCCAACAGCTTCGACAACTCTTCTCCTATATAACGGGAAATTAATAAGGCGTTGACATCAATCATTTATTCCCTAATCTCGTCACATAAAAAATGACACATTTAATGGAAAGAATTTAACGCACCTAATTTTACAATACAGATAATATTCCTATATATTTCTATGCACAGGGAGGATCAGTCCGAACATGCTAAATGGGAATATGCACAGAATAGAACTCATCTTAGTTGTTGTTGACTCCAGGATGATGACTAACGAGTGCTCCGAGACTGCTTAGATTTACGTTTAAAAGAGATGTACGTAATTTACACTGGTTTACATTATAAAGCAAAGACAGAACCAAGCCCGAAGGCTGGTTGACTTATGGACAGCAGCTTCTCTCTGTGGCAGCTCGGTGTTCTATGATGACGATCTGATCCCTCCTAACTCTCGGTCTTCCCTTAAATAGGGATAATATCCGTTAAAATTGCCGCAGCTGATTGAATCATCTAACGGTCATGATACGCAGCTACAGTTTCTGTTGGTGGCTTTTGCCATGCTGTCGTCAGGCGAGCCGCAGTTGCTACCCGGAGTATGCAATGCTGAGCTTGCAGTTCTGGAAGTTAATGCCGTTCTTGAGATCAATGCGAAGTTGTCGAAATGAGTAACCGCCAGCGACCTCCACATTCCTCAGGCTGATTCGTATCATTTCGAATTATTGAGGCGTCCCTCCTTTCGAAAGATCGTTACGTCGTGGTAGATCACGACATATACATATTTTTGTAATTTATCTTCATCGATATATATATATATATAATATATATATATATATACATATATGTATGTATTGTTTTCTGTGTACGCTGATAAGTTCCGCATTTAAAATTCAATCATGAGCTCTATATCTCACGTCCTAAATCTGATGCAGCTTAAGATCTAAAATCCAGGAACGATTGATGAACAACCTTTGGAATTAACTCTGAACTTTAACCAATAATTAACCCCATAAACTATAATTACTCCCTTAAACTTTTTGCCTATTTAGTAGTAGTAAATTTTACTCGCAATAAAATTGATTGATAATTGCTATCAAGAATTAGCACAAACAAAAAATCTTGTAACAATTTCATATATAATAGAATGAATTTAGATAATAAATGCGTCAAATTATAGGCTATTAAAAATAACTCAAAGAAAACATCTTGTTACAATATCATAGTTTGTAGAATAAATTTAGACAATGAAAGCTTTTCAATATCGGCTATTAAAAATTAACAGATTTACACAAGCAAAACATCTTGTAACAATTTCATATATCATAGAATAAATTCAGACAATTAAAGTGTTCTGTTACTTATCGAATGTTTTGGTGAGCAGGCATCGAAGACGACGAAATCGAGGCTCATCTGTCAACTGGTAACCGCTTGAGGTGGCCTGTCAGCTGCCCTGAGGAGCTGTCTCGCCTCATGTTCAAGTGCTGGAAAAGCGACCCTCTCCACAGACCTTCTTTTGCGTCCATCCGTGGCTCGATCCGTCGCTCAAGTTAAGCCTGAAAAAAGATGTTTTATTCCAATCAATCAAGCCTGATATCCATTATTTTGTATATTTGTTTTTCAAATGCCTCATAACTAACACCAGGACGCAAAAACGGTTACCTCCGGTCAAGCCGGTGCCCATTTCCGACACCTGGGTGGAGAGGGGAATTGTGGCTGTGTTCTTCCTTTCCGTAACGGTGAGAATCACAGAAGAGAACCGCTAGAAGTGATAAAAGTAAAGAAGTGAACTGCTAGAAATAAGGATGCCATTTCGGTCTTCGTCTTGCAGAAAATTTCAAAATAAATAAGGATACCATTTCGGTCTTCGTCTTGCCAAAATTTTTGTCACTTTGGTCTTCGTCTTGCCAATGTTTCCAAATTCAATCTTTCTTTAAGTAACATTAGACTTCAAGACCATCGAATGATCTTTACAGGTAGATGTTATAGGAAAGAAGCAAAAATTGGAAAAACGGAGGCAGTCTTGCAACTTTGGCTGGTAAGTTTCAAACACTACGTTCAGTACGTTGTTGTAGTGAACAGCTCGCAACGTATGTTCTTATACCACGTTTCTTGCGAAGACACTCACCGGTGGTCACTGAGGGAATTTTCATAACGCTGCTAACCGACCTGCAGTCACTAGCTCAGTATTTATAAATACTTCATGAAAGCTGAATGAAGGCGCGATCCCGTTAATGTTTCCTATTTTCAAAATTGCTTACCGCAATTGATTTTAAATTTAAATTGAACGTTGAACTTCAGTTTAACTCATCACAGGAAATGTGTTAAGTCAACTTAGCTACTGTTATTGACAGTTTGGGGCTGACATTTTTTAAGCATCGAAAAGCCACGAAAAGTGTAATCCTACTCTTTTTTTAGGTTTCTCAATTGATCTGTATCATTGTGCGTTGGACTGCAAGAAGTAAGTAGTTTTAGTAAACACGTGGAGATATTTTTATTTTTATTTTGGCATCGTAACTTCATCAGATCATGCCTCCAGATGGCGAGCATTGATTGTGCTGAACGTTTATCTCTGTTTTCCCTCAACAAATAGATAATTTGGGCACTTAAGAAAGGATCAAAGGCTTACAACGAAGTGAAACTGTCGACACCTCGAATCGCGGGAAAATTGAAAGAAAGGACGCATTACTATCTCTAAATATTTTCACAACTCATCTTAAATGGGTAGGTCACTGAATGCACTCTACATGAACAAAGATTCAGAAAAGGTGAGGGAGAGAAATCCAGGTGGTAATCGCCATATTCGGTCAAAAATTTCAATAACGTAGGGTGAAAAATTGCAGTATTCTCAAAAAATCAGGTGGAAAACCAACCATAAATTCTTATAAATAAAATAAATATTACGTTGACGAAAATTATTGAATGGATATACCACGAGCTGGGCAGGCAAAAGCAATTAGTAATAGAAGGAGCACGGAAATATCGTGGTGATGTTGTGAAATAGTAAATCGTCCGCCATCTTTGCGCAAAATAATTGGGATGCGAGAGGAATTGATTGCATCGTACGTTTTTTCATAAATTCTTCAGATTTTTAAAACAGCTTCAAGAACTTCTGCGCAAATTCCATGCATTCTCATAACCACGTAATCTGGCCATTCCCGGTAAAATTTCTATTATTTAGCTTATCAGTCAGTTCAGGCAACTCCGGACTATTTAGGTAGAGTTACGATCGGCTAGAATATGTAAGGTAAATTGATGAACATATAATTAATTCTTTAAACGTTTATAAAAGTCACCAATGTCTTCTTTGTATTGCGAGTGGCTGGCTAGCGTCGTAATTTAACAACGATGACTGGTTCGATCTCACTCCGCCCCTGGCGGTATTTTCCTCTGAGTTTGAGCAGCTACTCTGGTACAAGTAGCAAACGGGGAAGACGAGTAAAATTGAGACGTTGAGGGGAAATTCTTCTACTCGTTGATCTTCATATCACTCACTTTCCTAAGGATAAGAAGCTGAAAAGCAATTTCACAACAAGATTGTGACATTGGAGCGATCACATGTAGATATTTTCTTCTACGCTGTGTTCACTTAGAACCGATAACAGGAAAAAACGTTCGAATTTATGTTTTGAAATTTGTTAGTAGATATTTTCTTCAACGCCGAATGCCCACTTAGAGCCGATAACAGTAAAAAATGTTCGAATATATTCATATATATTTTGAAATTTGTTAGTTTCGATTGTAGGAGAGCTATTTTTACATTATTGAGATGCTAACATGTTTAATAATACGCGTACTTAATTTTCCCACCATTACAAACCACCCCCGAGACACAAAATAGACTTTCCACAAATTGGGATTTATAATCTAGCAACTTCGTGGTGTCATTCTTGTACAATCGTGAGGACTTGCGTATCAATGTGAAGGCTCATGACATTCAAGAATTTTATATTCAAGTCATACTTTTTCCTTTTCGTTCGTCACTACAGTGTATAGGTAGTTTTTTCGAACATACATCGAATCATGAATTTATTTTCATTGTTTTGCTCTCGGTTGTTCCGACCTCTGTCCGGGGTCTGAGAATCTTTATTGTGGTATTTCCATCAATTAGATGTATGGAATTTTATCCTAAGCATTTTTTAAATCGATATGCTGACATTATGTATCAACTATTTTGAAATATGTGGTTTTTCTTTTTTCCTTATCCTTTGGAGACCGCCATGATATCAAAATTTTTGGACCATCCGCGTTCAAATTTTGATGTTAATATAAGTTGCATACACTGCTGAAGACAATGACTACAGAGCATTGAAAGAAAATGTTTATTACAAAATAGAAACCAAATAAAACTTCTACTTTCAACTTCTTGATGGATTGTTCAATCCCGTTTTTATTCTTAGAAGCAATCCTAGAAGGAATATAAACAACAGACTCACTAATTTGATGATGACAATATCATCTGCACCACAAGTAATAGCACCTTCAAGCAGCAACAGGGAGAACAGCCTTACCTTCGGGAATAAATACTGATGGACTCCATTTTCAGTCTCATTTCATCCCTTCCTCTCTTTGCTGGGGGCTACAGAGTGGTATATTTAACTTTAAAATTAGAATAAATAGTTGTTATCTCTATTGCGAGCGTGGTGAATCAGTTGCAAATGCACAAAACCCCATCAAAATAAGCTTAGTTACCCAAAACTGAGATACCAACCTTGTAAAGAAACGGTTTTTATATTAAGTATTTATGGTTCGCGATAATTGGTATTTTTGAGTGTCTGTGTTACAGCTCCTTACTTTAAATTTGAATTCTGCGTCACAAAAAATAAAAGACAAAGTATGTTTTATTTCAATCAAGCCTGATACATATCATCATGTACGTTGGCTTTTCAAATCCTTGATAACTAACATCAGGACGCAATGACGGTAACCCCCAGTCAAGGCGGTACCCATTTCCGACACCTGTGTTACGTGAGGAATCATGGCTGACTTCTTCCTCACCAAGAATCACCAAGCAGCATTGCCGGGATCCGAATTACCGACCTTCCCCTTAAAAGGCCTTAACCTTTTCCCCTTAACCTTAATTAACCCCTCGGCTCTGGTGCGCACAACTGACTCCTAAAATTAGCTGCCAAAAAGGGCTCTCGAATTCTGGAAATTCGAGGCTCAGCTATGGTGCCCAGGGCAAAAAATTGGTGTCACCTGAATCTTGATGACTTTCAACAATATTGTAGCTATTATCTGAATACAATATGTGTGTTTCATTGTAAATTCCGATATGCTAAGATTTTATTTATGTCTATCTGAATATTTTTCCAGTTTTCTTGATGACATTTTGAACTTATCTAGTTCATTTTATTGTCTCAATTACCCGCATTTGCTTATATTCCTGTGATAAACCTTTTCATTAATTTTAACAGCAAAGAAGATTTGGAACGTCTGGATGAATTCATTTCAACATTTTCTTTTCTGGAATCATGCGGATCAATTTAAATTCAGCCCAAGCATACCTGCAAATTCCCCTTAGCCGTTATTAGGAATCGAATGTGTATTTTTGAAAGCATTTTATAACATTTGTTCGCTCGTATCAGAGACGCGCACACTTTTCAAAATGCTTTCAAAGACTCACTTCCGTAACTTTGTGACGACTGATGGAAATTCCGTAAAACACTTGAGCTAAAATTAAATTTGTGTTTTGGTGACTTGCAAAAAGAAAATATAATTCTTACACTGGTCAGTCAGACTAGCATTACCCATTAAAATTTTAAGGTCAATAATATCGACAAGGAATCCGTTAGATACGACATTTAGTGTAACTCCTTACCCGTGTTAAAAATCACTTTCAGTGTGTATGGAAATATACGGCTGAATAATTTGTCGTGAAACTTTTCATGCCATGTACGGTATGGCAACATTTTAGCATGATGTTGCAAAACTTTAGTAGGGTCGTCTGTTTTTTTTTTCTTCCACACCTGACCCACATGTTTCAACATTTCGTCCTTATTTCGCTTCAATTTACTTCCGAAGCGTTCTCAAGCTCTGCTTACTACAGCTCAAGAATATTTAAGTTTGTTTGTCCTGAACATCGACGCTTCATGCCCAATATGGTGATTTACTCGATATGTATTTGAATCGAAATCCTCGTGAAAAAATAAAGATCCTGCCATGTTCTTTCTCGTAGACATGTAGATATAGTTGCTCTAAAACTATTTTCAGACTGGCACCTTCTGTTGTGCGTTGAAAATGAGACGTAGGACTGATCACGGTGGTCCTGAAGGTGTTTCAAACGAAGACACTACCCCCTTCATACTTCGCAGTTGGAATTTGTCATTTGGGTTCAAACTTGATACAAGCCGAATGTCTGACAAACTTCACGCCATTCGAACGGGTTATATAAAATTTTACTGTAGTCATCAAAATACAACTATAATCTTAGTACAAGGTTATCACATCCTACACTATAGCACAGTATAGGTTTCACATAGACATAGACACAACATAGTAATAGACATCAAGTTAGGTAAAATAGTTTACTCACCTCTTGGATACCTTACAACATAACTAGATACTCAGATACCAGAATGTGGTTAGCGAGAGCAGAGCGGAGATAGAAAGGAATATATAGAATAGGGTAGCATAGAATTAGTACATTAGTTTAGAAATTAAGAAGTTAGATACCAACCACAGTAGGTAATATTATTTACACACTCGGTCAACATTTACTTGTTGTCGAGCCCGAGTTCACTTGTAGACTGACCGCGAGTGTTACTGTCTCGAGCGTTGCCAACTATTGGTCTCTCTAACTAGAACTTACACTACTCGCTATATTACACCCCTCCCTCCTTAATTAGAAACCCCCCCCTGTATCCCCAGTCCCCTTATTCAATATAGTCAATCCTAAAGGTCCATTCTCACCACAGGCTTCCGAGCTCGGGTAGACCTGCGCGAGATGCTAGCGCTTGGAGGCTCGTGCATCCTAGCCTCCTGGGTGGGAATCGGGTAATCAGGTGTTTCGGAGTCAGGTTCATGGGTCGGAGGTGGTGGGTATGAATTTTGAGCAGGTTGTGGAAACACAACGGTTTCCTCCGTAGGTTGTTCCAAGGGTTCAGGGATGGTGTTCGAGCAGGTAATAACTTGGTCCTGGTGTCGACGAACGACCTCTCCCCCCTTCAGTTGGCACTTGTAGGATACCGGGCCTGTTTTCTCAATGGTGGTAGCAGGGGTCCATTTTGGGGAACCCGGCGTGTATTGACGGACCATCACAGGTGACTCCAGCGGAATGTCAACCGCGCGAGACCCTGGGTGGTATCTTTTCTGAGCGTCCTGGCGTTGAGCAACTTTGGACGCGATTGCTTCTGACGGCCAAAGCAGATCAAGACGAGAGCGAACTTTCCTGCCTAACATCAGTTCGGCAGGCGTAACACCTGTTGTCGTGTGAGGTGTTAGCCGATAGTTGAACAGGAACCTGTCTAGTGCTAGGCGTAGGGGTTCCGTTGACTTCCGTATATTCTTCTTGAAAGTTTGTACCATGCGCTCTGCCAGTCCATTAGTTGAAGGGTGGTATGGTGCGCTTGTAATATGTCGCATACCACATGCCTTCACAAATTCTTGGAATTCAGCCGATGTGAAACACGTTGCGTTGTCTGAAACAATTTTTACTGGGAATCCAAATGTCGCAAAAGTGTGTTTCAGGCACAAGATCGTTTCGCTAGAGGTTGTAGTAGATGTGGGAAAAATTTCAACCCACTTAGAGTGTGCATCCACGATCACTAGGTAGTATTTTCCATCCATTGGGCCCGCGTAGTCAATGTGTATGCGATGCCAAGGCTTCGCAGGCCATTCCCACGGATGGAGTTCAGCTTTCGTCGGTGCGGCTCGAGTGCTCAGGCACTCGCTGCATGACTTAGTTGTTTCTTCTAGATCTTTATCCAGAAGGGGCCACCACACGTAGCTGCGAGCTAACTCCTTCATCCTGGATGATCCAGCATGACCAGAGTGAAGTTCCTCCACAATGGCTTGTCTGAGAGCTTGGGGTACAATAATTCTTGCCCCCCAGAGCACACAGCCATTTTGTGTGGACAATTCGTCTCGCCTCCTAGTATACGGAGCGAGATCAGGGTCACCAATTACCATCGAAGGCCAGCCTACTTGGCAGTATTTGTATACCTTTGAAAGTACTGGGTCCCTTAGGGTGCTGTCGCGGATGTGGGTGCTGGTGACTGGAGCTGACTCGAGGAAGTTTACTAAGGACGTCCATTCCGCAGGAATAGGTGTGGCTTCCTCGGGAGTTGTCAAGGGTAGACGACTGAGAGCATCAGCCGTACCCAACAGCACGCCAGACCGGTGACGCAAGGTGAACTTGTAGGACTGCAGTAGTAAAGCCCACCTTTGGATGCGCCCGGATGCCATCGGAGGGATGCTTCTACCCGGATCAAATAGTCCTAACAAAGGTTTGTGGTCCGTAACCACAGTGAAATCCTGTCCCCACAGGTAGCAATGAAATTTTCGAAGTGCGAACACCATAGCTAGGGCTTCTTTCTCAGTTTGAGAGTAGTTGCGTTCTGTTGCTGTTAGAGTTCGGGAGGCAAAATAGGCGGGGCGTTCAATCCCATCAATAAGGTGACACAGCACCGCTCCCACACCATACGCACTACTGTCAGCCACTACCACTATGGGTTTCTGAGGGTCAAAGTGGACTAGAGTCTGAGAGTCCAGGAGGGCTTGTTTAGATTTCTGGAAGGCTCTCTCCTGACTTGCATCCCATTTCCAAGGGGTTTTATCCCTCAGTAAGGTATTTAGGGGCTCCAGCATGGTTGCAGATGATTTTAGAAATTTCCTATAGAAATTTAACAGCCCCAGGTAGGCTCTCAGTTGAGTCACATTAGTAGGAGCTGGTGCATTCTGGATTGCTGCTACCTTCTCGGCAGTGGGGTGCAATCCGTCCTTGTCGATTTGGTATCCAAGGTAGGATACCTGTGGCACTCCAATTTGACATTTATCCATTTTCAGTTTTAGCCCTGCCTCCTGTAGTTTAGATAAGACTTGATAGAGACGCTTGTTGTGCTCTTTCTCATTAGTGGCACTCACCAGGACGTCATCCAGGTAGCAGAACACTCCTGGGAGGCCCTGCAATAGTCCTTCCATGGCACGCTGAAAGATTCCAGGTGCGGACGCAATTCCAAAGCTGAGACGGTTGTAGGCAAATAAACCTCTGTGGGTGTTTATTACCGTGAGTTCCTTGGAGTCTTCATCCAAGGGTAGTTGAGCGTATGCCTGAGACATATCTAGCTTGGAGTATATAACTCCTCCTGCTAACCCGCTAAATAGATCCTCCACTCGGGGTATGGGGTAGGTATCAAGCCTAGTGGCTCTGTTGACTGTGAGTTTGTAATCCCCACATATGCGGATGCTTTGATCAGCCTTGAGCACAGGGACGATCGCCGCCGCCCATCTTGAATACTGTACAGGGGTGAGGATACCTTCCTGCACCAGTCTATCAAGTTCAGCCTCCACCTTAGGTCTAAGTGTGTAAGGCACGTTCCTGGCCTTACAGAACTTTGGTGGTATGGCTGGATCCACTTCTATTTTGAATTTTCTTCCCTTAAAGCAACCTAGACCTGGTTGAAAAAGGTCGGGGAATTTATTTGCTAACTCTTCAGGGCAAGTGATCACTTTGTTGACATTATTGGAAACTATAGTTAGCCCAAGGAAATCAATCAGGTCCCTACCCAGCAAGGCTGGCCCCTCCCTGTCTACAACCACAATAGTTGCTAGCTGAGGAACCATACCACTAGATTCACGCTGGATGTTAGCCCTAATCTCCCCACAAACTACCAGCTCAGCTCCCCCATAAGTCCTAAGCTTAACATCAGAAGGTCTCAGCTCGGGTCTTGACTTAGCTGGAATTTTAGAGTAGGTGGCCATTGAAAGGATAGACCTGGCAGCACCTGTATCTACCTCCATCTCTAATGGCACACCATTTAGTAACAATTTTATTTTGATTGGGGGTTTCATTTCCTCGGCTAAAGCAAAAATGTCCCCATAACATTCTGGATTGGGGGCTGGGTAGTCTGCACTGGTTCCATTGCTAGTTCCATTAGGGTTAGGGTGGTTTTCCCTCCCCTTTTTTTCATGCATAGCATGCACAAAATTATTTTTGTTGCCTTTATCAGATTTCTTAATTGTCCATTTAAAACAACATTTCTTAAGATGGCCTTTTTGGCCACAACCATGACAAACACTGTCTTTATAGGGGCAATCTCTACGCCAGTGCAGATTACCACAGCCGCTGCATGCTGATTTGGGGTTAGCTTGAGTCTGAGTTTTGCCCTGAGGCTTAATAGCAGTTTGCTTAACTCTGCTCTGGCCTACATTTAGAATTGAATTTGGTTGCCTCAACCCCACTGTTTCTCTCAGTGTGGTTTCTTTAGCAGTAGCTAGATCCATGGCCTTTTGCCATGTCAGGCCAGCCTCATTTAGCAAGCAATTTTGAATTTCATTACTGGACACACCCAAAATGAAACGATCCAGCAGGGTCTCTTCTAGCACTTCCTGTTTGAAATTACAGGTATTAGAAAGTGCTTTCAAGCTAGCCACAAAATCCGCAATGCTTTCCCCTTGTCTCTGGTTCCGCTTATGAAACCTAAACCTCTCAAAGATTTGATTTCTTGTTGGCTTAAAATGCCGTCTCAACGCTTCCACAATCTCGTCATAAGTAGCATCAAGTACTTTTTTAGGAGACACGAGGTCTCTAATGAGCTAGCAATTTTAGGACCCACTAGTGAAATTAAGGCGGGGGCTTTTTTATTTTCCTCTATTTTGTTTATTAAAAAATAGCAGTGTAATCTAGTTTCATAGTCTCCAAATTCCTCCTCTACAGGATTAAATTCTCCTACTGAACCTATCAATGGCATATTGAATTTTTAGTAAGTCAAAAACACACTGTAAAAAAAAAAAAATTTCACAGCACAAATAGTACAATCCCTTGCTCAATTCTGAGATTCTTCACTAGTCTAGCCAGTCTAGCAACACCAGTGAGCAGCACAACAACAATAAAAAAATTATTAGGCAAATTTTATGTTCCCTCACTAGTCAGTAGCCACTACCACTTAGTCACTTCCAGCAGTTCTACCAAATCCTCGTCGCCAATATCACATCCTACACTATAGCACAGTATAGGTTTCACATAGACATAGACACAACATAGTAATAGACATCAAGTTAGGTAAAATAGTTTACTCACCTCTTGGATACCTTACAACATAACTAGATACTCAGATACCAGAATGTGGTTAGCGAGAGCAGAGCGGAGATAGAAAGGAATATATAGAATAGGGTAGCATAGAATTAGTACATTAGTTTAGAAATTAAGAAGTTAGATACCAACCACAGTAGGTAATATTATTTACACACTCGGTCAACATTTACTTGTTGTCGAGCCCGAGTTCACTTGTAGACTGACCGCGAGTGTTGCTGTCTCGAGCGTTGCCAACTATTGGTCTCTCTAACTAGAACTTACACTACTCGCTATATTACAAAGGTTTCACCAGGATTACTTCGGTCCGTCACTCCAAACAACGGGTCTCCATTCTGTGGTCGTCCTGTGCATGTGTCCATGGAGTTCTTCTAATTATATCTCTAAGACAATGTATGTTGATGATGTCCATAATGAAAAATTGTTACGCCACACTATCACAAAATTAATTTTACTTCTTTGCTGAGGGTACGAACTGCACATGCACGATGTACCATATAAACGCCCTTCTTTTCACAATCAGAAGTTCAAAGGGAGGAATAGATCAGAAAACGTTTACTTTGTTAGGTGAGATCAACGAATCTTAGACGGTGTAAAATTATTTAAAAAGTTGGAGATAAACATTAGTTTTACTTCTCAGTTCTTTTGTTTAACCTTAATTCAAATCTGAATGATCCTATTACCATCTCCTTGTCATTTTTTGAGCCTAATTTACCTCCTCCGATTCTTTTTACCAAATTGCTGAGAAAAGGAATCACACTTCAAGGAAATACCATTCTTTAGATGCTCAGAAACTAGGCTTAATGTTATAGAGTGATAATTTTGAATGAAGTTCGTATGTATAATTTGTTGCTGTGTTCGCAAAACCATATAATAAAACTACTGGGCTGCAATGACAATGGCCTCTTCAATGAAACTCGCACAGGGGTTATGATTTTCTGTAAAAAAATAATAATTTATCGAATAGTAAAGATTGATCATATGTGGTAAGAAACAACAAAGTCATTTCTCTTGCTGTGTCTGAGTCCTGCAAATCCTAATTCGGTTAGAACGTGAATTCCGTGCGCTTTCCGACGTTCGTTTGACGCCGGCCTAGTACCGTTATTCCAGTTGACCTGATGACAAATAATAAGTAGAAGAATTATTATTGGATTGTGCAACTTACTAGTGTCGCTTTTTTTGGTTGTTGTTTTCAGAACTTTTTTTATTATAGTTGTGAATTTATTGCTCATTAAAAAGACTTGATGAGCTGGTGTTCTCAAAGTTTACAAAGCAATGATTGTTTTTTCCAGTCTGTTGAGCAAATCGTTTGACATGTTACAGAAATAAGTCTTCCTGAAGATTTGCTAAGTACGGCTACAGCTTTTCTGCATGTCATTTTCTTGGAAAATTAGGTAAGTTTCTTTTTGTCTTATTTTCATAGAAGATTAATAAAAAGCTGCATGTAAATTGTGGCCACTAACTTAGCTTATCAGGGCTGTTGATACGATAAGAAAGGGCTGAGATTGATCTTGTATAAGTAGAAAAATTTAATTTATGTTACAATCATGTTGAAATGTGTGAGAGAAAAACTAATGTAGTATTCATAATTTATTGTGGTGCAAAGAGTTACACTGACATTGATGTGTTTACTTCTCAAGTAGGACAAAGATGTATTTCTTCTGTTGCCAAACATTGAGTTGGCTGTTATTTTACTATGACTACAATTACATAACATGTGTGTTATGCATTATAGTGCTATTGTCTTTGATTGCAAGTTATGTTGTAATAATGTCAAGAGTAAATTTATATTCAACAAATTGTGAAAATGAAGTTTTATAGCCCAGTAATATAAACTTGTTAAAAAGGATTTGAAACTGCGATATGAACTGGAAAAAATTTGAATTTCAAGCATTCATTATTTTTGCACACTATTTTAAATTAATATAAGTTTTACTATTTTAGCAATAAAATGCTAAACCTAGTATAGTATTTTAGTGAAATTTGTCCAGCAAACAGAAAATTGCATCTTAATGGAGGTGAAATCTGACACTTAAACCCTTTTAGTAGGGTACCGTAACAATTACCGCCCACTTACTGACCTTCGACCTATAACACCATCTAATATCTTCCCGAATGTACGCAACTGAGCAGACTACATTTCAACACTAGCACAAAGGTTCATGTTTAGCTACGTTACTCTCAGAACTGCATAATGTAGCAAGAAATAAATGCGATAAACTTTTTATTGTGAAAGGTTTGGAACTGCATAATTCTACTGTTACCGCCCAGTGTTCGCGCAAATTCTATAGTTACCGCCCGATTATCGCCCACTGTTCTTCAAATGCCGCCCTTGAATCGAATGTAAAATATAAGTGCGTTACGAATGAGCGTTAGAGGAATCAACGAAAAATCCATTTGGGAAGGCTAATAGAAAGATTTATTTCGTTATAAAATATAGAAAATAGCATTAACACACCATACTGTTAACGTAGGAAAAAAAATCCTGAAACCACTCATAGGTTTGGTACTGCAGAAAAGCACGTATCTTGAACCTTCCCTGATGTAAATAAGTCTGTACTAGGCCTAGGCCCTAAATCAAAATAAACTTTAATGTTGATGACCGCGTCAACATTATTAAGAAAATAAGGTCAATGTATAGTTTCCCTTCGGCAGGGAAATTAAAGATGTCGTTGCTGATAATCACTAAATGAGCACATATAAAAACCTTTTACATGAATGGCATTATGCTCTCTGATGCGTTATTTCCGAATTATTTAACTTTGAAGTTGGCGCCGGCGCGCGCCGTAATTTAGTTAATAAGGGTAGTTAACCCGCCTATTACAAACGTAAAGAGGTTGGGTCGTGAGGGGGAGGCACAGTTCTTCTAGTGAAAATTTTAAATAAAGCTTCTAACCCACCCATTACGGTGACGACCGCAATCTTGTTGACATCGGGTCCAAAATGGCGGCGCCCATGGTGGTCGCCATCTAAGACCCGATGTAAACAAGATTGCGGTCGTCACCGTAATGGGTGGGTTAGAAGCTTTATTTATAATTTTCACTAGAAGAACTGTGCCTCCCCCTCACGACCCAACCTCTTTACGTTTGTAATAGCTTCTGTTATTAATTAAATTCCGTTTCACGCGCTCGCTTCCTTTGGCGCAAAGGCCAACTTCAAAGTTAAATAATTCGGAAATAACGCATCAGAGAGCATAATGCCATTCATGTAAAAGGTTTTTAAATGTGCTCATTTAGTGATTATCAGCAACGACATCTTTAATTTCCCTGCCGAAGGGAAACTATACATTGACCTCAAATAACAATAACACAGCATACCTACTCCATGCATAAAAAAACACATTCCTTAAACCACTCATTGCCTTTGTAGGTTTCACAGAAAAAGAAACCTATTTTGAACCTTTTAACATAATTCTGTACTAAATTGAAATTAACTTCAATGTTGATGACCTCAATCACCACAATAAAGAAAATAACAGTATCACAGCTTACTCCGTGCGTAAAAAAACGAAATCCTTAAACCACTTCTTGGTTCTGTGTCACAGGAAAACAAAAGGTATCATATCTTGAACTGTCGAACCCCATAAAGTCCTTTGCTCATTGTCTCTTTTTATTTTTATGGGCCTAACTAGCTATACCTACCTATCAAAGAAGCTGTAATTTCATATCTAGGCCAACCTAATGGCTAAAACTGTTAGGCCAACTACGTTGGCCGCTTGGCGTAATGTTTGGCAAAGCATGGAAAAGCGAATAGGCCTATGTAGAACACTACTGGAAATTATTCCTGAAATAAATGTTTTTGGTTATTGTTATTCAGTTTGTCACATTTTCCAGAAGAATTCATAGGCTTTCAACTCTTCACTCGTCATCGCTAGCACGTTTGCTGATGAGGCTACAACCCTAATACATGAAAAATTAAGCTAAACAAACACAAAAACAAATAAAACAATAGTAACATGAAAACAAGTAATAGTAAAGACTATAAGACTACTCCTAAAAAATAAATATAACTTATGGGCGGTATTTCTGTAAGGTAGCGGTATTTTTATTAGTTGTATATAAACACCGCCCACCAATCATCGCTCAGGGCGGATTTTAAAGAATGACAATTTTCTTTCTACAAATACCGCCCACCCAATAATTTAGCATTCTAATTACTCAGCGTAAAATTAGTATCTGTCATAGTTTGTTTACGTTTCGATCTGTGTCCCGCCACAGGCAACATGGCGGGAAAATAGTGAATGACTTTTTAACTTTACTTTCACGCAAGCTAGTTTTGTGCACGATTCGATTCTAATGCGGTCTGATACGTAGTTGCATACAATAACAATTTTTTTTCGATTCTATCATAAAACTGATTTGAAATCTGAGGAGATCTCCTGAAACTGGGGTTTTTATGCTTCGTCCCAGCAAGTACGTGCTCACAACACTGTGATCTGAAAGAAAATATGAGCATTTTGAATGAACGTGGGCCGTAGTGTGATAGTGGGCGGCAATTGTTACGGTACCCTATAAAAATAGTGACTGTGGTATTGAGATAACGGAAGACATGATTTTTTTATCACTGTGAAAGTAAGGAAACTTATTTATCTCTCATTGGGCTCTTCGGAAATAATGCTCATATAATTTAACACTTGCAGTGCGTTTCTGTAGCTGTTAATGTTTGGTTTGGTTAGGTTGTAAGAAGCATAATTTGGAAATTGACTTTACTCCTCAAATACATTTTATCCTTCCTAAGAAATGTGAAAAAAACAACTGCATGGTAACATTTCACCTTGAATGATAACAGTAACTTTGGTTAATGTTGAGGACTCTTCAGGATTGATTATGCACTTTTCGAATCCTATGCATAGTAAATTAGATCAAAATAAACATGTCTTCTTCTATGCACTTTCCGTCGTAAATAAGTATTTTACGAGTTATAGCGGTGAATTAGTTACCGCAACTAAGTGTTTGAGGCGGGAAGTAATTCAAACAGCACGTCGGACAGCATCACTGCAATTCCGTCTCGCTTCCAGCCTAATCATCATCAAAGACGAAACCAAAACTCCCGCTATACCTCGTTAAATACTAATTTGACAAAAAAAGTGTATAGAAGAAAAGTTGTTTATTTCGATGTCTTTACCACGATTCAAGCAACGAAAATTTGAAAATAAATGAGTAACTTTATTTGAGCGCTTTCGTCATCAAAGACGAAACTAAACCTACAGCTATAGTTCGTGAAATAATCATTTACAACGGAAAGTGCATAGAAGAAAACTTGCTTATTTTTATCTAATTAACTATATTTTGGCACCCAAAAATTATATATCAATTCCCGAACAATCCTCAACATTAACCGTAACTCTTTAAAAATGTCACAACGCAGTTGAAATTTCATTCATTTATACTGGTACATTAGTAAGTAATCTACCAATTGGTACACAAGTGGCCCAGAAAGTGGGGATTCTGGGGAACGTGTTAATTATATTCTAAATACATTGAGAAAAGGCTTGTTTTTCAGCTCTTGCTATATGTATTGGAAGAAGTGGTGGCAGTTTGTCTTGTCTGATTGTTAGCAGAGCATTGTTTTATAGATAACAAACTAAAATTCAATCTTCTCTTGTTATGTAAGCAAAGTTATTGTCTCATTTTTGAATTTAATTTATCTCTGAATAGAAATAAGAATCATTTCATGGAGGTGCTACTGGATAAATTTGAGCTGTTCTGCTTATTAGCTGAGTTCCAATGTTAAATGGTAGGTAAAAATCTTCATAAATTCAGGGGTGATATTTATTTGTCACAAAGTTGAAACGTTGGAAATGATGTGAATGTTTCACTCCTTTTTCCACTTGCTGCAATTAATTGCTTTGAATGTTCGTCACCTTGAATAAAATTTTGTACTTGGTTTGTTGGGTTGGTAAATATTTGGAGTTAATTCATTTGATGTGTAACATAGTATAATGAGTTAGGTCTTGAGCAGGCTAGACAGCTAAGGACTGAATACAGTTTCTGTGTTGAGAAAGAATGATAGTTTAACCCTTTCCTTCCCAGCAACAACTCTAATTGTTAAGGGAAAAATTTTCTAAGGTAATTCCAGTCATTATCCTAAAATATCAGTCAAATTGCCCTGGCATATTTTTTTTCTGCATAAGCAGGCGATTACTTCCTTTTCGACACTTTGACTACGATTGCGCGTGCTGTGAAGCTGGTTTGGTTAAGTTGTAAAAAACAGACTGGCAAGATCGATTTATTTGCTTGAGTAAGTTTCTGTCCTTTGTAAGAAATGTACAAAATGTAAGAGCTCAATAATATTTTCATGGTATAATAAAACTTCTTCAAAAAAGGTCGCAAAATAAATTGAAATGATATACATTTACATTGGTGCGTGTATGAACAATTTACCTTGTGGTAAACATTTGTACCACTCCGTGGTCAAAGTGTTGATTGAAAAAAAATTATGCTTTATAAATGTATGCTTCGACGCAAAAAAAATGGCCGGAAAAACTGAGAAAAAATATCAATTTAGTTTCTACTTAATTTTATCTGTAAATACATGCACGTATGAAAAACTTGCTCAAGGTAAATAAAAAAGGATTAAATGTATTGCATAGACCATGAAGCTAACATTGAGTGGATATCAATAGCAAATTGCACGTGTCAAACTCCTGGAGTGTCAAAAGACATAGTTGCAGGAATATTATTAATTGCCTTGATATTTGTCATTTACTTCAAATTATTTCCCTACTAGTTGAATTACCCTGAAATTTTGTCAACTTCCCTAAACTGGAAGAACTAGTCAGTCTGGGAACTGGAGTACCCGTCAGGAAGCAAAGGGTTAACAGAGTGATCAAGTCAGCCATGATACAAGAAAGATATGCTAGACATGCGACAGTTCATGAATGCAATTAAATAGAGACACGCTCTCTAAAAAAAGGGCTCAGCAAATGCTTCAACGTGCATTTGAAAGAAGGAGAAGGAGACATGGAGAAAGCCTTTATTTTTTGCTGAGCTTTGATTGGATCCTGGTCATGCTCCCTGCATTATCTCTCAGTGGAAGGTATCCATTTCATAATGAGGCAGGTGTAAAAGGGTACACAAGTTCTTGCATCACATAGCTAAAATTACCAGGACTAATTTAGAAAAGTCAATAGCATGGAATTTACAGGAGAGAGGCAGTGAAACCTGCATTAGCAAAGTTACACTTGATCCTTGATTGTGTGACACACTTTTATCTTTTAAGGCTTTTCTCATGTTACTCTGCTGAATGCAAAAGTGATTTTTTAATCAGAACCTTTTTGCAGGAGACGCTGCTGTGGCCTAGCTTCTGTAAGTGGACTAGCAGGTCACCATGGGCAAGCTCCTCAGTAAAATATTCGGTAATAAGGAAATTCGCATTCTGATGCTCGGGCTCGATGCTGCGGGGAAGACGACAATTCTCTACAAGCTCAAGCTCGGTCACTCGGTCACCACCATCCCCACTGTTGGCTTCAATGTTGAAACAGTTGCCTACAAAAATGTCAAATTCAACGTCTGGGTATGTCTTGTGTCTGGATCTTGGAGCGGGGCAATTTGCTGCAGTTTTTGAATACTTTCATAATTCAAAAGTATGTTTTGATATTCATTTACTTGGTGGATAGTTATGCTTAATATTTGATTTTAGCTCATTTGAAACTCAGTGTAAATTGATCACGTGAATTGCTGCTGCTTGCTTTCCAAGAAGCCCTTAAAATTTTGTAAATGCTTCAACTTTTGATCTCAACTATGAGAGAAAGTAAGAATGATCTGAAAGCAATACTCATCATTTCAATTGCCTACTTCAAACTTCTTGTTCTCTTTGAAGCTGGAACTTTTTTCATCTTCCTGTATACAGAACAGCATTTGTTTATGATATAAACCTCATTTTTGGGGAATTTTCTTGGGTAAATACACTTTATGCTCCTTTCAGAAAAAAGTTGATTTGGTAAGTAACATGCTTAATTATTATATTCTTTTAATTATATCTGAGAGGATAAGTATATCACCAATGATTGGTGTGTCATTTCATTGGGGTATAAAATTACCACCCTTTGTAAGGATACATCTAATTTACTTTTAAGAAACTAGCATTTCGAGGACAATGTGAAGTCCCTAGCTGGAGGTTAGGTAGGACTTCCTTTTGTGGATATAGATTTTCTTGGTTTTGTTAGACCATCATTTTGGTTCACCGCTATTTTTTAGTGCCTATTTTTTCTTGATCCTGCTGCAGTTCCATCTTCAAGTGTGATTTTCTTTCCAATTGTGCGGGACCAACGTGAGATTTTCTCGTGATATTTCAAGAACATAAGTAACGTGGTCTGCTCTGGTTGTATTCTCATTATCTTATTTGGAGGGCAAATATACAGTGTCCTAACCCACAAAACACAGAATTTTTGGAGCGTGGTGTTCCTCGCAGGGTTGCCAAACTGGCTTTTCTTAGCCAAGTTACTAACTAGGAACTGAACTATGAACTAGGCCACTCTGCCTGAAAGACATCTATGCCGCTATGAGGTGATGTTATCACTTAATCCATTCTGCCAGTTTTGGCCTCTGATTTGTGGGTTAGAACACTGCATATTTGCCCTCTATTTATTATTTTCATCATTTGTGATCTTTTCCTCCCCTCATGTGGTGCAACTATTGTATCTATGGGAATTAGCACTCCCAGGTGGATAATGTGTAAGGGCCTGAGCTGAAAGTTAGGCAAGCCTTCTTTTTGTTGATATAAAATGTTTCATGTTATGTTAAAGGTGATCTTTTTTTTGTTCACTGCTGTCCTGTTCTTCAGCACCTACTACTTTCTTTTTTAACTTTTATTTCATAGGCTTCATTCTCAGCTTACTGTTTCTATGCCCTTTTCCATAGATTCTGCATTCCCTTATCTCCATACTAAATGGTGCCTTCCTTATTCCTCTCTTTGATACACTTATTATTTAATGGTTAGGGATGCTTAAATTAACATTTAATCTGATCTTTTCCTTATCCCTCCAATATATCATCAACCATTCATGTACATATTTAGTGTGCTGAATGCGATGTGCGTTTGACAGGACGTGGGAGGCCAGGACAAGATTCGGCCGCTGTGGCGGCACTACTATACAGGCACGCAGGGCCTCATCTTCGTGGTGGACTGTGCCGACAGGGACAGGGTGGACGAGGCGAGACAGGAGATGCATCGGATCATCAATGACAGGGAGATGAGGGACGCAATCATCCTTGTGTATGCCAACAAGCAGGACCTGCCTGATGGTGAGCTGTTTCAACCATTGTTTTGCACTGATAGGGGTATTTTTATGCATTGATAGGGAGATTTTTGATGTACTGATAAGGAGGTTTTGAGGTATTGATAAGGAGATGAGGGACGCAATCATTTTCATTTATGCCAACAAGCAGGACCTGCCTGACGGTGAGCTCTGAAAAGTATTTTGGCGCATTAATAGGGAGATTTTTGATATACTGATAACGTTTTGATGCACTGATTGAGAAATTTTGAGGCATTGATAAGGAGATGAGAGGTACAATCATCCTTCTGTACACCACCAAGCAGGACTTGCCTGATGGTAAGCTGTCACAACCATTGTGGTACATTAATGGAGAGGTTTTGAGGCATTGATAGTGATATTGAGATATTGATACATTGATAGGGAGATGTCATTGTGTTGATAGAGATATTTTGATGTGTTGATGGGGATATTTCCATGCAGTGATTTGGATATTTTTAGGCATTGATGGGGGTATTTTGATGTGTTGATGGGGATATTTCCATGCATTGATTTGGATATTTTTAGGCATTAATGGTATTTTGATGTGTTGATGGGGATATTTTCATGCGTTGATTTGGATATTTTTAGGCGTTGATTTATTTTCTATTGTGATGTGTTGATGGGGATATTTCCATGCGTTGATTTGGATATTTTTAGGCGTAGATGGGGGTATTTTGATGTGTTGATGGGGATATTTTCATGCGTTGATTTGGGGATTTTGAGGCGTTGATGAGATTTTGATGCGTTGATAGGGCAATTTTGATGCGTTGATAGGAATATTTTGATGCATTGATGGGGAGATTTTGGTGCATTGATAGGGAGATTTTGATGCATTGATGGGGAGATTGTGATGCATTGATGGGGAGATTTTGATGCATTGATGGGGAGATTTTGATGCATTGATGGGGAGATTTTGATGCATTGATGGGGAGATTTTGACGTACTGGTAGAGATTTTGGTGCATTGCTAAGGAGATGAGGGATGCTATCAAACATATATACCCATAAGCAGGACCTACAGTCCCTGATGGTGAGTTGTGCAGCTATCACCATTTCAGTACGCTGATATAGACGAGACACAATCATCTTGTATGCTAGTGAGCAGGACCTAAGTTAGAGTGCACCTATCGTAATTATTTTGATGCATTTTCTAGTGTAGGGCATTAATGATAAAGAATAGGTACAATTTTAATGTCGACTTGCCTGTGTGTAATAGGTATAATAAAAATGTCAATTTGCCTATGTGTAATAGGCATAATAAAATTGAAATGTCGGCTTGCCTGTTTGTAATAGGCATTATAAAAATGAAACCATAATAGATTTTTTTAGGTTAAAGTGAACAACTTTTTAGATTTGTTAATAGGTATGGCAAAGCAGTGGATGGGAAGAGCTGTAGAGACCGACTCGCTCAGGGGAGATTCTGTTAGGTCCCTTCAGCTAAAGATAGGCTTTCAGTACTTCTCCCTCTCGTCCCCTAGGGAGGATACAAGTATTGTATCTATGGGAACATCTACTCCTAGGGAAATATGTGAAGTCTTTAGCTGACGTTTTGGCAATCCTTTTTGTGGAAATCAAGGAATTTTTTCATTTTGTAACTGGTCTTTTTTTTTTTTGTTCATAGTCATCTTTTTCTAGGTTCATTGTCATCTTTTTCTATTGTCCATTCTTCTCTTGAACTAGTATAAATTTAATCTACTATACCAACAATAATTATGACGTTTGTGCTCTTGATGTTGCATTTCAAGTAATTAAACGATATGCTAATGATCTCCACTCTCTTGAGGTTGCATTCCAAGTAATTAAACATCATAATAATAATAACAATGATAATTTCCACTCTATTAAAGTTAAGCTGAAAATAACCTGCATTGTGTCTATGCAGCGATGAAGCACTAGATACTGGAGAAGCTGGGGTTGGCGTGTATACTCAACTGTCCACTCTTTTTATGTCTCATTCCAATCAATTAAAAATTATAACAATCCTGATAATAATTTTCACTGTTCTAAAGTTACATTGAGAATAATATGTATTTTGACTGTGCAGCGATGAAGCCGCACGAGATACAGGAGAAGCTTGGCCTGACGAGAGTACGGGACCGAAACTGGTACGTGCAGCCGTGCTGTGCCACCACCGGCGACGGTCTGTACGAGGGCCTCACCTGGCTCACCGCCAACAACAAACCATGAGCTCAGCTCTGCTGGGTCCTCTCACCAGGGCTCCAGAGTAGCGGGCTGTGAAGTGTGATTGACTCTGTGGCTATACAAATCGGTGAGGAGTCCTAAGCTCGATGGAACTTGGCTTGTGTTAGAAGGAAATGAGGCAGGGGATACCATGAGCTCAGCTCTGCTGGGTCCTTTCACCAGGGCTCCAGAGTAGTGGGCTGTGAAATGTAACTCACTTTGTTGTTATAAATGACTTGGCAGCAATTTCTGCTGAATGGAACTTGGCTTGTGTAAAGGAGATGAATCAGGAGGGAACCATGAGCTCAGCTGAACGAATATTGACTTGTACTATAATGAGAGGTGAACTAAACTTGGCTTGTGTTGAGAGATGAATTGGGGGCAGTAAAATGCAACTAACTCTGTGGTTGTAAATGATTTATCAGCAGTCTCAGCTGAATGGAACTTGACTTGATCAAATCAATTAGAAGTGAATCGAGGCAATGAAATGCCACTGACTGTGGTTACACAAACGGTGAGTGGCGCTCGGCTGAACGGAACTTAACTTGCATTAAAAGGAGAAGTGAAACTTAACTCCGTGTTCCTAAAATCGCGAGTGAAATCGATTGGTAATTTATAAAACCTGGAGTGAAGCTGAGGTCGAACGAGACTGTTAACAACATCAAGCGTGAAGCAGTGATCAATTGGAAGTTAATAAAATCATGAGCGAAGGAAGCGTAGGTGGAGCGTAACTCTGTTTAATGAAGTCGTGAGGGAGGCGAACATCTATAGAAAAACGTTACTTGAATCGTGGTTTGTTAGTTATGAGTCAAGACGAATGTGCGACTCTCTCGGTCTCGAAGTAAAGTGAGCCTCCTCTATGACACTTCAAATCCGAGAAAACCCAAGTGCTAATTTAATTCTTGTTTATACAATGAAGCGTTGCGAGAATGTGTCTTGAGCGCGCACATTTGCTGGAGTTTTATACATGGCTTAAAATTTCCGGAGTGAATCTTTCGGGTAAAATTAAACCTTGAATGTGGGATGTGATCTGTTCTAGTGATCCGCGCTGTTGTGAAGATTTCAAAGCTTGGGGCTGCAAAGAAAATATTCTATGTAGGAACAGATTCAAGTCATTGAAAGTGGTACTCTTGTTACAAAAATATTCGTTGTGAATAACAGTTTTTATTCATCGTAATTGAGAAATTGGGATCCATCTCTCTGTTCTGATAGTAGAGATGAAATCTTTGTTATTTTCCTCGAAATACAAATTGGCATCCATTGTTTATCCCGAAAATACGGAGTGATAACTTGTTTATCTAGCAAATTGGCATTCTTTGCTTCATTCTAAAAGCAGGGGTAAAAGTGTCAAAAAAATGCTCTTCGTTCTGATAAGCGGTTTGTATTCTCAGTATTTCTGCACATCGATTCTTTATTCATTTGAACTCCTTATGTCTTCACATTGTGGCTGTTGTTGAGACCAATATTAACCTGAAAGTGACTTGATATCCAAATCTTTGTTGGTTTTTACTAGTGTCGAAGTCTGTGAATATTTATTTTGAATGGAAATGCGTTGATTTTTGAGATTTAATATGCCTGTCTCGAGAGAGTCCCAACTTTTATTTTTCATCACTTTTTCAAACTTGTGTGTGCTGCAGGCAACTGGTGCTCCAGCATATAACTTTAGAGTTCTTTGTTTTCTTTCTAATTCCCATCTTCCCATGTTTTTCTTTTCAGTATCCTCGATTCAATGACACAATACCAGGTCACTGTACACTGAGAGGCATTTTGCCAACGCAACGTAGTACATGATTCTTTTGAACTCTGCGGGTTTTCTTCTTTGAGAATTTAACTTTTTAATTTTTCAGAACCCAAGTGTCTTGTTTTTGTACTCGTGTTAATGATCTCTCTGTGTCACACAACTATGCTTGTCTTAGTCCTCTTTGGTCTCTAAGCTCTCGTTACGCCTTGATTTTCAATATCTTTGAATGTCTTTACCCTCTTTGGCCACTATGCCTCTCGTTACGCCTTGATTTCCAGTATCCTTATTATAGCAATTGTATTATAGCAAGTGTGCATCTTTCAGGACATGAAATGTTTGATGCGCGCATGCTCATTTCAAAACTTAAGCATCATTCGGTGAAGCTTTGAAGAGTGTTTGTTGCAAGGTTGGGTCGATCTTGAGTCACTTGATTCCAATGGTCATTTAATGTTACAAACGTATACAGCTTCGTCCAGTTCAAGTCTATTTCATAATCTCATGAAGTTTTTCTTTAGAATGCTCAATGGTCTTGAGCGTGCCACTTGAGGTGAAATTGTACTGTATTTTATATTTTTGTCAACGTGGAAACACTCTCCGGTGGTGAAAGTCCTATCATTTGTCCTTTTTTTCAGTACCAACTGTGCTTCGTAGACAAACCCCTACTCTTCTTTCTTTTTTCTTATTAGTGTCGAGTTGTGACAAGACTCATGCGCATGAAACAAGAAATGTGTTGGTGTCTTCACAGCTGTGAAATTTTTCTTTGCACGCAGAAGAGCAACTTTGATTTTCATTATCACACGATACCACCGAAATTTTGTCTGGTGGGTCCCACTTATTGCGTCCTGATCGTATGCTAGTTGTCTCTCTCCTTCAGTGAAGGGTGAAGGATTGCACAAGAATTTCTGAATAGTTGTTTCTCTCCTTCAGTGAAGGGTGAAGGATCGCCCAAGATTTTCTGAATAGTTGTCTCTCTCCTTTAGTAAAGGATGAAAGATCGCCTAAGATTTTGGGAATGGTTTTCTCTCACCTTCAGTGAAGGGTGAAGGATCGCCCAAGGTTTTCCGAAATTCTGCAATACGTTACAGCAGCACCGAGTTAGGTTATTTGGTTCTGAAATTCCGGAATAAATTGGGCAGAGGTCATGAGATGAACCTGGCGTTATTTAGAGCCCTGTTTAGAAGCGTGCTCGGTAGTCTTCCAGTTCATTTTAGAATGAAAATCGTCTAATTATTGTAGTAGTATCAGCTTTAATTTTCCTTGACACCTAATTATTGTAGTATATCTTCCTGCATTAATTTTCTTCGACATTTAATTATTGTAGTAGTTTCTGCTTTAATTTTCCCCGACTTCTAATTATTGTATTAGTATGTGCTTTAATTTTCCTCGAAACTTTCGACAATGCGAGGTCTTTGATCAACCTCTTGTTCTTGGATTGAAAAAGACATTCCGCAATCTTCATCAAAGAAATGGTCTGGCTTATAAGAGACCAGTAGTTGCAGATATATTCTTCACACTATTTGACCTTTTCCTGTATTCAGGTCGCCTGTGATATATAACCACATGATGTGTTTTACCTGGAAATGTTTTGAAAGCATTTTAACACTTTGACTGCGGCGGGTAAAACTGAAGTTTAATATTCAATTCAAATTTAAACTCGATTGTAGTAAGCAATGTTGAAAATACTAAAACATGAACTGGACCATGTTTTCATTTGGTTTCGATTGTTTTTTTAAACATTGAGTTAGGGACTAATTATTAAACATTAAGTTAGTGACTACTGGTTGGCCTGCAGCATAATGTAAACTTCGTCAGTGACCAAATATGGCCCACGTCGCAGTCAAAGTGTTGATAGAGTTGTAATGACGTTACCTACTCAAATCCATCGGAGATTTCAATAGACAGCCACAAAGCTGCGACTATTTCGCTTATTGCAGCAAAATTGCTCTAGAGCTCAAACCTAGGCCTGGCATCGCGATGATTGCACCCTGCAGACGAATGTCGGAACTTTTTGGTAGCTCCTTTAATCAGTTAAGTAAAGAAGATGCCTATCGTGTATATACGCTGTAAAAATTTCATCGCAGCTGAACTTCTTGTTGAAAATGGCTTCTCTTTCAAGGGGTTCTTTGACTAGTTTTCCAGTGCGGTACAGCTACGGTAGATTGCTCATTAAATATTACATTTGAGAACTCACATTACTCTTGTATATTATGAATCTTACAGTTTGACGAGCGCACCGTACCTCCTGAAAGTAAGCTATAACATCTGCCTCCGTCTTTTTCACTGTGTGTTAGTGGTCGTGTTTGAGCGCTTCTTCTTCCACTCCTGAACGCAGGTATTTTTGTCGCAAACTTTATGGACGTTTTGCAGTCTCTTGTTCCTTCTCTTTGGAACGCCTTTGTTGCGGTTCGGGAGGCTTAAACTAGCACTTAATCTGCCGTCTCTCGTACATTAGATTCGACATTTGAAACCGTGATTTAGCTGTAACTCTTCTCCGCTTTCCTTCTGAACGTGAGATTTAGTTGTCATTTGTCACCTTTGAGTTGTTGCAGAGGCTGACGGTTTGACAAAGATTTTTCTGAGTATTTGTGATGGAAGTTTTAGTTGCAAAGTCGTGCTCATTTTTTAGCGTTAGTCTGAAGCTGCAGCGAGTAATTTTCTGGGCTTGTGATTGGGTGGGAGATTCATTATTGCATTTGGTTGCAATTGGACGCTCATTTTTTTTGTTAGCGTTAAGATTCATTGTGCGTTGAAGCGTGGAGTAATTCGTTGAGATTCTTGTACACTAGATAAATGTATATTTATTTTTACTTCCATGGCTTCATGAACATCTTTCTCAGCTCATTGTTTTTTTTTTGCACCTTGTGCATAGATTCTGCGTTTCTTCATCTCCATACTAAATGGCGCTTTCCACCTTCCTCTTTTTGGAACTTTTTCTTAGGGGTTAGTGAGGCTTAAACGAACACAATCTAGGATTTGTTCCTTTTTTTACTCTCTGAACAGTTGATAAGTTCGAGGCGTCACTATGGTTACAATATCAACTGCTGTAGCACAAATCTTTCCACTACCCATCTTATCTGAACAGCGTCGCAGGGGTATCGCTTCTTTCAGCATTTGTGTTAATTTGGTGATTTGTCATTTAAAGGAATTAATCATTTGGTGATTAATCATTTAAAGCAGCGGTCTCCAAACTACGGACCGCGGGCCAAATCCGGCCCTCCAGTGTAGTCAATCCGGCCCGCGACGATAGACAGTAGTAGTTGAACTAGCGAATTTAGCTAGAGTATGCTCGCTCAGGGTGCCTACTCGGCTACTATTCTAAGAAATTATAGCGGAAAAATTAGAACGGTTTTCTCCCTTAGGACTTCCTGGAGTAATAGGTGTGGCGCAAAGGCTGCAAAGTGTGGAGACTCCTGATGTAAAGGAATCTATCAATTGGTGATAAATCCCTTCTATTTATTTTCTGTGCAATTTTCTAGCGTCTCTCCTTGTTTTTTTCTTCAAATCTTTGTTGGTTTTTATTTATGTCGAAGTCTGTGAATATTTATTTTGAAAGGAAATTGATTGATTTTTGGCATGATTTAGTATGCCTGTCTCGAAAGAGTCATATTTTTATTTTTCATACGAGGCCTGTCTAAAAAGTATCCGACCTTTGGCCAGAAAAAATATTTCGAATACCTGTCGGAGTTGGGACCCTAATCCCCTTCAAAGTATGCCCCTTGTGCTTGCACACACTTAGCCCACCGATCCTTCCACTGCTGGAAACACCTCTGGTAGTTTTTTTTTAGAATGGTGTTCAGCTCCATCGTCGCATTGCCTGTTTGACTCCTTCGATGCTGACTGTTTTCTTTGATGTCCGTGGAATTGTGCATCACGAATACGCACCGGAAGGACAAACAGTGACAAAGGAGTACTATCAGGATGTTCTCCGGCGACTTCGTGATGCAGTTCGGCGCAAAAGACCAGACATGTGGACTGCGAACAACTGGCACTTGCATCACGACAACGCGCCCGCACATTCATCCCATTTGATCCGCAATTTCTTGGCCAAACATGGAATTACGACCGTTCGCCAACCTCCCTACTCTCCAGACCTGGCTCCTTGCGACTTCTGGTTGTTTCCAAAATTGAAGACACCACTGAAAGGATCCCGTTTTGAGAGTAGAGAAGAGATAATGCGGAACGCGACGACAGAGCTGAACACCTATCCAAAAGAAGACTTCCAGAGGTGTTTCCGGCAGTGGAAGGATCGGTGGGCTAAGTGTGTGGAAGCACAAGGAGCCTACTTTGAAGGGGATTAGGGTCCCAACCCCGTCAGGTTGTTGAAGTATTTTTTCTGGCCAAAGGTCGGATACTTTTTCGACAGGCCTCGTATCCTTTGCGTAGATTAACCGACATAATCTCCTTGGAGTGGTACGCATGAGAAAATGTTTCACTTATCATTTCTAGGCTCCAAATGGAAACTCCTCTTGGGTGGGATAGGGTAAAGTTAGGAGGGTTTGTCTCAAGTTAGTAAGGTTTTTCCAAAGGTTTTCTGTGGACCAATGTGAGAATTTATCTTGAGAAACTCCTATTTCACCAAAGGGTCACAGTTAGGTATAGGGCTAATTTTGGTTACAAAGTTTAAGCTTCGTATGGGAAACAACTATTGATAATCACACTCTAGATGGTTCGAATCTTGTTTTGAGTTGTCGAGAAAATCATGTGTGGTTTTAGTGTTTTCTTTTATCTTCCAATTATTAACGCAATAAATGGTTGATTAGTAGTTTGAATTCCGTTTTGTTTGACCGACTTGCGGCAGGGGTCGGGGTGTACACTTGTAATCTTCAGAGATTGGATAGTACATTGTAATGTGAAGAACTATAATGTGCAAAATACTGGTGACAGCCGGAGATGACCCTGTGTTTGTCCAAACTCAACTAATTTGATTTTGTCTCTATGATGTTAACAATAAAACAATAATTCAAAAATCTCATTAGGTTTTTTTTTAGAGTTTTTCCTTTTTGAAGTTTTTTAAAAAGTTCAGGTAAGCTATACGATATTTGCTGTATGTTGGCAGTTTTATTTTAGAGGATGCGAGGTTTCATGATGGTTTTTGCTTTCTTCTTCGTGAGAAAAGAGTGAAATCTAAGCGCGATATGCATGCCCAACAAATACAAGGGAGCCCTTTTATTCTGACTGTCTCCGTTTTCTATGTCACCTAAGGAGCTTCTTGTTCCAGCCAACGTAATACGAGACCGAATATGTGATTTTCTGTTGTTGCGCTTCGTAGAAGAACGCGTGTTGACGTAGGGGTAAATGTGAGGTCTTGAACTGAGTTAGGTAGGCCTTCTTTTCGTTGAAATAAAATGTTTCGGTTTGTTTAGTTGAGGAGAATCTTTTTTCGGTTCACTGCTATCCTTTTTTACAGCTCTTCGGACTTTTTTCTTCGACTTTTATCTTGTTTATAATCGTCCTTCTTATCTTACTGTTTCTATGCGCACGGAATCCCTTGCGAGAACACCCTTTGTGCATGGATTCCACGTTTCTTTAACTCCATGCTAAATGTTATCTTCATCCTTCCTCTCTTTGAACATCTTTATTGTGGAAAAAGGAAGCTGAAATTAATTTATCATCTATTAATTATCCAAAATGAATGATGGTAATCTAAATATTAATGGCGTCCGTACCCCTCAGGGGGACACAACTATTGTATCTATGGGAATTAGCGCTCCTAGGGGAACCATGTGAGGGCCCGAGCTAAAGGTTAGGTAGGCTTCCTTTTTGTTGTAATAAAATATGTTTTGTTTTGTTACGGACCATCTGTTTTCGGTTCACTGCTGTCCTGTTTTTCAGCACCTACTACTTTCTTCTTCAACTTTTTTCTTGTTTCATGAACTTCTTTCCTAGCTTACTGTTTCTGTGCACTTTGTCCATAGATTCCGCGTTCCCTCAACTCCATACTAAATGGTGCCTTCCTCTTTCCTCTCTTGGAACATCTTTGTCGTGGTTAAGGGAGGCTAAAACTTTCTTATATAATAATAATAATTCTTTAACTCCATGCTAAATGGTATCTTCATCCTTCCTCTCTTTGAACATTTTTATTGTGGTAAAAGGAAGCTGAAATTAATTTATCATCTATTAATTATCCAAAATGAATGATAGTAATCTAAATATTAATGGCGTCCGTAATAAACTTCCAGTGACACAGTAGGTAAAATTCATTAGTTTTTTCTTTAAAAGTTAACGCTTTTTCTCAACTTCATGCTAAGTTACACGCGAAAGGCGCTTTTGTTTAGCGTTTAGCACGGAATATTTTCTGCTCTGCTTTTTGGAGATTGTGTAAAAATAAGTGAACGCCCACGTAGAAGGTAGGTGCCGTTTTTACTAACGTATTGTCGAGGTTGAATCGTGTAGGTATACTCGTTTCTTGATTTCTATCCTCTTGAATGTCCTGTTCTTCCTCCGGAATTTGTTTAGAAGGAAGCTAAATTCCCTTCCTGTACTTTTTGGTGTCCTCATTTGGTCTCTTCACTGTACGTAATGTGTTCCATTCATTGCTGGTCTGAATGGTTGTGTGTATGTTAGTGTGTAGGTGAGGGGTTCCCAACCTGAGGTGCTTGTACCCCAGACGGTATTCCAAGGGATGCAAGAAAAGTCCAGGTAGGCAATGGGATATTGGTTGTATGCTGGCAGTTTTATTTCAGGGGTGCGAGAGAAGTCCAGGTAAATAATAGTACATTTGCTACTTATTTCATTCTTATTTTAGCAAGAGCGAGGCTCGAATGAAATTTCTTTAGGAGTGCGGGTCGAGAGAAAAAGGTTGGGAATCTCCTGCTCGATGTGAACATCTTGCCAGCTCGTGTCACAAAATTGAAGCCACTGCCCAAGAAGGTCGTCAACGATATTTGCGCTAACGTCGTGTAGATTGTTACCTAGATTTCTTACAGTAAATGTCCTGAAAATGTCGCTTCTTAGTGGCGGCTGCTTCGTTTGTTACTCGTGGTATGTATTTATGTACCGCTGATCTCTTGACGCGCTTTGTTAGCGCGACTCTTCGTGAACTCTTCAACTGCGATAGGTTGAACTTAGATTTAATGTGGAACTCAAGCTAAATTGAATTTCAATACACAACACTGGAATGTGGTACAATTATTGTTGGGTCATGCCTTCATTTGTTTTTGGAGAGTGTAAAGATAAATTTGATTTCACTCATTGGTCACTCTGCAGCTATCGGAAGATCCAATGGACCCAGTGCTGGATAAATGGAAGGTCTGGAGCTGAGAGTTAGGTAGACCTTCTTTTCTGTTGAAGCAAAACGGGGTTTTTGGTGTAAGGACCAAATTTTTTCGGTTCACTGCTGTCCTGTTCTTCTGCCCCGGTAACTTTCTTCTTCAACTTGTTTCGTAAGCTTCCTTCCTAACTTTGTGTTTTTATGCACAGGAGATCTTGTGTGGGAACATACCTTGTGCATGAATTCCGCGTTTCCTAAACTAATCGGTGCCTTCATCCTTCCCTCTCTGATCATCTTGGTTGTGGTAAGAGGGACTGAAGCTAACTTCTAACCTACTCTCAGCAAAAAACGTGTCACAATAACGGGTGGAGGTTTTAGGCGCGTACTGGAGGCTTGAATAATCTCGCTCCCGCTGAATGAACATCATTTCTACAGTTCTTGCTTGGCTCACCTTATCTCGCTTCACCTTACCGTCAGGTTAGTATAAAGACTCCGTTCTAGACGCAATGATCTTGTGTCGATCTTTCCTGGCTTTTTTGAGACTCTGTTCTAGACAGATTTATTGTCGATCTTTCCTGGCTTTTTTGAGACTCGGTTCTAGACACAACGATTTTATGTCGATCTTTCCTTGCGTTCTTCTCGGTAAGATCCTAGAACTGTGAAGAAATCGGAAATGTTCACTTCAAATATTCTAATGAAGTCTAAATAAGATGAATTCACGTAGGTCTTTAACACGTTTCTTGGATTTAAGCTTGAATTCTGTTATAGTTTCAGCAGTTAGGTTTTCTTGTGATGGGAGCCTGCGTGTTGTGTGAAGTTTGAAGTTGTTGCTGTGAAGTTAGCCCTCCAGCGTGCTTCGCCAGGCAGAGCTGGCGTGTGTAGGATTGTGGAATTTTGTAGCTCCACTAAGTAGGTAGGTTGAGCTAGAATATTCCGAGAACGCCTTCCGTTGGGAACATTTCGCGGTGAACATGCTCGTTCTATGGCTCTGTTCTTTGTGCGTCTCGTGACACTTGGACCGCAATTGATATGACCGAAGTTTAATATTCAACTCAAATTTGAAGTCAATTGTAGTAAGGGATAGCTATCATTAACTGAATCATGCCTTCATTTAGCTTTAATTAAGTATTTATGGAAAATGAGTTAGTGACTACTGGTTTGTCAGCAGCATTATGGAAATCCCCTCCTTGGCCACAGGTGGTGCGCGCGTTGCGGTCGAAGTGTTAATAAGCGCAAACTTCCATTTTTCGCTTTTTCTGATAGGTGTTGTTTGATGACGAGGCCGTTGTGTCGTACTACCGACTTATTTTTTTTAATTTTCACCATTTCTGCTTGTTCTCGTACCACGTTTTCGCTGTTTAACACGTTCATTGTGCCGAGTAAAACTGAAGTTAAATATTCGGTTTAAATTTAAAGTCAATTGTATGTAGTAAGCAATGTTGAAGCTACCTAACAATAACTGGATCGTGTTTTCATTTAGTTTTGTTTGAGTATATCTAAAAATTGAGTTAGTGACTACTGGTTGGTCAGCAGCATAATGAAAGCTCCCTCAGTGACCAAATAAGGCTCATGTCGCAGTCAAAGTGCTTGAATGCCCTATATTTGGTGACGAATGGGATATGGTACCTTAAATGATAGGTAGGCTTCATCGTGAAGATGAGCCACGTAAACAATATATTCCGGAAATTTCCTTGTTAAGCAATCGTTTTGCCTGGACAAAAGCCATGTTCGAGCCACATATCTGCTTGATAATAATATGTAATAATAGAACTAATGAGAGTTGGTTTTCCTCTGCAAGTAAAATTACTGAGCAACATGTGTTAAGGAGTTGTGTTTTAGTCTCAGAAAGATTTATCATGCGTGCTCGCTTATTTCAGTATCGTAATTCAAAAGCTATTTGACCTCTAAAATAATTTAGTCCCGTCGGTGTAATTCTTTATTACTCAACAGTAACCTTGTGGAACACCTACTGTACAGTGGAGTGCTGTTTCGTTTTGTGTTTTTGGTACTCATGAATTGATCTCCTTGACACGACGTCTTGCACGTTGGAGCGGAGCTGCAGCTGCTTGCGACTTGCCTAGCTCTTGAACTAAAATACTCAAGCTTGTACTTCCCTGAAATTCGTTGCCATCACTCAACGTTCAAACTTTGTTTTTGCTCATAGGTGTATACAGGGTTAGGGCTCACTTTTTCGAAGACTGTCATTTTCATTTGTGAACTGCACTTGATATTGATGCGTGTATTTTCGTTATTTTGATGGATGAATTGTCATTATTTTGATGCATGAATTTTCATTATTTTGATTCTATTTTGTTTTTAATGTGTAGCGTTCGCCACATCAGCTTTGTTCCAGCTCAGCTTAAGTTCATCGATATTGTGCATTGATTCCACGTTTTCGACAGTTCGTTCTAAATGGTCCCTTCTCTTCGCTCTCTCTTTTAGCTTCGCTAAAGTTGATTCAAGCTTCAAGCGTTATTTTACAATGCTTTGATTAGAAGTGTTTTGCAACGGTGCTAGACGCTCTGTTACTTTAGTACTTAAAGTTAATTTTTAAAAGTTTATTTAAGAGGACTTTGCCTCAAATGCCCCTATCTTTTTTCGCACCAAGTTTGATTTTCACCTAATTTTGAAAGCCTAGATTTTCGATTCCCTTTGCGAGGTTTTCTACTGTTTCTTCATTGATTTAAAACGAACAAACCAGTCTTGTGTAAAGTTATATGTATATTGGAGGTCTGCGTTCATTGAGCTTCATTCCTCACCCAGTTCACACCCTGCGTACCTCTTAACGCAGTCAAACCGCCGCATTTCCATCGTTTCCGTTTCACGGAAGGATGCGCTCGCTGAAGAGGATGGCATCACTGCCGTATTTAGATTACTGGTGGAGTAACCAGAATACTTTACAGAGCATATTGGGCACTGAGGGACAGAAGGAATACGCGCGCTGAAGAGGATTGAAGAGGATGGCATCACTGCCGTATATAGATAATTACTGATGTGGTAACCAGGGTACCATTTGCAGAGCATATTGGGCACTGAGGGACTTCCTCTGGTTTGGGTTGGGATATGGTGAGTTTGTAACCTGCCGACCTTGAACGCATCTTCTTTGTGTATTACCATTTCAAAATGTTCATGCTTTTTTGCATTGGTGTGGCATTGTAGGAAGTAAGACGCTCGGCCTCGTATTCCAACCCACCCGTTACTTAATTCTTGGGTATTGCTTTTGTCAACGCACCAGTAAGCTCTCCCAGGAGAATGTGTATCGTGAAATGTATGTTATTCACGCTACACAGAGCAACGCGTGTTGCAATGAGTTGCCTGTAGTTTTCAGGGCTCTCATGTTTACTTCATGTGATTTTGCTTCCATTTGAAATGAATGTGCATAATTTTTTCCGGGATGCAAAAGATCTCGATGGCGATTTTTGACGCAAAAATGCTGCTCGTACAAACTTGACAGTCAATGTTCAGCAGGAGGATGAGGTCCCCGTGCCCTCGCTCCTTGCTGGTTAAAGGAGGGAAATTTAGGAGGTCTAACATGAATTTTTTTCGTTTGGTGTTTTTGAAATATTTCTCATTGAACTGGGAAAGTTTTCAACAGAATACCGGCTACCAAGTTCATTATTGATAGTGTGGAAATAGTTTTCAACAGAATACCGGCTACTATGTCTATTATCGATAGTCTGGAAATGGTTTTCAACAGAATACCGTCTACCATGTCCGTTGTCGTTAGTTGGGAAATAGTTTTCAGCAGAATACCGGCTACGATGTCCGTTGTCGATAGTCTCGAAATAGTTTTCAGCAGAATACAGACCACTATGTCCATTGTCGACAGTCTGGAAATGGTTTTCAACTGAATACAGACCACTTTGCTCATAGCATCCTATGTCGCAAACTACAGTTAGTACGAAGATGACCATCGCGGAGTGAAGGACGCCAATTCATGGTCCAGGACAGCGTCCCTTCTTCAATACAAGCTGGGTTCTTGGCTGGAAATATTGTGTCCATGAATTTATGTTCTTCTTATTTTATTGCCCATATCCACGTCACGTACAAACCTTGCTCGCGCTTGCCTGAGATGGTATGTCTCAACTTTATTCTTCTATTTTTAGGTGCACTATTACTTCGATACGTTAGTGCGGGCACTTTGATTGTAGAACGCAGTGTTAGTGGTGAATGCGATCCGTTTTTATGGGTTGAAAGTACATTTTTCAAGATTATCGTTCTGTGAAACGAACCGATCGTATGTTCTGTTCATGTATGTATTTTGAATCAGCGAAAATGCTAGCAGAATAATACCGATCGTATGTTCTGTTCGTGTACGTGTTTTGAATCAGCAAAAATGCTAGCAGAATAATACCGATCGTATGTTCTGTCTTTCCTCTCTTGGAACATCTTTGTCGTGGTTAAGGGAGGCTAAAACTTTCTTATATAATAATAATAATAATAATGTTCTGTTCATGTACGCATTTTGAATCAGTAAAAATGCTAGCAGAATATCAGCATGAAAATTATGAGTTGACAGCAGGTGTAAGCGGCCCATAGGCGATCAATTTAATGATCATTATCATTGACTCAATATATTGATAAAAATTTTTTGCCCACTAAATCAATTAATTGACGGTCGTCAATCAAGCCCGCAGATGATCAATTAAATTGTCAATATTCATCATTTTCAATTATATTGACAATAAAATTGATCGTCTATGGGCCGCTTTATAGGCATCATGTTTCCCCCAACGGGGATTTATTTAGAGGACAGGCCACGTGACGGATGAGGTTGTCCACTGCGCGCTGTATCTAAGATACGCGTACGAGCTCATAATCTCTCCTTGCGTTGTTTCTCGTTGTACCTTTATATTTCCTCAAAAATTTCGAACCAGCCTGTCGTCTGTGTAGCTTCTAATTGAAAAAATATGAATTATATATATATGGCCGTAACATAAGTTCTGTTATTTTTTCAATTGTAAGGTTAAGTTAGGCTCGTAATTAAAATTTCAATCTTCCGCATTACGAACACCGTTGTGAACGATGTATGTCAATTTATTCAACATGTAATCTAATGTCAACTTATTCGTCTGCTTTCTCGTGCTTCATTGGTGGTATACCGTAAAACTTTCTTTTTTTTCTTTGTTATAAAAGAAAGTTTCTTCCCATTTTTTTAAACCAGTCGCACGTCCAAGGGGTAAATGTGAGGTTTATATCTGAGTTAATTATGCCTTTTTTGATGTTGAAATAAAATAGGTTTTTATTTTCTTTAGCCCTATCTTTTCTCTGCTGTCTTGTTTTTTAGCGCCTATTACTTTCGTCTTTAACTTTTTTGCTTTCATTAACTTCATTCTTCACTTACTGTTTCTATGCGCGGAGGGTTTTGTGTGTGATCATACCTTGTGCACAAATTCCCTGTTCCCTGAACGCTATGTTGAATGGTTCCTTTCTCTTTCCTCTCTGTGGAATACCGTTATTGTGGTTAGCGAGGCTTTAAGTAACATATCTAATTATCAAATCAGTCGCTAGCAGTGCAGGATTTTTTCTTTGGAATAATTCTGAAGACAGCGATTGAAAAAAATCAGAGGAAGCGGTAACCGGAGAATGAAAAAGAAGGAAGTACCTTCAGCCATTGTCATATCGGCTACATTTGAACGCTCCGTGTTTCAAAGGATGATCTTTTACTGCTGGCAAAGCTGCACACTTCATTATTACGACAGTTATCAAAGCCTTTGCTGTGGGTAACATCACAATTCAACTGTGTTGGTCTCTTTTTCTCTCATGTAGTGAAAGCTTGTAATAAGTTAAGTTTCAGAACACGCGCAGAACTTTGACGAGTTGATATGTTCTAATTTTTTCACATGCAATTTCGTGTGCACTTCATTACCTGTCGCAGGAATTTAATCTACATTTTGCTGACACGTGACATTTCGATTCGTGGTGGCGCTAGCGTTGCGTGAGGTGAACTGCAGGGTGGGGCAAATCAAATGCCCGCGTTTTGAAAGGCTATTGGAAGCAAGTCAAATGCCCGCGTTTTGAAAGGCTATTGGAAGCAAGTCAAATGCCCGCGTTTTGATAGGCTATTGGAAGCAAGTCAAATGCCCGCGTTTTGAAAGGCAGTTGGAAGCAAGTCAAATGCCCGCGTTTTGAAAGGCAGTTGGAAGCAAGTCAAATGCCCGCGTTTTGAAAGGCTATTGGAAGCAAGTCAAATGCCCGCGTTTTGAAAGGCTATTGGAAGCAAGTCAAATGCCCGCGTTTTGAAAGGCTATTGGAAGCAAGTCAAATGCCCGCGTTTTGATAGGCTATTGGAAGCAAGTCAAATGCCCGCGTTTTGAAAGGCTATTGGAAGCAAGTCAAATGCCCGCGTTTTGATAGGCTATTGGAAGGAAGTCAAATGCCCGCGTTTTGATAGGCTATTGGAAGGAAGTCAAATGCCCGCGTTTTGATAGGCTATTGGAAGCAAGTCAAATGCCCGCGTTTTGATAGGCTATTGGAAGCAAGTCAAATGCCCGCGTTTTGATAGGCTATTGGAAGCAAGTCAAATGCCCGCGTTTTGAAAGGCTATTGGAAGCAAGTCAAATGCCCGCGTTTTGAAAGGCTATTGGAAGCAAGTCAAATGCCCGCGTTTTGAAAGGCTATTGGAAGCAAGTCAAATGCCCGCGTTTTGAAAGGCTATTGGAAGCAAGTCAAATGCCCGCGTTTTGAAAGGCTATTGGAAGAAAGTCAAATGCCCGCGTTTTGATAGGCTATTGGAAGCAAGTCAAATGCCCGCGTTTTGATAGGCTATTGGAAGCAAGTCAAAAGCCCGCGTTTTGATAGGCTATTGGAAGCAAGTCAAAAGCCCGCGTTTTGATAGGCTATTGGAAGCAAGTCAAATGCCCGCGTTTTGAAAGGCTGTTGGAAGCAAGTCAAAAGCCCGCGTTTTGAAAGGCTGTTGGAAGCAAGTCAAAAGCCCGCGTTTTGAAAGGCTGTTGGAAGCAAGTCAAAAGCCCGCGTTTTGATAGGCTATTGGAAGCAAGTCAAATGCCCGCGTTTTGATAGGCTATTGGAAGCAAGTCAAATGCCCGCGTTTTGATAGGCTATTGGAAGCAAGTCAAATGCCCGCGTTTTGATAGGCTGTTGGAAGCAAGTCAAAAGCCCGCGTTTTGAAAGGCTGTTGGAAGCAAGTCAAAAGCCCGCGTTTTGATAGGCTATTGGAAAAAGTAAAACAATACTTACAGAATTATTTGTTGTTTTATTCGAATCGGTATACAATGCTGTTAATGTGCTCACCTATTGAAGATGGCATCAGGAAGTTGGTGGTGACCACACGCAACTTACCATCACCACCACAGTCGTTGCGCGCGCCTCTCAAAACTCGGTTAGCGCTCCCTGGGGGACAAAGTGAGTGCCCGAGCTGAGAGTTAGGTAGGCCTTCTTTTTGTTGATACAAAATGTTTTTTGTTAAGTTAAGGACCACCTTTTCTCGGTTCACCGCTGTCCTGTTTTGCAGCACCTACGACTTTCTTCTTTAACTCTGATATTGTTTCATGAACTTCTTTCTTATCTTGCTGTTTCTTAGCCTTTTCTGCATAGATTCCGCGTTCCCTTAACTCCATACTAAATGGTGCCTTCTTCCTTCCTCTCTTTGGATCGTCTTTTTTGCGGATAGTGAGGCTTAAACTTAATAATAATCTAATCTCAAAACTCGGGCGTTTTATTCGTCCCACCCTGTATTCTTCCAAGGTGTATCGTGTTTCACCATCGCTTCTTTTGGCGTGATCCCTCCCTCGTTGCGCACCATTTACAAGGTCTTTTTACACCCGTTCAAGTTCGATCGCAAATTTGAGTTAAGGTTATACGTGCTGTGTTCGCGCATGTGTGTGTGGTGTTTGCGTGAGAAGTGGTTGGTTCCGTGCGTTGTTGCCTCCTACACCGTGTCTGTTGTTCGATCGAACTCATTCCTAACTTTGCTTTATAATATTGACCTTATTTTATTATTATTATCATAGTTGTATTATTTTGTGTTTTTAAGTATTTTGTCAAAATCTATTTGCTTTTTGTTATACATATACTATACTGTTTCTGTGGTTACGAGAGTAACTAGTCCTTGGAATGGTTTCGTCTCGACAGGTTGGTTTCTTTTCCACGGAACTGTGATGTCTGCCTTTTGATGTTTCTTCAGTTGGTGATTTAGTGTAAATTATCGTGCAGAAAAGTATAACTGATGCTGTAAATATACGTCAATCGTCTTCTTTTTGGCTTTTATTCGCCCGTGTACATCCTTCAACCATTTGGTCTAAGTTTGACCAACGTAGAAAGTGGTTGAGATCGATCGTCTTCGGTTTAGACCGCACCAAAGAACGAGCCCGTCGTTTCTTCCCATTCGGGAAAATCGGGAAAATAAAAACTTTCCCTTCCTTCCTTTATGTTGGGAGTAGGTAACACCTCGACTGAGGGTTACCTTGAAAATGTCTTGGCGTTCAATTAATAGGTGTTTGTTAAACCATCTACGTCGCTGAACTTATTTGGGCCCACGAGTAGCTATACATACTCACGTGTGTGCGTTGTAATGGAACAGGAGCTCCCAACCTAGGGGGGCGAGGAAAGTCCAAGTAAATAACAGAATATTTGCCACATGTTGGCATATCTATTTCAGGCGGTGCGAGGTTTGAATGAAATATCTTTAGGGGTGCAGGGCGGAAAAAAAACTGGAAAGCCCTGTATTAGAATAATCTTAAGATACTTGAAAGAAACGAGCTACATGATGTATCAATCGTGGTGAATGAATTGTTGAAATGCTCAACGCATGGGTGGGTATCTTGTATACGGTAGCCCACCGCATAGCTGTGACCGAAAAGAAAAAAAAAACTTCACAAAAAGTTGGTTTACGAATGGCCTTACAAAACGTTGGATTTTAGGGGATCATCCCAGGCCCCTGTCGGTCTGGTGGGCTTTTTTTGCTTTGTTGTTGGAAAAGGACCTTTTGGCGGTGGATTATTCGGTCCTAAAATTTTATGGCGCACGGACACTAGATCTCCCAACCCGGAGATCTAGTGTCCGTACGGAGAGTCTTAAACTAACTTTTATAATAATAATAATAATAAAATAATGTGGTTTCATGCGACAATATCCTGGACGTATATTTATTATTAAATTTGCTTTCAAGCCTCAGTGGTGCAACTCGCTCATTTTTTGAAGCTTTTATTATCCGAATCATGCTGAATGTTGATTTATGTTTTAAAACATCTATTGAATAATCAAAAAGCTTCATGCTTTTAGAATTTTCTTCAAGCGTAGAAATTCGACGAGTTTTGCACATTGGATTTTTTACGCTAAAATAGAAAAGAAGAATATTTAAGTATAGCGTTTACGTTCTTAAGTTTGCATTCAAAAACAAAATGATGATATGTTTGTGAATACGATGTGCTCGGAAAACACAAATGATTTTCAACTAGGATTTTTACTTGAAAAATTCTAGAAAAATGTGTCAACAGATTTGAGATTTCTGGAAAATCTAAAATTTATTTATGGAGGCTTCTACAATCAGGTGCCGTAGAGTTTCAATTGAATTCGGTCGTTCATTTTTATTTATGAGAAATTCAGTCCTATATAAAAAGAATATTCAGTCCTATATAAAAGAAAAATTCACTCCTACCAGCGCAAATGAAGTGTCGTACACAACCACCTTACATGATCCCACCCCACGGTAGAGGAAACAAGGTAGGTTCAAACCAGTCTTTTTTTCGTTGACGCTGTGGTTTGCTGACGTTACGGAAACGAACCAATAGCAGCGCTCATATTGCATCTGGTAGCACTGCTACTCCCAAATCTGGCTACACTATTGGCCCAACGACATGGCGTTTTGGTGACGTCATAAAGCCGTTTTATTGGCTAGTCGAACAAGGGGAGGTTCACTTTTTTCCATAGAAATGACCCTACCTGGTTTCCTCTATCGTGGGCCGCAAGAAGTGTCTGAGTGAAAGGCGTGGAATGCAAATTATATTTGAGCTATGTCAAGCATGTACAATAACGGTCACGGCATGGGGAATTATTTTCCGTGCGCCAAGGTGAAAGGCAATGAACTTCATTAATGCATTTTAAAATGCGATTTCTAATTACGTAAGATTATTCAACTGCAAGTTTTGCTTAATTAATGTGATTTCGTATTCTTGAGTTTCGGGAAAATAAGCTGGAAGGGAAACTAGTCTGTGAGGCTTATACATTTGTATTTTAAATGAATATTAGAAGAACGTAAACGGCAAAAAACATACACAAAAGAACAAAAAAGCAATATGTCTGATATAACTATTTTAGTTCATTGAATTTTAAACCTCTTATTTGACAAATGGAGTTTTTGTTAAGGCTTGAAACATAGACAAAAGAACAAAAAAAGCAACACGTCTAAAATGACTTTTAGTTTACTGTGTTTCAACACTTCAAGTGGGACGTGACCCACCGGTGGTCACTGAAAGGATTTTCATACCGACCAACAGTCACTAACTCAATTTCGATAAATGCTCAATGTAAACTAAATGAAGGCCCGATCAATTTAATGTTCGTTATTTTTAAAATTGATCTCTAGAATTAACTCAAATTTTTTACGCTTTTCTTCATTTTTAGGACGTAAAACTCTTACTGATTTTGAAAAAGATTGTAGGCGCCCATCATTTTCATCGTCGTTAGAAATAAATTAATTTCATAACCAAAACACTTAAGAAACAACTCTGATGTTTTTCTTAATTCTATCTTAGAGTGACGCTTTTTAAAGACAAAAAATTGTCTTCCTACGCTCCACCCCACCACCGCCACCAGTGAGTAATAGTCTTAACTCAATCTTTTTTGAGTCCCTTTTTTACTGATGCCAAAACAGTACTTGAACCAATGCTCAGGTAATCTGATTCTGAAACTTACAAAGCGCAGTTTTTTGTGTGTTTACCAAACATTTCCACTTTCCTATACGCACAAATCTCCCTAAGAACATTACAGGAACGCACCACCGAAATAACGACATCGAGTTAACGAACATCATGAAAAATATTCCATTTTAAACAATTTAAACAATTTATTTACCACAGGTGATACAGAGATAGAATGTTTCTTAAGTCTAGTGCAATGGTCAAATTTGAGTATAGCTACCTGTGGGCCCGAATAAGTTCAGTGACTTCTAGTCCTAGGGCATCCATTGGGATTAAGATCAACAATCTATAGGTTTTTCTGTTAAGAAATGAACAAGAAGAAAACGTACGCTCTATCCTTAATATAAATTATCTACAGAGTAATATCTCTCAAGAAGGAATGAACCCATAAACAAACACATACTCTACTCTTAATATAAATTATCTACGGAGGAAAATCTCTCACATATTTGAGAGTGATTTCAAGCTGTTTGAGCAAGATTCGCTCGTTTGAACAGTGTGGACATACATACGCTTACAGATTAGCTGTTCTTGTAATCGAAGTGAATGCTGAGGAAATTAAAGAGAATTCGGGCTATCACTGAGTTAAAATAGAAAATTTTGGCCTATGGTAAAACTTTACGAAGAAATTATTATTATTTATTATTATTTATTATTGAAGAATTAATTATTAATTAATTATTATTAATTATTAATTATTAATTAATAAATAATTATTAATTATTAATTAATTATTAATTATTGAAGAATTATTGATGTTTATGGATAAGCGCACAAAAGTCGCGTATGGAGTATTTCACTATATCACGAAGTAATTGACTACTCCACAAATTTCATAAAACTTCAACAAACGCGCATATTCATCTTCAGTGATTGTCATTAACTTTCGTAACCAAATTAAAACTCATTCCCTTTATTCTTCTGAAGATTTTAATTTAACAGTTTTTGGTAAGCAATTCTTTACACACCTTTATCTTAAAGCCGGATCGAATACGATTCGATCGAAAAAAGTGAACGCTTTTGATTCACCGTATACAAAGCCTGTCAAATTGAATGGTCGAAGAAAGTAAACACTTTTTTATTCATCATATTCAAAGTTTCTCGTCTAATTGATTGGAACATAAGATAATTTTTCATTTCCTTAGGTTAGGTAACGTTAGGTTAGGTAACGTTAGGTTGTGTAACTTTATGTTAATTAAATAATAATTTTTATCATTTACTCATTGACCATCTAGTTAGCTGAAACATGCTCAATGGCTGTCAGAAAGTTTTTCTTCACCATTGTACGGAAAGATGAAAATCGTTTACTCGCGTTGTGGAAGAAGAGCTACGTAATTGGTACGAAATATATAAGAAAATGATGCATTTACGTTGGTAAGCTCAGGTTAAACGCGTTATAGAGCCTGGTTTTATTTGACTGGACAACATTATGAAGTTGTACTATGATACTTGATGGCGATATAGTCTTATGCGTTATTGACCACAGCGTATTATTGAATCGATTGAACAAATAACTCTCGGGAATAATTACATATTATGCTTCGCTAGTAACTTTGAATGAAATTTATTCGTTACTTGAAACTACGTCTGAGTAAAATTAACTTATTCTAACTTGCTGTTAAAAGAATGGGTTACTTGTCAAATGAGAGTCACTCACCTTTCTCAAGTAATGAAAATGTTCGAAAAAATGAAAAGAAATAGAAACCTCTCATTTCTAAGAAAGTTGTCGCATAAAATGCATGGCACCATTTTGGTTTACAAAATTTCTTAATTTAAAGGTCCTTAATTGATAGACAAAGCTTACGAGGTGTGCACTACGATAGCGGAATCATTACAAATTCATAGTAGAAAATTGAAGTGTGCACGAGCGTCCACAGAAAAACTAAGTTTATGACATACTTTAGTTTCAGGGCTTAAAATTGGGAAGGGTGAACAATTCGGTAAAATATTTAGTTGTCCTTGACGAACTAAAACTGAGAAGAGTAGGATCACGTTATAAGATCAATAGGATCACTTGACAAGATCGATTCGCTTATTCAAGTCATTTCACTTATACCTCTAGAAAAAATTGAGCAACTCAGTGGTAGTCGGTACACGCTTTGTATTCTTGAGAGGTGCATTGTGTCAAGCTCAAACATTTCATCAGAATGGAACGGTATTAACTTTTTAGAGGTAAGTGTTATGCTTAATTTACATGTATTAGCATATTTTCTCCGTTACCTTATGGTGTCTGTTTGTTGTCGCGGCCTGACTTGCGTTTTTAAGTTCCATGCTTTTTTTGTCGAGTTCGTCCTGCTGAGAAGAAGGGGAGAATGCATTTTCAGAAATTGCTTCCGATCATTTTCCTATTACAAAAATTATGGATTTACATGCAACTCAAATGTGACTGAAGAACCCGACGGAAATTTTGAGAGCACGAGTAAGGTTTTTCAGCGTAATTGATCTCATTTTGTTCATTTACAAATTCCGTTTTGTTGGGGAATAGTCAATAGGATTTGTGTACATGTGAACATGACCTAACTCTTGTTAAATTGCGGAATGAAATTCGGCATTTTCTCTGTTTTTTTTGTCTGCATTTTAAGGTAAATCTGAAGGATATGTCAGTTATCGATTTTCCACTTTTTTTTGCCTGAATGTAATTAATTGAATCAAAATAAACAAGTTTTTTTCTATGCACTTTCCGTCTCATATGAGTATTTTACGATTTATAACAGTAAGTTTAGTTTCGTCTTTGATGATGAATGCGCTCGAATAAACAGCTACTCATCGATTTTTTAATTTTTGTTGCTTGAATCATGGTAATAACATCGAAATAAACAACTTTTCTTCTATACACTTTTTTCTTCAAATGAGTATTTAACGAGGTATAGCGGTAGGTTTGGTTTCGTCTTTGATGACGATCGCGCTGGAAGAGAGTGCGCATTGCAGTGTTGCTGTCCGACGTGCTCCTTGAATTACTTGCCGCTGAAACACTGGAGTTGCGGTAAGTCATTTACCGCTATAACTAATAAAATACTCATTTGAGACGGAAAGTGCATAGAATAAAACTTGTTTATTTCGATCGAATTAACTATGCTTAGGCATCGAAATTTACAAAATCGATAACTGACATATCCTTCAGATTTACCCATTTTAATTACAGGGTGTCCATAGAGTCTCGGTACCATTTCAAAATTTTATAACTAATGTGTTTGATCGAATGTTTGGTCAATATTTACTTTAGTGCGTTCGACGATTTTTGGAATTCTGTCGTCGTTAGGAGGTGAAAAGAACACATTTTAAAACGTTTTACACGAATGACATTTTATCGCAAATGCTTTTTTTAGATATTCGACTTTGAAGGGTAAATCTGAAGGAGATGACAGTTGTCGGTTTTGTAAATTTTGATGCCTTAGCATAGTTAATTAGATCGAAATAAACAAGTTTTCTTCTATCCACTTTCCGTCTCAAATGAGTATTTTATTAGTTATAGCGGTAAATGACTTACCGCAACTCCAGTCTTTGAAGCGGAAAGAAATTCTTTGATCGAGTTGTATGGCAATACTGCAATGGCGTCTCGCTTCCAGCGCTCTGTCTTGAAAGACGAAACCAAACCTACCGCTATACCTCGTTAAATACTCATTTGACGAAAAAAGTGTATAGAATAAAAGTTGTTCATTTCGATGTTATTACCATGTTTCAAGCAAAAAAATTCGAAAATCGATGAGTAGCTGTTTATTCGAGCGCATTCATCATCAAAGACGAAACTAAACTTACCGCTATAAATCGTAAAATACTCATTTGAGACGAAAAGTGCATAGAAGAAAACTTGTTTATTTTGATTCAATTAATTAGGTTCAGGCACCAAAAAGTGGAAAATCGACAACTGTCATCTCCTTCAGATTTACCCTTTGAAGTTATAGGAACGTCGAATATGAAAGTGAAGAAATGAACACGTAAATTTGCTACAATACGGTATCGACGGAGCGAAAGGCGGTCGATGTGAAGTTTCATGCAATCACGGAAAATAATAATGCCGATCCCAGGAATCACTAAAGGAACACATTTCAGAACGTTTTACAAGAATGACATTCTGCTCTGATGCGTTATTTTCGAATTATTGAACTTTGAAGTTGGCCGTCGCGCGCCCAAGGAAGCGAGCGTAATTTAATTAAAAACGGAAGCTAACCCCCTATTACAAACGTAAAGAGGTTGGGTCGTGAGGGGGAGGCACAGTTCTTCTAGTGAAAATGATAAATAAAGCTTCTAACCCACCCATTAGGGTGACGACCGCAACCTTGTTGACATCGGGTCCAAAATGGCGGCGCCCATGGTGGTCGCCATGTTAGTTGGCCGTCGTGCGGTCGTCACCCTAATGGGTGGTTTAGAAGCTTTATTTATACTTTTCACTAAAAGAACTGTGGCTACCCCTCACGACCCAACCTCTTTACGTTTGTAATAGGGGGTTAGCTTCCGTTTTTAATTAAATTACGCTCGCTTCCTTGGGCGCGCGACGGCCAACTTCAAAGTTCAATAATTCGAAAATAACGCATCAGAGAGCAGAATGTCGTTCGTGAAAAACGTTCTTAAATGGGTTCCTTTAGTGATTGTTTGGAATATCATTATTAATTTCCGTGATTGCATGAAACTTCACATCGACCCGAAAGGCGAGGTTAGGTTAGGTGAGGTAACGTTAGGTTAGTTAAATAAACTAACCTAAATAAACCTGAAGTAATTTAACTTAACCTAGCCATGCCGAGACTGTTTTCGTACCCAAAAACTTCGCGCGTTCCAATAATGCAGCAACGACGCAGCCGACTATAGTAACGTTAGTATTATCTGAACGTTGTTAATGTTATATCTCTAAAAGTAAGCATTTGCGAGCAAAATATCATTCGTGTAAAACGTCTTGAAATGTATACAATTAACACTTCACGGGAGCAAAATTTCAAATATTGTTGAACGTACTTAAGTAAATATTGACCGAATATTTTATTTGGATTTGTTCTTTTGTATTCAGCGTTGATTTAAGGTTTTTTACCTCGTTTAATAGACTGCCGCATGAGCATCATTAGATCACGTAGCACATCAAGACGGTACTCGATTTCTTGCCATGTTTGCTGTAACACAGTCTCTGATTTTGGTCAATTTGTTAAAAGAACTAAGGTTTGCAGCGCACTTTATTTCTGTTAAAGCTTCTGAATTTCCCTTTCGACACTTTCTCTTTCATTTTCGCTAATTTGTGAAAGAATGAAGAAACACTACAAGAATCGTCACACCTGAGTGAGGAGTATGCTTTGCATTCCCTGAATATTGAACAGAAGCAGTGTAAGCAGCAATTTTTTTTGTATTCAAGGAATGTACACAATAAAAATTGCTGGAGAGCTTGCGTCACTGTTGTGCTGTGCATGTCCCTTTGCCGGCGACGGACTTGAAGTTTTGGTACACGTTTGTATTGTGAATGCACGAGCGAATCTTTGCGGCTTTGGACCTGCTATGTAGAATGGATGCTCATGCCGGTAGCTAAGTCTCATATGAAGCAAGCTTCTTTCTGCTCCTTGTCAGGTCAATCACGCTCGAGAAAAAATTCAAATGTGGACTAGATTTTGATAACGTCATTGGAAATAAACTTAACACGTTCCTCGTGTATTGGATCACATGTCTACCAAGAGGTAAGTTGCCCATTTACTTTCCTGTATAAATGAATGACCTTTTAAAAAAATAACTGTTATCATACGAGGTGACATGTTATCGTGCAATTGTATGTTTTTTTTATTAGGAAGAATAAGAATTTATTCCAGCAGTAAAATAGATTTCCTAATTTTTCTACTTACAGCGTGACCAAACCAACTGTCCACAGCCGCGGGAACGCGGTGAACGAGTTAACTTTGAAGATACTAGAGCAGCCGTTTCTACTCATCAATCGCATTTCATACTTAAATGTATTTGGTCATAATGGAAGCAACTAGTTTCACTGTCTACCGTAGTTGATCGCGCAAAAAAGTCAACTGTAATTATGAAATAGTGAAGGCTATTTTTAGCCGGAGCAGTAACCATGTTGTGAGGTCTCGGGCTGAGAGTTAGGTAGGCTTTTTTTAAATAAAACATTTATTTTCTTAAATATTTTTTCGGTTCACTGCTGTCCTGTTTTGCATCACCTGCTACTTTCTTCTCCAACTTTTATCTTGTTTCATGAACTTCTTTCTCAACTTACTGTTTATATGCCCTTTGAGCATAGATTTCGCGTTCCCTGAGTTCCATACTAAACGATGCCTTCCTTCTTACACTCTAGAATGCCTTTGTTGCGGTTACCGGAGGCTTAAACTAACGTCTAATCTATTAGTAACCTGGAATAACTAAATGTGATTGATGATCTAAAGCTTACTGTCATCGGTTCACAAATAGTTATGTGCAGTATTAGTAAATAGAAATAGTCCATAGCTAGTATAGAATATACGAACAATTCCATTCGAACAGTTTTAATGGCTTGTAGTTGAGCGATATTTATGAAAGAAATAAATGATGTCACAAAGGAAAAATGACAAAAACTAAAAACCTAGGCTAAACTAAACATTATGTGAACTAACGTTGCATTGAAGCAACAGATTCTAAAATCTAGTGTATTCGCGAATTATTGATGCCCAAACGATAAATTACGTTTCCGTTCTCAAGATAGAACATGAATTTACTAATTAATTAATGTGACAGTATTATAACCTTTTTAGCATGCGTAGATTTGTAGCGCTTATTTATATCAAATTTCACGAGTGAAATTAAAGGTCAGGTTCATTCAGTGAAAGCTAGTTCTATGAAGAGGTGTTCTGATAGGTTTTCTTGTGCGGTTTGACAGATGGTAATTGTTGCACTGTCAGGGGTTATATTTGTATAAAAAATATTATTCCCCCAACATGCGAATCTTGGTGATTAACCCTTTGACTGTGACTGCGACGTGACCCATCGGTGGTCTCTATGGCAATTTTCATAATGCTGCTGACCGACCGGTACACACAAACTCAATTTTTGTAAATACTTCATCAAAAATAAACGAAGGCGCTATACAGTTAATAAGTTCTATTTTTAACAGTGCTTACAACAGTTAACTTTAAATTTGAGTAGAATTTTAAACTTCAGGTTTCCTGCCTCAGTCAAAGTTTTGAATGTATTGGCGATTGGTTTGGTCACCACAAGTAAGAAAAAAGGATAACTGTGCCTTAAATGTTATAATTTCCTGAACTTTGGTTCCCTAGTTTAAACCTGACTTACCGATTCTCACAATGCCCTACAAAAACCCGAATAGTTCACGCCGTACATTTCCTATCTCGAGTATTAATTATTTTTTGGGATGTCGATGCTTATCTCGGCAGCGAAAACTTTCCCATTCAAGTGCACGAGACACTGGAGCATCCGTCCATTTTATTTTGAACACTTCAAAATCGTGTCAATTTTGCGAAATTATTCAAGCCAAAATTCTACTATCACTTAATTGATCACGGGCTTGCACAGCGTTCATTACGGCAATAGAGGATAAAGTTACAATAGGGAATAATGTTACTTGAAAGAGTATAGAGTACCAAATGTGGAACTGCGCGTCGGCCAGTTGAGAGCTAACTTAAGCAGGATGTGGTGAGACACAAGACCGGGCTGGTCTGTTTCCTCCGGTCGACGTGTGTAGTGTTCGTGGTGGAGGTAGTGGCGGTAGCTACAATGTTGGTGGTGGCTACTGACGCGGTAACCAACGAAACCTGGTCGGGCTCTCTCGAGTGGATGGACATGCGCTGTCATAATGAATCTTGGACAGACGATTTTTAGGTCTGAATTTTGAATACGAAGTTATGCTTCCCTTTTAGCTACTAACGAGGTAACCAACGAAACTTTATCGAGCTCTCTCGAGCGGACATGCGTTGTCAAAATGAATCTTGGACAGACGAGTTTAAAGTCTGAATTCGAAGTTATCCGATGTTATGCTTTTCTTTTCCAACGGTAGTCAAAAATGGATGAAGGACGGTATTAAAAATGGAACGGGAGTAAAAATCGTTGAAACGGACGATTTTTAGATGTAAATCAGAATTTAACCTTCTCGTATATTACGGTAGTGAAAATATTCTTGAACGGACGATCTTAAGGTCTGAATCCGAAGTTATGCTTCTTTTTTAGGCTGGGTGAAATGATTCGCAATACCTTGGCTCATCTCAGAGATGTTTTAGTGTCCATTTACTCCTCAGCGCTTCGATTCTGTTTTGTTCTGTCAAGAAGCTATTCAACACGGATCTTTTCCAGATAAGCCCCGCCACTAATGCAACACATAAGTTCACCCACTTGTAATTTTTGAAATAATACACCTATCGACTTCCAATTACTCTCAGAAGAAAGAATGTTTTAATCTTTCTTTTAAGAGTAATTTGAAGTCGATAGGTGCATTATTTCGAAAGTTAGTAGTGGATGAACTTATGTGTTGCTTTAGTGGCGAGGCTTATTTGGAAAAGATCCCCTCAGGGGGATACAACTATTGTATCTATGGGAATTAGCGCTCCCAGGGGAAAAATGTGAGGGCCCGAGCTGAGAGTTAGGTAGGCCTTCTCTTTGTTGAAATAAAATGTTTTCTGTTATGTTAAGGACCACCTTTTTTCGGTTCACTACTGTCCTGTTTTTCAGCACCTCTGACTTCCTTCTTCAACTTTTATCTTATTTCATGAACTTTTTTCCCACCTTACTGTTTCTATGCCCTTTCTGCATAGATTCCTCATTTTCTTATCTCCATACTAAATGGTGCCTTCCTCCTTCCTCTCTTCGATACGCTCTATTTTTGCAGCGGTTAGGGAGGCTTAAAACTAACTTATAATCTAATCTTATTTGGAAAAGACCCTTCAGCACGCTCCCCGCGTATTGAGCTGTATGTGTACTAATAGGTAAATTGCTCATTTATGTACCAGCATAAAAGAATGACATTTAATCGGTTTCGCGACGTTTTTAAAAGCTGTTTTCAAACGAGGTGAAATGTCTTCGTGCAATTATATTTTTAGTTTTCTTTGGAAGGATATAAATGTGTTCAAGCAGGAAAGTCGATTTTCCAATTTTGCTACTTCCAACCTAACCAACCCCGTTGACTCCAGCGGAAACGCGGCGAAAGTGTTAACTGAAAAACGTCGTCGTCATTGCGCTTGCCTCTGTCCTATGAGCAGATTAGCACGTGTCCTGAGAAGGCACTCACCGGTGATCACCGAGGGGATTTTCATATTACTGCTGACAACCTGCAGTCACTAACTCTATTTTTATATGTACCTAATGAAAGCTGAATGAAGGCACGATCCAGTAATTGTTTTCTAATTTTAGAATTACATACCACAATCGACATTAAATTGGAATTGAATATTGAACTTCAGTTTAACCCAATGCAGTTAACGTGTTGATGACCAAGAGGCGTGATATTAAAGCGGTAAGCAAAAATCAGTCATTCTGTTTCCCTCCGTTAGAATAAAGTATGTTTTACTGATATTTAAAAGCAAAAAAATCCTAATAAGATTGGTCATTTTATTCAAAGAATGACACCCAAAATCCAAGTGACCAAAGTTGTTCATTTTAAATTGGATTTTTTGCTATTTTTGCCTTTTTCTACCGTATGGTATGGATTGAAGAACACCACCAATCTTATTTGCGATCTTGTCCACGTTTCCTTTTTACACTTCCTGAATTTTTCTTCCCCGAAAAGTAAGGAGATTTTTGACGGCTAGGCTTCACAAAAAGAAATCAACTCTACCAACACTCGTGTGCTAAAAAGTACCATGCAAACTCTGAAAGTTTATTATCAGTTCATTAAATTTTGAGTACAATACGCGCACACTTTGCGCACATGCGTAAGGATGTTTAGAGGCGTGAAGGGAAGGTGCTCTCAGCGACTAATTTTCTCTATGCCTCAAATTCGACACCTTCCTGTTATGTCGCCATGCTTCTTCCGTCGAGTCCTGCGCAGCCAAGTTCACTTACGAATATCTGTGACCTTCCGTTGGTGTTCATGACACGAAGTCACAGCTAACCTTCCGTCCGTCCGTCCGTCCTTCCTTCCTGCGTGACTTGTAATTTCTTGGCTTCTGGAAAAAGGATTTGATATTTTTGGGCGCCCAAACCAGTGATTCAACCTCGTTTTCTTAATTTCCGGTTGTGCGGATGTGTTGGCGGAGAGTAAGGTGTTAGCACTGCATGACCCTCGGTTCATTTGAAGTTACGACTAGCTAGAACTGGTCTTCGTTTACAGGTTACTTCAGATCTTCAGAGGTTACAAAAACTTCTCTTGAATTCTTCAGAAGATATTAGCCACAATGGGAGACAAAGCAGGTCCGATCCCATTGCCAAACCATCAACTTGTTTATAAGTTTTTATTAAACTTGACGAATGAGTCCTGGAGTGTTAAGTCGAGCCATTTTTTCAAAGTTGTTTGGGACAAATCTAAAAAAAACGTATATTGTTTCCGAGTTCGGTGCCAGTTCCGCACGTTCTGATGCAGAGGACTTACAGCGCAAATGTACAACCATGTTAAAATAAGTATCTTTAATATTATTTTTGAAGTTTACATATATCTCAAGTCAATATTATTTAAATATTACAATATTGTCTCTCAAGTCACTGTTATTTATATACGACAATATTATTTCTCAAGTCAATGTTATTTATATATGACAACATTATTTCTCAAGTCAATGTTATTTATATATGACAACATAATTTCTCAAGTCAATGCCCCGGATGTTGAGTGGTCGCGTGATCCCTTCAATATACTGTGGGAGAAACTCATGGAAATAACGCAGTCACGTTTTCTCATTTATGTATAATTTCCCCCATCAAACGTCCTGGAATATAAATTATATATGGCAAAGGAACCGTGATTTTAGCAAGGGTTGAAGGAGGCAAAATTTTTTGGTTTACAGTTTCCTTGTTGAAAACACTCGCAAAGCGTTAGGTTGGCTTTCGTTTTGTGTTGCAATAAAGTATGTTTTACTAAAAATTTAAAAGGAAAAAAAAATTTAATTAGATTTGTCATTTTATTCAAAGAAACAAAAATCGAAAACGTTTCGGAGACCAGCTCCGCCATCAGTGCTATAAAATTCAGTTTGTTGTGTTTTTTGTGAAGACTTTTTTAGTAGTCTTTTGGTAGTCTTCGGTTCTTCAGCGCCTCGAACTTTGTTCATCTTCTTGGATTTTGTTTCATAGCCTTCTTTTTCAACTTACTGATTTTATGCGCAGGGTATCAAGTTTGGGGGCACACCTGTTGCATAGATTCCGCGTTCCCGAAACTCTAACACTAAATGATGCCTTAATCCTTCCCCTCTTTGGGATGTCTTTCTTACGGTTAGGGAGGCTTAAAGTAACTGAAATAATCTACCTATATTCACACAGCAATTTCGTGTCAGTTTGGAGTGGATAGAGCAAGAATGTCGTCAAATTTAGGTTTATAATGTGGAAAAGGCTATGGTACAAAAACGATGTGAGCAATCCATGGGTATAGGTATAGAATTGATACTGTGCGTATGATTAACGTTGAACAGCCGTATCAACAGTTTTGATACGTCAAAATGATTTATTTATTCATTCGGATTGTCTTAGCTCTTTGCAATTGACAGAGATAATTAAGTTGAGCTAAAAGACAAAACTAAATTGAAACAAAATTAACTAAAAGACGAAAACCCGGCGAGTCGCTTAAATATTCTTCTAATTTGTGTGTTGTTTGTTATTCTCGATGAAAATATTAAATCATCATTTAAAAGCATAAAAACGAAGAACATTCCAAGGAAAATAATCCTATTCAATTGGAAAACGTTCGGAGTTCAGCTCCATCATCAGGTCAGGAAGAGACTATTGCATCACTGGAGTATAAGAACTCGAGCTACTGAGAGTGGGAGGTAAATTGCTTCCTGGGATTAATTCAGCTATTTTTCGGGGTTGATGGAGTGACAGAAAAAAGTTAATACTTTGATTGCGGCAAGTAAAACTGAAGTTGAAAATTCAACTCAAATTTCAAGTCAGTTGTAGGAAGCAACGTTGGAAATAGTAAACATGAACTAAAACGTGTCTTCATTTAATTTTGCATCAGTATTTATGAAAACTAAGTTTATGACTACTGGTCAGTCAACAGCATTATGAAAAATATCCCAGTGACCACCGGTGGCTCGCGTCGCAGTCAAACTGTTAAGAATTCTGGAACAGAAACTTTAAATCCGGCTCTTTGAGAAAGGAATGATAGCCCAGATACCGCAGTGTGCTGACACATGTCAGGATATTCGATGATTTCTATAGACAAAGATGATTGACTATTGGGAGGGACTTGAAACAAGTTTGCACCACTACGCATTAACGCGTCAATGATTTCCTTTCAACCAAACTCCGTTGCTGTGGAAAATATTTCTCCGTCAATTTTTCAACTTTTGCCTCGATGCTCATTTTTCTCATACGCTTGATTTCTAAAATATTTAAAACTATCTCGGCTCATTTTATAATTGAAACCCTCAAGTCGTTTTTATCGTCGGTTACATACCTAATTCCTTTCAAACAAAATGAGCATACAAACCAATGAAATACTGCACATTGTCCTCCTACCCTCAGAGCAACGACTCGAAACTGGGGTGTGAAATGCAATAAAATTCAAAACCACGAGTTTTATATTAGAAGGTTGTAAACAAAAATGAAAGTACCTTGCAACAATGCTTTCCGCGATACCGTACTTAACACTTCGACTGCGGCGGGTAAAGCTGAGTTTCAGTATTCAATTCAAATTTAAAGTCGATGGTAGTAAGCAATGTTGAAAATACCAAACATTAACTAGGACGTGTTCTCATTTAATTTTGATTACGCATTTACGAAAAATTGAGTTTGTGGCTTCAGCAGCAAAATGAAAACTCCCTCAGTGACCAAATATGGCTCACGTTGCAGGTCTAAGTGTTGAAGTGCAGGCACTTTATTCTCTGATGTTCATAAAAATTACTTGGAGGATTCTCATTTTTAGAATAAACACCACTCTGATTCCCGTTACTAAAGAGCCTAACATATTGAAATGCCATTTATTAACAGGAATGCCAGCGCTCTTGTATACCACTGGAGAAAAGTCAAATTTTCTGCAGCTTGCTGTTCGTATTGCATCAGCCTTGTATTGAAGTGTGGTTTTATACGAGTGTCCCCTCAGGGGAATATAACTATTGTATCGATAGGAATTAGCACTCCCAGGAGGAAAAGGTGGGGCCCAAGCTGAGAGTTAGGTACTATATATATAGGTAGACCATCTTTTTGTAAAGATAAAATGTTTTGTTATGTTAAGAACCCCCTTTTTTCGCTTCACTACTGTCCTGTTTTTCAGCATCTACTACTTTCTTCAACTTTTATCTTGTTTCAACAGTTTCATAAACCTCTTTCTCAACCTACTGTTTCTATGCCCCTTCTGCAAAGATTCCTCATTCCCTCATCTCCATAATAAATCGTGCTAATCTTTATGCAAGTGTAGATGATTGCATATGTGTGTAGTTCTGCGTTCCTCACTATGTGAAGTTACATGTGATTGTAGACTGGGCGACAGCGGAAATAATGTATGTATTCCTCCTTTGAACATCTGGGGGGGACACCAGTATTGTATCTCTTTGAATTAAAGGGAAATTATAAGGTTTGTAGCTGAAAGTGAAGTGGGCGTTCGTATTGAAATAGTTTTTCTCACGGACCAGCTTATTTCAGTTCACTGCTGTCCTGTTTTTCAACTCCTATTGTATTCTTCAATTTTTGTCTTTCATTAACTTGTTTTCTCACCGATTGCTGTATATTCTCTGGGGAACTTGCGCGAAAACGCACCTTGGGCACAGATTCCCGGTTCCCAAAACTCCGATATTAACACGCTGAGTGCGTATTGCTGCATGTGTGCACCACTAAATAAAATGCTCATCTGCATGCGTACCGGTATCAATGTATAACATATCAACTATTGCAATACCTTAAAGGTAATGAAATAATGAAATAACTTACATAAGATACGAAATAATTTTCACAATATACGAAATAATAAATAATAGTGAAATAACTAACTTATTTAATATACATTCATTTGTTTCTGTCATTTTTATGCCTCGAAAATTTCGTGGGAGGCTTACGACGGTGTAACGTATTTAGTGTGCAATTTTCAACATTATTAATTCGGTCAGAAAATGCAGTTACACACGTGAATCCTTTGGCATCAAGTTCACTTAGATATTTGTAAGTTCTATGATTGACACATTTCTTTCGAATATTTTGAAGCTTATGGTAGGATTCCTAATTGAAATGACTCATTCGTCTACGAAACACGCCGCGCAGAAGGTTGGCAACAGCAACTCGCGCAACCTGGACGGAGGTAAGGGACTCAAAAATCTATTTCTCATTTAAAATTTCGAAATCTTTCATGTAACAGGAATAAATCTTGTTGGCTTGATCTTACCGCTTTTCATCAACGTCAAAATCAATCCTCTGCCATAATAAATCTTGATGGCTTGATCTTACCGCTTTTCATCAACGTCAAAATCAATCCTCTGCCATAATAAATCTTGATGGCTTGATCTTACCGCTTTTCATCAACGTCAAAATCAATCCTCTGCCATAATAAATCTTGATGGCTTGATCTTACCGCTTTTCATCAACGTCAAAATCTATCCTCTGCCATAATAAATCTTGATGGTTGGATCTTACCGCTTTTCATCGTCAAAATCTATCCTCTGCCATAAAAAATTTTGGTGGTTTGATCTCATCGTTTTTCATCAACGTCAAAATCTATCCTCTGCCATTATAAATCTTGATGGCTTGATCTTACCTCTTTTCATCAACGTCGAAATCTATCCTCTGCCATCTTTAACACGTGACTCCGATTGTGCGGGTCGTAAAGTTGATTTAATTAGGTTATGAAATACAGATTGGCAAAATCGACTTACTTGCTTGAATGAGCTTCCACCCTTTGTAAGAAATATACCAAATTAAAGTGCTCGATAATATTGTCATTTTACTATAAAATTCCTTCAGAAAGAGTTCGCGAAATGATTTGAAATGTTCTACATTTACATTCGTGCGTATATGAACAACTTACCTAGTGGTAAACATTTGTCCCACTCCGGAGTCAACGTGTTGAATCTTGAGGGCTTGATCTTACCGCTTTTCATCGACGTCAAAATTTATTCTCGGCCTAAATGTTCGAGTTTTGTAAGCCGCTGGGGACTGTTATACTAACTCTGAGATTTGTGAGACTACTTCCCGTCCTGGACAATGGAGGCTGATGGCGCGTGGCGCTGTCTTATTTGCCAACACTCGCAGCGTTTCAAAATGTACAATGCGGGAAACGGATATTCTTTAAGCCATGAAATTGCTTATCGGCGTGTAACTAACAAGCCAGAAAACTAATCCATAAAACAATTCTTCACACATGCGTTGTGAATAAGTATACAAAACATGCCGAAATATTTTCTCACGAATTGCATCTTCATGGCCATTCAGGGGCGAGAATGTGTTCATGCCGATACGCAGAAAGAACGCTATCATCGCTTTAATAACATAGTCGTCATTCAGTACGAAGTAATCAGTCGGTTTCTTTAGTCGTCAGTTATTACCTTACAGGTTTTGGTTAATTCCATTCGTCTTGCAATTCATGTACAGTTCAGGAGCAAGATGTCAATTTTTGAGCAACGCATTAAATTTTCCATAGGGTTTCAAATCTGAAACGGATGATTTTCTCAACATATTATCGTTTCCTGGTGTGTATTTATTCATACCTTTTTAATTTTTAAGAAACGGGTAGTTCACAGTTTACACCGTAAGAACGACCTACTAAGCACATATACTTAATAAACAATTTTATTATCTACTAGGTACTTGATACGGATTCTCATGTGTTGATAATTGAACACATTTCTCTGTAAGAATGAGGTTTTCAATATATTATCATAAAATATTTCTTCATCACTCTGAACATGTTCCGTTAAATACAGGTATCACATACTCGAAAAAAATATAATTCAGCCTTGAAATTCTTTTAGATTGAAATCGCCATTGTCATCTATCAATACTGAAAACACTTCAGTCTCATTTCACGTTTGATTTCTCTGTTCCATGTATGTAGTGGCGGGAGTCCTCCAGGCTGTCCGTTATTAAACTTACCAGCATTACCTGAGCCAACACCTGCGCTCCTTCCAACACCTCCACCACCTGCTCAAAAGCTAAGCACCTTTTCCTTTGAACTGCTCAAAATTAATATTTTTGCCTTTCAGCAGCTCAAATTTAATATTTCTGCCTTTCAGCAGCTCAAATTTAATATTTCTGCCTTTCGACAGCTCAAATTTAATATTTCTGCCTTTCGACAGCTCAAATTTAATATTTCTGCCTTTCGACAGCTCGAAGAATTTAATATTTCTGCCTTTCGACAGCTCAAATTTAATATTTCTGCCTTTCGACAGCTCAAAGAATTTAATATTTCTGCCTTTCGACAGCTCAAATTTAATATTTCTGCCTTTCAACAGCTCGAAGAATTTAATATTTCTGCCTTTCAACAGCTCGAAGAATTTAATATTTCTGCCTTTCGACAGCTCGAAGAATTTAATATTTCTGCCTTTCGACAGCTCAAATTTAATATTTCTGACTCCGGAAGCACCCTGTCAACTTTCCCCTGGAAAACTTGCAAATCTGATCAATTCTAAAGCTTCTGATCCATTTTTTCTCATAATTATTATTATTATGAACGAGTAATGTTGAAAACGTACTGATGCTCTCCTGTATGTTGTGGACTCTGAACATAAGGTTTGCTCGAGACAATTAAACTCTTCATACGTGTATTCAAACAAAAACGGATATCAAGGTGCAATATTGAATGGGTATTTTACAGAACTGGCCATGGAGCTGGTGTCCAAAACGTTTACTGTTTTTAATTTTTAAATAAAATGACTCATTTCATTAGCGTTTTCTTAGTTTTTCAATTTTTAGTGAATCTGCGATTTAAGCAAAGCGAATTTCTGTTTGAACGGATATGGAGTTACATGAAAACAATTGTCCTTTTTGACCTAGTTCCGTCAGACCCATCTTCAATGTGGTGTACTTCGTGAATGGTGAGAAATGTTCAATTCCATTATTTAAATTTTTTTATCAAGATGAGCAACATATTTTTCGTGCGATGCACACTTTTTTCATGCTGTGACGAGTTTTTGGAGATCTATGGGTCGGAGTGATCCATTAAAAGTTCACGAGTGTTGGCTGCCATCAGTTATCCTCCATAAGGCTCGTTTGTTCATCGCACTGTACGGTGTCGGTCATGTTTCGTTTTGCGTGCGTCCGATACTGTGCGAGCATTTCCTGTCAATGGCGGCAGGGGAAAAACAGGGTGCTCAAGTTTCATATTTTTGACGACTCCAATAGGACTCTTACACACTTATAATTGTGACCCTAGTGTACATAATCGTCGTAGATCTTAACAATCGTTCTAGTTTTATGATTTTATAGCGTTTAATATTCTTTTCATTGGCGATAGGGTTCTTTTGAAATTTTTAGTGTCTAAATACCTTTCGTTAAGATTTGCTATAAAAATAGCCCAGCATGCACTCGGAGTGGGAAGGAGTACAACTCCTTAACTCGTGTCTTCGGCAGCCATCTGGCGGACATGCTGTGAGAGGTAGTACTGAGCCCTACTATAGACGACTTGCTTTTTCTTCTAGTAGAATTTTGCTACTTTGGATTGGTTCAACTTGCAGCTTGTGGGTGCATTTTCTCCCAGGAATATTAACATCAATTGATACAACTTGCAACTTCTGGGTGCATTTTCTTCCTGTAATATTGACATCGACGTACACCAGCGTGTAGAACAGAGTCCGAGAATTCGACATGCATTTTCTTCAAGTAAAATTTGCCGCTTGGGATTGGTACAACTTGCGGCTTGTGATGCATTTTCTACCAGCAATATCGACGTCAACTTGCGCCAGGATCTGCGTGCTTCCTTCATCGCTATATCATGTGGAGCTAATTTCAGTTTTCTCAAGAAGATTCCTAGCTCACGGCGCCTGAGGATGGGCAATAGCTTCAGGTCAGATAAGTTTGTCTATCCTATGCTATGGAGACTGGGGCTCCCACGGGAGATCCTGTTAGGTTACTTCAGCTGTAGTTGGTAATTAGCACTCCCAGGGGAACAATGTGATGTCCGATCTGCGAGCTAGGTAAACCATTTTTTGTTGAAATGATTTATTTTTGTTTTATTAAGGGGCATCTTTTTTCGGCTCACTGCTTTCATGTTTTCAGCATCTGTGGCTTTCTTTTTCAACTTCCATCATGTTTCATAACCTTCCTTTCAACTTAGTTTCCATGCGTGCGGGATCCTATGCAGGAGCATATGTGCATAGATTCCGGTTCTCTTAACTCTATACTAAATAGTGCTTTCATCCTTCCTCCCTTTGAATATTTTTTTTTTGTGGTGAAGGAGCTTGAAACAAACTTATGATCAATCTCAGCCATAGGCGTTTGGGACTTGCATCTTTTGTCTCCATTTTGCTCCTTTCAGTTATCACGTTTCTATAACATCTCTTTTTTTTCTCTTCCTTCCTACTTCACCGTTTTTATGCGCAAGGTATCTTACGTGGGAACACATCCAGGGTGTAGATTTCCATTTTATACAGTCCATACCAAATGATTCTTTCTCTTCGCCCGCTTGAGATCGCAATTTTTGAGGTAAGGTAGTCTTGCACTAATATACAGTACTATACGAGGCCTGTCTAAAAAGTATCCGACCTTTGGCCAGAAAAAATATTTCGAATACCTGTCGGAGTTGGGACCCTAATCCCCTTCAAAGTATGCCCCTTGTGCTTGCACACACTTAGCCCACCGATCCTTCCACTGCTGGAAACACCTCTGGTAGTTTTTTTTTAGAATGGTGTTCAGCTCCATCGTCGCATTGCCTGTTTGACTCCTTCGATGCTGACTGTTTTCTTTGATGTCCGTGGAATTGTGCATCACGAATACGCACCGGAAGGACAAACAGTGACAAAGGAGTACTATCAGGATGTTCTCCGGCGACTTCGTGATGCAGTTCGGCGCAAAAGACCAGACATGTGGACTGCGAACAACTGGCACTTGCATCACGACAACGCGCCCGCACATTCATCCCATTTGATCCGCAATTTCTTGGCCAAACATGGAATTACGACCGTTCGCCAACCTCCCTACTCTCCAGACCTGGCTCCTTGCGACTTCTGGTTGTTTCCAAAATTGAAGACACCACTGAAAGGATCCCGTTTTGAGAGTAGAGAAGAGATAATGCGGAACGCGACGACAGAGCTGAACACCATTCCAAAAGAAGACTTCCAGAGGTGTTTCCGGCAGTGGAAGGATCGGTGGGCTAAGTGTGTGGAAGCACAAGGAGCCTACTTTGAAGGGGATTAGGGTCCCAACCCCGTCAGGTTGTTGAAGTATTTTTTCTGGCCAAAGGTCGGATACTTTTTCGACAGGCCTCGTATATGTAATCCTAGCTTATGTGAAAATTTTTTTATTTAGACTAACGCAATCTATGATTAGAAATCAGTCAAATTTTTTAAATTGCAGTAATGATCGATGAAGTTTATAACAAGGAAAATTATCGTCTGAAAAAAGACGACTCGACGGGTTACTAAAAATGGCTAGTTAGTATGTCTTGTTCAGTTCCGAATCGACGCGACGTCATTTGTTTTTCGCTGGTGTAGGTAGACTTGTTTATACTCCAAGATCCGGTAGACTAGCTTTTTTTGGTGTTTTAAGAACTGTCACATGATATTTCAAACTTGATTTGAACGCGAGGCGCGTAAGTTTGTGGTTCCGAAATGTGAACATGTCTTGCAATTTCACATACAATTTATGGTTTAAATGTATAGTTAAATCGTTTTTTCTACCTCTTTATGCTCGCTGACTTTACGCGCAACACATGGGCAGGGGAAGTCTCAAAAAACTCAACAACGAACTCCTAAAACGAAAACAAAAACCGTCCCTCCCTAAAAAATGAAGTCAGGAAGCAAGCTCTCCTCTTACCCAAACATTCTCGCCGGGGAACTTCTTAATAATAAGCGAGAGCTGTAGCTAACTCAGCTGCAAATATAAACTACCGAGGAACAGCCCTTCCCTTCTCTCCAAGAAGCGTTAACGTTTCTTGTTCAGGCAATTTGACGCGCTGTTGACGGTGGAGACTTCTGAGCAAGTCAACCCAGGGGGGCGGTTGCAGCCCTTGCACGCAAGGCTATTTATTCTCGCTGCCAACTTGAAACACGCCGACCGCAACGAGTTAAAATTGAAGTTCAATATTCAACTCAGTCAATTGTATCAAGCAATTTTGAAAATAGCAAACATCAACTGAATCGTACCTTTATTCAGATTTATGTATTTATTAAAATTGAGTTTGTGACTACTGGACGGTCAGCATCAAAATGAAAATCCGTTTTGTGGCCACCGGTGGCGCACGTTGCGGTCAAAGTGCTATACACGTTATTTAAGCCAAGTTCGCGCGGCTGCTGCCGTTGGTTAGGCTAAGTTGTAAGTCGCACAATTGAAAAACAGACTGTACTGCTTGAGTGCATTTTTATCCTTTCTTAGACATATGCAATATATAATAGCACGATAATATTTTACAGCCTACATTATAATTTATTTTGAAAACAAATTGTAAAATAATTGAAAAGCATTCATACCGGTGCGTGAATGAGCAATTCACGTAGAGGTACATATACAACACTTATCGATACGTACTCAACGTACGTGATTACATTTCGAGTGCGACGTAAGCCACTGGTGTACACGGAGGCAATATTTATAAAGCTGCTGTTCGACCAGTAGTCACAAACTCAATTTTCATAAACTTTATCACAACTAGATGAAGGCGCGATCCACTTAATGTTTGTTATTTTCAACATTGGTTAGATAGTTTTATAATAAAATTCCTTGTCTTTGAATATGACCCGAATATTAAACTCGTTTTACTTGCCGCAGTTAAAGTGTTAAAAAACGAAAACGTGGTGCGAGAACAAGCAGAAATTATGAAAATCCTAAAATTGATGAAATGATGAAAATTCAGTCTTATCCGCCACAGTCATCGTGTTAACTTGACACTCTCATGTTGAACGTAAAGTATTGCTCGTGCTACTTACTTGAAATGATTGGAAATTCACGTGATCTGTGTTGTTACATTGATGGGTGATATTTAGTCATTAGACTAGTTCAATATACTTGCATTTGGTACGTATATTTAACGAATTAGGATTTTCTTGAAACCTCATCAGTAGGTTTAAATGACTCCTCATCTCTCGTAGTCCTAATGATTTACAGGTAATAGTTTGTTTAAAAAAAAAAGGTTTTTTGATTGGTTAAGACCATATTTTTTCGATTCACTGCTGTCCTGTTTTTCGACACTCACTACTTTCTCCTTCAACATTTATCTCGTTTCATGAGTTTCTTTCTCAACTTCCTGTTTCTATGCCCCTTGTGCGTAGATTCCGCGTTTCTTTAACTCCGTGTTAAATGGTGCATGGCTGTTTCCTTCCTGTCTTTGGAACGCGTTTATTGCAGGCAGGGAGGCTCGAACTAATTTCTCCCATCTCCTAATTTTTCTCAAATAATTTCTCGATTAAAGCTGAATATGCTTGGGTGGGGAGGCGAGCTTCCAAGAGCATTAACATTGCTTGAAAATCAAATTCCGTTCCGCTTTCATACGTAATTTTTCCACCTTCCAATGCGTGTGCGACGGACGCGCGAACTACGCGTACTAGTATGCGCGTAAAGAGCTGCGCAGGAAGCTGTATACATGAGAGGGTCCTGGTTGCCGTGCTCCCATGCGCAATGTAAACCAGGGGCTGTTTACACGCGCCGCGTCAGTTTACGGAGAGCTCTCGCTTTCCGTTCCTCCTGCGAGGTCGAGCGAAGCCAGCTGTTCTCAAGTGGGGTCATCCAGTAGCCAGGGAGAGGGTTGACCTAACATTCATGGATACCGTCTCAACACGTTGACTACGTCGTGGGACAAATGTGTACCTTTAGGTAAATTGTTCATTTACGCGCCGATGTAAGTGAATAATTTTTCAAACCATTGATCGACGACCTCTTTTTGAAGGAATTTTATCGTACGAGGAAAATATTAATGTGCACCTATATTTTGTACATTTCTTACAAAGGTTGGAAATTTGTTCTAGCAGGTATGTCAATTTTCTCAGTCGGTTTTTACAGCTGAACCAAATCAACTTATCGATCCGCGCAATCGTATCCAACAGGTTAACGCTTTAAACGTAATGGGTTAAACTGATGTTCAATATCAAATTCAAAGCCAATTGTAGTAAGCAATTTTGGAAATGGCCAACATGAACTGGATCGGGCCTTCATTTAGTTTTGACCAAGTATTTATGAAAACAGAGTTCGTGGCTACTGGTTAGCGACATTACGTAAATCCCCTCCGTGGCCACAAGTGGCGCGCTTCGCGGCCAAAGAGTTAAATTACTCGTTAAATTCAACTTTGTTAGCCGCACTTCTTACAATAAGTTCTTTGCGTTTTCTACAAATGCGTGGGGATCATTTTAATACGAACTTTGCCTCCTGCAAAATTACTCGTTTTATTCTGCTAAACCATCAAATTTCAATATTTCTGTCACGAATATTGAAGAACCATTTCCGCCCGTCATTCTTATGTGGACGTTCTTTCTCGAAATCCTTCATTGCAAGTTTTTCATAGAAGCAGGAGGTCGGCGACTCGGCTCATTTTGCGCGAGCTACCATCTCAAATGGGTTGATAAATATCGCAAGACGATCTTGAATAGTTTTCAACTTGTAACAACTGCAAGACGATCTTAGATCGTTTTCAACTTGTAACAACTGCAAGACGATCTTGGATCGTTTTCAACTTGTAACAACTGCAAGACGATCTTGGATCGTTTTCAACTTGTAACAACTGCAAGAAGATCTTGGATTGTTTTCAACTTGTGACAACTGCCAGACAATCGGCGTTATAGGGAACATCATCGCTTGCTCCCCTCTTGTTCTTGCCGAGTCGCGAGTGTCCTATTGTTTAGGGAGCCAGTTGAGCTCGTTCTGCCCTATTTAGTTTACAATTGATCTTTATGAAAGACCGCCGACTGGGCTGTCTATGTCGCGGTTACGGGACATTGTGGTCTCTGTAGACAACGCGTCAAGGGGCGCAGATCATTCGCAAGGCATGCGTTGTGCTTTATCGCACTTGGTTATTATACTTTAACGGGATTATACGTATTTTACCTACCTCGGTTCTTAATGGTATGCGTTGTGCTTTACCGCACTTGATTATTATACCCTACCGGGATTATATTTATTTTACCTACTTTGGTTCTTAATGGCATGCGTTGTGCTTTACCGCACTTGATTATTATACCTTACCGGGATTATATTTATTTTACGTACCTTGGTTCTTAATGGCATGCGTTGTGCTTTACCGCACTTGATTATTATACCCTACCGGGATTATATTTATTTTACCTACCTTGGTTCTTGATGGGATAAGTTTTGCTGTATCGCGTTTTGTTATTATACCTACCTTCACTCAAACATCTTTCAATTTGGAGGAAGCTACTTTTTTCATAGCCACCGCCATAAGAGTGCGACTGACATCAGTTTGTCGCCGACGTCAGAAAAAGAAAAGAACTACCGCTCGGCAGTGACCCTCAAATAACACATTAATTATCGGTGCAAATTTGGCGAGAAATAATATGTATTATAAGATTTATTTTCCAACTTCTCGATCCTTGGGGAATTTCGACCTTGCGCCTGAAGATGTTTGTGCATCGAACCGTCGCTTTTTGTGTATAGACAGTGATATAAAATTTTACTGACGAAGTGTTTTAGTTAATATGGTAACCAATTTTCTCCGTCTTTTAACGCGTGATGAATTGGAAAAATATACTAAGATCCTCTCCGAAAGAACGCTGTATGGTTTCTCGTCTTAGGTATTGGAGAATTTTATTAACATGCATCTGCCCATAAGGAGCGTTGGCCAACATGCACCAACCCTTAAGGAACGCCGATCAACATAACGCTACCCATAAGAAGCGTTGATCAACTTGCAGCTACTCATATGGAACGTTACCCATAAGGAGCATTGATCAACACACAGGCTGTGGAGAGTACCTCCGCGTAACTCCACCGCCGAACACAACACCAGCCTGACAGCTCTGTGTTCTAGCGTTAAACAGGACATCCTGGGGGCACATGCTCTGTTAGGTGCTGCGCTCGACCTCTCTGCCTCGACATTAATTTCTCCTTCAAACGCCATGCCTGCACTTCCTCCTATTTACTTACGGAGAACTACTGTTCAAGAGTTAGACGAGTCATAATCGGGTAACTTGAGGTTATAACGAAAAAGTGGGTGATTTGATGTGCACTCATTGGTGTCTCTATTTGGAGTTAGGCGATATATCTTCTAGAAACACCGGCACTTTTACCCTTTTACTCAGGAAGAACCTCTGCTGAGGAGTTTCATGAGTAATGATGGTATCGCTTGAGGTTATAACGAAAAAGTGGGTGATTTGATGTGCACTCATTGATAAATTTATTTAGAGTTAGATGTTTCTTCTAACGGAACTGTTTAGTTGGTTGACGCTGTAGATGAATTTTGAAAACACAAAATCTTAAAGGAGTTTCACGAGTAATAATCCGGTTAATTAGTGTATAGCTTGAGGTTACGACGAAAAAGTGGGTAATTTGCTACGCACTGATTAGTGTATTTATTTGAAGTTAAAGGGCGAAATTTCTTCTAAAAACACAGAACTGTTGAGTTTGCTGACTCTGTAGACTAATTTTAAAAACACAAAATCTTGCCTTTCATGTTCAAACATATATAGCTCAGTTGCAAGAATATTTTCATACTGAACATTTCAAAGATATTCAGCGAAGTCTTAATTTGCCTGACTGATTGAGTCACCGTCCAGATTGAGTTGTTCACTTCTTTCAGAAATGTCATTTTTCGAGGCTTAAAAAACAAATCTCAATTCAGTAAACAAGACACATTTTTTTGTCATGAACTAAAACACACTCCGTTTCATATATGTAATTCGTGTGATCAGTCCCCCTCTCAGGAGGAGACATAGGATATGCAATAGGTTTGGGTTTTGCACATTTGCCTCCCCTCAGGGGGATACAATCATTATACCAATGGGATTAGCGCTATTAGGGGAAATATGTCTGGTCCCGAGCTGAGAGTTAGGCAAGGCTTCTTTTTGTTGAAATGAAAAGTTTTTTGTTATATTGAGGACCATCTTTTTTGATTCACTGTTGTACCTTTTCCATTATCTTCTAGTTTCTTCTTCAACTTTATGTTCTTTCATAATCTTCTTTCTCAATTTACTGTTTCTGTGCACCTTGTGCAAAGATTCCGCGTTCCCTTAAACTCCATACCTAATGGGGCCTTCGTCCATCATCTCTTTGGAATGTCTTTGTTGCGGTTAGGGAAGCCTAAACTAACATGTAATCTAATTTAGGTAGATTTACCTATCTCATGCTATGGGAACAGGCGCCCCAGGAAGAATACTGTTGGGTTATCTCAGCGATAGATAGGGTTTTGGCACTTCTATGTTCATGCTCGCTTTATTTCGATCAATTTTATAACCGTCATTCCTATCTATGCTATGCAATTCTTTTAATTCCTACCTAACTTGTTGTTTCTATGCGCAGGGTATCCTGTGTAGGAACATCCCTTCTACATCGATTCCTAGGTTCGTTCTAAATGGCCCGTGCTATTTGCTGTCTCGAGATCACCTTTATCGTGGGTTAGGGGCTTACTCAAAATAATTTACAAGTATTACTACTAATTATGACGATGTCGTCAGTGCCATTGTATATCATAACGTCATCTATCCTAAAAAAATCTATAACCAGATATTCCGGCCGGCGAATAGTTCCACAGGGAATTTCATGGTCCTTCAGCAGCAGGTTCCCTTCCCGCGAGGCATTTTAGATACGTTACATCAGCAAAACTTGTATTGTGTTAAGTTTGAATGTCAAATTTCGCACGTCCCACAAAGTTCCTTCGAAGGGAAACCCTTTTCAGCATGCAGGGCTGCTCAAGCTAATTTTGTTTTAACTTGTCTAACTTTCAATTTCAATGTTTTTAGGTTAAAAACGGAATATTTTTAGGCTCCATGTTAAATGGTGCCCACCTCTCTTAACACCTTTGTTGTGGTTAGGGAGATTTCAACAACTCGTATAATTTAATCGGTTTCAGAACCATCCTTGTTGTTTCTAAGGATTTTGTGCAAAGGACTTTGTTTCGGAACGCACCTTGTGCACAAATTTTATAGTGAGCTATACCGCTCTAGTTCCACCCTTCATGGACAGGCCCACCTGAGGGAAGAGCTAGATGAAAATCGCTCCTGAAATACGCCTAACTAACAACTCGCACAATGTACTGATTCGACCGTTTTTTTCATGACATCCACAAAATACCGTCGCAGCACCAGTCGGACCCGCAAAATCGCTAGAGGGAAAAACCGTCGCGACAAGCTCGTGTCCGACGAACCGCCTCTCACCAGTGCATTATTTTTGGATCACAGAATGCGACTAAAAATTTACCACCATTCAAGCTAACATTTGGAGACGATACAATTGAACCAGTAGAGGAGGTAAAAAATCTGGGTGTCTGGTTTGACAAAAATATGACTTTCAATTCACACGTCGAAACAAAGTGCAACAAAATAAACGGAACCTTAATGTTCTTTCATCGCATTAAGAACACACTTGACGAAAAATCTAGATTATTAGTGATTCAATCTTTGGTTTTATCGCGCCTGGACTACTGCAGTCTTGTGTTGGGAAATTTACCTCAATATCGTCAGGAAGAGTTGCAAAAATGTCTAAACTTCGCCGCCAAAGTGGTATGCAAAGGAAATTTCAATAAATACGATCGTGTCACTCCTCTTTTAAGAAAACTCGACTGGATCCTAATACCGAACAGATTCATGTTCCAAAAAGCTCGACGAGTGTTCTCCTCTCTGTACCTCCCCCAAAGTAATGCAGAGGTGGTAAAATTTTTTCCATCTAATATCCCAAACAAAAAACCAAATCGGAGGAATGATGTTTTAGTCAGTTACCGTTCATCTACCGTGGGACAAAAAGCTCTCTCAGTTTCTGGAGCTTTTTTGTGGAACAAGCTTCCCCAGCATATCAAAAACTCTAAAACTGTAAAAGAATTTAGAGTAAATGTGTCACGTCATTTTGCATCTCTGTCATAGGGCCTGCAGCATTTCGGTGTGAATTTCCCATCTACTAGAAATTTTAATTTTCCTGAAATTTCTGTTAGAAAATTAGAAACTATTTCATTTTACGTTTGCTAAGCCATTCGTATATTCATCTTAACTATTTCTGTCGACAATAATCAGCACCCCAGCCGTGAGTTCAGTGCAGCAGAACGAACGTTTTTTCCATAATTAGGAGTATTTCCTCATCTTTATTTTGTTATTTTTTCTCTTTTCTGTATTAATATTTAACGTCCGCATGAAAAACATATTCTGAAATACATTTTGTGTGTACACCAATATACAGGTTTATAGATGTGAGGGTTGTGCAAAGTTTATAATGAATTAAATTTTGGCTAACATTGTCTCGCTATTTTAAAATCATCCCCGAAGATGTTTTCAATCGATTTCGGCTGAGCTGGGGGGAGGGGGTAATATAAGCATTTGCATTTAGTCTTTTTATATTTTTCCGTGCGTTCAGTGCACACTAGCACTAAACTTTAAAATCAGAAAAAACTGTTAATTTCTGTAATCAAAATTATCACTTTGGACCATTGCTTAATCTACCTATATGTGCCAAATTTTGTAAATATTCTCCACTCAGATGTGATGTCCGGCTACAATGTTACTCCATTTTATCCCATGTACACATGTCCGAATAACGCTGAAGAGTTGTGTTGTTTCTTGACTGTAACCTGAGTTTTCTTAAAAATTGCTATGAAGAAACTAAAAACCAGTTCATTTTATGTTTTTCGATGTCTTCTTTTCCTTTTAGTTATTTTTTATTTTTTGTTTTTTTTCCCGAATAATTTCTTAGGATTACACTGAGCTCAACTGTCATTATCGGTGTAATAGATGGTAGGTTGTTTCTATCTTTTTATTTTATATCTGTATTTTTTTCTTATATTTCATTCTCAATAAGTATATTAATTAATATGTGTGTGTACGTATGTAGGTGTATATATATATATATATTTATATATATCTACATTAATGGATATACATGTTTCTATTTCATTTCTTTACACAAAAACCATCCGGTTAATAAATTTTATTGCACTAGCGAAATGTTTCAAAAATAGATCTCTCACTTCCCCAGAGGGCGTCTCTGTGAATCGGATTAATGACAAATACAATTAATGAAATTAATCGCAATTTGAGCGTATGAATCGTGGTAAAATTATCTTTCTGTCCGTACGTTGTACAAGCTATAAATTTTGATGTTGAGTATATGTTTTTTTGCACATTTCTGCCAAAATTTTGTAGACATTTGTCAATCATGTGTGGTAACTGGCCTACACTGTATCTCCATTTTATCCCATGTACCCATGTCCGCATGATGTTGCAGAGAATATCGAGAAGATATGATATATGATATGATATATTGAAGATATGATATGTTTTTTTTTCTTTTTTGTTGTTGTTTCTCGGCGGTAACTTAAGTTTTCTTGAAATTTCCTTTAGGAAATTAAAAAACCATTGCATTTATACGTTTTTCGAAGTCCTTTTTCTGTTCCTTATCTTTCCTCGGGGGTTATTTCTTACGATTCATCAGAGCTTTGGCTGTCATTTTAAATATTGAAAGAGCAAGATAATCTTTCATGTCTATTAGCATTTTTCTTATATTCATTTTCAATACGTATATATATGAATGTGTGTTAGTGTGTGCGTGAGTATGTATGTGTGCGCACGCAAACATAAATGTCTATGTATCAGTGTAAACATGCGCACGTTTCGCACACATATATGCGCACATGTACATACATAGGTTTCTATTTCTACTTTTTGCATAAAAAGCAAAACCTCAAGATACATTACATTTTACCTAAAGCTCTGCGATCAGTTAACACTGCACCAAATTTCAGAAATAAACAAATTGATTGCGCTTCCTTAATGATTTATAAATCGATCTATCACGACCCCGAAGGGCATTTCTGTGAACAGAAGAAATTAAAAGTATAAACAGACAAATGAAATAAAACGCTCGTGCAAACATTATCTCTATATTTGTATGCCGAACAAGCCATGCATTTCATTTTTGAGTGTAAGTTTGTTTACGCATTTCTAGATGTGCGTGCTGTGTTGCGCGATGTTCTTTACAAATAATTTCGAGACTATCTTTTTCTCAATACTTGATTGTCATTTACGGTGGTGTTTCAATCTAGTACGGTGTAGCGTTTTTTGTATTTTTCCTACTTCGATAATCTTATAAATAATTCGAAAACTACTAAAGAATTCTTCGAAACTCCCAAGTTTTTAGTTGAAATTATCAAAGTAGGAAAAAGGCAAGAAGCGCTGTACCGGAATCTCTTGGAATATAAAATATCCAAGAGATAATATTTCTCATTTCTCATTCAACTACCCTTGACAGAGTTAGACTATTAGTACGCCACGTATGGTTTGTCTATTAGTACGCCTCGTATATTTTTTCTATTAGTATGCCTCGTATGGTCTATCTATCTGTACACCTCTGATAGTATTGTCTAATAGTACATCTCGTATAGTTTGTCTATTATTATGCCTTCGTATGGCTTATCTATTTGTACACCTCGGATGGTTTGTCAATTTATACTCCTCGTATGGAACTTTTGATATAGGACGTCTTATATTAAGAATTTTTAAAAGCCAATATGTTGGCATGTATCTCATGTGGCAACTTGGAAATAAACGGTTTTGTTGCTCCGCGACCATGACCCAATACACGAGAGCGCCCTCCATCGTAATGGGGTGCCCAACCATTGCCGGCAGGGCATCTCATGGTCACCACCAGCCGAGTGTCACCAAGCCAGCCATGTCACGGGACGTCAGATAAGTACTGCTGGGAAAGCATTTCACGGAAACCACCTCCAGTCTACCACCAAGTTGGCTCTGTCTTCGGCGTGTAGTGCGAGTGCTCTCACGCCGTTTCACGGACACCACCACCAGTCTGCGACCAACTTTGCCAAATCAAGGGGTGTCAGACCAATACTGGCAAAGTATTTTACGGACATCACCGCCCGTCTGCCACTAGCTCGGCGCTATCTTGAGCGTGTTGTGCAAGCTAGCTCCGTCTTGTGCGTCCTGTTGGTGGGTAAGTGCACAAAGTAGAAATGTCATTCGAATTATATTGAAGACTTGAGCTCCTCGAAAAATACAGCAATTCTTGAGTTCCTGTTCAGAGCTTTTCTAAATACGCATTACTTGGAAATCACTGGGCGGAATTAGCGTTCCCTATCATCAGCTATAACTACTCGGAGTCCCTGTAAATCAGTAATGCGTGAGTGTCAAGTGGGTTGTCGTAACAAGTAGACCTTGATGGTTACATTTTCCTTATCTTCCCAGGTTGTGAGTGTGATCGATACGTTGATTCGTAGCACGGAGGGAACGTCTCTTCACGGAGCTTCTGATAGGCAGTTAGGTTTGTCTATCTTATGCAGTAGGAGATACATTTAACTCTCAGTTATAGGCAAGCTTTAGGGACTTCTGTCATTCGTATGTTATTTGCTTTCTTCAGCTTTCATGCCTTCTTTGCTATCTCGTCTTCACCTTTTATTCCTCTTCCGCCCTAACTCACTGGTTAAATGTGCGGGGTATCTTGTGTGGGAAGACACCTTGCGCGGGAAGACACCTTGCGCATTCATAGATTCAACGTTTTTTTTCAGTTCATATGCACAATTACCTCTTCTCTTCGGCCTTTGTTGTGGATGGAGATTATTAATCGTACTAATATGATAAGAATAATAACAGGAATCATGATAACTTTTTAGCTGCGCATTACGTGATAGAATACATCTTGTGCATAGATTCCTCGTTGTCTTCAATACCAACTGAATGGTCCCTTTTTACTGCTCTTTGGAGGTCGCCTGTATTCTGCTTAAGGGGTCCTAAACTTACTTAGAAATAATCATTAACATACAAATCGAATCGAATCAATCAATGAATGTAATGAAACATTACAAATTTTTCTGCGTACGAAATGAGCGATAGCGCTTCGAATTCTGTTCATTATTCAGCACTTTTATAATATCATGTCCGGTAAATAGCGAAAGTTGGGTCGTTTCTTTCTGCGAAACGACCCAACGATGGATCGTTTGAAAAATGCTTGATATCCTTTTTAAATTAATGGTATTTAAGGGACCCACTTAATGTTTTTTATAAATTTGCTGATCATTTTTTATTTTACAGTTGACCTGAATATTGAACTTCAGTTTAACCCATCGCAGTTCATGTGGTAAAATTAAAAGACGTGCTTGGACGCACACCGAATGCTCCGCTCAACTTATTTTAATTCCGATCATGTGGCAGCACCAATGATGACGCCTCAATAATTCTCGGAAACATTCGTTTGTATTACATTTGTTTTTACGTCACGAAGCTTTTTGAGCGTGACCGTTTCAAAGACTGTAAACTGCCTCAAGAGTAGACACGTTTGTTGTAGCGGGATAGAACCAGTGTGAGAACAGCATTTGTGACCTCTTGTGTAGTTTTATATGAATATTGCCTCAGTTACGTTGATGTATCGTCTAAAACCTGAACTTGATTGTAAAGTAAATGTGACTACAGATTATGAATAAAATCACCCAAACTTTGCGTCGTAAAAACCTGAAAAATTGAACCGTTCAAATTTGTTGGAATTCTCTGTACTTTTGATTTGGTAATGCGATCGTAAATAAACTTGAACAGTAGAGGTCTCGGTCGCCTTATAAAATATCTCAATTATTATTTAATTATCAGTATGAATATAACCTGATGTTTAAAAATCTCTCAACGAACTGACATTTACTGTGTTCTATCTCCTGGTACTCTATTCTTGCTGTAGCTGAACTATGAAGATATCTTTCTCGATAGGTTTTAGTTATTCACTGAATTCGCATTTAAAAACACGAAAATATTCATCTCGATATGTCTTGAGTTATCCCCCTCAGGGGGATACAACTATTGTATCTATGGGAATTAGCGCTCCCAGGGAAACCATGCAAGGGCCCGAGCTAAAGGTTAGGTGGGCTTCCTTTTTGTTGTAATAAGATAGGTTTTGTTTTGTTACGGACCATCTTTTTTTCGGTTCACTGCTGTCCTGTTTTTCAGCACCTACTACTTTCTTCTTCAACTTTTTTCTTGTTTCATGAACTTCTTTCCTAGCTTACGGTTTCTGTGCACTTTGTGCATAGATTCCGCGTTCCCTCAACTCCATACTAAATGGTGCCTTCCTCTTTCCTCTCTTGGAACATCTTTGTCGTGGCTAAGGGAGGCTAAAACTTTCTTATATAATAATAATAAAGTCTTGAGTTGTCATTCATTTAATTCACATACTAAGGAAATGTAACTAGAAGACTTCAGTTACTGCGTCGCCTCAGAATGGTACGCTAGCAAAGTAAGCCTTTAACCAATTTCTTTGTTGAATGCGACGCTCTCGAAGGTAGCAGCTCAGTAAGCCTAGTTGTGTTTCTCCTTCGTACCTTGTTCTTGTCACTTTTACTGAGAGATAAGGAAAGTTGTCTCTCAAGGACGAGATAATAAAATATCTTCAATTTCGTATGTTTCCTCGAAGCTCACGCTTGTTCTTGCGAGCCTGGTCTCCGGGTCTTCATATTTTTTTCAATAACATTCTCTTCACATGCGCATGGAGACATTCGTACAGTATTATTATGTTTTCCTCCCACCTTTTATCGTTCCTTCGAAACTCTTGTAACGAAGTGGCGTCTCAAGTCTGATAACAAATAGCTGATACTGATGACAGGTGATAAGGAGCTTTTTCTGTCGCCATGGTCGGTGCTTGTCTGGCTATGCGGAGTTCCCGCCATAACGCTACTCTGTCTGACTGATGGAAATTTTAATTAGTTTCTTTTATGCAATGAGCGTTGTCATATCTCTCGTAATCCTAAACAACTGTTAAGTACTTTTGAAGTCCGCGGTGCAGATAAGTATGTCACTAACCGGGTTTAATTTTGTCGATCATTAGTGCTGATTCTAATGAAATGACCTTATCTAAGCCCTGTATTAGTTTGGCTATTTGAATAATGGTGAACAATGCTTATTTCAATGCTTATGATTTTATCATTTTAATCTTTATGCTTTGTACTGTGGACGTATAACCATAAACTCACTTTAATTCTAGGGTAGCATAATGTATTTATAGGTTAAAAACGTAGCAATGTTCATATAATTTCATCATTGAATTTGTTTCTAAAATGAAGCATGTGAACTTAACGGCGGCTTTTAACAAATTTTAAAAATAATTTCAAGCTGGGAAATATTTAACCTATTATTCGCCAGCGTACCATAAAAGGGACACTTACAAAAATTCATTTACTCTTATTTCACAAATTTTGTTTTGAGATTTGCAAAAAATATTTACCCTCTTTTTATTCTTATAGTACAATACTATACGTAACTAAACAGTGAATATTCTGCAATTCAGCATTTTTCTGTAATTTAAGAAATTATAAAGGAATTTGAAGGAAAATCTTATGTTTCAATTCTTGGATTGACCGAAGTTGTCATTAAATGAATTTAATATTATTATAACTATTATTTTATTATAATTATCGTTATTACTGTTATTGGAACTCAGGCCCTTATAATGGTATTGTTGCGCACACAACACACATTGAAGTGGTTAAGAACGCGCCCTTCACGGTAAGGTGTCGGCAGTTCGAATCCCGACAGTGCCACCCGGTGATTCTCCCCGTTGAGAAAAAGGAGAACTCAGCCTCAATTCCCCACTCCACACAGGTGCCGGGAATGGGTACCGGCTTGACCGGGAGCAACCGTCATTGCGTCCTGGTGTTAGTTATAAGGCATTTGAAAAACCACTGTACAAGATATGTATGTATCAGGCTTGACTGATTGGAATAAAGCATCTGATGTTGGAAGGGAGAAGAGCGGCCTTTGCACGTGTCCAGCATGAACTCGGACTGGCTTTTCAGGTGTGTGTGTGTGTGTGTGTGTGAAAAGAAAAAATAATTCGAATTGTTTCGTGAGTTAATTCGAATTGTTTCGTGAGTTAATTCGAATTGTTTCGTGAGTTAATTCGAATTGTTTCGTGAGTTAATTCGAATTGTTTCGTGAGTTAATTCGAATTGTTTCGTGAGTTAATTCGAATTGTTTCGTGAGTTAATTCGAATTGTTTCGTGAGTTAATTCGAATTGTTTCGTGAGTTAATTCGAATTGTTTCGTGAGTTAATTCGAATTGTTTCGTGAGTTAATTCGAATTGTTTCGTGAGTTAATTCGAATTGTTTCGTGAGTTAATTCGAATTGTTTCGTGAGTTAATTCGAATTGTTTCGTGAGTTAATTCGAATTGTTTCGTGAGTTAATTCGAATTGTTTCGTGAGTTAATTCGAATTGTTTCGTGAGTTAATTCGAATTGTTTCGTGAGTTAATTCGAATTGTTTCGTGAGTTAATTCGAATTGTTTCGTGAGTTAATTCGAATTGTTTCGTGAGTTAATTCGAATTGTTTCGTGAGTTAATTCGAATTGTTTCGTGAGTTAATTCGAATTGTTTCGTGAGTTAATTCGAATTGTTTCGTGAGTTAATTCGAATTGTTTCGTGAGTTAATTCGAATTGTTTCGTGAGTTAATTCGAATTGTTTCGTGAGTTAATTCGAATTGTTTCGTGAGTTAATTCGAATTGTTTCGTGAGTTAATTCGAATTGTTTCGTGAGTTAATTCGAATTGTTTCGTGAGTTAATTCGAATTGTTTCGTGAGTTAATTCGAATTGTTTCGTGAGTTAATTCGAATTGCATGTTATGTCACAATAAACTAACATGCCATTATCGAAGTTTATGCGAGAGTATTGTCCCCTCATAGGGATACAACTATTGTATCAATGAGAATTAGCACGCGCAGGGGGAAAATGTGATGTCCAGAGTTGAGTTAAGTGGGACTTCTATGTGTTGAAATAGAACAGGATTTTTGTTTTGTTGAGGACTATTTTTTACGGTTCCCAGCCGTCCTGTTGTTCAGCAAGCAAGGTGTTAACAAGGTTCTATTTCCTCGTTCTAAACAAGGTCAAATAGCTCAGCCCACTGAGGTATACCGAAACAGTTATTTTGTAGGGTACCCATTACCGTCCAGGTGAATTTCAAAGCCCATTCCTATGAAGAGCTCTGAATGATATAGTTCTTCTCGGGTTTGTATTCTATTGTGCTCTCTGAAGCTTGATCCTGAATGACAGTTCTTGGCTCGTTTTTATATCGCTGACGACCTTATGCCAGTGTCAATACATCTGCGGGGGTTGTAATAACGGCCCAAGGGAATAGCGTAGCCGGCAGAGGAGATTGGAAGTCCTAAACCTACATTGGAAGTCTTATACCAATAATTAAGCATCTTCAATTCATATTAAACGCGTACACAATTTGAGACTATGATTAAATTCGACAAATTCCCATAATTCTTTTTGGAATATAATCACGTCTATACGAGATCGAGAATCCTAAGATTGTCGGATAATAATCAACTATGACCTGAATTCAGAGTATTTCACAAAACAACAATACATTACAACTCATTTGGTAAATCCTAACAATTTTAAAACTGTTCACATACATTAGATACGGGTTATAATTCTGTGTCTATGTCATTATTAACGATGATTTCTATCCCATGCGGAAGCACACACAGTCGCATCTCATATGAAAATAGTGTATAAGCAAAACACCAACCGGAAAAAGATTTCAAGCATGACTGCAATTTCATATTTGTGGTGTCGAAGACTTATATTCTTCTGATTCATAATCTTAAATGTATGCCAGCCTGTTTTTATCAATAATTCTAGCCATATTGACCCATGAAATGAACCAAAATCACAGTTTGACAATCCGTAAATGAACAAGGTCATCAAATTGTAATCTCCTACAACTAATGACCTAAATTTCAAATCTGATAAATTTATTACCCTTAATTACCAAGCTTCAACTCTCATCCTTTGAGGAGTACTATAATGTTGATCTGACTGTGCTGTTCATGCACACATGGTCGTCACGCAGGAATTATACACCGGTTAACAGCAAAAGACCTCTTTATATACAGTGACGAAATTTCCAGGCTTACACGCGACAAAGCCTTCCGTTATTTCAGTGGTTCTTAACCTGGGTTCAGCACGGTCCAGTTTGGGCACTAACACAGTATATAGTTACAAATGTTTGCTTTAAACTTTGAGGAAAAACGCAAATATTTATATTTCCAACTACGAAGGTTCTATAAATGCATGTGTAGAACTTTAGGAGTTGAATACCTCCAAGAATTACTATGTTTGTAAAACTCGGACCATGACCGCGATTAAATGTACGTCAAGTGGTTCTGCCCCTGAAGCAACGCTGCCAAGTTTTATCATCAGCCACAAAACGGCGAGGCGTCGAGCTCTCGCGTGTAAAACACAAACTAGAAACGAGGTCTTGAATTTTACAAGTAAAAACCTACTTATGCCACGTATGGCCTCCGCGCCGCGGAATACAGTTTTTTTCTCACTTTTTATTTCGAGGTTCGTTTCGTTTAAAGCTTGATAACATTTACGCTTTCTTTTGCTCCAGCGTTATCATTTATCATTCTTTTGCTCCAAGGCCCATCAAATGATATTACCAGTCCTTGAAAAATTTTTATATGCTGTTCGATCGTGCGTAGCAAGTCTCTCAATGTCTTTGAAACGTAATTGCTAATTCATCAGGGCTGACTTTTTAGTTTACGTTTATTTTTCAAATTTATGCGATGCGTACGCTTTTAAATACTTCTTAATTTTTACGAGTTGTTTTAGAGGTCTGCCTTTGCTCTTCGGCTCTTCTTCGTTTCATTCCCCTCAGGGGGATACAACTATTGAATCTATGGGGATTAGCGCTCCCAGGGAGACAATGTGTGGGCCCGAGCTAAACGTTAGTTAGGCTTTCTTTTTTTAAATAACATAGGTTTTTGTTTTGTTACGGACCATCTTTCTTCGGTTCACTGATGTCCTGTTTTTTCAGCACCTATTACTTTCTTCAACTTTGATCTTGTTTCATGAGCATCTTTCTCATCTTACTGTTTCTATGCCTTTCCTGCATAAATTCCGCGTTCTCTCAACTCCATTCTAAATGGTGCCTTCTTTCTTCCTCTCTTTGGATCTCATTTGTTGAGGATGGGGAGGCTTAAACTAACTAATAATCTATAATCTTCGTTTCATTCATTTGCAATGCACTACGTTTAGTAGTCGTATTTCTTTTTGGTTGACAAAAGTTTTGCGTGCGTGTAAAATTATTATTGTAATCATTTTCAAGGTTACCCTTTTTCCTTAGTATATACTATATAGGATATGCTTCAATATTGAAGTTTTGTTATGTCCAAGTAATAACAATCCAATTAAATATTAAGAAAGTTTGGCAAAATTTCACTCGTAAATAATTTATGTCATATGAAGACCGCTATGAACTATTGTAGTTAAAATTTAAGTCAGTGTTGACATTTATCAAACTACAGTTTAAATCTTTCCGTTTGTGGTATGTTTTTCCCTAGATGTTAATCGCGATTAAGCATTTCGAGTCGGGACACCGGTTAATAGATCGGCGGCTCTGTTATACGCCACACAGATTTCGTCACAACTTTCAGGACACGTCGCCCAAGAAATTTGCTGATCCAGCAGATGGTGAGTTCCAGATTAGTGGTGATCTGCGACGGTCAGCAGCTCAGTGCCTGACGTAAGTTGCCGACCCACCTGCCGGAAGCGCGGGTCGTGCGGGTCACCCACTGGATTGCCTGGCCCCGCCCCCTCGAGTGCTCTAGGCGTTGCTAGCGCCGCCGACGGTCTCTCAAGACGAGCGGCTCTGCAAAGCGCACTCGACCTCGAAACTACGCACTTACGTAGTCTAATTTTTACCCCGTTGATTTGATACAAGGCGTTTTTTGAAGTATATGGCAGTCGACGGTCTCTCAAGGCTGTGCAAAGAACCGTCCGCACTCGACTTCGAAACCACGAACTTACGTAGTCTAATTTTTGCCCCTTAATTTGATTCGATACTTACTCGTTTTTTGTAGTATAAAGTTTACGATTCAGTTCTGTTTCGACAAGTTATGGTAATAAGCGTAATAATTATAACGAAGCCGTTTTATGTTAAGTTGAACCTCCCCTAAGGGGGATACAACTATTGTATCTACGGGAATTGGCGCTCCCAGGGGGACTATGTGAGGGCCTGAGCTAAAGGTTAGGAAGCTTCCTTTTTGTTGTAATAAAATAGGTTTTTGTTTTGTTACGGACCATCTTTTTTCGGTTCACTGCTGTCCTCTTTTTCAGCACCTACTACTTTCTTCTTCAACTTTTTTCTTGTTTCATGAACTTCTTTCCTAGCTTACTGTTTCTGTGCACCTTGTGCATAGATTCCGCGTTCCCTCAACTCCATACTAAATGGTGCCTTCCTCTTTCCTCTCTTGGAACATCTTTGTCGTGGTTAAGGGAGGCTAAAACTTTCTTATATAATAATAATAAGTTAAGTTGAACCTACGCAACTAATTTTTTCACACTCAGTGGTCACATGTGCTTGAATTACTGCATCTTTTTTTGTTCTAGTCTCTTACATTGTCCTAGTTTCAACCCTTTAATTCTGGTCGCCCTTATGATAGAACAGTACTCAAGGTTTTTACGTTCAGGAAGTGGTTTCTAAACGTTTGTAAATTCTCTTATGGTTGTAATTAGCAGAATAATGATGGGTAATGAGAGAGTCATAAAACGTCTAGCCTAATAACGTGTGGATTTGAGAATACCTTGTGAGCTCAATTTATTTTCAGTGGATAGTACTTGAGAATTCTCTAACTTTGCGTAACGAGTCAAGTTTCTCCTTCAAAAGGTGAATTTTATATGCTTTTAGAGTTAATCAGAAGTGGCTACTCGTAAAGAAAGGGCAGCGAAATTTTTACACATGTTAAAATTAAGTAGGAAGGCTAGCGTCGTTGCTGATTGATTGGTTAATTGCTCGTTAAAAGATGATCGCTTTGCACATGAGTCTACCGAACAGCAATTCATGCATTACTAAAAGAAAAGTAAGCAACTGCAAAAGTATTATTTAACTAGTGTACACGGCCTGTCAAAAAATCGCAGCATTCAATATTTTCCTTGAATAAATTTTCCAGACGTGGATGGCAAACAAATATATCCATCCTAATAGTACCCGCGATTTAAATATTCTTGTACTTATGGTTGGTGAAACTCGTATCACAGGTACGGTCATTAAGCATCCTAAAGAGCGTCACAGAGACACAATTGAAGCGGACACCAAACAAATATATAAATAAATACACCAAAGGTATTATTAGATAAGATAACGAACTTGACCGACTTCTTCATTATGTGTGAACATTATGTACGAGCGTTTAGTCAGAAAGACAAATTCGTTTGCTGTTGACATGTTCCTACAAAAGAGTCAACAACCCAAACTTGCGCTGCAGAATCTGTGAATCTGCACCCCAGATTCCGATGCTAAGCATTTCCAATGAAATGTGTACTCAGCTGATGAAATTTTACTGGAATAAAGAACGAGGATATGATCAAAGAGTGTGCAATAACGCATTCGTTGATTAGTTTTTGATAATTTTTCCCATCCAGTTAGACGACTTTTTATAATTTTTCCCCGGCATGCGTGTTTTTTTTTAATTTTAAATGCACAATTTGATTGAGTTCCGTCTGGTCTCTTTTAAACTTAGTGAGCTTGTATCTGAGAAATAGCTTTTCTTCTAAAGCCGAAGGAGATTTAGGTTTTATTACTCTGTCTTCAGAAATTCACAACAGTAGTATATTTGAGAACAATTAGTCTATTGCTACGGGTATAGTAACAAAACACATTCGTGAATATTTTACAAGTGCCTAATATTAAAAAAAATCACTTCGTATCCCCCCTTTCCCTTCTCTCTTTATTGCTCTCGTTACAAAATTCTTACTACTTCCTTTGAAGCCGGTCGTGCCTATTTCTTTGGACCATTAAAAAGATTAAATCCAGCGCGAGGTGTGCCTTGTATCACGGATGTGCCGCTCCATAAGTTACCAGCACGCGAATGTGCGGAATCACGTAACGATGTTGCGAGGACCTATTCAATATCCGCCATCTATTGCCATCTTCGGAAGCCAGAGGAAATGACACATTCGAACCGCTGAACAAAGTCGCGAGGCTAGCAATCAGCCGGAGACACAGAGATATTTCTGCGCCCTTAGTTTTGGTGTTGAATTTTCTTCGCTGTTCTTTGGAGTGCAAGTTCATTTGTGCCCGCGCGATCCACAGGCCCTGGTGCGGTAGGTTTTGATTCTTGGTTTTTAGCTCGGTCGTTCTCAAAATGTTAGCTTTATAGTGTATACTTATTTAGTTTTACCTTATTTAACGTTAAATGTTTCTCTGAACGATTTCTATGGGAATTTGCACTCCCAGGGGGAAAATCCCGAACTATGAGTGAGGAAGGCCTTTTTGTTGAAATGATATGTTTTTTGTTATGTTGAGGACCATCTTTTTTCTGTTCGTTGTTGTCCTGTTTTTCAGCCCCTACTGCTTTCTTTTTCATCATTTATCTTGCTTCATGACCATCTTCCTCATTTTACTGTTCTAAGGCACCTTGTGCATAGATTCCTCGTTCTATCATCTCCATACTAAATGGTGCATTCTTCTCTGTGAAACACCTTTGTTGAGGTTAGAGAGGCTCAAACTAACATCCAATCTAATATAAAATATTTTTTATTTAGTGTATTATTTTTTAGTTATATCTAATTTTAACATATGTTTCTCTAAATGGTTTATACTACCCGAAGAGAAATATGAATTGCGATATTCCATCCCGGATGAAAACGTGAAGTGCGACTCACGTGATTTGAATATGCTTATTTAATTTTCTTCCAGGGTAACAATTTATTTACGTATATTTTCGCGTTGTATTTTTATTTTTACTAGGAAGAACTTCGAGTAAAAACGCTCTTTACGAACAAACAAACAACCAACCAACCAGCCAACGAAGATTCGTGCTTGGATCAAAGCTAAAAACAAACGGAACGAGACCTTGAAATTTACGGCGATATTCTTGCCTGTCTTGCAATATTCTTTAGGCGATATTCGTGCCTCGTTTTGGCTGTGACTTGCAGCCTATGAATCTGGCTGCAAAGGAGGAAAGTTGTGTTTTTTAGCCACATCGCCTCAGGGAAGAAAAACAAAATACAAAAATCAAGGTTGAGGTGAAGCAGCAGCAGAAGCAACTTCTGTAGTGGTAGTAGGGTCTCGAAAACAAGAAACAGGAAAAAATCAGCGCCATTTAACTCAGGTTTTGGGAGCGGAAGTGGTTGGTGGTGGGTAGGGGGGCCGGGCTGCTGGGGGAGGGGGGAGGAGGAGGAGGAGAAGTCACGTCGGTATGGCGGGCAGGGTTTTGAACAGTTTACTGTTTACTTCGTTGTGGCGCTATAGCCGACAGCGTAAGTCCTAAATGGTCTTGGAAACGGCATGTTCGGGGCGCTACAGCCGACAGCGTAAGTCCTAAGTGGTCTTGGAAACGGTACGTCCGTAGCGATATAGCCGATAGCGTAAGTCCTCCCGAGAAGACTTGGTTGTAGTACGTGCTATGTGAAGTTAAGGCTTTTCCAATGTAACTGTGCGTGTGAAGATTACTCAACATCTGGCAACCCTGCAAATTGCCAAATAATCGATACCCTTTTTGCTTAAATTTTAGTATTCAAAAATAGTCTTTTTCTTTATTGTAGTGGAATCGTTCGGCAGCGATTTTTTTAAACAATGCGAGTCATTTTACACAAACAGTGAAACGGAAAGGATCAAAATGATACACAAGATCATGTCACAGACAATTACTTCTGCCTTACTGATGTTGGTTTTACTGGTTAATCTCGTCAGCTTATCACATACCCTAGTCTAGATTTAACAATCAGACCTGTGCCCCATTCAGATGATGTTCCAAAACCTATATTCACTCAACTTGCTTCTCTTAACTCAGACAGCGAATGTGACCCTAGGTTGACAGAGGACTCGACTAACAGCAACAGTGAATCAGTTTGGACTTCGTATCAACAGAACCGCAAACATTTATCCATGCAGAACTCGGTGATTCAGTTCGAGATCTAGGTTTGTCTAAAAAGCTGTCAGAATTGTTGGCTTCACGATTAATAGATAGAAACTTGCTAGGAATGGACGCAAAGGTGACATTCTATCGCAACTGAGAAGATAAGTTCTTTGATTATAAATTAAACTTCGTCTACTGTTGTGATATTCCTGGATTAGCAACCGCGATGGGAGCTACAGGTTATGATTCGAAAGAGTGGCGCCTCTTTATACTCGTATATAGCTATAAGCGGAGTCTAAAATATGTTTTGTTGCAAATAGGCAACTTCTTTGGCGCAATACCCATAGGATACTCGATACACCTGAGAGAAAAATATGAACACGTAACAGTATTGGAGCTACTCAAATATGAAGAACGGCTAAAAGCTCTGTGAATATGAGGTGTTCTTACTGTGGAACAAACTTCCGTAGAGGATCAAAATCCCTCAAACTAAGTAAGAATTTAAGACCAAAATAGTTCGCCATTTTGAGTCTCAGTTATTGTACTCGATAAGCAGTTCCGAATTTCTTTGGCTCATTACCCTACATTTCCATTCATTTTAGAGCGTGCGTATGCGATGTGATTGCATGTATGCTCGTATTTACGTTCATATGTACATGTATATACTCGTATATATACACACGCACAGCAGTTGCTGCATGACTTCTTCTCAGGGGGATACAACTATTGTTTCTATGGGAATTTCCGCTCCCAGGGGAACCATGTGAGGGCCCGAGCTAAAGGTTAGGAAGGCTTCCTTTTTGTAGAAGTAGAATAGGTTTTTGTTTTGTTACGGACCATCTTTTCTCGGTTCACTGCTGTCCTGTTTTTCAGCACCTACTACTTTCTTCTTCAACTTTTTTCTTGTTTCATGAACTTCTTTCTTAGCTTCCTGTTTCTGTGCACCTTGTGCATAGATTCCGCGTTCCCTCAACTCCATACTAAATGGTGCCTTCCTCTTTCCTCTCTTAGAACATCTTTGTCGTGCAGTTAAGGGAGGCGAAAACTTTCTTATATATAATAATAATAACTTAGTTCTATTTTGTCATGTTCGCACGAAGACATACTTTATGGATTTCCCCTATTTTGACCTTCTAGTTCTAAATATAAATTCGCTATAAACGCTTTCAACATTATTCCCTGATGTCGCAAAAGCCTAAGTTCACACGCCCAAGTACTGTATGTGAAGACTGTCAATAGCATTTCTTCGCACTTAGTTCATTTTTATATTTTTTGTATTGCGTTCATCAATGAACATTATCAAACTTGAGATAACTTGCAATGGGGTACACTTATACGTATTTCTGTCTTTTGTACAAGCATTGATATGGGCTGTCATGGCACTTGTATATGATTGTCAATATGTTCAACACCGTTGCTCGAGTGAAAAATTCAATGCTGTTGGTTTGCGTTTTTCCCCGTTTTATTAATGTGGTTTTGCTTATCCTATGTTGTTACGTAATCGTTTGTTTATATGGGTTGAAATATTAATACATTTCTACTCGGCACATCGTGCACGTTCTGATTTCCATACCAGTGCGCGAGATGACCTACCGTATGAAAATTGAAGCGAACCCTCGCCTAGGCGGGCGATACACTTGTCCGATCATCACCTCTGTCATCTTCCTATCATCATTATCATCTCGACATTATGTTCATTTTTTCGTAAAAAGTGTAAGACTCTACCCTTACAGTATTTTGTGATCTTTTCATTTGTTTCTATAAGCGAAACTTTACGACAACTCCAATACTAGGTTGTACAACAGGGGAAACTAATTCATTAATCAGAAATTCCTACAAATATTTAGTAATGTTCAAATAAAATTCTGTTAGGAAGAATTCCATCTCTTCAAGTTGAAATTTCGGTTTTTCCAAAAGTAATCGATCGAAGTACTACTTTAAAATTGCATTTTCTAATTCTCGAGTCATTAGAGAAATTCTAACATTTTCAGCAGGCGAATTTCTCTGTAAAAAACGTGGGGGTATTCCCTTACGATATTTTTTCGTCTTTTATTTCAATGTTTCCAAGAGCAATGTAACTTTTTGACAACTTTCAATATTTGCTTGTACGACAGGTAAAACTAATTTAACCAGAAATTCTAATGAAGTCTAATAAGATTCGTTTACAATTCCGTTAGAAAAAGGTTTGAATTCGCAAGTTCAACTGTGGGTTTCCTAGTGCGAATCAAGCTGATAACTCTAAAACCCCGTTTTGGAATTCACAATTCAATTCTAGAAAGAAATTAGGGAATTTATAACATTATTTTGTGGAAAAAACGTAAGAGTGGAAACCTTACGATATTTTTCAAATTTTAATTGAATGTTTCCTTTTGACAACTTCAAGGCTAAGTTAAGACAGATCAGAGACTGTTGCCTGTAACTCCTAAGTAGAGTTATTCCTTCGACGTAGAGTGTTGTGGCCGCAAGTTTTCACGATCACCTTTGTGTAAAACTCGAATTTATTCAGTTTTCTCGAGGAGAAAAACATGGTGCGGTGGGGGAAGTTTGCTATTATCCAATATAATATTTATTTTATCAACGTAAACGTACACCATCAATGACCTTCAAAAAGTTGGTTAAGTTGATTAAATGTAATTTTCGTTACCTGATGATCATTATTTCTTTTACTAGATTTCATGTCAAGCTCATGATTCTAACATACTACTTGTAAACGGGGCTACTGGAAATGTTTTAGCGAGTGTTGAAATAATTTGTTACATTACCGTATTCTAGGCTGCTATCGAAATATGCCCTCTTGGCAGAATAGATGTAAACTGTATACCAAATTTACATCCACGCATTTTGACTGAAAGGAGCAAATAAAATTCGGTATTTTGTTGGGTTTTATTTTTAGTTTTCTCTTGCTGAAATAGTAACAGCAATAGTAGCAAATAATAGCAATAATAATAGCAATAAGAGATATAGAAAATTTTTGTACAAATTTAGGCAATGCTGACGCTATGATACAAATAAGGGCAAAGATAATACGATGGTCATAGCTAAATGAACAACAAAGTGAAAAGACCATTGCTAACTTAACGAAAAAAATGAATAATCAGAATAACATTAATTAACGTTTGAGATCCCATTCAAATTAACATTAACGTGAACGACAGATGCCTTCACTCATCAATTTATAAAATGCGAGAAAACTTTTAGCAATCATTTATTGAAGAACTCTGAAACATGTAAATAATCGCATTGCAGGCCCAGCGGACTTATGGCAAGTCGACCACGAAATGCAGGCGGTCGAACTATAAAAGCTGAAGCTCGTCAAGCATACGTGGGGCGCGTCTTCTGGTTCTCTCACTTCAGACCGTACCATTAATGAGTTATCGAGTGTGCGTGATGTGCCTTGTGCGAAGTTCTGTAAAAATTGTCTCAAAATCTCCTTCCTGCGTTTGCTGGCATTTGAGGACTGGGAACAGAAGTTAAAAAAAAACAAGGTACCGCCTACCGAAGTATGAAAGGTAGAACTGCTCCCTAAAACTTTATTCGCGCAGGAATTCAAGTGGGGATTGGAGATCGTGATACTTCATTAGATAGGAGTCTCTAGATATGTCGGTTTTACTAGTCATGAGATTCTCCGATAGCGACAGGAGTACTTTTTCAAAACATTTTCATAAGTTTAAAGGCAGCCGTAGAGAGAGGAACAGTCTCAAAAATTTTAGAACTTTGCCTGAAGCTAAAGTGAACTTGAAACCAGGCTGCATTTTGTTATTAACATGGGTGAACACGCCTGAACACGCATAAGTACAAAAAAAAAGAAGCGGAGAAACCGGTTGACTTACACCACCACGCTGCAAAGGAACAACAAGAATAACAGCAGCGCCTCAGACGGAGGGGCTTTTCTAAGTAAGATTAGACAAAGTTTGTTGCTAAATATTAACCAGTGTTTGAGTCTGCCCAAAGCTTCCGTTCCTCCCTAGAGCGCATCAAGCGGAGGCAAGCGAACAGTAGACTGTACAGGGCCACCAGCGGTGAACGTGGGGCGCAAGAGATTGGGAGGAGGAGGGAGCGAATAGTTTATATCCTCTAAGAAGGCTCCACATCTTCAAGCCAAATTGGCCTTTCTGTGAGATTGATGATCTTAATAATGATCCTCTTACAAAATTGGCATTTTCGGATCAAATTAGAGATGGTCACAACAAAAAAAGCCATCCGGATACCCTCAGCTAGACAAACCATGAATTACCACCTAGTTGTTTAGAAATAAAAACAAACCGAGCATTGGAACTAAAACCTTACTTATGAATACGCAACAAAGATCAAATGGGTCTACTGTGCGTGAGAGCTCAAATCGGACAAATGTCATTAGTTGAAATTTTAATTTCCCCTTTTAATGCAAATGCTCCCTCCCCCTCCCTCAACATGTAAACGGATTCTGTCAATAGGATCTTTATAAACAACGAAAATGAATTCGAATAAACGGTAATGATCCATGATTGCAAGAATCGAGGATCATGACCAAAAGTAGTTTTGTAAAAGCATAGCACCAATGCCAAGTCGTCGCATATATCTATATATGGGTATGTATATATATATATATGGTCGCCAGCATCACATCAAAGTATCGTAAATAAGTAAAAAAAAGACGCTTTTGAGACTCCAAACTGGTAATCAATGTGATCACGCAGATGAAGTCTATTGTTTTTAAACAAATAACGTCCTACTAAACGATTTTACCATAGTGTAAGGTGAGCTATCTACTCGGGAAGTCTTCAATTTCCAAGTAGAAGACGTTTTATTTTCTTCGCACAGCTCACGCCAGGCGCATGTAGGTAAAAATGATTATAATGTAACCCAATCTAACTACTAACTTCATACTATCATGTTGAGAAGACACAATCAAGTTCATAATTGCACTTTGATTTTTACAAACAACAGCAACACAATTGCCGGTCTACCGAGAGAACGAGCTACAGTCCACAATAATGAACAAGAATCTTACTACATCGCTCTGCTTCTATTTTGAGATCCAGGTGAGTTCATAAAGATCGATCAATTACGCTTACACAAAAGTTACATTATACGCTCGAGTCGCACTGTCTTCTGGAGCAAACAAGAGTTTGCCAAGTAAATGAAGAATGACAAAAAATTAGCCAGGAAAAAGTCCAACTGAGAAAAGTGTCTCGTGTATAAAATTTGCTAAGAAGTGGCAAAAAAGTCTTCCTTTCATCACGCATCTCAACTACGCCAGTGCGAAACCGTGTCGTTCCATAAGCTCTTGTGGAAGACCTTAACGATTAAGGCACTCACTGAAGCCAAAATAGTAATAGAAGAACCAAAATAATAATAATAATATAAGCTGATAATTGTGACAGAACCCCTGGATCCATGCGACCCAAGAACAAACGAACACACGCAGATAAAGCACGTTCCCGCGAAGAAACGAATAAGCAGAACATGAATCCTTATTTACAACCAAAAATTAAAAGCGTTTCTTAAAAACTACTTCGCCACAGCTGCCAAATGACGTCACACTACTGAACCAAAAAGTTTACATGACAACACCGAATCACAAAAAAAGACCAAGGCTCGTTGGAGGCACAGGTGTGATACCAGTTTCAAGTACCACAGCGCGGGTGTACATCGTAATTTTTTTAATAGCAACAGTCACAGCACTATCACGATTGCACACCGTCAGTTTCTGCGTACTCACTGGTCAAGTGTCTTCACCGGGCACTATTTAACTAATTTTTCGAAAACCATCACTTTAAGCACGAAGAACATGATACGTATCAAGAAAACCTCCTTATGCGCAATAAAAATCATGGGAATCAAGCCAAATTCTCGAACACATGATAAGGCTTTCTAATCAACACTGTGTTGTCTGGGTGTGGAAATTTTAATTTTCCCTGAAGAAGTCTCTGAAATCCTTACATCACCAACGGATACACACGAATTTACGTCAAAAAGAGAAAACAATGCATGCCTTCGGTTTTTATTCTTGAAAACGTCATCGCCCTCTTGACGCACAGCAGAAGCAGCTCCTTACGTAGTAACACATTATGATATAGAAACAAAAACTTGAAAGACAAATAAAAGACTCGATGCATACGTACGATGAACTCAAGCCAGTTTCTAAAATAAATGTTCAATGTACCTTAAATGTAGAACTCCCGTGCCATTGAGCCTCGGTCAGACAACTAAAATTCTACCCACTCATCACATCTAAGTCAAGTAAATACCACCAAAAAGCATTCACGAATCCTTTATTGTAACTACTGAACCGAGTTCATGAGGAAGGGAAATAAAATGAGATGTGTGACTCATGGATCAAAGGCACGATAACCTTAACAACTAAAATCGCAAAATAAGAGAATAAACGCCTAACCACCCACCCCAATACACGAAAAGCAAAGAGCCAGAAATTTAAGGTCCACGAAAAAGAAGGCAACAAGTTAATAGATACTATTAGTAAGAGTAGCAGCAGCAGCAGCAATAGTAGTAGTAATAGTATAGTAGTAGTAATAGTCGTAAAAGTACATTGATACCAGTAAGTGACATTCTTTCAAGGAATCTTTGTACAAATGAGGGAGGGAAAGAGTGGCAGGGGGCCTGCAGCGCAGGACTCGCCGGTATGGGCTCGATCCATGCAACTACTTCGTAGAGCTGCAGTGAATTAATTCGGTCTGTCCAGCAACGAAATTCAAAAATGCTCAACTAAAAGAGAGAATTTTACACATCCGAAATAGCTCTGCTACAAGAGCGTTCTAATCCAACTTTTAGTGCATGGAAAACGTTTTTTTCGAACGATGAGAAATGTTATCAAGTGTTCTCCTCGAATAAAAATGACCTATTTTAGAACAAAGAAAAGTACGTGATCCTAAGTCTTGACGCAGCTTGATAGCTTCAAGTCTGATCTGGTACTTCACCATACCAACCAAATGTCAAGGCACAAACATTTTGGAGCGGTGTTGTACCGAGAGAAACAGCCGATCCGATATTTTACAATCTAACAACCCGATTTTAAAATTTCCACACTTCTTTCTTAGCTAAAAAGGGCCAGGTTTGAAAATTGAACGAGACTACAGACGAACGAGTGCCAAGTGATCAAGGAATTAGGTGGTAAAGGATTGTCTTTTAAATACACAACAAAGTCAACAAATAATTATCCATTTATACAAATGAAAAAAAGAACACTTCTGGTTCAAATTTCTACACTTCTACACAAATTGAACCAGAGATGAGTATTTTTTATGTTCAATATAACTACTCCTTGAAAGATATTGCAACGGAAGAAGAGATATTGCTTCAAGGAAGTGTGTTTGTTATCATTTTACGCACGTATTCTATGGACGGCGACTGACAAACCAGCGAACATAATCAATAAGGAACGAAGTACGACCTGATGGGGACTAAACCGGCAGCGTATATTCTCAATTCCTTTCTTCCTACCTTCCAAAGTTTCACGCACCACAAGTTCCAAGTATTAAACTCTGTACAAATAAACCGATTTATACAAAAAGCAGAAACTCGAAGAAGAAATGAAGAATTGCCCGTTAGAATGAACTAAACCCCATTCTCGACTTTCTTCCACTCGCGCGCACACATACTCACGTTGGACATTCGTCGACAGAAATGAGGCAAATGAAGCTGCCCTTCTTCCGTGGGACGACACTCTCTCTTTCTCTGTTTCCTACTTGCAATGACAAGACACATAATCCTTAGCACGACCTACGAAAAGCTTTTTGTACACTACGGTAAGCTCCTATTCAACAATCTACTCGTTTAATCGACAATTAAATGCAACACAAAACTGATTCATCTTCTATCTCCAATATTTCGACCCTGAACTTCAAAAATTTCTATTCAAGAACACAAGAATCAAGAATTAATGTTAAAGCAAAGCTGATGGGAAATATGAACACAAATTGCAAAAAAGGCAATGAACGTGCAACTATTAATCTGAACACCTAACTAACAGCAGCCTACAGGGCATGAAGCAATAAAAGCAAAGCAATTGTAAGTACAATGTCATGTGACCATACTTTAACAGTAACATCGGAAAAGGTCCAGCAACAGTACATAATTTCTGCATCGAGCTTCTCAAGTCATCCGATCATCACCAAGGTAGTTTTTTTATCCAGTAAACAAGGCCAAGTTGCGCTCATAAGCGCAATCTTCAAATCAAAGTCGGGAAGCACAAGAGTTTTAAATGCATTCAAAGTATTGGGGCTAACCAAAACAACGCGTTGATCGAAACAAGAGTTCTTCTTCTCGAAGATGCTGTACCGCGAAAACTGAGTACAATTCACACGATTGAGGATAAGGTGGATAGATATTAATTATTTCCGTAAACGTTTCGTTCTGATTAAGAAGGGCAGTAAAGAGACTACTGCAGCCGCCGCAAGGGATACTGGGTGCGTGCATGTTTGTGACATCACAATAGGAAAGAAAACTCGGGGTGGCTTCACAGGAGGGTTCAAAGATGAATCATTCCAATGTCAATTGCTGAATAATAAAAAAAAAGTACTAACGCAACTAAGTTTTAGTCTATCACAGAAATGACAGCGGCAGCCAACGATTTCGCAAACCTGCCTAATTTTTTGACACCCTTAGGCTTTCCTTTCTTGTCGTCTTCCTCCCGCATGTCTTCTGGAAAAGTAGAAAATCAGAAGTCAAAAGATTGAAAAATGAGATATGCAAAAATTTTCATCACCATCAACTTGAATAATAAAAAGTTGGAAGCAGAATACGGTGAATGTTTGAACTTTTAAATCGGAATTTGAATCATCGGAATTAGAAAAATGACGCTGAAGAATACTTCCATAAAAGAGCACTAAGGCTTACCTGTTCTGTGAGTGGCTTCTTCGATGTATTTCTTATAGTAGCTCATATGCTCAGGCTTGTATAAACATCTGTAGTTCGTCATCACGGAAGCGAGATCATCCTGGAGAGAAAAAAACATGAAAATATTTAATTTACAATTCTTAATCCGTTACACCAACCAGACCCTGAAAATTGAAGTGCGTAAAATGGATCTTAGCACTCGGGTCTGGATGGTTAGCGAGAAGAGATCTTGTATACAATACATTACTACGTTTAGGATTGATACCTAGGAACCGACCATATTCAAAATGAAGTCACTTTCTTGGCGTGGGTCGATATCGAAACTTTGCCTACTAATAAAAAATCAAAAAACACTAAAATAAGAACATTCTAGGAAATATTAACATTTCGTCGCTTATGTGCTCATATGGATAGCCATGGTATTACAACGAAGAAAAGTATACAAACATTAACACCAAAGCTACTAAAATTTTTAGAACACCTATTTATACTATGAACATAAGTCTAGACGATTCATATCTCATAGCAACAAACAGGAGGAGAGTGCGAGACCTAAAACACGATTACAAGACGTCGGCAAAACAGCGCACCAGCCTCGCTGACGATAAAAATTTGGAAAAAATCTATATCAGATATTCCAGGTAAGAATCTAAACTACCAACTGATACCATAACACTGATCATCCGCAATCTGAGACGATGAAACGCATGGATTATTTGAATAAGAAAATAAATACTCGAGTGCAAGGACGGATGCGCAATTATTCATATATGTACTGCTGGTTACATTATAACGGAAATTGTTATAATGACGCATGATGTTCATTTTTCCTTGCTTCGTATTATCTATCTATACTTATAAAACTCTGATAATCACGCTCGTTTCAATGCTTGCTTGTCTGCTCGTCACAACCTAAGCTTTGCTTTCAGTTATAACATTGAAAAACACATTCAGCAGTTCTGCTTATTGGTGCGGTCTCGGATGGTCTATCTAGTAACGAATAAAATTATAGACAAGGGCACCAACAGCCGGAAAAAAGAACAGGTATAAAATACAGAAATAAAATGAAAAAGAAAAAATGCAATACTCACATAGGTAACTACTCGCGGATGATTCTGGTGGAGTTGGTTATTTCCGTTGATTGACTGTTGCGTGGGTGGGTTATAGGAAGCCTGTCTCACCACCGTATGAATATCAGCTGCAGAATACCTGCACACATACCAAACACAGTCTTTATTACACCTGAAATGACAATGTTGTCCTATTGTTCGTAGTATATGAGAGCGAATAACATAGATCTTGGCTCGTGACATGACTCTCACCAATAAATAAAAATATGAAACAAAAAACCTCTTTACATTTTAACAACAAGAAAAAACACTTTTAGGAGGGCCTAGTTCATAAATAAAATTGCTATATTAATCAGCAATTTATTCATACTGAAACCTAAACATATGCATTTGATTCAGTCATTTCAATTCAAGAACTAGACGAGCGAAAAATTGAACTCACCCTTCACTTTTGGAGAGAAGACATTTATACTGATCATGGGTGACGTTATTGGCGTAATTATTAAGGAACATCCTGAAGAGCTCTTCTCGCTGCTTCTCAGCAGGGAGTTTGATGTGAATATTGTAGGCAAAGAGTCTGCGAAGTTCATCAGGCAGAACCCACGGACTGCAAGTGGTTGCTACCAACATCACTTGCTCGTTGATGGAGCTATTGGCTGGGTAGTACGGTTTCAGTGTAGTCTCGCCTCTGACTTGAGCCATCAGCTCAGCTTTGGCCCACTTGCCAGCTTCTGTTAGTTCAGGCAGCGCCAACATTTCGATTTCATCCATCAGCATGACGCAAGGCTTCTGCACGCGAGCGTTGTCGAACATTTGCCTGATGAGGCCAGCAGCAGCTTGAGGGTGCATCGAGCGACTCATTATGAAACTTGGGGTGCATGCAATTAGCCGAGCACCTCCAGCCTCGTAGGCTAGGGACCTTGCTAGGCTAGTCTTGCCGGCACCGGAAGGTCCAAAGAGCAGTACACCTCGACAAGAACCTTGCGCGTCGAACACTTCTGGGAACTTGCTGCCCTGGAACAAGCTTTTGAGAGCATCCTTGGCGTTCTCGTGGCCAACGAGAGACGACCATCCGTAGTTGGGGTTTTCAATGAGCATGGGTACCGGGTTGGGCATCAGAACCCCATTGTTTCCTCGGTTCATAGGCTCGCGCTCCATCTCGTGGAGGAGCCTCCTCTGGAGCTGGTGCATCTGCTGCTCCACCTGATCCGTGTCGGAGTCCCGCATGGATTCCGTGGCGCTCGGTTGATCCGACAACGACGCTAAGCTCGTGGCATTTTTGACGTGGCCGCGGTCGCTGCCGCTTGACGATGCCCCGCTGCTGCTGTCTGGGCTCACTCGACCAGGACCAACCAGCGTTGGACTAGGTGTCTTCTTGGTGGTGGACTCCGTGTCGCTCTTGCCACCTCCTGATGTCTCCGAGCATGGCACAGACTCACGGTCTAGACTAGTCTTGTCGCCGTCGTTTTTCACGTTAGCTCCATTGGGAGGAGCCATTGCAGCGCTGTGAGGAGGCATCATGTGCTTGCTTGTGGGAATGGGAGGCCGAATCATGCCCTGTAGCATGAACTGTGGAGGATAAACCCCCATTGGTGTCGGTCCAGCGTTGTGCATCTGAGCAAGGTGTTGGTGGGAAAATGCAGCCTGCATTGATGGGTTTAGAAGGGGCATGGGCTTTGAGGAAATTCTAGCATTGGACATGCTATCTGAGAGCTTGTTGAGCTCATCCAAGCTCTTGTGCATGGCCGGGGCAGAGATCGGTCCTTGAGAAGAAGAAAGGTGATCGGACTTGACTAAAGCCGTGCCACCGCCGGTGTTGTTACTCACAGTGCTCACGACCTTACCCAGCACTGCACCTCCCATAGCGGCAGCACCACCCATCGCTAGAGCAGCCAGAGGGTCGACGCGGCTCATTGTGCCTCCTCCGAGACCGCTGCTGATGGACATCGGCGGCGCTAAGACGGCCGGGGGACAGGATACAGGCAGAGATGAAGGAGTGGATGCCGGAGATGGCATGTTCATGACGGCCGCGGCAGTAGCCACTGCAGCAGCGGCGGCCAGAGTGGAAGACCGCGATGGTTGAGAAGAGGGCATGCCAGGGGAGTTGGGAGAGTACATGGACTGGCTGGTGGGGTTCATGACGTACGGAGACGAGTGGGGCAGAACAGGACCGGGCTGATTCGCGTACATGGAAGGCGCCTGCTGTTGTTTGGAGGCTTGGCCCATCATAGCGGCCATGGCAGCGATGCCTCCACCGGCGGCCATACCTCCCATGGCAGCCATGGCGGCCATGTGTGAACCGCCACCGACGTGACCATCGTCATCCTCTTCGCTATCTTCCTCGTCGTCCTCATCTTCAGAGACGCCACTACCTTCCGTGATCTCCTCATCATCGTCATCGTACTCGTGAATGGTGGCCCCTCCACCATCTCCTGGATTCGGCATCGCGTCCATGATGCCACTCGTGGCCGCGCCAAAAGCGCCAGCGAGAGCAGCACCGACGTTGGCGGTCATGTTGGGCAGAAAAGAGTTCATGTCGAAACCGCCTCCAGCAGCGTCCATGGGAGCGCCCATGACGCTTGCTCCCATGCCAGCGAGGCCCATCTCTCCCATGCCCCCAGCACCGGACATGCTCAGCAGGCCTTGCAAGAGCGACACAGCTCCAGCGTCCACTTCTCCTCCTCCGCCGGCACCTCCTCCAGCGCCGCCGCTGTATGGGTTCTGGAACATCCCTATGCTGTGTTGGTCCCCTGCGCCGGGGTAGTAGTCATCTTCGTCGTCGTCTTCCTCGTCATCTTCGTAATCCTCGTCATCGTCGTCGTCGTGCAGGTCATCGTACATGTGACCGGCCGCAGCAGCTGCGGCAGAGCCAGGGTTCTGCTGCATGTGCGCCAGCAGCGCCTCTATCATGTCCAGATCTGCTCCCGAGGGCATCTCCTGCACAATGAAAAAGTCCATGGTTACAACAACGAAGGGTATAATGGCTACTGTAACACAGGTGATACTTAGTGATCTTTGCGAACATGAATGCACCAAGATTAGAAATAATTGGAGACAGCTAGAGGAGTAACTCTTACATACTTTTACAAAAGAAAAACAAATAACACTTTGGTAATCTAAACTTGCTCAAAGATACGTGAAACTGAAACACCGTGTGGTGCAACCATCGAGAGAGAGAGGGAGAGAGGAGCATTGCAACTAGAGAACTAGAACACTGAAAATTGCGTTAATTGAAAACAAATATTTATTCGAAACTGTTAAAAGGAAAAGCTGTCAAGAAGTTGAAATAAAATCGGCTGAAAATCACTTGAATAGCAATAAAAGTTTACATTTGAAACCGGCATCACAGCACACAACCAAGAATTCGAAATTGGGCACGAACCGGACGCGGTCTAGAGAACGTCGTCCGAACAAGCAGTATTCGAAGGAGCGACTCACGTTGCCTCCTTCATACACGAAGGTTAAAGAATTGAATGAAGTGAAGCAGCGGTAGTGAATAAATATATTTAATATGTATTTTTGTACGCAAGGTTAACGAGTTGAATGAAGTGAAACAGCGGTAGCGAAAAACATATATTTGTTTACTCAAGGTTAACGAGTTGAATGAAGTGAAGCAGCGGTAGCGAAAAAATATATATTTGTTTACTCAAGGTTGACGAGCTGAATGAAGTGTAGTCGCGGTAGGTAACAGACAATATACTTTGAGAAACCCGCTATTTGTGCAATTTACCAGGGCACGGAATATACAAGGTAGGCGACCCACGCAAGTCTTATTGCAAGCACACTCACACTTCAGAGATAGCGCGAGAAGAAGTAGCGGCGCACTCGAGGGCTCAACAAAAGTAGAGATAGCGCCCTGGAGATACCATCACAGACACGCAAGTATAAGATACTGAGAGCAGAAAAAACGTAGCCTCTGGAGTAGCAGTGACAGCTTTTCCGGATAATGCTGTATCTTATCAGCAGTTGAACTATTCCTATCACCGAGAAGTTCGCGCACAGAAGTGTCATTGTTCCCGATGTCGACACCGTTGCTGCACACAGCAATAATACCTTATTTAATTCGGTAACTACACACCGAGATTACGATTTTCGCGTCATTCATGTTGCAGGACACTTCGAACATATCTCATTTTCTTGATGAACTCAATTTATTCCGTGCTTACGCGTGATAACAAATGCTAGTCGTCGGCAAAGGAAGTTCCACCGAGAACAAAATAAATAGAATAAATAGAACGAACAACCGAGTAGTAAGTTCAAGACGTGAAGTTTGACCATGAAAACAATAAAACAACGCAGTCTTGCGATAAGGAAATTAATAAACAACTGCGATGCAGACAATAAAACGAGCGGTACGAAAAACAGCTCAAGTGTTGTGCTGCATTTGTGTAAAATGAAATAATCTTATGAAGGGCACTCAAGTGAACACGTTTCACAGCGAGAACCACGATAGAATGTTTCTTCTACTGGCAAGACAATAAATTCGCTGTGACATGGTAGTTTCATCCTGATGTATTCTAAAATCTTAAGCTTGAAAAACACAGCCATCAGTTTAAAAGAAATATGGAATTTCAGGTCATATCAATAAAACTGAGAGGAAACTAAATAGTATCATATTGTGTGCGTATGACGAGCGGGCGGGTTGGACCAAGAAAAAAGCACCCAAGTGGTATTCAAGAAAGCTATAAAAAACAAGAACTACGCCGGAGCAGGCTCGCTTGACATCTGTCGGCGGGAGTCCGTAGCACAGCGGCAGTCGTGTCCACAAGTCCTACACCTCCCACAGTTTCTTCATTAACTCGAGCATTTCGTGTGAACTCACATTAATTAACACAGAAACAAAGTGTCAGTTACAGTAACTCGGTAATTTTTGGAACAGTAACTCGTTATGAATTTTCAGTTTCCAGAACGAGTTCGCTGAGAGCGGCTGAACTGAAATAACGCCAAAACGGGTTGGATGGGATGGACCCAGCTTTGATGTTGGCTGTACGTAAGCGGCGCTGGACCACAGCCACACAACTTAAGGGCTGGAGATCTTCCAGCGATAAGACATCCAGCTCAGCTCCTTCAGGGATTAGAAAAAATTGAGCGAATGATGTCCATAGTGAAAAAAAGCCTGCGTCTGCCAAGACAGATGAGGACATTATTATCAGGAATATCCGAACGTAGCCTTGGATAGAAGAAATGGTTCTGCAGATACACAATCGACGATACTCAACCGAGTTAGCCTGAGTGAAGTTACGTAATGAAACCGTGTGCTAATAGCCACAAAATGGCACCAATCTGAGTTAAAACGAGCACATAATTTATGCGGGATGCCCGAAGCGCGGGTTGCCAACTGACGGTTCATGACTGATGGTCAATCGTGCGTGTATCGCAGGGTTGCTAGACTGGCCTTTTCTCTCAACATAATTCTCAAATTGACCTTTTTCAGATAAAATTTGCCCGTATAGTTCCGCATCTGGCAACTCTGCAGGGTTGTTAAATATGCTCATTAAGGCCCAAATTTTTTAAAGATGGCCATATTACAAACTTTTGGCCAAGAGAAATGGTCCATTTGGCAACCGCTGAGCTACAACATGAATGCCTGGAACACGCATGCCACCTACAGCACAAAGGCCGGCAAGCTCCTCCAGCTATCTCGCTCAGGGTGGCCCTAATCGGAACCTCATTCTGTAATTTGCGAAGGATTCAAAATTATTGGTTGCCATAGCTTCTATTCTCGTGTAATTTGCATCGTTAAGCAGAAGAGCATTTGAAATCGGCATACGTATTTCCGCAATTATGTGTGGTAGCTTACTATGTTTTGCTGCTAGGAAAAAGTAACCTGATCTATGTTCCTGGAAGAGGAAATACAGCATCACGGATTAGCCTCTGAATCTTCATCCCGGGGGCTTGCTTCTTCGGCTGATATATTGGAAGAAATAAAAATGAAAAATGGTAATGATGATAGCTACTGGAAACGATTTGTAGCCTAGCTTGCAGTACGTTAAGCGCAGCCCACGCTACAGACTGCCGCATTCGCTCAAGTTGGCGGCAAGTTCTACTTAGTATGTAAACAAGTTTTAGTTAGTATGTAAACGCGGCAAGTTTTGGTTATCTTCACAGTTTTGATTCAAGTAACAATACTTAACGTTTTAAATACTATAAGTATACGTTTGGAAAGGCTCTCCTAACAAATCGTGTTCACAAAGCATGCGTTTTATGTTTTGGTCAAGAACATTAAGTCCTGAAATGGGTCAACAGAGAAATAGAAACTCTAAAGCACAAACCATAAAACGATCAAAATTAAGATGACCCATTAGAAAGAAAAACATGTAAACAACATTTCTGGAGCAAACCACAGTGGGGATAGAAAGTGTAAAACAAATCGAAGCTTCTCAGAGGAAATTATCGAAGTGAAGGAATGTTTTCGGGGAGCAAGCAGGTGCGAATGGTTCGCAAGGAAGAAAACAAGGCTGTGACCTGCGCAGCTGAGACCTGAGAAAATGACCCAAAAAAAAGGAACGAAAAGAAAATGACCCTTAGTGGCTTAGCGCCACCTGGTGTCCAACACACGCAAGCTTGAATAATAGGCGTCTAAAGTTCCCAGGCCGAGAGATCTAATTAGGAAAAATAGGGTAATATTACGCCAAGTAGATCAAGTGGAAAATATGAAGTGAAATGGCTTCGTTGCTTTCATCAGTTTGAGGTCATCAGCACAGTTGAAATATTTTCATAAGATACTTGAAAGTAATGAGTGCATCTTCACCACAGCCAAAAATACTCCAATATAACGTGGCCAGTTGGACCTCTAACGATGAGGTCAAGTGACATCAAATCCATATTAATTGCTCTACATAGGAATCTAGAGTGAAAAAAACGCCAATCACAGTGATTTTTCACTAGCAGCTGACAGGAGACAAACTCAAATCTAACACGACGTAAACCAGACAGAATCTTCAAGAGATGCATTTGATAGAGCGATTAGTAAACCAGACAGAATTTCAAGAGAGAGAAATGCATTTGATGGAGCGTTAAGAAGCTAACGTATTTTTTTCTGCAGCTAGTCAGAGCCGAGATGATGCGCGCCTTCGAAATTACGAAGCCATAAAAAAATACCCGCAGAAATGAGTGGAGGCAGTGCGTTGGCAGGAGGAAGCGCGAATAAAGCAATAAAGAAGCAGTAAATAATTCGACGCTCACTATAGCAATAAAATGGGAGACTTGCGCATGCAGACCCAATAAACAAGTGAATGAAACAATAAAAATGATGACAGCTAACCTCATAAACACGTCGACGAGGAACAAAAGCATATTCCCCGCTGTAACATGAGCAAAGAATGAACATGTAAAGCTCGAGAAGGCAATACTTTGGCGAACATGCCGCAATTACCACAATGGTTGGCGAAGACTGAAATAAAAGTTTACAGCGCACAGATACAACACTCTACCCATTTCTACACAGCGAAATGAGCTCGAATTAGAGGCAAAACAGAAAGCTTGTCTGGACGCCGGCAACTAGCCGGAATAGTCCGGATAGTCGAAGGTAAAGCGGTTCCGGCAAGTTCATCCGAAAACGCTTCAAGTCCATTGCCGTATTTCTTCCGAAAACCTTGTTGATTTTACACCCTCAAATAATACTGCAAACAGCCATTTGTCTCTCCTCGAGTACTATTCCAGGCTATTCTGGTCACAAATAAACTACAGCTGTATTAAAATTGATGTCTTCCCATACGAAATAAAGTAATCATGGCCGCAAACTAAACAATCCGAAGTGCTACCTGGTACCAGTGAAATAAGACATTTGCATTTTTACATTGAAAATTAGCTCCATTTTCCCGCGGAGAACGGGAGTTCCCAGCAGGGAAATCGACTACCTGGCAACTTTATACGTGTTATAATTAACTTCATAAGTTCCAGAATTGGTACTCTCATAAAGAACGTGCTTCAACTTCAACATATAGAGCCCATACACACCCGTAAACGAGCACACAAGTTTTTAAAACCGTACATGCAGTAACCTGCTGGAACAACGCACTCGTATATATTGGCCAAAGTACACAGGCAAAGTACACAAGCGGGCAAAACCGTACATGTTCCGGCAGTGAACTGCTGGAACAAGGCACTCGTATACATTGGTCGCTGTGCACAGGTAAAGTCTAAACCCACACGGGCGATGAGGAGAGATCCCTAGCGACCACGACAAAAACCACGTACGTACCTACCAAGTGAAACCCTGCACCCTCCCCCCCTGCTTCACTACCTCGCTGGCCCGACACACACCGCATTCCAAGGCGCATGAGAAGTGCTTAAGATAATCATCATGCGTCTTCGAGAGTAGTGAAAACAATCATACCGCTCATGAGAAGTAGTTATGTTAATCATAATGCGTCTTCGAGAGTAGTGAAAACCATCACAGCGCTCTTTAAGACTAGTTAATGAAAACTACCATAGTAAGCCGAGTTCTTTAACGTTAGTTGAGATGAGCATCATAAACTGCGCTCTACAAAACTAGTTGAGATGATTATAATCAGTCACGCTATTGTAAGCTAATGAAACTTATCATTTGTTGACTTAGATCCCACGTAAGATGGCTACTAGAACTTCGTTGACATCACCATGCTGTGAAATACATGTCACCTAAGAGAAGAGAAGCTTGGAATGGAATAATAATGATTTGCCGCAAGTGTAAATGAAGTTCTTACAAATGCATGAAATGTTCGATATTTACAAATTGTTGTAGAAACTTTCCGAGAGTGAGGGAACAGGAAAAGTTCATTAGTTAATTTATGAGTTAGATGGAAAAACCACCACAAGAAAATTCATGAACTGTTATAATTTCAGAATTCATTAATATTGTAGAAACTGGATCATTGCAAAGCATTGAACTTTAGTACTTCAACCATACTCGCGCTTCGTCTGATTCGACCAGATTGTAAAATCCAAAATGAAAAATGTTCACATGAAACATAAACTAACAAAGAACTGCAACATCGCAAAGCTGTTCAAGAACACTATCGCGATAAACAGTAAATTAGAAGTCCACGGCAAAATAACCCGTCAAATGACGCTCTTGGGTAAAACTTATGTGGCAATCATTGGAAGCACAGCTTCGGTGATGTAACATTTGGTGCGGAAGCAACAGAAAAAAGACTGAGAAACACAAAATTGACTGAAAAGGTTGAGAAACACACAAAATTGACTGAAAATATTGAGAAACACACCAAATTTTCAGAGAAGATTGAGAAACACTCAAAATTAACCGATCAGATTGAGGAGCACCCAAAATTAACTGATCAGGTTGAGAAACACACAAAATTAACCGATCAGATTGAGAAACACTAAATTAACTGATCAGATTGAGAAACCACCAAAGTAAGTGATCAGCCGCTCCAGGTCTGCTTGGGGCAGAAATGAAGGTGCACGAAAGCCTTTGTAATGGCCGAGGCTAGCGTGGATACCGCCACACACGACGCACAGGCGCGCGACCTAAGCCCATTCACAAATTTCAGGAGTCATTTCATCCATTGAGGGAGTCGAGCTTCAACACCTCGCTTCATTTGAGCAGAATACGAGCAGGGCGCAATAGAGAAAAGCTCAGCAGAATACAATAGAGAAAAATAGGCAGGGCGCAATAGAGAAAAAGTGAGAAGCACTTCATAGTGAAGTGCTTCTGAGAGGCACGGCACGTGATCAACGAGTAGGGATCTCTGCATCGAAGTTCCATTGCAGCCCCACTTGATGAAGTGAAAACCCTTTGAGGTCAAATGCTGCCTGTTGAATAACTTATTCCCAACAATACTACGTTAGTACGGATCTCTGTGTCTCCCTAGGAATATCTGTATCTCCCCTAAGTTCCATGGCAGCCCCAGTTGATAAAGAGAAAAGTCAATATTGCCAGCTGAATAACTTAGCCGAATAACTCATACACGTACTTCAACATTAAGACGTTAAAATAGAAGGCGTTCCTTAGTGTGTGTACACGCATACATGGATCAGCGTAACATGCAATTGAATCAGGAAGATAATTAATCATAAAAGATAGGCTTAGATAAAAATTGCGATCGAGTGGGAATTAAACAGCGAAAAGTAGATAGATGCAAAAAAACAAAAAAATAAGAAATGGGATACTAATGTACAATTTGAATACGTTAAACTTTGATGCCCAATTTAATTCATAGACATCTTACTCTAAATTTGATAAAGTATACAATTAAGTACAACTGAAGAGACTTCAGCAAGAAGTAAAAACTACTTGTGAATCTCTCCAGGAGAGAGCACGACCTAACCAACCTGTCCATTGAAGTTCCCCATCTGAGGTATTTGATCAAAGACGTCATCATCATCAGCTCCAGAACCAAGTTGTCCCTCGAAAGCATCATGAGATCCGAAGCCGTTGTTGAATCCTCCTTGCTCCGGGAAATTTTCCATAATGCCGCCTCCGAACTGTTCTGCACCGAACTGAGCCATTGGGCTGCTGCCTCCTTGATTTCCGAAATTAATCATTTCCTCAGAGCCAAAGGCGCCAGCTCCGAAAGCGCCATCAGAACCTAAAGACATGACGGCATTGAAGCCACCAGATGCCTGGAAGGCATCTGATCCAGCACTGAATCGTCCACTGTCGATGCTAGGCACACGCATGTGCGCTCCAAAATCAGGCATTCCACCGCCTTGCGCAATGATGTGTTGGGCGATGGCATTCATGTCTGTGAAACCTTCTCCAACGTCGTTGTCGTCATCATCGTCATCGTAGTCATCGTATTCGTCTGAGTAATCTTCCTCATCTTCGTCGTAGTCGCAATCGTCATCGTAGTGCCCCTCGTCTATCATATCGTCGCGATTGAGGCCAAATCCAGAGCCGTCCATGATGAAACTTCTCTCAAATTTTCAAAACCAAAAGAATAACCGTACTTTCAGACCTCACACAAATGAGGTCTTCAGTGAACACCAAGAAACACTTTCGTAACGGTACAGCTAGCTATCTCAAGTCATCACTCAAAACACTACACCAACCAACTAAATCTACGAATCTTTCACTTCAAAGCTTGGAAACACGTTCGTCGCGATGCGATCGGAACAGATCACCGACTGACTGAGTGGAGGTTCGGACCACCGGAGGTCTCAAGTAGACGTCAAGGAGGCCTATGCCCGGAACTGACAACGAGCCAATCACAACGCGTCTAAGAAGGCGGGGATACGAAACACTGTCAAATATCAGTAATGAGTGACTGGAGCTTAATGACGTCGACAGCAGTCTACAAAAAAGCTCCACCCACCCACCTACCTAAGCCCACTGTCGACCAAAGGTAAGGAAGGAATTTGACATATTAATTTACGGAGCACGACAAATGAATGGGTGGTCCGTTCGCCATCACCTCATACCGGAGCCCAGAATAGAGACCTCATGCGAGCTTCTTTCTACTTGTGAAAGTCATCGCTCGAATTCACTGATTTCACTGTGTTTAAATCACAAAGATAACTTTAAAAATTGAACTTTGAGAGACGCATACAAAACGGAAAACATAATGTGCTTTCTCACATAAATATTAATTACTGAACCCAATTATAACAATAGATTACAACAAACAAAAGCTTAGACCAAGCTCAATAACTCTAAAATGAATCCGTTTCAACGAGTTGCAAAAAATAACACAACTCCATAACCAATGCATAAGTCAATAAATTGATTAACGAATTTTCCAAGGGAGATTAAAAATTGACGATCAATAATTCATCCCATCTATCAGTTATACGCATTTTTAGTTAACGTTATCATTCCGTACTGAACTTTTTAATGATACCAAGTCGCCGTATCACTTGAATGAAATTATCAGATAAAGATAAATAAGAATCTGGTCAACGCTCACAGAAGTGTTCATAAAGGAAATGAAGTAATAATTCATTTCGAAAACAATGTAGCAAAAACAAGAAATGATCGGTCAGATAAAGACTAAGAAGAATCTAGTCAACGCTCACAGAAGTGTTCATAGAGCAAATGAAGGAATAATTCATTACGAAAACAATGTAGCAAAAACAAGAAAGGATCGGTCAGATAAAGACTAAGAAGAATCTAGTCAACGCTCACAGAAGTGTTCATAGAGCAAATGAAGGAATAATTCATTTCGAAAACAATGTAGCAAAAACAAGAAAGGATCGGTCCTAATTTAAGAACAACGAAAGCCGAATTTTAGGCAATTTGGGAAGTCCGAGATGCTATCTTTCGCAGTGATGTCAGCAGGCGGATCTGCATACGACTTCCGCGGTACGTAATTACCATGAATTAACGGTGGTGATTTCAAGATAATAGAAGATAAAATGATTCTACGTATTTCTTAATTGAATTGCCATAGTAACAGCCTAACTAAAAATTAGGCTGACGGAAAGACATATTACCACGATAAGGTTAGATTAGATTATTAGTTAGTTTAAGCCTCCCTATCCTCAACAAATGAGATCCAAAGAGAGGAAGAAAGAAGGCACCATAGTATGGAGTTGAGGGAACGTGGAATCTATGCAGAAAGGGCACAGAAACAGTAAGATGAGAAAAAAGTTCATGAAACAAGATCAAAGTTGAAGAAGAAAGCAGTAGGTGCTGAAAAAACAGGACAGCAGTGAACCGAAAAAAGATGATCCGTAACAAAACAAAACCTATGTTATTGTAACAAAAAAAAGCCTACATAACCCTTAGCTCAGGCCCTCACATTGTCCCCCTGGGAGCGCTAATTCCCGTAGATACAATAGTTGTATCCCCCTGAGGGGATTACCACGAAGAAATAATTACCAATGAATTCCATATGAGTTTACGACACGAAAACGCGATTTTACTCAAAATATTTCAAATGGATGCTGTTATGAAACAGTTCTGAAAAATATTAGAAACAAAAAATGTCATAACGAGTTTGATGTACTTAGTTACAGGGCCGGATTATTAGCACGTATATGCGGCGGGTTAAACTGAAGTTCAATTTTGAAAATAACGAACATTAAATAGATCGCGCTTTCACTTAGTTTTCAGCAAGTATTTATCGAAATTGAGTGACTGCTCAGCGGTCAGCAGCATCACGAAAAACCCCTACGTGACCACTGGTAGGTCACGACGCATTCTAAGTGTTAAACATGTACCGTAGAAATCTCCTTGATAGACTTAGACGCAGAACGTGCATCAGTACGTAGTGTAGGTACCCAAGTCCACTTTCGAGAACTTACGGCGCAGCTGCACGGATACGACAGCCTAAGTTGTCTGAAAATCTGACCACAGCAGCAGTGGCTGGCTCGTGTTCAGTGTACGGCTGATATCGCGCACATCTCAACGCGATCAGGGAACGCGCCACTTGCAGGTTAGTTAAACCTGGTACAAGTTAGTTTACTTGGGACGATGAACCGTGTATCAAAGGTCCGAAACTGGTGTCTTACACTCGAGACATGAACGAAAGCAAAACAAATCAATGCGATATACAATCACAGGATATACAGCCTAACTTCATAAAATTGCAAGCAAAACACATCAATGCGATATACAATACCAGGATAAACAACCTAACTTTACAGAATTGTAAGCAAAAATAAATTAATATGATCGTCGCTTGCGCAGATCTCTGAAAGAAAAAAGTTATCTCGTGGAAGTGATTTTTTTATTCTCATTTTTCTTTGTTATCATACGGCAAAGCCCGCGTTTCTTCACCTAACGAAATGGAATGAACGATGTAACTCGCACGAAGTTCATGCATTAACAATTTTTGTTCCGCAAAAAAAAAAATGCGAACAGCATTTGCGAGCATCAAATGATTTTCACTCACGGAGAACACAGCGACAAAACTTTCATTTCATCATGTAGGTGTGCATGAAATCGAAATAGCGTCAGCCACTACATGTGCTCCACATGAGAGATAAGTAACAACATGTATGTTCAATACGATGGGTTGAACTGATAATTCAATATCCAACTCAAATTCAAAGTCAAAAGTTGTTAAAAAATTTTAAATAGCAAACACTGACTTTGTAAAATAAACACCGTTAATTCAAATAAGTCGTTAAAAATTTCTAACGACCCATCGACGGGTCGTTCTGCAGCCGGAAAACTTTAGCAAGACCCATCGGGAGTGGTCATACCGCAATGAATATGTGCAGATACGTCGTAAATTGTTCAGCTGAACATGCATAGACATGAACATACGAACGAGGACGAGTTATGGATATATTTTGGAAACCAGAAGCAAAGGAATGTTTACAGTGGACGTTCCTCCGCCCTTAACCTCAACTATTGTTTTCAGGTCCGTGAACAATGAAATGCGGACGGCTATGCCGGTAATCCCCTTAGGGTCACCGTCTACAGCAACCAACCTAGCTATTCCTACGGCCGCTCCGGAGACGACAATTTGAAGCTCTCGCTCTCTCTCTCTACCTGTGACGGGAGACCTTTCTTTTACCATTCATCAATCTCAGGGTAAAAGGAAGACTAATCAATTATTTCTTGAGCGTGTTTATTTGCCAAGAAAAGGTAGGGACGTGAGCCTCGGACACACGCATTCCATAAGGCACAGAGAAGCGAAGTAGCAGCACGGGAAGATGTGAAGAAATTTCAAGTAGCTTAACACCATGAAATGGAGTTCGTTACGGCTACTCAACAGAGGCCTACTTGGCTGCAGCCGGACGGAATATTTCAGGTTAGCAGCCACACGAACACGTCGGGAGTTGACCGAACGCGATACGACAGGTACAAACGTGACTGTCTTCCAGATAACGAACGGAAAATGTCGTTTCAGACATCAACATTCGTCGTGAGAGCATTTCCTACGTGGATTTTTTCACTGGTTATTTAATTACAATCACCGAAACTAGCGCCGTTTAGAGTAAATATGATTAGGATGACCAAAATTTCCCAGAATACCGTAAAACAGCAACATCTTCTGATATTTTCTATCTTTTGGGGCCGTAATCTTTGATAGCACGAGATGTACAATTCATACTCTGTTGCTATGTATCCGTACGCCAATTAATCGAACGGAATGCAGCAAAAGTTTAGTTTTTACGAATTACACAAAAGCACCACGGAGAACTTCCGGCTAAGACAAAGGTTACGGCCTCGTCAAAGAAATTTTGCTCAATCTTGAAGAGATCGAGAATTTCCGTTTATTTCATAGAAAATTTCTCAAAGCTTGCCATCACAGATGGAACCAACAAGTCAATTCCAACACCATAATGAACCTATAACGCAGATAGGGCGGCTAGATTAACTCGTCCTCTGCTCAGGTTGACAGGGACATGTAATACTGCAAGGTGAAGCAGCAGTGGGCGTCGATGTGAAGAGAATATCCCCGAAAAGAAGGCATCAAGAACGGCTGCGGCGAGCCGCAGCGGTGATCCTAGGATTACAGTAGGATTAGTGAACGCTGATCTGCTAAGCCCTACAAACGCCCAAACTTTACGACACTTGAAACCACTATTAGAAGAAAAGCTACAATGCTGTACAATATTGTTCGCTGGAGGACGCATGCTCACCAAATCCGGGCCTTAGCACTTGAGGCTCTCACTCCCTCATAGTAGCGCCATTAACATCAATGCATCACTACACTAATTGGAGGCCTTACACCCACACACAAATGATGGTTTTGTTGTCTGCAACACAGAGAGTGGAACTGTGCTCCGCATTTTAGGAAGGCCCACACAATGTCCCTGTCTCTAACACCTTTACAGCCACTATACACTCGGAATCCTAATCACGTCCCATTACTGTTCACCAGGAACCCTTAAAACGTTTATGACTGCACACCATTAAACGGTACGGGTTTTCGTACATTTTCACGCGAAATAGTAGGTTTTATCTTTGTTGAAAACGACGTTTTACGTCTCCATGGTACATATAATCAAGCTTTTGAAATTAGATGTATAAGTAAGGTCAGTATTTCAAGGCCCTAATTTCTACTGATGCTAGCATTATTTTGGCAACTACAGTCAGTCATTACAGTGGCACTGGCTTCAGATAGTCACAAACAGAAGAATGAGAAAAAGAACAGCTCTTTAGCAGAGAAATTGAAAAAGTTCATAAGTGTATTTGATTTGACATCAAATAAGCTAAGGTAGTTTTTAAAGAGAATTTCGGTGTCTCTATGGTCGTTAAAGAGCTAAACTGACAAAAAAAATTAATTTCAATACCTGCGCATTTTGTTAACTTTGAGACACAACAAACATCTGAGATAACAATCCTGAAACATCGCTCGAAAAGCTAACAATAAACGGTGAAACGAGGATGTTTTAAAATACATGACAGTGAGTCCGCTATACATAAATTTACAGGGCTAGTGAAAAACAGTAGTTAATAGTCGATAGAATTATGTGAAAGATCAAGTAGTTGATTACTGGAGTAAACAGAGAACAACTGGCCAAAAATTTGGGAAATTGTAATGCTCAACAACCGTCTTTAAAGCATTAGCAAGCAATGGTAGAATTAAGATACAGCGAGAGCTCCATCAGCAAGCCTCATCAAGATTAGTAATCTTAATACAAAATCCGACTTAGTGCAGCAACTTATTCCTCAATGTAGAAAAAGATGAACACCACGTCGTCAATTTCTCGAAAATCGACCTGAGGCACAAGAATACACAGCAATGATTCAAAATAAACAAAGTATTTTTAAACGCACAATTCCACCAATTCTATAAAGTTGACGATCCCACGCACACCACAAGAACACAATGAATTAGACACAGCTTAGTCACGCCCCCACACAAGAAAGAAAATAATATCGTATACATAAAGCGTGAGGTTGAGTGAGACAAAACAAGAGAGACCGCGGGTCGGACGCATGGGAGTTGAGAAGGGAGGTGGGGGAAGGAATAAGTGGACCTTGAAACCAGGTAAATCTCGATTTGCCTCCTCCGACCTAATCCTGTTACACGCGGCTACAAAAACGGACTGTTTGATACAGAAGGCACCCGAAAACACTCCGGGCTTTGAAGACATTATGGTCCAGAAATGCGCTAAAAAAATAACTTCACCAAAACAACTCAGAACCGTGGGATCCGGTGAGCAGAACTAGCACTAGAGGGTGCCTAAACGAGCAGATAACATGCACGTAATGTACTCCAGATAACATTATCTAGTAGTTTTCTTCAGTAAGAAAACAAAAGGTCAAGCTATCTTTTATGGTATTTTCAGTAACTGGAACGAAAACACGAGCTGTCTCGTCTGCAGTTTGAATACTTGAAACGCATTCAGACTAAGCCGAGGATATTTTTGAAGTCCTCACAAACTATGACTTATCAATGACCCCAATGATGAGAATATGTAAGCAAGCACTAGAATCATTCAACTCTTTCACAAAATCTAATCGAGGAAATATAAAAGGAACTTAACTTGATTCGAGCGTAAAGGACTGCATTCAAATTTCTATTCTGAACGCAAAAAGTACAATCGAAGTTAAGATGCGATTTCCCCAAAATGCATCCTTCACATTTACCCGAAACTGTGCAGCCTCAAACAACCGTACATTGATAATTAATGAACACTTTACCTGAATGAAACATGTCACCATCATATAATGTGGATAAAATCGCGTAACACATAGTGATGAACAACTGTTCATTGATCATTAACTAACATTTATCTCAATGCAGCACAAGTCACCACCACATCAGGGGAATTACGTGACGCGTGACATACGATAGCTAAACTGGCACACAGTCGCGTGCAGAAAATTTTCACAGCTCTCATACACGTTCACTTGCAGGTCGCACGCAAGCAAGTGAACACAAATCCTTGCATTATTAAGAATTACAGAAGAGTATGAACTAGTCTTTTATCTCGGTGATCATATTCTCAAAAAAGCAAGAGAGAAAATACACAAGTACACTACAACTCTTACAAATTCTTCTACTCCTGAGGAGGGTGTTTTGAATTTTGTAAAACTTCAAAACTCGCATCCATGTGTATACATATGATAAACATTAACGAGATCTCGCACGAAAAATACAGATTCCATAGAACCCACTAGAAAAAATTCAGTTTCAACATACGGAGTAAGCGATAAATATCGACAACCGAGTCCAATGGATGAAAGCCCGCACGAGTACAGTATCAACAAAAAACCTCAATAGATCAGACTTGGGCCTGGCACGGGGCAGATCAGTTTTACCTTTCTATACTAACACTGGAACACAAGCCACGTGCCCGATATTACATCATCCGAAACCTGGATAAATATTACCCCATTTTTGAAAAAAACGCTTTTACCTTCACTAATACGAGGAGACGAGCCACGTGGCCAGAACTAAATCATCCCAAATATTGGATAAATATTACCCCGTTTACGGAAAATAAAAAAAGCTATATTACAGATGCGTTGGAAGCGCAAACCTACACGGAAAAAATAGATCCTAGGCTCTCAAAACATTGACTCGACTCAAGATTGAAGATCTACAAGAGTCTGCGTTCAAAACGTTGAAGGTGCTCACTTTCATTGACCAATGAACGTGGAAAAAGTGTTCATACGATAGGCACATTTTTTCCGCATTACTTTCAAAAGAGATTTTAATTAATGCATGTTCCCGAGTTTGCGTCCCGTCATCATAAGTAGGAAGCCAGAACTTCAGATATTACGATCTGCTATCAGATTTTTAAATACGCATGTCTTTGGGCTGATCAGAACTGTAGTAGTAATACCTCAAAAATCAATGCTTGAATATTTAAATCCAGATAACGTCATCGAAGGAACGATGTTGAGTATTTTTCAAAAACATCGATGCCTGCACGTGCCGAGTAAAAAATTATTTTTATTGAACACATGCCCAAAAGTGGACGATTATCACGATTTCATTTTTATTTCATTAATTGTAGTTATAATAACCATACTAACTATGATATTCGCTAATAATGACGGCCAATTAATATATGTTTGAAGCAGAACGATTGGTAGGTCGCTCCGTGTATCATCAAATCAACGTACTAAATTCAAGAAAAAAAAAGCAAAAGAACGTGCCGAAATAAGCAGACACATAACTAACAAAATACAACCTTTACCGAACTAGAAAATTGAATAAGTATAAATAAGAAAATTAAATACCAAAATTCGGGCTTCTCTTGCAAAGGGTTTCATTGCAAAATAATTATTTAACAGTACAAACGAAAAAAAAGAAGCAATATTCTACGATCAGACATTTGTAATGTTCTAACGTTCAATTAATTCAAAGACATTATATGAGCTTCAAAGAAATCTAAACAAAATCATGTTCAACTCGAGTAACAATTTCCCCGTACACCTAAAGAAAAAACCGAAGCCTTTTTCACTATGAAATTATATTAAAATTTGGGATTATGCCTTCATTGAGTACGTAAATGAAATGAAATGAAATGCGACCAGTCAAAACAAACTTATCGACACGCCAATTTAACGCAGAAGGGCCTGAAGAAAATAAATGGGATGAGATCACGGAGAAAATGAAATTGAAGTGTTACGTGTGAAAACCGTGGAGTTTTTACGACGTGGTCGAGTGCACGCACAACGAACGAGATATCCCAGTGTTGTCACTACCTTCGCATCAACTCGAGCAAATCAACAGTTGATATAAATATTTTCTATTTCAAGCAGACTTGATCATTGCTCATGACCCTCTAACCGTTGAAATGTTAAATGAAAATACAGAAGCGTAAGAGGTCAAGAGAACAGGGAACGCAATTTTGAAGCATGAACACTTGCTTTACCTATCAAGAATGTATAGAGTTCTTTTTCCTTTAAGCAGACTTCATCATTGCTTATGACCCGTTAAAATGAAGATACAGAAGCGAAAGAGGCCAAGAAACCCAGGCGATTCTGAACGGAGTGCGAAGACTTGCTTTACTAACAAGACGAACCAGAACATCACAGCAGCGTCACCACTTTCCAAACACGGAGGGAAAGAAAGCCAGCTCCTGCAAGGCACGACGAGGGGAAAAAAAGTGTCAAAAACGGCGCATTCGCAAGCACGAGATGCAGGAGGGCAGCGCCGGCCTTTCACCATCTGACGCTTTCATGCGTGTCGAGGTCTGGCCGCTCCAGGTTGTGGTGACGTGCATCGGCGAGCGCTAGCACCGCACACCAGCGTGTACTGGTCACGAGGACGCACTAGTGTGTGCTGAATATGAATGAAAAAACGAGTGCATACTATATAGTGTGTGCTGGATGCGTTCAAGTGCTGCACTCTAGTAAGCGCATGAACACGATGGCGTACTAGCGTGTGCTGGATCACGAGTGCCTGAGTGCAGCGAGATCGTGTGTACTAGCAAACAAAAAAGCGGTCATCAATGAACGCACGTGCACAACTGGCTTTCTGCGATTTTCCGCAACAGCTCACTGGATCGAGTCGCCATGAAGCCTTTCTATCCCGTAAAACAACAGCTCCCTAATTTTCATTTGTGACGTGATATTAATGAAAAGACGCTTATGTTGTAAATTTCGTCAATGAAAAACGAGCAAGCAATTAACTCACCCAGCAGTTAACGGCGATGCGCCAGAGCAGATGCTCCAGAGGAACGAATGCACGAAGACTACTTTCGGAGATGCTCCGGAGGAACGAATCGTTTCCACGAAAGCAAGGTCGGGATTCAAGCGACGAAGGAGTAGATTAGATACGCTCGGTCGTGTAGAAGAAACAAGAGCAGACAGGTCACGACGCAACGCTGGGGCGATGCTGCTTGTATCCATCAAGTTAGTATCTATCACCCACAGGAATGTTTCCATTACGCTCGAAGGAACGATGAACGAATGCTGAACCACGCAATTATTGGTGCTGCATAAAGCTTTGCGTTGAAATGGATTAACATATCACTCGGTAACACACTACATTGAATTTGTGATGAAAAATTTTTCAGGAAAGCGCGATAGGCAAAACCTGACTCGGTACACGAAAAAGCGTGAATTGATGCCTAAAAAACATAGGCTGCTCGTAACCCAAAACAATATCGTAAGATTGGATTAAATTATTAGTTAGTTTAAGCCTCCCTATCCGTTACAAATGCGATCCAGAGAGAGGAAGGAGAAAGGCACCATATAGTATGGCGTTAAGGGAACGCGGAATCTATGCAAATAGGGCATAGAAACAGTAAGTTGAGAAAGAAGGTTATGAGAATATTAACACCTGGTTGGGGGACGATGTTGGTCATTGGCAAAAAGGCGACAGTTTTGATCATTATTTTTAGAGAAAGGCCATGCTGGCAACCTAGTTGGGGACGATGTCGATCATTGGCAGAGAGGCGACAGTGTTGATAACTTTTATCACAAAACGGCCATGCTGGCAACCCTGGTTGGGGACGTGATCAGACGAGACGATGGTGACGAGCACGATCGACAGGGAGGGTGGGAGTAGGAGGAAGAGGGAGTAGGAAGGAAGGAAGGAAGTAAGGTCACGGCCACGCACTCCAACACCGATGTGACCGCGCTGTGAAATTGACCACCCGCTCGCTAGCCTACAATTCACTTTACGCTCCCATGTCTTTCTTGTCACTGCTAAATCATGAGGTTTACTTTTAATCCACTCAGCGAAATCCAAGCCTAAATAATAGGACGGCGCGAGACAATGGCTCTTGCGCAAACGCCTGCAATTTCTATTTATGCAAACCATCAACTGAATTTACATATGCTCATAATCAATGATTCTCGTCTGAGAAAAAAAAAGTTAATGCTTATAATTTCAAGGTTCGTTACGGACAGCAACGCATTTGAAGAACATCAATAGGTCTCTCATTGAATTAAGACGATTTAGGTACGCGTATCAACTATTTCCTTGATCAACATAGTGAGAAGAATTTAGACACATTATTTTTACCACTACGGAGATCCAATACCGAAAAAGCAGCCAATCGTTTTCAGATTTAGAATCAATTTGAATTCAAATAGCGGACACGCGTTACGCATAAATTATAGGAGTTGATAAATTATGGTTCGTACATTACTCGATGAGAGTCAAGAAGCCGTGGTAACGCTAAGCATTATTTGAGAAAAAAAAATACCCGCTCACCAACAAGCCATCGTTTGACCTAAATGTCTTATCTCAAGACTTGTTGGGCATGATACCGAGGTCATTCTTAACGTGAAAAATGATGAGTAAACTCATGATACCTTGAATAAATACTAAATATTATAACAATGCGGAGTACCTGAATCTGACTTTTTTTTACAAAATTTCATGCACTGTGGGCTTTTCATACTGAATGATCAATAATCTACCTGGCTGCAACGAGTTAAGAAACTTTGTTTGTTGCAGGGAGTTCTTTCATTTTATTCAGTGACACACACAATTCGATTCGCATCTAAATGGACTAGGGGCAATTTTTTCCAAAGCGCTGAAGTTTTATATTATAATAAAAGTGAGTAGACATTTAGCTTATCGTTCATACCGAAACAATGCCGAAAAGAACACCTGTCTTAGAGACACACTACACTATCATTACCCATGGCAGTACACTTCAATAGGTACATCCAAACACGACAATGTCTCCTCCGAAAGCACGTTCCTCCCGGAACTGAACAACGTAGCACTAGCCAGGGTCGAACGTCGTCAGATGAACAAAAAATGACAATTTCCAGAAGGCCAGAAACAGGCAGCAGGCAGGCTACGGAAGTAACTCAATGCAAGCATATAATCTAGTCCAGGAGGCTTATGAACATATACACTGCTGGACACAACAGTGTCTCTACGGTGAGTGCACCGAGGGCACTCCCACAGCATTAGTTGTTACCCTTGTTACGTCACGCTTTATCGTTGCGGATGGCACAACTTCCACCAGTCAGTCGGGAAAATGATCACTTAAACTTCATCTGCATTGCCGCTACGGTTCTTATCTGCGAACGATTAAAGTTATCGAAGCAAGTCATTGATTGCTGTCTGAATTCCAGAGGCAATGGATGGTTCTCAGCTTACGTCATGATAAGCACTTTAAATGTCATTTTTCAGCAACTCCCTAGGAGGAGGAGCCGGAAAAAGAGTAACCTTGGAGTCGCAAGGCGGACGACGGTCGTCAGTTCCACGACGGGTGAAACATCGTGAACACTGACGTCACGATAAATTTATTCCGAAATGCAGGAGTTAAAAATGAAGACGATGGATTCTGCACAGCGAAGTTAGATACTTCACACTTTGACCGCATTGTGTGCTACTGGAGGTCACGGAGGCGTTTTTCATGATGCTACTGACAGACCAGTAGTCACTAACTCAATTTTGATGAGTAGTTAATGAATGATAAATAAGGGCATGATGCAGTTAATGTTTACTATTTTCAAAATTGATTCCTCCAACTGACTTTAAATTCAAGTTTAATTAATATAGAACTTCAATTTAACCAATTACGGTCAAAGTTTTAATATTTTGCATTAGAAATGCTTTCGTTAGATCATGGGATCTGTTCCCCTGAATACTTCAGGATTTGATTAGATTAGTCGTTAGTTCAAGTCTTCCTACCCGCAGCAACAAATGCGATCCAAAGAGAGGAAGGAGGAAGGCACCATTTAGTATGGACTGTTAAGGGAACGCGGAATCTACGCAGAAAGGGCATAGAAACAGTAAGTTGGGAAAGAAGATTATGAAACAAGATCAAAGCTCAAGAAGGAAGGAGTAGGTGCTGAAAAACAGGACAGCAGTGAACCGAGAAAAAGGTGGTCCGTAACAAAACAAAACCCTATTCTATTTTAACAAAAAGAAAGCCTACCTAACCTTTAGCTCGGGCCCTCACATAGTCCCCCTGTGAGTGCCAATTCGCATTTAGTGCACAAACTAAACAAACAAATTCCCAATAGTTGTATCCCCATGAGAGGTGATACTTTAGGATCTAGCACGATAACTACGCAACACGGATAAAAGCAGGAGCGCGAAGCTCTGGACACGTGTAGCAACCAATAGTAGAGAAGAAACTTGCAACACAAGCCTGTTTAAATAAGCGCTCTTCATTCCTTGCGTTTCACACGAGTTCACCAGCAAATATCCAGCACGATAAGCACAGGTGTCCATGAAAACAAGTGGAGCAAATTCAAATACGATTCCCCCCGTAAGTGCTGGAGACAGGTAATTTTCCCTGAGATAGGCGAAGCCTGCAAAAATTAGGTCTTTTTTTGGAAGTATTGCTGGTAGATCCAAGTGTCCATTACTTACGGCACTGACTCATTTACAAATACTTCATATTAATGATAAAGTACGACACCGAAACTTACTTCTCATGTTTAACCAACAACTTAACATTGTTCGTATTTATGGAATGGTGAGAAGCCAATGTGAAGCGCACATCACGCATAATGAATAAAATTCACACTACATAAACAACTCTAATACCGTATCATATAACCCATACATAGTACAATTAACTTCAGTCAATTAAAAAAAAAACTCATTTAGACATAAGAGAAATTTTCCAAACACCTACTTGCTACTGTCTCTTCGAATAGCAAGTAAGAGCATCCCTTGTTAACATTCCTACCAATTTAGGCTAAAAGTCATTAAGTATCAGAACCGACCCATCAATCCCGAGAAACAAGTTCTCGTGAATTTTAGATCCAGGAGATCAAGTTACCTGTCGAGACTAAAAGTAAGCAGATCCAGTGACAACCTTAACAGCAGTGTTCCAGGACAGCCGTACCGGCAATGTAAACACTCCTGCTATTGGTCACAGAAGAATGATCAGCCAAGCTCATACCCATTCTAGGCGTTGATTGGCTCATTTTCCGGAGTATCAGGGCTACGTGGACAACCGCATAGACAAAAGAACTCGCCAAGAGTACGCAACCCACACGCCTTACGAGAACGAGCCTAGCTTTCGCTCAGGCGAAAATCTAAATTCTAAGTTCGAATTCGCACTGCAATCAGTTTTTTGTCAAGAACTGTGAATAAGTAACCCAGCGTTAGAGAAAACAAAAGGACACGTCAATTGAAGACGATAGCGCGTGTGGCGGCATTGGCCAGCGATCCTACTGGACTGGATGTAAGCTCGCTTCTGATTGGCTATTAGCAGCGGGTGGCACATACAGGATTTGCTCATGGTTCCGTTCAGCTTTGTCACTGACCGTAAATACTTCACCTCTGTAGGAAGGAGACAGAAGCAGGGATACTTGTGCACATTTATTAATAAATTGATACAATACGAATTTTACAAGCATGAGTAGGTATTTTGTCAGTGAATGGATTTTTCAAGTTTACGTTCCCCTATGGTATCAAAATCAAGAAGATGAACACGTCCTAAGCAATTTTTCCATCAAAGTAGGCCCAGTTCTTGAATACGCGCATTCATTGTTCTATACCAGTATTCACAGCTCGATATATGAGTAAATTCATGTTCTAATTTACTGTTACAGACCATAATTGTATCCGCACGAAACTTTATCCTCATTTTGAACTCCGCAAAGTGAAGAAAAATTGTTTTACGTGATGAGAAAATATCACAGAAGGTAAAAATCCACGCAACCGAAGAAAATGAAACAAAAAAGGTTCAAGAAACCAACATCTCTGACCACAGAGACACCTACCGCAGCCACCTTAGCATTGGGAATCAATGCAAGGATACAAAGAAAGTCTCACCGGAACACGAATGCTCAAAACCCGCTTGATAAAACACTTGTCTTAAAAAAAATTTAATTCATAAGGATATAGAGTCCACTGTTAAAAAATAAAACTGATATACATACAATTGCAGTCGCGATTAACATCAAAGACTGGAGGTATCAAACAATGAAAGGTGCGTGTTTGCGTCGACTTATAACAGTAGAGTAAGAGCCAGGAACGAAGATCTTAACTGGAAACAATTGGAGTTAAAACGTACGTACCTACCTTACCCAGCCCAAAGGGCCACCACCATCACCAAGCTCCACTAGCAGAGAGCGATGATGATCGGGCGAGTGCGGATCCCAAAAAGCAACGTTCAGTGCAGTCGCGACCCCGACAAGAAACCACCACCTGCTGCTGCTCGCACTAAGTCGTCGTCAGGCCTTTTGATAAATATTCGCTCAAAACACCTCAACCACGAGGCCTTTCTTTCTAGTTGAGCTCTCTTACGCTTCGTTCACCTGGCCTCTGTCATCGTTACCCGTCTCTGAGCACGGACCATCTTGGGTGGGTAGTTTGTGCACTAAATAGATATTATTTGGAGGCAGCTTTATATATTTCCAGCAATATAAAATATGTTATGTACCCAAACCGTTATCTTGAAGTAAAATTCATTTACACTTTCCAAACAAAAGGAAGTCATAAGTTGATACTTTACAGAACATGAAATTTGTGGAATACTTGAAACGACTAGAATCATAGCAATGAAATACCACCTACATACAACTTCATCACACGTGCAATGCTTTAACTGATCATAAAAACATGAAAGCATGGTGAGTTAATTTGTCAATCTTTAAGAGACCCTACGTAAAGGAAGCTATGAAGTGTTCTCAGCAGCAAGGGCTAAATACATGGGCTGTTAGTCGAACCACTTCACTTCGATAAGTCAAGAACAGCGAGACGAATGATTACGACAAACTAAACGATGAATTGTGAGCCAAGAAGGTCAGACCGCTGGTGCTTCGACGTTGCCACATAACCACGTCCAATCTAGCATATATACATACACTACCGCCACAGCCAGCAAAAAAAAGAACACAAGGTCCAGTAAAATCAGCTGCATAAACGTGTAGAAATATCCCCATAGCAAGTTACTACATTTCATATTAAATGAAGTAGATCAAACATTCCTCGAGATAAGTGCTAATAAATGATGACACACGTCTGCCTAACACATAAGATCAAATGGATCAGTAGGCAGAAACAAAACGGTGTATCATGAATACAGGGGTCGTCAGAGCGCAACCACACGACGCGCGGTTGCCACATGTTACGAACAGCGATGCCTAATGTCGTCAGATAAGTGAATTATTCGGCGCAACGATTGAGCCGTTTCACATGATTCTCAACAAATTAAATTGAAGGGAAAGGTATAGCGCAAGCCCACTCATGCCTAAAACGCACGCTCTTACTGAAGGGAAACCGAATGCTCGTGTCTGTCGACTGTTCGTTTATTCACGCTTTTTAACATAGGAGAAAAATACCGATGTTACAATGGACTTGATGAGACGTAAATGAACGGGTTGAAATGCTGTGTTGGATCAGAAAGAATCACTGATCTCACTAGCAGAATTGAAAACTTGACAAAGGCACGGTCTCGCAATCTCGGGTGGTCGGAGGCGATATTTGGAACAATTCTCTGAAGTAATATTTCCAGGTGGAGCACGAAACAGAACACACCGCTCGCTGAACTTGATCGAGTCCATTCACAGAAAACCACTGAGTTATGCTGTTATAATAGTTTACTACGTAAATCGGGTCAAAACAAACCACAAGATAGCTTAAAGGTCCCTTCCTACGAAACCCTTCAAAAGCAACGGCGTTTAAGATGTTTTCTCTCTACGGGAACAAATTTGGCAAAGCAACACATGCCTTGAATCGATTACATAAGACGAAGTGGCTCGAAAAGTCTTTGGTTAAAAGTGATTAGTTCTAGGAAGGAACAAAAAGGACTACGAAACAAACGTGCTGAAAATCAGCGATGTATGAAAACAAAGCGGTGTAATCAAAAATATAAATTCACTCGCTGAACTGCTTACAAAAGAGAACGAAGCATGAGTACTCAAAAAAAGAGAGTGGAGTATGAGTACTCAACATGAGAGAGTGAAGCATGAGTACTCAACATGAGAGAGTGAAGCATGAGTACTCAACAAATGAGAGTGGAACATAGGTACTCAACAAAAGAGTGGAGCATAGGTACTCAACAAAAGAGTGTGAAACACGAGTCCTCAACAAAAGAGGGTGAAGCACTCATAAAAAGAGAGTGAAACACGAGTCCTGAGCAAAAGAGAGTGGTACTCTCACTCACCCCAGCTCACGACCCAGCACGCAGCAGCTACACGGCAGAAGGAAGGTTCGCTCGGCCACCAGAAGCACTTCCAGCGGAAATAGCGAGTGCGGGTGGTGACTAGGATCACCCTTCCACAAAAACATCAACTTCCAGGACGACGGGCAGGCGACCAACTCCAGGAACGGAGCACACACCAATAGGAAGCGGAAGCGTTCACGATAGTCGTTGTTGGACAGTTATGAAGACGATGCTATACTTCTACTATACGTATAGATGGACCATCGCTAGTTAGTTCTCAAAATGTTCGAGTTTCAAAAAGTAGTTATGTGATTTGAAAAGTAGCAGCATTAGAAGCGAAGTTGTGTTAGAAGCAGAACAAGGCAGCGGTGGTTTATCTAAAATTGATTTGTACGTGTTGTTGCACCGAGAAAGAAAATAAATGAGCCAAGTAAGTGAGCTGACAATGGCCAGGTAAATTACTTTCCCTAGAAGGGAACGATGCAAATCTCGTAAATCTCATGTCAATTCTATAAATTAGGAATCCAAGATTTCGAGAAATCGCCTGATGAATACGCTTCCATAAGAAAGTTAAAATAGCAACTCAGGTCTGTACAAAAAGTAAGAGAAACAAAAAGCAAAAACGCAAGCAAATGAGCGAACGAAAGTTTCTCGTTTCATTGTCCGGCATACATTATTCATTGTGTTATATATAACACGAATGAGCGTACTAGACAGAAAATTTACGTTTACACTACGAGAGTGTATCAGAGGCAACCCATATTTCACTATACTGGTAGAACATGAGCAACGCTTCCGTTTTTACGGAGCTGTAGCAATAACCAGGGAATTTGTAACTAAATACTAGTATTCATCACTGGCAAAACAGCATGTCTACTGGGTGAGCGCTGATACGACAAATCAAATCACCTAGCGTTGTTGTATGCATCAGTTTCATGTAATGAACAATCAATTCATTCAAAACAACCACTGACGCACGAATTTACTCTCAATTTGCCGAATAGTGTCGCGTGAAACGTGAAGGTTCCCTACCATGTGTCTTTAAAACGACACATTTATACATGCCGTCGGGGACAGTTAGCGTTTGTGACAACGCGGCTTGGTCCAGGTTACATCCAATCAATCATTAGCTGATCATTTGTATGTAATCGAACCATCAGTACCTGAAAGCTGGAATTAAGATGTTCTCTATTGTCGCCATACCTGCCATGCGTAGGACGTTGAAGCAAGCATGTCATGTCGAGGTAATGCTATATAATAATCTGCGGTAAATTAATACCTTACCCTAAGCAAACGTGAAAGGAGTGTTGGCGGTAATAAAGTATGGGGTTATTTGCTCAAATGTTGCACCTCTCGCCACTTGAGCGTGATCACACAGAGTGGTCTATATGCTCCCATGTGCGCACACACACTTCACGGTCTCCACAAGCGTAAGAGAACGGGACTAACATGCGAGCGAAGTAGAAGGCTTGTGTTCTTTCTTCACATTCACGGCGAAGAACACGGCCATTGAGCTCCCTCGCATACGGTTACCACTTTGACTGTGATAGGTTTAAACTGAAGTCCAATATTCAACTCAAATTTGAAGTAAAAAAATAAATAGCAAATTTACAAAATACAATAGATTAACAGGGTCCATTGAATACCAATAACTTTAAAAAATATCGTTAGAATTTTTCAAACCCATTAATCGGTCGTTTCGCAGCAGGAGAAACCTATGCACGATCCACCGGAAAAACCTAAGCAAGCAACGTGGTTGAGTGAATCAAAATACAGTCGTCATAACCCGCTTACGGGGGTGAAGTGTTTCTCAACCTGAGTGATGTATTGCATAATTTACGGTTCCTCTCGTATGAGCCAAGTCATTATTGATAATTAATAGAAATTTGAGCGAAACTTTGAAGGCTCTAATGAGCCTGAGATGGACTGCAAATGGTTGATCATTTCAAAAGCTAACTGCATCGCAGAGATGAAAGTTCAAACTGAGAGCCGTTATAACTCATCTACTTCTCAGAGCAGGGCAATAATTAGTGAGGAGGCAGTCCTGCTTCACGTACACAAGTACCGCGTTACACAGGCGAATGCTGTGATGGATCTCGTAAATAAACGTAAGAGCCGCATTATGCTACAACTGGTCTCATAAATAAACACGAGTATCGGACAATGCTGCGACAGATTTCGCAAAGAAATTGTCCACCGCAAAAAGCTCAAAAAATTCTTTGAAGCGTACACAAAGAAACTAGAAAATCATGAATAATCAGTGTTAACAATTTCAGCCATAACTAAATAGCACGGTATTTGCGCAGTACGGTGGCATTGAGACATTTTATGCGAGTTAATATATTGTACAATATTATATTATGTTATATTATAATATAATATATTATATTACATTATATTATATAATATAATTAAACTAGTGCTAATGCACCATCAAGAAGAACATGAGACCATCAACCGAAAGCTATTAAAAATATTCATCACCTTCAACAAGAACATATAACACCACCCACCGGAAGCTATAAAATAACATTTACCACCGTCAACTTACGGCATAAAACAAGGCGAAAGCATCGAAGTGTTATTTACGGAGAACAAAATGATGATTTGCACGTCGACGTCCTTCTCTATCCCTCAGGCGGGATTCAGGACTCGACACTAGCGGTAAAACCAAGTAAGTTTAAGAAGTAACACCAACAACAGAAGGTGTAAAAGCAAGCAAGTCCAATACGTAAAAGCAAGCAAGTTCGACTTAAAATTGGGTAAGTCCAAGACGTGAAACGGAGCAAGTCCAAGAAGAAGTAACACCAGCAACACAACCCATAAACGGAGCAAGTCCAAGAAGAAGTAGCACCAGCCATAAACGAAGCAAGCACATCCAAGACTTGAAATTAAACACGCGACACCGCATCACAAGTTTTGAGATCAAACAAACAACCACAGTTGACAGATTGAGCAAGCGCATGCTGCAGTCGCAACTGCAAGACTGCCCAAGCACGCATGCAACAGCATCACCACACGCTGATGTGTCCAAAGAAAACAGCTAACACAACGAACTCTCTTTATAGAAGCATTTGATTCACGTGTCCACGCCACCTTCAGAGCCTCCCTCCCGTTGCCTGTCAAGTTAATCAGGGCATTTGCTCATAACACGCATTTAATCATTGTTCATTGAAGCCGAGCAAGGATAGTTCTCAATCGTTCTCCCGTGCAGACTTCGTGAGCCACAATTAATGATTCAAGGTACCAAAATTCGAGTAAGTTCATACCTTCAAATAATAATGTTTATTTTTCAGATTGCTAACAATTTACCTCACGCGTTAAATGTCATATTTGCCGAATCTTATGATAGGAATGAAAATTTTTTCAATGCGCAAGACACTGAGTGCTTGTTACAGTCTAATCTGCCAAGAGAAAAATGACCTAGCAATTGCTTACCATAACTTGAAAGGCAAAAAAAAAAAAAAAGATCCATATAACTGCCGTGAGCACGTACACAAATACCGAAATAAATAACTATCCATTCCAACATCCAAGAACAATCATAGATCATTTACCGGAGTAATTGGTCCGTTCTCCTTACCACGCGCAGGAGTTGCACACCAACTTTGACCGATGTTATCACTTCAGCATGAAGAAATGCGATGTGTCAGGCAATTTGATGACATATGAGCGATTCCACAGATAACTAGCGTAGCTTCTTAAATGTACTCGTGGTATAACTCTCTCGGGGATTATGAATTCATCCAAGCAATAATCAAATACAAATTTGTACATTAAAAACACAGCAAATGTGGCTAAAAAATTAGCGCACGCAGAAAACAAAGGGCAAACTTGAACAAATGACTAAGTGGATAGTTTAAGAGAGGGGGGTCGAGCTACAAGAGGAAAGGGGTTAAATAGGGGGAAGGAAGTGGGAGTAGCATCAGCCTTCTCTACGAGGGAGCCGGGCCTGCCAGCTCGGTCAGAGGATCTTGGCCTGCTTTGTGATGATAGGGTTACAATGTTGGCCTTATTTATCCTCTTAATAGTAACAAGCCCGGTCTTATTTATCCTCTTAATAATAACAAGCCCGGCTCTTAATAATAACGAATACAGCTTCATTTATCCTCTTAATAATAACAAGCCCGGCCTTATTTATCCTCTTAATAGTAACAAATACAGCATTCAACATGCAGTTGGAATTAAGTTTCCCCTAACAATATTGACCCCATTTATCTTCTTAATAATAACACATGGAAACGTAACCGGTTTTCAATATGCAGTAATGCAGTTGAAATAAAGTTCCCCATAACAAAATTGGCCTTATTAATCCACTTAATAATAACAAACCCGGCTTTCAACATGCAGTTGGAATTAAGTTTCCCCCTAAAATCCAGTAACTGAATGCGCATTCAAAGTCACACTGGCGTTCGATCTTCGTTGGAAATCAGGTGTTGGAGCAGGGGAGATATTTCAGCTCTTAGGATCGAAGCATTTAATGTCACAAAGAACACGTCAAGAACTGGCGCAAGCCGTCATCAAGCTACGGAAAGACCCACTCCTACGATTTCCGTTGATGCAAAAACGTCATGCCGACCGACAGACATCTGACTCGCAGATACGTGCGTCAATAGTGAGTGACGTGGGTTGCCCGCATCTATCACGGGAATTCAAGGGGTTCATTATATGCACTAGGTTTCGTATTTGTATAAATGGGGAACATAGGGCGAATATTTTGGGGCTATAACAGTTCATGCATAATTACATTTGTCGACAAGGGGACAAGTACAAATATGCTCGGTTAAGACAGTCCAACCTTCACTGCTTAGAGGGTAGACCGCATATTGTAGTTAAACTTAGTTCTGAAAGTTATTATTTTACTAAGAGAAGACAGTGCGCAAGTCTAAACTAGACAAAAAATACTTGGGAAGTTTGCTCGAAAAAAAAAATCAATATCTAAAGGAAAGCAACTGTGTCGGAAGTTGTGGGTAGAAATGGGCATTAACAAAAATAAAAATTTAACGTCACTGCAGACAGAAATTCAGAGATCTTGGATCCTGCTTGAGAGCGCGCAGATCGACTCCCACGCTATGCTTGCAAGGTCACCACGTTCATTACAAGTCCACTCCTCCTCCGCTATCTAATACGGAATTATAGATGCACAAAAATAACGGTAGCAATACTATTGAAAGTTCTTCATAAAAACTGATAGAATTGAAACGGCATCCATTCCATAAGTTTTGTATAAAAAACTGATACAATTGAAATGGCATCCATTCCATAAGTTTTGTATAAAAAACTGCTATAATTGAAACGGCATCCATTCCATACGCTTTGTATCAAAAACTGCTATAGTTGAAACGGCATCCATTCCATAAGTTTGGTATAAAAACCTATATAATTGATTCATTATATCCATCCAAAAATTATCTCCTTAGTACACTCCAAGAGCACAGACCACGCGGAATTACTCCAGAAGTAGATGAAGTTCAACTGAAGGTTGGACATAAGACCACGCACAGGCTGAATGCAAGTAAGCATCTCAAAGCGATGAAAATTTTCAGCGTACGAAGGGAAAGCATCAATAACCCTCGTGCAGAGAGCCAGTCACTATAGCAGCCAGAAAGAGGTGTAATAGAGATAAAGATAAAGCTTGCAAGAAAGATGCAAGATTAAGATAAAGCCTGCAAGATTAGGATTAAGCCTGAAATAAAAATAAAGATAAAGCCTGTAAGATGGATACGAGATAGAGCCCGCAAGACAGCTGAAATGAGCCGACCTGCCACAATCTTAGATCCGCTAATGGCAATATCCCAATATCCCGCGCCACTAGACTTATCAAGCGCTACTGCGGGACAACATACAGACCGCATTTCTTTTGACGTGCTTCAAATATGCCGAGTTCACACCACGTGTGAAGATTCAAGCCAAAATTAACTCACAAGAGCGATTTCAATAACCATCGAAAGCAAGGGGCGCATTTCTGTTCATTTCCTCCAAAGCAGATACGGATGAATGAACAATTGTGAAGCGAAACACTTTCGTGTGTGCACTAAGTAACTAAGTTCGTCACTTACGATAAGAAGCGATAAGACTTCGTGACGTTTCAATACCAATTACAGGTCCGATAAACACCAGTCCCATCCGCGTAAGCAATAAAACGCATCCCCCAATAGCAACCCGAAATGGAACGCCTCGGTTTCTGCACGGTGGAAATTAGGACGATCAAGTGCAAAATGGTATGACAGACTCAGAAGAGGAGAGGGAAGAAGAGCAGGTGTTGGATGCTGAGCGGTTCTGATTACACAGAGACCTAGACACACACTAACTCAGACACACATACACACGCATACACACACACACACACACACACACAGAAGACAAAGCCTGAGTCTAAGGCAAGCCCGTCTGTCCAGCTAGGGTAGGCGGCAACCCACCACGTTCTCCTCCACCGTGGATGGAGGAGCGGTGTCAAAAACATCGAGCTCACGACGGCAACACCGAGAACAGGTAAACCAGCATTGCCAGATGTCGCTGTTTCTGCTGCTCGCACATGCACGCACTCCATCCACATTACGGCTAACTAAGGCGAGACTTCAACACCACGCTACTGCTATGGAACCTCCGTCAACCTGAGTCATTAAATTCCCCAATTTTTGACGTCCACTCGTCAACCCAAGCCATTAAATTCTGTAATATTTGACGTTCACTCGTCAACATAGCTCATCAAATTCCCGAATTTTTGGCGTCCACTCTTCAACACGTCATTAAATTCTGCAATATTTGACGTCCACTAAGACAAAAAACAACTGCGAGTAACCCACCCACCAAAAGAGTCCCATGTCTACACAAGGAGTGAGCGTGATACGTACCTACGACGATAGCATGTAGGCAACCACTCCATGTATTTGGAGGGTATGCAACAAATAGAACCAATTCAACCGACCACCGAATTGGCCTTATTTATCCCCTTAACAACACATGGGAACAAACCCGGCATTCAATGTGCAGTTGATATTAAGTTTGCCCTAAAATTCAGCGACTGAATGCGGATTGCAAGTGCCACTAAATGGATGCTAGAAACAATGCACGACACAAAACGAACGTACAATGCTTTCAAGATGAGAACATTGCACCTAGGAGTTACGTACGCAGAAACGTGGATCATATTGAAATGGAACACGTTATTAGTTTCATGTGGTTAGGTTGCACTCACACGAACGCGTTTGAAACAAAAACATAACTCATCAATAATATATAGTTATAAGCTTTAAATTTCACATTTTACCAAAAACCGCACAGAATCTTGATAAATAAAATATAAATGAAAGTTCAAACTCTACAACCTATAGTTAACTATAATTAATTCCATAGTTTTATCTTATCAAAGATCGTTAAGAGGTTGAAAAATTTGAATGCATACCAACACAAATGAATTTCTTACAATGATTATGATTAATTTCATACTTTTATCACAGGTATATGTCAGTTGATCAATTGAATCTAAACGGGGAATGCAAACATAAAGAAAAATAACCTTACTATGATTTATTTCATAGTTTTATCAAAGATCTTTAGAGATTAAAAAATGTATGTAAACGGGGAATACCAACACAAACAAATATCTTACAACTAGCAGTCGACTCTAACGCTACACGAGAATACAAGGCAAACATATACTTATTTAACCTCTACTTTTACATTCGAGTAGGCCGACACTTGGACCAGTCACAGCCCACAGCTGGCTAATCCAATTGGAATTGGAGAAACTACTTACAGTATCTGATTTACGGGCTGGGGAGTTAGATAAGTTGCGTAGGGCCGTTCAGACCGTCTCCGCCGTCATTGACAAGTGCAGTTGTTCACATTCAAACTGATATTCGGCAACAAAAAATAAGCCCAGGTAACTTACATGGCCAGCAACCGCACCTGCATGTAACACTGCTCGTTTGAAAATACAGGAATGTTAAATTCCAGCCGGTGCGCGACGTGAGGGTGTTTTGTGCGTATCATCCATACGCGGAAAATCTTTCTTGCTTCAATGATTTGCGAGTGCACAAAAAATTCAAGAGGCGGAAAACACGACGGGTGCGAAGGCTGGCCCAACACAAATAAGACGTTACGTAACACAAAATTCATGACAGAGAAGGCCAAAACCTTTAAGGCTTACTGATACAATGATCTTCAAGTTTCCAATGGGACAGATACTCGGCATTTGTGACTAACAGTTTCCAAGACGATGGAAATAGCATACCAGATCCTATCATTTCCACTCTCAAGAAAGAGACGCGGTGAGCACTTCAATACTGACATGAATAATTCAAACAAGAGTTCCCAGTGCCTAATTAGGTCGTAACCTCAATGGAAAGTTCCAGGAACAAAATCGGCTGGAAGCTGCGTCTTTCCAGACCTACTTGAGCTAGCTGTGACACGGATGTGTCCTATTGTCACGTCTAACTGCCACACGTGTAAAAAATTGGATTTGTGATCAAGAAGGCCTTCGTACAACGTGACAGGATGGTGGCACACAGATGTGAATGTACTCATTAAATACAACAATGGACAACAAGCCTGAAGCTTCTGCATGATTAAATTAATCGCATATAGATGAAAACTGGGCGTTCATTATGGGTACAGTAAGGATTATGCAAAAGACTCAGGATGCAGGACATGACAGTAAGTATAGCTACATGGTCACTTGAATTCAGGATAAAAAGGAAAACCAAAATAGCTAAGAAAATCATGATATAAAACAAACGTTTTATGATCCGAAACGTTTGTTTTATATCATGATTTTCCTAGCTACGTTGGTTTTTCTTTTTGTCCTAAAAGTGAGATTTCCTAGAAATCGTCCAATTTCGTCCCCTTGCATTCAATGTTACTAACCTGCCCGTAGACCGTGCACTATGAGTTTCAAGTTTGCTGCACAACATCAATCGTAATTGATCGTTGAAACAGAGAGTTCGAGACCTCGGATTTTAATATACACCATTATTTGAGAGTATAGACAACCTCCTCCAGACCATGCAAATCTATCCCAATAAAATATGGGCCACGAAATAGGTTACCAGGATCTTTCTCCTGTACATCCGTAGAAACAATTTCCTGCGTTTTAAAATGCGGCGATTGTCTCGAAACGACTTAATTAATCAATGGCTGATGATGTAGATACAAAGTACATTCTAGATGTAGATACAAAGTGGACTGTGAAGTGGAAATACACTACGACCCCACTTAGAGTGCTCACTCACAGGCAATAAGCATCGTTGCATGCATTAACACTTTGACTGCAATATGAACCACCGGTGGTCACTGAGGGGATTTTCATGATGCTTATAACCGACCAGCAGTCATAAACTCAATTTTCATAAATACTTGATAAAAACTAAATGAAGGCACGATCTATTTAATGTTCGTTATTTTAAAATTGATCTCTAAAATTAACTATAATTTAAGTTGAATATTGAACTTCAGTTTAACCCGAAGCAGTTGACGTGTTGAGCAAGTCGCAGAACATGTGCAACATCAGTGTTGCTCGACCAGGCTTTTAACGGCCCATATCTTCAAGATTAGACTCAGGGTTAAGCCAAATGATGAAAACCTTCAATGTTAAATTGCTTCATTAATAAAAGCCAAAACTAAAAAATTTTGGCTACAAAAAGGCCCAATGCTAAGGTTAAATTTCCTTATCAATAAAGGCTAAAGCCAGAGGATTTTGGATAAAAAAATGCATAGAGACGTTAAATTTTCCAATCAAAAAAGAACGAAAATAGAGGATTTTGGCCCCAAGGAGGCTCATGGCTGGGAAACCTTAAATTTGGCTAAAAAGGCCCAATGGTGAGGTTAAATTTTGCCATAAATAAAGGCCAGAACTGCAAGACTTTGGCCGCAAGAAGGCCAAGACGGCAGCCCGCTGGGCAAGAGAGCAGCAGGTCCAGCGAGGGTGAGGCGATAGCGCATTCTCAACCACCTCCAGTTGGCGAAAGCACCCGCGTTCACGCACCAACTCCCCTGTAGGCACAGGTGCAATAATAAAACCTACATAGCCGTAACTAAAGGCGCCTACACAGCCGTAACCGAAGGCATAACGAGTCGGAAACAGAACCGTACCTCAAATAGAGTGTCTTAATATGAACTCCATAGACGCGTGGCTCAAAGAGCGGGAGAACCCACGCTTCAATATGCACGCTGCATGGACACTCGAGAGTCTTCTGTACATTCCAGGCATCTTCTTTTTTTCAACGAGATGGGTTTTGTTAATTCCAGACCACTCGGCTAGTCGCTCCACTCAGCGCAGGTAGTGAGTGTCATACGTTCGTACTTACAAACTAAAGGGATACAATTAAACTAATAGCAGAATATACACTTTAAAATGATAAAGACATACATTTTGAAATGATAAGGACATACACTTCGAAATGATAAGAGCGTAATACGAATGACAGCGGAGCTTAGCAAAACTTCCAAACAAGCGACGGGTATTAAATAGAACCGAAACATTCTTACATAGTGCACTTGGGGGTTCGAATGAAGACAACTGGCAGAGTTTCAACGTGTCAAAGAACTAACAAGCGGCCAACGCCAGTCTGATCGAATCAAGTTGGACAAATGAAACAAACAGTGGTAAATAAGAAACAAAACTAAGTGAACGATAGTATCAGCCAAAAGACCTCAAGTGAAGTCGCTGAACTTATTCGAGCCCACAAGTAGCTATAATCGAATTTGTCCATTGTACTAGACTCAAGAAGCAACCTTAACGCTGTATCGCTTGTGGTAAATAAATTGTTCGTTTAAAAATGGTTCAAAAGTGACTTCAAAACATGCGCGTGACTAGGAGAAAAACGAGCCAGTCTCCATTTCCAATTTACACCGGACCGTCACTTCGAGCGAGGTCAACAACTCTGCTCGGCACATAACAAGCTTGAAAAGAGCATTAAGTCAGTTCTTCTCGCCAAACGTGACTTGAACAAAAAAAAAACATATCAACGTAAGAGGAGACTTGGACTTGACAGGCCAAGGGATGGAAACTACCCGCTTTCAATAGTTATCTTCCTACTCGACACCAGCGGCATACTGGAGGCCGTTTCAGACTTGGTTAGCCACCGGAGAATGGGCCAACTCCGCTCGTTTCTGTTACCATTTCAAAACGCTTGCTTTTAGTATAGCGAGCACCTGATAAAGAAGCTGCTCAATACGAGACAAATGATCCAGACACAGGATATAACAAAATCACATGCGATACTAATATGATATTCGTCATTAACTCTGGAGACATCACAATTTTCAAGTAATCTAGACCACAGGATACAACAAAATCGCTCCCGATACTACTACGTTATTTGTTTTCAACTCCACATCCAGAATCTGTGCGAGATTTGCGTGTGTCTGACGATTCAAGACTCGAGTAACTACTCAAGCCATTGTCTCGTTTCTGTAGTCTGGACATAGAAGAAAAAAATGCCGATAATCTTGGTATATAAGCTACCATAGCCAATAAAAACTTCACATCGATGACATCAGTATTGATACCCTTTATTGACTAACTTCCTTTCTGAAGGACTTTTAACACTGACAGCGACGTGAACCACCAATGGTACACGGAAGGGATTTTCACAACGCTGCTGACCCACCAGTAGTCACAAACTTAATTTTCATGAATACTTAATCGAAACTAAATGAAGGCAATTTTTGTAATAAAAATTTTATCGTTACTTGGGGAAACCTGCATCATATTTGCCCATAGCGGAGCTTCGTCCATGACTTGCGATGTCTTTTGGCAATATGTTGAAGGGAGGTAAGCAAATAACGTCATTATAAATGAATAATAACAACCTTAAACTGACAAGCAGATAAGCGACAGAATCGAATCCAAGAATCAAAAGCAAGGTAATAAAAAAGTCTGCAATTAAACTCACTTGAGAGGAAAAGCTTCAGTCAACTCCTTAAAAACTGGAGACACAAACAAACTTTGAATGGATGAAGTGCAAGCAAAGGTTGGAAACTGAAAAGGACTCTTGAAAGAAATCTTCTAGACTTGAAGCGAGCAAACCCCAAAATGCGTCGGTGAAAAGCAACGGAAAACAAAAGGACACTAAACTGATGACAAACATTAGAAAGAACGGCGCACGAAATGAGAAACACTTTTCAATTGAACACAACTCGTTCGGCGTGAATTTGTTTTATGAAGAAAAGGCGGGGGTGAGGGAGGCATTGAAAGCAGGGTGAGAACTTCTCTGGAGCTCTCAATACAAGACACAAGAAAACACAGAACACAGCAGAGGATACAGCACAATAAATATACAACCAATAATACAATGGCCACTCACACGCCCTCTGCACCAGACCAGGCCCGCTATTGTGTATGGCAACAACAATTCGCACCGTGAGACAAGTTAAATCTGCATTGTGTGAGCAGTCACGATCTTTGAGAGCTAGCAATAATAGTGGGAATAACACGAGCACAACCACGACTGCCGAGTAACTGCATGCAGTGACAGCGGGAGTAACAAGAGCACAACCACGACTGCCGAGTAACTGCATGCAGTGACAGTGGGAGTAACAAGAACACAACCACGACTGCCGAGTAACTGCATGCAGTGACAGCGGGAGTAACAAGAGCACAACCACGACTGCCGAGTAACTGCATGCAGTGACAGTGGGAGTAACAAGAACACAACCACGACTGCCGAGTAACTGCATGCAGTGACAGCGGGAGTAACTAGAGCACAACCACGACTGCCGAGTAACTGCATGCAGTGACAGCGGGAGTAACAAGAGCACAATCAGTATCAGTATCAATCATTTTCTAGTACACTAAAATGTTTGCTTTTAGTATTGCGAGCAACCGGAGAATGGTTACTAACCAGCCGTTCTCCGTAGTGTGTTGTAGTTTCACAAATAACCAAACAGCCTGCGTACGAGGCATATATTATACATATACATAGTCTTACTATCGATGGTAACACGTCCACACGCAGGAAACATTGCCCTAAAGCAGACACTATTCAGCTCTGGAAATGCAGTGCTCCAATTAACCTGCACGCTCAAATCACCCCGTAAAAAAGTAGCCAAAACTTTCTCATATTCTTGAAGAATGATACAAAACGTTCCAATTGAATATTGAAGAACTACAAGAATTCGTGAATTTACGCGACGTAGGGTAGCTTGATTTTTCCAGTAAAACTGCCAGTGAAACATTCTTAACCCCTTAACGCCCCAGAGGACACCAGTGACCTCTTTCAAAAATGCCCTCAATATATAGTATTTCTTGTTCAATTAGTTCCCTAATGTATTCTTTGAAGTTCTCTGCCGGGTGGCAGTTCCTATCCCATCCTGATATTGGTGACTGCCTGATGCCAGTGCCAGTTTAGTAACGGTGGTTGTGTTAACGGTAATATGAGTACAAAAATTCGGACGTTAAAGGGTTAACCCAGTAATAGCTAAATTGTTGGCTTTAGAACGAAATATTACTGCAATTCCCATTAAATTATCATTCACGAAAGCCAGTACGGTATGAACTTTTCATGGAGGCATTTAGAATATAATAAGAACGATGTGGGTGATTTTTTAACATTTTGACTGCGGCAGGTAAAACTGAAGTTTACTATTCAACTGAAATTTGAAGTCAATTGTGGTAAGCAATGTTGAGAACAGCAAGCATTGATTGGATCGTGCCTTCATTTAGTTTTGATCAAGTATTTATGAAAATTAAGTTTGTGATTACTGGTCGGTCAGCAGCGTTATGGAAATACTTTCCGTGTACCATTGGTGGTTCACGTCACAGTCAAAGTGTTAAAGTTCTTCAGAAAGGACATTGGCAAAAGTTCTTCAAGAAGTTCTTCAGAAAGGATGTTGGTCGATAAAGAGTTAAGTGCGTAAAAGCAAACACCACGTAGCGGACCGGAGAGAGAGAGATGCTATACACTGTCGCGAGGCAGGCAGTGTGTACGTGTCCCACATTCAAGGAGTTCAATAAACATGTCATACACTCGTATACGAGTTTTTTTTTCGCACACGTCCGCATGAGGATGGATGCGCGAGGAAAAAAGTGCACAGGAGAAATCGGAGAGCTTGACGCGCCTGGTGTCGAATAGAGTTATCAGACTGGCCTTTTTCTGGACAAGCTCTCAAATTTTGTCCTCCGTAAAATCAAGTTAGGCCAGGAAAAGCATTCAACGTTTGACAGTCATCCAAGGTTACAAGATAAAGAGTACTTTTTATGGCCAGATTTCTTCAAGAAAAAAAGGCCATGAGAAATTTATCCAAGTACTTTATACGGCCAGATTTCTTCAAGAAAAAAGGCCATGAGAATTTTATACAAATATTTTACACGGCCAGACTTCTTCAAAATAAAAGGCAATGAGAAATATATCCAAGTACTTTATACGGCCAGAATTCTTCAAGAAAAAAGGCCATGGGAATTATATCCAAGCACATTTACGGCCTGAGTTCTTCAGGAAAAAGGGCAAGCTCGAGTATTTTTGCGACCAAAAAGGGCCAAGCTCAGAGCGCTGGAGCAGGACACCACACAAAAAGTGGGCACCACCAAGTCAAGGGTAGCCACTGCGGTGCTAGAGGTGGGTAGCTTCCTTAGCTCGTCGTGTGCAGCTGTTGCTGCTGGTGCATTTATCTCGTTCCTTCGTACTCACAAGATATCTTTAGTAACTGCTCCATCATACATCCACGTAGTCGAAATGGTTTTTATACTCGTCGCAAAATCATGTGGTAGAAATGCTTTGTCAACCTATCGTACAATCATGCAATATATTGCTTTTTCGACCAATCATACAATCATGCAAGAGATATACTATTAACCAATAGATCCACATCTACTGAATCGCCGGTAAATATCACAGAGAAAATTGACAGCAGATTCACACCTACGGAATCGCCGATAAATATCACGGAAAAAATCGATCATAAAATTCGCATCTACGGAATCCCAGATAAATTTCACAGGGTAAATCGATCCGCAGATTCACATGTACGGTATCTCCGATAAATTTCACAGGGAAAATCGATCCGCAGATTCACATGTACGGTATCGCCGATAAATTTCACAGGGAAAATCGATGAGAAGATTCACATGTACGGTATCGCTGATAAATTTCACAGGGAAAATCGATGAGAAGATTCACATGTACGGTATCGCTGATAAATTTCACAGGGAAAATCGATGAGAAGATTCACATGTACGGTATCGCCGATAAATTTCACAGGGAAAATCGATGAGAAGATTCACATGTACGGTATCGCCGATAAATTTCATAGGGAAAATCGATGAGAAGATTCACATGTACGGTATCGCAGATAAGTTTCACAGGGAAAATCGATGAGGAGATTCGCATGTACGGTATCTCCGATAAATTTCACAGGGAAAATCGCTGAGATTCACACGTACGGGATCCCCGATTTATTTCCCAGGGAAAATCGACGAGGAGAAGATTCATTTAAGCTGACCCCCAGGTGGATGAGGCGACCGAGAGAAGTGGATGCGACGCAGCAGCGGTCCCAGCAAAGGGTAAAGGTGACGGAGCGCCCAGCACATCCCGTCCTGTGGACGTGGGCATGCTCAATGATCTGCAGCGCACACTGCTCGCTCTTCCGATGACGTCAGTATGAATGTTTCGGTTCACGTTTGCAGCAGGTACTTCTTAAATAGAAGTCATATAACGCCGAATTTTACGCCATTTTAGCAGGACAGGAGTCAATACTGCGTCAGCAGCAGCAGCAGTCAATACTTAAAAATATTATTTACCACGAGCGATTCAGCACTAAATTGTTTCTCAAGTCTAGTACAATGGACATATTTCAGGCAGGGAAGGATGTAGGAGAGTTGAATTTTTTTATTTCAACGGAACACAGAAACTCAATGAATGACGTATGAGAGTAAGCAATGTGTTGCAATATGTGTTGAAGGATCTTGAGTGTGATAGAGCACGAAGGCGGTATAGGTTGCAATATCAGTCACAGTAAGAGGCAAGGTAATAGGCATTTTACTCGACAAAAATCACAAAATTTGACTTTCTCCAGCGAAATTTAACTTTTCTATCAAGTTTTTCGAGCACAGCATCTGGCAAAATTTGACCATATATATTAAAATTTCATAATTTTGGCTGAAAATAAAACAGCCTGCGTACCATAGCAAAAGGCCAAAATTAACCTTTAATATCGAATTTGATTTTAACCAGGAAAAACAGCCTGCGTAACCGGCAAAATTTGACCATAAATATCAAATTAGATATTTTAACCATAAAAACAGTCATAAATACCAAGTTTGATTATTTTAACCAGTAAAAAAGGGTGCGTAAGAGAGACAATGCAGGAGGTAAGGTCCCCCCCCCCCTCGCTGCCTCAACACCGCCTACCCTCGTTTGCTGGTCATACGAGCCGCTCCGCCCTCGCTGGTACGCGCGCCTGCGATACTCGTGGAGCTTTTTGAAAAACCGTACTGCAGTAAACAAAAATATCTAACAACACTCAAAAGAACCGATCGCAGTGAATGAACATCTAACAGCACAGAAAAGAACTAATCGCAGTAAATGAACATCTAACAGCACAGAAAAGAACCAATCGTAGTAAATAAAATATCTGAAAGCACTGAATGGAAATAGAATGAGTTAAGATACAATTATAACAGATACCGGAAATCAAGTTTGCGGTTTTAAAATATCGAATTACATTAAAAGAAGTAAACTTCCAACAATAACGCATTTGGTGGCGGAAATCCTATACAACACCACCGCATTTGGTAGCGGGAATCCTACAACACATCGCACTTCTTAACCGGAATCCTACATCCATCGATTTCGGCATTTGGTAGCAGAAATCCTTCAATACACTCCCACCACCACCACCACCACCACCACATTAGGAAGCGGTGCGACGAACGAAGAGATTCAACTAAGCTGCACACGTGATATTCAAGACAGCGCTGAAAAACAAACAAGAGGCGTAAAAAAGAGAGCGCTACCAGCCACTCCACCGAGTGTGTGACATGAAACAAAAAGCGCCGGGAGTGTCGTATTCAGTAGCGTAACAGAGCACTGGTAACCTCGCAGACGGGGTGTTGCGTGTCGTAGCGGCCGGCGAGGATGGTCGTGACCATGGTGAACATGTCCGTAGTGTGGTGACTAGTGTGATGACTCACAATAACTGCACAGTTCACCATTTTACGAACACGTTTTGTTTATATTTCAGGTCTCCTTGAGTGGTGCTTTGGCATCAGCCGAGGATGATTATGCAGACCTTGAATACTAATTACATCACTCATTACTTCACAAATACATTCTATATATACATATATATATATATATATACATACATATATATATATATATATATATATATTGGTGTATGTTGGCAGCAGGTCATTTTGCAAACACACTTCGTTAAAAGTTAGATGGCACATATCCTTTATTCTCTTGATCACTAGTTTTTCAGGAGCGCGGAATTTTAAAAGTGTAGAAGCTGGTACTATTCTTAAGATACATTTCGAAAGCCATAAAGATGCAATAAAACTTGGAGTCATGACGAATTTCTTCAATGTAAAATCATGCGAGTTAAAATCATACGAATATATATATATATATATATAAAAGAGCAACCTTAACACCTGAGTATTGCTATAGTATCAGCTAATCTTCACAATTTTTTGGGTAACATTGGTATCAGTTTATGTTGGATCGGGCCTGGTTATGATATCAGAGTAGGTCGACCTGCATCAAAAATTAGCCCAAAAATGTAATTAATGATCGTATACATCATGCTTGGCTTTTCAGAAATAAATCAGCGTGAACGCTTAATTGAAATTAAAAATAGCGAGCGCAATTTAAGCTAGTGCTGAACCTCTTTGCTTCAAACGGCAGAAGAATTGTACATAACGTGGATATATTATAATGCGTATGTGCACGATATCCATGTGATATATCCATTACGTGAACGTACTTTAATGCGTATATCTACGATATCCATGTCGTCTATCCATGACGTGGATAAACTACCGCTATAATTCTTAGCAAACACTCATTATCGTAATAATCACACTAAGAAAGGCTTCAGTTGAAAAAAAAAACAGGTCGCACAATTTTTTGAAGAAATTCATACGAGTTGTCATGCAGTGTCAACTATTTCGGGTACCGGCACATCCTTCCGTATCAGCTCGTTTCCACTCCAAATAGCTAATTTCACAACACATTGAGCCTGTTAACCGTAAGCTCACAACATATTTCACAGCAAAACCGTAAGTTCACAACAAATTTCAGAGCACAAAGACTCCGCTAACCGTAAGTTCATCTGGAAAGCAGGCGGCGGCAGGAGGCACGCGTCAAACAAACCAGGTTATACAACCGAGCACACCCCGATTACGCGACACGCATCAACACAAAAAGCTCAGCCATTATGCAGGAGTGCAGGGCTGCACGTGGCAGACACCAGCCAACCCTCCTGGTCCCATTGAAGGTAGGCGCATGAGACCAAAAGCAGCTTCCCTTCCATAAACAGCGCCAGGTTCGCGCATTGTCCGCCGTGAGCAGGCAGTGCGACCTCCTCGCAGCACCTAGATCAGGAATTCCCAAGCTTTTTTTCTGCACCGTACCTAAAGAAGTTTCATTCGAACCTCGCATCCCCCTGAAATAAAAATGGGAAACAGCGGATATCCTTTTATTTACCTGGACTTTTTTTTTACACCCCTGGAATATCGTCTCGCATCCCAGGTTGGGAACATGTAACTGAGATCATGACGCAGGTGTTGAAACCTGAGTTGGTGGTTATTGATAACGCGTTATTTGTTTCAAAACCCCATTTAATATAATTTAAATATTGTAAGCAACAAAACCTGGTTATTGGTTATAGTTACTCTGATTATTGCCGAAACATTGAACGTTTTAGTTCTAACGTTGTAAGCGACTTGGCTGAGTAACGCAGAATTGAACGCGTCATAAGAGTATCTCCGGGGGCTCAGAAACACCGAGTTGGGATAACCGTAGCGCTTTACGAAGAGGCGTACAAGTGTCGCACATGTGACACTAGCAATTAAATTTCTACCTTCGATAACACAAAAGGACTGAACACAGGTATCCGGAAATGTAACAACATGAACGTTCCATGTATTTTCCAGTACTCGTACATTTGAGTTTCAGGTGTTGAAGAACAGAGGGAACGAACTCAGGGTCAGATGTGTACTACAGCTTGTGTCACGGCTAGGGTAGTTTCAGTGTGTTATTGTGATAATAAATAATGAAGATCATTACGCTTTCCACGAACCTAGTAGCACTAAGTCAAATACTAAACATTCAAATTCACCTAAATACCAATACGCTTTCAACGAACCTAGTAATACTAAGATCGCATCAAAAAAATTCCAGTTTTTCAATTGATACATCAGTTAGTATGCAATTATCCCAATTTCTGTTTTTTCAATCACAAAAAACTCAACACCAGGAAATGGCTTACAAACGGGTCACTTCGAAAGAAACCCACCGATACAATGTAGCATTCAATATCACAAGGATGAAACATCACAATTCTACCAGCTATAAATAGACTGGCAGACTGACCCGACAGACTTTGTTCAAAGATGGAGGGGACCTGATTGATTGATTATAGGTTAGTTTCAGCCTCCCTTGCCCAAACAATGTTCAAAGAGGGGGAGGATGAAGGCACCATTTAGTATGGAGTTAAGGGAACGCGGAATCTTTGCTTCAAGTGTGTTCCCGTACATGATCCCCTGCGCACAAAATAGGTAAAATGAGATGGAAGGTTGGGAAACAAGATGAAAGTAGAAAAAGAAAGTCAGAGGTGCTGATAAAAATGATATATGAGAAGCGAAATTACATGAATTTGCAGTAAGCAGACAAATTTTCACACACAACGAAACTTTTTCCACTCAAAACTTTTTCCCACAAAAAAACTTCTCTCACGCAAATCTTTTCTTACACAATAAAACTTGTCCCACACACAAACTTTCCCCACAAAATCAAACCTTCCCCACCCAACGCAACTGTCTTCAGCGAGCACGAGGGCGCACAAGACGACCAGACAACAAACAGGAGACGGGCCACGCCGCCACCCAACACCGCAGAGAACACCTGGCACCCACGCCAGAAAATGCCACCACGCACGTAATTTGTCATCGCAACGATCGTGACATTTTAGTCTCTTAGTGCACGCCGCGTCTCATTTGAAGAAATGGATGTCCAACCGCGCTGGTACGGTTAGTTATATTTCATTCAAGTATTTGTTACGTTAGTCGATGGTACGGTTAATTGTGTTGTATTTATACATTTGTTATGTTGGTTGATGGTATGGTTAGATGTATTTTATTTAAACATTTTTTACGTTCGTTGATGGGACGGTTAGATGTATTTTATTTAAGTATTTGTTACGTTGGTTGATGGTACGGTTAGATGAATTTTATTTTAATATTTGTAAGGAGAAAACACAGCACACGATAATATACATACTCATAGTAAGTACATAGCTTGCAGTGTGAAATAATTTTTTTTCGGGTAATTCAGTGATGGCAGTACTAAATACGATATATTCGCTGCATGCTGAAAAATTTCTTCGCAGGGAGCAATAAAATTTTCCCCACAATTTAACAATCTAAGCATAGGTTTATTAGTAACGAAGAACTAATACTCAACCAAACCATGCTCCTAGGTGCACACGAACTAAAGCAGTCGAAACAACCACTGAAAAAACGAAGAAATTGAACAAATTTCGTAGATTTCTTTCTACGCCGTACAGTTGAAAGCCTCCTAAAGCACAAACACTTGATGTGGTACAATGTATCCCACCAAGATTAGATTAAATGTTAGTTTAAGCCTTCTTAACCGCAACAAAAACGTTCCATATGAAGGGAGGAGGAAGGCACCATTTAGCATGGAGAAAAGGGAACACGGCCTCTACGCATGCTCAAGGTGCATAGAAACAGTGAGTTGTGAAAGAAGTTCATGAAACAGGGCAAAAGTTGAAGAAGAAAGTAGTAGGTGCTGAAAAACAGGGCAGCAGTGTACCGAAAAAAAGTTGTCCTTGACATAACAAAAAAAATTATTTCAACAAAAAGGAAGCCTACCTAACTTTATTCATCCTATCGAGACACGAGCGAGTGGAAGCGCGAGGCAGATGCTGCAGTTACAGCTCAATATCCAGCTGATCAATGTTGCAGTCACAAACGACTAAACTCCGCAAACCGGCAGCTCACCCCACTGCAACACTTCGAGTCACCCCACTGCAACACTTCGAGTCACCCCACTGCAACACTTCGAGTCACCCCACTGCAACACTTCGAGTCACCCCACTGCAACACTTCGAGTCACCCCACTGCAACACTTCGATTGCATATACGTAAGATAACCTTGACCACGTTTGTGCGGCTGAAAAGGTTAGTCAAGTTCGGTTGTGTGTAACAGAATTGAAGTGGTTGATTGATTATGAATTTGTTTTAACCTTTAGAAACTTTTAAAGACTGCAGGAATATTGATAGCCTTATGAAACTTTTGAATCAAAATTTTTAATGACAGGTGGAATCTTGTTTTAGGTTCTATTTTTTCTCCTTTTTGAAAAAAAAACAACTAAATCATTTAACAAGAAAACGAAAAGGAGGGAAACGGGCGGCAGATTTACAACTATAACGACTGCTGAAAGGTAATTCGAAGCCAATGTGCATTTGAAATCAACCTGTCTGTTATAAAAGCGTACCAACTCCATCAAAAAATTATGAACTCACTAAACTTCAAGCATTATTTTATCCCCTTCTCTGTGGCTGAAACATATGCGGTCTCTCACAGGTGTCAAAAAAACACCTGTAACGAAAAGATTAATTATACAAAGTAAAATAACAAACTTCTATTTAAATATAAATAAATAAACACACCAAGGTTATTACTATGTAAGATTATAATTTCATCTAAGCTACAATACAGCAAACTATTACAACCACCCAGTGAACAACATCTAACTAAATTAAACTCACCGAGATACTGAGGTAATTCTTCGAAATCAGTTCGAACATAGAAGGTGGCTTGGCAGCTCATTCATCACTAAACACAGCATCCATGCTAAGCTCTTCTACTGAAAGACACTAACTTTTTCTGGCCATCCATGAGACTAACCCAAGACAGGGGCCTTTCTCTGCTAGTTCGAGCTATTTCCGAATAAAATTTAAGCATGACGATCACTAGATTGGCTTTTAATCTGCCAGTTCAAGTTGTTTTTTAATAAAATTAAACACAGCATCTGGCGGAGTTCATGACAAAATAATATTCGAAACATCCAAGCCTGCGTATTTTGCCCAGTAAATAAATACACAGGCCGATTTGGCAACCCAGATTGGAGAGTAGAAAGAAAATATAATCCCGTGATAAGAGCTCGAAGCCACAGTCATGAGTGTCCGTGTTGTTGTGGCGGTTCTAACTTGTTCCTCGCGATAAATTCTCAAAGCTCAGACGGAGTTCACCAACGCAGGTCTTCCATATTGGAATCAGAGCGAAGAATTTACGTGTTAATCCTACGGGAAGACGAGAAACGTGTATCAATTTTCCGCCGGGCGTCCAACTGATAATATTTTCAGGCCTCTGAATAAGGAATAAAAAGAGACGCGTTTATAGAAGTTTGTAATGTACGAGCGATAGGGTCACTAGTGAAAGCTGGAGAGTAGAAACAAAGCGTCGCCAAGACTTCGCAACGCACCAGCTACAGCACCTAAATTGAATTCCAGGCTCCAGTACCTGAATAGAACTAACTGTATGTTCCAGTATCTAAATTGAATTCCAGCCTCCAGTACCTAAATAGAGCTATATGTTCCAGTATCTAAATTGAATTCCAGGCTCCATTACCTAAATAGAGCTGTATGTTCCAGTATCTAAATTGAATTCCAGGCTCCATTACCTAAATAGAGCTGTATGTTCCAGTATCTAAATTGAATTCCAGGCTCCATTACCTAAATAGAGCTGTATGTTCCAGTATCTAAATTGAATTCCAGGCTCCAGTACCTAAATCGAATCGGCTTGTCTAATGAGCACACAAACGTAAACAAAACATACATCATCAATAATACTAAGTCCATTTGTATTATTTTAGGTGAATTTCAGAAGTAAAATGACGTGCAATCCATGTTTACTTGCCTTCTATTCCACAGCACATGACAACCATCTCTACCCACGGTTCCAGAATCAAGTTTTACCTAGTCCATGAAGTCAACTCAGTATCTATCATACTATCTATCTCAGTATCTATGCTCATTTACGCACCAGCATAACAGAGCAGCATTTCAAGTATTTTACTACTATTTTATTTCAAATGCATAGTTTCGAATGAGATAGAACATTCTCTCGTAATTATATTTTTCACAATTCTGAGAAAGAATAGAAATGTATAATAGCGGTTGAGTGTGATTTTCAATTCTGCTACTTAAAATCTAATTCATTTAACCGTAGCAACCACCGAAACGACGTCAACGTGTTAAATGTCGGGTCCCAAAGCCGTATAGCCTACACCACAATAGCATAAATCACGTAGTAGGAACTACCCGCAGCGAACCAATAGCAGCGCGGCCACCAACCAATAAGGTTAGCAGGGACCGTGAAGGCCACGAGCGTGAGTGACATCACCAAGCGCTGCTGAAGAAGTGTGGCTCTTTAACCTACTGTGAATTGAAAAGGCGCAACACTGACCTACTGTGGTGAATTGTAAAGGCATAACACTGCCCTACTGTGGTGAATTGTAAAGGCATAACACTGCCCTACTGTGAATTGAAAAGGCGCAAGCGCAACACTGACCTACTGTGAATTTAAAGGCGCAACACTGACCTACTGTGAATTGTTAAGGCATAACATTGTCCTACTGTGAATTGAAAAGGCGCAACATTGTCCTACTGTGAATTGAAAAGGCGCAACACCGTCCTACTGTGAATTGAAAAGGCGCAACACCGTCCTACTGTGAATTGAAAAGGCGCAACACCGTCCTACTGTGAATTGAAAAGGTGCAACACTGTCCTACTGTGAATTGAAAAGGCGCAACATTGTCCAACTGTGAATTGAAAAGGTGCAACAACCTGCTACCTAATGTGGATTGCAAAGGCGCAACACTGTAGGAACGTTCGTTCCTGTTGAAGCGAAATCTCTCCGAGTGCGAGTAAAGAAACTTCTTCGCGTACAAGTGAAGGAACGCCTCACTCCCCGCGCAAGTGAAGGAACGCCTAAATGCCAAGGTTGAATAGGAAGGCGGACGCTTAGAGGCGTGATTCACTGCACTCACGCTTCCGAATGTTCACATGTCCATTTAAAGCAACGCAAGAAGGCGGTGCATGCAAGAAACGAGTTTCGTCATTGAATGTATGTTCCTACAAATTGTACAGAAATTGTCTTCGGCAGGCGAGAAGTTCAAAATTGACGAAAAGTTCGTTCGAAATTAATATTTTCTTCTATCTTTGAAATGTAGCAATGAACAAAAACATCCTAAAATGAGCATTCACTGTACCCCCAATGAAGCACGGGCAAAAAAATAATTAAATTCGTCTAAAAGAATGCTCCATCCACCGGTGAGCACCAAGACGAACAAAGTTCCAGTCTTATCTGGAGGCAGCGATTTGGACGCATCAGGTTTCTTCAAAAAATAATACTGAAGAAACGCGCGGAGTTCATGACATAGAACTCGGCGTGTGTCATCATCGGGTTGCTCTCACCTCGAAAAAACTACACACCCAGAATATTAAGTTCTTACCTGCGGTATGAGCTTAATTAGGTGTTTGACGAAAAAAAATCATTGAAATGCTTGACGCACATTTTCGTGCATAATTTATGAACATTTTCGAGCACAGGAAAAGGCGGATGAGGTTTGAGAGCACGTGAATAAAGAACAACGAAATCGAAACAAATGAGGTCACAGCGGAAAACTCAAACGAAATCAAGAAAACGAAGCAAAATCACAAAGGAAGAAGAGAAGACTCGAGCAACAATCCTGAAGGGAAAACCAGGCGAGATGAAACGGAGGTAGTGAGAAATAAGGACGGGGAGGACGTGTAAAACAGGGAGGGGAGGAGAAGGAGGTAAGATTGAAGTAAGTAAGAAATTATGAAGAGAGATGAAGAGTTCGGGAGGGGGAGAAGGTTGAAATAAGTAAGAAATAAGGACGCGGTGGGAGGGGGATGAGGAGGTGCAGGGAGGGAGGGAGGGCAGGTTGACAGCTCTAGAGAAGCTTCCAGGCAAAGCAGGTTTCACCAGACGCCCACGGACGGCCGGACCTTCAGATGCTCGGGTCACACGCCAGCATTTCGCGCGTCCCGTAAGTCTCGCTTTACTGACTCCGCTCCAGCCGCACTCCGCCAAAACAAGGAGAGCGCGCCCCTTCTGCTTCGGGCGCAGCGCGTGGTATGTGGCCGGGACATGGTACTCTCATGACATGGTATGGGCCCATGGACATGGTACTAACATGACATGTTGTGCGCCAATGGACATGGTACAACCATGACATGGTGTGTGTGCATGAATACTTGATAGATATCATGGAATCACTCAATTGTTTAGTAATAAAAAAGATTCGAATCCTTCGGTTCCATGTGTGGATTTTGATTACCTGATCATACACAAAATTGCCTGATTATACACAAAATTGCCTGATTATACACAAAATTGCTTCAATTTGTGCCCAATGCATGAATTTTCTGGTCACGAGCCTGCGAAGAACGCAATGTTGGCAGTTCATTAGAAATCCAGTCACTTCGAGACTAGTAATTTCAGATTTTTTGTTGTGTTTTAAGGGATTTTATTAATAATTCAGACAAACTGAGCAAGTCCGCACAAGCAGTTCTCCCAATCAGGTCAAGCATTTGTCAATTCCGTTCCTACATGAAGAAGTGAGAATGCAGGTTTACATTTCTGACTCGAATGACACTTGAATTCACTTGCACAATTCATCAACCAAACATTCGCTCACATTCGACAACTCCAAGAATCTTCGCTCACATTCGACAACTCCAAGAATCTCACGGCCTTACTAGTCACTGCAGGCGGCGTCTAAAATGTACCGAGCTTTGCGTAAATCCAGCACATTTGAAGTGCTTCTCCAGCATTACGTGCGTGCAGAATCACACTCAGATAGATCAATCAAGCATTTCGACGACTCTTAAGAATGGCACTTACGCCTAGCTAGCTAGCCAGCCGTCTAGAACGTAGAGCTTCGCGTAAATCCAGCACATTTGAAGTGCTTCACGACTCTCAGGTTGCGCGCGCTCTACAAGTAGAGGCTGACAAAGTCGCAGCGAATGCCTAGCTAGCTAGCGCCGCCCACACTGCCCCCCGCTGCCTCTCCCCTGTGCTGTGACCCAAGCTCCGTTATCGGGCTCAGCCCCAGCCAACAATGCTTATACTCCTGAGTCCGTCTCAACTGCATGCCGCGACCAGTCAGCCAGCCGGTCCGTGTTCGTCTGTGCTCAAAGCGGTACAGCTTTGGAAAAGTAATGTAGTTTCGGAAGCGCTACAGAATTGAAAAAGTAATGTGAAGTTTCGGAAGCGATACAGCTTTGGAAGAGTAATGAAGAGTTTCGGAGCGATACCGATTTGAAAGAGTTATGTGGATTTTCTTTGAAACAGTTTTAACTTGCAACTACGAATGATAAGCGCTCTGCTGTAAACGATACAGCTTTGAGAGAGTAATGTGAAGTCTCTTTGAAACGATATCAACTTAAAACTACGATTGGTATGCTGCAACACAATCTGCAACTCTTCAAACCACTTCTGTCTTGCAAAAGATTATCATGTACCACAAATAGATATTTAATGAATAAGCTATTCTTGTGAAACAATTACCGTCTCATAACGACAAAGGCACCTGCTTCACTAAACGCACTATTACATGTATCTCCTAGAAATAACCTTACAGCTATCGCTACACAAGACATGTTGTTGTTGGTCTTCAGGTCGTTTTCTTGGACATCTATACCATTTAAACCAACATCTTACATTATCTACTAGCAACAAATTTATATTCATTAAGTCCACCTAAAAGAAGCGGGTAAGCAAGAATTTGGTCATCGTGTAGCTGATGAAGCAAAAGCGGTCATAACAGAACACAAATGAGGAGGAGGAGGTTTTCATTCGATGGTCAAGGGATATCAAACTACTATTTCAAGCGGAAGTTCATAATTAAAAGCCATGCGGCACCTTTAGATCCTCGCCTCGCCATTCCAGTCTCAGGTTCCTAAACTCTACACCCATAATCGATAGCACAATGGCAGCGAATACGTAGAGGCAAATAACCTACCATCGTCAAGTATTCGAACTCTATTGAAGAAGGCAAATTTAAAAAAATGCACTCGAACCTTCAGCACACTCTGTACGTTGAACAATTTTCGAAGCAATCGATGAATACTCCAGCATAATTCGCGACATCCGAGCACAATTTACACGGGTTCCCTAGCACTAAAATACTGCTCAGTAGTTCTGAACACAATTCACAGGAGTACAATACTGTTCACTGGTACGGTAGCAAACAATGGAAGTTCTGATCACTATGTTCTCCAGTTCCATTCAGTACACTTACTATAGAATTCGTGCCAACACTTTGACTGCGACGCAAGCCATATTTGGTCACTAAGGGAGTTTTCATTACGCTACTGACCAACTAGTAATCACAAACTCAATCTAATAAGAAACTTGATCATAACTATATCAAAACACGTTCCAGTTAATGTTTGGAATTTTCAACATTCCTTACAACAGTTAACTTTAGATTTGAATTGAATATTAAACCTCAGTTTCACCTGCCTCATTCGACGAGTTAGGCCGCCCGCCCACTGATGCAATTCTATTGGTGAGACGCCTTGCGCCATCGCACGGTTCATTTGTAGCACCGTAGGAATAGCATTGTGTTACCTAACTCACTGCCGATTGAGGCGAATCGCATCGCATCGCACCAGTTGGCGGGCGGCCTTAACACGTTGACTGCGATACGACCCATCATCGGGTGGGTCGTTTGAAAATTTTTCAACCATCTTTCAATGGTATCAACAGTTTATGGTATTTAATGGACCCAGTTCATGTTTGGTATTTATAAAACTTTTAACAAATGACTTTAAAGTTGAATTGAATATTGAACTTCAGTGTCACCTACCGTAGTCAACGCGTCAAAAGCTGCCAGTAACGTGGTGTTAAGACGTTGACTACGTTTGTACGGTTGCTACGGTTGATACGGTTGATTTGGTTAGGTTGGAAGTAGCAGAATTGAAAAACCGTCTTTAATACACGATTACATTTTTATCCTTCCTAAAAAGCGTGATAAACATAGTTGCACTGTAATATATTTAACCTGTATTCTGTTCTCCATTTTAAATTACGGTAGGAAAACAACTGAAATGCTATTCATTTATAACGGTAGGTGAACGAGAAATTTATCTAGTGGTACACATATGTACCACTATACGTGGTCGACGCGTTAACTAACTGTAGCTGCCGCGATGAACCGTTTTAGATAACAGCAAACCTGCCTCAGCTGTGCACAACAGCACTAGGTGCTATAACCGTGCATCACACCGCTAATGAACGGGGTGCTGACGACCGGAATATATTTAAGATGATACCGAGAAGAATATTGGCCCAATTATAGCCTCGGAACACAACACTTGGCTTACTTAACTGATACTTCGAATTTCAATTGAGCAGCATCGTATCAATTGGTATTAAATTGAATAGAGTTGGAGGTGATGAATAGACTTTTTACATACATACTTCTCGCATACAAGAGACCCATGGAGGGAAAAAATTAGTTACGTCAGGTAACAGTTCTGGACAAACACAATAAAAATGGGAACAGGAACGAGCTGATAGACCCGTTCACGAGTTGCTACTGAATTCTTATTCAGACATCTATCACGCACAGGCATCAAAGCAGGAGAACAGACACACAGTCGCAAATACTTGATAACATCAGGCATACCATTCATTCATTTTACGACTAACAAAGTGGCCGTTTCATGTATTTGCAGACCCATGGCTAATTCAAGTCTCTCAAAGTCCAAGGAAACTTTTATACACCAATGCAAAATCGTAAACATGGAAACTTTACAGGTTATTACATCGAATGGTTTTTCGTCTATCTATTGTTAGCGTGTTTTTTCTATCAATAAACGTTCTCTCGTTGTGGTGCAGCTGGTGAGTTAAGCGTCAAGTCAATTTTGCTAGGTCACAAGCCGTAGCACGCAGCGAAGACAAGTAGAAATTACCGTTTAAAAACGTAGCTAAGACAAGTAGAAATTACCGTTTAAAAACGTAGCTAAGACAAGTAGAAATTACCGTTTAAAAACGTAGCTAAGACAAGTAGAAATTACCGTTTAAAAACGTAGCTAAGACAAGTAGAAATTACCGTTTTAAAACGTAGCTAAGACAAGTAGAAATTACCGTTTAAAAACGTAGCTAAGACAAGTAGAAATTACCGTTTTAAAACGTAGCTAAGACAAGTAGAAATTACCGTTTAAAACGTAGCTAAGACAAGTAGAAATTACCGTTTAAAAACGTAGCTAAGACAAGTAGAAATTACCGTTTAAAAACGTAGCTAAGACAAGTAGAAATTACCGTTTTAAAACGTAGCTAAGACAAGTAGAAATTACCGTTTTAAAACGTAGCTAAGACAAGTAGAAATTACCGTTTTAAAACGTAGCTAAGACAAGTAGAAATTACCGTTTAAAAACGTAGCTAAGACAAGTAGAAATTACCGTTTAAAACGTAGCTAAGACAAGTAGAAATTACCGTTTTAAAACGTAGCTAAGACAAGTAGAAATTACCGTTTTAAAACGTAGCTAAGACAAGTAGAAATTACCGTTTAAAACGTAGCTAAGACAAGTAGAAATTACCGTTTAAAACGTAGCTAAGACAAATAGAAATTACCGTTTAAAACGTAGCTAAGACAAGTAGAAATTACCGTTTAAAACGTAGCTAAGACAAGTAGAAATTACCGTTTTAAAACGTAGCTAAGACAAGTAGAAATTACCGTTTAAAAACGTAGCTAAGACAAGTAGAAATTACCGTTAAAAATCTGGCCGAGGGGCTTACACTGATGCGATGCAAATTTGACATCAAACACTACTGGTGGCTCTCAGCAACTAGTATGGAAAATAAATATGTATCCATCCATCTATATTCATATACATTAATATGTATTAATATTTAAAACAACATGCGTAGCTCGTATCCTCTTCAGATAGTGAACGCATAGTTGTTGTTTTCGTGTATGGTCTGAAATTTATTGTCGATTGTGCTTTTATGCTTGCATTGAATTGATCATACTTTGTTGTATTTTACAGAACTGATGATGAAGCTGGTCTACAAAACGTCTTCGGTTTTTGTTTTTTGAAACAAAATTTGCATTTTCATCGCTTTTCATTCTAATTTAACCCTCATTTTCTTCGCTTTTCAATTTTACTATCGGTTTTTGTTTTTTGAAATAAAATTTACATTTTCATCGCTTTTCATTCTAATTTAACCCTCATTTTCTTCGCTTTTCAATTTTACTATTAATACCATCATTACATCTAAGGTTTAAGTTCGGTTCAGATGATGAGAGTACGATACAAATTGATCTCTGAACGAGCTGGACGAATACAGCCGTCGTCGCCACCGTAATTAAGGCCAGGCTTTCTCGCAGACATGAGGACTGTGTGCGTGTATTGCTGCTGCCGCCGCTGCCTACAGGCGTCAGCTGCGTCGTGTGGTGCCGTTATGGCACCGTCCTAGTCCCTCCACTCTGTTTGCATCGCTTGAAAATAAAAGAAACTATCTATTTATAATGAAGATTGTGCATCGATGCGGCAATTTGCTTCATTAGGAAGTAAGAGAAACGGTTTATTTATAAGGCATCAGTTTGCCTACAGTTCGCCTCACTTGAAAGTAAGAGAAAAGGTTCATTTCCAACGGAGACTGCGCTTCTATGCGGCAGTTTGCTTCATTTGGAAAATAAAAAACTTTTTATTTATAATGAAGATTGCGCATTGGTGCGGCAGTTTGCTTCATTCAGAAATTAAGAGTAATGGTTTATTTGTGATGAAGTTTTGATTGTGCGTCGATGCGGCAATTTACTTAATTTTCAAATAAGAGAAACGGTTTATTTATAATGTATCAGTTTGCCTGCAGTTCGCCTCATTTGAAAAAAAAGAAACGGTTCATTTCCAATGGAGTTTTAACTCAGCACTGGTTTGCCTGCAGTTTGCTAAGATAAGATCTTGGCAGAACAAAAGGGCAAATGGTAACCCTACACTGCGCTGCCGGAAGCTGACCGCTCTTAACGCGAAATTTTTACATCATAAATAGTCCTAAATTTGTCGAGTTTGTACAGAAGCTGACTGTTCTAACAGCGAAATTTTATATTAAAAATGAGCGTAGTTCTGCCGATTTTTGCAAAAGCTGACTGCTGTTAAAGCGAAATTTTGCATCAAAAGTAAGCCTAAATTCGTCAGATATTACAAGAAGGTTCCCAACCTGACAAGTAAGCCCAAATTTGTCAGATATGACAACAAGAAATCCTAAATTTGTTAGACATTACAACAAGAAGGCCCAAATTTGTCAGATATTACAAAAAGAAGGCCCCAACCTGGCAAGCAAGCCCAAATTTGTCTGACATTACAACAAGAGGGCCCAAATTTGTCAGATATTACAAGAAGAAGGCCCCCAACCTGGCAAGTGTGCCCCAAACAAGCGGCCAGACCGCCAGCATAGCGGCAGATGCAGCAGTCACGCACGCGTCCGGAAACCGGAAGACGTAGGTAGCACAGCACTGTCTCTCGCGGTAATTTATTCCGGACATCGTCTCATTAATTAGAACATCCAGCCATTCTTAATAGCGAGAGGGAGATATTAATAAGCGCTAACAACCCAGCGATAAGCGTCCGAGAGAATGGACGACATTACCTAGCACAAGCAAAGCAAGTCACTCTGCCCCATTGTTTGTTTGTTTGTTTGTTGGTACCAGAGAATTTCCGGTTTGCGGGAAAACTTTCCATTAAATTTGAGACAAGGAATGTTGAAGCGCGCCACTATTCAGAAATATTGTACTCGTCCTGCACGTAATGAAGTGTGCTTATTTTGTTATCTTTAACAGATAGATTAACCCGTCGCCACGTCCTGGACTCTTAGAAGGTCGGCAAAGCTAGTACATGTTTCACATCAGCAAACCTAGGGTTGCCATATATGGATGGCCTTGAGCGTCTCGTTAAGCGCTCTTCATTGGTGTAAGGTAAAATTAGGTGGGGGAACTGGGAAGGAGAGGTAACAAGCTCAAATCTGTATGAATTCTTCTGCTCAGTCTGGAGTGTAGCTACCGGCGCTGCACAACCTCTTAGAAGGCCAGCAGTGTAGCTGAGGCATACCAGCACACACTCTGCCTCCTAGAAGGTCGCCATCATTTTTATTTTTTTCTGTTTTTTTGTTCCGAAAATGGGAGTCCAAATCCACAGATTTACTCCTAGGCAAAAAATAATACCACCATTGTATTCGGGAGGAAAAGCTCTATGCAGATCAAACTATTTACAAGCAATGAAACTGCTTGATAATAGCCTATACACAAAATTAACTAAAAAATAAAAACTGTGTTTTACATATAATGCACATAACTCCGGAACTATAAGACCTGAAAAAAAATTCACATACCACAAGATTCAGCAACTCAGAATCTATGAAAATGCATCATAAAAAAACATGAAAGTGCAATAAATTAAAAATGGCCAGTGATTTTCTGATTTCTGTTTTTTGTATTTTACCCAAATATAAACTCAAATTTCGTAGATTTTTGTTGGGGCAGCAGCATTTTTTTCCCCACTGACAGAAAGAGCAACTCTCTCTCTTTACAATGAACCCCCAATGAAACTTCTAACATGATTAATGAATGTACAGTAAGTTGCACAGACAATAAGAGAAACGGTTTATTTATAATGTATAAGTTTGCCTGCAGTTCGCCTCATTTACATTTAAAGTGGCCGTTTCATGTATGAAACACTGATGGAGATTCAAAGAGTAATCAGTGTTTCAAACCTCCCGGTAGGTCGACCATGTGGAGACGGGTTAATGAAACAACCTCAGACAGAAGCCTTTGTACGTACGAAGGTACTACGTCACATGGACACCGAACAAAGGGATGTAACATAGGCTCAACAGCGCATTACAGGAAGCACAGAAATAACGGGCATTCCTGTCATCTTAATGAAACTTGTACGGGTAACTGTGTAGTCAAAACAACACATCATTGATTTGCACGGTTAATTGCATAAATAAATAAAAAACTTCATTGACTTCTGCGTTAAATATACAGGTAAAAACCACATCATTGACTTCTGCGGATAATTGTACAGGTGAAAACGCACCATTGACTAGCAAGGTCAATTGTCAAGTCGACAACAACACACCACCGACACACACAGTTACACCAGCATGTGTCACGACCAATATAAGGCAAGCACGAGAGTGAGGGGGCGCGGCGCACTGAAGCGTGGCACAGAACAGCAGGTTGTTGACGCGCGAGGGGAAAATTGAGGGTAATGGTACGTGAGGGGTAATGGCGTAATGATACGCGAGGGGTATAATGGAGGGACAAGTGCGAACTGGGAAGGGAAGAGTGATGCGTGTGACCGTAAAGACCAGTTCTGGAGAACGCGTGAACGAGCAGGTGAGCTACGGATGGGAAGAGGGTGAGTCTCGTGATGGAAGAGGGTAAGTCTCGTGATGGAAGAGGGTAAGTCTCGTGATGGAAGAGGGCAAGTCTCGTGATGGAAGAGGGCAAGTCTCGTGATGGAAGAGGGCAAGTCTCGTGATGGAAGAGGGCAAGTCTCGTGATGGAAGAGGGCAAGTCTCGTGATGGAAGAGGGCAAGTCTCGTGATGGAAGAGGGCAAGTCTCGTGATGGAAGAGGGCAAGTCTCGTGATGGAAGAGGGCAAGTCTCGTGATGGAAGAGGGCAAGTCTCGTGATGGAAGAGGGCAAGTCTCGTGATGGAAGAGGGCAAGTCTCGTGATGGAAGAGGGCAAGTCTCGTGATGGAAGAGGGCAAGTCTCGTGATGGAAGAGGGCAAGTCTCGTGATGGAAGAGGGCAAGTCTCGTGATGGAAGAGGGCAAGTCTCGTGATGGAAGAGGGCAAGTCTCGTGATGGAAGAGGGCAAGTCTCGTGATGGAAGAGGGCAAGTCTCGTGATGGAAGAGGGCAAGTCTCGTGATGGAAGAGGGCAAGTCTCGTGATGGAAGAGGGCAAGTCTCGTGATGCAAGTCTCGTGATGGAAGAGGGCAAGTCTCGTGATGCAAGTCTCGTGATGGAAGAGGGCAAGTCTCGTGATGGAAGAGGGCAAGTCTCGTGATGGAAGAGGTCAAGTCTCGTGATGGAAGAGGGCAAGTCTCGTGATGGAAGAGGGCAAGTCTCGTGATGGAAGAGGGCAAGTCTCGTGATGGAAGAGGGCAAGTCTCGTGATGGAAGAGGGCAAGTCTCGTGATGGAAGAGGGCAAGTCTCGTGATGGAAGAGGGCAAGTCTCGTGATGGAAGAGGGCAAGTCTCGTGATGCAAGTCTCGTGATGGAAGAGGGTAAGTCTCGTGATGGAAGAGGGTAAGCCCCGTGATGGAAAAGATAGTTAATTACACGATAGAAAAGAGGGTAAACCCCGCATTGAAAGAAGGTAAACTCAGTGGAGGCGAAGATGCCACTGATGGCACAACAGTAGCCGATCCGAGTGCAGCAGAAACAATGTGTCTTATTTTCAGACAATTTAGGTAGTCGTAACGGCACAGTTTACCCTGGCCCTCGAAACGGCCACATTTCTCAGGTAACTTGAAACGGCGACATTTCTCAGTTAACTCGAAACGGCCACATTTCTCAGTTGACTCGAAACGGCCACATTTCTCAGTTGACTCGAAACGGCCACATTTCTCAGTTAACTCGAAACGGCCACATTTCTCAGTTGACTCGAAACGGCCACATTTCTCAGTTGACTCGAAACGGCCACATTTCTCAGTTGACTCGAAACGGCCACATTTCTCAGTTGACTCGAAACGGCCACATTTCTCAGTTGACTCGAAACGGCCACATTTCTCAGTTGACTCGAAACGGCCACATTTCTCAGTTGACTCGAAACGGCCACATTTCTCAGTTGACTCGAAACGGCCACATTTCTCAGTTGACTCGAAACGGCCACATTTCTCAGTTGACTCGAAACGGCCACATTTCTCAGTTGACTCGAAACGGCCACATTTCTCAGTTGACTCGAAACGGCCACATTTCTCAGTTGACTCGAAACGGCCACATTTCTCAGTTGACTCGAAACGGCCACATTTCTCAGTTGACTCGAAACGGCCACATTTCTCAGTTGACTCGAAACGGCCACATTTCTCAGTTGACTCGAAACGGCCACATTTCTCAGTTGACTCGAAACGGCCACATTTCTCAGTTGACTCGAAACGGCCACATTTCTCAGTTGACTCGAAACGGCCACATTTCTCAGTTGACTCGAAACGGCCACATTTCTCAGTTGACTCGAAACGGCCACATTTCTCAGTTGACTCGAAACGGCCACATTTCTCAGTTGACTCGAAACGGCCACATTTCTCAGTTGACTCGAAACGGCCACATTTCTCAGTTGACTCGAAACGGCCACATTTCTCAGTTGACTCGAAACGGCCACATTTCTCAGTTGACTCGAAACGGCCACATTTCTCAGTTGACTCGAAACGGCCACATTTCTCAGTTGACTCGAAACGGCCACATTTCTCAGTTGACTCGAAACGGCCACATTTCTCAGTTGACTCGAAACGGCCACATTTCTCAGTTGACTCGAAACGGCCACATTTCTCAGTTGACTCGAAACGGCCACATTTCTCAGTTGACTCGAAACGGCCACATTTCTCAGTTGACTCGAAACGGCCACATTTCTCAGTTGACTCGAAACGGCCACATTTCTCAGTTGACTCGAAACGGCCACATTTCTCAGTTGACTCGAAACGGCCACATTTCTCAGTTGACTCGAAACGGCCACATTTCTCAGTTGACTCGAAACGGCCACATTTCTCAGTTGACTCGAAACGGCCACATTTCTCAGTTGACTCGAAACGGCCACATTTCTCAGTTGACTCGAAACGGCCACATTTCTCAGTTGACTCGAAACGGCCACATTTCTCAGTTGACTCGAAACGGCCACATTTCTCAGTTAACTCGAAACGGCCACATTTCTCAGTTAACTCGAAACGGCCACATTTCTCAGTTGACTCGAAACGGCCACATTTCTCAGTTGACTCGAAACGGCGACATTTCTCAGTTGACTCGAAACGGCCACATTTCTCAGTTGACTCGAAACGGCCACATTTCTCAGTTAACTCGAAACGGCCACATTTCTCAGTTGACTCGAAACGGCCACATTTCTCAGTTAACTCGAAACGGCGACATTTCTCAGTTGACTCGAAACGGCCACATTTCTCAGTTGACTCGAAACGGCGACATTTCTCAGTTAACTCGAAACGGCCACATTTCTCAGTTAACTCGAAACGGCCACATTTCTCAGTTAACTCGAAACGGCCACATTTCTCAGTTGACTCGAAACGGCCACATTTCTCAGTTGACTCGAAACGGCCACATTTCTCAGTTGACTCGAAACGGCCACATTTCTCAGTTGACTCGAAACGGCCACATTTCTCAGTTGACTCGAAACGGCCACATTTCTCAGTTGACTCGAAACGGCCACATTTCTCAGTTGACTCGAAACGGCCACATTTCTCAGTTGACTCGAAACGGCCACATTTCTCAGTTGACTCGAAACGGCCACATTTCTCAGTTGACTCGAAACGGCCACATTTCTCAGTTGACTCGAAACGGCCACATTTCTCAGTTGACTCGAAACGGCCACATTTCTCAGTTAACTCGAAACGGCCACATTTCTCAGTTGACTCGAAACGGCCACATTTCTCAGTTGACTCGAAACGGCCACATTTCTCAGTTGACTCGAAACGGCCACAATTCTCAGTTGACTCGAAACGGCCACATTTCTCAGTTGACTCGAAACGGCCACATTTCTCAGTTGACTCGAAACGGCCACATTTCTCAGTTGACTCGAAACGGCCACATTTCTCAGTTGACTCGAAACGGCGACATTTCTCAGTTAACTCGAAACGGCGACATTTCTCAGTTGACTCGAAACGGCCACATTTCTCAGTTGACTCGAAACGGCCACATTTCTCAGTTGACTCGAAACGGCCACATTTCTCAGTTGACTCGAAACGGCCACATTTCTCAGTTGACTCGAAACGGCCACATTTCTCAGTTGACTCGAAACGGCCACATTTCTCAGTTGACTCGAAACGGCCACATTTCTCAGTTAACTCGAAACGGACACATTTCTCAGTTAACTCGAAACGGCCACATTTCTCAGTTAACTCGAAACGGCCACATTTCTCAGTTAACTCGAAACGGCCACATTTCTCAGTTAACTCGAAACGGCCACATTTCTCAGTTAACTCGAAACGGCCACATTTCTCAGTTGACTCGAAACGGCCACATTTCTCAGTTGACTCGAAACGGCCACATTTCTCAGTTGACTCGAAACGGCCACATTTCTCAGTTGACTCGAAACGGCCACATTTCTCAGTTGACTCGAAACGGCCACATTTCTCAGTTGACTCGAAACGGCGACATTTCTCAGTTAACTCGAAACGGCCACATTTCTCAGTTGACTCGAAACGGCCACATTTCTCAGTTGACTCGAAACGGCCACATTTCTCAGTTGACTCGAAACGGCCACATTTCTCAGTTGACTCGAAACGGCCACATTTCTCAGTTGACTCGAAACGGCGACATTTCTCAGTTAACTCGAAACGGCCACATTTCTCAGTTGACTCGAAACGGCGACATTTCTCAGTTGACTCGAAACGGCCACATTTCTCAGTTGACTCGAAACGGCCACATTTCTCAGTTGACTCGAAACGGCCACATTTCTCAGTTGACTCGAAACGGCCACATTTCTCAGTTGACTCGAAACGGCCACATTTCTCAGTTAACTCGAAACGGCCACATTTCTCAGTTGACTCGAAACGGCGACATTTCTCAGTTAACTCGAAACGGCCACATTTCTCAGTTGACTCGAAACGGCGACATTTCTCAGTTAACTCGAAACGGCGACATTTCTCAGTTAACTCGAAACGGCGACATTTCTCAGTTAACTCGAAACGGCGACATTTCTCAGTTAACTCGAAACGGCGACATTTCTCAGTTAACTCGAAACGGCGACATTTCTCAGTTAACTCGAAACGGCGACATTTCTCAATTAACTTGAAACGGCGACATTTCTCAGGTAACTTGAAACGGCGACATTTCTCAGTTAACTTGAAACGGCGACATTTCTCAGTTAACTCGAAACGGCCACATTTCTCAGTTAACTCGAAACGGCCACATTTCTCAGTTAACTCGAAACGGCCACATTTCTCAGTTAACTCGAAACGGCCACATTTCTCAGTTAACTCGAAACGGCCACATTTCTCAGTTAACTCGAAACGGCGACATTTCTCAGGTAACTTGAAACGGCGACATTTCTCAGGTAACTTGAAACGGCGACATTTCTCAGGTAACTTGAAACGGCGACATTTCTCAGGTAACTTGAAACGGCGACATTTTTCAGTTAACTCGAAACGGCGACATTTCTCAGTCAACTCGAAACGGCATCTAATCATCAGGGATATTCATCAGTTAAGCGGCACAGTTTACCCTGACCCTCGGAACAGCGTCCAACTTTTCGTCCACATGGAAGACAAAACGTGTCCCAAGTTTCGAAAAAAGAAGGCAGCACGTGGACGCCAAATTACAAAACTCAATTATAAAATTGAAGCAAAAAGGAAGATTGTGAAATACATTACAAAATGAAAACAGAGTCCGTCCGTCAATATGAAAAGCAAAACGTGTCCCAAGTAAATTGAAGCAAAAAGGTGAATTATGAGACAAATCATAAAATACAAACGGCGTCCGTCAATATGAGAGGCAAAACGTGTGGCAACTTCAGAAATAAAACAAGGCAGCACGTGGACGCTGAGCAGCAGCGGCTGTGGTACAGCTGTTGATATTCCACGGATGTGGTTACGGAACACAGATGAGAGTGAGGCGATATGTGCCTCACACACACTTGTGTTTGTGTGTGTGTGGCGCATCGCTTCCGGCTCGGAAACGCCACACACACACACACCGGGGGCACACACATATCGCATACGCACACGCGCACATCGGACACACATATGCACATCGGGCGCACATCGCGTGAGCCTGGCAAACACGCAACGGTTCTGGCCGTACACGCTTTCAGGTTTGATGAAGGCAAATATTTCAAGTATGAGGAAAGCAAAAATTTCAAGTATGAGGAAAGCAAAAATTTCCAGTTTTAAGAAGGTAAAAGTTTGAAGACGATATCACATCCAAACAGCACCAGACGTAATAACTTCAAATACACCTTCACTGAACGGCAAGCGAGAAAACAAAGTATACTGAAACAGCGCAATAAATACGACCTTGATAGCGACTGTTCACATAATAGCACGATAAAAGCGCAACAAATAGCGACTGTTCGTTCACGCAAGACTGGCAACAGAATTAAACACACACGCAAGACTGGCAACAAAACTAAATACATACACGCAAGACTAGCAACAAGACTAAATCCATACAATGAGCGTGTGACGTTCAATGCAGCCTATCCTCGCCGTAAATCAGTACCTGCGACATAGGAAGCATGAACTACAGGACGGAAGCAGCAATAAAACGCCAATCTGACGCACCGACTGATAACAATGTCAGCCATGACAAGCGACTGATTTCAATCGATACACAATGACATAACTGCGATAGCAACAATAGGGAACTAACTAATTACCTGCCGCTCAATTATTTCTGCCGGCACACCGTGCACTTACAGCGGCCGCAGTTCTCCAGGTGAGATTGTACTAGCAACACGTTCGTGACATGCTCGCAACACGTTCGTGACATGCTCGCAACACGCTGCAACATGTTCGTGATGTGTTCGCAACACGCTCGAAAAACGATCGTGACATGCTCGCAACACGCTGCAACACTGTTCGTGATATGTCCGCAATACGTTCGTGACATGCTCGCAACACGGTCCTGACATGCTTGTAACACGCTGCAACATGTTCGCAACACACCCGCAACATGCTCACAGGCCTCTCATAACCCACACAGCAGCAACACGCTGCAATATCTACAGCAGAAACATGGTCGCTAGATACACAGCAGCAACACGTCCGCAACTCGCTCGCATCACGCACTGCAGTAGCAACACGCATCGTAGCAACACGCTCTCGCCACACAGCAGCTAAACGCTGCAGTCCACACTCGAACACGTTGCCAACACACGCCACCACAAGCAGATCGCTCCAGACAATGAAGCTGACGAATGCGGAAAAGCTCGAGATGATCTGCGGCTTATCAGAGCCTCCGAGTGACCAGACCGACAACTGAAGAATCATCATCATCGGCTTAGAGAATTAACGAGGCAAAGAACGTGGAGACAAGGAAGCGATCGCATCGCACGTTTGGGGCCGAATTATCAGCCAATTTACGTCGTCTTAGCGGCAACGCAAGCAGCATAGTCTTACCCCAGTCTAGCTCTTTCGCATGCATATTTATCGCCGCCCCAGCAAATTAATCACTTGGGCGGCGAAAAACATGCAAGCAGGCGGCGAAAAAGTTAGACTGGAACTCTGACATTCGCACGGCTTTGAGAGGCGAGAATTTGATTTTATTGTAAATGTTGTTTACGACATCTAATTTCTCCTATTCGATTACTTCACCATTACTACTTGTTCTTTTTACCCGCAAATGAGCGCTTGAACGCCAAGCGCCCCTGGATATGAATATACCTCTTTTGAAGTTATACCGCGACCCGGCAATTACAGAAACTGATTATTAGATAGTATGAATGAAAACAAGAGACGACGCAACGAACTCTAATGGTACTGATGAAACGTCAAGTGTTCTGTGACAAAACGCAAATTAAAATAACACCGATGAAACGTCACGCGTTCTGTGACAAAACGCAAATTAAAATAACACTGATGAAACGTCACGCGTTCTGTGACAAAACGCAAATTAAAATAACACTGATGAAACGTCAAGTTTTCTGTGACAAAACGCAAATTAAAATAACACTGATGAAACGTCAAGTGTTCTGTGACAAAACGCAAATTAAAATAACACCGATGAAACGTCACGCGTTCTGTGACAAAACGCAAATTAAAATAACACCGATGAAACGTCACGCGTTCTGTGACAAAACGCAAATTAAAATAACACTGATGAAACGTCAAGTTTTCTGTGACAAAACGCAAATTAAAATAACACTGATGAAACGTCAAGTGTTCTGTGACAAAACGCAAATTAAAATAACACTGATGAAACGTCAAGTGTTCGGTGACAAAACGCATAGCAAAATAATAACAGATGAAACGCCACGCGTTCGGTGACAATAACACTGATGAAATGCCAAGTGTTCGGTGATTAAACCCAAATTAAAACGATAAAACTGATGAAACGCCGAGTGTTTAGTGACAAAACGCAAATTAAAACAATAACGAAGAACGTTATATGAACGCTTCAGAGCTACTCACCATGACGGCGCTGTAAGTTGGGTCGTGTCGTTGTCTTTCACTCTGGGCGATCTTCGGTCACCTCAAACCGAGGTCAAAAAACCATCTGCAAAGAAGGTACGCAGATTAAAAGAAAGCTTTGTAGCAATACCGACATGCAATACAGTTAAGGTATGTTTCTGTATACGAAACGTCAAGCTCTTGCAAAACTATCAACTTAAAATTTACGTAGTACCTACCCAGTGTAATTTCTTCGCCGCCCGCATGCATGTTTTTTCGCCGCCCAAGTAATTAGATCGCTTAGGCAGCGAAATAACATGCATGCTCCGGCGGAAAAGTTAGACTGGGAATGATCGTATGAAAATTCTGTTTGTACGGAAATTAAAAGAAAGCTTTGCAGTTACACCAACATGCAATATAATTAAGGTGTGTTTTTATAAACGAGACGTCAAGGTCTCGCAAAAATAAAGACACAAAATTCACGGCGGAGCATCAACGATCGAAGGAAAATTATGAGCCGTTTTGTAATTTTGTACAGTTTTGTAATTTTGTACCGTTTTGTAATTTTGTACCGTTTTGTAATTTTGTACCGTTTGGTAATTTTGTACCGTTTGGTAATTTTGTACAGTTTGGTAATTTTGTACAGTTTGGTAATTTTGTACAGTTTGGTAATTTTGTACAGTTTGGTAATTTTGTACAGTTTTGTAATTTTGTACCGTTTGGTAATTTTGTACCGTTTGGTAATTTTGTACCGTTAGGTAATTTTGTGCAGTTTTGTAATTTTGTACAGTTTTGTAATTTTGTACCGTTTGGTAATTTTGTACCGTTTTGTGATTTTGTACCGTTTTGTAATTTTGTACCGTTTGGTAATTTTGTACCGTTAGGTAATTTTGTACAGTTTTGTAATTTTGTACCGTTTGGTAATTCTGTACCGTTTGGTAATTTTGTAGTTTTGTAATTTTGTACCGTGTTTGAAGGTACCGTATCTCGAAGATACGGTACCTGCGTGCTTCTTTTCTTAGGGAAGTCACAACGAAAGATACTGTGGGAAATTTAGTTTCGTTCCATGCGAGAGAGCTTTGAGCCTTCATTAATACTTTAAAGAGTACAACAGACATTCAATCGGAAAATAGTATAAAAATAAAGTAGAATCGGAACCTCTTTTTGGGCTCATCCTCCCAAACGCGTCACACAGAAATCGAACATTTAAACAATGGGCAACTCACAACATGCTGTAACATACTGTAACATGCTGTAACATACTCGTATGCTCCAAAAATTAGGCATCATGTAACGGAAACATGAGTGAAAAATATAACTGATTACATGCAGTTCAGTCCAGAGTTCCCGTATTTGTCTTCCAATTGTTTTTTTCATAAAATTTTACCATAAAATAATCCAGCATGCGATATTAGCAGGTATTAGGTGTAAAGCATCAGCAGGTACGAAAAAACTCAACGCAAGTTCGCATTGGTTAAGAACGTTTTATTCTAGAACCCTTCTCTCATCGCTCTTCTTCATCATTAAGAAACGTTAGCTGACGCTAAACGTTTACTCTGAATCCCTCATCAAGAAACGTTGGCTGAAAAACGTTTACTCTGAATCCCTCCTCATCAAGAAACGTTAGCTGACGCTAAACGTTTAATCTGAATCCCTCATCAAGAAACGTTGGCTGAAAACGTTTACTCTGAATCCCTCCTCATCAAGAAACGTTAGCTGACGCTAAACGTTTACTCTGAATCCCTCATCAAGAAACGTTGGCTGAAAAACGTTTACTTTGAATCCCTCCTCATCAAGAAACGTTAGCTGACGCTAAACGTTTACTCTGAATCCCTCATCAAGAAACGTTGGCTGAAAAACGTTTACTCTGAATCCCTCCTCATCAAGAAACGTTAGCTGACGCTAAACGTTTACTCTGAATCCCTCATCAAGAAACGTTGGCTGAAAACGTTTACTCTGAATCCCTCTTCATCAAGAAACGTTAGCTGACGCTTAACACTTCATACACTGTAAGGACGTTACATACACTGTATACAGTGACTACCCTTACGAAACGTTCACACTGAAACGTTCACACACGCTAACCGCTCACACACTGTATGAACGTTTGTCATCTAACGTTTACACAGAGGCGTTCATACACGCTAAACCCTCGTTCACACACAGAAAGATTCGCCCTGTTCGGACGCCCGGCGAAATCAATGTTAGCTCTGAACGATGAGAGCTCGCCCCCAGCTCCGCACACAACAAATAAGCTGAAACTTGGGCAGTTTGCAGCACGCGAACGTGAAGTGTGCGTGCACCTGTGCAAACTGGATCTGTTGATTGATACCCGGTGTGATGCGCTGGTGCTCTGCCTAGCGTCCGCTCTCCAGCTACTTTTGTCCGCAGCTGTGATGCAGATATCAGATAAAAACCAGTCCCGTAATTTGTGTTCCTCATAAAATGGAATTGACGACTGAGTTGTTTGCTGGATGGAAATACTTGAGATGTTGGGTAAAATGTCAGCGTTCAGTTTGAGGACTCCCACACGGCTTGTGAGCAAATGGGAGACGGAAAGCTAATGGGAGACGGAAAGTTTAGTTTATTAGTTAGTTTAAGCCTCCCTATCCTCAACAATGAGATGTAAAGAGAGGAAGGAAGAAGGCACCATTTAGTATGGAGTTAAGGGAACGTGGAATCTATGCAGAAAGGGCACAGAAACAGAAAGCTAAGAAAGAAGTTCATGAAACAAGAAAAAGTTGAAGAAGAAAGTGGTAGGCGGTGAAAAACAGGACAGCAGTGAACCGAAAAAAAGATGGTCCGTAACACAACAAAACCTATTCTATTTTAACAAAAGAAAGCCTACCTAACCTTTAGCTCGGGCCCTCACATTGTCCCCCTGGGAGCGCTAGTTCCCATAGATACAATAATTGTATCCCCCTGAGGGGTGGGAGACGGAAAGCTAATGGGAGACGGAAAGCTAATGGGAGACGGAAAGCTAATGGGAGACGGAAAGCTAATGGGAGACGGAAAGCTAATGGGAGACGGAAAGCTAATGGGAGACGGAAAGCTAATGGGAGACGGAAAGCTAATGGGAGACGGAAAGCTAATGGGAGACGGAAAGCTAATGGGAGACGGAAAGCTAATGGGAGACGGAAAGCTAATGGGAGACGGAAAGCTAATGGGAGACGGAAAGCTAATGGGAGACGGAAAGCTAATGGGAGACGGAAAGCTAATGGGAGACGGAAAGCTAATGGGAGACGGAAAGCTAATGGGAGACGGAAAGCTAATGGGAGACGGAAAGCTAATGGGAGACGGAAAGCTAATGGGAGACGGAAAGCTAATGGGAGACGGAAAGCTAATGGGAGACGGAAAGCTAATGGGAGACGGAAAGCTAATGGGAGACGGAAAGCTAATGGGAGACGGAAAGCTAATGGGAGACGGAAAGCTAATGGGAGACGAAAAACTAATGGGAAACGGAAAACTAATGGGAGACGGAAAACTAATGGGAGACGGAAAACTAATGGGAGACGGAAAACTAATGGGAGACGGAAAACTAATGGGAGACGGAAAACTAATGGGAGACGAAAAACTAATGGGAGACGGAAAACTAATGGGAGACGGAAAACTAATGGGAGACGGAAAACTAATGGGAGACGGAAAACTAATGGGAGACGGAAAACTAATGGGAGACGGAAAACTAATGGGAGACGGAAAACTAATGGGAGACGGAAAACTAACGGGAGACGGAAAACTAATGGGAGACGGAAAACTAATGGGAGACGGAAAATTAACGGGAGGCAGAAACTAACGGGAGACAAAAAACTAACGCGAGACGGAAATATAAGACAAAAACAGGTAGCTTAGCTCCCGTACGCCAACAAACACTATCTTAACGATGAAAAAACTGGGCGAACAGGACTTGTTTCACTTGTAAACGAAATAAATAATTACAAACAAATAGCGTCAGTTTTATCAAGGAAACTAACTCGACAACCCTAAATTACTCAATCAACACTAATTTTTTTAAATACTATGAAAAAACAAGTGAATGCGTTCACTCAAGCAAAGAAATTATGTTCTAACGATATAGCAACATTAGGAAACTAAAGACGACTAGGAAAGAACAACATTTGCAGGCAACGAACAACTTCAGAGAAGGCAGTACAACACTGGAGCAAGGGCAACAGTAGCAAACTAAAGACGACTAGGAAAGAACAACATTTGAAGGCAACGAACAACTTCAGAGAAGGCAGTACAACACTGGAGCAAGGGCAACAGTAGCAAACTAAAGACGACTAGGAAAGAACAACATTTGCAGGCAACGAACAACTTCAGAGAAGGCAGTACAACACTGGAGCAAGGGCAACAGTAGCAAACTAAGGACGACTAGGAAAGAACACAGCATTTGCAGGCAAAGAACAACTTCAGAGAAGGCGGCACGATATCGGAGCAAGGGCAACAGGAGCAAAGAGGAGGTCATAGCGTCGCAGATAACGGAGACGATAGCAGGACTCGTTCAAACGATAGTGAGTACTTTTGCGCGACAGCCGCGTTGTTGGTAGCGTGGATACGCGTTGCTCAATGACTGACGGTGTGCACTTTCAGCTTCATTCACAAGTTACGAGATACTACACGTGCGTACGAATGGCATTCATTCAGTAGTTACGAACACCTACACGTGCGTACGAATGACATTCATACAGTAGTTACAAACACCTACGTTTCGTACGAATGACTTCCATTCAGTAGTTACGAACACCTACACGTTTCGTACGAATGACTTTCATTCAGTAGTTACCAACTAAAAGTGCGTACGAATGACATTCATTCAGCAGCTACAAGCAACTGGATGTGTGTACGAAAGATCGTTATTCATTCACCATCTACAAGCACTTGTTCACGAAGAGTGAGAACAAGCACAAGTGCCATAAGTTACCATGCTAACTATTCAGGGCAGATAATGCTAAGCTCAACTAAATAATCATTTCGATTACTCTGAATACGAACCTACACAGACGCGTAGAAATGTTCATCGAACGCTGGCAAAGCAGACAGGCCTAGCCACACACAACACAACCCATACCTACACACACACACACACACACAACATAACCCACACCTACCACACACACACACGGACGCACACAACACAACCCACACCTCCACACACACAACACAACCCCCACCTGCAAACAAACTCACACACACAACACAACCCACACCAACACAACACAACCTACACCTACATACACAACACGCACTTACCTACACCCACACAACACGCACTTACCTACACCCACACAACACCCAAACTTACACCCCCACAGCACCCACACCTACACCCACAACACACACGGCCAAGAAACAAACAGCTGGTCACCGTCCAAGCGCCCCACCTCAGCAAGGTGTGAAGAAGAAGGTAAGAGAAGAAGGAGAAGGAGTCATGACCCTAGTCATGAGGTGGAGGAGGCTGCCATCTACTTACATCCCAGGCTTCAATTTCGCTCTATTGCGGCGTAAGGCTGCCTGTCTGCCTGCCTACGTCGCGCAGCTGCCGCCGTCGCCTCCAGGAACTGGATAGCAGCAGGGCGGGATAGCCGGATAGCAGCAGGGCGGGATAGCAGCAGGGCGGGATAGCAGCAGGGCGGGATAGCAGCAGGGCCGGATAGCAGCAGGGCCGGATAGCAGCAGGGTTACGCGCTTCAAAACACTGCTCCCAGTAAACACTGCTCCCGGCCGAGTATCGACTTAATTCTTAACTGGCGTGCAGGCGGGACTTAAACTACCACATTAGTTATACGTTTGCCGACGTTGATTTTAGTTGCCATTCCTAAAGAATGTCGTGACATTGAAAACAAATACACCGTACTCGCGTAGATAAAGTGGACCCCCGCAAACGTTTTGACGGTTTACACGATCGAAATACAAGAAGATCCAAGTACAATCGAATAACAAGAAGCGTCACGAATCGATTTGAAAAACAACATTAATACTGTGGAACTTGCCGTTACAAACCAGCATTAAGCTACCACTACGAATATAAGCGCGTAGATTTGAACGAGGCACAGGCAATGATCTTCGAATACAAAAATAGATGACGTTTGCGCGCGTTTTTTGGGGGAAAAACTATACTCCAAAAGGTTGCTAGTAGATGTAAAATTTATCAGACGTTGCCTAGGAAAGCATTTACTATTGAGGGTAACTATAAAGTTAAGAAATGTTAGACTGAAAAATGAAAATTTAACGGTCGTGGTTGCCTGGAGAGCATTTGCTAATGAGGGTAACTTTGAAATGGAAGAATGCTATATTTTTTGGGGAAAAATTGCACTCCAAAAGGTTGCTAATAGATGTAAAATTTAACAGCCGTGGCCTGGAGAGCATTTGCTAATGAAGGCAACTTTGAAATGAAGGAGTGTTAGATCTGAAGAAATTAAACAAGTGTTCAACGAAGCATGAAAACTTCCTACAACTGGATAGGGGTAAGCCTGGGCTATCAAAAGATGAAGGTTGCAGAGCAACGATGCGCATTGAATTCCATGTCTGCAGGACAATAGGCGCCCATAATAAAAAATAAAACATAAGTTTTTTCTATTCCCAACCTGATATGCCAGCAATTGAACTAGCCAGCTCCATAGTTACGTTCACACTTAGAGTACAGTGTAACAAACAGTTGCTGTACTTGAGACAAGCTACGCAGCATAACTTCCTTTTATTGCAACGAGTCAACAGAGAATCTCGCAGCCAGTAATTCACGAGTAATGCAACAAAACGTACTCATAAGCGCACTAAATATAACGTACTTAACTAAGAAAAATATATAATCGTAACTAGCAAATAACTTACCTAAACTGAAAATTAACTATGATCGGAACTGGGGGCCACCGAAAGACTAACCATGATTCAAGCTAAATAAAATCTTTCGTCACTACTCATATGCACCACCCACCACTGCTGGTGATACAGAAATACTACCCATACACGCCCCCACCACTACTGGTGATACAGAAAAATCAAGGATGGCGTATTTCAAGCTAAAGTAAATGTTGATGAACATAGTTCGTGGATGTAGCACCAACACTGAAACACTCGACAGAAAAGCACAAGTGCGAGTCGGCGAAAACTTCAAAAGTGCAGCCAGATGCGTGGAAAACAATCACTGAACAGCTCTCTTTAATTAAAGTGAAAATGGATGATGAAGAAGAAGAAGTCCGAGACCTTTCACGCGCAACAAATACGAAATAAATGAATAAATTTACATTGCGCTTGCGACATTGACCAGCACACATAAGGTGAAGGAAGCACACAGGAGCAGCAAAACAAAAAGCCAAAGTTGGGTGTGGTTGCTTGAATGCAGTCTTCAAGGATGGGATAGATAAGTTGTTGCTGCCGCCCTTGTAATGCAAGCGGAGTGGGAAACGCGTGAACTTCGCGGGATTCATTGAAGCAAATCGCACAATCGAACAAGTTTACATTGATAAACGTAAGCTAAATCCAGAAAATGAAGTCACTCTTGTAAGTTCGTTGGCTACAACAGCTCTAGCCATTTCAAATGCGGGAAAATTGTTAAAAGAGATAGAGAAATGGTGCCCTAATTTTGTTTTGTCTAGTACTAAACGCGGGAATATCATTAGCAGAGGTAGAGAAATAGCATCGTACGTCCACTACCAAACGCGGGAATTTCATTAGCAGAGATAGAAAAATAGCATCGTACGTCCACCACCAAACGCGGGAATATCATTAGCAGAGCTAGAGAAATAGCATCGTACGTCCACCACCAAATGCGGGAATATCATTAGCAGAGCTAGAGAAATAGCATCGTACGTCCACCACCAAATGCGGGAATATCATTAGCAGAGCTAGAGAAATAGCATCGTATTTATCGTTCTCATTCTGTTGTTGGCGTTTTCGGTGTCAAACGAAACATTAAAAAAACGATTCCCGTGTCAACTAAGATCTTAAAATTTTGACTGCGGCAGGCAAAACTGATGTTTAACATTCAAATCAAATTTAAAGTCAATTGTAGTACGCAACGTTGATAACAGCAAACAATAACTGGATCGTGCCTTCATTTAGTCGAGATTAGGCATTTATGAAAATTGAGTTTGTGACTACTGGTCGGTCAGTAATTATGAAAATCCCCTCCGTGTACCACCGGTGGCTCAAGTAGTGGCAGCCGGAACAAAATGACTATGACGTACAATAGTAGTTGCTGATAAAATAATTATTATTTTAACTAGAAAAGAAACTTATCCAAACTAAACCCCAATGATCGGAACTAGGGACAACCGAAAATATAACAATGATCTAAACTAGAAAATGAATATGAACTCGAGTAAAGGCCACCAGACAAAAATGACCACGATCTCAACTTGACCATAATATAATCATTATCTAAACTCGGAGGCACCGCAAATATTACTCCAATTGAAACGAAGGCCCAGACGATTTACGCCACAGCTGCTACAGAGCTTTAATAATCAAGTGGATAAGTAACATGGTACGTAATAAAAATAGATCATATGTAAAAATAGAATATATATGTTAGGTCAAGCCTCCCTAACTGCTAAAAGTAACACGTTTTGAAGAGAGGAGGGAAGAAGGCATACGTAATAAGAATGAAAAGTAATAAATCAATAATAGGATGAAATCGTAAATTTCAAATTCATCCACGCATTAGTTCATTCATTTTCCATCCTTAAATTGCATATGACGTAAGAAAAATAATTTTTTCAATCACCACGAAATAAAATATTTAGTGTTCACCCACATCATTTTAACAAAACCCCTCTACTTGGGATAGATCACATGTTCATTTTTAAAAGATGGTGTGTACTACCATTTTAACAAAAAACACCACTACTTAGGATAGACCCATACATGTTCATATATAAAAGTACAATTATCATTTGCAAAGTCTACATGGTTTCATTGTTACTTACAGTCCATTCTTACTTACAGTGCCAACCATGGTGGCACTCAAGAACCCATGAGCATCCACGCAGATCTCGTTAATATAGCTGAGCAATTTAATATCATTAACACTTTGACTGCGGCAGGTAAGACAGAAGTTTAACATTCAACTTCAATTTAAAGCCAATTGTTGTAAGTAATGCTGAAATAGCAAACATTAACTGGATTGTGCCTTCATTTAGTTTTGATAAAGTATTTATGGATATTGAGTTTGTGACTACTGGTCAGCAGCAGCATTATGAAATTCCCGTTGACCACCAGTGGGTAGCGTTGCAGTCAAAGTGTTGAATGTTAAACCATACTAAGATATCCATATAACACAAAAGAGTTATCTAATCCACATAACTATACTAATACAAGTGACTTACATTAGAATTTATTGTAGTTGGGGATGCTTATGGTTCAAGATTGTCCCCACTGAGAATTATAAAATTCTACCTGTTAGAAAACTGACAAATTTTCAAATACTAGAGTAATCTTTTTGCCAAGAACTTTGTAGGAAAGTTTTACTGGAAGCAGAATACTTCATTGATGGTCATCAAACAAGTCTTTATCTGCAAAATAAAATTTCTCAGAACTTCGTACAATCAGATGATTGGATATCATACCCCACCACCACACGCCCACGTTACCACATGTATAATGTAGACTTGGCATTGTAAAAATATTCCTATACACTTATTGCTGAAGTGAAATTCATGATTTACCTCTAATTGAACTCAACTACAACACCTACCTTTCGAAAATGCAAAAAATTAAGCATAATGCAAACTTAGCATTGAAAAAAATATTCCTATACACTAACTGCTGAAGTGAAATTTAAGATTCAGATTCAACTTAATTACAGCATCCAACTTTTGAACTTTCCATCATCTGATATTGGTTGAGTATAAATAAAATTGCAGTTTGCCACCATCAGAGGGTCACCTGCAATGCTGAAATCTCAGATCAAAAGTGGGTCACCACCCAGTTGACATGTTCAACCATGCATAACTATGAAGAAATTAGGTCAGTATCAACTTCATAACTATGAAGAAATTAGGTCAGTATCAACTTCATAACTATGAAGAAATTAGGTCAGTATCAACTTCATAACTATGAAGAAATTAGGTCAGTATCAACTTCATAACTATGAAGAAATTAGGTCAGTATCAACTTCATAACTATGAAGAAATTAGGTCAGTATCAACTTCATAACTATGAAGAAATTAGGTTAGTATAAACTTCATAAATATGGAGAAATTAGGTCAATACCAACTTCATAACTATGAAGAAATTATGTCAGTACCAACTTCATAACTACGAAGAAATTCAGTTAGTATCAACTTCAATGACCCAACGAAGCAGAACTCAGTATATCATTTCAATGCATAGGGTCATATTCACCTACACCTGGCAGGAATATAAACATGGCTATTCAAAATATCTGACATGATATGTAAATCAACTAAATTTTTTATCATGAATTACATTTCTTTTATACGTAAAATAAGCTCTCATTCATAATGAAGAAAAAATATTAAATTTACATGTTGTACAACTATAAAAACTATAATCTTGTGAAAGTTTATATATCAATTTGATATACTGTACATGATTCACTGATATAAAAATTACCTAAAATATTCATAAAATCCAAAACTGCGCAAGTAAATTTGAAATTTTGAAAAAGAGCAACGAATTCCTTTACGTGGATCTTCACTGCGTTTGCTTATATGCATACACAGTGAAATATTACCTTTCAAATTGCTTATTTAGAAGCAAATCTTGTTTAGTTATTTTTTAAATACCCTTCCAGAATTTAACATAAAACGTAGTCTCCAGCCACCAGATTTTGTCGAGTAATTAAAATTTTTTTTGGTGCCAAAAGTCACCGAAATTTTTTAATTAGGTATGACACTAATTTCAAGAACACAAAATGAAAAAGCATTAGGTCCTAAATGAGTTTTACCAATGACTGTAACTATGTTTTACTCTGTAACTAAAGTTTAATTCTCTAACTAATGTTTTTAAAGCAAAAACTAATTGCTGAATGTTATAACTCAATTGAGATGCATATTTGAAAACTTATTCACACAAAATTATTGAAAGAATGGCTAAAACATAAATAAAGAATAAATCAATCTTGAAAGAATAGGTTCAAAAATGAATTAGTTCTAACCTACTTAAACTAAAACACATGTTTCAAAGAGAGGAGGAGGAACCCACTGTTCTCTAAGGAGTTGTGGGAACCAGGAATTTATGGACAAAGTGTGTTCCCACACAAGATCTCCCGTGCATAGAAACATCAAGTAGAGAAGTTTATAAAAAAGATGAAAGTTGAAGAAGACAGTAGTAGGTGCTGAGTAATATGACAGCAGTGAATGTAGAAAATAAGTTTGTAACAAAATAAAATGACCTATTCTATTTCTCCATACGTAAGGCTTATCTAACCCTTCAGCTCTGGACCTCACATATTGCCCCTAAGAGCACTAATTTCCAAGGATATAATACCTGTGTCCACTTTATAGGAAATGTTTATAAAGATGAAATAGAAAAAAAGAATAAACTGTAACACAAAGCTCCCTATGGATTACAATAAAAATAAAAGTGATAAAGACAAGTTCCTCATAAGCCTAACAAAAGTTTGATAAGCAGGCCTCCCTATCCAGTGACAGTAGACATTCAGTCCTAACCCAGCCTGTCCCTATAACCGAACATCATTGACGTTTTCAAACGTATGCGCTGGGCAATAAAACACATCTTAGGGAATCAAGTGCTTTTAATTTATTACATTGTACACGAATTTAATTAATTCCTCTTGGCTATTTATCATGAGTAAGGCAGACTCATCATCAACTTCGATGTATATGCATAGATTGGTTATCTCGAATTCTATAACGCAACTCACCGTACGGTGACCAGAAGATTTGAAGAGGCTGTTTCCCAGAGCCGATGCAAGAATCGTAATCCGTTCAGTCAGGCTTAAAATTAGATGATCACCTAATAATTATCACTGAACAAATCACAAACCTTATCGATAGCGGTCACTGTCACACACAGAAAATAAAGCACGCAAAACTTCGTTAGCGTTTTCGAAAGAGAGGTCCGGGATTATTAAGAGGAACCACTGAAAATGAAAATTTGGATGATAAAAATGAAGTCCGGTTCCAGAAATTAGACGCTGGCGGAATTAACTAGATGTGGAAAAGTCAACCCAGTTTGGTGATCTTCAACTCAGTTCTGATATCTAGTTTGCACAATAATCAAAACGTGGATTAATGATATTACCGATACAACTCAGACGAATAAAACATTTTAAAAGTTTCCAATTTCATACATATGAATGATTTTGACTAGTAACAATGTTTAAATATCAATAAAGGTCTGCCCGTAGCATGAATACCAAACAAGGCGGGGTACACGTAAATGCTTGATGGAAGTCAAAAGAAATTAGTCGCGCTAGTGCCAGTTCATAACAGGTTTCATTGGCGCACATACAGCAATTCTCACATGTACTTTTTATGAAAGTTTCGAGCCATATGGCGTTCAATAAGTTCAGTTAGTTGAATATTTCCACTTCTAAGTGATGAAAGTTTTTTCGTTTAAATTTATTACACTCAAATAACAATTGTAAACAAGTTTAATACGTAATTAAAGCTTCGGGAACAAGTGGGAGGCGCAGATTGCGTAACGATACATGCGCTCCTACTGGTGTCTGGATCGCAACTGAGCCATGAAAGCCTCGGCGGTCCGTGGACGGATCTTGACTTGGTTGAGCCACAAGCGTGCAAGGTGCTTCCCACTTCTCCAGTCGCTATGACAGTTTTTTGAACAAATAAAAATTCTGTGCCGCACCTGAGTGGACGACATGGCTTAGTAACAAGACAAATACACGAGATAAATGATTGTAAAACTCTTCAGTAAAGTGCTTTTTCGGATACCCTCTGAGTAAATGAATTCGCTTTACCACGGTAAATTAAAATTAGGATGTTACATCATTTGTAAGCTTTAATTAAATCGTTAAGCCGAACTGAATCCTTTCTCTATCAATACTGAATGATATGGATACGTAAATTCCTTCGCTCACGAAATAAAGAGTTTGTCATGCCACAATGCTTCTTGATATGTTGGCACCACTAGTGTACATACATTTTTACATATATGTACATATATGTACATATACATACATTCCGTTGCACGTATATTTTACGATGGGCACTGTTCGAGGACGACCTGTGTTTATGAATGCATGCGAATATAACTCTAGGTTAGAACTTTCTTTGGTTCCGCAAACGATGATATTTAGACCCGACAGAACGTTTACCAAGTGCAAAATCTGCAATCCGATTGGCCCATTCTTGCATGGCTACCGAAGTCCCGTTGGACCAATCACGCACAGGCACCAGAGCTTGAGTCAAAGAGGAATAAATGATAATTATAACGATGATAAGTATCATATTCTTATGGTTATTATTATTCAGCCATATTATATAATCGTATTCATTTGATTATTATTCAATTATATTCACATAATTATTATCTAATCACATTCATATGATTATTATTGCACGCACAAAAGACAGGTGCAGTCGTTCTAACGAAATTAAGTGGCCGTCTCACAGAGGTTTACAAAGCACAACCTTATTTGGGTCCCGTGAAAATTAAAACAAAATTGAAAACAAATCTTCCTCATTTTCGTGTCTTTATTAATTGGAGCCCTTTAGATGTGTTGAATATTCTCCTTTAAAATACTGTCCTTTTAAATACTGACTTTTTAAAGGCTATTCTGTTAGTATCGTAATTCTAAAGGCTATCCTTTTAAATATTGTCCTTTTAAATACCATCCTATATACTATCTTTTTAACTATTGTCCTCTTATATGTTTATTTTTTTTCAATTTTGTCATTTAAAATACTATCTTTTTAAATATTGTCCTTTTAAATACTGTCCTTTTAACTGTTGTCCATTTAAGATTTAAATACTGTCCTTTTAAGATTTAAATAATGTCCTTTTAAATACTATCCTTTTAACTATTGTCCTTTTAAGATTTAAATACTGTCATTTTAAGATTTAAATACTGTCCATTTAAACATTGTCCTTTTAAATACTATTCTTTTGAACACTATTCTTTAAAATACTGTCCTTTTAAATATAATCCTTTTAAATATTATCCTTTACACGTGCGATCTACGCTGATGTAATTCAACTCACTCCTGGGTACGAAGCGGTCGCAAACACTCCACTATTTCTGTGCACACTCAAACAGTACATAATGAGCGCTAATTATGTTGAAGAAGCTACGTAATCTGTTGGTGACCCTTCATCACTTTAAATATCCAAGTTGTTCATTTACTGAAAGAGTCCCGCAGCTCCAGATATTACACTAACACGTTCACAAGGTATTGCTCATCACATTGCTCATTTACGTACCAGTACTAAAAAGCAACCATTTTACTGGTTTCTCTACCTTTATTTACATTAGACCATGACGTACAAGTTAAAATGTTATCGAATAATTTTGGTTTTCGGCATTTTAGAAAAGATGTGGATGTAATCAAGCAGTAAAGATGACTTTTAAATTCTTCCTTTTTTTAACCTAACCAAGCCGAGAGCAGCACTGCAGAAACCTAGTGAATGTGTTGAATTGTACCCCAGAGCAGTCAGTCTCATGGATGTTACTCGAAACGTATTCAAATTTCGGGAGGACTTTTTTTACGGAAAAAAAAACAAAAGTACCCACCGACTTTCGGAAACGACCTGGAGTGAAACGGAAGTTGGATCTATATTGACAAGAAAAATTGCTAAGGAAAGTTACGTAGATAACAACTAAGAAAAAGTTACTAAAGAAAAATTAAATAGAGAACGACTAAGAAAAAGTTACTAAAGAAAAATTAAATAGATAACGACTAAGGTAAAGTTACTAAAGAAAAATTGAATAGAGAACGACTAAGGTAAAGTTACTAAAGAAAAATTGAATAGAGAACGACTAAGGTAAAGTTACTAAAGAAAAATTAAATAGATAACGACTAAGGTAAAGTTACTAAAGAAAAATTAAATAGAGAACGACTAAGAAAAAGTTACTAAAGAAAAATTAAATAGATAACGACTAAGGTAAAGTTACTAAAGAAAAATTACACAGATGAGCTCTTCAATTTTAAAGCTGTAAATTGTAGTTTGTTGTAAACAAATTATTGCGCCAAATATTTAAATTTAAATTAAATAATTTGAATTAATACTTAATAGTTACTTTAATTTTCAACTTTAAATGGCGGCAACATCGCGAAGGGGTGACACTTGTTTGAATTTAGAACTTTTGTTTTTCATGTGAGTAAATTTCATGATTTGATTTCATGATTTGCCTTGATCACATCCAATTGGATTTCATGATTTGCCATAATTACATCAAAGTTGATTATATGATTCCATAATCACATCAAATATGAGTTCATGAGTTGCGGTAATCATATTCAATTTAATATGAAATGCCATAATCATTTCCAATCCGATTTCATGATTTGCCATGATCGCATCAAATTTAATTTAATGATTTGCCATAATCACATCAAATTTAATTTAATGATTTGCCACAATCACATCAAATTTAATTTAATGATTTGCCATAATCACATCAAATTTAATTTAATGATTTGCCATAATCACATCAAATTTAATTTAATGATTTGCCATAATCACATCAAATTTAATGATTTTCCATAATCAAATGAAATTTAATTTAATGATTTGCCATAATCATATGAAATTTAATTTAATGATTTGCCATAATCACATCAAATTTAATTTAATGATTTGCCATAATCACATAAAATTTGATTTATACTCGTAGTTTACAGGTGTACTCGGACGAGTGATTCGGAGTCTAAAAATTGCAAGTTCCACCGGAAAAATGTAGAGAAGGTACTTTTTCTAAAACGAATGATTATTAGGAATTTAAAAACGAAGAAAGCGTATTTCAAAAATAATGAAATCATATATAAGAAAGATTTCAATACTTGGTGCTTTCTTCGCTTCTAAATTCATAGAAAAATTTAAAACCGTACTGAAACAAACATGGCAGGTATTTTGCCACATTCTTGAAATTTTTTATTCAATGCGCGAATGTCTTCATACACAGGATATTCAGATAAGGAGGATGTCATTCAATGTGATGTGCAAGGGATGTTGTTTAATTTAAGAATAGGGAAAAATGTAGGGGGTATTGTTGAGAAAAAGGAGTAATAGTAGAAAATGGGGTTACTGGAGCTACATTAGTAAAGCCTGTAACGCATCGATATCGCGTGATATTGTATAGCCCAGTCTACAACGCATCGATGTTACCCGTTATTCTTCAATGTATGAATAGAAATCATTCAGAATTTTTTTTAGTCTAATGAAAAACGAAATTACGGACTTTTTAGAGTAAAAGAATAGTGAGCTGCCTCGCACCCACGAGTGGGAAGCAAAGGGAGGCAAGCAAGACTGTCTTAATTTATACCGTCCAGTTGATCATAACTTATACTTTCCAGTTGATCATAACTTATACTTTCCAGTTGATCATAACTTATACTGTCCAACTGATCATAACTTATACTGTCCAACTGATCATAACTTATACTTTCCAGTTGATCATAACTTATACTTTCCAGTTGATCATAACTTATACTGTCCAACTGATCATAACTTATACTGTCCAACTGATCATAACTTATAATTTCCAGTTGATCATAACTTATACTTTCCAGTTGATCATAACTTATACTTTCCAGTTGGTCATAACTTATACTTTCCAGTTGATCATAACTTATACTTTCCAGTTGATCATAACTTATACTGTCCAACTGATCATAACTTATACTGTCCAACTGATCATAACTTATACTTTCCAGTTGATCATAACTTATACTTTCCAGTTGATCATAACTTATACTTTCCAGTTGATCATAACTTATACTTTCCAGTTGATCATAACTTATACTTTCCAGTTGATCATAACTTATACTTTCCAGTTGATCATAACTTATACTGTCCAACTGATCATAACTTATACTGTCCAACTGATCATAACTTATAATTTCCAGTTGATCATAACTTATACTTTCCAGTTGATCATAACTTATACTTTCCAGTTGGTCATAACTTATACTTTCCAGTTGATCATAACTTATACTTTCCAGTTGATCATAACTTATACTGTCCAACTGATCATAACTTAGACTTTCCAGTTGATCATAACTTATACTTTCCAGTTGATCATAACTTATACTTTCCAGTTGATCATAACTTATACTTTCCAGTTGATCGTAACTTATACTTTCCAGTTGATCATAACTTATACTTTCCAGTTGATCATAACTTATACTTTCCAGTTGATCATAACTTATACTTTCCAGTTGATCATAACTTATAAGTTCCAGTTGATCATAACTTATACTTTCCAGTTGATCATAACTTATACTTTCCAGTTGATCATAACTTATACTTTCCAGTTGATCATAACTTATACTTTCCACTTGATCATAACTTATACTTTCCAGTTGATCATAACTTATACTTTGCAGTTGATCATAACTTATACTTTCCAGTTGATTATAACTTATACTTTCCAGTTGATCATAACTCATACTTCCCAGTTGATCATAAAAAAATGGTCATAAAGTCCGCTAAAAAAGTAGCCGATTTAAAAATACACCAATTTTAAAACATGGGTGATAGCTGATATTTAGCTATCACCCATATCGAAAACGGCGGGAAAACCCATAAATAATAATAATAATAACTTGGAAGGATCACTTAGCCGGTTACCTCCGGTAACCGGCTAAGCTTAAGCCGGTTCAACCCGAGTATCGGGTTGTCCGACTTGCCTAAAAATAAAAAAATAAAAAAAATAAAATAAAAATAAAAAATAAGAAAAATAAAAAAAAATAAAAAATAAAAAAAATAAAAAAAAATAAAAAAAAATATAAAAAATAAAATGAAAAAAAAAAACATAAATAAAAAATAAATAAAAATTAAAAAAAAAAGTAAATAATCAAAAAATAAAGAAATAAAGAAGAAAAAATCAAAAAAAAAAAAAAAAATTAAAAAAAATTTAAATAAATAGTTTTCTGCAAATATAGACACCAGTGGCTTCAATTTAATACCTCACTCGACCATGTAGATTCAGCCAATTTTCCAAACGGACTCGCACAAATTTTGAGTTTTGCTATTAAGTATATAGATAATGATAATAACAATAAAATTTAGCTCTCATATCCGATAGCATACGTACGTGCATCCATTCATATAACATTCAGATGTGTCAATCGTTTTCAGAATTTATTGCACGAAAATGATCATTACTATAATTTTCATAAATGTGTTGATAACGCAAATCAAGTCATTTCCCTCGCCTAAACAAACACAGGACTTGAATTAAATAGGTTCAATAAATGACCGAAACGGAAGGATGAACTGCTGAGACCCGGTCTAACGTTTTCGCCGCCTTGAATGCATGTTTTTCGCCGTCCAAGTAATTAAATCGCTTGGGCGGCGAAAAATATGCATGCTCCGGCGAAAAAGTTAGACTAGGGATGACAAAGGGCGGTTGTTCTTGCAAGTTTTGTACCTCCAGTATTCGTTGCTCAGCGAGGGATTATATACGTGAAATTCCATGAGGCAAAATTAGCAATTCAATAAGGAATGATAGACAAGAGATCCTTGCAAGCAAAATTAGCAATTCAATAAGGAATGATAGACGAGAGATCCTTGTAAGCAAAATTAGCAATTCAATAGGGAATGATAGACAAGAGATCCTTGAAAGCGAAATTAGCAATTCAATAAGGAATGATAAACGAGAGATCCTTGTAAGCAAAATTAGCAATTCAATAGGGAATGATAGACAAGAGATCCTTGAAAGCGAAATTAGCAATTCAATAAGGAATGATAGGCGAGAGATCCTTGTAAGCAAAATTAGCAATTCAATAGGGAATGATAGACAAGAGATCCTTGAAAGCGAAATTAGCAATTCAATAAGGAATGATAAACGAGAGATCCTTGTAAGCAAAATTAGCAATTCAATAAGGAATGATAGACAAGAGAACCTTGCTGGCAAAATTAGCAATTCAATAGGGAATGATAGACGAGAGATCCTTGTAAGCAAAATTAGCAATTCAATAGGGAATGATAGACGAGAAATCCTTGCAAGCAAAATTAGCAATTCAATAGGGAATGATAGACAAGAGATCCTTGCAAGCAAAATTAGCAATTCAATAAGGAATGATAGACGAGAGATCCTTGCAAGCAAAATTAGCAATTCAATAAGGAATGATAGACAAGAGATCCTTGAAAGCGAAATTAGCAATTCAATAAGGAATGATAAACGAGAGATCCTTGTAAGCAAAATTAGCAATTCAATAGGGAATGATAGACAAGAGATCCTTGAAAGCGAAATTAGCAATTCAATAAGGAATGATAGGCGAGAGATCCTTGTAAGCAAAATTAGCAATTCAATAGGGAATGATAGACAAGAGATCCTTGAAAGCGAAATTAGCAATTCAATAAGGAATGATAAACGAGAGATCCTTGTAAGCAAAATTAGCAATTCAATAAGGAATGATAGACAAGAGAACCTTGCTGGCAAAATTAGCAATTCAATAGGGAATGATAGACGAGAGATCCTTGCAAGCAAAATTAGCAATTCAATAGGGAATGATAGACGAGAGATCCTTGTAAGCAAAATTAGCAATTCAATAGGGAATGATAGACGAGAGATCCTTGCAAGCAAAATTAGCAATTCAATAGGGAATGATAGACAAGAGATCCTTGCAAGCAAAATTAGCAATTCAATAAGGAATTATAGACGAGAGATCCTTGCAAGCAAAATTAGCAATTCAATAAGGAATGATAGACAAGAGATCCTTGCAAGGAAATTAGCAATTCAATATGGAATGATAGACAAGAGATCCTTGCAAGCAAAATTAGCAATTCAATAAGGAATGATAGACGAGAGATCCTTGTAAGCAAAATTAGCAATTCAATAAGGAATGATAGACAAGAGATCCTTGCTGGCAAAATTAGCAATTCAATAGGGAATGATAGACGAGAGATCCTTGTAAGCAAAATTAGCAATTCAATAAGGAGTGATAGACAAGAGATCCTTGCTGGCAAAATTAGCAATTCAATAGGGATTGATAGACGAGAGATCCTTGCAAGCAAAATTAGCAATTCAATAGGGAATGATAGACGAGTGATCCTTCCAAGCAAAATTAGCAATTCAATAGGGAATGACAGACGAGTGATCCTTGTAAGCAAAATTGGCAATTCAATAAGGAATGATAGACAAGAGATCCTTGCTGACAAAATTGGCAATTCAATAAGGAATGATAGACAAGAGATCCTTGCAAGCAAAATTAGCAATTCAATAAGGAATGATAGACGAGTGATCCTTGTAAGCAAAATTAGCAATTCAATAAGGAATGATAGACGAGAGATCCTTGCATACTAACTCAGAAGTATGATACAAAGCAATGCTTGAGATATCTTTATTAACTAAGCAAATAATTCAATAACCAGATCGTTCAGGTTTGTTCTTACCAAAATACTTTATTGAAGGTCATCAAACAGGACTTTATGTGCAAAAGTAATTTTTTCAGAAATTCAGCCACACAGATAATTGGTAACTACCACCACCACACGCCCATGCTACCTACCACCACCACCACTACCACCACCACTACCACCACCACAGGCCCATGCCACCTACCACCGGCTGGTTCTCGACAATGTGTTAAGTGGGCCAAAACTGAGTGTGTTTGATCGCACTCCTCATTGACACGTGCACTGAGGTTTTGCTTAACGCGCTAAGGTGCCCCTTACTCACCTCGCCAACACTCATCTCGATAAGGTGCCCCTTACTCACCTCGCGAAGACTCACTTCGCTAAGGTGCCCCTTACTCACCTCGCCAAGACTCACCTCGCTAAGGTTCCCCTTACTCACCTCGCCATACTCACCTCGCTAAGGTGTTCCTTACTCACCTCGCCAAGACTCACCTCGCTAAGGTGTCCCTTACTCACCTCGCCAAGACTCACCTCACTAAGGTGCCCCTTACTCACCTCGCCAAGACTCACCTCGCTAAGGTGCCCCTTACTCACCTCGCCAAGACTCACCCCGCTAAGGTGCCCCTTACTCACCTCGCTAAGGTATCCCTTACTCACCTCGCCAAAACTCACCTCCCTAAGGCGTCCCTTACGCTAAGGCGTCCCTTACAACTCATCTCGGCAAGACTCACCTCGCTAAGGTGTCCCTTACTCACCTCGCCAAGACTCACCTCGCTAAGGCGTCCCTTACTCACCTCGACAAGACTCACCTCGCTAAGGTGACCTTTACCTTAACCACGCACAACGCTCAACAAAATCTTGACCAAAGAGCAGTCACACGGCTCGGGCCGGCAAACAGCCAGGCTACGTCTCATTTTTTTACTTATTTATATTATTCATTCATTTATTTGTCTGTTTTTCGTCTGGTCGCAGTTCCGACGTGGCCGCTCGACTAGATTTTGACCATGCAATTCCGGCCATGATTCGCCGGAGCAACTTCCTCGGCAGAGCCCGGACCGCAGCCGTGCGTGCTGCGGTGGCTGCCTCCGAGCCGCTGAGTTCTGTCTAGATCCTCAGGTCGCATCAAGGCTCCGAAACCTTGAGCTTGTTCGTATGATGTCCTCGGGTCTTATGAAATCGGAAGAAGCCATAAGATCATAGGGAAGCAGCCCATAGATTATATGGAAAGTTGTTTGCATGAAGCCATCGGGTCTCATGAAATCAGAAGAAGCCCTTAGATAATATAAAGGCTGTAGAAGCCTTGAGGTTGTTCGGAGATCGTAGCGTCTTATGCAATCTGAAGAAGCCTTGAGATCACGTAAAATTCAAAGAAACATGGATATTGTTCCGGTCTGTGAGCTACCGAGTTCTGTCTAGATCCTCAGATCGCATGAAGGCTGGAGAAGCCTTGAGGTTGTTCGCATGAAGTCCTCAAGTCTTACGGAATCGGGAGAAGCCATAGGATAATATGAAATCAAAGGAAACTTGGATGTTGTTGTGGTATGTGCGGCACAAAGTTCTAAAGTTCTATTCAAATACTGAGACCCAATATATTTGAAAGCTCTAGGAACCTTGAGGTTGTTCGCATGAATAAGATCTTATGGGATCGGAAGAAGCCCTAAGGTCATATGGAAGCCCTAAATCATATGGAAGCCCTAAGATCATATGGAAGCCCTAAGATCATATGGAAGCCCTAAGATCATATGGAAGCCCTAAGATAATATGAAAGCCCTAAGATCATATGAAATTCAAAGAAACATGGACATTGTTCATGCGATGCTCAAACATCGGATGTAATCTAGAGAAGCCTTGAGATAGTGCGCACAAGCGGTGGATATTATATTAGACTCACACCCTGTTTTACGAAGAAATTGACACGTTTCTTAAAGATGTCTGTCGTAAAAGTTTCCTCCTACACGAGATAGAATACGGGAAGTTCGCATTTTGCATAAAATCCTGGAATTCTGTTCAACAGCGGTAACGTAGTCGCCCTGCTCCATAGTTCGTAAGTAAACTTACTGTTGTATCTAAAGTAATTAAATCAAAGCAAAGTCCAGAAACAGCGAGAAGACTCCCAAATAAGATCATATGGATGGCCTCAACAACGCGGTAACAAAATTTACAAACACCCATTGCTATACTTACTTTGTTTTTAATTTTTCTGTTTTGACTCTTTCTTGCAAAATTTTTTTTTTTTTTTACTTGCTGAAGTTTGGTTCGCTGAAGTTCTGCATTTAAGATTCTCCTCAATTTCCTACCTGAGCAGCGATTGTGATACTCTACACTTTACAGATCCGATGATAGAGTCGGTGTCCGATTTTTTTCGAGTAAAAGTGACAAATTTACCAGCGTTCTTTTTCTCTTTTAAATACTCACTAAGCGCGTGAGTGGTAAAATGCCAAAATGACTAGCATTCATCTTCTCTTTCAAATACTCACTGAACGCGTGAGTGGCAAAATGACTAGCATTCATCTTCTTTTTCAAATACTCACTGAACGCGTGAGTGGCAAAATGCCAAAATGACTAGCATTCATCTTCTCTTTTAAATACTCAAAAAGCGTGAGATGTGAAATGACCATGCGTTGATCTTACTTTTTTGGTGACGCACACTCATTTTGGAACAATCGAAGTCGACTTTTTCCATCGCAAAGGCGATACTCATCGACTGTTAGCTAGAGTTGCAGAGCAGACCAGAGGCAGTCAAGGTTCACTGCATGGCTGACTAAAATAATCCCTTCATACAGAGCTTGTCCTTGGGATGAGGCGATATTGTGCAGCAACAACACCGACTCCCCACACAAAGAAATGAATTAGTCCACCAACAACGCAGCAGGTAACATGATCACGATTACGCTCGCTCATGGAAACACACGTATGAATTTAAAGGGATGCAGCGCTTGCTTTTAGAAATAGACAATTTGAATTTGAAGGGATGCGGCGCTTGCTTTTAGAAATAGACAATTTGAATTTGAAGGGATGCGGCGCTTGCTTTTAGAAATAGACAATATGAATTTAAAGGGATGGGGTGCTTGCTTTTGGAAATAGACAATATGAATTTAAAGGGATGCAGTGCTTGCTTTAGGAAATAGACAATATGAATTTAAAGGGATGGGGTGCTTGCTTTAGGAAATAGACAATATGAATTTAAAGGGATGCAGTGCTTGCTTTTAGAAATAGACAATTTGAATTTGAAGGGATGCGGCGCTTGCTTTTAGAAATAGACAATATGAATTTAAAGGGATGGGGTGCTTGCTTTTGGAAATAGACAATATGAATTTAAAGGGATGAGGTGCTTGCTTTTAGAAATAGACAATATGAATTTAAAGGGATGCAGTGCTTGCTTTAGGAAATAGACAATATGAATTTAAAGGGATGGGGTGCTTGCTTTAGGAAATAGACAATATGAATTTAAAGGGATGCAGTGCTTGCTTTTAGAAATAGACAATATGAATTTAAAGGGATGCGGCGCTTGCTTTTAGAAATAGACAATATGAATTTAAAGGGATGCAGTGCTTGCTTTTAGAAATAGACAATATGAATTTAAAGGGATGCGGCGCTTGCTTTTAGAAATAGACAATATGAATTTAAAGGGATGCAGTGCTTGCTTTTTGAAATAGACAATATGAATTTAAAGGGATGCGGCGCTTGCTTTTAGAAATAGACAATATGAATTTAAAGGGATGCAGTGCTTGCTTTTAGAAATAGACAATATGAATTTAAAGGGATGCGGCGCTTGCTTTTAGAAATAGACAATATGAATTTAAAGGGATGCAGTGCTTGCTTTTAGAAATAGACAATATGAATTTAAAGGGATGGGGTGGTTGCTTTTAGAAATAGACAATATGAATTTAAAGGGATGCGGCGCTTGCTTTTAGAAATAGACAATATGAATTTAAAGGGATGCAGTGCTTGCTTTAGGAAATAGACAATATGAATTTAAAGGGATGGGGTGCTTGCTTTAGGAAATAGACAATATGAATTTAAAGGGATGCAGTGCTTGCTTTTAGAAATAGACAATATGAATTTAAAGGGATGCAGTGCTTGCTTTAGGAAATAGACAATAATATGAATTTAAAGGGATGGGGTGCTTGCTTTAGGAAATAGACAATATGAATTTAAAGGGATGCGGCGCTTGCTTTTAGAAGTATACAATATAAATTTAAAGGGATGCAGTGCTTGCTTTTAGAAATAGACAATATGAATTTAAAGGGATGCGGCGCTTGCTTTTAGAAATAGACAATATGAATTTAAAGGGATGCAGTGCTTGCTTTTAGAAATAGACAATATGAATTTAAAGGGATGCGGCGCTTGCTTTTAGAAATAGACAATATGAATTTAAAGGGATGCAGTGCTTGCTTTTAGAAATAGACAATATGAATTTAAAGGGATGGGGTGGTTGCTTTTAGAAATAGACAATATGAATTTAAAGGGATGCGGCGCTTGCTTTTAGAAATAGACAATATGAATTTAAAGGGATGCAGTGCTTGCTTTTAGAAATAGACAATATGAATTTGAAGGGATGCGGCGCTTACTTTTAGAAATAGACAATATGAATTTAAAGGGATGGGGTGCTTGCTTTTAGAAATAGACAATATGAATTTAAAGGGATGGGGTGCTTGCTTTCAGAAATAGACAATATGAATTTAAAGGGATGCGGCGCTTGCTTTTAGAAATAGACAATATGAATTTAAAGGGATGCAGTGCTTGCTTTTAGAAATAGACAATGTGAATTTAAAGGGATGCGGCGCTTGCTTTTAGAAATAGACAATATGAATTTAAAGGGATGCAGTGCTTGCTTTTAGAAATAGACAATATGAATTTAAAGGGATGGGGTGCTTGCTTTTAGAAATAGACAATATGAATTTAAAGGGATGGGGTGCTTGCTTTTAGAAATAGACAATATGAATTTAAAGGGATGCGGCGCTTGCTTTTAGAAATAGACAATATGAATTTAAAGGGATGCAGTGCTTGCTTTAGGAAATAGACAATATGAATTTAAAGGGATGCGGCGCTTGCTTTTAGAAATAGACAATATGAATTTAAAGGGATGCAGTGCTTGCTTTTAGAAATAGACAATATGAATTTAAAGGGATGCGGCGCTTGCTGTTAGAAATAGACAATATGAATTTAAAGGGATGGGGTGCTTGCTTTAGGAAATAGACAATATGAATTTAAAGGGATGGTGTGCTTGTTTTAGGAAATAGACAATATGAATTTAAAGGGATGCGGCGCTTGCTTTTAGAAATAGACAATATGAATTTAAAGGGATGCAGTGCTTGCTTTTAGAAATAGACAATATGAATTTAAAGGGATGCGGCGCTTGCTTTTAGAAATAGACAATATGAATTTAAAGGGATGGGGTGCTTGCTTTCGGAAATAGGCAATATGAATTTAAAGGGATGCGGTGCTTGCTTATGGAAGTAGACAATATGAATTTAAAGGGATGGGGTGCTTGCTTTTGGAAATAGACAATATGAATTTAAAGGGATGGGGTGCTTGCTTTTGGAAATAGACAATATGAATTTAAAGGGATGGGGTGCTTGCTTTTGGAAATAGACAATATGAATTTAAAGGGATGGGGTGCTTGCTTTTGGAAATAGACAATATGAATTTAAAGGGATGGGGTGCTTGCTTATGGAAATAGACAATATTAATTTAAAGGGATGGGGTGCTTGCTTTTGGAAATAGACAATATGAATTTAAAGGGATGGGGTGCTTGCTTATGGAAATAGACAATATGAATTTAAAGGGATGGGGTGCTTGCTTTTAGAAATAGACAATATGAATTTAAAGGGATGGGGTGCTTGCTTTTGGAAATAGACAATATGAATTTAAAGGGATGGGGTGCTTGCTTCTGGAAATAGACAATATGAATTTAAAGGAATGGGGTGCTTGCTTTTGGAAATAGACAATATGAATTTAAAGGGATGGGGTGCTTGCTTCTGGAAATAGACAATATGAATTTACAGGGATGGGGTGCTTGCTTATGGAAATAGACAATATGAATTTAAAGGAATGGGGTGCTTGCTTTTGGAAATAGACAATATGAATTTAAAGGGATGGGGTGCTTGCTTCTGGAAATAGACAATATGAATTTAAAGGGATGGGGTGCTTGCTTTTGGAAATAGACAATATGAACTTAAAGGGATGGGGTGCTTGCTTCTGGAAATAGACAATATGAATTTAAAGGGATGGGGTGCTTGCTTATGGAAATAGACAATATGAATTTAAAGGGATGGGGTGCTTGCTTATGGAAATAGACAATATGAATTTAAAGGGATGGGGTGCTTGCTTTTGGAAATAGACAATATGAATTTAAAGGGATGGGGTGCTTGCTTATGGAAATAGACAATATGAATTTAAAGGGATGGGGTGCTTGCTTATGGAAATAGACAATATGAATTTAAAGGGATGGGGTGCTTGCTTATGGAAATAGACAATATGAATTTAAAGGGATGGGGTGCTTGCTTATGGAAATAGACAATATGAATTTAAAGGGATGGGGTGCTTGCTTCTGGAAATAGACAATATGAATTTAAAGGGATGGGGTGCTTGCTTATGGAAATAGACAATATGAATTTAAAGGGATGCAGGGCTCGCTTTTGGAAACGTGTATTTAGTATAAATTTAAAGAGATGCGGTGCCTGCATTTAGAAACGTATTTTTGTATGAATTTCAACGGATACAACGCTTACACGCTCGATTTTTGAGATACATATTTATTATGAATTCAAATAAATTCAGGTAAGTACATACGCGTAGCAACGTTCACGGATCAAAATCGGGCGGGCTCACAAAAGTTCGCTCGGGCTGGTTCACACGAGAAGCCAACAGCCACTAATTCATTATAACAACTATATACAACTTCTGGATTCGCTTTGGTTCAAGTATTTTAGGTATAATAGTAAGTTTACTACTGATATGTGGAGCAGGACGACTAGCTACGTCAAAGGAAACGTTTACTCTTAAACACACGGCAAAAATTGGAAGCTAAAAAGTTTAAGATGACTTACGATGAATAAACACACATTTTTTCACAGCAGTGGACATGAGAGAGAGTGCATAATTTCACAGCAGTGGACATCAAAGAAAGTGCATAACCCGACAGCCCTGCACGCAAGGTGCGAGTTGAGTGTTTTTGTCCCATTAAACTGAACCCGTAAACTGTACGTGACTGGAATACGCCCGAAGCTCGGTCGCAAAATTAATTCTGTGTTTTTGGATTTTGAAAACTTGACGATGAAGATGGACTTACTTGAGGAAAACTCTTTGTGTTTTCAAAGACCATTTGTCACGAGCAGTTCTCACTTCATACGCGCAAATAATTCTGCGTTCTTGGATCTTTAAAACTAAGAAATAAAGATAAAATTACTCGAGGAAAACTCTTTGTGATATGAAAACACATTTTTCACGAGCGGTTGTCGCTGAATTCGATCGAGGCCCAGGCTTGGCATTTCAGCAGCTGGCGAGCGTACGTTTAGTGCATGGAAGGGATTTTTTTTTTCGTGTGAAGGTTACAATAAAGTTGCGGGGATTTAAAAGGGTTTTTAAAGGTTGCTCTTATGCATTATGACTTTTTTTGCGAACTGCGTAAGCGTTTGTTAAGGTGAAGTCACCCTGTAATGACTGTGAAGCTGCCTGAAAAACGGTAATTTTCAACTATCATCCGTTATATTTCCTACATTCAACCATCTCATTTTATTTGCGTTCTTTTCACTGATGACCTAATTATGTATGACAAATATAATACCTGATCAATTATTCCTTACATCCTTTAGATTGAACTATTTCATTCCATTCGAGTATTTCCACTGATGCCGTATTTATGTAGGACAAATAAAATACTGGATTAATTATTCCTTGCATCCATTAAATTTCAAAGTTACGTTCCAGTAAACAGTAACACTCACAACACAGGTGTGGCAACGACGATGGAATAATTTATTCACCCTGTAATTCAGCGGCATTCACAATTTAAATTTACGATCAAAAATTTTTTGAAAGGGTTAACGTTTTAAATCTTCAGGTAACAAAATATGTTATTTAAATCTTCAGGTAACAAAATATGTTATTTAAATCTTCAGGTAACAAAATATGTTATTTAAATCTTCAGGTAACAAAAGAATGAAAACTTAAAAAAAAAGTGTGACTCGTCAGGGAGCAAAATGTCAAGCGTTTCTTCCTGAGTTTTATTCTATACATTCTAATATGATCTTATTTGTGTGGCACTGTGTGTTGCATTCATTACTTTATTGTAGCTTGGGATGTTTTGATTGCAGTGCACCAAATTGTTGACGATAAGCAACTCGCTAATGAGTTCAGGCACGCGACAGACGTTTGCTACAGTGGGCGATACCGTGTTTTTATTTGAGTTCCTTCCTAAATATGGTGTTTTTTTTTAGTTCATTCCAAAATATGGTGTTTGTTTTTGAGTTCATTCCAAAATATGGTGTTTGCATTTGAGTTCATTCCAAAATATGGTGTTTGTATTTGAGTTCATTCCAAAATATGGTAGTTGTATTTGAGTTCATTCCAAAATATGGTGTTTGTATTTGAGTTCATTCCAAAATTTGGTGTTTGCATTTGAGTTCATTCCAAAATATGGTGTTTGTATTTGAGTTCATTCCAAAATATGGTGTTTGTTTTTGAGTTCATTCCAAAAAATGGTGTTTGCATTTGAGTTCATTCCAAAATATGGTGTTTGTTTTTGAGTTCATTCCAAAATATGGGGTTTGTATTTGAGTTCATTCCAAAATATGGTGTTTGTTTTTGAGTTCATTCCAAAATATGGTGTTTGTATTTGAGTTCATTCCAAAATTTGGTGTTTGTTTTTGAGTTCATTCCAAAATATGGTGTTTGTATTTGAGTTCATTCCAAACTTTGGTGTTTGTTTTGAGTCGTTCCAAACTTTGGTGTTTGTATTTGAGTCGTTCCAAACTTTGGTGTTTGTTTTGAGTCGTTCCAAACTTTGGTGTTTGTATTTGAGTCGTTCCAAACTTTGGTGTTTGTATTTGAGTTCATTCCAAACTTTGGTGTTTGTTTTGAGTCGTTCCAAACTTTGGTGTTTGTATTTGAGTCGTTCCAAAATATGGTGTTTGTTTTCTTCCAAATATGGTGTTCTCGTGGTCTGACGCTGCAGTCTCACGTGCATCGTACCTGCGCTTTAATTAATGCACGTGATACGCGCACACTGTAATCATGACGGTCATACATGGTGTACTTGAGCATCTTGGTATCTTTTGGTGCACATGAGCTGTGCGGTATCAGTGCATGGTATCAGCATAATTTTGTCACGGTGCGTTTTCATCTTTTAATACTTATGCATTTCACTCATCTGTAATTCTCACGTGTGCCAGTCATGTGTGGTGCTTGTTTACATGATTTGGAGCACTTGGCAGGTATGTATGCTTACTCGTGCGTTGTACTCGAAGGCATACTTCCCATTACGCGTGAATGATCTCACTTATCTATAATACCTATGTGAGCTACCCACACAGTCACCTCATCAATGCTAAATGTTGAATATGTCTTAAATGTAAATTGAATGTAAATGTTGACTGTAACTTGAATGTAAATTGAATGTAGATGTTGAACGTAACTTGAATGTAACTTGAATGTCAAGCAAAACTGCCGAACAAGATTTATTTTCAGGAAAGTGGTAGTACTTAAAAAAAAAAAAAAAAAAAAAAAGATTTCAAAATTAAAGATTGCTCCGTTTTGGGTTCCAAAAAGCGAGCGACGCTCCTGCCCAACTCCAGATAAAGAATAGGTCCATTTTATTTGCTAAAAAATTTCTACTTCAACTGACTTTTAGCGCCAGGAACGTGTTTTTCATTTTCGAGAACGTTGCACACCCACATAACTCAAAATAAAGGATAACTCCTATACATTTTTAGAAAACTTTCTACTCCAAATAATTTCCAACTAGGAAAGCAGCATTCTATTTTCAAGAACATAACTCAAAATTAAGAAAGCGTTTCTTTTCGAAAAGAGATGTAAAACCTCTACTGATTTCGAACTCAAGGAAAGCTGCATTCTATTATCGAGAACAATGCACACTCACGTAATCAAGAATAGGGCTAGCAGTAGGGTTTGAGTTCCGGAATGTATGGTGGGGAGCAATAACTCGCACGGGCGGTGGTGGTGGTGAGTCACTTCAAGTCTTATGAGTCTCCAGTGAGGCGGTGAGTGCTGAGGAAATGACCTGGACGCGTTCTACTGGTGAGTCATTTGCTCAAGAGGTTTTTGGACGAGGAATGTACTTCTTGACGAGTCGTGACTTGTTTCCAGGAGTCACTTGTTTCTAAGAGTGACGTGTTTCCAAGAGTGACTTGTTTCCAGGAGTGACTTGTTTCTAAGAGTGACTTGTTTCCAAGAGTGACTTGTTTTTAAGAGTGACTTGTTTCCAAGAGTGACTTGTTTCCAAGAGTGACTTGTTTCCCGGAGTGACTTGTTTCCAAGAGTGACGTGTTTCCAAGAGTGACTTATTTCGAAAAGTGACTTGCTTGTAAGAGGAGTAGAGTACAGCTGCATGGCTCTCCGAGATGTGAAATTTGTTTCCACACGATGGATTTGGTGCGTGTTAGCGAGGGACCTTATGTTGTATAAAATTATTAATGGTAATTAATAATTTCCAGAGGGCGCAATGAGCAGTTCCAGAGAGAGCTGGAAGTAGTTTCCAGATGAAGTTGAGAAGTTTCCAGAACTAGCAGCCAGAAATTTCTAGAGAACAATATATGTTTTCCAGGGAGAGCAGTGGTTAGTTTTAAAACGAAACTGAGTAATTTCCAGAAGGCGCAGTGAGTAGTTTTCAGTAGGAGCAGAAAATAATGTTCTAGAAGCAAAAAAGTAGTTTATAAAGAGAGCAGTTTTTTCCGGAAGTATCCGTGAGTAGCATTCCAGAGAGAGCTATGCGTGTTTTCCAGAGAGTATAGTGAGTGGCATTCCAAAGGGAGCTATGCGCGTTGTATAGATTAAAGCATGAGGTAGTGAGTGGCATGAGTGGCATTCCAGAGAGCAGTGAGTGGCATTCCAGAGGAAGCGATGCGGATTTTTCAGAGAGCAGTGAGTAGCATTCCAGAGGAAGCGATGCCTGTTTTACAGGAGGATCAGTGAATAGCATTCTAGAGGGAGTTATGCGTGTTTTCCAGAGAGTAGTGAGTGGCATTCCAGAGGGAGCGATGCGTGTTTTCCAGAGTACGTGTTTTCCAGAGAGTTCTGAGTGGTATTCCAGAGGGAGCTATGCGAGTTTTCCAGAGAGTAGGGAGCGGCATTCCAGAGGGAGCTATGCTTGTTTTCCAGAATGAGTAGTGATTTAGTGGCATTCCAAAGGGAGCTACGCGTGTTTTCCTTAGAATAGGAAATAGTTATCCAGAGGCAGCTATGCGTGTTTTCCAGATGGAGCAAAGAGTACTATCCAGGAGGAATCGAGACTGGTTTCCGGGCGATGAAGTCTTCATTGCGAGGTAGAGGCTCATGTCAGAGCATTTTCCAGGAACTAAATAATTTCTTACTTTGGAGCATTGCGTTTCTGCTCCAAATCCAAGTATTTTGGAATCGATCTCTCGTTTTTGGATGTTAAATTGAACCTTAATAGAATGACGTTTCTGTTCCAAATCCAAGTGTTTTGTTATCGATCTCTCATTTTTGGATATCAGATTGAACCTTATTTTCTCATGTCTGTATCTGTTTTAAGTGATTTCTTGACCAGCCTCAATTTGAAACGAATTAAAGAAACTTGTTCCATAAGCTTGGGCATTGTGAGCGAAACGTATTACTTTAAATCATAAATCACAATTAACAATAATAAATTCATTTGAACTGTTCATTATGAAACTGGCCGGATATTCTGAGAAAAATCTTCCAAACATCTGCTCCCTGACAGTCTTGAAGTAACAACGCAAGCAACGCCGCAGGTCCTTAATATTTCCCAAATTATTTTCCAAATATTTTCCCTTAGTAGTTTCCAAATTATTTTCCAAATATTTCCCGTTAATATTTCCCAAATTATTTTCTAAATATTTTCCCTTAATATTTTTGAAATTATTTTCACAATATTTTACCTTAATATTTTCCAAATAATTTTCTAAATATTTTACCTTAATATTTTCCAAATAATTTTCTAAATATTTTCCCTTAATATTTTCCAAGTCAAATATTAAGGACGTTTTTTTTGAAGAAATCATTTTAAAATTCAGTCGAAATTGAAATAACCCAAAGCAAAATTTGATTAATCTCTCATCCACCGTAATTAATTTCATAAATGAAAGAGATTCAACTCAATCTATTTTGCTAATATATTGTAATTATCACGCGTCTGTGAGCAATTTTTCATGTTTATTATTTTTTTTGCTGATAAATATTTTTCTATTACTACTGCGAAAATATTCCTCCCACTGATATTTTGGCCGTCTTGCTTCAATGAACATCACAAAGCCTGCTCCAGAATTCTAGTGATAAATATCTATTACATCTAGAAGTGGTTCAGGTTTTTAGCACATCTCAATTTCTTTTTCTAAAGGACAAGTAGTAGCCTGAAATCACTTCTGCATCAACCACGAACATAAGTAAACTTGAACAAGCGTTCAATTGAAAATTTATTCCAGACACAGAAATGAAAATTATTGCTATAATTATAGCCCCCGATATAGACTATTTTGCGAAAGGTAAACCACACAAACACAATTTTACGATAAGGTTTGAGAAGTAAAAAGTTCACTAATTATGATGCAAACTGGTCAAGAAGGCAGACGATTTCACGCATGCAATCGCGGGAGAGAAGTTCACCGATGTTTGCGTTGGTGATTTGGTGTTGAAAATTCGTTGCGTCATTGCGCATGCGTGGGCGTCGATTTTGTGCCAGGGACTCCTGAGTCCTTTGACTGTGACCAAGTGAGTCATGAGGGTTCAGTGGAACCCACCAATGTGAGGGAACTTTTGTCATCACGAAAAATAAAAAACAAATTAAAACGAAAACTACTTTGGTAGAAAATTGTTATTGAGTCTACACGCTGTTTTCAATCCTTCAATTGGAACAAAATTGCTTTAATTGTGAGTAAATTTTTTCATTGGGAAAGAAGAAAACCAAATTAAAACGAAAGCTACTTTGGTAAAAAATTGTTTCACGCTCTTTGTAATCCTTCTTTTAGAACGAAATTCGTTTAAAAAGACTTTGGAAACGCCTGGAAAGTATGATGGCACCTGTAAGAATTGAATGTTGAGTTACATGACTAAAAAAAGAAAATATTTATTAACTGTAGTATGATCTTTAGTTCAGGTATGTTTTGGTCGATCCCTAGAACTTCACTGATGATGGAGCTGGACTCCGAAACGTTTTCACCAAAAAGGAGAAACAAGTTTTTAGCGCTTTAATTTTTTTAATAAGGTTACGATTCAAGCCACCATTGATTTATTAAGACAATGTCTTAAATTTTAGACTGGAATTGTGTTTCTTAATTTTTCCACTGAAATTACACGCAACGCAAAATTTTTGGACTGAAATTGTTTACAACTTAATTTATCGAAAGAAATTGCGCACAACTTAATTTTTCGACTGAAATTGTGCACAACTTAATTTTTCTACAGAAATTGCATGAATTTAATTTTTCGACAGAAATTGCATGAACCTAATTTACCGACAGGAATTGCGCACAACCAGGAGGAGGAGTACAGTGGACATGAAAGTTGGAGGTTATTCATCTTCCCTTTCCCGGATGCGGGTATGCGGACCACTCCTTCTGACCAGCATCTGCCTGCTGGTGGCACGCAGCGCTGCTGTGCCTGCATACTGGCACAGCTCAGTGAACCTCTACTGCCGCTTGCAGGGCCATTCTTAGCAAATCTTGTTTTCAAAATAAAAAGAAGAACCAACAATGGTTTTTCTTTTTATTAGACATTGACGCTTGTATTAACACTGTGACAGAGACACTGCATTGCGCAAAGCTAATTGAATTCTTTACTAGTACTTATACGAATAGGGCCATTCTTTGTGAATCTTATTTTCAAAATAAAAAGGAGAACCAACGTTGGTTCTTCTTTTTATTAGACACTGATACTGCATTAACACTATGACAGAGACACTGTATTGCGCAAAGCTAATTGAATTCTTTACTAGTACTCATATGGGGAGATTCTTAGGGAATGTTATTTTTAATAAAAAAAGAAGATACAACGTTGGGTCTTCTTCTTCTTTTCATTTTGAATTCGTTTCTAAAGTAAGCTAAGACACAATTTTAGTTAACAGTGAGACGGTATTGCGTATAGCTCATTAAGTACTTCACAAACGTGAAACCAAGACACAATCTTAACAGAAAAAAAGGACTTTGTCTTGCATCATTTTAGTTTCAGTCATCAGTATCTTTGAGCTCTTTACGCATCCGGTAATGTCTTTCATTAACTTATGAAGAATAAAATGACGAAATGTGTTCAGTCCTTTAATCCAGAGTAATTAATTAGGTTTCTACCTACACCCAAGATAACTTGTGAACATTGCTGTGCCATGATGTGGCAACTCATTCGATATTTTGCTTTTGGAACATAATCATTTGTAAATGTTTCCCAGCAATGCATTTCTTTCTAGGGGGTCGTTCTTTTTGTCCCTCTTAGTCGACTTATGATGCTTATAATTCGGTGTCATCTTCATTACATCAAAACCATGATCAAGTGACAATCAGCTAATCGAGAAAGATTCTTTTCTGTTCATAACATTTACGTAAATTTGTATTTGTACCTGAATGTTAAGAGCGGGGTTGCATGGCTCATTTTGCTGCAGTAAGGGATAACGATTAATTAGGGTTGATTATAAGGTATAATATTGTGTGTAGGTGCGTTGGTTAGAGCCTATGAAGTATGAACGTCTGTGCATCCCACGGCAGCCAACATGCACGCCTGCAAGCAACCTTCAATCCTTGACCGCGAATGCAGAGCTACCAACCTCGCTACACTATTAGCCAATGAGTTGCTTGATGCCACCGACTTTGCTGACCAATCAGCGAAGTCGCTGCTCGGACGTCACGAGAAATGCGTGTTACTAGAGTGACAGAAATTTCTAGAGATAATGCTCGGCACTTCCTGAATCATACGTAGAGTAGTAGATTGGGAAAATCCTGACAAACCCACCTTCCGCACTGCTTGAAGCGAAACACAAAAAATATCCTTCCGAGGTTTCAACAACCCAATTTTCAATAAAGAACGAAAACAACATCAGGAAACATATTTAAAGAGCAGTCTCCCATCTACGCCGCAATTTAAAACTCTTGAAAAAATGTAAGGTGTTGGGAAATTGTTCCATTACGAGTCTACGAAATTGATCAACATGAATTCAGGTGATGTGTGGGGAGAGGAAGGAAGGTTGGTGGGGGGGAATCGTCTCCCTCAATGATAGGAGACTCTGTCTATGACGTCACAAGCGACGGATGACGTCACGCGGTTGCGCCATTGCACGCGTCGCTTCACTGGTAACTGGAAGAGTTGCCTTCACATCATCACATGATGGAGCAATCAATTTGCCTCGCACCCAACTCACTTGAAAGATGATCAACGAGTACCGAAGTGAGTCCGTACGAGTATCAATTTAGTTGCTAAACCATACGCCTCGTTCGAATCATTGAACTATTGATCTTTCAAAAAAGAATTTTTACGAGACTTTAAATTGAAGTTCTATTCTTTGGGAATATTTCATTAACTACAAGTCAAACATGATTTGTTATATAACTTCAGCATGCTTGGCCAGTTCGGAGGAAAAAGCTGTTTTTACACTGAACGTGAATAAAGTAATGCTAACATTCGTAAATTTTTCGCCTCTCGAACATTTTTCTGCATTCTTAGAGTTAAATCATAAATACTTAAAAACCGTAAACAGTTTGAATAATTTCTACCGCGAAGAAACTGGACCTTAACCTGCTTATACGAAGAAGTGAAGATACCTTATCACAAGAACCGACCAACTTTCCGTCTCCGAGGTACGTACTTCACGGTGGCGAGGTTCCCAGAAGTCATGTCTAGGGCTAGTCAGCGCATCGGAAACAACCGTTTCTTGGTACACTACTTAAAATGATATTTTTAAGATGTTATTTTCTGCTTTTATTGGAAAATAGAAAATAATGATTTCTTGGTATTCATCAGAATGTTTTTGCGGTGTTACTTTAAATTGTTTTTGGAGAAGAGAAATGTTAATTTCTTGGTACAATACTTAAAATGATATCTTTAAGATCCCATTCTCTGCTGTTATTGGTTGATAGTATGGAATATTTCTTGGTATTCATCAGAGCGTTTTTGCGGTGTTACTTTAAATTGTTATCGGAGAACAGAAAATGTAGATTTCTTGGAACGCTTCTTAAAATGATATCTTTCAGATGTTATTTTCTGCTAATATTGGAAATTAGAAAATAACGATTTCTTGGTATTCATCGGAATCTTTTTGTGGTGTTACTTTAAATTATTGGAGAATAGAAAATCTTTATTTCTTTGTAGAGTACTTAAAATTACATGTTCAAGGTGTTGTGTTCTACTACTATTGGATAATAAAAAACGACCATTTCTTGGAGCTCACAAGAATATTTTTGTGGTGTTACTTTAAATTGTTATTGTAGGATAGAAAATGGTTATTTTTTCGTTCGTACTCATTATAATATTTTTCAGGAGTTACGTTGAATTGTTATTGAAAAATAGAAAAAGATCATTTCTTGGTCCTCATAAGGATTTTTTACGGTGTTTTTCTAAATCCTTATTGGAGAATAGAAAATGATTTTTCTTGTGCTCTTAAGGAAATTTTTAAGGTCTTATTTTAAATAAACATTGATAAGAAAGATACGACTATTTCTTGGTAATTTGAAAGCTATTTTTTAAAGCAATATTAAAAGATGTATATTCGTGGAAGGGGAAATGTATTGTGCCACGAGACTCGAATTTCGAATAAAAAATAATCAGACAGGTAAGTTAAAGCCCATAAGGAATTAATTTTAAAGCTATTAAATACTGAGAAATTTAGGCAAACGCTGGGTTCAAGGATAGCTAAAAAAAGGTAGTGAAGAAGACGAAACATGGGATGAGAGTGGTAGCGTAAGGGAGCGTCTTGGTGTATTGTCTTTTTTAAAATTCGTCTGTGGCAAGACACATAAAATGGTACAACTTTGCGTTAAATTCAAAGAGAAAGTCAAATTCGGAGTAGAGATTGGGGAGCAAACAAGTGCCGAAACAAACTAAAGAAGAAATCTATCTGAATAGGGATAGATGTTGATCAGAACTGAAACTAAATGGTTATTTCTGCTGCCGCCCTCCAAACAGAGGGTTACATTCCAAAAAATATCTTGTCAATCAATGTTCTTGGAAAAAATCAAACAATCACAGAAGGCTTTTGAAATACTCACGGAATTCATAAATAATTCTGAGATTCATATGGACTCAATGGCTGTTTGATGATTATTGAATTTAGAAATTATGAGGAAGTGAGACAAATTCTAAGCCTTCACAAATTGCACCGTCCAAGCAGCCAAACACACAACTACACAGCAAACACCGTCACACATAGCACCGTCCAAGTAACCAAACACACAACTACACAACAAACACATTAGCCATTCCAAAGAATGATGTTAAATTTAACGCGCAGGTTTTAGCGAAAACCTGCGTTCGACAGGCAGTTCAATTGCACAATTTTTTTTTAAACCAATGATGTCTTTTGTATCTTCTTTGTTGGAAATAGACTGTTTTCCTTTTCCTTCTTTTTCCATCATGCTTCGCTGGACATGTGCAGGGTGGCATAGATGGAAGTGGGTCAAGGGTGGACTTGGGTCACTCGCTTTTGAAGCAATTTAACTGTCTGTCGAACGCAGGCTTTCGGAAAACGTTGCAATTTCAGTGCCTGTCGAACGCAGGCTTTCGGAAAACGTTGCAATTTCAGTGCCTGTCGAACGCAGGCTTTCAGAAAACGTCGCAATTTCAGTGCCTGTCGAACGCAGGCTTTTGGAAAACGTTGCAATTTCAGTGCCTGTCGAACGCAGGCTTTCAGAAAACGTCGCAATTTCAGTGCCTGTCCAACGCAGGCTTTCAGAAAACGTCGTAATTTCACAGTCTATCGTACGCAGGCCTTCGCTAAACACGTTGAGGGATCAGTAACGTTGCAATTTCAGTGTCTGTCAAACGCAGGCTTGCGCTAAACATGCTAAGAATGTCGGGCACACTTTCCAACAACATACAGTGTCAGGGATGACTTCCACACCCTCAAACTCTGATAATTCTGTCGTGTTAGACCCTAATTTTTCGTTTCAAATTTAGCAGAAAAGGATAACTGTGATTTCTAACAAGACTCATACGTTTTGTGAATCTTACTCCTTCACTAGCTATAGGTTATTGTCCAAACTATGACTACAGGGTGTCTCAAAAATCATGTATTCACACTTTTACTACCCAACACTCATATAAAGTATAGGTGATATTTTGTTTCAATGTATGTGTTCATCACTGTTTTGATTTTCTTTTCTTTCTATTCTTTCATTGACATAGATGCAAGCCCAACGGGCCAAATCAAAGAAAAGAACGTTAAAGTCAAGAAAATGAAGTGTTACCAAAGAACATCTAGTTTCACTTACAACAAACGCAGAAAATACAGGAGTAATCGTCCGTCAAAAAGTGAGTGCACATGTTTAAGCACACTGCATAAAGTTGCGCATCAGCATGTATTCGTTCTCTATTATTATTATGTATTTGTTCACCATTATTGCTATTATTATTTTGTAGTTTTCCTCTATCAATATTATCTTTTATACATCCGTTCACTACTATTACTATTATTATTATAAATTTGTCCACTATTATGCTATTATTATTATTATGCATTCATTTACTATTACTACAATTATTACTATTATAACCCTGTAACGCCCAAGTGGACTGTACGGTCCTCTTACAAAAATAACAATAATATATTGTATTTCTTATTCAATTTGTTCACTAATGTGTTCTTTAAACTACACAGCCGAGTGGCAGTTCCTTCCACATCTTGAAAACAGTGACTACCTAATGCCAGTGTCGGTTTAGTGATAGTGGTTGTGATAACGGTAATACGAGTATAAAAGTGTGGGCGTTAAAGGGATAATGAATTTATCCGCTATCTATTATTATCACTATTATGTATTCGCCCACTATTACTATCATTATTAAGTATTCTTTCAGAATTAAAATGATTATTATGCATTGGTGCAAATGTAGAGAAGTGCGCGAGAGGTTCATTAAGGAGGCAGCCGGAGCTGCGTCACAGGACTCTCGATCAAAGCTGCTCTGTGACGTCAACCAGAGAGAGAGAGAAATGTGTGGAGAGATGTTAACATCTTGTCTTCGCGCGAAAGCAACAAAGAAAAAATTAAAACGTTTCAATTAAAGTAGAGACGTAAAGTAAGGTGATTTGATGTTGCTACTAAAGTAGAGACGTAAAGTATGGTGATTTGATGTTGCTACTAAAGTAGAGACGTAAAGTATGGTGATTTGATGTTGCTACTAAAGTAGAGACGTAAAGTATGGTGATTTGATGTTGCTACTAAAGTAGAGACGTAAAGTATGGTGATTTTATGTTGCTACTAAATTAGAGACGTAAAGTAAGGTGATTTGTTGTTGTTACTAAAGTAGAGACGTAAAGTAAGGTGATTTGATGTTGCTACTAAAGTAGAGACGTAAAGTATGGTGATTTGATGTTGCTACTAAAGTAGAGACGTAAAGTATGGTGATTTGATGTTGCTACTAAAGTAGAGACGTAAAGTATGGTGATTTTATGTTGCTACTAAAGTAGAGACGTAAAGTAAGGTGATTTGTTGTTGTTACTAAAGTAGAGACGTAAAGTAAGGTGATTTGATGTTGCTACTAAAGTAGAGACGTAAAGTATGGTGATTTGATGTTGCTACTAAAGTAGAGACGTAAAGTATGGTGATTTGATGTTGCTACTAAAGTAGAGACGTAAAGTATGGTGATTTTATGTTGCTACTAAAGTAGAGACGTAAAGTAAGGTGATTTGTTGTTGTTACTAAAGTAGAGACGTAAAGTAAGGTGATTTGATGTTGCTACTAAAGTAGAGACGTAAAGTATGGTGATTTGATGTTGCTACTAAAGTAGAGACGTAAAGTATGGTGATTTGATGTTGCTACTAAAGTAGAGACGTAAAGTATGGTGATTTTATGTTGCTACTAAAGTAGAGACGTAAAGTAAGGTGATTTGTTGTTGTTACTAAAGTAGAGACGTAAAGTAAGGTGATTTGATGTTGCTACTAAAGTAGAGACGTAAAGTATGGTGATTTGATGTTGCTACTAAAGTAGAGACGTAAAGTATGGTGATTTGATGTTGCTACTAAAGTAGAGACGTAAAGTATGGTGATTTTATGTTGCTACTAAAGTAGAGACGTAAAGTATGGTGATTTGATGTTGCTACTAAAGTAGAGACGTAAAGTATGGTGATTTGATGTTGCTACCAAAGTAGAGACGTAAAGTATGGTGATTTGATGTTGCTACCAAAGTAGAGACGTAAAGTATGGTGATTTGTTGTTGTTACTAAAGTAGAGACGTAAAGTATGGTGATTTGATGTTGCTACCAAAGTAGAGACGTAAAGTATGGTGATTTGATGCTGCTACTAAAGTAGAGACGTAAAGTATGGTGATTTGATGTTGCTACTAAAGTAGAGACGTTAAGTAAGGTGATTTGTTGTTGTTACTAAAGTAGAGACGTAAAGTATGGTGATTTGATGTTGCTACCAAAGTAGAGACGTAAAGTATGGTGATTTGATGCTGCTACTAAAGTAGAGACGGAAAGTATGGTGATTTGATGCTGCTACTAAAATAGAGACGTAAAGTATGGTGATTTGATGCTGCTACTAAAGTAGAGACGTTAAGTAAGGTGATTTGATGTTGCTACCAAAGTAGAGACGTAAAGTATGGTGATTTGATGCTGCTACTAAAGTAGAGACGTAAAGTATGGTGATTTGATGTTGCTACTAAAGTAGAGACGTTAAGTAAGGTGATTTGTTGTTGTTACTAAAGTAGAGACGTAAAGTATGGTGATTTGATGTTGCTACTAAAGTAGAGACGTAAAGTATGGTGATTTGATGTTGCTACCAAAGTAGAGACGTAAAGTATGGTGATTTGATGTTGCTACCAAAGTAGAGACGTAAAGTATGGCGATTTGATGCTGCTACTAAAATAGAGACGTAAAGTATGGCGATTTGATGCTGCTACTAAAATAGAGACGTAAAGTATGGTGATTTGATGCTGCTACCAAAGTAGAGACGTAAAGTATGGCGATTTGATGCTGCTACTAAAATAGAGACGTAAAGTATGGTGATTTGATGTTGCTACCAAAGTAGAGACGTAAAGTATGGTGATTTGATGCTGCTACTAAAGTAGAGGCGTAAAGTATGGTGATCTGCTGTTTCAACAAAAGTAGAAACGTAAAGTATGGTGATCTGATGTTTCCACTGAAGTAGAGAAGTAAATATACTGGTTTGATGTGGCAACAAAAGTAGAAACGTAAAGAATGGTGATTTTTGTTTCAACTAAAGTATGGACGTAAAATATAACGATTTAATTTCTAGAGGAGCTTAAACATAAAATTCATCAGTTGGTAGACGTGAGATACTTCCCTAGATGCTCCATAAAATACAATTCCGTATAAAATGAAGACAAAGGCGGTATAAACTTGTTCTGTAGTTATTGATCTCTTCTCTCTCGTGACGACTGGTAATAACTGGTGTGAATGAAAATACAGTTGTAACTGGTGTTATTGAAAATACAGGTGATGTTAGCGTTAGCTGTAATAATAATCTGACCTTGTCATCATTTCCACTTGAATATAAATGCGGGAACGTACGTGGACGCCATTAACAACCTACGCGCGTCAGGGTCATTAGCGGTCTAAACAGAACTCGTGTTGGGGAAAATATGTTCGTATTATTGTGTGGTCTGTCTCATTCTTATTTAGAATTTAGATTCATGTTAGTTTGGTTGCTATATGTGTAACCAAGTTTGGTTTCTATACAACCAAGTTTGGTTACTATACAACCAAGTTTGGTTACTATACAACCAAGTTTGGCTACTATACAACCAAGTTTGGTTACTATACAACCAAGTTTGGCTACTATACAACCAAGTTTGGTTACTATACAACCAAGTTTGGTTACTATACGACCAAGTTTGGTTACTATACAACCAAGTTTGGTTACTATGTAACCAAGTTTGGTTACTATACAACCAAGTTTGGTTACTATACAACCAAGTTTGGTTACTATACAACCAAGTTTGGTTACTATACAACCAAGTTTGGTTACTATACAACCAAGTTTGGTTACCATACAACCAAGTTTGGTTACTATACAACCATGTTTGGTTACTATACAACCAAGTTTGGTTACTATACAACCAATTTTGGCTACTACACAACCAAGTTTGGTTACTTCACAACCAAGTTTGGTTACTATAGAACCAAGTTTAGTTACTACATTGAAATCCAAACGCCAATTACGAACATAAAAATAATTTAACTCCAGACATAAGTACTTATAACTCACGGAAGTTGCTGACATTAAAATTACTGAAGTTGCTGACATTAAAATTACTGAAGTTGCTGACATTAAAATTACTGAAGTTGCTGACATTAAAATTACTGAAGTTGCTGACATTAAAATTACTGAAGTTGCTGACATTAAAATTACTGAAGTTGCTGACATTAAAATTACTGAAGTTGCTGACATTAAAATTACTGAAGTTGCTGACATTAAAATTACTGAAGTTGCTGACATTAAAATTACTGAAGTTGCTGAAATTAAAATTACTGAAGTTGCTGACATTAAAATTACTGAAGTTGCTGACATTAAAATTACTGAAGTTGCTGAAGAAAAGTTACTAAAATTGAGTATGAGTCTCTGAAATCACCTGATTTTCATTTTCATGTAATTTTGACAACGATATTGGTAGATCCAAATTTGAAAGATTTCTATTAAATAACTCAGTTAAATTTGATCGAAGAATGATAGGTATTCGGTACTTAGTCTACTCTCTTATACTAACATATTTAATTAACTAATTAACTGGATGGAATTTATTTCCTTAGTTCGAACAATAATTTCCTGAAGAAAATAAGACAACTTGTTAAATGTGAGCTAGTGAATGCATTTCCCGTTTATAACTCAGAAAACAGATTGAATATGAAACCTACTCACCCCTGCCTCCTATCTCTATTGTTTAAATAATCTCATTAAAAAAAGGTTTTACTTCACAATCCATATTATCTCTTGTTTTCAGCTTGTCTATCAATTAAGGAGTTAACCACCACGTGTGCCACCGGTGGTACACGGAGGGAATTTTCGTAATGCTGCAGACCGACCTGTAGTCACAAACTCAATTTGTATAAAGCCTTAATCAAAGCTATATGAAGGCCAGATCCACATAATGTTTGATATATGTTCAAAATTGCTTACTACAATTGACTTGAAATTTTAGATGAATATTGCATTTTAGTTTAACCCGTGGCGGTTAACGTGTTGAGGACCTTTATTTTAGGAAATTTTCATAATCCAATGTGTTGTTCATCTCATGTATGCATTTTTTTTGGGGAAATTACCGGTTTTTCTTTCTTTCTTTCTTCTTTCTGATGAACAAAGGTGAGTCAGTGAAGCGTTGTGAGTGAGATCGATTCTCCCTAGTGCAGAATCTCAAGGACTCGGCAGCAAGAGTTACACAACACCTATGTCAACCAAGAATTTATTTAGCACTTTGACCGTCATTGGTTAAACTGAAGTTCAATATTCAACTCATATTTGAAACCGATTGTAGAGTGCAATTCTGGAAATGGCAAACATGAACTGGATCGTGCTTTTATTCAGCTTTAATTAAGGTATTGATGAAAATTGAGTTTGTGACTACCGGTCGGGCAGCAGCATTATGAAAATCCGCTCCGTGGCCACCGGTGGCGCACGTTGTGGTCAAAGTGTTAAACTTATTCATTCAACTTATTTAAATGAGTGATATATAGTATTCGTCTAGAGACGCCTAGCCTCACTTCTTACAACGCTGAAAATCAACAAACCTGACGTAATTTCTGCGGTGAAACACAGCGAACATTTTAACTCAAGTGATACATAAAGCACCTTTCATATACATCGGAACAGTCCGTACTCGGGAGATAAATATCGACAAATCTAGATTAAGCAACATTAGGAATACATTGCCCTCAATCATTTGTTTTCGACGAGTGAAATGGGCGTTACAATACTCATGTGTGTGTGTATCATATAAGTGTATTTACTTTAGGATATTCTAAGAACCAATGCTGTACCATCTTTATTGGAAAAATACTGTTTTTCATTTTTTCTTTCTTTTCTTTTTTGGTGGTCTGCGTAGCAATTAAAAACTAGCAGGATCCTGGTAGAACTCGCAATTTATTGTATGATTGATTGGCGCGTCGAACCCTAGTACAAGTTAACATAATGACGCAGTCCCCTAGTATAAGTTAACGCAATGACGCAGTCATCTAGTATAAGTTAACGCAATGACGCAGTCCCCTAGTATAAGTTAACGCAATGACGCAGTCCCCTAGCATAAGTTAACGCAATGACGCAGTCCCCTAGTATAAGTTAACGCAATGACGCAGTCCCCTAGCATAAGTTAACGCAATGACGCAGCCCCCTAGTATAAGTTAACATAATGACGCAGCCCCTAGTATAAGTTAACATAATGACGTAGCCCCCTAGTATAAGTTAACGCAATGACGCAGTCCCCTAGTATAAGTTAACGCAATGACGCAGTCCCCTAGTATAAGTTAACATAATGACGCAGCCCCTAGTATAAGTTAACATAATGACGTAGCCCCCTAGTATAAGTTAACGCAATGACGCAGTCCCCTAGTATAAGTTAACGCAATGACGCAGTCCCCTAGTATAAGTTAACATAATGACGTAGCCCCCTAGTATAAGTTAACGCAATGACGCAGTCCCCTAGTATAAGTTAACGCAATGACGCAGCCCCCTAGTATAAGTTAACATAATGACGTAGCCCCCTAGTATAAGTTAACGCAATGACGCAGTCCCCTAGTATAAGTTAACGCAATGACGCAGCCCCCTAGTATAAGTTAACATAATGACGCAGCCCCTAGTATAAGTTAACATAATGACGTAGCCCCCTAGTATAAGTTAACGCAATGACGCAGTCCCCTAGTATAAGTTAACGCAATGACGCAGTCCCCTAGTATAAGTTAACGCAATGACGCAGTCCCCTAGTATAAGTTAACATAATGACGCAGCCCCTAGTATAAGTTAACATAATGACGTAGCCCCCTAGTATAAGTTAACGCAATGACGCAGTCCCCTAGCATAAGTTCACGCAATGACGCAGTCCCCTAGCATAAGTTAACGCAATGACGCAGTCCCCTAGTATAAGTTAACATAATGACGTAGCCCCCTAGTATAAGTTAACGCAATGACGCAGTCCCCTAGCATAAGTTAACGCAATGACGCAGTCCCCTAGCATAAGTTAACGCAATGACGCAGTCCCCTAGTATAAGTTAACATAATGACGCAGTCCCCTAGTTTAAGTTAATGCAATGACGCAGTCCCCTAGTTTAAGCTATCATAATGACGCAGTCCCCTAGTATAAGTTAACATAATGACGCAGTCCCCTAGTATAAATTAACGCAATGACGCAGTCCCCTAGTATAAGTTAACATAATGACGCAGTCCCCTAGTATAAGTTAACATAATGACGCAGTCCCCTAGTATCAGTTAACATAATGACGCAGTCCCCTAGTATAAGTTAACATAATGACGCAGTCCCCTAGTATAAGTTAACATAATGACGCAGTCCCCTAGTATAAGTTAACATAATGACGCAGTCCCCTAGTATAAGTTAACATAATGACGCAGTCCCCTAGTATAAGTTAACATAATGACGCAGTCCCCTAGTATAAGTTAACATAATGACGCAGTTCCCTAGTATAAGTTAACATAATGACGCAGTCCCCTAGTATCAGTTAACATAATGACGCAGTCCCCTAGTATAAGTTAACATAATGACGCAGTCCCCTAGTTTAAGTTAATGCAATGACGCAGTCCCCTAGTTTAAGCTATCATAATGACGCAGTCCCCTAGTATAACTTAACATAATGACGCAGTCCCCTAGTATAAATTAACGCAATGACGCAGTCCCCTAGTATAAGTTAACATAATGACGCAGTCCCCTAGTATAAGTTAACATAATGACGCAGTCCCCTAGTATCAGTTAACATAATGACGCAGTCCCCTAGTATAAGTTAACATAATGACGCAGTCCCCTAGTATAAGTTAACATAATGACGCAGTCCCCTAGTATAAGTTAACATAATGACGCAGTCCCCTAGTATAAGTTAACATAATGACGCAGTCCCCTAGTATAAGTTAACATAATGACGCAGTCCCCTAGTATCAGTTAACATAATGACGCAGTCCCTTTAGTATAAGTTAACATAATGACGCAGTCCCCTACTATAAGTTAACGTAATGACGCAGTCCTCTCGAACAAGTTAACGTAATGACGCAGTCCCAGCTAAAGATAGTTACCTTGAAGAGCGAGACCTTGTAGCGTGGATACGCGCGCGTGCAAGCCGAACGTGACCAACCACATCGCGATTAATGGGAGTAAACAAACCTTCACGGCATCACTTCTTGCATTCATGTTGAGTCACTGAGGTCTAGTAGAGATTTTCTTGTAGAGTAGAGCCTCGTAATGCGTACAACTCTGTGTTTCTTCCCGTCGGGAAACAAATCTCCACGCCAACACTTCCATTGTATTCATGTTGAGTCACTGTGGTCTACTGGAGATTTTCTTGTCGAGTTAAAAGCCTCGTAATGCGAACAAACCCTGGGCTTCTTCCCATCGGGAAAACGGAAGAAGTTACCCACGAATTCCTACTCACCATAGGCTTGTGAGAGAGGCACCGGCAAGATCGGGGATTTCGTCATGGAAATAATTGCAAGGCATTTCCGAAATCTAAACTTGTTTTGACGTGGTTGTACAGTATATAATGAACACAGACCACAGCTAGTAATGATTTTATCATCTTAAAACAGACCTCGAGGGAATGGAATATCACGTGAACCACTTAAATATGAGGTTCCAGCCTGGGATGCGAGGCGATATTCCAGGGGGTGCGAGGCGATATTCCAGGGGGTGCGAGGCGATATTCCAGGGGGTGCGAGGCGATATTCCAGGGGGTGCGAGGCGATATTCCAGGGGGTGCGAGGCGATATTCCAGGGGGTGCGAGGCGATATTCCAGGGGGTGCGAGGCGATATTCCAGGGGGTGCGAGGCGATATTCCAGGGGGTGCGAGGCGATATTCCAGGGGGTGCGAGGCGATATTCCAGGGGGTGCGAGGCGATATTCCAGGGGGTGCGAGGCGATATTCCAGGGGGTGCGAGGCGATATTCCAGGGGGTGCGAGGCGATATTCCAGGGGGTGCGAGGCGATATTCCAGGGGGTGCGAGGCGATATTCCAGGGGGTGCGAGGTGATATTCCAGGGGGTGCGAGGCGATATTCCAGGGGGTGCGAGGCGATATTCCAGGGGGTGCGAGGCGATATTCCAGGGGGTGCGAGGCGATATTCCAGGGGGTGCGAGGCGATATTCCAGGGGGTGCGAGGCGATATTCCAGGGGGTGCGAGGCGATATTCCAGGGGGTGCGAGGCGATATTCCAGGGGGTGCGGGGAATGTCGAGGTAAATAGTAGGATATTGGCTGTATGTTGGTTTTTTTTCCAGAGGTGAGAGGTCCAAAGGGAATTTCTTTATGGGTGCGGGATAAAAATGTCGTGAGCCCCTGAAAGTCTTTGATGAAGACGCGGGCAACCCACCAACGAGCCATTTTTCATGTACTTATGTACAGTTAGACAAACAAATGTGACTTTGTGCTCTGGTATATGTACAGTAAATGCAGTTGTGCTTGACTATTTTCTAAACCATTTAAAATGTGATTAGAATTTTTTTTTTCAAATTAGGCAACAGCGATATGCTTTCCATTTGTAAAGAAATGTCATAATTGAAAGAAGTTGATTCGTGTGTTGTATATGGCACTTGGTGCCCTAGCGTACTAGTTTAATATTTAGATTTGATTTGTTTGTGTCATTTCTTTAGTGTCAAATCTCCGCGCTGTGCAAAAAAAAACAACCAACGCGTAAATTTTCAGTACAGGGGAGGGCAAAATTAAAGTTGAAAACTCACACCACACACACAAACACACACACACACACACACAGGCACACACAGGGATACGTTAATATTCAAACCAGGAGTACGAGACACAACAGAAGCAAGCTAGGAGCGCAGGTCTTCAAATACGGTGCTGTGCAGAGCAGATTATGCTTCAATCCAGAACGGAACATCTGCTATAGTCACCGGTCACAACGGGCATAAAGATTTTTTACAGTCACAACGGGTAAAGTTTTTTTTACGAAGAGAACTGGTTAGAAGAGGTGTCTGTAGAGGCGAGCTGTGCCGGGAACGGTGCTTACACTCGGATGCGCTCTGCATTTTTTGTTGAAAGTCACAGATATTCTTAGGCATTGATGAGATCACCGTTGTGTTTACTGTATTTGTGTGCACCGTTGTGTTCACTGTACTTGTGGGCACCGTTGTGTTTACTGTACTTGTGTACACCGTTGTGTTTACTGTATTTGTGTGCACCGTTGTGTTCACTGTACTTGTGGGCACCGTTGTGTTTACTGTACTTGTGTACACCGTTGTGTTTACTGTACTTGTGTGCACCGTTGTGTTTACTGTACTTGTGTGCACCGTTGTGTTTACTGTACTTGTGTGCACCGTTGTGTCCACTGTGTTTGTGTGCACCGTTGTGTTTCCTTTACTTGTGTGCCCCGTTGTGTTTACTGTACTTGTGTGCACCGTTGTGTTTACTGTATATGTGTGCACCGTTGTGTTTAGTGTACTTGTGCGCACCGTTGTGTTTTCTGTGTTTGTGTGCACCGTTGTGTTTACTGTACTTGTGTGCACCGTTGTGTTTACTGTACTTGTGTGCACCGTTGTGTTTACTGCACTTGTGTGCATCGTTGTGTTTACTGTACTTGTGTGCACCGTTGTGTTTACTGTACTTGTGTGCACCGTTGTGTTTACTGTACCTGTGTGCACCGTTGTGTTTACTGTACTTGTGTGCACCGTTGTGTTTACTGCACTTGTGTGCACCGTTGTGTTTACTGTACTTGTGTGAATGCCATACAGATGTGTGCAGCATTCATATCACATTACCAGAGCACGCAGAAAAAAAGGATTTTTTTGTTTACCTAAACAAACTGGTATAGTGATGGCTACCCGCTACGTAACGGTTCGTTCTCAACATTTCCGTCTCCATGAAAGTAAAAACTGTAGACAGCTTGACGGTGGTTAGTGCATTTAGTTCTGCAAAGAGATGAATATTCTCAAATTGCGCGTTTTGGACAGTTTTCTTCTCAGAGTTGAATTTACTTTAGATTAACTCGAATTAATTAAAAATGAACTACACCTTGATACAGTGACAACCTAATTTTTGCGCAGTGAATTGCTTTTGTCATCGCAAAGGAAAATTTAATTTAAATCCCGGAATCAAATTTGATTAGCCCTAATTTTGTTCGACATTTGAGCGGAAAAAAGAATGACTGAACCTGAAAAAAGGGCTTCCAATTTCGATCGAATACAAAGTCCCAGAATTAAGTGAACTTGACGTAGGTGACATAAAAATTACTCGGATCGTGCGACGCTGCAGAGTTGCCACAGGCTTCGTGAATAATACTGTCATGTTTTGCTCGAAAAAACGCGCATTTGAAAGTTTTAGCTCGGAAAAAATCTCACCACAATGCGAATTTATATTCATGTGAAGTTGGACGTTCTCATTTTATTTTAAATATTTTAAAAACTCTTTCTTTTCGATGACGTACTAAAAAATTTCATTGGGTATGTATACTTTACACAACAGATTTCAAATAGCTGCATTGGCTAGGTATAGTAAATATATCTACTTTACATCAGTGGTTCCCAACCTTAGGCGGCCCATAGACGATCAATTTAATTGTCAATATCATTCATTCAATATATTGATGAAATTTTGTTTGGCAACTAAGTCAATTAATTGACGGTCGTCGATGAAGCCCACAGACGGCCAATTAAATTGTCAATATTCATCATTATCAATTATATTGACAATAAAATTGATCGTCTATGGGCCGCTTTAGACAGTGATTCATTAATCCTGATACATCATTAATAATTAATTTCTATAATAAGAATGTAAAAGAAGGGCAACTTTAAATGTGTACCACACTGTAAATTTGTTAACAGTATGTCGCACAAAAACCCGAACCGAGTATTTATTTTGCCGAATCCGTAATACCATCATAAAAGTTAGTACCTTTTCTATAGGTTAATTTTGAAGGATAATTTTGCTAGAAATTAAATGCTTGTGGTATTCTTATGCTGGTATTACAGATATGGGAAAATCAATACTCGGTTCCGGTTTTGTGGGACATACGGTATATGTGAATGAATGTGTATCTCATTGGTATCATAGATGCAAGTCATCAGTTGTAAACATTTCTTAACATTTCCACTACCCCAAAGTACCCCCATGGGGTAAAATATCCACAGGTTGGGAACACGGTAGAGGAAACAAGGTAAGGTCAATTCTATGGGGAAAAATACATTTCTTCTAGTTCGGCTAGCCAATGAAAGACTTTATTTCAAACAAATTTCATGACGTCACCGAAACACCATGTCATTAGGCCAATGGTGGAGACGGATTTGGGCGTAGCAGTGCTACCAGATGCAATTTGAGCGCTGCTATTGGTTCGTTGCCGTGACGTCAGCCAACCTACGCAGCCGACGATAAAAAGACTGGTTTGACCCTACCATGTTTCCTCTACCGTGGTTGGGAGGCTTTGCTCTACATAGTTAATTCCAAATGACCTTCTAATGCAAGGACGCTTTAGAAGTTCTAAAGTTCTTCAGTTGCTTCTAAAGTTAAATCCGAGAACGTACCCGTAAGGAATTAAAAAAAACTAAGCCGGCATTAGCTGCCGATTGAACTTTATAAAAAATTGGAATGGGAGGAACAATCTGGAGTCGAAGGTTCGGTAAAAAGTCATCGAGTTTTTAGCATTAATTTCTTGGTTCGCAATAGCCAACGTTACTCAAATGATAAAAAAAAATAAATTATGAAATGAAAATAATGGACTGAAATTTAAAAAATATTAAATGAACAGAAAAATAAGAAAGAAACAATAAAATAAACAGAAATGATACGTTTTTGGGTATCAGCTCTAACTTGAAAATAACTCGAAGAGCCTAAAATTACTCAGACTCAGTACGTCTTACAGTAAAAAAGAATATAAAACACTTAAACAAAATGCTAGACCTATTTATAGAAATCAGAAGTTGATGATTCAGAAAATAAAAGTCGCAGCTTGAAAATGAGAGATGAATTAAACAGAATAATTAAATAAATAAGTAAACAAAAAAAAAACATAAATAAAAAATTAAATAAATAAATAAATAATTAAAAAATAATTAAATGCAATCTCACACGGATTTATAATTCTAACGTTTTGGAAACAGAGAGCGCCAACTAATGTACAAAGAGCAATGAAGCTGTTGTTCAATTTTCTATAGCTCAAATAAATTTATAAATGGACTTCTATTGATAATGGACTTCTGTTCCTCGTATGGAACGTTTGTCTAAGGACGTCTTATATTAAGAAATTTTTAAGAGCCAATATGTTGTCATGTATCTCATGTGGCAACTCTTTTGGAAATGAACGGTTTTCTTTTCTTTCTTTCTGTATGGTTATACTACGACAGTGAAATTTACAGATGACGCAAACCTACATCATCGCTTTAGACAGACGCACGAGTACATGTGTTGAAATAGAAGTACACGTACATCTAAACGTTTAAAGCAAACGTTTCGGAATATTATACTTGTAGTTCCATCTTCAGTGCAGAAACATACAAAAAACTCAAACTTAGGAAATACAGAAAAATTTATTACTAAAAATTCACGAGTTTAGTACGCATGTCGTAAGGAACAACATGATACGGTGCTCAATGGGTTATTATCTTGCAATTCAAGCTCCTTTGCTAGTGGGTGTTCTAGATGCGCGAGCAAAACAGCTAAAGATGTTCGCCGATTTTTTTTATCAATTCGTAGCACAAATAACACTGAGCTCTGAAACAAGGAAGCACAATAAACTGATCTTAATGAAGCGACCGCACAAATGAACGGAAGAAAGAAGATTGTAATAAAAAACGAACCAAATAACTTAAGAAAGAAGACCGCAATAAAACATCGCACCAATTACTTCAAGAAAATAGACCGTAATATAATACAGGCTGCAATTGATTAAAGGATAAAGATTTTTTAAATACCAACTTTACCTAACGTGTGGGAGAAAATCATAGTCTGCAATACTAAACCATATACCATATCATGCTCACCTAGTTTGCAACACTAGACCATTGTAAACTCACCTAGTACGTCTGCAAGACTAGACCATTGTAAACTCACCTAGTCTGCAATACTAGACCATTGTAAGCTCACCTAGTCTGCAATACTAGACCATTGTAAGCTCACCTAGTCTGCAATACTAGACCATTGTAACCTCACCTAGTCTGTAACACTAGACCATTGTAAGCTCACCTAGTCTGCAATACTAGACCATCGTAACCTCACCTAGTCTGCAACACTAGACCATTGTAAGCTCACCTAGTCTGCAACACTAGACCATTGTAAACTCACCTAGTCTGCATTACTAGACCATTACAAGCGCACCTAGTCTGCAACACTAGACCATTGTAAACTCACCTAGTCTGCAATACTAGACCATTACAAGCTCACCTAGTCTGCAATACTAGACCATTGCAAGCTCACCTAGTCTGCAATACTAGACCATTGTAAGCTCACCTAGTCTGCAATGCTAGACCATTACAAGCTCACCAGTCTGCAATACTAGACCATTACAAGCTCACCTAGTCTGCAATACTAGACCATTGTAAACTCACCTAGTCTGCAATGCTAGACCATTACAAGCTCACCTAGTCTGCAACACTAGACCATTGTTATCTCACCTAGTCCGCAATACTAGACCATTGTAACCTCACCTAGTCTGCAACACTAGACCATTGTAAGCTCACCTATTCTGCAATACTAGACCATTGTAAACTCACCTAGTCTGCATTACTAGACCATTACAAGCTAACCTAGTCTGCAACACTAGACCATTGTAAGCTCACCTAGTCTGCAATACTAGACCATTACAAGCTCACCTAGTCTGCAATACTAGACCATTGCAAGCTCACCTAGTCTGCAATACTAGACCATTGTAAGCTCACCTAGTCTGCAATGCTAGACCATTACAAGCTCACCTAGTCTGCAATACTAGACCATTGTAAACTCACCTAGTCTGCATTACTAGACCATTACAAGCTCACCTAGTCTGCAACACTAGACCATTGTAAGCTCACCTAGTCTGCAATACTAGACCATTACAAGCTCACCTAGTCTGCAATACTAGACCATTGCAAGCTCACCTAGTCTGCAATACTAGACCATTGTAAGCTCACCTAGTCTGCAATGCTAGACCATTACAAGCTCACCTAGTCTGCAATACTAGACCATTACAAGCTCACCTAGTCTGCAATACTAGACCATTGTAAGCTCACCTAGTCTGCAATGCTAGACCATTACAAGCTCACCTAGTCTGCAATACTAGACCATTACAAGCTCACCTAGTCTGCAATACTAGACCATTGTAAGCTCACCTAGTCTGCAATACTAGACCATTACAAGCTCACCTAGTCTGCAATACTAGACCATTACAAGCTCACCTAGTCTGCAATACTAGACCATTGTAAGCTCACCTAGTCTGCAATGCTAGACCATTACAAGCTCACCTAGTCTGCAATACTAGACCATTACAAGCTCACCTAGTCTGCAATACTGGGGAATACTCCGTCGCTCATAAGTTAAATTCAACTCGAACGTTGCCGCTATAACCTGATCATGGAGAGGGGCATTACCCAACAATTTTAAATCCATCAAAAAACAGAGAAATGTGTTTTTACCAACGATTTTTGACGCATATGTCGCTATGTGAGCCGTCGGTGTACACGGAGGGGATTTTCACAATGCTGCTGACCGACCAGTAGTCACTAACTCAGTTGTTGTAAGTACTTAAGCAAAGCTGAATGAAGGCACGATCCTGTTCATGTTTGATATTTTCAAAATTCTTGATGCAATTGGATTTTAGTTTGAGGTGAATTTTGAACTTTAGGTTATCTCATCGTGGTCAATTAACGCGTTTAAGCCACAAATAATATTGAAATGTGCACTTAACGAGATTTTAAACCAAACAAACAACATTTAAGATATGCATTTACCGAGATTTAAAGCAAACTTCATTAATTAAAAAAGAAACACTCTCATTCAATGCGAGAAAACTTCGACGAAAATGACTCAAGTTCCACTGTCAATTGCGAGTTTCAGGTGTAGCTGGGATGATTAATTCCCCAGGTATGTCGACCGCGTCCGGTCCTGATCTTGCGGAACTGCAGTTCGGTGTGCGGCGAGACCCTGACTTTCAGAAATATGAATTTGAGGCTGATATTTTTTGGTCAGAGTTATCAAGTTTAGGCTTCTTCCAAGTGAACTATGAGACCTGAACATTTGAGTGAGCTATTGAAAAAACAGAGTGGGGGAAAGGACGACACAGTGCTGGTTATTATTTTAGTGATGCGAATGCACGTTTAATAATAATGGTAAAATAATTTTACATTACCTCATAAGTCGCCATTACTGACGGATGATTACTGATGATTTTGAACCAAACAACACTAAAGTGAGCACTTGCTGAGATTTAAAACAACAATCATTTAAGATAAAGGAAACGCTCGTATCAACTAAGGGGAAGCGTCAACGAAAATAACTCCAAATTCTTTTGTTTGGGTCGCTTCCAAGTGGAATATGAGCACTGCGCATTTGGCAACGCTCTGCAAAGTTGCCAGTTGGTGAATGCTGAAATCTAATTTGAAAAATGATAAACCTGGATGTTTGTCCTAAAAAGCAGCACATACCGTGCGTAGTCAAGTCGACACGAGAACGTTTTTTTGCTACCGGCTGTACCGCTGCGACAACGTAAATTGGTTGGAAATAAGCCCCAAATATTGAAACAAGTGCAAGTTCATCAACAATGCATTAATATAGCCACTCAAAACACTTCAATATGATAATAAAGAACATGTCTTTTAAGTTCATCAACAATACAATGATATAGCCACTCAAAACACTTCAATATGATAACAAACAACATGTCTTTTAAGTTCATCAACAATACAGTGATATAGCCACTCGAGACGCTACAATATGATGACGAAACAACATGTCTTTTAACGAAATTTTAGACCTAGTTCCTAGAATATTGTTTACAGAGACATTGGACGAGTCTGATGCACCAAAGTGGGTACATCGCCATCAATCAATGCAGAATAGCAGAATAATAAATGGTAACCCCGCTTGAAAGTACCGAACATGAATACAGTGAGCAATTTTGGGCGCTGCTATAGTGTGAGGTCTACCACACTATAGCGTGAGATCTACCTCTAGCTAGTACTATAGCGTGAGGTCTACCACACTATAGCGTGAGATCTACCTCTAGCTAGTACTACAGCGTGAGGTCTACCACACTATAGCGTGAGATCTACCTCTAGCTGGTACTATAGCGTGAGGTCTACCACACTATAGCGTGAGATCTACCTCTAGCTAGTACTATAGCGTGAGATCTACCACACTAAAGCGTGAGATCTACCTCTAGCTAGTACTATAGCGTGAGGTCTACCACACTATAGCGTGAGATCTACCTCTAGCTAGTACTATAGTGTGAGGTCTACCACACTATAGCGTGAGATCTACCTCTAGCTAGTACTATAGTGTGAGATCTACCACACTATTGTTATGCTTCTCCGCATAACTGTGTATAAGGAATATCGCTAAGGATCTGAATAATCGTCCGGCCTACGACTTATTCATAAATGATTCAAAAGACCGAATGTTAAGCCTGATTTCTGCGAGAAAGCATCACATCGTTGAATTCTAGAACAATCGACTCTCCAGGAACAACGTTCGAACGTCGCCGATACACGTAGCGAACGAACACGCCAGCCGAAGATGCCAAGAACCTCAACGGGTGTCTTCATTTGCTTTAATTAACACGTATAACATTGTTTGTGGGGATTTTTATATAGTAATGAGGGTAAGGTTAATGATGTATGTTTTCTATTCGATAGTAGGGATATATCACGTTCTTATTGGTGACTTTGTTAGGTTGTTATTCAAAGTTGGCACCTCAAGGTGACGCCGAACGCGGGTTGCCTGAGGGACTCAGAGGGAGAGAGCGTCAGTCTAGGCGAGATCACCACAGAGAGCAGTCACATACGAGATTTCACCTTCCTTGGCCCAGATGGGTCGAGGCTTGCCTCTTAAATTCACTACTTCAAGTCATCCTAGAACATCTGTGCCCTCATTCGCTCGAAAGTGATTTACTTCAAGAATACTCAACCGCAATGCCAATTTAACGTAAATTAGAGATTGCCAATCTAGACTGCTAACTGTCGGCATAGCCCCAGCCATCAACCTGGTCTCTCTGCCCTCAACCAAACATGGCGGCCTTGCTCCAGCGCGCCAGCCAGGCGACGTTCAAACTGCGAGCCCTGATCTCCAAATCTCAGTTAAGTCCCTCTCTGATATTATGTCGATCCGAGTCCCCGCTCAAGCTTCTAAGTATACTAGGATTGCGAGTGCGTAAGTCACATTTATTCAATTAATGCGTATTTTCGATGATTAATGTCTCAATATTTTCCTGTGTTCAATAGTGAATTTCTTTAATGTTTCGGTGTTTCTCTATGTCCTTCAGATAGATAGGAAGAGATGAGATAGATTGATTTGGAAAGAAAAGGTGATGTTTGAAGCCAGGAAACACGGCTAAAATGCACGATTAATTTATGGCCTTAAGCCGTTCGCAACGCTTACCGAAGATTGAATTAAATATTTACTCAGACTTACTCTGAGTTGGTGGCAGCTACCTTGATATTAACAAGTAGAAAATAAAAGAAATGTGACGAATAATCTTAATGTCACGACAAATAATGCTTTCGTAAATGTCATGGAACTAAGATCATAGAATATCGGCAGTAATTAAAAGATAAAAAGAAAGAGATGATGAGAAACGAAAAATAATGCCATCACCACATAGAGGTCGTAACACTATAGCGTGAGATCTACCTCTAGCTAGTACTATAGCGTGAGGTCTACCACACTATAGCGTGAGATCTACCTCTAGCTAGTACTATAGCGTGAGGTCTACCACACTATAGCGTGAGATCTACCTCTAGCTAGTACTATAGCGTGAGGTCTACCACACTATAGCGTGAGATCTACCTCTAGCTAGTACTATAGTGTGAGATCTACCACACTATAGCGTGAGATCTACCTCTAGCTAGTACTATAGCGTGAGGTCTACCACACTATAGCGTGAGATCTACCTCTAGCTAGTACTATAGCGTGAGGTCTACCACACTATAGCGTGAGATATACCTCTAGCTAGTACTATAGCGTGAGGTCTACCACACTATAGCGTGAGATCTACCTCTAGCTAGTACTATAGCGTGAGGTCTACCACACTATTGTTATGCTTCTCCGCATAACTGTGTAAGGAATATCGCTAAGGATCCGAATAATCGTCCGGCCAACGACTTATTCATAAATGATTCAAAAGACCAAATAATAAGCCTGATTTCTGCGAGAAAACATTGCAACGTTACGTCCTAGAACAATCGACTCTTCAGGAACAACGCCCAGACGACGTCGATACGCGTTACGAACGAAGACGCTAACGGAAGATGCTAAGAACCTCAACGGATGTCTTCATTTGCTTTAATTCATATGTTTAACATTGTTTTGTGGGGATTTTTATATAGTAATGAGGGTAAGGTTAATGATGTATGTTTTCTATTCAATAGTAGGGATATATCACGTTCTTATTGGTAACCTTGTTAAGTCGTTATTCAGAGTTGGCACCTCAAGGTGACGCCGAACGCGGTGGCTTGAGAGAGCGGCGGCAGTCCGGGCGAGGTTACCATCATAAGCAGTCGCATACAAATTTGTCCGCCTTCCTAGGCCCAGTTGGGCCGGGGCCTCGCCTTTTATAACGATACGAATCATTGGAAAGATACTAAAACGACTCAAGTATCTTCGTGACATCCATTTGTGAACATATTATACTTAAAATCCGTGGCGACGTGATCACAACCGTAAACCTTGCCGGCCCACCCACAACCGAACATGGCGGTTGCCGCTCTGGCGTACCTGCCATGCATCGCTCTGACTGCGAGACCAATCTCCAAATCTCAAGATAAGTTTCCCTCTGATTTCATGTCAAACCCCAGTCCCCACTCAAGCTTCTGAGTATATTAGGATGTGAATGCGTAGATCGCGTGCGTTCAATTAATGCGTATTTTCGATGATTAATGTCTCAATATTTTCCTGTGTCCGATAGCGAATTTCTTTAATGTCCTTGTGTTCTTCATATCCTTTAGATAGTTAGGAAAGGAGGATGATATGATTCAGAAGGAAAGTAATAATGTTTGAAGCCAGGAAACACGGCTAGAATGCACGATTAATTTATGGCCTTAAGTCGCTCGTAACGCTCACCGAAGATTGAGTTAAATATTTATACAGAAACCCTGTATTGGTGGCAGCTACCTTGATATTACCAAGTAGAAAATATATGAATGGTGACGAATAATCTTGATGTCACGAATAATATAACATAAAAAAATATCATGCATCGCAACAAAGAATAACGGCAGAGAAAAATGAAGACCGTGACCTCAGCGAGATAAAATAAATAGGGTCACGACAAATGGCGGCTGAGCGGTGGGATTTGAGTTTTGCTTTAAATGTAAATGTTACTGTAAAATCTCATGCCTACCGGACTCACACCTCCGAAAAAAATATATACGTGCATTCAAACATTCAAATTTAAAAATTGATATTTGGCCGACTAAAAATAATTTCTTTATCTAAATCATCTCGTCTCTCTCTTCCTAATGAATACTTATTTGCAGAATGTCATTTGGAACGATAAAGTAATGTTGTATTAATATTTCATATTTCAATGTTGTCGATAGACTCATAATAGGTACGGATGTGCAACGTATCCCTCCATCAATTAAATTTAACTACCATGTATGTAACATTTTCTGCACTACCCAACGTTAAAACTGTAATGTAAAAACTGAAATGTAACAACATGCTATGTTGGAGACGAATATTGAATCGAACATTCTTGGCACCCAAGCCACAGCCTCGCGTACCCCGAGCCGATGGAAGGCCAAATGTAAACAGATCGCTCGTTCGCCCGCAGAAATGGTCACAAAGCCACACTCAACAGCTTTCCATGATTCTAAACTTCAATAATGCGAACGATAAATGTTGTGAATCACGATTTTCTTAGTTTAGGCATGTAATATTTACGTTTTTCTAATGAAAAATAAATTTAATTACATGTGAGAACGTAAAAATTTAATTATTTCATCATTACTGCGTGTAAGATTTCTTATTCGACGTTCATCAAACAAATTCCTGCGGATACCAAGCATAATTAGGTCAATATCATGTGAATTTTTATTCAAAATTTAAATACTAATGATCAAAACCAGCTTATAGATAATTTTATTCCAATTTCCGGAGATAGCATTCTTTAACAAATTTAAATTTGATATTTAAATACAATAGATTCAATTTAAATACCAAATGGCACAGTTTCAACTAGAATGAATGTAAACCAGAGGCGTTTGTCTGCTATTAGAGTTACTAGTTAGTTAAGGTTTCAAAATTTAATCACGATTCTTCGGAACAATTTCATTTTGGCGAATAATCTAAAGAATTAGATTTACTATTACTCTTAAAATAATTAGTTACCTGCGAGGTACGTCACATAACGATTCTAGCTATGAGCGATATGGATTAATAACATGCAAACAGCTGTGAAGTCACGATAATCCATAATCCATCTGAATAATACAGTGAATTGGTAATTCAGAAATCTAAAACTTCATAAGGGTGATGATTTATTTCAAACGGGTTTATTCAATCTCGACGATCTCATATTAATTGTTGTATTCTCTTTTCTTTATAGAATCCGAGTTTATGATTTTTCAAATTTTCTTTCTTTTCAAGTCTAAAAATCAAAGGAGTTTTTTTCCGAAAGGAAACACGATTCTTTCAACGTGGCCACGTCATTTTTACTTGTTACGATGAAAGGTGTACACAAAATATGACAATGGGGTAGATGAGACTAGCAAATATATAGGAACAATTGTTACTTAGGTCTCACGCAACTTGAGTATGCAGCGGTGACGAAGTTTTATAATAAGGTCTCGAATTGTACGTTAAATTTTTACGTGACGTTAACACAGAGTCAGGGACTAATACGGAGTGCCGGCCGTATGCAAACAAAATAAGTGAAGTGGCACGACGAGACCTTCTAGTGATGGAGCTTCGCTCTCTAATGATGATGCCCTAACCCTCGTCGAACCCTTTAAGTAGCTGTCGTGCTGCAGGAGTCACCGCAGCTGATCATAGCCGTTGAAGTTGACGCCCGCAGTCTCGTCGCGGCTACTCATTGCCACTCGGCCACTCTGCCACTCGCTTGCTGCCACTCGCCGATCGCCCTTGTTTGTTGTGGCTATGGCCCAGCCTCCAGCCTGCTGAGACCGGGCTGCTGTTGCCATCCACACGCTGCCATGCTGCCCCTGGGAGCCGGTGTTGCCTCTTTTTTTGTAACGGTCGAGCCCTCGCTGGGTACTCATCGACATCTGGCGCGTTGTATACTGCTGAGCTTTGAAATTTCCTGATAGCAGAGTTCGGTGTAAGCTCTCACGTCCAACCGCCCTTTACTCTTTTTTGTGGCGAAAACTTAACGGTTCGTATTCGGGACACAACAGAATCCCCCCAACCTATATTAATCAACATCCTCCTGGATGTAAAATGGAAGTTTCCGTCTACTGAAGTCATGCATCTGAGATTCGTACTTCATTGCAGGGGCGAAATTAGACAAGCCTTGAGATTTGTGCTTCTGACGCACTTCTGAATCGAAGATCTTGAACAAGCGATAGCTTATTGTGGTCGTCGGGACGTCCTATTCCAATTCACTATCGAAGACCTTCTCTCTTGGCTAATGACGTTCTATCAGAGGCCTTCTGAAGACGTTCAAAGGGGTAAAAACCATCCTAATAAAATATCGAAGATGCAATCGATCAGTCTATACTCGACCTCCTGCGTGTAGTTACTACGGACATATTGCTGTCCAACGGTATCTTCTTTATTTTTCTTCGCCGTTGTTGAATCCGTGTCTGGCGAAAATATAGATGTTCAGGGGAAAGTCCAGTCCTTTGTACGAGTGGGTGTACTGTTGCTGCAGATGGGAAGCTGGGTCCGCCTATTGCGCCACGTCCAGCTGTGGTCGAGGCGTGCCAGGACAGCTGAGGCGAGCCCTTTAATAGCAAGGTCGTCGCTGACGGCGCGTAGTAGGAACAGCTGGTATGGAGAGCGGTGTTGTGACGGCGGGCAGACCACGGTACTGCAGCCCAGGCGTCGATGGCACACAGCACTCTCACACTCTGCCTCTCGGCCGCTGCGCTGGTGCACTGGCGAGCGGTATGTGAGTGCTGTTCAGGCCTCCGCCTGTCGCTCGCTTGCCCAGCGTGCCGTAGTCGGTCGTTCGTCTGCCTGCCTCAGTTGACACTGAGGTGCTGTAACAACCGTTCTACATTAATTTCAGCGCTTGGCAAGATTTTCTCTCGGATTTCTTTTGACTTATCGTAATCAATCGTGTCCATCTACTCATCACATCTCCCCCATGCCATTTACAGCCCGGTGTATCATCCTTCGATTGTGTTTTAACTAGATCAAGTAATCTAAAGCAATAAGCTCAAAGAAATCCTTTAGAGAACATTATAACTAACACAAAATGAAATAAATGAAAGGTAAATTAAATTGATGAGAGATCAAAGTAATCTAACGCAATAAGCTCAAAGAAATCCGTTAGAGAACACAAAATGAAATAAATGCACGGTAAATGAAGTTAATGAGAAATACATAATATGACATTCAATATCTCGGATAATTAGTGGGCTGCAAAGGAAAGTTCCTACGTATTAGCACGCAATCCTGGGGAAGAGCTATAAAAGACATACGAACGGGTTACAAATTTGACATCGAGTAAAATTTTTTTCTGATTGATGAGCATCATCAAGGTAAATACATAAATTGATTTATAAATCGACATTGATCATGTAATACATCCTATCTGCATTTTGCTGGAGAAATCATTTAAATTTAATTCGAAACACTTATCCTAAAATTGGAATATGAAAGAAATGTTAAACACAAGGGAAATGATTAGAAAACCTTAATATTAAACATAGAACATTTGGGAGTGAAATGAGATAATCATTATTGAAGTTTTGGGACGGGGAAAATCAGTTAATTCTAAGTCAAGGCACGTATCCTAGATTTGTAATACGAAAGAAATGTTAAACACAAGGGAAATGGTTAGAAAACATTCTTAATATTAAACATAGTACATCTTTAGAATAAAATGGAGCAATCATCATCGAAGTTTTTGGGATGTCCTTGCGAGACACAAATAATCATACATAGTTTGGGCGTCTCGTCCGATTCCTCAGAGAATATCTGGGAATCATTCCTTCATTCCTCTGGCTTGTGCTCGGCACTGTAGGAATGTCGTTCGTCTCTGCCCCTTGCAATTCGTCCTTTTCTTCGTCGTTGTTGAAAGGGAAGGCCATGGCGTCGTCAAGATAAGCACGTTTCACACGGTTCAGGTGTACGGTCTGCTCCTTTCGGTCTGAATATAGACCTCTGATAGTGATGTTATTTCCACGTCTGGAGGTAATTCTGTACGGGCCTCGGAACCTCGATGGAAAAGCTCTGTCCTCGACACACCCTCCTTCATTCCTCAACATAATAAGGTCCCCAGCTTGGACATCACATTCTTTGGCCGTTCGATTGTAGATCTTCGCCGCAGCTTGCCTGGCCGCCTCAGAGTTCTTCCTAACAGCAGCAAATGCTTTGGACAGTCGGAGCGAAACTTCTGCTGAATACTCTTGGTCACATGCGTAATTGATGGGCTGCTTCTTGAAGATGTCGTGGTAAGGAAGGTTAGCATCTCTACCGTAGAACAAGAAGAACGGCGTGTCTTTAATCGCAGTCTGATAGGAAGTATTCACCGCGAGAGTCGCAAAGGGAACGCTCTCGTCCCAAGTGAACTTATCTTCAGCCGCTAAGTGAGAGATTGCAGTCTTTAAGATACCGTTCATTCTCTCGCAGCAACCGTTCGCCATCGCGTGGTAAGCAGTCGTCGTTTGTGACCTCGCTTTGAGATTTTTGCAGACGTCCTGGAATAACCTATTGGTAAATTCGCTGCCTCTGTCACTGACGATCGTATTCGGGGCAGAGAATTTTCCGACGTATTGGACAAAAGCTCTGGTGACAGTATCCGCAGACTTATCTGTAAGGGGATAAGCATCAACATACCTAGTAAAATGATCAACTATCGTTAGAAGGTATTTGTTGCCTGCGTAACTAACAGGAAGCTCAACAAGGTAAACTGCAACTCTTTCAAGGGGATATGAAATTTCAGGGAATTTTCCCAAGGGAACTTTAAATTGACCCTGCCATTTTGTTCGTTGGCAAGCTAGACATTTCTTTACATAGTCTTTGACGTCACGAATTTGATTAATCCAGAAGAATTTATCTCTGGCACGTTCAAGAGTTCTTAGGAAACCCATATGAGCGGACAAATCGTTGTCATGGCTCAACTTTAAAGCTACCTTAACTAAAGACTTAGGAATGACTATTTGTACATTACTTCTACCGTTTCTGCGTTTCTTTCTCGACAATCTACACAGGACATTGTTCTCATCAATAAAATATTCGTCAATGTTTGAAATCTTAGTATCACCCAAGTCATTGCCAGTTAACAAGTTTCTTACACCAGACCAAAGTGAGTCCTTTTCTTGCTCTGAAACAACATCATCCAGGCTCAATTGCTTTGCCTCGACGGCAACACTCTTATCACGTTCACTGTACACGGGTGGAGGGCACACGTCGTCGACGGGAACATCTGTCGCATTATTATTAGAACAAGGCTTAATTCTAGAAGGAACATCAGCATTAATTTTAGGATCATTCTTATTACTACAGTTTGACTCAGCAGTGTCTACGATAGCATTGACGATTCTTTCGGATCTAGACAAATAGTCGGGCAAATGGTGTTGTGCTCCCGGCTTGTACCGAACAGAGAAATTATATTCCTGGAGAAGCAGAGCCCATCTTGAAATACGGTGGTTACCTGTTTTATTAGCAAAAATGAACGTTAAGGGACGGTGATCTGTTACTACGACAAATTCATTTAAGTACAGGTACGCATCATAATGTTTGATTGAATCATGAATAGCAAGAGCTTCGAGTTCTGTTGCAGAGTACTTAAGTTCGTTTCCTTTTAATTTACGACTATAATATGCCACAGGCAACTCAATGCCGTCGTGCATCTGAAGTAATGCCCCTCCAATTGCAATGCCCGAGGCATCAGTGTGCAACACAAACTCTCTCTGAAAGTCAGGAAATTTAAGTATAGGCGCAGACACAAGTTTATCTTTCAAGTCATCGAAAGCTCGCTGATGGACGTCAGTCCACTTAAATACATTCGCCTTTTTTGTAAGCTCGGTTAGAGGTGCCGCGATATGAGCATAATTTTTAATGAACTTTCTAAAGAATCCGGTAGAGCCTAAGAATCTCTTCACCTCTTTAACACTCCTAGGTCTCAAAGCATCCGCTAAAGCTCGCACTTTGTCAGGTCTGGGAGTTAGTCCCTCTGAACTGACTTTGATTCCAAGAAAGGTCACGCTACTCGCAGCAAATTGGCATTTCTTAAGACTTAATTTGAAGCCTGAAGCAGCTGTTTGAAGCAGCGCCTTATCCAGATGTTCGACATGAGTCTCGAAATTTTTTGAATAGATGATGATGTCGTCAACGTAACAGAACAGAAATTTTGAAATGAATGGAGAAAAAGCCATATTGACTGCTCTTTGAAGTGCAGCCGCAGATGTGATAAGACCTTGGGGTGAACGGCAATACCTATAACTACCTGTCGGTGTTTTGAAAGCGGTGATGTCCCTGCTCTCGGGAGACAGTTCAATCTGATGGTAGGAGCTTCGCATATCAAGGGTCGTGAATAAATTTGAGTCCTTTAGACTTTCGAGGGTGTCAGTCATATGCGGGATAGGGAAAGTGTCTTTCTTAACTATTTTGTTGATAAGACGAAAATCGACAACTATCCTATGAGTTCCATCGTTTTTTCTGACTGTCAAAATAGGTGACGACCATGGGGAGTAAGCTGGCTCTATAACTTTCTGTTTCAGCATCTCTTGGACATGCTCTTCAACTAATTGTTTTGTAGCGTGAGGAACTCGATATTGGGGCGTATTGATTGGCTCATGACCCTGAATGTCTAATCTATGTACAGCATTTCGCGCATGACCAATCTCGTCTCCAACCGCGAACGCATTCCTATGATTGTTAACCAAATTTACAAGGGTCGTTCTCTGATCTAAGTTCAAATGGGACAAGTCAATATCGTCAATCATCCGGTTGAATTCAGGTTCATTTCGTTTCTCTGCGACTGACAACAGTTCACTGTTAGGCAGTAACTCAGGGTTGCACTGACTCAAGGGGCTTTCAGTCAAAGCGGGCGCTCGTCTGGCGTCATGCACTGTCGCCACGGCATCATAGGCCTCGCGATGTGGCGGTGCTCTAGTATCACTTTCGCTTTCGTCTGAGCCAGACTCCGGCTCTTCAATAGCAACATCTAGGGTAGCACAAATTTTATTTCTAGGTACAAGAACATTCTTATCATTATAATTTACAAAAACTACAGGCACGGTACCATCACGGACAGTGGCTAACGTGCGAGGTACTGCTATTCCTTTGCACGTAACGCTCTGTTTTAGGACGACTGTTTTTCCATTCATGTGCTTGGGAACTCTCAAAAAGGAATGACATAACGTGCCTCCTTCAACAGTCAGATCATGTGACATTCTTGCGACACTGAATGATGCATCCTCAGATTGTTTCACAAAATTCACTGAATTAGAAGCAGCAACTGATTGAAATGGGTAAACTTTATTGTTAATTCTCACGTGACCTTTCTCACTCTGACTGTATTTTATTTCAACGCCGAACCTCTTAAGGAAATCTCGGCCTATCAAGACAGCTCCGGGGAAGTAAGAATCTTCCACAATTATAGCAGAATGGCAATACTCAGCATCACCTAGTTTAAATTTCAGGTCAATCGTACCTCGAGTGTGGAGATTATCTCCATTTACAGAACAAAGAACTTTAGTGCATCGTTTAATTCGGGGAAGAGTTTTGAATAATTTGTTAATTACACAAGATTTCACAAGAGTCACGGAAGAGCCTGAATCAACGAAGGTAGAGCACTTTTTCTGTTCAACATTTAATAAAATTACGGGGGAAAAGCTTTTCGGTTGCTGTAGTAGTTTTTTGACTTTACTGCTGCGATGTCACCATTCTGACTCGGATGGCCATTGAATTTGCGTTGATAATTATTAAACGGACGAGCATTTTTGTGTGAAGCACTTTGCCATTTGAATGGATTTTTAGGCTGGTACGCTCGCTTTTGTGGTGAATTGTATTGGTACTTCTCAACCACCACATCACTCTCATGGGCTCGCCTTTTGCGGTTCAACAAAGATCTTTCTTCGATCAAAGATTCCTCAATTGACCTCGCTTTGTCTAGGAGTTTTGTCACACTCTCAGGGTCAAAATCATGTGATAATTTTTCACTGATCTTGGGGTTCATATTTTTAATGATAGTCGGGATTAGAATTTTTTGTGCATTGGCATCCTCGTAGTGCCATTCTTGGCCGAACACGTCTTTCCAGCTAGCTAGAACGCGAGTTGCAAATGCATTGACACTCTCATCATTCTCTTGACGCAGACTAAATAGGATTTATGAACGGTTTTTCTATAATTTACAGCCCCCTTGTACACAGAAATAAGCCAAGTCTTGACATCTTCCAGTGTGACCAATTGGTCGGACTTGAGGACATAAGAATCCCAAGCCTTCCCGGTAAGAGCATTTTTCAAATAACGACATTGCAAATCGATGTCATTCGTGTAGATGTCAACTCTGGTTTGAAAGTGTTTTAAAAATGAAGTTACACAGCCTTCGCCGTTAAATTTAGGCAGATTAATTGCATGATTTAAAGTGACAAAGCTACTTTGATTGTTCTCACCATTGTTACTTTGATTATTTTCATTATCGTCCCCAGCCATGGTTTCAACTGATAATTAGGGCAAAATTGGCGAAGCAAAATAGATTCACAATGAACACTGATAGCAATTTTAGAGTTTCAAATTAGAAGTTTAAATGCAATATTTCGTACAATATGTTTCCAAATACACAGACATAATTGAATTTTTCGCACAATAAGTTTCCAAATGCACAGAAATAAATGAATCGTCAATAACATCAACAACAGTAATAGAAAATAGGGTCATAATGGGGATAAAATGGGGTTTTGAATAGGCACAATAATCATATTAGAAAGGTAAATGGGTTAAATTACGCAATGGGAATGAGACAATAAATGGGTAAAGCATCAAAATAGTAAATATGGTACAAGTTCACACGAAATAAATCAATACACTGACACAAGGTGCAAATAATGACAATAAATCACATGGGAAATACACAAGTAAATCAATACAATGACATAAATTATGTGAATAGAATGGGTACAATGATGAATAAACTTCCTAATGAACAATTATTTGGCCAGTTACGTTAAACATCTAAATTTTTTTTTTGAATAGGTAGCGTGGCAACAGCGGTCTCTTGTGGAGACGTTAAGTTTTAATGGGTTATGATCCCACCGCTGCCACCATTTTGTTGTATTCTCTTTTCTTTATAGAATCCGAGTTTATGATTTTTCAAATTTTCTTTCTTTTCAAGTCTAAAAATCAAAGGAGTTTTTTTCCGAAAGGAAACACGATTCTTTCAACGTGGCCACGTCATTTTTACTTGTTACGATGAAAGGTGTACACAAAATATGACAATGGGGTAGATGAGACTAGCAAATATATAGGAACAATTGTTACTTAGGTCTCACGCAACTTGAGTATGCAGCGGTGACGAAGTTTTATAATAAGGTCTCGAATTGTACGTTAAATTTTTACGTGACGTTAACACAGAGTCAGGGACTAATACGGAGTGCCGGCCGTATGCAAACAAAATAAGTGAAGTGGCACGACGAGACCTTCTAGTGATGGAGCTTCGCTCTCTAATGATGATGCCCTAACCCTCGTCGAACCCTTTAAGTAGCTGTCGTGCTGCAGGAGTCACCGCAGCTGATCATAGCCGTTGAAGTTGACGCCCGCAGTCTCGTCGCGGCTACTCATTGCCACTCGGCCACTCTGCCACTCGCTTGCTGCCACTCGCCGATCGCCCTTGTTTGTTGTGGCTATGGCCCAGCCTCCAGCCTGCTGAGACCGGGCTGCTGTTGCCATCCACACGCTGCCATGCTGCCCCTGGGAGCCGGTGTTGCCTCTTTTTTTGTAACGGTCGAGCCCTCGCTGGGTACTCATCGACATCTGGCGCGTTGTATACTGCTGAGCTTTGAAATTTCCTGATAGCAGAGTTCGGTGTAAGCTCTCACGTCCAACCGCCCTTTACTCTTTTTTGTGGCGAAAACTTAACGGTTCGTATTCGGGACACAACATAATATGTTTGCTCAAACGTTCTACTGGTCCTGAAAATAACTATGAATTTCATTGCGTCGAGTTGGTCAAATTTAAATACTATGTATAATTTTTGTAATTAATATTTCTGTGTGGGGAAAATAGTTCAACTTTATTTCGCTTTCATGTATTTCGATAATTCCGTAAATGTGTGTGTACTCGTAGGATGTAATTAATTTTAAACTTTGCGATCTATACTTAAAGAAAATTTTGAACCTTATGTTCGATTCGTAATTTGCTAATGATAACGTAAATTCAAACATAGGATGCTTAAGTCCTTTTGTAAATACTTGGGAGTTTGAGAGGGAAGACTTGGTTGACGTGATGTAAGAGGGAGACTTGGGAAAAATTAAAGAAGAACATCAGAACAAACACTTAATGGGATTGACCTTTCAGGAATGGTGGATGACATCAGCTGAGCGCGGTTGAACGCTTGCGCCGGCGCACCATCACTCGCCAGTCACCAAGAGTGGTGAGAGACTCCACCACAGACGCATGACGGTCGCCCTGTTCGGACGGCATCACTACTACGGGTTGGCCACGCATGCGCTGCGCCCCTGCTCCCTACCCCACCATCTACCTCGACGCTTGAAGCGCGACACGCAGCGGCAGATCTGAGCTCGCACACCGACTCGTAGAAAACGAGTACGCGAAGAAAATTTCTTATCAGTGGACTGGGTCGACGACCGCGGCTAATTTCCTACTGAGGCACAGTGAATAGAAAACGACGGGCATTTAAAATTTAAAGGACAGCTCAACATTGGGATTTCAATCACGACTTCGGACTTCGGATGGATTCGACGACGACGGCTTCAGATGTAATCAACGACGATGAAAATAATACGGAGGCCCAGATGAAAATTAACGTATCAACTCAAAGATCTCAGCATAAAGGCAGCGAATCCTACGCAACCCCAAAAAAGATGATGAACTCCACGAGATAGTAGTCCACTTCGACCGACGACACACGGAATAATTTTCGGAGATCTCTATAAGACTTCTGCAAAGTGGTGGAGCAAGTTATGCAGCCCAGGATTACACGACTTGGGTGTATTTGGAAGTGTTCGCTACACTTCCGAGGGTTTTCACTCTCAAGGATTACTGCAGTGATCCACGCAACGGAGGGAGAAGTCGGTGTCATCTATAGGACACGGTTCTGCCCATAGGACAACTATAATGACTCCTTTATTTGACGACTCTGAATCAGCGCTTGCCAGAAGAGCAAACTCCAGTTGTAAGCATCTTGACTCTTCCATGATCCACGCATTTAAGGCGTCGGCTGCACGTGTGAGCAACGTCGAAGATAAGCCTTTCGAGCACAAGCAGGAGCTTGTGATTTGTTCGGCCACGGGGGATTTGTTATGCTTCTCCGCATAACTGTGTAAGGAATATCGCTAAGGATCCGAATAATCGTCCGGCCAACGACTTATTCATAAATGATTCAAAAGACCAAATAATAAGCCTGATTTCTGCGAGAAAACATTGCAACGTTACGTCCTAGAACAATCGACTCTTCAGGAACAACGCCCAGACGACGTCGATACGCGTTACGAACGAAGACGCTAACGGAAGATGCTAAGAACCTCAACGGATGTCTTCATTTGCTTTAATTCATATGTTTAACATTGTTTTGTGGGGATTTTTATATAGTAATGAGGGTAAGGTTAATGATGTATGTTTTCTATTCAATAGTAGGGATATATCACGTTCTTATTGGTAACCTTGTTAAGTCGTTATTCAGAGTTGGCACCTCAAGGTGACGCCGAACGCGGTGGCTTGAGAGAGCGGCGGCAGTCCGGGCGAGGTTACCATCATAAGCAGTCGCATACAAATTTGTCCGCCTTCCTAGGCCCAGTTGGGCCGGGGCCTCGCCTCTTATAACGATACGAATCATTGGAAAGATACTAAAACGACTCAAGTATCTTCGTGACATCCATTTGTGAACATATTATACTTAAAATCCGTGGCGACGTGATCACAACCGTAAACCTTGCCGGCCCACCCACAACCGAACATGGCGGTTGCCGCTCTGGCGTACCTGCCATGCATCGCTCTGACTGCGAGACCAATCTCCAAATCTCAAGATAAGTTTCCCTCTGATTTCATGTCAAACCCCAGTCCCCACTCAAGCTTCTGAGTATATTAGGATGTGAATGCGTAGATCGCGTGCGTTCAATTAATGCGTATTTTCGATGATTAATGTCTCAATATTTTCCTGTGTCCAATAGCGAATTTCTTTAATGTCCTTGTGTTCTTCATATCCTTTAGATAGTTAGGAAAGGAGGATGATATGATTCAGAAGGAAAGTAATAATGTTTGAAGCCAGGAAACACGGCTAGAATGCACGATTAATTTATGGCCTTAAGTCGCTCGTAACGCTCACCGAAGATTGAATTAAATATTTATACAGAAACCCTGTATTGGTGGCAGCTACCTTGATATTACCAAGTAGAAAATATATGAATGGTGACGAATAATCTTGATGTCACGAATAATATAACATAAAAAAATATCATGCATCGCAACAAAGAATAACGGCAGAGAAAAATGAAGACCTCAGCGAGATAAAATAAATAGGGTCACGACACTATAGCGTGAGATCTACCTCTAGCTAGTACTATAGCGTGAGATCTACCACACTAAAGCGTGAGATCTACCTCTAGCTAGTACTATAGCGTGAGGTCTACCACACTATAGCGTGAGATCTACCTCTAGCTAGTACTATAGTGTGAGGTCTACCACACTATAGCGTGAGATCTACCTCTAGCTAGTACTATAGTGTGAGGACTACCACACTAAAGCGTGAGATCTACCTCTAGCTAGTACTATAGCGTGAGGTCTACCACACTATAGCGTGAGATCTACCTCTAGCTAGTACTATAGTGTGAGGTCTACCACACTATAGCGTGAGATCTACCTCTAGCTAGTACTATAGCGTGAGGTCTACCACACTATAGCGTGAGATCTACCTCTAGCTAGTACTATAGTGTGAGGACTACCACACTATAGCGTGAGATCTACCTCTAGCTAGTACTATAGTGTGAGGTCTACCACACTATAGCGTGAGATCTACCTCTAGCTAGTACTATAGTGTGAGGACTACCACACTATAGCGTGAGATCTACCTCTAGCTAGTACTATAGCGTGAGGTCTACCACTCTATAGCGTGAGATCTACCTCTAGCTAGTACTATAGTGTGAGGTCTACCACACTATAGCGTGAGATCTACCTCTAGCTAGTACTATAGCGTGAGGTCTACCACACTATAGCGTGAGATCTACCTCTAGCTAGTACTATAGTGTGAGGACTACCACACTATAGCGTGAGATCTACCTCTAGCTAGTACTATAGTGTGAGGTCTACCACACTATAGCGTGAGATCTACCTCTAGCTAGTACTATAGTGTGAGGTCTACCACACTATAGCGTGAGATCTACCTCTAGCTAGTACTATAGTGTGAGGTCTACCACACTATAGCATGAGATCTACCTCTAGCTAGTACTATAGTGTGAGGTCTACCACATCATAGCGTGAGATCTACCTCTAGCTAGTACTATAGCGTGAGGTCTACCACACTATAGCGTGAGATCTACCTCTAGCTAGTACTATAGCGTGAGGTCTACCACACAATAGCGTGAGGTCTACCTCTAGCCAGTACTATAGTGTGAAGTCTACCACATTATAGCATGAGATCTACCTCTAGCTAGTACTATAGCGTGAGGTCTACCACACTATAGCGTGAGATCTACCTCTAGCTAGTACTATAGCGTGAGGACTACCACACTATAGCGTGAGATCTACCTCTAGCTAGTACTACAGCGTGAGGTCTACCACTCTATAGCATGAGATCTACCTCTAGCTAGTACTATAGCGTGAGGTCTACCACACTATAGCGTGAGATCTACCTCTAGCTAGTACTATAGCGTGAGGTCTACCACACTATAGCGTGAGATCTACCTCTAGCTAGTACTATAGCGTGAGGTCTACCACATTATAGCATGAGATCTACCTCTAGCTAGTACTATAGCGTGAGGACTACCACTCTATAGCATGAGATCTACTTCTAGCTAGTACTACAGCGTGAGGTTTACCACTCTATAGCATGAGATCTACCTCTAGCTAGTACTACAGCGTGAGGTCTACCGCATTATAGCATGAGATCTACCTCTAGCTAGTACAATAGCGTGAGGACTACCACACTATAGCATGAGATCTACCTCTAGCTAGTACTACAGCGTGAGGTCTACCACACTATAGCATGAGGTCTACCTCTAGCTAGTACTAGAGCGTGAGGTCTACCACACTATAGCATGAGATCTACCTCTAGCTAGTACTACAGCGTGAGGTCTACCACACTATAGCATGAGATCTACCTCTAGCTAGTACTATAGTGTGAGGTCTACCCTATCCTAGCATGAGATCTACCTCTTGCTAGTACTATAGGGTGAGGTCTACCACACTATAGCATGAGATCTACCTCCAGATAGTACTATAGCGTGAGGTCTACCACACTATAGCGTGAGATCTACCTCTAGCTAGTACTATAGCGTGAGGTCTACCACACAATAGCGTGAGGTCTACCTCTAGCTAGTACTATAATGTGAAGTCTACCACATTATAGCATGAGATCTACCTCTAGCTAGTACTATAGCGTGAGGACTACCACACTATAGCGTGAGATCTACCTCCAGCTAGTACTATAGCGTGAGGTCTACCACACTATAGCGTGAGATCTACCTCTAGCTAGTACTACAGCGTGAGGTCTACCACACTATAGCATGAGGTCTACCTCTAGCTAGTACTAGAGCGTGAGGTCTACCACACTATAGCATGAGATCTACCTCTAGCTAGTACTACAGCGTGAGGTCTACCACACTATAGCATGAGATCTACCTCTAGCTAGTACTATAGTGTGAGGTCTACCCCATCCTAGCATGAGATCTACCTCTTGCTAGTACTATAGGGTGAGGTCTACCACACTATAGCATGAGATCTACCTCCAGCTAGTACTATAGCGTGAGGTCTACCACACTATAACATGTGATCTACCTCTAGCTATACTATAGCGCGAAGTTAGGTTCGGTTGCTACTGGATATAACTTATTTCCATACATTTAATTTAGCAATAAACACCTAATTTGTACATGTCAAACTGCAGCTGGGTAGGCGAAAAATGGCGGTAGACCTCACGCTATAGCAGCACCCAATTTTGAATTATCTTGCAAACTTTCGTTTGTCCCGCGCATATTCGCCACAATTCCTCAAACCAACCTCTAAACAGAAAGAAACAGAGATAATTTAGCGAAAGAATCATCTTAATAGTTCAGACCTGGCTTCCTCTCTTTGGAACACTTTTGAAATAGTTGAAAGGCTTAGAATAACTTATCTAAATCTAATTCAGAGCTTATATAGCCTTGTAATTGTTTCTAGCCTCATTTACGTAAGTAAATTTTGTTCAACTTACAATTGCATTCCAGGAAATATTTTGGCGCAATTCATTCATAAATTCTACATAGGAGTTGCGCCAAAATGTTTCCTGGAATGCAATTCTATAATGAACAAAATTTACTTACATAAATGAGGCTGAAAGCTATTACAAGCTATTTAAGCTCTGAACTAGATTAGATAAGTTCTTCTCAGCCTTTTAACTGCGTCAAAAGTGTTCCAAAGAGTGGACTGAATAATTTAGATGATCCTTTCATTTTAATATCGAAACGGGTTAGTCTGCAATTCAAAACATTAGTATGCATTTTCTTCGAAGAATTTTTATAAATTCACTTCAACATCTTCGAGAGTGAGCAGAGAACGAGCCGCTTAATAGAGTAAGTTAAAACTTCCCAGCTAAATAGCCTCTCAAAATTAGCGCCTGCAGTCAAGTTATTTATCTGGCGCAGGTAATCTCTTTTGATCTTGTATCTGGAATTTTATTTCTGCAATAATCATTTTGAAATGTGCCACCCCTCGGACCGTCGCACAGTCACGCCATGACAGCGCGGTCTTCCATTTAAGGAAAAAATCAGTTCCGCCTTTTTGTGCAATAACTCCTTTGCTTGCCCCAACATTTCACCCAAAGCCCGAACAATGAACGTCCGACCTACACTCCCGTTCGAAGACTAAGAAGACGAAAATAATCAAGGAACTCGGAGAAAAAGGCGAAGAAGAATCGGTCATAAATTCAAGAACTCTCGTTCCAGCAGCACCCACGAGTTTTATTGCATCAGGACTTGTGCGAGGGGAAGAACAGGCAGGACCGAACAAAAGCAGATCGCAAGGTTGGGGTACGTTAGAACGAGACGACACTGGAATGACATCTTGACCTTTTCTTGAGCTTTTCTGGGAGCACATAATCGATAGCGCGCGGACATTCCAGCGAGGATGGGACAAAGCTGTTCTTCATGATTTCTTGCATTGGTAATGAGTACCGAGCTCATGACTCAGCAGATTCTTATCGAGGCGAAGTCGGGGGATGCTCCAATGAAAGTGTGTCATGATCAGCGGCCTCTTAGGGCTTAGTTAAAGCGGTCTGATCCCAGTTACGGGTCTGGTCCCAGTTAGGGGTCTGGTCCCAGTTAGGGGTCTGGTCCCAGTTAGGGGTCTGGTCCCAGTGAGGGCTCTGGTCCCAGTTAGGGGTCTGGTCCCAGTTTGAGGTCTGGTCCCAGTTAGGGCTCTGGTCCCAGTGAGAGGTCTGGTCCCAGTTAGGGGTCTGGTCCCAGTTAGGGCTCTGGTCCCAGTTAGAGGTCTGGTCCCAGTTAGGGGTCTGATCCCAGTTAGGGGTCTGGTCCCAGTTAGGGGTCTGGTTCTAGTTAGGGGTCTGGTCCCAGTTAGGGGTCTGGTCCCAGTTAGAGGTCTGGTCCCAGTTAGGGCTCTGGTCCCAGTTAGAGGTCTGGTCCCAGTTAGGGGTCTGATCCCAGTTAGGGGTCTGGTGTATGTTAGGGGTCTGGTCCCAGTTAGGGCTCTGGTCCCAGTTAGAGGTCTGGTCCCAGTTAGGAGTCTGGTCCCAGTTAGGGGTCTGGTCCCAGTTAGGGGTCTGGTCCCAGTTAGGGCTCTGGTCCCAGTTAGGGGTCTGGTCCCAGTTAGGGGACTGGTCCCAGTTAGGGGACTGGTCCCAGTTAGGGGACTGGTCCCAGTTAGGGGACTGGTCCCAGTTAGGGGTCTGGTCCCAGTTAGGGGACTGGTCCCAGTTAGGGGACTGGTCCCAGTTAGGGGACTGGTCCCAGTTAGAGAGAAGCAGACGAGTGTGGCTGGAGAGAAGCAGACGAGTGTGGCTGGAGAGAAGCAGACGAGTGTGGCTGGAGAGAAGCAGGCGAATACAGTTAAAGAGAAGCAGGCGAGGTGTACCCAAAGAGAAGCTGTAGAAATATATCCCCAGAGACCTAGTTAAGGTAACTCTAAAGCACAGAACAATGTTCAAAAAGAAACCGCAATGAAGTATTAGGAGCATTTCCAAAGGGGCGCTTTAAGCGTACGTTCAAAGTAACGCCGTAGGAAAATTTAAAAATGGGAAGCTAGAAGGGCATATCTTATAGCTGAAGTTAAGCCATAGGAGTTTACCCGAAGAAAAGTGGTCTGGATATTTGCTAAAGAATACCCTATTAATAAGAAAAATTCGGTTCACCTGACTCGAGCGTAGAAATAATTTTGACTTTGAGGGAACAGTTGAGGTTTGTTTGAGGAATGCATCGCTATTTCGGAAGGAAAATCGATGCGTCGCTTAGCAGAAGAGAACCAGGCTGGACTTCCATGAAGAGAAACAGGCTGGACTTGCATGAAGAGAAACAGGCTGGACTTGCATGAAGAGAAACAGGCTGGACTTGCATTAAGAGAAACAGGCTAGACTTGCATGAAGAGAAACAGGCTGGACTTGCGTGAAGAGAAACAGGCTGGACTTGCATGAAGAGAAACAGGCTGGACTTGCATGAAGAGAACCAGGCTGGACTTGCATGAAGAGAAACAGGCTGGACTCGCATGAAGAGAAACAGGCTGGACTTGCATTAAGAGAAACAGGCTAGACTTGCATGAAGAGAAACAGGCTGGACTTGCGTGAAGAGAAACAGGCTGGACTTGCATGAAGAGAAACAGGCTGGACTTGCATGAAGAGAAACAGGCTGGACTTGCATGAAGAGAAACAGGCTGGACTTGCATGAAGAGAAACAGGCTGGACTTGCATGAAGAGAAACAGGCTGGACTTGCATGAAGAGAAACAGGCTGGACCTCCATGAAGAGAAACAAGCTGGACTTGCATGAAGAGAAATAGGCTGGACTTGCATGAAGAGAAACAGGCTGGACTTCCATGAAGAGAAACAGGCTGGACTTGCATGAAGAGAAATAGGCTGGACTTGCATGAAGAGAAACAGGCTGGACTTCCATGAAGAGAAACAGGCTGGACTTGCATGAAGAGAAACAGGCTGGACTTGCATGAAGAGAAACAGGCTGGACTTGCATGAAGAGAAACAGGCTGGACTTGCATGAAGAGAAACAGGCTGGACTTGCATGATGAGAAACAGGCTGGACTTGCATGAAGAGAAACAGGCTGGACTTGCATGAAGAGAAACAGGCTGGACTTGCATGAAGAGAAACAGGCTGGACTTGCATGAAGAGAAACAGGCTGGACTTGCATGAAGAGAAACAGGCTGGACTTGCATGAAGAGAAACAGGCTATGCTTGCATGAAGAGAAACAGGCTGGACTTGCATGAAGAGAAACAGGCTGGACTTCCATGAAGAGAAACAGGCTGGACTTGCATGAAGAGAAACAGGCTGGATTTGCATGAAGAGAAACAGGCTGGACTTGCATGAAGAGAAACAGGCTGGACTTGCATGAAGAGAAACAGGCTGGACTTCCATGAAGAGAAACAGGCTGGACTTCCATGAAGAGAAACAGGCTGGACTTGCATGAAGAGAAACAGCCTGGACTTGCATGAAGAGAAACAGGCTGGACTTGCACGAAGAGAAACAGGCTGGACTTCCATGAAGAGAAACAGGCTGGACTTCCATGAAGAGAAACAGGCTGGACTTGCATGAAGAGAAACAGGCTGGACTTCCATGAAGAGAAACAGGCTGGACTTGCATGAAGAAAAACAGGCTGGACTTGCATGAAGAGAAACAGGCTGGACTTGCATGAAGAGAAACAGGCTGGACTTGCATGAAGAGAAACAGGCTGGACTTGCATGAAGAGAAACAGGCTGGACTTGCATGAAGAGAAACAGGCTGGACTTGCATGAAGAGAAACAGGCTGGACTTGCATGAAGAGAAACAAGCTGGACTTGCATGAAGAGAAACAGGCTGGACTTGCATGAAGAGAAACAGGCTGGACTTGCATGAAGAGAAACAGGCTGGACTTGCATGAAGAAAAACAGGCTGGACTTGCATGAAGAGAAACAGGCTGGACTTGCATGAAGAGAAACAGGCTGGACTTGCATGAAGAGAAACAGGCTGGACTTGCATGAAGAGAAACAGGCTGGACTTGCATGAAGAGAAACAGGCTGGACTTGCATGAAGAGAAACAAGCTGGACTTGCATGAAGAGAAACAGGCTGGACTTGCATGAAGAGAAACAGGCTGGACTTGCATGAAGAGAAACAGGCTGGACTTGCATGAAGAGAAACAGGCTGGACTTGCATGAAGAGAAACAAGCTGGACTTGCATGAAGAGAAAAGAGGCTGGACTTGCATGAAGAGAAACAAGCTGGACTTGCATGAAGAGAAACAGGCTGGACTTGCATGAAGAGAAACAGGCTGGACTTGCATGAAGAGAAACAAGCTGGACTTGCATGAAGAGAAACAGGCTGGACTTGCATGAAGAGAAACAGGCTGGACTTGCATGAAGAGAAACAGGCTGGACTTGCATGAAGAGAAACAAGCTGGACTTGCATGAAGAGAAACAGGCTGGACTTGCATGAAGAAAAACAGGCTGGACTTGCATGAAGAGAAACAGGCTGGACTTGCATGAAGAGAAACAGGCTGGACTTGCATGAAGAGAAACAAGCTGGACTTGCATGAAGAGAAACAGGCTGGACTTGCATGAAGAGAAACAGGCTGGACTTGCATGAAGAGAAACAGGCTGGACTTGCATGAAGAGAAACAAGCTGGACTTGCATGAAGAGAAACAGGCTGGACTTGCATGAAGAGAAACAGGCTGGACTTGCATGAAGAGAAACAGGCTGGACTTGCATGAAGAGAAACAGGCTGGACTTGCATGAAGAGAAACAGGCTGGACTTGCATGAAGAGAAACAGGCTAAACTTGCATAAAGAGAAACAGGCTGGACTTGCATGAAGAGAAACAGGCTGGACTTGCATGAAGAGAAACAAGCTGGACTTGCATGAAGAGAAACAGGCTGGACTTGCATGAAGAGAAACAAGCTGGACTTGCATGAAGAGAAACAGGCTGGATTTGCATGAAGAGAAACAGGCTGGACTTGCATGAAGAGAAACAAGCTGGACTTGCATGAAGAGAAACAGGCTGGACTTGCATGAAGAGAAACAGGCTGGACTTGCATGAAGAGAAACAGGCTGGACTTGCATGAAGAGAAACAAGCTGGACTTGCATGAAGAGAAACAGGCTGGACTTGCATTAAGAAAAACAGGCTGGACTTGCATGAAGAGAAACAGGCTGGACTTGCATGAAGAGAAACAGGCTGGACTTGCATGAAGAGAAACAAGCTGGACTTGCATGAAGAAAAACAGGCTGGACTTGCATGAAGAGAAACAGGCTGGACTTGCATGAAGAGAAACAGGCTGGACTTGCATGAAGAGAAACAGGCTGGACTTGCATGAAGAGAAACAAGCTGGACTTGCATGAAGAAAAACAGGCTGGACTTGCATGAAGAGAAACAGGCTGGACTTGCATGAAGAAAAACAGGCTGGACTTGCATGAAGAGAAACAGGCTGGACTTGCATGAAGAGAAACAGGCTGGACTTGCATGAAGAGAAACAGGCTGGACTTGCATGAAGAGAAACAGGCTGGACTTCCATGAAGAGAAACAGGCTGGACTTGCATGAAGAGAAACAGGCTGGACTTGCATGAAGAGAAACAGGCTGGACTTGCATGAAGAGAAACAGGCTGGACTTGCATGAAGAGAAACAGGCTGGACTTGCATGAAGAGAAACAGGCTGGACTTGCATGAAGAGAAACAGGCTGGACTTCCATGAAGAGAAACAGGCTGGACTTGCATGAAGAGAAACAGGCTGGACTTGCATGAAGAGAAACAGGCTGGACTTGCATGAAGAGAAACAGGCTGGACTTGCATGAAGAGAAACAGGCTGGACTTCCATGAAGAGAAACAGGCTGGACTTGCATGAAGAGAAACAGGCTGGACTTGCATGAAGAGAAGCAGACCCAGCACGCTTGTGCACGTTTGTACCAGCATTTTGCGAGTTTGCTTAGCACTTTGGTTTTACCTGCTCATTTTACCCTTCATTTTGCTGGTTTGTTCAGCATTTTTGATTTGCCCGTTAATTTTCCTTTTCATTTTACCGTTAGTTAAGCACTTTGTTTTGCATTTATGTTTCGCTCTTCAATTCTGCCCGTTTGTTCAGCCCTTCCATGCACTACTTTCCACCCTGCCCTACATTTTCCTTTTTTGCTTCATTCATCTGCAATTTCCCTGCCACGACAGCTCTCGGCTTACAGAGGGCAGGCAACGACCAGACCGCGCGAAGTGTGGTCAACACAACACGATCTCGGTTGCTGTTGCCCTGCAGGTTTTTGTTGGCGATCGGGCGGCGAAGGCGGCCACCTAAGTCCATTATTTCCTTGCCACGTAAATCCATTATTGTGAGAATTTCCTTGTCTCGGAGCTGCGGTCTCTCCTGCAGGAAGGAAACGCGAGCACTCGCTGCAGGGGCCGAGGATGAGCTATAGAGTTGAAGTGGAGGGTGGCTTCAAGGTGCGGGTTGTTTCGGGAATACAGGGTTTTTGATAAATGAGCGATGTTAAGAACGTATTGATTGTAATTATCTTCACTAACTGAGGTTTTTCATGTTTTGAAAATGTTTTGAGGTTAATAACGTATGGAATGTAATTGTCATTACTAACCGGGGTTTTTCATGTTTTAAAAATGTTTTCATGTGATGGTTTTTCGTGTAATGTAATGAGTTCTCGTGTTGAAGTGATTGCTTCAAGGAGCTGGTCGTTTCGGGAATACAGGGTTTTTAACGGAATGAGCGATGGTTATCACGTGTTCACGTGCGGATTATAATTATTATTGCTATAATAATGAGTTTAAGATTCCCTTGGTATGTTAATCCCGTATAGATTATTATTATTATTATTATTATTATTACTATTATTATTATTATTATTATTATTATTTTTATTATTATTATTATTATTATTATTATTAATTAATTAGTGGGTTTAAGACTCCTTCGGAAATACAGGGTGTTTAATAAATTAAATGAGCTATGTTAATCACGTATAGATTACAATTATTACTACCATATTAGTGAGTTAATCCCTTGCCACAATACATAGGCCATCTCAAGAGAAAGAATGGGTGGGTTCATTTAGCATGGGCTGTATAAAAGGGGGAATCTATGCACAAGGTATGGTCCCACACAAGATACCTTGAGCCTCCACCCAAAAAACTCAGGTTCAGCCTTGTAGAAATAATTAGAAAAATTCAGAGCCCTGTAGAAATAAATATCTTCTATACATCAAATTTAGTAGATAAAATTAAGTTTGTGGCTCCCCATGCGATGCAAATATGATAGTTACTTAACTGTTGTGAGTGTCTAATGTTGATGGCTGATTAGACATTATATATAGACTGATTAGAAATTAGACTGATTAGACATTAGACTGATTAGACATCAGACATTAGACATGCGCAGCTGATTAGACATTAGACTGCTTATACATTAGAATGATTAGACATTAGACTGATTAGACATTAGACTGATTATACATTAGACTGATTAGACATTAGACTGAATAGACATTGAACATGCGGATAGCGGATTAGACATTTGACTGATTAGACATTAGACTGATTAGACATTAGACTGATTAAACATTAGACTGATTAGACATTAGACTGATTAGACATTAGACCGATTAGACATTAGACTGATTAGACATTAGACCGATTAGACATTAGACTGATTAAACATTAGACTGAGTAGACATTAGACTGAATAGACATTGAACATGCGGATAGCTGATTAGACATTAGACTGATTAGACATTAGACTGATTAGACATTAGACCGATTAGACATTAGACTGATTAGACATTAGACTGATTAAACATTAGACTGATTAGACATTAGACTGAATAGACATTGAACATGCGGATAGCTGATTAGACATTAGACTGATTAGATATTAGACTGATTAGACATTAGACTGATTATACATTAGACTGATTAGACATTAGACATTAGACCGATTAGACATTAGACTGATTAGACACTAGACCGATTAGACATTAGACTGATTAGACGTTAGACTGATTAAACATTAGACTGATTAGACATTAGACTGATTAGACATTAGACTGATTAAACATTAGATTGATTATACATTAGACATTAGACTGATTAAACATTAGACTGATTATACATTGGACATTAGACACTTGCTGTTGTTGATGTTACACTAATGACACTAATGCTGATGAATGACGAGTTGATAGTTGTGTTTAATTTCTGCAGATCGTTGCAAATGAAACAATTACAATACATGAGTAAATAACGCATGTAGTGGACGCGCAAACATTGACTTGTGTGTGTAGTGGTAAATGATGCGTAGTACAAAGATAGAGCATCTGTCAAATGATGCGTAACACAAGGATAGAGCATCCGTCAAATGATGCGTAGTACAAAGATAGAGCATCTGTCAAATGATGAGTAACACAAGGATAGGGCATCTGTCAAATGATGCGTAGTACAAAGATAGAGCATCTGTCAAATGATGCGTAACACAAGGATAGAGCATCTGTCAAATGATGCGTAGTACAAAGATAGAGCATCTGTCAAATGATGCGTAGTACAAAGATAGAGCATCTGTCAAATGATGCGTAACACAAGGATAGAGCATCTGTCAAATGATGCGTAACACAAGGATAGAGCATCTGTCAAATGATGCGTAGTACAAAGATAGAACATCTGTCAAATGATGCGTAGTACAAAGATAGAGCATCTGTCAAATGATGCGTAGTACAAAGATAGAGCATCGGTCAAATGATGCGTAACACAAGGATAGAGCATCTGTCAAAGGATGCGTAACACAAGGATAGAGCATATGTCAAATGATGCGTAGTACAAAGACAGAGCATCTGTCAAATGATGCGTAACACAAGGATAGAGCATCTGTCAAATGATGCGTAACACAAGGATAGAGAATCTGTCAAATGATGCGTAGTACAAAGATAGAGCATCTGTCAAATGATGCGTAGTACAAAGATAGAGCATCTGTCAAATGATGCGTAGTACAAAGATAGAGCATCTGTCAAATGATGCGTAACACAAGGATAGAGCATCTGTCAAATGATGCGTAACACAAGGATAGCGCATCTGTCAAATGATGCGTAGTACAAAGATAGAGCATCTGTCAAATGATGCGTAACACAAGGATAGAGCATCTGTCAAATGATGCGTAACACAAGGATAGCGCATCTGTCAAATGATGCGTAACACAAGGATAGAGCATCTGTCAAATGATGCGTAACACAAGGATAGAGCATCTGTCAAATGATGCGTAACACAAGGATAGAGCATCTGTCAAATGATGCGTAACACAAGGATAGCGCATCTGTCAAATGATGCGTAGTACAAAGATAGAGAATCTGTCAAATGATGCGTAACACAAGGGTAGAGCATCTGTCAAATGATGCGTAACACAAAGATAGAGCAACTGTCAAATGATGCGTAACACAAAGATAGAGCATCCGTTAAATGATGCGTAACACAAGGATAGAGCATCTGCCAAATGATGCGTAACACAACGATAGAGCATCAGTCAAATGATGCGTAGTACAAAGACAAAGCATCTGCCAAATGATGCGTAACACAAGGATAGAGCATCTGCCAAATGATGCGTAACACAACGATAGAGCATCAGTCAAATGATGCGTAGTACAAAGACAAAGCATCTGCCAAATGATGCGTAACACAAGGATAGAGCATCTGCCAAATGATTCGTAACACAAAGATAGAGCATCCGTCAAATGATGCGTAGTACAAAGACAAAGCATCTGCTAAATGAAGCGTAACACAAGGATAGAGCATCTGTCAAATGATGCGTAGTAGAAAGATGATGCATCTGTCAAATGATGCGTAGTAGAAAGATGATGCATCTGTCAAATGATGCGTGGTACAAAAACGAAGCGTAGTACAAATAAGAATCAGCATCTGCCAAATAAAGCGTGGTACCAAAATGAAACGTAGTAAAAAAATAGAGCATCTATCAAACGATGCGGGGTACAAAAATGAAGCGTAGTACACAGATGAAGCATCTACCAAACGATGCGGGGTACAAAAATGAAGCCGAGTACACAGATGAAGCATCTACCAAACGATGCGGGGTACAAAAATGAAGCGTAGTACACAGATGAAGCATCTACCAAACGATGCGGGGTACAAAAATGAAGCCGAGTACACAGATGAAGCATCTACCAAACGATGCGGGGTACAAAAATGAAGCCGAGTACACAGATGAAGCATCTATCAAACGATGCGGGGTACAAAAATGAAGCGTAGTACACAGATGAAGCATCTATCAAACGATGCGGGGCACAAAAATGAAGCGTAGTACACAGATGAAGCATCTACCAAACGATGCGGGGCACAAAAATGAAGCGTAGTACACAGATGAAGCATCTACCAAACGATGCGTGGTACAAAAATGAAGCGTAGTACACAGATGAAGCATCTACCCAACGATGCGTGGTACAAAGCATAAAAGACCCGCAGCAAGTAGCAGTGCGCTGAGCAATACATTGAGGCGCACACCCATCACAGGTCACCAATATTTAAGGCCACGTTTCAGTTTTTGCAGCGCGGGATTCGAGATCACGCCCGACCATCTAAAGCTCCTCGAAAAATTCAACACACTCAACTAATCTTCAGTAAACTGAGCTGCTGCAAAGTCAAGCGAGCGCTGTGAGTGTAAACCGGGCTTCCCCAGCCTGGGGTACTCGTGCTCTCTGGGGGTGCGAGGTTTTCTCTCCATCATTTGTTTCAACAACTGACATGGGTATTTCGATACCCCTGTGTGAGTGAATATCAACAAAGGATCCTGTTGTTAAGATATTTTAAAACCTAATGTTATGCAGGTCACGTGTCAACTTTATTGGAAATAAACTGCGTTTCCTTTTTTTCTTTGTTTTTTCTCGTATACGGTGGACAGAAAAAAATTCCAGATGCGTAAGTCCGGATGTGCACTCTTCACTAATTTCCTACGACATTTCTTCTGCAAGGTCGGCTTTTTACGCGTGAAAGTCGGATGTACGCGTGTAAGTCGGGTGTACGCGTGTAAGTCGGGTGTACGCATGTAAGTCGGGTGTACGCGTGTAAGTCGGGTGTACGCATATAAGTCCGGTGTACGCATGTAAGTCGGGTGTACGCATATAAGTCCGGTGTACGCATGTAAGTCGGGTGTACGCATGTAAGTCGGGTGTACGCATGTAAGTCGGGTGTACGCATGTAAGTCGGGTGTACGCATATAAGTCCGGTGTACGCATGTAAGTCGGGTGTACGCATATAAGTCCGGTGTACGCATGTAAGTCGGGTGTACGCATATAAGTCCGGTGTACGCATGTAAGTCGGGTGTACGCATGTAAGTCGGGTGTACGCATATAAGTCCGGTGTACGCATGTAAGTCGGGTGTACGCGTGTAAGTCGGGTGTACGCGTGTAAGTCGGGTGTACGCATGTAAGTCGGGTGTACGCATATAAGTCCGGTGCACGCATGTAAGTCGGGTGTACGCGTGTAAGTCGGGTGTACGCATGTAAGTCCGGTGTACGCATATAAGTCCGGTGAACGCATGTAAGTCGGGTGTACGCATATAAGTCCGGTGTACGCATGTAAGTCGGGTGTACGCGTGTAAGTCGGGTGTACGCATATAAGTCCGGTGTACGCATATAAGTCCGGTGTACGCATGTAAGTCGGGTGTACGCATATAAGTCCGGTGTACGCATGTAAGTCGGGTGTACGCGTGTAAGTCGGGTGTACGCGTGTGAGTCGGGTGTACGCATGTAAGTCGGGTGTATGCATGTAAGTCGGGTGTACGCGTGTAAGTCGTGTGTACGCATGTAAGTCCGGTGTACGCATGTAAGTCGGGTGTACGCGTGTAAGTCGGGTGTACGCATGTAAGTCGGGTGTACGCATGTAAGTCGGGTGTACGCATGTAAGTCGGGTGTACGCGTGTAAGTCGGGTGTACGCATGGTAGTCGGGTGTACGCGTGTAAGTCGGGTGTACGCGTGTAAGTCGGGTGTACGCATGGTAGTCGGGTGTACGCGTGTAAGTCGGGTGTACGCATGGTAGTCGGGTGTACGCGTGTAAGTCGGGTGTACGCATGTAAGTCAGGTGTACGCATGTAAGTCAGGTGTACGCATGTAAGTCGGGTGTACGCGTGTAAGTCGGGTGTACGCATGTAAGTCGGGTGTACGCATGTAAGTAGGGTGTACGCATGTAAGTCGGGTATACGCATGTAAGTCGGGTGTACGCATGTAAGTCAGGTGTACGCATGTAAGTCGGGTGTACGCATGTAAGTCGGGTGTAAGCATGTAAATCAGGTGTACGCATGTAAGTCAGGTGTACGCATGTAAGTCAGGTGTACGCATGTAAGTCGGGTGTACGCGTGTAAGTCGGGTGTACGCATGTAAGTCGGGTGTACGCATGTAAGTGGGGTGTACGCATGTAAGTCAGGTGTACGCATGTAAGTCGGGTGTACGCATGGTAGTCGGGTGTACGCATGTAAGTCGGGTGTACGCATGTAAGTCCGGTGTACGCATGTAAGTCAGGTGTACGCATGTAAGTCGGGTGTACGCATGTAAGTCGGGTGTACGCATGTAAGTCAGGTGTAAGCATGTAAGTCGGGTGTACGCATGTAAGTCGGGTGTACGCGTGTAAGTCGTGTGTACGCATGTAGGTCGGGTGTACGCATGTAAGTCGGGTGTACGCATGTAAGTCAGGTGTACGCATGTAAGTCAGGTGTACGCATGTAAGTCGGGTGTACGCATGTAAGTCGGGGTGTACGCATGTAAGTCGGGTGTACGCATGTAAGTCAGGTGTACGCATCACAAGTTTTAGCAACTTCAAGCGATCAATGGAATAACAATGAATATAGCAATAATAATGAATATTAATGAAAATAAAATAATAGTGAACAATAATGCAAATAGAACAATATTGAATAATAATGCAAATAAAATAATAATGAAAAATGATAAAGCAAAATAACCCTACGAGTTTTAGCCACTTCAAGCGATGAATTCGTCCTGCTGAACATCCAACGAGCTCTAAAAAGTCACTAATGATGACGGCTGCATTCATTAAACGATTACTTTGAAGCAGCAAAAAACCTTCTTTAACTACATTTTCACCTAATTACTACTTCTTCAAGTATTTCTACTTCTTACTACCACTACTTACTACTACTACCACTACTTTTTTTTACCGCTACTACCATGACTTCTCGCCACTACCACCTTTTCCTCTTACTACTACCACTACTACTTCTTGCTACTACCACTACCATTCATTGCAACAACTTCTTGCAACTACTGTTTCTTACGACTACTGCTATTACTTTTATCAGCTACTACTTGCTAATACCACTACTTCTATTACTATTTCTTACAACTACTACAACTATTACTGTTAGTAACCACTACTACTTGCCCATACAACTACCACTACTTCTACAACCACTACTTTTAACAACTACCATTACATCCAGCAACTACTACTACTTTTAGTAACTACTACTGCTTGTACTACAACTACTACTTTTAACACCTACCGTTACTTTAAGCAACTACTACTACTACAACTACTACTTTTAACACCTACCGTTACTTTAAGCAACTACTACTACTACAACTACTACTTTTAACACCTACCGTTACTTTAAGCAACTACTACTACTACAACTACTACTTTTAACACCTACCGTTACTTTAAGCAACTACTACTACTACAACTACTACTTTTAACACCTACCGTTACTTTAAGCAACTACCACTACTCCTACAAATACTACTTTTAACACCTACCGTTACTTTAAGCAACTACTACTACTACAACTACTACTTTTAACACCTACCGTTACTGCAACTACTACTACTACAACTACTACGTTGAACACCTACCGTTACTTCAAGCAACCACCGTTACTTTAAGCAACTACTACTGCTACAACTACCACTACTATTAGCAACTACTACTACTATTACCATTATTAGCAACTACTAATATATACTACTACTACTACTACAACCACGACGACACCTCCGCAGCTCGGGGCTGCCCCCAAAACTGCACGGCCGGCCAAACAAGGCGGAGACGCAGCGCCAGGCAGGCAGGGACGCCAAGGTCTCCTCCGTACGGGGCACCTGCCGCCCAGCTCCCAGCACCTGCCGCCGCTGCGCCCACTCATGTGGAGGTGGAAATGTAACGCGTGAAGCGCGTCGCTGCGCTGTGTTGAGGCTCGCACTCGTCGCCATGTCTGCGCTCTTCTGCGTGTGTTCTCCTGCCTGCGTTCTGTGTGGGTTCTGGTTGTGTTCTGGTTGTGTTCTTCTGCCTGCGTTCTGGTTGTGTTCTTCTGCCTGCGTTCTGGTTGTGTTCTTCTGCCTGCGTTCTGTGTGGGTTCTGGTTGTGTTCTGGTTGTGTTCTTCTGCCTGCGTTCTGGTTGTGTTCTTCTGCCTGCGTTCTTCGCTGATGAGTGCTTTTGGATTTTGGTTCTGGCGTGATGAACTTGTGTGTTGTGGGCGTAAGTATTGCAGTTTTGTATAAGTATTGAAGTTTTGCGCTTGTCTTTTGTAGATGTATTGGAATTTCTGTACGTGTATAGAGGTATACATATGATAATGCTTCATAAAAAAATGTCTATGCATGTACGTATCTATGAATGTGCATATCAGTGTATACCTTCATCTCTACAGGGTTATATTTCTCACATGTACATTTATTCATGTGAATATAGTAAGTTACTGTGCGTTGAAATTGGAAAAGGGAAAATTGTAAATTGCCGTTGGCTTTACTATTAATATGACATCGCTGATCTGTAAAGAATAGTAGTACTAGTAGTAGTAGTAAGATAGGTTTGCTAGCGCTTCATTTATTTAAACTATATCACACCGTCTTTAAAGAATATTTCTGAGATACATTACGTACCTTTCATAATTTCCAGTACGATTTTTGGGTTGTAAATTAGGTGGAAATTTTGGTGTGAGTTTTGAAGTGCTTATATGGGTACTATTATACAGACATTCATTTTGAAGATTTCTGAAATATCTTTATGAAAGTTTATAATTATGCATGTATAACAAGTATCAAGTTATGATGATTGTGGAACTTGTTATTCTTAAGCATATTCAAGGAAGTGATGCATTTTAGGCAACACGATTTTCCCATGTCTTCTTTTTTTAGTTGTGCAAACCGAGGAACTCGACACATACGACACACGCTCTTCTTACCACTCCACAATTACATTACTTATTAACATTATATATAACAATTTCGAAAAGAAATATTCCATTCAAATCTCATCACAAATAACTCACAGTTTAATTCTAACGTTCAACATCAATTCAAACGTTCAACATCAATTCCAACGTTCAGTCTCAGTTCAACATCAATTGCAACGTTCAGTCTCAGTTCAATATCAATTCCAACGTTCAACATCAATTCAACAACAATTCAACATCAATTCCAACGTTCAACATCAATTCCAACGTTCAACATCAATTCAACATCAATTCCAACGTTCAACATCAATTTAACATAAATTCCAACGTTCAACATCAATTTAACATAAATTCCAACGTTCAACATCAATATAACCTAAATTCGAACGTTCAACATCAATTCAACATAAATTCCAACGTTCAACATCAATTTAACATAAATTTCAACGTTCAACATCAATTCAACAAAAATTCCAACGTTTAACAACAATTCAACATCAATTCCAACGTTCAACATCAATCCAACATCAATTCCAACGTTCATCATCAATCCAACATCAATTCCAACGTTCAACATCAATCCAACATCAATTCCAACGTTCAACATCAATTTAACATAAATTCCAACGTTCAACATCAATTCAGCATAAATTCCAACGTTCAACACCAATTGCAAACAGATAGCCGTACAGAATAAATAAACACCATACTTACCTTCTTCAATCTCCATTAACTCCCGACTTAAATCTTCTAACTGATGATTGTTTCAAATAACTCACTGCTTAATTTCAATGCTTAAAACACGCTTAACAACATCCCTTCTGAACAAGCAACCGTGTATTACTAAAACAAAACGCCCTCTTTATCTTCAGCAATCCCAAACGTACAGCAAAATATAATAAAAACACTTAATTCACCCACTCTCCCCCCCCCCCCCCCTCTCTTCTTCCTGTACCGTTTAATATAACTAAAACACTATTTACTCGCCTATTCTAACTCCCCTACTGCACCGCATAATATTGTGCAACTAAAACACTGTTTGCTCCGCTATTCAGACCCCATTTCCTGTATCGAATAATATACCTAATACATTAGTTACTCCCTATTCCAACCTTACACTATACCTAACTTCAATGTAACTAAAATACTACTTACATTCCACTTCCAACCATCTTCTTGTTCCGTGTAATACTCCAAATACACTACATACTCCCCCATTGGTGTATCGTATAACACACCAAAAACACTGCACACCGTACCGCATAACACACCTAATACGCTACACGCCGTACCGTATAACACACCCAAAACACTACACACCGTATCGTACAACACACCTAAAACACTACACACCGTACCGTACAGCACACCCAAAACACTACACACCGTACCGTACAACACACCCAAAACACTACACACCGTACCGTTCAACACACCCAAAACACTACACACCGTACCGTACAGCACACCCAAAACACTACACACCGTACCGTACAACACACCCAAAACACTACACACCGTACCGTACAACACACCCAAAACACTACACACTGTACCGTACACCACACCTAAAACACTACACACCGTTCCTTACAAAACACCTAAAATACTACACACCGTACCATACAACACACCTAAAACACTACACACCGTACCGTACAACACACCTAAAACACTACACACCGTTCCTTACAACACACCTAAAACACTACACACTGTACCGTACACCACACCTAAAACACTACACACCGTTCCTTACAACACACCTAAAACACTACACACCGTACCGTACAACACACCTAAAACACTACACACCGTACCGTACACCACACCTAAAACACTACACAGCGTTCCTTACAACACACCTAAAATAATATACACCGTTCCTTACAACACACCTAAAATACTACACACTGTACCATACAACACACCTAAAACACTACACACCGTTCCTTACAACACACCTAAAACACTACACATCTAAAACACTACACACCTAAAACACTACGTACACACTCCCTGCCTCGCATCACAGTATATAAGTACCACAACGCACCCTCCTCCGCTTCCAACCCCCTCTATATAACTGCCATAATTACGTCTGCCGCTGCCCCAAGTCTCAATTAGTACCAAGCGTCAGTACGTAGCCCTGCAGAGCAGTTCCAGAGCAAGCATTACAGGGCAGGCGGTTGTTTCCGACCCGGTCTGGCTGAAAGAAGAAAGAAAAACAGTTTATTTCAAATAAAGATGATGCAAAAAGCACATGATTGGTTTTTAAAGTATCTTAAAGTTAGGATTCTTATTTGAAACGCATACATGGGTAGCGTAATGTGTACCCATGTTATTTGTCGAAACAAAATATCGAGTTGAGAGCCGATCTGGAAATGCCTGAGCGATGTGAATAGTTTGGTGTGTGGTATGTGGTACTGGGTGTGGGGGGTACCTGTGGTGGTACTGGTACAGCTAGCTGATGACATTGCTCGGAGTTGTGAGGTTGTTCTCTGTTTCCTCAATTAAAATCTACCAGTAATTGTTGAAAAAAATTGTATGAAACAATGTATAATTGTTTTGGTATTGAAAACTTAACTGTAACATTCGTTTTGAAAATGACTTGGTATTGTGTCACCTTGAAAGCCTAATAATGCTAAGCGTTCAATTAATCATATATTCAAGCTTAAAACTAAGGTCTCTACCCGAAAATTCATTTCATGATTCGCAGTTACGTTTGTTAAATCTTCATTCGAGTTTTATAGTTTAAAAGATCGGCTTTGACTTCTAGTGTCGTGTACGTATGTAAGATCTTCATTCGAGTTTTATAGTCTAAAAGAATATTTGGTGTCACAAACACCCGTTTCGGCTTTGACTTCTAGTGCCATGTTGTTTTTTTAGAAAAATCAGAAGATCAGTTGGTAATACTGGAACGCATGCCATTTAGTGAAATTAATCGTCTTCTCGAGCATTGTATATGCTTGGCAAGTGGTCAGAAATTGAACTCCTCATTAGTACAACAATTTTTAGCTAAATTTCACGTTTCATGTGGCCTGTTTCATCAATTTTTTCCGATTTAGCTTTCCCTTCTCATTGTAAACTCAGAAATAGATTTCTGCCTGCAGCAGCACGTGCGATGCTAATTTTCCAAGTCAAAGTTTGCAGAATGTTTTTTAATTATCGCGAGCTTTGGTGGATGCGTTCAATTCTTTGGTTGTTCGCTATATTTGAATAATTTGTTTCTAACTGAACGATTTGTTTTCTAATAGGAATTGTAAACGAGCATAGGTTACTTCATTCCATCGCAAGGTAATGCGTTTTGACTTACACATATTGTTTAGTTTTGTAATTTCCCTTGAAGTCCAACACCGGCCGTCGCGCGCGTCTTGATAACTTCGCAAAATGAATCATTTTTCCTTATTTCTTGTTCATCAATTTTGTTCAGCGTTAGGGCTATAATAATATTTTAATTCGGTAAGTTTTTTTGCATTTCTAATTTGGGCGTCAAGTTTATTTCCTGTTATTTTTTCATTTTATTTTCATATACACTTAATTGGCCGTAAATATTTTCCATCGACAAACGATTCATTTTCACTTCTGTTGCTGCCAATTCTACGGAGCTTAGGCCGCTAAAATCTGGAATTTGCTCTATAGGCCTATATTTTCTTCACCACGCCATACCGTTGCAGTTTCTAGTCGAAAATTAAGTTAGTTTAGAGTTTTTTCAATAAATTTGAAGAAAAGCAGTTATCTCTGGCTCATAAAATTTTTGTTTCCCCCAATTGTTTGCTTTAGACGTGATCATTCTAGTACTAAACGCTGTGGGCCGCCGTGCACAATTGATAGTCCTTAGGTTCCTGATGTAGTGCAACAAAGCATGACTACCAAACTGCCTACTTAACAATTTTAGTCATAAAGTTCCGAATTGCAGTTGTAAAATAAGAACGTTGCTGCTCATCGCATCTCGTCTATTACTTTTATAAATTAATATGTTGTCTATATTCATACAACTGATATTTCAGTCATGCTTCAGCAAGTAAAGCAGTAGACGTGCAGTTTTACGTAAGATTGTTTTGATGCTGCTAAAACATTGTCAAATTTTATTTGGATCTTTTCGCACCTGTAGTTAGATCGAATATTTTTTTTTCATATCAGTAATATCTTGCTTATTGTCTTCATGTTATTTATTTTGAGTGGGTAGCTATTAACGAATCTATACTATAATAAGAGCCGCGTCCGTCGGTCGGTCTGTCCGAAGCCAGCCTGCAGTGTGTGATGAGCGTATCTGTGATACAAGCTTCAGTCCTATATATTTTGACGGGCCGTGTTCACGCGGCCTCTTAATTAACTCTCGAGAGATTGTATTTTTTATTTCTTACGGCCTTTCTCTCATTTCGCCCTCTTTTTTATTTCAATTAAGAGGGGTGGACTTAATTTACCGACAAATTGGACAATGAAAAAACATAGTTAGACTAAACAATTTTGATTTTTAGTATTCAACTAAAAAAGTTACAAAAAACTTCAAATTATGTTTTTAATAGGCGTAGCAGGAGTTCTTCACGCCGACTTCACGCAGGAGTTCGTAGCAGGAGTTCTTCACCCCGACTTCACGCAGGAGTTCGTAGCAGGAGTTCTTCACCCCGACTTCACGCAGGAGTTCGTAGCAGGAGTTCTTCACGCCGACTTCACGCAGGAGTTCGTAGCAGGAGTTCTTCACGCGAAGTATGTCTCATCGCAGCGCGCAGCACAGCGAGGAGGATGAAGGCATGCGCTGAGAGAACTCGATCTGTCCGCTTAGGAGTTCTCGATCTTCACCATTTCTCTCAAAATCTTCCTAGTTTTTTTATACCAACGAATTTCTTCGTTGAAGGAGTCAATCAGCGCGTCGGTTCTTCTTGAACGCTTAAGTAGCTTTGCTTCCGAGCGCTGTATTCGAGTGCTGTAAATTAGGTCTTCTATCTTCTCCAGCTTCTCCTCGGCGCTTATGGGTTTTCGTTGTTGTTTATCCTCCATTTTTGTAGAGTTTTCTAATTTGAATTTTGAACGAAATATCCAGATTGAAACCAAGCTAGAGTGGAGCTTTATAGTCTCGTGTATCTGTGATACCACGGGTTTATAGATTTCGATTAATTAAAAATTGAACCGAAATAATAGCGATTAATTTTTCCCTGCAGTGTTTTTTTCCAAAACAAACTCTATACAAGAATGCAGGAGGGCGCTTACACCGGCGCCTAATTTGCGAATAAACGTACAGTTAGGAGCAAATTACATCGAATATTTTATTTACATCAAGAAGATCTTGAACGAATAAAAGTTACAGAAGTTTTGCAGAACGCAACAAGATCAGCTTGTATCGATAATAATTCATCAGTGTCTTTTACAACTCGAGCCTGTTTTTCTGTGTTCTGCTGTGTCATTTCATTTTCAAATTCAACTCTGTTGCTCTGGCTTAAACTATTTATTTCTCTTGTTTCAGCGGCCACCCTCGTCCTCTATGTCATTTGGAGGGGGCGGGGGCGGGGGGGAGGACGCGCGGTCCCCAGGCTCAGGGGGCACTCCGGGGCCCCTCTCCCACCAGCCCGCCTCGCAACAGTCCGGGGATAACAACTCTGAAGCAGGTAATTCTGCGCTTCTTGTAGCTGTGTAACTCTTGTTGGTGTGCGCCTCGTTTGTGTTTACCCTGCATCAGTCACGAGCAGAAAGCGAACTTGGTTCCTCATCTGAAGTTTTCTCAGCCTGGTCCAAAAATGTTTGAAATATTACCACGCTAAATATAGTGACTTGCTGGTACACGATATGTCAGTAAGCCAATACCAGTTGAACACCTGGAATGGCTTGCAGGTGATTGATGTTGATATAAAACAGTATAAGTAAATAAACCATAGCAATTATAGGTAATTACCGAAACCTAAACCTTTGAAACGTTAGTGGTAAAACACTCCAGTGACTGGACGCAGGGTTGAGCGAGCGAGCTGCGTTTGTGTTGACTTCTGCGAGGGTAGCTGGTGGTACTGGTGGTGGTACTGGTGGTATTGTCTGATGGTACTGGTACCGCCAGCTGGTGGTACTGGCGGGGGTACTGGTACAGCTAGCTGCTGTTACTGGTGCCAATGGCTGGTGGTACTGGTACAGCTAACTGGTGGTACGGGTGGTGGTACTGGTGGTATGGCTGGTGGTACTGGTACCGCTAGCTGTATGTTACTGATGGGGGTACTGGTACAGCTAGCTGGAGGTATTGGTACAGCCAGGTACTGGTGAGGGTACTGGTGTAGTACCCTAACTGACGGTACTGGTACAGCTGATGGTACTGGTACAGGGAGCTGATGGTACTGTTGTAGCTAAATATTTCTGCTGGTACCGGTAGATCTGGATACGGTTCAGTCAATTGATCTTTCACCAACAAAATATTAATATCTCTTTTCGATCAACATGCAACGCTTCGTTTGTTTTGTGCTCAGAATTATTCCACGGGAAAATTGAAACCTTGGCGAGCTTGCGAACTTATCCCAAAAAATAGAGCTTGTTCCAAGAATTGAAAAGAATCATTGAATATTTTACGTAAAAACCTCATTTTTGCTTAGAAATACGCAACAATTTTTGTAGGTGTCTTCTGCGAACGACACATGCACAATCAAAAGGCTTGAAGGAATTATCTACTTTATTTTTCAATAACACTAACTCTTTACAATGCGTCAACGCGCGTCCACCTTATTTCATTTTTAAAGTCCGTGAACCATTTTTAAATTACTCTCTGTCAGTTCATGATGAGTCTCCATTTTGAAAGTTTGCGAACCATTTTGAAATTAGTCTCAACTAATACATGAAAGGTCCCCATTTTCGAAGACTATCTATGAACCGGCTTTAAATCACTCTGTCACAAGTTAAAGATTTCCTATTTCCAATGTTTGTAAACCGTTTTTAAATATCTTACAATCATTTCATGAAGGGACCCATCACTCCGTGACACGCGTTATCTCCCGATATTCTTCAAATGATCTCAACCGAGTAGTTTTTAGCACTTTGACAGCGACGCGAGCCATATTCGGTCTCTGACGGAGTTTTCATTATGCTGCTGACCGACCAGTAGCAATTAAAGCTAAATGAAAACATGATCCAATTAATTTTTGGTATTTACAACATTCAATACTACAATTCCTCTTAAATTTAAGTTAAATATTAAACTTCACTTAAAAGTATTTACAGGGCGATTTTTAGGAAATCTTATTTTCGAAATAACATGAAGAACCAACGTCCTAGGGAACATTTACTGGTGCAAACGCCCCCTCAGGGGGATACAACTATTGTATCTATGGGAATTAGCGCTCCCAGGGGGACAATGTGAGGGCCCGAGCTAAAGGTTAGGTAGGCTTTCTTTTTGTTAAAATATAATAGGTTTTTGTTTTGTTACGGACCATCTTTTTTCGGTTCACTGCTGTCCTGTTTTTCAACACCTAATACTTTCTTCTTCCACTTTGACCTTGTTTCATGAACTTCTTTCCTAGCTTACTGTTTCTATGCACTTTGTGCATAGATTCCGCGTTCCCTCAACTCCATACTAAATGGTGCCTTCCTCTTTCCTCTCTTGGAACATCTTTGTCGTGGTTAAGGGAGGCTAAAACTTTCTAATATAATAATATAATAATAACTGGTGCAAACGTTTCACCTGCCAAAAACAGGGCGTCAAAGCGACACAGTTACCACTACCCGCGCGGGACCTCGGCCATCGCCTGGACGCGCATGCGTGAGTCTGCCACACTTTCCATCCGCACGTCTGTCCGTCCGCGGGATGGAGAGTTTCCAGCCTCAGGGATCAAAATTGGCTACAAAAAAAGCGTGCTCCGGAGACCTGTGGGAACGGAAATGCCCGCCATTTGACTATATGGCCGATAGTGGGAAGCTGGCTGGTGAACACACATCGCTCTCCTCCTGCCTCACTCGGTACGTATGTTAATTGGGAGTCCTACTCTGTCTACATGACCGTGGTAAATTAATATCCTAATTTCTGTTACAGCTACTAAAGTAAATTAATGAACCCAACTCCAATAACCAAGATTGAAGTAAATTGATGGATCCAACTTCTGTAACCATGAATGTAAAATTATTGAGCCCAACTTCAGTTACAAAGGTAGAAGTAAATCAACGAACCCAATTTCAGTTACAATGAATGTAGTAAATTTCTGAATCCAACTCGAGTATCAACGACTGAAGTAAATCAATGGAACCGACATCAAAAATATTTACCAAAGTAAATTATTGAAACCCAACTTCAGCAACAACCACTATTACGCATTTGAGTCTTTAAAAAATGAGCCCAACTATATCACGGCATGTATTCAAATATTAAGCCCAACCCCACCAACATGTATTAGGATTAATGAATCCAACTCCAGCAGCAAGAACGACGATATTAAAGTGTCTATAAATGACAAGCCTAAATCTCGCCACAACTGCGAATTTGCTTTTTTTAAGCTGAGACTGAATATTGGGATCTTTTGCAGATAAGCCCCACCACTAATGCAACACATAAGTTCACCCACTTGTAAGTTTCGAAATATAGCACCTATCGGCTTCAAATTACTCTCAAACAAAAGATTAAAACAGCCTTTTATTTGAGAGTAATTTGAAGTCGATAGGTGCATTATTTCGAGAGTTACCCGTGGGTGAACTCATGTGTTGCATTATATAGTGGCGGGGCTTCTTTGGAAAAGACCCCAACATTGGTGGAATACCTTCAGGGGCGTTCAGGGTGGAAAATTGTACTCACTTTTCGACTTCCCAATAATTTTGCATTTGGTTTTGATCTATGTGTATTGACTTATATACAAGTTTAATGAGTTAAATCAAAGAAAAGAACATCAAATTTTGGAAAATAAAATCTCGTAAAAGAATACTTAGTCGTACCTGAAACAAAAATAAAAAAAAAAACACTTCAGTAATCGTTGGTCAAGGTTGAGTACATTTTTTAGGGACATAGGTATAACATATGCATACCAGGGAAATATAACGTACACAACGAATGCATCCAGACAAAACTAGGTATTTTAAGAAAACTCTCAATTTTTAGCTGATCCATGGTGATGTATAATGTGTAACGATAATTTTACGAAATGGATGAAGAATTTAAGGTTTCCTCAAGCGAGTTAATAGTGTGTTAGGGAACTATAATCAATTGGTCCGTGATGCACCTATTGGTCCGTGATGCACCTATTGGTCCGTGATGCACCTATTGGTCCGTGATGCACCTATTGGTCCGTGATGCACCTATTCAGATGCTGCGAAATTTCATTAAAGAAACAAACATTTTTTATTTCGAAATGATGCGTGTAATGGATAAAAATATAAAGAAGAATAATATAGAATAGTAAAGAATATGAATATAAGGAGAATAATATAGAAGAACAATGTATAAAATAATGAATGAAAATAAAAGAAAAACAATATGTAAAAGATAGATAGAAATATTACTGCGAATACAATTAATTTGAGTACTCAATTATGTCATGGACTATCATCATGATCAAATTTAGGGAAAAATTATGTTATTTAAATATGTTACGGATGAGACTAAACACCTGTCGTAACATTATTACTACAAGCCGTGTTACAGCAGTGTTGCCAACACCCGCGTTACAGCAGCGTTACCAACACCTGTTTTACAACCCTTAGACCTGAATGAAAACCTATCGCACGCTACAACTGGAAAACGCAAAACCTGCCGACCCACCGCAATAACCCCAAAATAATTCCAAACAACCCCTAAACTAACTCCAAAATAACCCCAAAATAACTACAAAATACCCCCAAAATAACCCCAAAAATAACCCCTAAATAACCCCAAAATAAACTCAAAATAACACCAAAATAACTCCAAAATAACCTCGAAATAATCCCAAAATAACCCCAAAATAACCCCAATATAACCCTAAAATATCCCCAAAATAACCCCAAAATAACCCTAAATAACCGCATCAAACAGCTTGCCCGAGACCGCCACTCGTAAGCCCCGCAGCAGCCTGGTTACTAGCGCAAGGCTCATTCATCATGCGGGGCTTCACAACACCATCCTTTGGGGTGACCAATGCCAGTGAGCCGTGAAGTCTATCCAATTTATCGGCCATTATTGTGCATTGAATTGTGTTGATGTTCGGTGGGCTTGGCTTTGGCGCTTTGATGTCTTGTTGGCAGCTCCAGGCACGAACTGATCGGTCTCAATACGAAGCATTCAGCACTTCAGATTCTGTGTGTTGGTGGCCGTGAATTTTCTGGTCTTTATGGTTCTCGCGCGTGTTGTTCATGCCGTAAAATTCAGGAAAGATGGTCGATATCCGTGTTATTGACGTTGAGAAACAAGTACGCTTGACTGCTTGTTGAACAACACGTCGTGTTCTGCTTCAGTTTAGCTGGTCAAGTCACATGTCTGACCCGTGAAGTATGTTCCCACTTTGGTTGTACAATTCAGTTGTTAGAGGGAAAACACTGACATTACTTGACTTCTCATTTCGAGCAGAACCTTCCAAGAAATCAAAGAGTCTTTTGAAAGTGACTTTCTGAATTCGCAGAATGTTTATAAGGAGAATTTTGCTGTCAGACGGAAATTCATGCAACTTTTTGGGTAGTGTTCCAGTACTGTAGTTACATTGAATATAGTCACATTGGAAAAACCATCACGGGCTGAAGCTATAACGTATGTTTATCGAAGCTAACTCATATTCGAAACCCTAAATATCAGGCCAGGTATTTGCTTGGGCGGAAAAATGGAAGTCAATTTTGAATTTTGATAAACATCGTAACACCTGATCCAAATAACGCAAAAAACGACTTCTTCATTTTGTTTGCATAAAATCACGCGATGTTGCTCGTTTGTCTTGTTTTTTTTTTTAAGGAATGAGAATATAATTTCATTGGATGTGTGTAGTGAATACTTGGGTTGAGACTTTGATTTATTTGAACATTGTCAAAGAAATTAAATAAATTCCTGGATTCTATCTCTTTGCTCAAGCTCTGCAGATGCGTATTTTAAGATAAAAAATTAAAATTTCTTTTATAACCATAACTTGATGAAAAATACAGTACCACACTTCAATTAAAATATGCACACGATGTATATATGTATGCGAATATGTATGTACATATATTCCTGTATGCATAGATACTGTATGTGTGTGTACTCTGTTTTAAAAGTTGCTCCATAGCTCAGTGCATTAACAAGTTACAGTTCACCGCATAAAAGTGCTTTTCAAAAGTTGGGAATCACATATATATGTAAAAAATAAAACCATTCATTATTCACATCAGTCTCTAATTGCTTTTGATCTGCGGAAAGCAGAATCGAATTGGTTCTCCAATATTATAAAAGTGTGCATAATTTAATATGAATGTGACTGTAACGGTTAAACAATACAGTTTTGAAACCCAAAATATATACGAGCAGAATTTAATACCAATGTGACTGTAACAGTTAAACGATATCGTTTTGAAACTCAAAATATACACGAGCATAATTTAATATGAATGTGATCGTAACGCGGTCTTCTGCAATTCCCGATATAAATGGAAGTAGCCTGACCAAATAAACATAGCTTCAACTGGCCCCTGGAGCGGGTTAAGCGAATTCCAGAGGCTCCCATCGGCCGTGTGACCAAAGCTATTGTTTCCGCTGTTGTACGCACACCTCGCATGGTTTGTTTATCAATTTACACGTTCACTAAGCATTGGTACATGTGTGTACCACTCGGTAAATTGCTCATTTGCGTACCAGTAATGATGGCTACCCTTTGGTACATAATTGGCTGCCTTTATTTAAATAGGACTGTGGCGTACAGGTTAAAATGTTCTCGTGCAGTTATATTTTTCCCGCTTGTTAGGAAGGATATGAATGTAATGAAGCAGTGAAGATGGTTTTTCAATTCTGCTTCTCCTCAAATAACCAAACTAACCGTAGCAACTGCGGTAACGGTGAACGTGTTAAGGGCCTTTACATTTTTAAATATTTACTTAAAATTAAATTTATTTCTAGATTTCAAATTGAGTTGAGGATGGCCTTTTTACCAAAAAAAATATTTGAAAATACTTGAACGGTAAATGCTCACGCTGAAAAATCCTCCAATTAAAGACGGCAAGTACTAGAAAAAGAGGACTTTTTAAGAGCAAGAATCATAGGACACACTTCCCAGTCTAACTTTTCGCCTGAGCATGCATGTTTTTCGCCACCGAAGCGATTTAATTCCTGGGGCGGCGAAAAATATGTATGCAGGCGGTGGAAAAGTTACACGATTTGCTGTAGAACAGTGTACTGCATGAATGGATCATTGTTTCAATGCATTTCTTTATTTTATAAGACTATTGTTCGACGAACACGATCGTACGTACGCCCGCACTTTGTAGCACAACCGTGAGAGCGTCGCATTCCAATTGTTTGACTGAGCATGAGTGGCAAACTGCTCATTTACTCTACTTCTTTTTTCTTTCTTTCTACTCTTACATCTATATGTTGTTGAGTGGAGTAGTGGAGTTGAGAAGAGTACCGTGACAAAGCATGATACTCGGTTTCTGTTTAAGGCGAATTCTAGAATTCAAACACACCAAACTCTTCAAATGTCCGTAGCAGTAGAAATCTAAGGACGTAATATCAAGAGACTTTCATGGCCGTTTGATCGGGCCAATCCAACGATTTGGACATCAAGTTTACAATAACTGCGTAACAGCAATCGCAAAGTGTACTGGAACAAGTCATTTTAGAACTTGTATAAAATGAGCGCAGATACCATTCGGTTCAAATAAATGAACGAAGGATTTTTTATTTTCGATCTGCCCACGTCGCTATGAACTCGCCACGTTAAGAGTCGCGAAGGTTACAATGCTGAAAAGTAGTGATCTCGCTGCTGAATTTCACAGATTTTTGACTCTGGGGGTTCCCCAAGAACGATGTTCATTTGAGTTGTTCTCTCACTGATCTAAGGCAGCTGGTGCTAAGAACATTCAAGATACACAGCATTGAGAAAGAAAGCACTTGTTTCATAAAAAGGAGGGCACGCATCTTTTAAGAACGTTTTCGTAACGCTAAGAAAATTCAAGATAACTCTGGGCTTCCCCTGAGTTATCTTGAAATTTTTAATACATTTGGAAATGCATTTGGTTGGTCAAAAGCAGAGCACGCATCGCTTAAAGGATGTTTTTATTAAATGCCGGCATCTCTAGAAAATCAGTTGAGCTTCTCTCTGAGTTTTTTGACCTGCGTTTGCAGCTAAATATACAGTTTCAGGTAACAAAATTATGTAATCACATTCACAAGTACTTAATTGAGCACTTTAATACAAGCACCTAATTGAAAATTACTCTGAGCTCTGAGACTGGACACTGTATACAGATAACAAAATTTCGATATTTGTAATCACATTTTAAAGCACTTTATCGATTATTTCTGCACTGGTCCCACCCCCTTTATTTGAAATAAGAAAGAAGGCGAAATGAAAGAAATGCCGTAAAATAAAAAAATTCAATCTCTCGAGAGTTGATGAGGCCGAGTACACACGGCCGGTATCACAGATACGCTCATCACACACTTTCGGCTGGCTTCGGACAGACAGACGGACGCGGCTCTTATTTTAGTATAGATTATCCCCTAATTATGTATAACTTACGCACTAATTATTGTACAGCTATAGTTACAAGGTCAGTTAGGACTCCAGTTTACCACGGATGGAGCAAATTCGCAGAGGAGGTGTGCAAAAAACTACTCGTTTCCGACGGCAGCTTTTACGAGACGCAATACGTGCCTCATTTGACGGTCGTATGCACCCAGCAGCATTGTGCGTACATAAAGAGAGGCTCTTATTATCTCATTATGTCACTCTGGGGATACAAATTGCTGATAAGAAAAATGAATGACGAAAAACACTCCATTACGCTGCTTTGTTGTGTCTTCAATCGTGACTATGAAAGCAACGTTGTCCCAATACAATGTAGGACAAAACATGGTTCTCGGTTTTTGTTTACGGTGACCTTCCCAGCGAATGGAACATGTTTGACACAACGTTTGGCTCCTGCTGATGCTTGTGCTTTGGCCGTGAAAATTCTTCGTCGAACGATTTGCTCGAAATTCACAAATGTAGTTAATATTTGAGCGTACGATTTGCAAATTGCAAATTATGTTACAAAGAAATATGATTAATGTTACAAAGTAATACAATTAATGTTAATATAATTAACGTACCTTTGATGTTTTCAGCAATGTGCAACCATCTGGTAAATAATAAAGTACATTTTGGAATAAATTAGTGCATCTTTAACATTATTAATTTTATTAATGTTTTGATATTGTTAACATAATTAGTGTGCTGTTAATTGATAAATATTAATATTTGTCAATCTTAATTAATTTCATTATTTAATTATTTAAGTACATCTTTTCGACTATTATTAAATTTTATTAATTATTCATTGATTAGGACATGCACGCATTCCAGACGAGTGTGCAAAGTATGCGTGTGTTATTGTCGTTGTTATTGTTGTGTTTGTGTGTGTGCGTGCATTTGTTGTTATCGTGTGTGTGTGTGTGCGTGCATTTGTTGTTACGTGTGCGTGTGTGTGTGAATCTCTGAATTTGTATTTGTTTGTTGTATTGCATTTGTATTTGTTGTTGTTATGTGTGTGCGCGTGTTATAATTGTTGTTGTTGTGTGTGTGCGCGTGCATTTGTTGTGTGTACAAGAGATGCACATGTAACAGCTACACATGAGCGTGTGGTGTGGGCCGCACAAAAGACACACATCACACATAATGGCTCTGTTGTCAGGCAACACGAGCGGTACAGAAACGTTTCAATTATTACGGCCAGTTTAGCGATAATTTGCTTTGTTGAGCATTTGTGTTAATGGAGATTGCGGTGATGTCGCTGTTGCATCACAGTTGCTGGCTCTCGCTGTCTCTGGTGCATCGTATTACAGCCTCGTACTTATGCACTTATATCCTTGTCATATGCATACATATATCCTTGTCATATCCTCGCACTTATATCCTTTTATCCTGATCATGTCCTCGTACTTATGAACTTTTATCCTTGTCACATCCACGCACTGATGCACTTTTGTCCTGATGATATTCTCGCACTCACGAAATCGCGCTAGATTTTTCTTTTTTACTCTATTCTCTCTTACTTAATAAGCTACTTTTTAGACGGGAATATCCCTTTAAGCTTGACACTGTATTTCGTTTTAAGCTCTATAGTACCTAATTCTTACTTTTACTTATTTTAAATGACTGATCACCCTCAGATATTTGAGGAAATCGATCCAGATTTCCATCATTTGAACAGAATATATCCAAACCTAAACGACTCTCAAGAGTGTAGGTATACTAATATATCAAAATTCAACGAAACTATACGAATAACTGACCGAGATTTCTCACTCCTGTGTTGGAACTCTAGGTCACTCTATCCAAAATTGGAAGAGATACAATGTACTATTACTGAACTTAAATATAACCTAGACGTGATTAGCTTCACCGAAAGCTGGCTAGATGACTCGACTGAAGACATGATTCGATTTGAAAATTATCATAGTTACCATTCGCTAAGAAAAAACCAGCGGGGCGGAGGCATCAGCACATATATATCTAACCACATAGACTCGAGAACCATAGCAAGTGCAACAATGAATCAGGATCATATAGAATCACTCTTCGTAGAACTTTTTAGAGATGGTAAACGCATTGTGCTTGGAACGGTGTATAGGCCTCCTACAGCCTGTCCTATATCCTTCCTGAATGAATTGAATCGTATTATTTCTCAGTTCAACAGGCCCTTATACAATGACATAATAATATGCGGTGACTTCAATTATGATCTACTGAAACATGAAAGCCATGAACCAATCTCTAATTTCCTAACTACCTTTCAGTCTCAATCCTTCCTTCCGATCATTACAAAGCCTACACGAATAACCTCAGAGTGTGCTACGCTGCTTGACAATATCTTTATGACAGACCCTAGTGATTTTCTTGCTGGAATAATTACTTCTGACTTATCGGATCACTTCCCAGTTTTTCTTATTAAGAAAAATGTCTATATTGCTTGCACCAAGGCACGGGCTGAAACTTACTCATATCGTAAAATAAACGAATCAAATCTTGAAGAAATGCGCACCGTTCTAGAAGAATCAATGCCTACATTGCACATCTCTCAACAAAACAATAATACTACGAACATTGATGAAGCAGTAGTAAAGTTGACTGAAACTATAATGACCGCATACAATCAGTGTTGCCCAATTGTAACTCGTACAGTTACCCCGAAAAATAAACAAAAGCCCTGGATTACTAGAGACATCGTGATAAATATAAAGAAACGTCAAGCGTACCTAGCCCTCCTTTGCGAAGGACGAATATCTAGAGAAACATATAACCGATTCAGAAACTATGTAACAAACCAGATAAGAACATCAAAAAAGAACTACTTTACGCTCAAGTTTACTCAATTCAAAACTGACGTTAAAAAGACTTGGCATCTCCTTAACTCTTGCTGTAAACCGAATAATGCCGATAAAAAGAAAATTGAATATGTTGTTGAAGATAATGTAAAATATCATGAGAAGAAAGAAATTGCTAATCTCTTTAACAACTTCTTCGTAAACGTAGGGAAAACCATAGCTGATGGTATTCCAAGTGAACCTACTGATCACCTGGAATTTATGGATCATATTCGAGAACCCAACTCCTTTTTCTTTACGCCTACAAACTCCTCCGATGTAATTACGTGCATAAACAACATGAAAAATAAATCGAGTGGGTTACAAACGTTTCCGACTAAAGTACTTAAAGTTATTGCTGACATTGTAGCCCCACTGATATCAAATATTATTAACCAGTCTCTCTTACTAGGCACTTTCCCGAACTCCCTCAAAGTTGCTAGAGTAACCCCTATCTTTAAAAGTGGTGAAAAAACCTGTGTAAACAATTATCGACCTATCTCCATTCTACCAATTATTAGCAAAGTATTCGAAAAGATTGTGTATAAAAAAGTGTACTCTTATTTTGAACAAAAATCATTTCTTTACGAAAAACAATACGGTTTTCGCTCTAAAAAATCAACAACACAGGCTATATTAAATCATTTACAATTCCTCTATTCTAATATAGATGAAGGAAAGCCTGTCTTCTCTGTATTTCTTGACTTCCGAAAAGCATTTGATTGTGTGGACCATAAAATACTGCTCTCGAAACTACACTGTTATGGCATTCGAGGGATTGCCCATGATTGGTTCAGATCATACCTAACAAATCGGAAGCAATACGTTGTCATTGACGACGCAAAATCAGACCCACAGACAATTAGCCATGGAGTTCCACAAGGATCTGTTCTTGGGCCTCTCATGTTTCTGATTTTTATCAATGATATTGTAAAATCTACATCATTCTTCAAATTCATACTATTTGCCGATGACAGTACGCTTTCTGCGGTCCTTCCGAACCAAAATCCTGCTATGATTGTGGAGAGTATAAATACTGAACTTCACAAGGTTTCATAGTGGCTCAAAGCTAATAAAATAAGCCTAAATATCGATAAAACAAATTATATTACTTTCTCATACAAGAAAGATGTATCTCTCCCATGCATTAAAATTGGCGAAGGTGAAATCGAAGAAACCAACTCATGTAAGTTTCTGGGCATCATAATAGATAAACATCTGACCTTCAAAGAGCACATCACTCATATTAGTTCTAAATTATCAAAATCCATCGGAATCCTAAATAAAGTTACAAATTTTCTACCTGAAACAGCTTTACAAATGCTCTACCGAAAGCTCATTTCTCCATACTTGCAATACGGAATAGAAGCATGGCACGGAACTGAAAAAAATAAAACCAACAAAATTTTTACTCTGCAGAAAAGGGCTGTCAGAGTGGTAAAGAACCTTGAATATAATGCTCACACAAATGATTCTTTCAAAAATTTACAAATACTTAAACTTTCGGATCTCTACAAAATCTCCATCTGTAATTTCATTTACAAAACATTAAGAAATGATGGCGACAATAGCCTAAGACAATTATTGACTGCGCAAACTGGTCATCACGACCATTTAACCCGAAATAGAAGTAAATTCATGCTTCCTTATTATTCAAAGGCCAGGTCGCAACACAGTATTCTCTTCGTTGGAACCAAAACTTGGAACTCTATACCTGCTGAGATCCGTGAATGTAATTCGTACAAAGTATTCAAAAGACATCTTGAGTCTCACTTCCTATCAGAATACTAGTCGTGTAAGATCACCGTATCGAAATCTTGCCTCCTACATGTAACTAATGATAATGTCATAATGTAACTTGCCTTGTGTACCATAACCAATCTTCTCTCTGCTCTTGAATCGTTTTATCGAACATACTGTTAAATATAGCCGACTTGACCTATATTGTAAAATACAGCATAAAATATCGAGTTAATTATCTCAATGATCAGTCTAATGCGAAACTAGGTTAAGTGAACTAGGTTAAATTTTTTGTACACCCTAGAATAACGTGATGGTAGGATGCCCTAGAAGTCGCTGAACTTATTCGGGCCCACAGGTAGCTATATGCTCAAATTTGACCATTGTACTAGACTTAAGAAAAATTCTACCTCTGTATCACCTGTGGTAAATAAATTGTTTAAATTGTTTAAATTGTTTGCACTTGTATCCTCTATCACATCAGACGGTAAGTAGCGGTACTCGTACCAGGCTTGATACTACGAGGTGACGGAGTATTTAGAATTAACGATAAAACAAAGCTTCAAGCAGCGATACTTTTTTTTCTAGCCTAATTTAGAGTAAGAGGGGGGGGGGGGAGAAAAAGGTGGGAAAAGAGAGGGGGAAGGAGAAGGAATGGAGAAAAGAAGGGAGGTAGAGGGGAGGAAAAGGAAAAAGGACTAGGGGTAGAAGAGGGGAAGAAAAGGGGGGAAGAGGAGGAAAAAGGGAAAAAGAAGGGAAACGAAGTGAGGAAGAGGAGGAGGGGGAGGAAGAGGAGGAGGGGGAGGAAGAGGAGGAGGGGGAGGAAGAGGAGGAGGGGGAGGAGCAGGTCGGAAGGAAGCTGCGGGAGCAAAATGGAAGCCTCCCACGGCTCCCCCTGGCAACAGGTACGCTGCTACCCCTTCCTTCCCCCCCTCCCGGTGGGACGGACAGGTGGCGTGGGAAAACACAACTTTTCCTTCCAAAAATCGATGGCAATTACCGCGTTAAGCTGTGATCTTCGGAGGGACACCCGTTCTGGGACGCTCTCGCTTGCCGCTGTGTGTGTGTGTGGGAGTGTGGGGTTGTGTGGGTGTGTGTTGTGTGTGTTGATGGTTAGTGTTTGTGTGTATGCGTGTGTGGGGTACGCGTGATGTGTCTGGTGCGTGTGTGTGTGAATGTGATGTGTATGTGTGTGCGTGGTGTACTATCAGCAAGGTTACTTTACTTAATTTTTAAGATGCCAAAATGATCAATTTTTGTATTTCCAGAGCTAGAAACAACACGTCAACACGTTTTGATACGACACTTGAATACCGGTATTGACACGACACTTGAATACCGGTATTGATACGACACTTGAACACCGGTATTGAATCGACACATGAATATCGGTATTGATACGACACTTACCGGTATTTACACGACACTTGAATACCGGTATTGATACGACATTTGAATACCGGTATTGATACGACACTTGAATACCGGTATTGTTACGTTACATGAAAATACTGATCTGGGTACAATACCAGACTTGCTTATTCAATGCTTGCTACAATAACGTAATTGAATTGAATCTGGAAACAATATCTGAGACTTACTTGGTACAATAAGGTACTTGAATATTAATCTTTATACAATACCAGACTGGTTTTTGGCAGGGAATACGAGTAGCAACATTGAAACAATACCTAAATACTGATTTTTAGTTGCTGTTAGTCTTCGATGAAAATACAATAGTGAAATTCCAACTTTTTAAAAATATACAGGTGTTTTTTGTTCTCCAACTGGCGTACAGCAACCATTGAAAGGGCACAAGGAGTACAGTAATATTAGATACATTATCTCCCAATATTCAACCTTAATTTTTTAATTCCCATACAATTGATCCAAAACCATTGTGAAAATTTCCACCTTTCAACATTCCAAACGTGAAACCGCTTTTTATTCCAATTCCTACAATCAAAATCATGTTTCGGGACTGAATGATGCGATAATAATAATTTGTTCTCTTTTTGAATTACCGGACGCAGAAATTATCCTCCGTTCAGCAATGCCAGATTGATTATAATGATTACCATTTTCAATCAATTACTATTCAATAATGAGATTTACTGGAGTTCGACCAACATTGTCGTATCTAGCAATTGGGGTCATCAAATTCCTGGGTCTGTGAACTACTATTTCCAATTCACCATAATGTTTTCGGTTATTTTGCCTAATGGTTCTTCCCCTGAGTAGTAATGGACACAAAACTACCCGCCCGAACAGGGACTCGAACCCTGGACCCTCAGATTAAAAGTCTGATGCTCTACCGACTGAGCCATCCGGGCTTGCAATCCGCTGTATTATACTAAAATATAATTTACTCATCTTCACCGCCAACAGCATTTTTTCTCGAATTTCCGGCCTGCGTTTATATTAGTCAAATAAATATTAATTACGCCACCATCAGCCGAGAAGCCTCGGTCCCCTGGTGTTCAGGACGACTCCGATTGTTTTCTTCGGTTACGTCTATCAATCACTTCACACACGTATGAGTCAAACTTCCTCTTACGGAAGTAAGTCAGGCGAAATGGGCTTTCTTTTGCAATAACCACGGCATCCTTACCGTGCCGCAGCGCTTGTTTTGACCGAACGCGAGGAGTGAGCAGGAGGGTCATCTTGCGTGTACCCTACTTCCTCATCACGGTTCATGACACGAAGCGCTCAATGCAAACCTTAAGCCCCGTCCAGACCTTGCGTTAGCATAGTGCTTGATGCCGCTTAGACGTACTGCAGATGGCTCTCCGACCGCTACGGAAGAAGATTTTTCATGCCCACCACGAAGTTGAGCGTACCCGATTCTTGTCGCATGCGTGGCCAGTCAGTGTCATGGAGCTAGGATATACTGGAGGGAGCATAGCCGATTCCAATCGGGTTCAAATTAGCTGCAAAAGTTGGGAGAATGGGACATTGGCAAGGCCCCACACGTGAGCCAACCACAGACGCTTGGCTGAAGTTTGCTCCTCCCACCTCCTCTACAACTCTGTCTCCTGTTTTCCAAAGCAAGATTAGTACCATGGAGCTAGGATATACTGGAGGGAGCATAGCCGATTCCAATCGGGTTCAAATTAGCTGCAAAAGTTGGGAGACTGGGACATTGGCAAGGCCCCACACGTGAGCCAACCACAGACGCTTGGCTGAAGTTTGCTCCTCCCACCTCCTCTACAACTCTGTCTCCTGTTTTCCAAAGCAAGATTAGTACCATGGAGCTAGGATATACTGGAGGGAGCATAGCCGATTCCAATCGGGTTCAAATTAGCTGCAAAAGTTGGGAGACTGGGACATTGGCAAGGCCCCACACGTGAGCCAACCACAGACGCTTGGCTGAATTTGGCTCCTCCTCGCCTCCTCACCTCCTCTACGATTCGCCCTCCCATTTTCCAAAGCAAGATTAGTACCGCTCCACAAATCGAAGGATGAGGTGCGCCTGCAAGTCGCTCTCTAATTTGTTATATTCAAGGGCCTGTAATCTTTACAGTTTTCAACTCTTAATGTATCTTTGCTAGTAATTTTGATTTTATTAAGTGTCCTCGAGTGAGGAAACACAATTTATTATCTTTCAGAGTCTTAGAATCCCAAATTAATGATTACGGTAAACTCAACAGCTGGAAGAGCAATCAGCGAGCGCGTGCGCACCCCATCGTAGTTAGTAGGTAACTGACTTCCGTGCTGACGTCACACTTGCGAGACGGCTATTGGTTACCACAAACATAGGAGAAATCTCAAAAACTGGTTCTCTTCACAGACTGCTATGCTCCCTCCATTATCCATATATACTCCCTCCACGGTCAGTGTGATAGCGGAATGCATTGAGGAAGGTTGTAGCGCTCCGCGATCTCTCCGCGGCTTCGCACAGCGCATCGTCGTTATTAAACATTCTTCCCCTCTCATGTACTACGATAACCATGTATGAATAGCAATTAAGGATCTAAATCATTTTTTAGACTGCTGATAATGATAACTGACTGCTAATGCAGTCAGTCAAGCCAGTCTGGTCAGGAGCGGTTCTTTTGAAACGCCACTGCGACGATCACAGGCACTATGGGAACGCAAGGTCTGGACGGGGCTTTAGCCAACTGTCTTCTTCACCACAGAGTAGTCGTATAGGATCACATAGTTGATCTCTTTATAGGCATACACAATCAATGTTGTTTATATACGATCTCACAGCTACTGATTTATGAAGAGGATTACACAGTTGATGAATCGTGTACAGGATTACAGAGTTAAATGATAAAAAGGAAAACCAACGTGGCTAAGAATATCATGATAAAAAACAAACGTTTCGGACTATAAAAAATCCATCTTCAGTGTTCTGAAATGCAATAAATCGAAGTATTAAAACGTTGTAACTATAAACCTTCTGAATAAATAGAATGTAAGATAATAAAATTTAAAAGACATGATAAAACAAAACTATACAAAATTTTCAACAAACAATGGAAAGTTTCACCGCCGTATCACACTCATTTATTGACGGACGGTTTTTTAAAATGTATATCGATTCTAAAATGCGGAGATCGGATAAATTTGATGTTGAATCCAAAATTTTAAAATGTATATTTTTAAAAATATGGTCTTTGCGCACCTCAGTTGTATATCAATATACGTGTGACCGCTGCGAGCGCTCTTACATTGGTAGCACTGGGCTTCAATTGTTTGTGAGGTGTGCACAACACAGGGGAGTCTCCTTGCGCACCGGCTGTAACCTCACCAAACCATCCAACTCACCTATAAGAGAGCACTGTTTGGAGGAAGACCATATTTTTAAAAATACAAATTTTAAAATTTTGGATTCAACATCAAATTTATCCGATCTCCGCATTTTAGAATCGATATACATTTTAAAAAACCGTACGTCAATAAATGAGTGTGATACGGCGGTGAAACTTTCTATTGTTTATTAAAAATGTTGTTTAGTTTTGTTTTACCATGTCTTTTAAATTTCATTATCTTACATTCGATTTATTCAGAAGATTTATAGTTACAATGTTTTAATACTTCGATTTATTGCATTTCAGAACACTGAAGATGGATTTTTTATAGTCCGAAACGTTTGTTTTTTATCATGATATTCTTAGCCACGTTGGTTTTCCTTTTTATCCTTAAAGTGAGAATTCCCAGTAATCAATCTATTTCATTTACAGAGTTAAAATCCAGCTTTTAAGTTCGATACTGAATATCCTGCGACGTCCAGTTTTTAGGTTTATAAATAGTTGGACATATTTCTAGAGTTTGCAAATAACTTTACAACACAAAACGCAACTTTTGCAGGCATCAAGGTGAATTTTATGCCTAGAATAAGTAACCCCACGAAATTATTGTTCCATAAGGCTACCTATTCAATTAGGTGTCAATGGCCCTTCGACTGAGTAGTCGTGGAAAGAAAATAACCCGCCCGAACAGGGACTCGAACCCTGGACCCTCAGATTAAAAGTCTGATGCTCTACCGACTGAGCCATCCGGGCTTGAATGACAATGGTAATACTAAAATATAATTTACTCATTTTCTCTACCAGGAGCCATTATTAATCGAAATTAGTTGCGTGCGTTTGCATTAGTCATTTGAATATTAATTACGCTACTGGCGTGGCAGAGAAGGTGAGTAAATTATATTTAGGTATTATCGTTATTCACTCGTGGCCCGGATGGCTCAGTCGGTAGAGCATCAGACTTTTAATCTGAGGGTCCAGGGTTCGAGTCCCTGTTCGGGCGAGTTGTTTTGTTTCCACGACTACTCAGTCGAAGGGCTTGAACGAATAATTGCATACGTAGCTAAGTGAATAATAATTGTGTGGGATTACTTATTCTATGCATACAATTCACCTTGATACCTTTAAAAGTTGCGTTCTCTTTTGTAAAGCAATATGGAAGCTTTTGAAATATGCCCAAGTATTTTTACACCTATAACAGAACATCGCAGGATATTTAGTACCAAACCTAAAAGCTAGATATTGACTCTATAATCCTGTACATGATTCATCAACTATGTAATCCTGTTCATAAATCATTAGCTGTGAGATCGTATATATTCATCATTGAATATGTATACCTTTGAAGAGATTATTAATTATGTGATCCTACACGACTACTCGGTGGTGACGAAGAGAGTCGATTAAGGTTTGAATTGAGCGCTTCCTTCGTGTCATGAACTATGGTGAGAAAGTAGGGTAACCCGCAAGATGACCCTCCTGCTCACACCTCGCGTTCGGTCAAAACAAGCGCTGCGACACGGTAAGGTTGCCGTGGTTATAGCAAAAGAAAGCCCAGTTCGCCTGACTTACTTCCGTAAGAGGAAGTTTAACTCATACGTATACTAGTTGATGGTATGGTTTGACATTTACTAGTGGCCTAATAAAGGCTGAGAAACGAACCTATATAACGTGTAAATTATTATATTATCAAATCAACAGAGGGAAGCAATTATTTCTATTTTCTTTTTTTTCTTATGGGAAAAATTATTTTGAAGTGAACATTTCAGATTAAAACCAGTTTTCCGGAACGGATTGTGTTTATTAATAGAGGTTCCAATGTATACATGTTGTACCACAGAGCTAAATGTCCAAATATGTGTTAATGGTTCTTCAACTGAGTAGTAATGGACACAAAACTACCCACCCGATCAGGGACTCGAACCCTGGGCCCTCAGATTAAAAGTCTCATGCTCTACCGACTGAGCCATCCGGGCTCGAACTTCTATCGTGATACCAAACTATTATTTGCCAATATTCTCCACCAAGCGAGTGGCGTAATTAATATACATTTGAATGATGTAAGCGCAGGAAAAAGTTCTCAAGGAAAAGGGCCGTGCAATTGAGTATTATCGTTCAAACACCATGCACGGATAGCTTATCGTTCCATAGAAATATATATCCAATTATGTACTAATGGCCCTTCGACTGAGTAGTAATAGACACAAAACAACCCGCCCGAACAGGGACTCGAACCCTGGACCCTCAGATTAAAAGTCTGATGCTCTACCGACTGAGCCATCCGGGATTGAATTTTAAGTATATTGCTAAAAATAGTTAATTCATTTTCTCTGACAAGAGCCCTTCTTTCTCGATATTTTTTTCCCGCGTTTGTATTAGTCAAATGAATATTAATTACGCCTCTCGCTTGGCTGAGGAGTTGAGTAAATTATAATTAAGCATGTATTGTCTTCTAATACTCTGGCTCGGATGTCTCAGTCGGTAAAACATCAGGCTTATCAACGACTAATATCAACGCATGCAAAAAATTTCGAGAAAAATGTACTGTTTGCGAGAAGGTAAGTAAATTATATCATAGTATTAGGTAATAGAATTCGAGCCCGGATGGCTCAGTCGGTAGAGCATCAGACTTTTAATCTGAGGGTCCAGGGTTCGAGTCCCTGTTCGGGCGAATGGTTTTGTATCCATTACTACTCAATGGAAGAACCATTAGCACATACTTGGACATGAAGTTCTGTGGAACCATAAGCATATTAAAAGCTTGTGGGGGTGCTCATTCAACGCATTAAAGATGACTGTAAAAGTTGCATTTCCTGTTGTAAAGTGATAAGAAACCTCTTGATGTACGTACATATTTATGTTCCATTGTTTACAAAGCTAAAAACTGGATGTCGTAAGATGTCCCATTTTACATTTTAAAGCTGGATGTTACTATGTCACCCTGTACTTGAAAAAATTAATTACGTAATCCTATTCATATGTCATTAACTCTGTGATTGTATATATAGACCATAAATTATGTAATCATACAGTATATGAAAATCATTAACTATGTGATCCTATACGACTTCCTTGTGATGACAAAGACAGTCGCTTAAGGTTTGCATTGAGCGCTTCCTTCGTGTCATGAACTGTGGTGAGAAAGTAGGGTACACGCAAGATGACCCTCCTGCTCACACCACGCGTTCGGTCAAAACAAGCGCTGCGACACGGTAAGGATGCCGTGGTTATAGCAAAAGAAAGCCCAGTTCGCCTGACTTACTTCCGTAAGAGGAAGTTTGACTCATACGTGTAGTGGTTGATGGCATGGTTTGGCATTTACGAGTGGCTTAATAAAGGCTGAGAAACGAACCTATACAACCTATAAATTATTATATTAGCATATCAACAGAGGGAAGCAATCATTTCTATTTCCTTCTTTATCTTATGGGAAAAATTATTTTGGAGTGAACATTTCGGATTAAAACCAGTTTTATGGAACGGATTGTGTTTATCAATAGAGGTTCCAATGTATACATATTGTACCATAGAGCGACATGTGCAAATATGTGTTAATGGTTCATTAACTGAGTAGTAATGGACACAAAACCACCCGCCCGAACAGTGATTCAAACCCTGGACCCTCAGATTAAAAGTCTGATGCTCTACCGACTGACTCATCTGGGCTTGAACATCTAGATATGATTATAAAATATCATTTGCCAATATTCACTGCCAAGTGAGTGGCGTAATTAATATACATTTGACTGATGTAAGCGCAGGCAAAAAGTTTTCGAGGAAAAGGGTCGTGATAGTTAAGTAAATTGTATTTTAGTATTATCTTTCAGACACCAGGCACGGATGGCTTATCGTTCCATAGAAATATATATCCAATTATGTGTTAATGGCCCTTCGACTGAGTAGTAATAGACACAAAACAACCCGCCCGAACAGGGACTCGAACCCTGGACCCTCAGATTAAAAGTCTGATGCTCTACCGACTGAGCCATCCGGGCTTGAATTTCAAGTATATTGCTAAAAATAGTTAATTCATTTTCTCTGACAAGAGCCCTTCTTTCTCGATATTTTTTTCCCGCGTTTGTATTAGTCAAATGAATATTAATTACGCCTCTCGCTTGGCTGAGGAGTTGAGTAAATTATAATTAAGCATGTATTGTCTTCTAATACTCTGGCTCGGATGTCTCAGTTGGTAGAGCATCAGGCTTTTAATCTATTAATATCAACGCAAGCAAAAAATTTCAAGAAAAATGTGCTGTCTGCGAGAAGATAAGTAAATTATATCGTAGTATTAGGTTAGACAACTCCAGCCCGGATGGCTCAGTCGGTAGAGCATCAGACTTTTAATCTGAGGGTCCAGGGTTCGAGTCCCTGTTCGGGCGAATGGTTTTGTGTCCATTACTACTCAATGGAAGAACCATTAGCACATACTTGGACATGTAGTACTGTGGAACCATAAGCATATTAAAAGCTTGTGGGGGTGCTCATTCAACGCATTAAAAATACCTGTAGAAGTTGGACTTTCTGTTATAAAGTGATAAGAAAGCTCGTGATATATGTATATTCCATTGTTTACATGGCTAAAAACTGGATGTCGTAGGAAGTCTCATTTTAAACCTTATAGCTGGATGTTACCCATGTAATCCTGTACATAAATAATTAACTATGTAATCCTACCCATATGTCAATAACTCTGTGATCGTATTCACAGACCGTAAATTATGTAATCATATATGAAAATCATTACCTATGTGATCCTATACGACTTCCTTGCGATGACAAAGACAGTCGCATAAGGCTTGCATTGAGCGCTTCGTGCCATGAACTGTGGTGAAAAGTAGGGTACCCGCAAGATGACCCTCCTGCCCACACCTCGCGTTCGGTCAAAACAAGCGAGGTGACACGGTAAGGATACCGTGGATATAGAAAAAGAAAACCTTGTTTCTCTGGCTTAATCCAGTGAGAACAAGTTTGACTCATACGTATACTAGTTGATGGTATGGTTTGACATTTACGAAGTGCTTAATAACAGCTGAGGAGGTTTGATCAAAGGAAACGAACCCGTATAACCTGTAAGACTTATAAATTAGCGAATCGACAGTGGGAATCAATTATTTCTATTTTCTTTATCTCTTATGGGAAAAATAATTTTGAATAGTAAACATTCCGAATTGAAACCAGCCCTCAGAAACGGATTGTGTTCAATAACGGAGGTTCCAATGTATACATATTGTTTCATAGAACTGCATGTCCAAATTAGGGTTAATGGTTATTCAACTGAGTAGTACTGGACACAAAACCACCCGCCCGAACAGGGACTCGAACCCTGGACCCTCAGATTAAAAGTCTGATGCTCTACCGACTGAGCCATCCGGGCTTGAATTTAGAGATATGATACTAAAATATTATTTGCCAATATTCTCCGCCAAGCGAGTGGCGTAATTAATATACATTTGACTGATGTAAACGCAGGCAAAAGTTTTCGAGGAAAAGGGCCGCGCAGTTGAGTATTATCTTTCAAACACCAGGCCCAGATGGCTTATTGTTCCATAGAAATATATATCCAATTATGTGTTAATGGCCCTTCGACCGAGTAGTAATAGACACAAAACAACCCGCCCGAACAGGGACTCGAACCCTGGACCCTCAGATTAAAAGTCTGATGCTCTACCGACTGAGCCATCCGGGCCTGAATCATGGATGATAGAGCAAAATATAATTTACTCATTTTCTCTGTCAACAGCCCTTATGCTCAAAAATGTTCTCTTGCGTTTACAATAGTCAAATAAATGTTAGCTACTCCACCTCAGCAGAAGAGCGCTCGTCCCTTGGTGTTCAGGTAGACCTCGTCCGTTTCATTTTGTTCAACCTCCTCAGCCGACATTAAACCATCTCACGTAACTGTCACACCAGACCGGTATCTAGCACACACATGAGTCAAACATCCTCTTATAAGATTAAGACAGGCGAACTGGTATTTATTTTGCTATAACCACGGCATCCTTACCGTGTCGCAATGTTTGTTATGACCGAGCGCGAGCCATCTTGCGGGTACCCTTCTTTTTTATCACAGTTCATGACACGAAGCGCTCAATGCAAACCTTAATCGTCTGTCTTCGTCATCACAGAGTAGTCGTATACAACTATATACTTAATAATCTTTAGATAGGATCACATAATTAATGATTTGTATATCCGATCACATTGTTAATGATCCATGAAAGAAGTTACATAGTTAACGTTTTACGTACAGGATTACATAGTTTATATTCGGTTTTTATGTTTGAAGGTTTGTAAACGGTTGAACGTATTTCAAGAGCTTGCATATCACTTTACACACAAAACGCAACCTGCAATGAGGCATCAAGGTACTTTTAATGCATTGAATAAGCAACCTTACAGGTATACTTTTTGATTATAGTTACATAGAATTACACGTCCAAGCATGTGTTTATGGCTCTTCCCTTGAGTAGTAATGGAAACAAAACAAGCCGCCCGAACAGGGACTCGAACCCTGGACCCTCAGATTAAAAGTCTGATGCTCTACCGACTGAGCCATCCGGGCGTAAGCTGATTGAGATAATACATAAATTTCATTTACTTATCTTCTCGGTCGAGAGAACTTTTTTCTCGAAAAGTTTTGCCTGTGTTTGCATTAGTCGAACGAAAATTAACTACGCCCCTCGCAAGACAAAGAAAATGAGTAAATTATGTTCAAGTATTAGCTTCCGCAATTCAGGCTCGAATGGCTCAGTCAGTAGAGGATGAGAATTTTAATCTGAGAGTCAAGGGTTCGAGTCCCTGTTCATGCAAGTAGTTTTGTTTCCATTACTACTCAGTGGAAGTACCACTAACAAATATATATGGAGACGCAGTTCCATTGAAAAATAAGCATGTTGTAATCCTGTGGGTATGCTTACTCAATGAATTAAAGGCACATCCACACGTCTTAAAATTTTCGTTTGTGCGTAAGGTGATATGCAAGCTCTTCAAATATGTTCAACTGCTTACAAATTTTCAAAACTAAAAATCTGATATTGATTATAGGGTCCTGTACATATATCATTAACTGTGTAACTTTATTCATAGATCATAAACTGTGTGATCGTAAATACAGATCATTTATTATGTAATTACACAAAAAATTCTTTAACGATGTGATCCTATACGACTTCCTTGTGGTGACGAAGACAGTCGATTAAGGTTTGCATTGAGCGCTTCGTGTCATGAACTGGGGTGAGAAAGTAGGGTACACGCAAGATGACCCTCCTGCTCACTCCTCGCGTTCGGTCAAAACAAGCGCGGCGACCTGGTAAGGATGCCGTGGTAATAGCAAAAGAAAGCCCAGTTCGCATGGCCTACTTCCGTAAGAAGAAGTTTGACTCATAAGTGTACTATGTAGTTAATGGTATGGTGTGACATTTACGAAGAAAGGTTTAATATCCCCTGAGGTTTAACCCCAGAAAGCAATCGAGGTTCACCTGAACATCAGGGGACTTACTCTTCTCGGCTGACGGTGGCGTAATTAATATTCATTTTACAAATTTAAGCGCAGCGAAAAATATCGAAAAGATGGCGCTCTAGGCTGAGAAGATGAGTAAATGATATTTTAGTATTATAACGCCTAATTCAAGCCCGGATGGCTCAGTCGGTAGAGCATCAGACTTTTAATCTGAGGGTCCAGGGTTCGAGTCCCTGTTCGGGCGGGTTGTTTTGTTTCCAGGACTACTCATTGGAAGAACCATTAATGTATTCACGGACGTGTTGTTCAATGGACTAATATGTATATTATAATCTTGTATGGGTGCTTGTTCAATGTGTTGAAGACACCCTGAAACTTTTAAAAGTTACGTTTTGTATTGTAAAGTTCTTCTCAGTAGTGGGCAGCGATAAATTTTGCGATAAAGCTATAGCGATAAAGTTATATATTTTTGCTAAGTCCTATAGCGAAAATGTGATAAATTTTCAAGAAACATTAAAGCAATAGGTAATAAGCGATGAATCCAAAAATTCTCTATTTTTGCTACTTATGCATTTCAAAACCTGATTTTTACACTTAAAACACTATATATCGTTTAATAACTGTCTGGCTCACTGCCGTGGGGCATGAGGGAGCTCGAGCGGGAGGTGGTGGGATGTCCAAAGATCCCGAACTCCCGAAAAGTTCCGATCCCTTTCCTGAGTCACATCACTGCTGCTGGCCTTCACGCTGAAAAAGTCCTCCACTCTCCTCTTGGCTGACATCTTTTATCTCACTAATCACTAAATTCACTATTCTCGAACACTGAAGCGCGTCCTCCGCGACACTAATTAATAACGTAATATATAACGCCAAAACCTAAACGATTTCCTGAAAAGGATAAGTTAAACCACAAAATAACGTGACGGAGGACAAAATATTCCGCATAGTTTGTCGCAAAGGAAGGCGCTGTCGCAGTTCGGCCCAAACAGAAATTACTTCTGTTGCCCTTACGGACTAATTACGGCGTAGGTGGTACCTATACAAATCACACCCTAACGGTACCGCCGTAGTTCCGCACAAACAGAAATTACTTCTGTTACCCTAACGGACTAATTACGGCGTAGGCGGTACCTACACAAATCTCACCCTAACGGTACCGCCGTAGTTCGGCACAAACAGAAATTACTTCTGTTACCCTAGCGGACTAATAACGGCGTAGGCGGTGCCTACACAAATCTCACCCAAACGGTACCGCCGTAGTTCGGCACATCCAAAAATCACTTCTGCTGCCCTAGCGGACTAATTACGGCGTAGGCGGTACCCACACGAACCTCAGGAAGGGCAGCTGCGCCGAAAAGCTAGCGCCCCGGAAAAGTTAGCTGCACAGAAGACATCCCCTTTCCACAAACCCTCACGTCGACCGCACGACGGTAGCGACACTAACATATACTCGTAGTAATTAGATATTTAGTTATGATAGCGATGTAAAATAAGAAGTAAGTATATAACCTATAACACACAAAGAAGCTTTGAATCGCTGGTAGCACTGTGTAACACAGAGCTGAGATCAAATGCGTCCAGTTGGGGGGAGGGGCTGGTATTAAAAAAAACAGTGACAACCAGGATTGTCGGATTAAAATTTCTATAATAGGCCAACTGAGGTCCCAAAAAGCCAGAATTTTTGACGCCAGTTAGACTGCAAAACAGTCAGATTTCGGAAATTTGGCTACAAAACCCAATCTGGGAACCTTGGTGACAACAGAAGCACGGGCCGCCAGGTGCCTGGCCGCATCAGTTTGCCGCTTAACAATGAGCCTGTAACCTCCTGTCGAAACGGTTTTTCGTCTTTTACTTTATTGCTGGATTTATCGCGGGAATTTGAAAGCGATAAATATAAGCGATAATTTGTTCCAATCCTGTGATGAACGACAAGCGATAAATTTTCGGTTTAAGCGATATTATCGCTTAGCCGCATTATCGCTTTATCGCATTATCGCTTTACTTATCATAATGCCCACGACTTGTGCTTTTGAAATATGTTCACGTGTTTTCAAACCTAAAAACTGGACGTAGGGATATAATAGGAAATACTCAGACGTACGTTTGACTGGAGGATCATCGTGAAACAAAAGCCACATCGTAGCTTTCATGTTACCCAAGATTTGCGTTTCATGTTTGTCAAACACAAAACTGACAAACAAAGCTAAAAAACTTTGAAGTGAAATAAAAACCAAAATATTGTCCATTCCTATTCTTCTTATTCTTGACCTGGACTTATGTTGTGCTGCAAGTACATGGTTCGTTTCAGAAGAATAAACAATTCATTTATTGAAACATCGCATTCATCAACATCGAAATGGGACACCTGAACAAAAGTTATTTTCTACTGCACTGTTCTTGAGGGCAACAACGCTCGTCAGCTCACCGTTGTTGGTAGGGTGAGCACGGTTATTAAAAACTGATTTGTTTTCAAAAGGACCGAGAAAGAATTGGAGACTTGAATGTTTCCAAACAATTTAGAGATAAAGTTTGAGACTTGAATTTTTTCAAAAAAAGTTGGGGATGAAGTTTGAGACTTACATTTTCTCAAAACAGTTTTACATAAAGTTTGAGACTGTATCACTACTTAAAGTATCATTAAAGTTAAAGTATAAATTATCAAAGTATTTTAAAGAATGAATATTTTAGAATTATAATATAAGAAAATAATTTAACTTTTGCACTGAAAATAATCCGATCTTCAAATGCGCTCGCAGTAAGCGAAGCTTTACAATTCGTGAAGTATAGTTCAGATAATTTGTGAAGCATAGTCTAGAACAAAATACAATTTTGAGTTTTATGCATAAATCCTCGAAGTGCAGACATTTAGGCACCTGGCACTGGATTTACATGCATTTTACGACGTCGTAATGGTACAGCCGGCCCCGAAAGTTCTCCGATCAACTTGGCTACTATGTTTATTTTCTGAACCTTGATATTTTTCTTTTGCGGTTAGCAACCACACACCATCTGGCAACTCTGCAAAGTTGATTGGTGTTAGATGCAGAAATTTGATTTGAAAAACCTCAAACTTGAATTTTGCTCGAAAAAACTCCGCGTAGAGTAGCCAAGTCGAAAGGGGGACTTATACTGGCGGCACTTCTACTGACGACAGGGGAACTTATACTGGAACTTATACCATTACGTCATCGTAATACGGCCCTAATTTTTTGGCCCTCATTTTTGACTAATTTACGTCATCGTAATTTACGTCATCAAACATTCAACAAAGTAACGACTTGGATACTCTAAAATAGTACACTTGGATGCGCTACGTGCCACTGAAGGAAGCGTTGCTAAGTCCACTTGAAAAAACTTGCGCTGTCCGCTGAGGGCAGTCGCTACGCTCTCGTATATGTTCCCCGGTAGCGAGGAGTAATTTATCTGAAACAAATGTAAACTGAAACAAGAGAAGCTGTTTTTTATTGTTTCTCTACAAAAATTTTGAAAGGGAAGCAAATGAGAAATCAACTCGAAAATAAACCCTATCGGGAAAGACATGGATTTGGTGTTCCCCTTTTTGTGGTAAAGATGAAACATATGAAAGATTAAGGTCTTTCTCTTCCTAAAATTGGAAGATCAGCAAAAACAGAATCAACCCGAAAAATATAAAAATTACAAAACACGTGACTTAAGTGTACCCCTTTTTCTGGTAAATATTTTATCAAAATATAAATAAAGATTAGAGCTTCACTCCGGGACAACTGAGCGGCGGAGCTTATGACCTGAAACAAGTGTTTTCGGTCAGTTTACAAGGCTTGATGCGGAGCACACGTTCATTGTCACGGAGCGAAGCTCTTTGTGTTTTTTTTGACCACAGGCAGACCAAGCAAACCCTGCCGATATGAGTGCCGTGCCAACTTGTGTGTAACACCAAATTTGGCAGACCTATTCCTGCCAATCAAATTTAATTGAAATAAAATAATTAAATTTATTGAATTTAATTTAAAGTTTACTAAATGTCGTTGGAACTTATTTAATTGTTCCGTGATTGATGACAAATTGAAACTAAATAGCATAACGGGAACTATTCATTTTATATATATTGCTTAATTTTCGAGCAACAAAATGAAGTAATTCAATAAAAGATCTCACTACTTTCAGCTTAGGCCTGGCGAGAAACATACAATTGTGAAAATGTTTACGCATAATTTCTTGCTTAAACCTTAATTTCTCACCTGGATCATCATCAAAATTTATTTTTATCGCAATTTCTGGGATGAAACCAGGTGTTGATGTTGAAACAATGTCAATAGTAATCTATAATATTTAATTAATTATTATAATATTACCCTACATTGTTATTTATTATTATTTACAATCACATTAATCAGTATTATTTAATTACCCAAAATAACAATAATCAGCATTATTTCATTAACTACAATAAAACTAACCAGTATTATTTAAGCAACCAATTACAATATTATTAATCTGTGTTATTTAATTAATACCAATAACATTATTCAATATTAATGGCTTTACCCACCCAGCAGCAGCTTCCGCTTGCACTGCACGCGTTGCTACTTTGTTCCTTGCGAGATGGGCTGCATTTAAATATCAAAACAAAGTGTGATAAATATCTTCTGTACGTCTACCGGCCGTACACCGTTTTATTCTTTACAAGATGCTTATCAAACCAAAAATTTTCCTGTCTTACACCGTTTTATTCTTCACAAAATGTACATCAAACATTTCCCTGTCTTACACCGTTTTATTCTTTACAAAATGCACATCAAACATTTCCCTGTCTTACACCGTTTTATTCTTTACAAAATGCACATCAAACATTTCCCTGTCTTACACCGTTTTATTCTTTAAAAAATGCACATCAAAAATTTCCCCGTCTTACACCGTTTTATTCTTTACAAAATGCACATCAAACATTTCCCTGTCTTACACCGTTTTATTCTTTACAAAATGCACATCAAACATTTCCCTGTCTTACACCGTTTTATTCTTTACAAAATGCACATCAAACATTTCCCTGTCTTAAACCGTTTTATTCTTTACAAAATGCACATCAATGCGAGGTCTCTTGCACGCCATCCTCCAGCCGTACACCGTTTCATTTCTTACAAGATCTACAACAAATCTTGAGTGGCAAATTATTTCCAGTTTCCGCAGGAAGAAATTGTCCTCGGTCAGTCGAGGCCTGGGCTATAGACCGCAGCCCGTCACTGGAGGCTCAAACTTATCATTAGGGTTCACTGAAAAAACTTTTTCATGTTAGTTTTGACTGGCGGCCTTCGTTTCTTGCTTAACCAAGGCAAATCTACTCACCGCGGTCCGTGCCCGAAAAAAATGAGGTGCCGCATCGGACAGGTCTTTATTCTTCGTCGAAAAATTAAATGTACCAGAGTGTGGACTCTTTTTCTTTCAGCCATTGTTTCAGCTATTGTTGATCCACCTTTCAGCTTATAAAACCCTCCTGAAACGGTCCATAAAATCCTTCTGAAATTGCCTATAAAATCCTTCTTAAACGGCCTATAAAATCCTTCTGAAACGATGAAATCTTTCTGAAACGGCTTATAAAATCTTTCTGAAACGGCATATAAAATCCTTCTGAAATGACCTATAAAATCCTTCTGAAATGACCTATAAAATCCTTCTGAAATGGCCTATAAATTTTTTCTGAAACGGCCTATAAAATTTTTCTGAAACGGCCTATAAAATCCTTCTGAAACGGCCTATAAAATCCTTCTGAAACGGCCTATAAAACCCTCATGAAACGGTATATAAAACCCTCCTGAAACGGTCTATAAAACCCTCCTGAAACGGCTTATAAAATCCTACGTGCACAGCTCACACGGGTAATTTCTTTCAGAAGTACACAAGCAATTGACAATGCCGGTGCTCGTTAATGGCTGAACAAACCGACTCGCTTTTCAACATCCCATTTTGCACAATGCAGCCCGCGTTCCTTGTTTTGCACACGAAACGGATTTCCGTCGGCACGCTAGGCACAGAACACATGCCCATTTAGGCCTCCATTGTTGCTGGCTTTGTGTGCCTGTGCAACGAAGCACATGCAATGATAAACTTCGTCATTCCCACGGACACACACAAGAAACTCTAATGTGAGATCGTATAGAAGAAATCGTATAGAAGATCGTATAGAAGATCCGTACGCGTAGCGTTCACTCATCGCGTCAAATTTGATCAGTCTAACTAGCGCTTTAAAATAATTTATTCACCGCAAGTGATACAGCAGTAGATTGTTTCTCAAATCTAGTACAATGTATAATGGCCGTAATCTATACATAGCTATTTGTGTCTGGTATAGGTACTTTAGTGTAGTTACTAGTCTAGTATATCTATATACTTGTGGGCCCGAATAAGTTCAGCAACTTCTAGGGCATCAAACTGAAAGATATTCCTCCCACAGATATATGTATTGTTCGACGGGGTAATATTTGTTTCCTCTTAGTTATGCGGCGAATTCCATTTCTTCTATCTACATAATCCGCACAACAAATTCGTACGTACGAGGCAAACCCTATTTCCTATTGTCTACTTGACAAATTCTATTCCCTCTTATCACATGGCAAATTTTAATCCTTCTTATCACATGGCAAATTTTAATCCTTTATCACATGGCAAATTCTATTCCCTCTTATCACATGGCAAATTTTAATCCTTCTTATCACATGGCAAATTTTAATCCTTTATCACATGGCAAATTCTATTCCCTCTTATCACATGGCAAATTTTAATCCTTCTTATCACATGGCAAATTTTAATCCTTTATCACATGGCAAATTCTATTCCCTCTTATCACATGGCAAATTTTAATCGTTTATCACATGGCAAATTCTATTCCCTCTTATTACATGGCAAATTCTATTTCCTATTATCACATGGCCAATTCTATTCCCATTATCACATGGCAAATTCTATTCCCTCTTATCACATGGCCAATTCTATTCCCTCTTATCACATGGCAAATTTTAATCCTTCTTATCACATGGCAAATTTTATTCCCTCTTATCACATGGCCAATTCTATTCCCTCTTATCACATGGCAAATTCTATTCCCTCTTATCACATGACAAATTTTAATCCTTCTTATCACATGGCAAATTCTATTCCCATTATCACATGGCAAATTCTATTCCTTCTTATCACATGGCAAATTCTATTCCCTCTTATCACATGGCAAATTCTATTCCCTATTATCACATGGCCAATTCTATTCCCATTATCACATGGCAAATTCTATTCCCTCTTATCACATGGCAAATTTTAATCCTTCTTATCACATGGCAAATTCTATTCCCTCTTATCACATGGCCAATTCTATTCCCTCTTATCACATGGCAAATTCTATTCCCTCTTATCACATGGCAAATTTTAATCCTTCTTATCACATGGCAAATTCTATTCCCATTATCACATGGCAAATTCTATTCCTTCTTATCACATGGCAAATTCTATTCCCTCTTATCACATGGCCAATTCTATTCCCTCTTATCACATGGCAAATTCTATTCCCTCTTATCACATGGCAAATTCTATTCCCTCTTATCACATGGCAAATTTTAATCCTTCTTATCACATGGCAAATTCTATTCCCATTATCACATGGCAAATTCTATTCCCTCTTATCACATGGCTAATTCTATTCCCTCTTATCACATGGCCAATTCTATTCCCTCTTTTCACATGGCAAATTCTATTCCCTCTTATCACATGGCAAATTCTATTCCCTCTTATCACATGGCAAATTCTATTCCCTCTTATCTACGTAATGAAGCATAATCTACTTCCTCTTCCTCGTTGAATACTTAGTTCTTTTGACTGCGCGAACAGATGGTCACCACCATATTTAACTTAGTAAACCTCGTCAAATTGATTGAGGGTCATTACAGACTGCGGCAGTACTATTTCCGCTACGCTCTCGTTTGTCTGCTGTTCGTACGACTTTTTATGGGATTGTACTCTGCTCTGATTGTTTGCAGCGTTGCTTCGTTTTGGACTGCCAGATTGAGGAAAAAATAAATCAATTGGGTAAAAAAAATTGCTAAAAAAATAAATAAATTGGTTAAAAAAATATGAATTAAAAAACTATACGAGTTCCCTGGAGAATAGCTTAATTTTGGACTGACATATTGCGAAAAAATGAAAAAATTGGTTCAGAAATAAATGAATTAGTAAAAAAAATGAATTGGTAAAAAAATATGAAATAAAAACTTATACGAGTTACTTGAAGTATAGCTTGATTTTGGACTGCCAGACTGGGAAAAAGAAGTAAGCAAAGTTAAAAAATATTCGACACACCTGAAGTATATTTAGAGTTCTGTAGGGTGAGAATGATTGCTTGTTTATTCGTGTGACTGTACATAACTCGTGCATAAGGTGACGCGAAGACAGTTTTTATTTTACATGTCTATTTACAGGCTTTATTTTTTATGTATATCTGGCGAAATAGAATGCACGCATCAGCGAATTTTACATAGGACTTGTACTTAAACTAATGAAGATCACCTCGTGACCAAAGTGAAGTGAATATCTAAAGTATTCTGTAAGGGTGAGGCTGCCCTAACGCAATTACATTAGTTTGATGCACTTCACCGCAGCCATTACATTAGTTAGATGCACTTCATCACAGCCATTAGATTAGATTCATGTATTTCACCATACACATTAAGAACATTAAGATAGGCTTATTGTAAATAAAATTCTGAACTTCACCACACCCATTACATTAGTTTGATGCACTCCATCACAGCCATTATAATAGATTAGATTCATGTATTTCACCATACACATTAAGATCATTAAGATAGGCTTATAGTAAATGAAGTTCTTAACTTCATCACACCCATATAGTTAGCTGGATGCATTTCACCACAACCATTCCATTAGTTGGATGCACTTCATCACACCCATTACATTAGTTAGATGCATTTCACCACAGTGTACAGACGCCCCTGATTCCATTGTAATTCATAACGCAGATAGACGGACGTCATCCACCATCACCGGAATAATACTTCCTGGCTTGCATCCGGCATTTACACAGACTTCGTCCGCTGTCCAGAAAAATACAAAAAGAATAATTGTTTTAGGCAGAGCTTGAGTTTCATGGCAGCAGGTGAAGAGTTAGCGGTGCTGCCATAGCGTGAGGTCTACCGCCATGTATCGCCTACCCAGGTGCGGTTTGAGATGTACAAATTAGGTGTTTAGCGCTCAACTGGATGTATGGAAATGAGTAATATTCATTAGTAACCGAACCTAATTTAACCTCGCGCTATAGTACTAGCTAGGGGTAGATCTCATGCGATAGTTTGGTAGACCTCACGCTATAGTACTAGCTGGAGGTAGGTATCACGCTATAGTGGGGTAGACCTCACGCTATAGTACTAGCTGGAGGTAGATCTCACGCTATAGTGTAGTAGACCTCACGCTATAGTACTAGCTGGAGGTAGATCTCACGCTATAGTGTGGTAGACCTCACGCTATAGTACTAGCTGGAGGTAGATCTCACGCGATAGTGTGGTAGACCTCACGCTATAGTACTAGCTAGGGGTAGATCTCATGCGATAGTTTGGTAGACCTCACGCTATAGTACTAGCTGGAGGTAGGTATCACGCTATAGTGGGGTAGACCTCACGCTATAGTACTAGCTGGAGGTAGATCTCACGCTATAGTGTGGTAGACCTCACGCTATAGTACTAGCTGGAGGTAGATCTCACGCTATAGTGTGGTAGACCTCACGCTATAGTACTAGCTGGAGGTAGATCTCACGCGATAGTGTGGTAGACCTCACGCTATAGTACTAGCTGGAGGTAGATCTCACGCTATAGTGTGGTAGACCTCACGCTATAGTACTAGCTGGAGGTAGATCTCACGCTATAGTGTGGTAGACCTCACGCTATAGTACTAGCTGGAGGTAGACCTCACGCTATAGTGTGGTAGACCTCACGCTATAGTACTAGCTAGAGGTAGACCTCACGCTATAGCAGCACCGAGTTCACAAGAAATATTGGGGAAATACAAAAACAATAATCGTGTTAGGCACCGTTTGAGTATCACATGTGTGTGCATAGCAGCAGGTGAAGAGTTTGTGAAACGATATTAGTTTAGGATGCGGGTTATTGACTATCATTTTTATGTTTTTGGGATTTATTTCTACTGAATTCTGATGCATTTCGAGTTTAACTGTGAGAAATACTGACCGAATAGTTGGGGCATTAGACATAGAGAAAAAAGGGCACCAAATGAATAAACAAATAAATAAATAAATGAATAAATACATAAATAGGTAAATGAGTAAATAAATAAACAAATAAATACAATAAATAAAAAGGAAATAAATAAATGAATAAATAAATAAGTAAATAAATAAATAAATGAAAAACTGTTCATCTCCAAAAATTAGCCGTAAAAATACAAAACATTGAATTTAAAATGCCTTAACATAACGGTTTTTTTGTGCTTACACCACTATTGTGATGTGCAGGAAGGAAATGATTTTCTCATTTACTTAAAAAAATCATTCTTCGATTGTCATTATCCAAAATATCCTTCAAGTTTTCCTAGAAGTTTATTTTTCTTTTATTTGACCGACAACATTCCACGTGCAGTGAATTTCGACATCCATCGAAGTTGGTAAAGATAAAAAATAAAGAATAAAAAATCAAGTGCGAAAAAATAACTTTTAACCTTTAATCTGATGTTTTATCTTCTGTGTTAAATTCCCGTCAGATGAGTGTGTTGATCAGTTCCGAGTTACCATGGGGACGAAAATCGGAGAAAGGAAACTCTTCGATTGGCCTAGACTCTGGCTATTACTCTTCAAAAGCTCTAGTTTAACGGCCTATTGTTACCGTAATTGTGCTATTTTACAAATTGTGCTTCCTAAAAAATTGTGCTTCTTTACAAATTGTGCTTCTTTACCAATTGTGCTTCTTTACAAATTGTGCTTCTTTAAAAACTGTGCTTCTTTACAAATTGTGCTTCTTTACAAATTGTGCTTCTTTACAAATTGTGCTTCTTTACAAATTGTGCTTCTTTACAAATTGTACTTCTTAACAAATTGTGCTTCTTTACAAATTGTGCTTCTTTACAAATTGTGCTTCTTTACAAATTGTGCTTCTTTACAAATTGTGCTTCTTTAAAAACTGTGCTGCTTTAAAAATTGTGCTTCTTTAAAAACTGTGCTTCTTTACAAATTGTACTTCTTTACAAATTGTGCTTCTTTGCAAATGGTGCTTCGTTACAAATCCATTACTCCCTATTAGACCGCCGAACCGATTTTTCGGCAATTTACTGCCTCGGTACCTAACTACTGGTACTTTTCCCAGTACACGCTTGAAAAAATGCTTCAAAAGCAAAAAATAAAAACAGCGTGGTCGAACCTCATGCTAAACCATCGTGAGTGTCTGGCCCGTGTGGTGGAATAGACTTTGGGTGGCTAAACGCCCGACAGTACGGTTGAGAACGTCGGGTCAGGTAGGGCTGAACATTGATGAAGTTCATTATGGAGGTTCAAAATTCAGTTCAAATTGAACTGAAGTTCAATTTTGAAGAAAAATTTTCAGTTAAATTTGAAGTGGAGTTCAACGTTGAAGTGATGTGGGCGTGTGTACAATATTAAGGGCTTGTGAAAACACAAGCCCTTCAAATCTCTCTCTCAAATCCTTTAAATCTCTGAAATCCTTCAAATCCTTCAAACCTTCCAAACCCTTCAAATCCACCAAACACTTCAAATCCTTCAAACCCTTCAAATCCTTCAAACCCTTCAAACCCTCCAAACCCTTCAAATCCACCAAACCAGCAACTCCGGCCCGTGGATGCATAGCGTGCAGGCGCGCAACACTCGGGAGACCAGAACACCAGAGCCGCTGTGATTCAATAAAGGATCGTTTAAAGAGAGAGTTGTGCTATTGTGGCAGCGGGAGCAGCATTGCGTACAACAAAGAGCAAACACCGGCTTAATTATTCCACAGCGCACAGCGCATAATATCGCCGGGCCAATTACCACCAAATGCCAAAGTAATAAGTACATTCCTCCCACTACGCTCACTTCCAGGACATTCATTGTAGGGCGGTTCCAAAGCAGCAATCACCTACCGTCGTTCGCTTTGGATTCTCCGTTTTCCGTAGTTCCGACAACCGCCGCGGGATCACGTGACCGTGTTTCCGGCGCGCCGATTGGCTGCGCGTTCGCGTGCAACCAACCGCTCACGGCAGACGCGTGCCTCTGTGAACAAGTACGTACGAACACATACATGTATTTACCTCATAAAAAATGTATCTTCAGTCACCAGCCTGACCTGTGGGCCTAAGATTCCAGTTTGAAATCATGATCACATTTGATATAAACGTTCTCATCACTTATATAACATACGTGTCACATTTAACTCACATTTTATCTACCAGTTAATACAAAAATTGATTTGCCTCGTATTGAACATTTTACCTTATCGATGTCATCTTCAAGGTTTCCTGTAATTAATTTAAGTCGAACTTGCTCCGTAAGTTTCGATGCAGACTTCTTTCTGTATTGAGGGGAGTGGGTTCCAATCGTGATGACGTCATCATTATAATTTCGCGACTGTAAAAGTGTAAGGAAGTAATAAGCGGCTGTGCGAAGTAATAGGAAGCTTTAGGAAGTGACAGGAATCTGTAGGAAGTGACAGGAAACTGTAGGAAGTGACAGAAAGCAGTAGAAAGTATCATGAAGCTGTAATAAGTGACAGGAAGCAGTAGGAAATAATAAAAAGCTGTAGGCAGTGCCAGGAAGCTGCAGGAAGTTACAGGAAGCTCTAAGAAGTAACAGAAAGCTGTAGGAAGTGATAAAAACTGTAGGAAGTGACGAGAAGCTGTAGAGAGTAACAGGAAGCTGTAGGAAGAGACAGGAAGCTGTAGGAAGTGTGAGGAAGCTGTAGCAAGCGAGAAGAAGCTGTAGCAAGTGAGAGGAAGCTGTTTGAAGTGACAGGAAGAAATAGGAAGTGATAAGAAGCTGTAGCAGGTGATAAAAAGCTGTAGGGAGTGATAAGAAGCTGTAGAAAGTGATAGGAAGCTGTTGGAAGTGATGGTAAGTTTTAGGAAGTGATGGAAAGCTGCAGGGAGTGACAGGAAACTGTAGGCAGTGATAGGAAGTTGTAGGAAGTGAGAGGAAGCTGTAGAAAGTGACAGGAAGTTGTAGGAAGTGATAGGAAGTTATAGAAAGTGACAGGAAGCTTTAGGAACTGACAGGAAGTTGTAGGAAGTGAAAGGAAGTTATAGAAATTGATAGGAAGCTGTAGGAAGCGATTGAAAACTGTAGAAAATGATTGGAAATGATACGTGGCTGTAAGATGTGGTATAAAATGATTGGTGACTGTAAGAAACGATAGTGGAAGAATGGTTGCAGAAAAAGATAGGATATTTTATCGGTGAGGATATTGGAAATATAAGCAGGAACTTCCGACTAGAGTTTATTAACACTGAAATTGAAAAAGAAACAGTTTCTTTCAAGTATTTTAACAGAGACGGAAGCTGTTGCGTTGTGGTTATGATTATTGTTCTATTATTATAGATAAATATTTATGTTTTGCTTCTTTTAAATCCTATTTATAAATAAAAGAGCAAAAAAGTGGCTTTTACAATAAACAATCTTATTATGGCAATCTAATACTTAAAGAAGAACGTTTTGACCTGTAAGGTCATTTTCAACTTTTGTTGGTAGAAAATTATAATTATAATTATGGAACTATAATCAAAATTTCCGAACTACAATTATAATTACAGGACTATGAAAAGCATAAGTAGTATTTCATTACTATAGACGTTTCACAGGTATTATAATTATTGAAAATTATGATCACCGTGATTGTTTTATAATATGTATATCTGAATCATCATTTTCGTTTTTGCGGCCACGACATCACTTATTTTTGTCGCTCGTATTAAATTTCTAAAATAAACATCTCTAATGAAATTTCTGCGCACAAAGGCAACATTTAGAAATAACATCACTGCACACAAAGACAACATTCAGAAATAACATCACCTGCAGTGATGTTATTCCTGAATGTTGTCTTTGTGTGCAGTGATGTTATTTCTGAATGTTGCCTTTGTGTGCAGTGATGTTATTCCTGAATGTTGTCTTTGTGTGCAGTGATGTTATTCCTGAATGTTGTCGATGTGTGCAGTGATGTTATTTCTGAATGTTGTCTTTGTGTGCAGTGATGTTATTTCTGAATGTTGTCTTTGTGTGCAGTGATGTTATTTCTGAATGTTGTCTTTGTGTGCAGTGATGTTATTCCTGAATGTTGTCTTTGTGTGCAGTGATGTTATTCCTGAATGTTGTCTTTGTGTGCAGTGATGTTATTCCTGAATGTTGTCGATGTGTGCACACAAAGACAACATTCAGGAATAACATCACTGCACACAAAGACAACATTCAGAAATAACATCACTGCACACATCGACAACATTCAGGAATAACATCACTGCACACAAAGACAACATTCAGGAATAACATCACTGCACACAAAGACAACATTCAGAAATAACATCACTGCACACATCGACAACATTCAGGAATAACATCACTGCACACAAAGACAACATTCAGGAATAACATCACTGCACACAAAGACAACATTCAGGAATAACATCACTGCACACAAAGACAACATTCAGGAATAACATCACTGCACACAAAGACAACATTCAGAAATAACATCACTGCACACATCGACAACATTCAGGAATAACATCACTGCACACAAAGACAACATTCAGGAATAACATCACTGCACACAAAGACAACATTCAGGAATAACATCACTGCACACAAAGACAACATTCAGGAATAACATAAATGCACACAAAAAACATTCCTAAACCATATTTAGTGGCTTGAAACGCTCGTGTTCACCGGCACAGCGACAGCTTTGATGTTATTGAAGCACGTGCCGCCCTCACGGGGTGGGAACTGGACTTCTTTTTTGTTGTTTGCTCTGTATTTTTCTGCATGTAAGTTGTTATGTATGAATGTTATTTGCTCGTTATTATTATACATCTACGTTATTTCCTTATTATTAGTATGCACCTATGTCATTATGTATGTTGTACGCTAGTTGTTATCATTCAGCATGTACGTAATTATGCACGTATGTTATTTCCCCGTAAAAATTTTGCACATAAATTGAGGGTATCGATGGTTCCACGATTATATGGGTAATTTTTCACCTAATTCCAGGCAACGCAATTGCGCTTGAAAATGATTACTTTGTGCCATAATTAATCATTTCTCTGCATAATAATGATTACTTTGTACCATAATTAATCATTACTCTGTATCATAACGATTACTTCGTATCATAATGATTACTTTGTATCATAACGATAACTTCGTATCATAATGATAACTTCGTATCATAATGATAACTTCGTATCATAATGATTGCTTCGTATCATAACGATTACTTCGTATCATAATGATTACTATGTATCATAAAGATCGCTCCTTATCATAATGATTACTTTGTATCATAACGATTACTTCGTATCATAATGATTACTACGTATCATAACGATCGCTCCGTATCATAGTGATAACATTATAACTCTTTCATAATAAAAAATCACCAAAGACAACCAAGACTCGTGAAAATTTTTCAATTTGCCCTCAAATCCGTACTGCAAATTTCCCGTTATAGAGCATCACAATAGTTAAACATTATTCAACAGCCCAATATTTAAACGTTATTCAACAGCCCAATATTTAAATGCAAAAGTGATAGCAAAAACAGCTGATTTTAAAATCATTTCAATTTGTGTACGTTTCGGCTCCAAGCGCAAGCCATTATCAACACCTGTAAAAGATAATTGAAATACTGATGATCAGACACGGCTAAAGAACAAAAAGAATACAACTTAAAATACTACAAAAAGTAGTAAAAAAAAGGAACGGAGAGATTATACTGCAATTCGTTCATGAAAATCAGGCTATTTCTAACTGGAATGATGACAACATTGAATTTAGAGCTGGTTTCAATTGTTCAATGTTAAGAGATTCTAGTATATGTAGGTCGTTTTTATTTGAACAGAAACTTAAAATTGAAAAATCAGATTTGCTTACTATTACACTACACTGCTCAGCGTGATCGGTAATGGCTGAAAACGGTCGTTAGGCAGCCGGTCTTTGAATCTAAAAAACGATCCTGTAGTACATTTGTGAGTCAATATTGGAATAAAATCTAAGCAATTGTAAAATTTCTCCACCAGCTTTGAAACGTCACTGGCAAGCTTCTCGGACTGTGCGCCATAATACAGCAGGTTACAATAGAATATCTTTTTCTTTACAGTTGTCTCGCAGTAAGTCGGTTTATATTTTTTGTCGAAAAATAACCTCATAATTTTAGAGATTCGTAACTTCTGTTTATAGGAAAAATACGTATACGGGCTTAGGGATTAGCTTTTTTAGTTTTTGTTCATTTAGATTTAAACTCAATAGCGTTAAAACCTTGCTGCAGCGCGCTTTTCATATAAGTTCAACCTACCGCAATATGCACGGTGAATTTAATTTTCTACAATCTTTTTTCGGCAAAAATGGTTTTAACCTAATCTCTAAAATTATGAGGTTATTTTTCGACAAAAAATATAAACCGACTTACGGTGAGACAACTGTAAAGAAAAAAAAATTCTATTGTAACCTGCTGTATTACGGCGCACAGTCCGGGAAGCTTGCCAGTGACGTTTCAAAGCTGGTGGAGAAATTTTACAATTGCTTAGATTTTATTCCAATATTGACAAACAAGTGTACTATAGGATCGTTTTTTAGATTTAAAGACCGTCTGCCTACTGAACTGCGCTCTCGCATAATCTATAAGTTTTGTTGCCCGCTGTCCGGGTCTAGCTACGAGGGTTGCACCCAGCGTAGTTTTAGAACAAGATTTTTCGAGCACGTTGGTAGGAGCTCCAGAACGGGTAGAGTGTTAGCCACGCCATCTTTTTCAGCCATTACCGATCACGCTGAGCAGTGTAGTGTAATAATAAGCAAATCTGATTTTTCAATTTTAAGATTCTGTTCAAATAAAAACGACCTACATATACTAGAATCTCTTAACATTGAACAATTGAAACCAGCTCTAAATTCAATGTTGTCATCATTCCAGTTAGAAATAGCCTGATTTTCATGAACGAATTGCAGTATAATCTCTCCGTTCCTTTTTTTTACTACTTTTTGTAGTATTTTAAGTTGTATTCTTTTTGTTCTTTAGCCATGTCTGATCATCTGTATTTCAATTATCTTTTACAGGTGTTGATAATGGCTTGCGCCTGAAGCCGAAACGTTCACAAATTGAAATGATTTTAAAATCAGCTGTTTTTGCTGTCACTTTTATTTTAAAACTTGCAAGACTGCTCCAACCTAATTTAATCATATTTAAATGTCATTTAAACGTTATTTACACGTTATTTGATAGCACAACATCTAAGGAAAATATTTATTGACGATATTTTGTGAGTTGTTCTTTGCTTATCACCTTGGGTCTGCTGGTACACTCCTGTCGAGTGGCAACGGCCGGCCCGCAAGCACGCGTGTGTACGTGACTGTCATGAGAGCGTCGCGCCAGTTGGGATTGAATAAACTTGTGTTTCCCCAAAGTGAACATTGGTTATGAACATCAGGTGAATCTTTGGTTATGAACATCAGGTGACACTTATAGGTCTCAGAGCGGCACTTTGGTTATGAACATCAGGTGACACTTATAGGTCTCAGAGCGGCACTTTGGTTATGAGCATGGGGTGAACTTAACGATAAGCATTTTCTTATTTAATTTGAATTGAAAATCTATACTATCAAGTTATTTTACTTTTAATAAAACGTTTCTTTTATGTTTTACATTATTTAGCCTTTGTTGTATACAACGCACGCTTCAAGAACTTCAGAACATTACACAGTAAACATGGCAAAAGATATATTGTGTGAAAATAGTATGTGGAAGGCAATGTTTGTATCAGCCTGTTCGGCAGTTCCAATTGCGCGTCCTTTGGCAAACTTTTTAGACTCGTACATGATTCGAAAACTTTTTGCAAGTGTAAGCAAACTTTCAAAACTCCCTAACCTGAGCAGAAAAACTTTTTGCAAGTGTAAGCAAACTTTCAAAACTCCCTAACCTGAGCAGAAAAACTTTTTACAAGTTCAAACAAACTTTCAAAACTCCCTAACACGAGCAAAAAACTTTTTACAAGTTCAAGCAAACTTTCAAAACTCCCTAACACGAGCAAAAAACTTTTTACAAGTTCAAGCAAACTTTCAAAACTCCCTAACACGAGCAAAAAACTTTTTACATGTTCAAACAAACTTTCAAAACTCCCTAACACGAGCAAAAAACTTTTTACAAGTTCAAGCAAACTTTCAAAACTCCCTAACACGAGCAGAATCTTCAACAACTGATGTGATAGAAGCGGAACCATTAACTACCAAGATATTCTCTGTCCACTGTGATACGCTAAGTGCTGAGGCAAGTCTCGTAGCTAAGTCCACTTAGAAGGGCTTACGGTGCTACCTGCACCTTCACGACCTCGTAAGGTGAATTTAAACAATGTAAACAATATAAACAATTTAAAGAAATTATTTACCACAAGTGGTATAGCAGAAGATTGTTTCTCAAGTCTATTACAATGGACACATCTGAGTATAGCGACCTGTGGGCTCGAATAAGTTCAGCGACTTTTAGGGCATCCTACCATCAACACTATGTATAATAATGAAATAAAATAGCATGATAATAATAATGTAAAATAATGATGTTTAATAATGAATGAATTTTGTAAGCTATTCTCAGCGCATTATGGCGCACCATGCGCTGCGGCGAGTAGCGCAACTAAGTCCACTTAAAAGAACTTGTACTACTAACCAAACCTTCACGTCGACTTACACAAAACTATTTCGCTGACTCAAGTACTGTAGTTCTGCTGGAATGTCCGCATATCTTCCTCAGAAGCTGCCTCGTGCGCATGTGCGCCAACATATGAAGGGTGCGGCAGTCAATCCCGCTTTTTTGAGAGGCTATGGAAGCCTAAAAATGCAAGATTTACTGCCGCACCCTACACCTTACCCGACAGCTCCATGTTACTTCATTTTCTCTATGCTACTTCATTTTCTCTATGCTACTTCATTTTCTCTATGTTACTTCATTTTCTCTATGCTACTTCATTTTCTCTATGCTACTTCATTTTCTCTATGTTACTTCATTTTCTCTATGCTACTTCATTTTCTCTATGTTACTTCATTTTCTCTATGCTACTTCATTTTCTCTATGCTACTTCATTTTCTCTATGCTACTTCATTTTCTCTATGTTACTTCATTTTCTCTATGCTACTTCATTTTCTCTATGCTACTTCATTTTCTCTATGCTACTTCATTTTCTCTATGTTACTTCATTTTCTCTATGCTACTTCATTTTCTCTATGTTACTTCATTTTCTCTATGCTACTTCATTTTCTCTATGCTACTTCATTTTCTCTATGCTACTTCATTTTCTCTATGCTACTTCATTTTCTCTATGCTACTTCATTTTCTCTATGCTACTTCATTTTCTCTATGCTACTTCATTTTCTCTACGCTACTTCATTTTCGAGGCGCGAGTGCAAACGAGGCGGTCGAGACGAGCGCGGTTCCCAGCAGAAAGGCCGCGTTATTGGCACTAACTTGCTTCCGGCGCAGTGCGTGCTGCCGCAAACTGCGCTGTGTTCCGTCCGTCCGAGTTCTGGTCTCAGACTTGACGGTACGGGCCAGACAGGCACGGACAGGAGACCACACACTTGACGGTACGGGCCAGACAGGCACGGGCAGACCACACACTTGACGGTACGGGCCAGACAGGCACGGACAGACCACACACTTGACGGTACGGGCCAGACAGGCACGGACAGGAGACCACACACTTGACGGTACGGGCCAGACAGGCACGGACAGACCACACACTTGACGGTACGGGCCAGACAGGCACGGACAGACCACACACTTCACGGTACGGACCAGATAGGCATGGACAGGAGACCACAGACTGCACGGTACGGGCCAGAGAGACACGACAGAAGACCACACACTTGACGGTACGGGCCAGAGAGACACGACAGGAGACCACACACATGACGGTACGGGCCAGACAGGCACGGACAGACCACACACTTGACGGTACGGGCCAGACAGGCACGGACAGACCACACACATGACGGTACGGGCCAGACAGGCACGGACAGGAGACCACACACTTGATGGTACGGGCCAGACAGGCACGGACAGACCACACACTTGACGGTACGGGCCAGACAGGCACGGACAGGAGACCACAGACTTCACGGTACGGGCCAGAGAGACACGACAGAAGACCACACACTTGACGGGACGGGCTATACAGACACGGAGGACAGAACACCACACACTTGACGGTACGGGCCAGACAGGCACGGACAGGAGACCACAGACTTCACGGTGCGGGCCAGAGAGACACGACAGAAGACCACACACTTGACGGGACGGGCCATACAGACACGGAGGACAGAACACCACACACTTGACGGTACGGGCCAGACAGGCACGGACAGACCACACACTTGACGGTACGGGCCAGACAGGCACGGACAGACCACACACTTGACGGTACGGGCCAGACAGGCACGGACAGACCACACACTTGACGGTACGGGCCAGACAGGCACGGAAAGACCACACACTTGACGATACGGGCCAGATAGGCACGGACAGGAGACCACAGACTTGACGGTACGGGCCAGAGAGACACGACAGGAGACCACACACTTGACGGTACGGGCCAGAGAGACACGACAGAAGACCACACACTTGACGGTACGGGCCAGACAGGCACGGACAGACCACACACTTGACGGTACGGGCCAGACAGGCACGGACAGACCACACACTTGACGGTACGGGCCAGACAGGCACGGACAGACCACACACTTGACGATACGGGCCAGACAGGCATGGACAGACCACACACTTGACGGTACGGGCCAGACAGGCACGGACAGACCACACACTTGACGGTACGGGCCAGACAGGCACGGAAAGACCACACACTTGACGGTACGGGCCAGACAGGCACGGACAGACCACACACTTGACGGTACGGGCCAGACAGGCACGGACAGACCACACACTTGACGATACGGGCCAGACAGGCACGGACAGGAGACCACAGACTTGACGGTACGGGCCAGAGAGACACGACAGGAGACCACAGACTTGACGGTACGGGCCAGAGAGACACGACAGGAGACCACACACTTGACGGCACGGGCCAGACAGGCACGGACAGAAACCCACTCGTTCCGTCCGCTTGACGGCTTCTGTCAGACTTTTAGACTATCGTACTTTTGCCTTTACCGAATGATGGACTTTTCCTAAAGTCGTGCAGAATCACCCTAGGGCTTTTGCCTTCATTAAATAAAGGACGTTTTCTAAAGTGGTGTAGAATCATCTTAGGGCTTTTGCCTTCATTAAATGAAGGACTTTTTCAAAGGTCGTGTATAGAATCATCCTAGTGCTTTTGCCTTCATTAAATGAAAGACTTTTGTTGAAGTCGCGCAGGACCATCCCCGGGCTTTTGAAGAACTTTTTCTTAAGTCGCGTAGAATCATCACCGGGGTTTTGTCTTGCAAACTGACGAACTTTTTCTAAATTTCACAGAGAACCATCCTTGGGGTTTTGCTTTAATGAACGATAGGCTTTCGTGAAGATCGTATTGAACAGTGAACCGTGCAAAAATACTTTCAAGAATGGTGAACAGTGCACCACACAGAAGTGTTGTGATGTCAACAAGATAGTGCACCACACAGAAGTATTGTGATGTCAACAAGATAGTGCACCACACAGATGCATTGTGATGTCAACAAGGTAGTGCACCACACAGAAGCATTGTGATGTCAACAAGATAGTGCACCACACAGAAGTGTTGTGATGTCAACAAGATAGTGCACCACACAGATGCATTGTGATGTCAACAAGATAGTGCACCACACAGATGCATTGTGATGTCAACAAGGTAGTGCACCACACAGAAGCATTGTGATGTCAACAAGATAGTGCACCACACAGATGCATTGTGATGTCAACAAGGTAGTGCACCACACAAAACAGTGCACTACAACATGCTGACTGACAGTGGACTGTGCACCTTATAAATAATCTGCACACCATTAAATAAAGAGTAACATACAAACAGACACACAGAAACATATTGACTGCTCGCTCTCCTTAAATAATTTCTGGAGAAGAAAATATAAAGTGTTTGGCTCGTCTTAAAGAGCTAGCCTTATTGAAGCAGTAAGAGCCAGCAAAGCAGCAAGCAGGAACTGCAACAAAGCAGCAAGCAGTAACTGCAGCAAGAGGCAGCAAAGCAGCAAGCAGTAGCTGCAGCAATAGGCAGCAAGCAGTAACTGCAGCAAAGCAGCAAGCAGTAACTGCAGCAAGAGGCTGCAAGCAGCAACTGCAGCAAGGCAGCAAGCAGTAACTGCAGCAAAGCAGCAAGCAGTAACTGCAGCGCAGCAGCAAGCAGTAACTGCAGCAAGGCAGCAAGCAGTAACTGCAGCAAAGCAGCAAGCAGTAACTGCAGCAAAGCAGCAGCAGTAACTGCAGCACAGCAGCAAGCAGTAACTGCAGCAAGAAGCAGCGAGCAGTAACTGCAGCAAGAGGCAGCAAAGCAGCAAGAAGCAGCAAGCAGTAACTGCAGCAAGAGGCAGCAAAGCAGCAAGAAGCAGCAAGCAGTAACTGCAGCAAGAGGCAGCAAAGCAGCAAGAAGCAGCAAGCAGTAACTGCAGCAAAAGGCAACAAAGCAGCAAGAAGCAGCAAGCAGTAACTGCAGCAAAAGGCAGCAAAGCAGCAAGAAGCAGCAAGCAGTAACTTCAGCAAGAGGCAACAGAGCAGCAAGAAGCAGCAAGCAGTAACTGCAGCAAGAGGCAGAAAAGCAGCAAGAAGCAGCAAGCAGTAACTGCAGCAAGAGGCAGAAAAGCAGCAAGAAGCAGCAAGCAGTAACTGCAGCAAAAGGCAACAAAGCAGCAAGAAGCAGCAAGCAGTAACTGCAGCAAGAAGCAGCGAGCAGTAACTGCAGCAAGAGGCAGCAAAGCAGCAAGAAGCAGCAAGCAGTAACTGCAGCAAGAGGCAACAAAGCAGCAAGAAGCAGCAAGCAGTAACTTCAGCAAGAGGCAACAGAGCAGCAAGAAGCAGCAAGCAGTAACTGCAGCAAGAGGCAGAAAAGCAGCAAGAAGCAGCAAGCAGTAACTGCAGCAAGAGGCAGAAAAGCAGCAAGAAGCAGCAAGCAGTAACTGCAGCAAAAGGCAACAAAGCAGCAAGAAGCAGCAAGCAGTAACTGCAGCAAGAGGCAACAGAGCAGCAAGAAGCAGCAAGCAGTAACTGCAGCAAGAGGCAGAAAAGCAGCAAGAAGCAGCAAGCAGTAACTGCAGCAAGAGGCAGAAAAGCAGCAAGAAGCAGCAAGCAGTAACTGCAGCAAGAGGCAACAGAGCAGCAAGAAGCAGCCATCAGTAACTGCAGCAAGAGGCAGAAAAGCAGCAAGAAGCAGCAAGCAGTAACTGCAACAAGAGGCAGCAAGCAGTAACTGCAGCAAGGCAGCAAGCAGTAACTGCAGCAAGGCAGCAAGCAGTAACTGCAGCAAAAGGCAACAAAGCAGCAAGAAGCAGCAATCAGTAACTGCAGCAAGAGGCAACAGAGCAGCAAGAAGCAGCAAGCAGTAACTGCAGCAAGAGGCAGAAAAGCAGCAAGAAGCAGCAAGCAGTAACTGCAGCAAGAGGCAGAAAAGCAGCAAGGAGCAGCAAGCAGTAACTGCAGCAAGAGGCAACAGAGCAGCAAGAAGCAGCCATCAGTAACTGCAGCAAGAGGCAGAAAAGCAGCAAGAAGCAGCAAGCAGTAACTGCAACAAGAGGCAGCAAGCAGTAACTGCAGCAAGGCAGCAAGCAGTAACTGCAGCAAGGCAGCAAGCAGTAACTGCCACAGACACAGCAGGTATTGAGGCCACCGAAGACCAGTAAGGCACCAGCAAAGTTTGACAAAAAACTCGAGGCTGAAATATAGCTCGAGTATTGAGCTCAGTTCGCTTTCTCGCCAACCCACATCCAGTCAACCCTTATGCCTCGTCTGCCTCGCTACCTCACTGCATTGCGGCGGGTGTGCGGGGTAGCGGGGGTTTTAATATGCAAGTAAATGTAGGGTTTGAATTGGGTTTAATGCGCAGGGAAATGTTGGGTTTGAATTGGGTTTAATGTGCAGGGAAATGTTGGGTTTGAATTGGGTTTAATGTGCAGGGAAATGTTGGGTTTGAATTGGGTTTAATGTGCAGGGAAATGTTGGGTTTGAATTGGGTTTAATGTACAGGGAAATGTAGGGTTTGAATTGGGTTTAATCATTTTAATGTGCAGGGAAATGTTGGGTTTGAATTGGGTTTAATGTGCAGGGAAATGTTTGATTTGAATTGGGTTTAATGTGCAGGGAAATGTTTGGTTTGAATTGGGTTTAATGTGCAGGGAAATGTTTGGTTTGAATTGGGTTTAATGTGCAGGGAAATGTTGGGTTTGAATTGGGTTTAATGTGCAGGGAAATGTTGGGTTTGAATTGGGTTTAATGTGCAGGGAAATGTTGGGTTTGAATTGGGTTTAATGTGCAGGGAAATGTTTGGTTTGAATTGGGTTTAATGTGCAGGGAAATGTTTGGTTTGAATTGGGTTTAATGTGCAGGGAAATGTTGGGTTTGAATTGGGTTTAATGTGCAGGGAAATGTTTGGTTTGAATTGGGTTTAATGTGCAGGGAAATGTTGGGTTTGAATTGGGTTTAATGTGCAGGGAAATGTTGGGTTTGAATTGGGTTTAATGTGCAGGGAAATGTTGGGTTTGAATTGGGTTTAATGTGCAGGGAAATGTTGGGTTTGAATTGGGTTTAATGTGCAGGGAAATGTTTGGTTTGAATTGGGTTTAATGTGCAGGGAAATGTTTGGTTTGAATTGGGTTTTATGTGCAGGGAAATGTTGGGTTTGAATTGGGTTTAATGTACAGGGAAATATAGGGTTTAAACTGAGCTTAGGGTACAGGGAAATGTTGGGTTTGAACTGGTTTATATGGAATGAAGTATTGAGTTTAAATTGGGTTAAAAGTAGAGAGATATGTGGAGGTTAAATTGGGTTAAAAGTAGAGAGATATGTGGAGGTAAAATTGGGTTAAATATAAAGGGAAACTTTGAGTTTAAATTGGTTGAGATATAGACGGAAATCAGTGATGCAAAAGGCAGGTGCGGTACAAATATAGAGGGAACCATCAACTGCCGCAACAACTATCAACTGCCGCAACAACCATCAACTGCCGCAACAACCTTCAACTGCTGCAACAACCATCAACTGCCGCAACAACCATCAACTGCCGCAACAACCATCAACTGCCGCAACAACCATCAACTGCCGCAACAACCATCAACTGCCGCAAAAACCATCAACTGCCGCAACAACCATCAACTGCCGCAACAACCATCAACTGCCGCAACAACCATCAACTGCTGTAACAATCATCAACTGCCGCAACAACCATCAACTGCTGTAACAATCATCAACTGCCGCAACAACCATCAACAGCCGCAACAACCATCAACTGCTGTAACAATCATCAACTGCCGCAACAGCCATCAACAGCCGCAACAACCATCAACTGCCGCAACAACCATCAACTGCCGCAACCACCATCAACTGCCGCAACAACCATCAACTGCTGCAACAACCATCAACTGCCGCAACAACCATCAACTGCCGCAACAACCATCAACTGCTGCAACAACCATCAACTGCCGCAACAACCATCAACTGCCGCAACAACCATCAACTGCCGCAACAACCATCAACTGCCGCAACAACCATCAACTGCTGCAACAACCATCAATTGCCGCAACAACCATCAACTGCCACAACAACCATCAACTGCTGCAACAACCATCAACTGCCGCAACAACCATCAACTGCCGCAACAACCATCAACTGCCGCAACAACCATCAACTGCCGCAACAACCATCAACTGCTGCAACAACCATCAACTGCCGCAACAACCATCAACTGCCGCAACAACCATCAACTGCTGCAACAACCATCAACTGCAGCAACAACCATCAACTGACGCAACAACCATCAACTGCTGCAACAACCATCAACTGCCGCAACAACCATCAACTGCCGCAACAATCATCAACTGCCGCAACAACCATCAACTGCTGCAACAACCATCAACTGCCGCAACAACCATCAACTGCCGCAACAACCATCAACTGCTGCAACAACCATCAACTGCTGTAACAATCATCAACTGGCGCAACAACCATCAACAGCCGCAACAACCATCAACTGCCGCAACAACCATCAACTGCTGTAACAACCATCAACTGCCGCAACAACCATCAACTGCTGCAACAACCATCAACTGCTGCAACAACCATCAACTGCCGCAACAACCATCAACTGCTGCAACAACCATCAACTGCCGCAACAACCATCAACTGCTGTAACAACCATCAACTGCCGCAACAACCATCAACTGCTGCAACAACCATCAACTGCTGCAACAACCATCAACTGCCGCAACAATCATCAACTGCCGCAACAATCATCAACTGCCGCAACAACCATCAACTGCTGTAACAATCATCAACTGCCGCAACAACCATCAACTGCCGCAACAATCATCAACTGCCGCAACAACCATCAACTGCTGCAACAACCATCAACTGCCGCAACAATCATCAACTGCCGCAACACCAATCAACTGCTGCAACAACCATCAACTGCTGCAACAACCATAAACTGCCGCAACAATCATCAACTGCCGCAACAATCATCAACTGCCGCAACAACCATCAACTGCTGTAACAATCATCAACTGCCGCAACAACCATCAACTGCCGCAACAATCATCAACTGCCGCAACAACCATCAACTGCTGTAACAATCATCAACTGCCGCAACAACCATCAACTGCCGCAACAATCATCAACTGCCGCAACAACCATCAACTGCTGTAACAATCATCAACTGCCGCAACAACCATCAACTGCCGCAACAATCATCAACTGCTGCAACAACCATCAACTGCTGTAACAATCATCAACTGCCGCAACAACCATCAACTGCCGCAACAATCATCAACTGCCGCAACAACCATCAACTGCTGCAACAACCATCAACTGCCGCAACAATCATCAACTGCCGCAACAACCATCAACTGCTGCAACAACCATCAACTGCTGCAACAACCATCAACTGCCGCAACAATCATCAACTGCCGCAACAACCATCAACTGCTGTAACAATCATCAACTGCCGCAACAACCATCAACTGCCGCAACAATCATCAACTGCCGCAACAATCATCAACTGCCGCAACAACCATCAACTGCTGTAACAATCATCAACTGCCGCAACAACCATCAACTGCCGCAACAATCATCAACTGCCGCAACAACCATCAACTGCTGTAACAATCATCAACTGCCGCAACAACCATCAACTGCCGCAACAATCATCAACTGCCGCAACAACCATCAACTGCTGTAACAATCATCAACTGCCGCAACAACCATCAACTGCCGCAACAATCATCAACTGCTGCAACAACCATCAACTGCTGTAACAATCATCAACTGCCGCAACAACCATCAACTGCCGCAACAATCATCAACTGCCGCAACAACCATCAACTGCTGCAACAACCATCAACTGCCGCAACAATCATCAACTGCCGCAACAACCATCAACTGCTGCAACAACCATCAACTGCTGCAACAACCATCAACTGCCGCAACAATCATCAACTGCCGCAACAACCATCAACTGCTGTAACAATCATCAACTGCCGCAACAACCATCAACTGCCGCAACAATCATCAACTGCTGCAACAACCATCAACTGCTGCAACAACCATCAACTGCTGCAACAACCATCAACTGCCGCAACAACCATCAACTGCCGCAACAATCATCAACTGCCGCAACAACCATCAACTGCTGTAACAATCATCAACTGCCGCAACAACCATCAACTGCCGCAACAATCATCAACTGCCACAACAACCATCAACTGCTGTAACAATCATCAACTGCCGCAACAACCATCAACTGCCGCAACAATCATCAACTGCTGCAACAACCATCAACTGCTGTAACAATCATCAACTGCCGCAACAACCATCAACTGCCGCAACAATCATCAACTGCCGCAACAACCATCAACTGCTGCAACAACCATCAACTGCCGCAACAATCATCAACTGCCGCAACAATCATCAACTGCCGCAACAACCATCAACTGCTGCAACAACCATCAACTGCCGCAACAATCATCAACTGCTGCAACAACCATCAACTGCTGTAACAATCATCAACTGCCGCAACAACCATCAACTGCCGCAACAATCATCAACTGCCGCAACAACCATCAACTGCTGCAACAACCATCAACTGCCGCAACAATCATCAACTGCCGCAACAACCATCAACTGCTGCAACAACCATCAACTGCTGCAACAACCATCAACTGCCGCAACAATCATCAACTGCCGCAACAACCATCAACTGCTGTAACAATCATCAACTGCCGCAACAACCATCAACTGCCGCAACAATCATCAACTGCTGCAACAACCATCAACTGCTGCAACAACCATCAACTGCTGCAACAACCATCAACTGCCGCAACAACCATCAACTGCCGCAACAATCATCAACTGCCGCAACAACCATCAACTGCTGTAACAATCATCAACTGCCGCAACAACCATCAACTGCCGCAACAATCATCAACTGCCACAACAACCATCAACTGCTGTAACAATCATCAACTGCCGCAACAACCATCAACTGCCGCAACAATCATCAACTGCTGCAACAACCATCAACTGCTGTAACAATCATCAACTGCCGCAACAACCATCAACTGCCGCAACAATCATCAACTGCCGCAACAACCATCAACTGCTGCAACAACCATCAACTGCCGCAACAATCATCAACTGCCGCAACAATCATCAACTGCCGCAACAACCATCAACTGCTGCAACAACCATCAACTGCCGCAACAATCATCAACTGCCGCAACAACCATCAACTGCTGCAACAACCATCAACTGCTGCAACAACCATCAACTGCCGCAACAATCATCAACTGCCGCAACAAGCATCAACTGCTGTAACAATCATCAACTGCCGCAACAACCATCAACTGCCGCAACAATCATCAACTGCTGCAACAACCATCAACTGCTGCAACAACCATCAACTGCTGCAACAACCATCAACTGCCGCAACAACCATCAACTGCCGCAACAATCATCAACTGCCGCAACAACCATCAACTGCTGTAACAATCATCAACTGCCGCAACAACCATCAACTGCCGCAACAATCATCAACTGCCGCAACAACCATCAACTGCTGTAACAATCATCAACTGCCGCAACAACCATCAACTGCCGCAACAATCATCAACTGCTGCAACAACCATCAACTGCTGTAACAATCATCAACTGCCGCAACAACCATCAACTGCCGCAACAATCATCAACTGCCGCAACAACCATCAACTGCTGCAACAACCATCAACTGCCGCAACAATCATCAACTGCCGCAACAACCATCAACTGCTGCAACAACCATCAACTGCTGCAACAACCATCAACTGCCGCAACAATCATCAACTGCCGCAACAACCATCAACTGCTGTAACAACCATCAACTGCCGCAACAACCATCAACTGCCGCAACAATCATCAACTGCCGCAACAATCATCAACTGCCGCAACAACCATCAACTGCTGTAACAATCATCAACTGCCGCAACAACCATCAACTGCCGCAACAATCATCAACTGCCGCAACAACCATCAACTGCTGTAACAATCATCAACTGCCGCAACAACCATCAACTGCCGCAACAATCATCAACTGCCGCAACAACCATCAACTGCTGTAACAATCATCAACTGCCGCAACAACCATCAACTGCCGCAACAATCATCAACTGCTGCAACAACCATCAACTGCTGTAACAATCATCAACTGCCGCAACAACCATCAACTGCCGCAACAATCATCAACTGCCGCAACAACCATCAACTGCTGCAACAACCATCAACTGCCGCAACAATCATCAACTGCCGCAACAACCATCAACTGCTGCAACAACCATCAACTGCTGCAACAACCATCAACTGCCGCAACAATCATCAACTGCCGCAACAACCATCAACTGCTGTAACAATCATCAACTGCCGCAACAACCATCAACTGCCGCAACAATCATCAACTGCTGCAACAACCATCAACTGCTGCAACAACCATCAACTGCTGCAACAACCATCAACTGCCGCAACAATCATCAACTGCTGCAACAACCATCAACTGCTGTAACAATCATCAACTGCCGCAACAACCATCAATTTCCGCAACAATCATCAACTGCCGCAACAACCATCAACTGCTGCAACAACCATCAACTGCCGCAACAATCATCAACTGCCGCAACAACCATCAACTGCCGCAACAACCATCAACTGCCGCAACAACCATCAACTGCCGCAACAATCATCAACTGCCGCAACAATCATCAACTTCCCTCTATATCGCAAATAAAATTCCATGTACATCGTGCAAACAATCGCGCTTTTCTGGGGTAAATATACAATTAAACATTATCCCGCTAATTGCGTTGCTGTAGCTACATAGGTAGTATGTATTACTTTCCGGAACAAATTACAGCCATGATTCAGTGAATTCTAAAGCTTCCATATCTTTACGATATTAATTGTTAATATCACTTGGCATTGTCCTTCTATTCTAGGAACCGAGAGTAGCTGAAGCTGGAATGATTTTCATCGATTCATTTTTCATTCAATAATCGTTTTATGTTTGTGGATCACTAATTGTATTTCCAATTATCTCTACTAATCAACGAAACCTTGGATGTGTTTTGACCAATTTCATAGCCCGTGCGACTGCCAACTTAAACGCCTATTCATAATCCTTAGGTTTCCCTCACAAATGCTTTACTGTAAGACATACAAATGTTTGCATAAACGCAATATCTAGACAGAAATCGGTTTCGCACAGCCATCTGCACTATCTTTTAGCAAGCAAATGTTTGTTTAATTAACATTCGTTTGTCAATGTCAAAAAGCAGTTGAGCACAGCCACTTACCCAATAAATTTGGGTTACTAATAAACATAACATCAAGTTGCCAAGGGAAAAATTCAATTACACGCAGCCGTTTAGGTAGGTCTCATTTATTTAAAAAACATCGAACTTCCGCACGCAAAATTGAGTAACACACAACCACCCACACGATCGTTCAAGTAGCCCTTGTTTCTTTAATAAACATATGTATATATAGTTGCCCTAGGTCAAAATTAATTACACACAATCTTATGGCAGTCCCTGTTTCTTTAATAAACATCTAGTCGCCCTAGGCCAAAGTCCATTCCACACGTCCACCTACACAATCGCTTAAGACGTCCCAGCGTCCGAAGGCGAGGAGTTTCCCAGGTTTTGGAGTCCGGAAGAAGCAGAAGCAGCGGCCCACAATTAGCTCGCAAGACCGGACCACTTCATGCCTGCTGTGCCTCCCCCGTTCTCGCCCCCACCGATTTGGCTCCTTCGCTCTCACGCACCCGAGTAATGACCCGTCTAAACACTCGACTTTGGGCTCACCTCTTGTGTGCAGCTAATTTATAAATAAAAGGAGCTATAAGCGAGGATTTTTCGAGTCATTTAGCCGCATGGAAAGAACGACCAACTTATACCGGAGCTTTGTTGGCTGACGGCGATCTGGAAACCTGGAGCCAGACTTGTTGGATTTTCCGGAGTCAACTTCGGCGGCTTGCCTTCTTAGGTACTGAGTATGTGGCTGTTTACTGAAAGAATTTGGACTGGATACTTTAGGATATGGAACTCTATTTGCATGCAATGATAATGTTTGGATTACAAAGATACTTCAACCGCGAGTACGCTTTTAAGCCAGAAAGTGTACGTTTTTTTACGTTTTGCAAAATTAGAGTTTATGTTAGTTTAAGTCTCCCTGACCGGAACAAAGGCGTTCTAAAGAGGAGGAGGAGGAAGTTCAGTAGCGAAATAAGGGAACGCGGAATCTATGCACAAGGTGCATAGAAACAGTAAGTTGGGAAAGAAGTTCATGAAACAAGATAAAAGTTGAAGAAAAGTAGTAAGTGCTAAGAAACTGGATAGCAGTGAACCGAAAAAAAGATAGTCCCTAACACAACAAAAAACATTTAATTTTAAGAAAACAGAAGGCCTACCTAACTCTCAGCTCGGGACCTCACATTTTCCCCAGGGAGTGCCAATTCCCATAGATAATTTTTTTTACAATTGACAAACCACAGCGTGTGTTGACTACAATAGCATCACGCACAGTTCCATCGCACGCTTCAATATTATTCTACCCTGTAGCGGTAGCATTAAGTGAATGTACCCGGTACCCTGTAGCGGTAGCGGTAAGTGAATGTACCCGGTACCCTGTAGCGGTAGCATTAAGTGAATGAGCTTTGAGTTCAATAAGAAATTTTGAATTAGAACGTATAAATTGGGTTTATAATAAATAAGTGTTCAAGTTAAATAAATGAACCTAAATGAGCCTAAAAATTGAGCTTTGAATAAATATGTGTTCAATTCAAATAAATGAACCTAAATGAACCTATAAATTGGGTTTAGAATAAATAAGTGTTCAATTCAAATAAATGAACCTAAATGAACCTATAAATTGGGTTTAGAATAAATAAGTGTTCAATTCAAATAAATGAACCTAAATTGGGATCAAAGTGTCCAATAATAATGAGATCAATAATTAATTATAATAATTAGGATAAGTAGTTTTAGCTACGCTACACAATGCTCAACGTTTAACTTTTCTCCGAATTCGAAATTTTTCTCGAAAAGGTACCTTTTCCCAATGTATTATTTAGATTTTAGAGCGTCAAACACAGAACCAATTAAATCTAGCTTCACTTGTTAAAACTCAAAGCAGCGCGAATTTCTTGTAAAAGTGAATTTAAAATTCACTACTCAAGTTTTTGAGCGTAGAACGCAAAAATGATCAATTTTCGTTGATTATTGTTGATTATTTTTGTTGATTAACAACTCAAAATACTGCGGATTTTTTTCGAGAATCTGAATAAATTATCGGAAAAGCAACTTTCCAGGTCGCCACTCAAGTTTTCGAGCACCAAACTCAGTAAAATTCAATTTCAGCATTAGTGCATCGACTTGAATTTCCCGCACAATTGAAAAGATTACAGTGAATGTTCTTTTCCTGTTCGCTACTCAAAGTATTCGAGTGTTAAGCGTAGCAAAATTAATTTCCAGATTACTTCATAAAAACCCAGCAGCGAGAACATTTCCTTCAACCTAATAATGTTGAGGTCCCTTTCCATGTAGCTCGCTGCTTGAATTTACGAGCGTCAAGTAACAATTTCTTTAGCATTATTTCGCAAAAAACTAATAGCAGCGCGAACACTCTCCCACCTCCCCATATCTGAAAGCATTACTTCGTAAAAAAAACTAATAGCAGAGCAAATTTCCACCCTCTCCATCACACCTGAAAGCATTCCTTCGTAAAAAAACTAATAGCAGAGCAAATTTTCCCCCTCTCCATCACACCTGAAAGCATTACTTCGTAAAAAAAAACTAATAGCAGCGCAAATTTTCCCCCTCTCCATCACACCTGAAAGCATTACTTAGTAAAAAAAACTAATAGCAGCGCAAATTTCCCCCCTCTCCATCACACCTGAAAGCATTACTTAGTAAAAAAAAATAATAACAGCGTAAATTTTCCCCCTCTTCATCATACCTGAAAGCATTACTTAGTAAAAAAAAACTAATAGCAGCGCAAATTTCCCCCTTCTCCATCACACCTGAAAGCATTACTTAGTAAAAAAAAAATAACAGCGTAAATTTTCCCCCTCTTCATCATACCTGAAAGCATTACTTCACAAAAATTAAAAATTGCCCCAATCCAACACGGCTGCTGTGGTTATTACTCGGTAAAAAGCGCAAGTTTTCCCCCGCCTCTCCCATCTGAAATCTTTAAAATTAAAAATTTCGCCAATCGAGCTCGGCTGCTGTGGTTACCACCAGCCCCGTTTATAAGGGCGGCAGCGCAGCAGCATCTCCCTCATGAATCATGGCGACCCGAAATGCACCGCTGAGCACTGGTCTGAAAATTGGGTGGCAAACGAAGACTCCGATTTGGATCTTGATCACGAAGCAAATCGGGATGTGGTCGCGTAAATCAGAGTGAAGATTACTCTGCGAGCACGTAGGTTACGGAGCGAAATAATTAAATAGATGATGGCTTTCTTACGATCATTGCATAGAAGTTTATTATGCAAAAACATAGATTACGTACGTTTAATGATTCATTGTTTATCACAATCGCTGTCTAGACAGAGCAGGGTTGCGGAGTCGGTGGAATAAATTTGCGACTCCGACTCCGACTCCGACTCCACCTTTCCAGAATTTGGCGACTCCGACTCCGACTCCGACTCCACCTTTTCAGAATTTGGCGACTCCGACTCCGACTCCGACTCCACCTTTTCAGAATTTGGCGACTCCGACTCCGACTCCGACTCCACCTTTTCAGAATTTGGCGACTCCGACTCCGACTCCGACTCGATTTCTCCAGAATTTGGCGACTCCAACACCGACTCCACCTATTCACAATTTTGTGACTCCAACTTCTCCTATTCACATAATTTATAAGATGAATATTTTATTTCTTAACTAGTGTACACGGACCGTCAAAAATGACAAGATTCAATACCTTTCTTCAACAAATTTTCGTTTGAGTGGAGTTTCCATGCTTTCAGCTTATTCCAAAGGTAACTTAATTTTCTTATAAGAGTAATAAACACTCAGAACACAGTTTTTTGAGCCGCAAGAGAAGTAGTTATAGCCATTCGTGTCGTTTCCAAGATACAGAAATTCAGCATTACTGAAAGCAACTGCGAACTTGTGTATGTATATTGTAATATGCAATACAGCATATTTCAATATGCAATACCCCGCCGAACTCGGTATACACGATACAAACTTGAGTATATAAGGCTCTGGATCGCTCTAATTGTGATGAAAGTGACTTATTATAGAGCTATTGCACAACGAAAATGAGTGTATTAATTGACCGTGAACTGGAACCAAGACCGCCAGTGCTATTTTTTTCCTATCAATTATTCTTAACAGCGTGACACAAAACGTATAAATAAACACACGACACTCATTCTTAGTAGTAAACGGTTGCAGGTGTTGAAACCTGTGCATATGTTCATTATATTCTTTATTAGCGAACGACTTTTAAATTGACTACAGATTGTCAATAATCAAGATACTAGTGTACATGATTGGTCAAAAATGACGGGATTCAATGGTATCGTTTTAAAAAAATCTCAAGATAAAAATGCAAACAAATATATCCATTGTAATAGTACCCGCGATTAAAATACAGTATTCTCGTACTTGTGCACTGGTAAAACTCGTATGACAGATACGGTCATTAAGCATCTTTAAAAACGTCACAAACGCACACAACAACCAAGCAAATTGTACAACATAATATCCATCTGAATTGTAATTTAAATTATTGTTCGCAAGAGGTTTTTAAAAAATTTGCCATACCTTTAAGCATTTAAATGCCTTTGAAATTTAAATGCGATGAGCCGCATTTCTTGCATTTTCTTGCATTTTCTTGACGCATTTTCTTCCTTCTTTTCACGCAATGTTTTTTACTTATAAACATAAGTGAGCAGATGCCAAGTTTTTATATATTTTGATGGTATTTATGATACTGTCCAAGCAAACAGAATCCCATTGTAATGAGATAGGGGAAATTACGCACGAGAACATATACTTATCATTGACGGACACCTGGCTTTTTATTATACAGGGTGTCCTATAAAAATGTCCCCGATTTTTAATTAATTATATCTCAGCTTTAAATTAACATATTTCAATGGCCTTTTTTCACAATGTAGTAAATTTTGTTTCCTTTTCGAATAATTTAAGTTTTTGAAAATCGGTTGAATAACCACTTTACAATGTGTAATTTACTGAAACGAGTAGAAAAATTAATTGTTCAGAGGAAAAGTTCTTAAAACAATATTGATATTCTTCCTTATTTTGTAGTTTCCATAAAACTGAACACACAAAAATTTTAAGGAGTAACAAATCATTACCTTATATAACGTATAAATAAATAAAGTAATTTTAGTATCCAACGACATACCCTCCATTTCTCTCAAGGCAAGTATTACTTCTAGCCACCATTGAACGAAGAGTTTTACCCATTATTCCACCGTTTTCTATCAGTCCTTGAAACACTATTATTGAGAACACTTGAAACTTGAAACCTCTCAGAGGGTTTAAATACTTAGTTGTATGTACGATACATCGTTATGAAATTATTCTTAACAGTAGGTATTGAGGAATGAAGAAGAACACCAGTGTTGTTTTTAAAACTTTCCCTTTGAACAATTTTTCTACCCCTTTCAGTAAATCGATCATCTTAAAGTTTATTCAACTGATTTTCAAAAACTTAAGTTATTTCAAAAGGAAACAAAATTGACTAAATTGTAAATGAAAGACAATTAAAATATGTTAATTTAAAGCGGAGATATTATCAATTAAAATGTCCAGGAAATTTTTGTGGGACACGCAGTATAGTATTGATTGTTCTTATACAATAAATGGTCAAGTGTCTCCTTTGAACAAATTAATAAATAGGTTTAGCTATTTCGTGAGCGTAATCTATCCTATGTTAATACAATGGAGTTTTAGGATTTAAAACTTAAGGGCAACTGCTCGAACATTTATTTCAAATACAGAAGAACTTCAAGGGAACAACAGCGAGTCGTTTCCCTTTTCTCCTGCGCAAAAAGAGAAACCGTACCCAAGTTAGGCAGATCTTGAGTATTCCAACAGTACGCTCAGCAGCGTCCTCTGTAATATTTTTATTATTAAATTCCTTTAAAATGGAGACCGAAGATCTTCTTTAACGTAAGGTTAATTTTTAAAACAATACTCGCTAAAAATAGAAGACACCCAATGGGCGCGGCCGGTCATCAGCACGGTACTCCGGTTGGAAATTTTAGAGGCGTTCTGAGTAGAGAGATACAGAGTTTTAAGATCTCTGGTCGCCGACTAGGTGAATATCGTATCTTATTGTAAGATTGCATATAGCACTAAGATTTTAACAATTATTTGACAATTAATCACCTTGAATAATAAGTGCCTATTCAAGAGGCTGCAAAAGCCGGGTCGAGGAGTTCAAGTCGCAGAAAGAGACTGCTTTTTACGCAAGAGAAATAAGTTAGAGGTACCAGACCCACTTTTATTAAAAGGACGACATGCTGCCCAAGCAGAGCAAGCTCAAAGATAATTTAATGAGTGAACGCCAAAGCGTAACAAGTAATTTTAATTAAAGCTATTTAAGGTTAATGCAGGTCTGCTAGAAGCGCAAACATGCTTAATTATAGAAAATTAAATTTAAAAACAAAAATCGAAAAGAAAAGATGCAGCTGCAAAACAAAAAACAATGAACAAAAAGATCTCATTTCATCAGTTTCAAATTTTTGTCTGTGAACTAAGAGAGGCCAACTGAAGAAAACTTTTTCTTCCACAAAGCCGCCATCAGAAATACGGAAAATATTCAACAGAAAATTTCATTGAACAAACGAAATTGGCTGTTCGTCTTTGTTGGTTGATCTGTCTCCCTTTCACGCTCTTAAAGATGCTTAACTACTGTATCTGTGATGCGAGTTTCACCAGTGCACAAGTATTAGAATATTTTAATCGCGGGTGCTATTAGGATGGAAATATTTCTTTATGGTCCACATCTGAAAGATTTCTATACAGACAATATCGAATCCTGTCATTTATGTCGAGTCGTGTACACAATTATGTATACTGAGTGTTTCAGAACACGAGGTACAAAATTGCACATCAAGTAGAAAATGGCCAAATAAACACTTTTTGTCCTATGAAATTTTCCCCCAAAAAATCGGGGTTGGGAGGTATTACGTGTTAATTGTTTTTAAGGTTGAAATTTAATGGCACAATTACTCGCGATATTGATTCTGAATTTACTTTACAAAAATTGTTCAAAATGTGTTCACCTACATCTATGCACTTTTCGAATGTTAGCCTTAACGGCTGCCGAATATTAGGAAACACGTCTGGCATTAAGGTATCTCACCTGCAGCCACTGCAATTCTGGCCACAAGATCTTCCTCAGACCCAATGGGTGTAGCATAAACAAGGCTCTTCACGTGTCCCCAAAAATTGAAATCGAGTGGAGTCATGTCAGGAGATCTAGGAGGTCTTGCAACTAGCACATTTCGCCCGATCAACGTAAATTCAAAATAAATATTGCGAGTAGTTTATTCATTAAATTTCACCCTTTAAAACAATAAACTGCTAATATCTCAATGTCTTTTTCTTCGGAAAGTTTTATAGAAAAAAAGTTTTTATTTGGATATCTTCTACTTGGTGTGCAATTTTTTGCCTCTTATTCTGAATCTGAAACACCCTGTATATTACTGACAAGTGTTTTCTGAGTAGGTAATGTAGGCATTGTCTACACTGAGAAGCATAGATATGTATCAACAGTTTTTTATTACTAAGTATGCACTAATTCAGTGAAATTATAATAGTTAATTCAATGACTATGCTTCAAATCCCCAAAATTATGATATACGTGTAGATAAGGTAGGCCAGATTTGCACACTGCCTTTTCTTCTCTGTACCTACACTATGCAGGGTAACAATGCAGAAAAGGTGTCATATTATTGCTCAACTCTATGTTACATTTCGGCTATATATAATAAGCAAAAGTTGTTCTGCTTTCATCGCAGGGTTCTGACGTTTTCGGAGCGTTTTTTTACGAATAAAAGTCACTTCTAGCTTCTTTGCGTGTAATATGATACTATCTCTTATTTTCGTCTAACTTTTTACTTTGTATTGGACACTTTGTTATTTTAATAAACGCCCAGGTTCTTCTCATTTCGTGTTTTTTGGAGCAATTTGAAACGTTTCCAGCAAGAGAATTTGTACTATAGCATAAATGCAAAAACCATTGCAGCTGAGATAGTGCATTGTTTTCCGTTACAATGTGTGTGTGACTGTAAGTGAAGTTTTTGCTGGTGTGTGTAATTATTTTCATTGCAGCTCGTTTACATCGTATTTTAATTTTTTTCAAGTGTCTCAATGCCGATATAGATAACCTTACAACATTTCCAAATCTTCCTTAACAAGAAGTAATTAATTATATAATGCTACAAAACGAATACTATTTCAGTTTTTAAAAATGTATCAACATAATTATAAAATTCTCCATTTCAGCGTATACTTGCTTAGAAACTGGGGAGTGATACGAAGATAAAAATTAAACATGATGATGATATAGTGAAATACAATATAACTCTGAAAGAACCAAATTACATTCAAGGAATAACTTGAGAAATGAGCAGAAATTTTTATTATTAATACATGTTAACTTGACTTAAAAACACGGAAGCCATATCAATTTTGATAACATGACTTGAAAACTAGAAGTCTTTGTGCACTAGACCATGGCTTCAGGTTTCGGCAAAGACTACTCATTGGCAATGAATCATAACCTAAAGACTAGAAATGTTTATGATCATTACCAATCAATGCATCATTTTGAGCATACAGAGTTACCACTCTTTATGTGAGTACAATGTATTGCATCAGCTGAAATGTTCTACAAGTAACTTGCAACACATTTAATACTATTTTCCAGTTCCTATGTATTAATTGAAGGAAAAATGAACAAAACAGAAATATACAGAATGAATTTGCGATGCTTTCAATTACTAATTCATGCTTTTAACTACAAAATATACATTAATGCTGGGTACAAAAATTATATTTCGAACTCGTAGGTTTCTCATTTATATCTGTGCAAACCCTCAATGACTAGATAACATGACGGTATTAGGTGATAGGAATAAATACGCTGTTTATAACTTAGGACAAAACAATCAACAAAAACATTGCGTATTTTTTAGATTTTTCAGCAAAGCATTCTAACTCTGTTTTGGTTTACTTTTAGTTTTAAAGAATTATAAATAATTTTTAGCAAAAATTAGAATCGAAGACACCAAAAAATAGCGACTCCAACCACGACTCTACCACATCCGAATGAACGACTCCGACTCCGACTCCGACTCCACCACATTCGGAAAAGCGACTCCGACTCCGACTCCGACTCCATCACACTTCAGAGTAGCGACTCCGACTCCGACTCCGACTCCACCACACTTCAGAGAAGCGACTCCGACTCCGACTCCGACTCCACCCTAAAACATCCGACTCCGGCGACTCCGACTCCCGACTCCGACTCCGACTCCGCAACCCTGAGACAGAGTAGATGATGTCAGAGTCACCATATTGATTAATTTCTTAGCCAAAATTATTAAATTTGACACATTTTGGCATATGTGCAAAATTTTTACATGTTATTTTGACAGATTTTGGCGTATGTGTTATTGAGCTCTCAACGATACATTTTTCATCAGAAGTCCTCAGCTTGTTGAATGCGATCTTGAGTTTTTACACTGATAACAGAGCATGGGTGAGAGTAGGGAATGAGGTGAGTGATTGGTTTCCAGTTGTGACAGGTGTGAGACAGGGATGTGTGATGTCGCCGTGGTAGTTCAATTTGTTTGTGGATGGTGTGGTGAGAGAAGTGAATGCGAGAGTGTTGGGAAAAGGTGCGCTGTTGGTGAGACAAAATGGTACGAATTAGGAAGTGTGTCAGCTGTTGTTTGCAGATGATACAGCGATTGTCACTGATTCAGAGGAAAACTGCGGAGACTGGTTGCAGAGTTTGGTAGAGTGAGCGAAAGGCGTAAGTTGAAAGTGAATGCAAATAAAAACAAAGTGATGAGATGTTCAAGAAGAGGATTGTTTAGAACATTGAATGTGAGGATGAATGGTGAAGTGTTAGAAGAGGTAGAGCATTTTAGGAACCTCGGGTCGGACGTGGCTGTGAAGGATAGTATGGAAGTAGAAGTGAGACATCGAGTGAGTGAAGGCTGCAAGACATTGGGTGCAATAAGGAAAGTTTTCGAATGCAAGGCTACAAGTATGAGGGCTAAAAAAGGACTGTTTGAGAGCTTATTCGTGCCAGGAGCGGCTGGTCGCGAAAAGCCTCCCAGGGGCACACTTTTGCACCCGCCGTCCACGCAAGACGCGTGGCGCCTTAGATGGGGGGGGGGGGGGGTGATGGTGGAAATGACAGGAGAGGGAGAAGTGATGGGGGAAATGACGATGGGGGAAGAGGGAAATGACACGGTGGGGCGAAATGGTGGAAATGACAGGAGAGGAAGTGATGGGGGAAATGACGATGGGGGAAGAGGGAAATGATACGGTGGGGCGAAATGGTGGAAATGACAGGAGAGGAAGTGATGGGGGAAATGACGATGGGGAAGAGGGAAATGATACGGTGGGGCGAAATGGTGGAGATGACAGGAGAGGGAGAAGTGATGGGGGAAATGACGATGGGGGAAGAGGGAAATGACACCGTGGTGCGGAATGGTGGAGATGACAGGAGAGGGAGAAGTGATGGGGGAAATGACGATGGGGGAAGAGGGAAATGACACGGTGGGGCGAAATGGTGGAGATGACAGGAGAGGGAGAAGTGATGGGGGAAATGACGATGGGGGAAGAGGGAAATGACACCGTGGTGCGGAATGGTGGAGATGACAGGAGAGGGAGAAGTGATGGGGGAAATGACGATGGGGGAAGAGGGAAATGACACGGTGGGGGCTAAATGGTGGAGATGACAGGAGAGGAAGTGATGGGGGAAATGACGATGGGGAAGAGGGAAATGATACGGTGGGGCGAAATGGTGGAGATGACAGGAGAGGGAGAAGTGATGGGGGAAATGACGATGGGGGAAGAGGGAAATGACACCGTGGTGCGGAATGGTGGAGATGACAGGAGAGGGAGAAGTGATGGGGGAAATGACGATGGGGGAAGAGGGAAATGACACGGTGGGGGCTAAATGGTGGAAATGACAGGAGAGGAAGTGATGGGGGAAATGACGATGGGGAAGAGGGAAATGATACGGTGGGGCGAAATGGTGGAGATGACAGGAGAGGGAGAAGTGATGGGGGAAATGACGATGGGGGAAGAGGGAAATGACACCGTGGTGCGGAATGGTGGAGATGACAGGAGAGGGAGAAGTGATGGGGGAAATGACGATGGGGGAAGAGGGAAATGACACGGTGGGGCAAAATGGTGGAGATGACAGGAGAGGGAGGGGAAGTGATGGGGGAAATGACGATGGGGGAAGAGGGAAATGACACGGCGGGGGCGAAATGGTGGAGATGACAGGAGAGGGAGGGGAAGTGATGGGGGAAATGACGATGGGGGAAGAGGGAAATGACACGGTGGGGGCTAAATGGTGGAGATGACACAGGAAGAGGGACGTGATGATGCAAACGAAAGGGGGAAGTGAGGGGAGTGATGATGAAAACCACATTGAGAAGGTGATGGTGGAAATGGCGGGCAGAGGAGGGAAGGGATGGTGGAAGTGGCGGGCGGAGAGGGAAGTGATGGTGGAAGTGGCGGGGGGAGGAGGGAAGTGATGGTGGAAGTGGCGGGCGGAGGAGTTGGTGGAAGACAGCGTCTGCACCAATGAGCACAGAGGGCGAGCAAAGCAGGTGCTCTCTACGGAAGTGCGCTCACGGGCGTCGGATCTCGGCAGGCAGGCAGACAGGCAGGCAGGCAGGCAGGCAGGCAGGCAAGCAGGCAGGCAGGCAGGCAGGCTGTAAATAACCGTGTGCTGAATTGGTTTATTTAACACTTTTGTCTCTATGTTCCTTGCTTACATATTTTCTATTCATTGTGTATGATAACGTACTTGTTCGACAAGTGCATTTTCCATTCGACGTCTACACAATTTCTTTAAATTTTGTCATTGTATTTATAAATACGGTAACTTTAAGCCTCTATTTGTGGACAATTGCTTCTTTCGATGAGTGAACCAACGTTTCTGCTGTTCTGCTCGCTGCGTGCGGCAGGCCGCTGTGCAGTCGAGTGTGTGAACTAGAGTATGAGTCTGCTCTAATGCAGCTTACATGTCCAGTTATTCAATTATGCCTTCTTTCATTTATTTATTTGTTTGTTTATTTATTTACGTCTTTATTTTTCACTCATATGTTGATTTGTTTATTTATATATTTAATCATTTGACTATTTGTTTTTATTTATTTATTTATTTATTCATTTATTTATTCATTTATTTTTCAATTATATATTTATTCATTTTGTCACCCTCATGATCTTATACATGATAGTGGGCATAGCAAGCAATATCCTTGCACTTGCATCGAATGATATAACTTAGTTTTCAAAACAAAACCACAAATACAAATGAAGGCAGACGTTCACACTATGAAAAAAACAAAGAGGAGAAATTGGAAAAAGCGAAAGTTGAGAAAGGAGAAAAAATTACGCGAAGTATATCGAGGTACTAATAAAATGCAAAGTAGAAGATTATTAATAAATATTAATGATCATTAATATTATTAGAATATTAATGAAACAAAGTAGAAGATCATTAAATACCTAGATTGAGATACAAAGTTTTAACAAGTACACATCGAAAGCAAAATGATGTTTCCAAGTAGGGTAAGAACAGAACCGACTCCAGTGGTTACAACGAACAAAATAACAAGATAACAAGATAATACCAGAACGCAGCGGTGAAATTCTACGTACACGGTATAGAAATGACCCTTTTTTTAGTCGGCTTCGAAACATAACAAGAATTCGGAAAAAACATACGCCAAGAATTCGGAAAAAAACATACGCAACTGCTGTATATCTAGCATTCCAATATAAGGCAGTATGGTTAATTTATTCGCAATATACAGTTCATTTACCCGCGATATACAGTTTATTTATCCGCGATATACAGTTCATTTACATCCGATATACAGTTCATTTACCTCCGATATACAGTTCATTTACCTGCGATATACAGTTCCTTTACCTCCGATATACAGTTCATTTACCTGCGATATACAGTTCATTTACCTCCGATAGACAGTTCATTTACCTGCGATATACAGTTCATTTACCTCCGATATACAGTTCATTTACCTGCGATATGCAGTTCATTTACCTCCGATAGACAGTTCATTTACCTGCGATATACAGTTCATTTACCCGCGATATACAGTTCATTTACCTGCGATATACAGTTCATTTACCTCCGATATACAGTTCATTTACCCGCGATATACAGTTCATTTACCTCCGATATACAGTTCATTTACCTGCGATATACAGTTCATTTACCTCCGATAGACAGTTCATTTACCTGCGATATACAGTTCATTTACCTCCGATAGACAGTTCATTTACCTGCGATATACAGTTCATTTACCTCCGATAGACAGTTCATTTACCCGCGATATACAGTTCATTTACCCCCGATATACAGTTCATTTACCTCCGATATACAGTTCATTTACCCGCGATATACAGTTCATTTACCCGCGATATACAGTTCATTTACCCGCGATATACAGTTCATTTACCCGCGATATACAGTTCATTTACCCGCGATATACAGTTCATTTACCCGCGATATACAGTTCATTTACCCGCGATATACAGTTCATTTACCCCCGATATACAGTTCATTTACCTCCGATATACAGTTCATTTACCCGCGATATACAGTTCATTTACCCGCGATATACAGTTCATTTACCCGCGATATACAGTTCATTTACCCGCGATATACAGTTCATTTACCCGCGATATACAGTTCATTTACCCCCGATATACAGTTCATTTACCTCCGATATACAGTTCATTTACCCGCGATATACAGTTCATTTACCCGCGATATACAGTTCATTTACCCGCGATATACAGTTCATTTACCCCCGATATACAGTTCATTTACCTCCGATATACAGTTCATTTACCCGCGATATACAGTTCATTTACCCGCGATATACAGTTCATTTACCCGCGATATACAGTTCATTTACCCGCGATATACAGTTCATTTACCCGCGATATACAGTTCATTTACCCGCGATATACAGTTCCCTTTTTCGCTGTGAGTTCCCTTCTATTGAATGCAAAGGAACATCTACAAACCTGTAAACGTACACGGACTGCTACTCTTCTTAATAAATTCAAATCAAAACACCATTAGATATTAGTAGATATTCACAAAAAATGTGCAGGCTCTTTGACTGCCCAGCACTCATGTGTTTTGTTTAGACGTAGGTGTTTATTGATATACATTCAAATCTAATGAGCTAAATAAGAAAGAAGAAACTTAGATTTTTGAGAACCGAATGTCGCAAACGTAAGCGTTGTTGCGCCTCAAACAAAAACAAAAAATACTTGAGTAATTAATCGTCAGTTGAAGGGTGGGTGCATTATTTTGGGGCCCAGTTAAACTTTTTCGCCAGAGCATGCATGTTTTTCACCGAATTTATTACTTGGGTAGCGAATAACATGCATGCAGGCGGCGAAATAGTTAGACTGGGGGCTCTCGGTACGGTTAACGCGCCCCTGAAATATGTGGAGTGTTTTGTGGGAGATGTTGCATTTGGAGTGCGCAAAGATGCTCCATACCCTAAAGTTTGAAGTGAGATCTTCAACAGAATAAAATTTACACTTTTTCATCCCATCCAGACGCGCATTTTTGTTTCGGATTCAACTTAGAGGAACTTCAACTCGAAGTCACTCCAACTTAGAGCCCTCACGGTGCAACTTCATTCAACTCAGAGTAACTTTACCTTGGCGCAACTTCAACTTGGTGCAACTTCGACTTGGCGCAACTTCAACTTGGTGCAACTTCAACTTGGTGCAACTTCAACTTGGTGCAACTTGAACTTGGTGCAACGTCAACTTAGAGCAACTTGAACTTGGTGCAACTTCAACTTAGAGCAACTTCAACTTAGCGCAACGTCAACTTAGCGCAACTTCAACTTAGAGTAACTTTACCTTGGCGCAACTTCAACTTGGTGCAACTTCAACTTGGTGCAACTTCAAATTGGTGCAACTTCAACTTGGTGCAACTTCAAATTGGTGCAACTTCAAATTGGTGCAACTTCAACTTGGCACAACGTCAACTTAGAGCAACTTGAACTTGGTGCAACTTCAACTTAGAGCAACTTCAACTTAGCGCAACGTCAACTTAGCGCAACTTCAACTTAGAGTAACTTTACCTTGGCGCAACTTCAACTTAGTGCAACTTCAACTTGGTGCAACTTCAACTTAGAGTAACTTTACCTTGGCGCAACTTCAACTTAGTGCAACTTCAACTTAGTGCAACTTCAACTTAGCGCAACTTCAACTTAGAGCAACTTCAACTTAGCGCAACTTCAACTTAGCGGTACTCAATGCCCTTGTGGTGCAACTTCAACTTCAACTTCACTAATTTCCTACATAGTAACTACAAACCCAGCGGAGGCTGAGATCAACACTAGAAAAATACACAAATGAACGAATAAAAGCCTAAAATGCAAGGCAAGATGTCGTTTTCGATAAGGCTCGTGCTTGACCGGGGTAACCATCATCGCGTCCTGGTGTTGGTTGTAAGGCATTTGAAAAACTAATGTACAAGATGATATGTGCCGGGCTTGATTGGAATAAAACATCCTTTCTATCTTTCTTTCCTTCTTTCTTTCTTTTTTTTCTTTCTTTCTTTCGTAGAAAACGAGAAACGGGCGCGCGCTTGCCGAGCTACCATTGGCTGATCTCATTATATTTCTGCAAATTGCCCCTTTCCGCGCCTGGCGGAACTGCCTATCCTTCCTCTCCGTACAGGTGATGGGCGAAGCCAATGGTTTGTTTTTGCGCTGTTGTCTCGCTGCTCAGGTGAGTGAGATTGCAATAGTGAGACTGCCAAGTGGGTGAAGATTACTCAGGAACGTATGGATTACTTTGAAATTCACGTGATAAATGTCTTGTTTGAATGAAACTTTTTGGAAATAATCGGTTTATCTTTTCTTTTTTCTTTCTATTTCTCAGATGAGTGAGATTGCCAAGTGTGTATGTATATACTGTATAACAGAACTGTATACTGTATAGCAGAACTGTATACTGTATAACAGAGAAACTTGAGAATTTTAGTATAGTGATACAATTCCAGCATTACTTCCTGCCTTCATGAAGTACGTTAATCGCAAAAGTGCATATTTTTGTTCGGTTCACACGGGCTTCTTTTTCGACAGGAGTTCATTTCATTGAGCACCTACAGCATTCGCTTCTAGAGGCAGCTTTTTCTGAACGTTTGTAGTAAACAAATATGAAATTACATATATGTTGTTAGTAAACAAACGTATATGAAATTATATATATGTTGTTAGCAAACATATTTATATGAAATTACATATATGTTGTTAGCAAACATACGTATGTGAAATTACATAAATGTTGTTAGCAAACATATTTATATGAAATTACATATATGTTGTTAGCAAACATACGTATGTGAAATTACATATATGTTGTTAGCAAACATAAGTGTATGAAATTAAATATATGTTGTTAGTGAACCTGTGTGTATGAAATTACATATATGTTGTTAGCAAACATACGTATATGAAATTACATATATGTTGTAAGGAAACATGTATGTAGTTAAAAGAAGTTTCTCAGTCACATCCGAAGATGTGCTTCCTCCTTTACCAGAATTTGCAGTCAAGAAAACAGTTCAACCGCCTTAGAATTTCTAAGTTTAACCGAGAAGATCAAAGTACAGGGTGCGGCAATCAATCCTGCATTTTTAGGCTTCCACGGCCTTCTCAAAAATGCAGGATTGACTGCCGCACTCTGTACAAATCATTTTACTCCATAATTTCAAGGCTCCTTGCGTTCAATTGATATGAATTCTGTGCACTGCTGGTGTGCAATTATGGGAGTAGAGAAAATTTGATTCAGCAATTGAAAATTTGATTTACTATAAACATGTAAATTGCTACAATTAAGAGGAAAGAATAAGCCTAATATCTTATGGTCTGCAATGACAGCATTGTAGCCTTAATAATCTGGAAGAATTTTTATCAGCAAAACACACTTGTTCATGCTTTAATAAGCTGGAAGAATTTTTATCAGCAAAACACACTTATTCATGCAACTCACCGTATGTTAGCTCTGTACAATTGACTTGGTTAATGGTATATTTTTGTTGGCGTGGTGGTCCGTTACTTGCTTGGTGAGTGAGCGGGACCTGCGTCCTGTTTTAACATATGCTTCTTATTTCAAGCCATTATCAGTGAGATGATTTTGTTGACAAGAATTTGCAGTAATTCGGCATTCATTATCCTCACTCGAACCATGCAGTTCATCATGACGCTAGTTAGTTTCTACGATAAAATAAATGAAATAGATTGAATTCTGGGAAATCTTGGTTTCTACGAGGTCATCGTGGGTTGAACGTCATAGCTCAAAGGGACAATCCAGCGATCGTTACGTCTGTTACAAGCTCAATCAAGAGTAAGAATTTTGTCATCAAAGACCGTAATGATCGATCTATTGGTCTTCAACCAGTTCAAAATTTCACTGTGCATTTCCAACCGAACTTCTTTCAGCATATGAGTTAGGAGATGCTTCCTTGCTTTGTGCAAAAGAGGTCAGGCCAAGAATGTGTTTTGATCGGTTCAAGAATTGTAATGATGCTGACAAGCCTTTGCTTAGCCAATGTCGGTAACGACGCGCTTAGAGTGCCTTGACATTTCTTTTTAGGCCCACTATATAGCGAGGTATGCCATGTTTTTTTATTTGGCATGTGGGTGGTTTCGGCAATTTTGGCCAGATTCATCGAAACACTTACAAACATCGTAAACTGCAGCGTGGAGGGATTTTACTGTAAAAGCATCAAAAGCATTCGTGAGACGAAATTCTCAGATGTCTGAACGTTTCGACTGCTCCATTGCGTGATGCTCGCGCAGCGAACTCTAAATGTTAATTGCTGGCTTTGTAAATAACCAACCACATCTGATATACTTCGATGTTTCCAACTTTTAAAGAGGTCAGAATTACCAACGTTGGTAATCCTGATGTTAAATGCTGGCTTTGTAAATAACTAACCACATCTGATATACTTCAATGTTACCAAATTTTAAAGTACACCAGACGTGGTAAGTTATTCACAAAGCCAGCAATTATCATTTAGAGTTCCTTGCGTGAACATCACGCGATAGAGCAGTCGAAATGTTCAGACATCTGAGAATTTCGTCGTTGGTATCATTTGTATGGATGCTCCTGACAGACCATGTATAGTACGATGCTCTATTCAAGGTGCAAATAACTAGGACTAATTTTTGAGCTTTGCATTAACTAATGGGTAACTCAAGGATCAACTACATCTATATAAATTGATGCTCGCATGAAATGAAATGATTTCGTAAAACTCGAAAAACCCTTGAATGCTGTTTGGAAGATATTTGAAAAATCGACCAGACTAAATGCTCTTTGAGAAATTATTTGAGAAACCTTTGCAAGATATCTGAAAGATTGAGCGATTGCTATTTGCGAGATATTTGCGAGATATTTATAAGATATTTGAGAGACGGACTATGTGCGATTTGAGGTACATTTGAGAAATATTTTAAAGACCGAATGCATGCTATTTGCGAGATTTTTAAGAGATACTTACGAGATATTTGAGTGGTATTTGAGAGATGGACAATACTTTATTTGCGAGGCATTTGAGGGTCAGACAGTACTCTATTTGTGAGAGAGATATTTGCGAGACATTTGAGAGCCGGACAATTCGCTACACAAGGAACTCGGCAGTCCGCAGTTCGCGCAGCTCGCCACTCGGACGCAGTCGGCAAATGTTGATCCGCGCCCGAGGCAGTCGACGCAGCAGGACGGCTTTTTTTCAAGGACTCAATCCCTTCGTTAGCGGCCGTGGTCTCCCAATGGAATTAAAGTCGCCCAAAAATCTCCCTAAATAAATGAAGGCAGGTGAAGGCGTGAGAACCTTCCTTATAGAGGCCTTCCTCAACCTGATTGTGGGTTTGCTTCCAAATTCAGCAGCGCAATCTCAATCCAACCAAAGCCAGGAGCGCGACTCACAATGGCGTGGGAAGTCGACGCGAGGGAACCTCTCGGCCGAGACCAAACGCACAAATCTTCCAGACTCGCTTCTGTTGTGAACCCTTTTTTGGGGCTTTGTTTTTCGTAAGTTGCGTGCATCATTTTGCACGTTTGTAGTCGCACTGAATTGCTCTTTTTCGTTTTTGTTTCGTTTCTGTTTTGGTTTTGATTTTTTGTAAGTTGTATGCATCATTTTGCACGCTTGGAAACAATTTCATTTCCTGTTGAGAAATTGAATCACATTTAATTTCTGTTGCACTGGTTGGGAAAGAAATGTGATATTGTCTGCTAAACTAGCAATGTTTTTCTATTCGTTTTTACGTATTTAAGCGCATCAGAAAATTTTGCTCTGCACCAATTCTACCCCTTTTTAACTAAAGATTGTTTTTTTCATATAAGTTCGGGAATTACATTCCTCAATGAACTGTTCATTTGCTACCACACGGTCATTGGACTTGTTATTTAATGCTAGACTTATTCATACTTGTAGCAAATCGTAATCGTTGTAGCGCCGTAAACAACCTAAGATCTCAAGGCATTCAAAAATTAAAGTACATTCGAGATCAGTCAACTCAATCTCGAACGAAACCAAAATGGAAGCTAAAATTTGAGGAACCTGAAATTTAAATTATTTTGTAAGGCTGACAAGTTTTAGACTTCAGGTATTCAAACAACACAGTAAACTTTATAAATGAAAATTTTTCACATACTAATGAGCTTCATCACAAACATTCAGAGGCAACTGGTGTTTAGAAATGAGGTAGCAGTTTTTCGTACGGCAGTATTGTAGAGCGTACACTGTTGATGTGTTTTATTGTTAGTGGTTACGTGATAGTCTATTTTAAAATTGAAGGTAGTACTGGAAATGATGGAGTCATCGACGCGCCGCAAGGTTGTACGTTAATTATGTGTTCAATATGCAGCAGAAATATGAAGAATAATCATTTTATATTAGATTAAATGCCATAGGTGTGCTCAATATGCGGCAGAAATATGAAAAACAGTCATTTTATATAGGACTTTACGTCATAGGTGTGCTCAATATGCAGCAGAAATATGAAAAATAATACATTAAATAACTAGGCACCTAACGGAAGACTTTACCTTATAGGCGTACACGGTACAAGGAAGCAATATAGCAATAAGCAATATATAGCAATATATACAAAGAAGCTATATAGGGAGTAGTGTAGACACTGAAGTATGACTACAGAGAGTAATGGGCAGTTTAGGTATATATGTACGTTGGGACGGAATTTTTAATGGATGTACAAAGTATAGCAAAGAAGGGAATAAAGCTCCACGATTTTAGTTACGCATCTGACGGTGAGAGTACGCAGGGCGGGCTTGTGTGTTGGGCATCGGGCAGGTGTTGTTGGGCAGCAGCACCTGCTGCTGTGGGTGGTAAGGCGGTGGTGGTGGTGGTGGTGGTGGTGGTGGGGGAGGGGGGTGTGTGGTGGTGATTGTGGTGGTGAAGTGGCGAAGACGCAGTGGCGGTGGCGCAGTGGTGATTGTGGAGGTGCAGTGGTGCAGTGGTATGGTGGTGATTGTGGTGGTGCAGTGGTGATGGTAGTATGGTGGTGCAGTGGTGATGGTGATGGGGCGGTGCAGTGGTGGTGCAGTGGTGGCGGAGCAGTGGTAATGGTGATGTGGTGGTGCAATGGCATGGTGATTGTGGTGGTGCAATGGTGGTGTACAGTGGCGGTGGTGCAATGGTGATTGTGGAGGTGCAGGGGTATGGTGTTGATTGTGGTGGTGCAGTGGTGGTACAGTGGTGGTACAGTGGTGGTACAGTGGTGATACAGTGGTGGTACAGTGGTGGTACAGTGGTGGTGCAGTGGTGGTGCAGTGGTGGTACAGTGGTGGTGCAGTGGTGATGCAGTGGTGGTACAGTGGTGGTGCAGTGGTGGTACAGTGGTGGTACAGTGGTGGTGAAGTGATGGTGCAGTGGTGGTACAGTGGTGGTACAGTGGTGGTGCAGTAGTGGTATAGTGGTGGTACAGTGGTGGTGCAGTGGTGATGCAGTGGTGGTACAGTGGTGGTGCAGTGGTGGTGCAATGGTGATGGTGATGTGGTGGTGTAGTGGCGGTGGTGCAGTGGTGGTGGTGATATGGTGGTGATTATGCTCGAGGTGTTTTTTATCATCCAGCTACTGGACCGATGATGCTGAGAGTATGGGTGCGGTATCATTATCATTATTATCATTAGTGTCGCTATTAGTACTTCACTGTAGTTCTGTTGCAGTAGTACTATGCCTTTGTGGCACTCATATGCATCTCGTTTTGGAGTTTGAATTCTTGGTGATTTTTCAGATTTTCACAAGTGAAATATTATAGTTGCCCTGAATCTTAGTACTACCTAAATAGGTATTCATATTATAAACATTCATATTAAAGAACGTTCATGCCATGAACATTTATATTCATGAGTATTCATATTGTGGGAATTCATATTAATTAAATGTTCATACGAAGAGCATTTGTATCCATGATCATTCATATTGTGGTCATTAATAATATTTTTTTATAATGCTTAGCTTTCATATTATGCGTAATTCGCGTCAAAAATGATGGTTTCTAAAACTCTGTTTCCCTGAGTCTCATTCTTGGTTCAGTAGAGCAATTGTTGCACTGGGCTGGTAAATTGTGCTGGGCTGGTAAATTGTGCTGGGCTGGTAAATTGTGCTGGGCTGGTAAATTGTGCTGGGCTGGTAAATTGTGCTGGGCTGGTAAATTGTGCTGGGCTGGTAAATTGTGCTGGGCTGGTAAAATGTGCTGGGCTGGTAAATTGTGCTGGGCTGGTAAAATGTGCTGGGCTGGTAAATTGTGCTGGGCTGGTAAATTGCACTGGGCTGGTAAATTGAACTGGGCTGGTAAATTGCACTGGGCTGGTATATTGCACTGGGCTGGTAAATTGCACTGGGCTGGTAAATTGTGCTGGGCTGGTAAATTGTGCTGGGCTGGTAAATTGTGCTGGGCTGGTAAATTGTGCTGGGCTGGTAAATTGTGCTGGGCTGGTAAATTGTGCTGGGCTGGTAAATTGTGCTGGGCTGGTAAAATGTGCTGGGCTGGTAAATTGTGCTGGGCTGGTAAAATGTGCTGGGCTGGTAAATTGTGCTGGGCTGGTAAAATGTGCTGGGCTGGTAAATTGTGCTGGGCTGGTAAATTGTGCTGGGTTGGTAAATTGTGCTGGGCTGGTAAAATGTGCTGGGCTGGTAAATTGTGCTGGGCTGGTAAATTGTGCTGGGTTGGTAAATTGTGCTGGGTTGGTAAATTGTGCTGGGCTGGTAAAATGTGCTGGGCTGGTAAATTGTGCTGGGTTGGTAAATTGTGCTGGGCTGGTAAAATGTGCTGGGCTGGTAAATTGTGCTGGGCTGGTAAATTGTGCTGGGTTGGTAAATTGTGCTGGGCTGGTAAAATGTGCTGGGCTGGTAAATTGTGCTGGGCTGGTAAATTGTGCTGGGCTGGTAAATTGTGCTGGGCTGGTAAATTGAGCTGGGCTGGTAAATTGTGCTGGGCTGGTAAAATGTGCTGGGCTGGTAAATTGAGCTGGGCTGGTAAATTGTGCTGGGCTGGTAAAATGTGCTGGGCTGGTAAATTGTGCTGGGCTGGTAAATTGAGCTGGGCTGTTAAATTGCGCTGGGCTGGAAAGTTGCACTGGGCTGGTAAATTGAACTGGGCTGGTAAATTGTGCTGGGCTGGTAAATTGTGCTGGGCTGGTAAATTGAGCTGGGCTGGTAAATTGTGCTGGGCTGGTAAATTGTGCTGGGCTGGTAAATTGTGCTGGGCTGGTAAATTGTGCTGGGCTGGTAAATTGTGCTGGGCTGGTAAATTGTGCTGGGCTGGTAAATTGTGCTGGGCTGGTAAATTGTGCTGGGCTGGTAAATTGTGCTGGGCTGGTAAATTGAGCTGGGCTGGTAAATTGTGCTGGGCTGGTAAATTGTGCTGGGCTGGTAAATTGTGCTGGGCTGGTAAATTGTGCTGGGCTGGTAAATTGTGCTGGGCTGGTAAATTGTGCTGGGCTGGTAAATTGTGCTGGGCTGGTAAATTGTGCTGGGCTGGTAAATTGTGCTGGGCTGGTAAATTGTGCTGGGCTGGTAAATTGAGCTGGGCTGGTAAATTGTGCTGGGCTGGTAAATTGTGCTGGGCTGGTAAATTGTGCTGGGCTGGTAAATTGAGCTGGGCTGGTAAATTGAACTGGGCTGGTAAATTGAGCTGGGCTGGTAAATTGTGCTGGGCTGGTAAATTGTGCTGGGCTGGTAAATTGTGCTGGGCTGGTAAATTGTGCTGGGCTGGTAAATTGTGCTGGGCTGGTAAATTGATCTGGGCTGGTAAATTGTGCTGGGCTGGTAAATTGTGCTGGGCTGGTAAATTGTGCTGGGCTGGTAAATTGTGCTGGGCTGGTAAATTGAGCTGGGCTGGTAAATTGTGCTGGGCTGGTAAATTGTGCTGGGCTGGTAAATTGTGCTGGGCTGGTAAATTGAGCTGGGCTGGTAAATTGAGCTGGGCTGGTAAATTGAACTGGGCTGGTAAATTGAGCTGGGCTGGTAAATTGTGCTGGGCTGGTAACTTGTGCTGGGCTGGTAAATTGTGCTGGGCTGGTAAATTGTGCTGGGCTGGTAAATTGTGCTGGGCTGGTAAATTGATCTGGGCTGGTAAATTGAACTGGGCTGGTAAATTGAACTGGGCTGGTAAATTAAGCTGGGCTGGTAAATTGAGCTGGGCTGGTAAATTGAACTGGGCGGGTAAATTGCACTGGGCTGGTAAATTGCACTGGGCTGGTAAATTGAACTGGGCTGGTAAATTGAACTGGGCTGGTAAATTGAACTGGGCTGGTAAATTGCACTGGGCTGGTAAATTGCACTGGGCTGGTAAATTGCACTGGGCTGGTAAATTACACTGGGCTGGTAAATTGCACTGGGCTGGTAAATTGCACTGGGCTGGTAAATTGAACTGGGCTGGAAAATTGAACTGGGCTGGTAAATTGCACTGGCCTGGTAAATTGCACTGGGCTGGTAAATTGCACTGGGCTGGTAAATTGAACTGGGCTGGTAAATTGCACTGGGCTGGTAAATTGCACTGGGCTGGTAAATTGAACTGGGCTGGAAAATTGAACTGGGCTGGTAAATTGAACTGAGCGGGTAAATTGAACTGAGTGGGTAAATTGCACTGGGCTGGTAAATTGCACTGGGCTGGTAAATTGCACTGGGATGGTAAATTGCACTGGGCTGGTAAATTGAACTGAGTGGGTAAATTGCACTGGGCTGGTAAATTGAACTGGGCTGGTAAATTGAACTGGGCTGGTAAATTGAACTGGGCTGGTAAATTGAACTGGGCTGGTAAATTGCACTGGGCTGGTAAATTGCACTGGGCTGGTAAATTGAACTGGGCTGGTAAATTGAGCTGGGCTGGTAAATTGAACTGGGCTGGTAAATTGCACAGGGCTGGTAAATTGCACTGGGCTGGTAAATTGAACTGGGCTGGTAAATTGCACTGGGCTGGTAAATTGCACTGGGCTGGTATATTGCACTGGGCTGGTAAATTGCACTGGGCTGGTAAATTGCACTGGGCTGGTAAATTGAACTGGGCTGGTAAATTGCACTGGGCTGGTAAATTGCACTGGGCTGGTAAATTGCACTGGGCTGGTAAATTGCACTGGGCTGGTAAATTGCACTGGGCTGGTAAATTGCACTGGGCTGGTAAATTGCACTGGGCTGTTAAATTGCACTGGGCTGGTAAATTGCACTATGCTGGTAAATTGCACTGGGCTGGTAAATTGCACTGGGCTGGTAAATTACACTGGGCTGGTAAATTGCACTGGGCTGGTAAATTGCACTGGGCTGGTAAATTGCACTGGGCTGGTAAATTGCACTGGGCTGGTAAATTGCACTGGGCTGGTAAATTGCACTGGGCTGGTAAATTGCACTGGGCTGGTAAATTGAACTGGGCTGGTAAATTGCACTGGGCTGGTAAATTGCACTGGGCTGGTAAATTGCACTGGGCTGGTAAATTGCACTGGGCTGGTAAATTGCACTGGGCTGGTAAATTGAACTGGGCTGGTAAATTGCACTGGGCTGGTAAATTGCACTGGGCTGGTAAATTGAACTGGGCTGGTAAATGGAACTGGGCTGGTAAATTGAACTGGGCTGGTAAATTGCACTGGGCTGGTAAATTGCACTGGGCTGGTAAATTGAACTGGGCTGGTAAATTGAGCTGGGCTGGTAAATTGAACTGGGCTGGTAAATTGCACTGGGCTGGTGAATTGCACTGGGCTGGTAAATTGCACTGTGCTGGTAAATTGAACTGGGCTGGTAAATTGAACTGGGCTGGTAAATTGCACTGGGCTGGTAAATTGCACTGGGCTGGTAAATTGAACTGGGCTGGTAAATATATCATCGCACAAAAGTACATTGATATAACGTATGCGTGTTGCATTACAAGCATAATCATTAATCGGTTGTGATATTAATGGTGGACATTGGTGGGGCCATAGCCCAGTTCAGTGATGAGACAGTCGAGGACTTTAAAATGAGAAGAAATCAATATGAAAACTGAACGATTTTCAAAACGCAAAGATTCAAGCGTGTACATCGGAAATGGTAATTTATTTGTAGGAGGGTTTGCAGTTGGTGTATGTTATTATAGCAGTATAACATAACAGGTAAAATAGCAGTACAACACAACAGGTAAAATAGCAGTACAACACAACAGGTAAAATAGCAGCACAACACAACAGGTAAAATAGCATTACAACACAACAGGTAAAATAGCAGTACAACACAACAGGTAAAATAGCAGTACAACACAACAGGTAAAATAGCAGCACAACACAACAGGTAAAATAGCATTACAACACAACAGGTAAAATAGCAGTACAACACAACAGGTAAAATAGCAGTACAACACAACAGGTAAAATAGCAGTACAACACAACAGGTAAAATAGCAGCACAACACAACAGGTAAAATAGCATTACAACACAACAGGTAAAATAGCAGTACAACACAACAGGTAAAATAGCAGCACAACACAACAGGTTAAATAGCAGCACAACATAACAGGTAAAATAGCAGTATAACATAACAGGTAAAATAGCAGTACAACACAACAGGTAAAATAGCAGCACAACACAACAGGTAAAATAGCATTACAACACAACAGGTAAAATAGCAGTACAACACAACAGGTAAAATAGCAGTACAACACAACAGGTAAAATAGCAGCACAACACAACAGGTAAAATAGCAGCACAACACAACAGGTAAAATAGCAGTACAACACAACAGGTAAAATAGCAGTACAACACAAAAGGTAAAATAGCAGCACAACACAACAGGTAAAATAGCAGTACAACACAACAGGTAAAATAGCAGCACAACACAACAGGTAAAATAGCAGTACAACACAACAGGTAAAATAGCAGTACAACACAACAGGTAAAATAGCAGTACAACACAACAGGTAAAATGGCAGTACAACATAACAGGTAAAATAGCAGCACAACACAACAGGTAAAATAGCAGTACAACACAACAGGTAAAATAGCAGTACAACACAACAGGTAAAATAGCAGCACAACACAACAGGTAAAATAGCAGTACAACACAACAGGTAAAATAGCAGTACAACACAACAGGTAAAATAGCAGCACAACACAACAGGTAAAATAGCAGCACAACACAACAGGTAAAATAGCAGCACAACACAACAGGTAAAATAGCAGTACAACACAGCAGGTAAAATAGCAGTACAACACAACAGGTAAAATAGCAGTACAACACAACAGGTAAAATAGCAGTACAACACAACAGGTAAAATAGCAGCACAACACAACAGGTAAAATAGCAGTACAACACAACAGGTAAAATAGCAGTACAACACAACAGGTAAAATAGCAGCACAACACAACAGGTAAAATAGCAGCACAACACAACAGGTAAAATAGCAGTACAACACAACAGGTAAAATAGCAGCACAACACAACAGGTAAAATAGCAGCACAACACAACAGGTAAAATAGCAGCACAACACAACAGGTAAAATAGCAGCACAACACAACAGGTAAAATAGCAGTACAACACAACAGGTAAAATAGCAGTACAACACAACAGGTAAAATAGCAGTACAACACAACAGGTAAAATAGCAGTACAACACAACAGGTAAAACAGCAGTACAACACAACAGGTAAAATAGCAGCACAACACAACAGGTCAGCACAACACAACAGGTAAAATAGCAGCACAACACAACAGGTAAAATAGCAGTACAACACAACAGGTAAAATAGCAGTACAACACAACAGGTAAAATAGCAGTACAACACAACAGGTAAAATAGCAGTACAACACAACAGGTAAAATAGCAGTACAACACAACAGGTAAAATAGAAGCACAACACAACAGGTAAAATAGCAGTACAACACAACAGGTAAAATAGCAGTACAACACAACAGGTAAAATAGCAGTACAACACAACAGGTAAAATAGCAGTACAACACAACAGGTAAAATAGCAGCACAACACAACAGGTAAAATAGCAGCACAACACAACAGGTAAAATAGCAGTACAACACAACAGGTAAAATAGCAGTACAACACAACAGGTAAAATAGCAGTACAACACAACAGGTAAAATAGCAGTACAACACAACAGGTAAAATAGCAGTACAACACAACAGGTAAAATAGCAGCACAACACAACAGGTAAAATAGCAGTACAACACAACAGGTAAAATAGCAGTACAACACAACAGGTAAAATAGCAGTACAACACAACAGGTAAAATAGCAGTACAACACAACAGGTAAAATAGCAGCACAACACAACAGGTAAAATAGCAATACAACACAACAGGTAAAATAGCAGTACAACACAACAGGTAAAATAGCAGCACAACACAACAGGTAAAATAGCAGCACAACAAAACAGGTAAAATAGCAGTACAACACAATAGGTAAAATAGCAGTACAACACAACAGGTAAAATAGCTGCACAACACAACAGGTAAAATAGCAGTACAACACAACAGGTAAAATAGCAGTACAACACAACAGGTAAAATAGCAGCACAACACAACAGGTAAAATAGCAGTACAACACAACAGGTAAAATAGCTGCACAACACAACAGGTAAAATAGCAGTACAACACAACAGGTAAAACAGCAGTACAACACAACAGGTAAAATAGCAGCACAACACAACAGGTAAAATAGCAGTACAACACAACAGGTAAAATATCAGCACAACACAACAGGTAAAATAGCAGCACAACACAACAGGTAAAATAGCAGTACAACACAACAGGTAAAATAGCAGCACAACACAACAGGTAAAATAGCAGTACAACACAACAGGTAAAATAGCAGCACAACACAACAGGTAAAATAGCAGCACAACACAACAGGTAAAATAGCAGTACAACACAACAGGTAAAATAGCAGCACAACACAGCAGGTAAAATAGCAGTACAACACAACAGGTAAAATAGCAGTACAACACAACAGGTAAAATAGCAGCACAACACAACAGGTAAAATAGCAGTACAACACAACAGGTAAAATAGCAGCACAACACAACAGGTAAAATAGCAGTACAACACAACAGGTAAAATAGCAGCACAACACAACAGGTAAAATAGCAGCACAACACAACAGGTAAAATAGCAGTACAACACAACAGGTAAAATAGCAGCACAACACAGCAGGTAAAATAGCAGTATTTTTTTCGAAGTTGACAGAAGAACTGAGAATGACTGTCACAGACTCGCCTGTACCAAAGCGTCGGTTGATACCAAGACTGAAACAGTGAGTACAGCAAGGAAATGGCCTGTACAATGATCCAGTTTTTAGCTAGGAAACGACAAGGTGAACGTCTCGATCTTCATGGCTGTGTGTAGGAAGATAACGTTATTTTGAAAATTGTAACTTTTATTTAGGATGACAATCTTTTTTTTAAACATATTTGATTCTATTTAGGAAGACAATCTTGTTTGGACATGTTAACTTTTATTTAGAAATATAACGTTTTTCTGAAAATGGTAACTTTTATTCAGGAAGACAATTTTTTTTTTGATATATTAACTATCATTTAGGAAGACAATCTTTTTCTTGAGCATGTTCACTTTTATTTAGGAAGACAATCATTTTTTGGACACGTTAGCTTGTATTTAAGAAAACAATCTTTTTTTGGACATGTTAACTTTCATTTAGGGGGACAATTTTTTTATGAACATGCTCGGTTATGTGCCATAAACAATTTATTTTCGACATGCTGGATTCAATCCAGTAAATATTCTTTTTAGACATACTGGAATCTATCTAGTAAACCATAATTTTTTCATACCAGATTCTACCAAGTAAGTTATATATAGTAATTCCATCTGGATTCTGGTAAATTGCGGCAAACTCTGTTTTTAGTTTGTTGTTTACTTGGGCACAATAATAATATTATTAATATTATTAATAATAATATTATTATTGTTCAAGAGCTGAGCACCGTTGCGGCGGAATGGGTTCGAAGCTATTTATTAGGGTATAAAGCAGGCAATTAAAATGGATTTCGTATAGTTTAAAATCGAATGCCATGAGTATATTTCTATCTTAACTTTAACTTGGGGTGCAGAATTAGTGCTGCTTAATTTTTAAAGTTTCTGGGATTCCCATAAACCAAAGTTTGAGTTCAAGTTTGACCAAAAACTTTCCAAAAAGGATGCTAAGCAAAAAGGAGGAATGTATGACCAAAAGGCTAATTCTCAGCTGCCCTTTAATCGAACAAGTAATTAACGCTTTTATTTGGCATCGTTATATCGTGATCCAAGTAACATTTTCAATTATCTTACCAGAGCAAAGCGAGCGTCCAAATGTTGGTACGGTCGAATTAACTTTGTGATCGCGATCATCGTATTCTAATGCTGCATCTCTTGCTTAGAAATATCGCTTGTTTAGAAATTCTGCATCTCTTGCTTAGAAATATCGCTTGTTTAGAAATTCTGCATCTCTTGCTTAGAAGTTCTGCATCTCTTGTTTAGAAATTCTGCATCTCTTGTTTAGAAATTCTGCATCTCTTGTTTAGAAATTCTGCATCTTTTGCTTAGAAATATCGCTTGTTTAGAAATTCTGCATCTCTTGCTTAGAAGTTCTGCATCTCTTGTTTAGAAATTCTGCATCTCTTGCTTAGAAATATCGTTTGTTTAGAAATTCTGCATCTCTTGCTTAGAAGTTCTGCATCTCTTGTTTAGAAATTCTGCATCTCTTGCTTAGAAATATCGTTTGTTTAGAAATTCTGCATCTCTTGCTTAGAAGTTCTGCATCTCTTGTTTAGAAATTCTGCATCTCTTGCTTAGAAATATCGTTTGTTTAGAAATTCTGCATCTCTTGCTTAGAAGTTCTGCATCTCTTGTTTAGAAATTCTGCATCTCTTGTTTAGAAATTCTGCATCTCTTGCTTAGAAATATCGCTTGTTTAGAAATTCTGCATCTCTTGCTTAGAAGTTCTGCATCTCTTGTTTAGAAATTCTGCATCTCTTGCTTAGAAATACCGTTTGTTTAGAAATTCTGCATCTCTTGCTTAGAAATATCGTTTGCTTAGAAATTCTGCATCTCTTGCTTAGAAGTTCTGCATCTCTTGTTTAGAAATTCCGCATCTCTTGCTTAGAAATATCGTTTGTTTAGAAATTCTGCATCTCTTGCTTAGAAGTTCTGCATCTCTTGTTTAGAAATTCTGCATCTCTTGCTTAGAAATATCTCTTGTTTAGAAATTCTGCATCTCTTGCTTAGAAATTCTCCATCTTTTGCTTAGAACTATCTCTTATTTAGCGATTCTGCATCTCTTGCTTAGAAGTTCTGCATCTCTTGTTTAGAAATTCTGCATCTCTTGCTTAGAAATTCTCCATCTTTTGCTTAGAAATATCTCTTATTTAGCGATTCTGCATCTCTTGCTTAGAAGTTCTGCATCTCTTGTTTAGAAATTCTGCATCTCTTGCTTAGAAATTCTCCATCTTTTGCTTAGAAATATCTCTTATTTAGCGATTCTGCATCTCTTGCTTAGAAGTTCTGCATCTCTTGTTTAGAAATTCTGCATCTCTTGTTTAGAAATTTCTAAGCAACGGATCCTCTTTCCTGTCTCAAATCAACATAAGATAAAAGCGGATAAGAAAAAGAACAGGAAAAAGGAAAGGAGAAGAAAGAGGAGATGGAAAGGAGAAGAGAGAGGAGAGGAGACTGAAAAAAAGAATAAGAGAATGATGAGACAAAGGAATTAGAGAAGAAAGCGGGAAAGAAAGGAGAATTATAACTAGAGGATGGAAAAAAGAAGAATCAATTAAAGGAGGAGATGAGAAGGAAGAAAAGAAAGAAGAGAAGTAGAAATTAGAGAAAAATTAAAGGAGGCAGAAAATTCATTGTCCAGTTTTTCAACTTAGCAGAATCGTTTCTATTTATCAAGCGTCAAAGTGCTATGAAATTCACTCACCGTATTTCTATTGATACTATGCAAATCGTTACAAAATTAACTAACTCAGTAGTCTGAGTTCCTAACATTCTCACTTTATGTGACGAAGCTTTAAACACATATTAGATTCGCATTTAATCAATGTGACTGAACAATTTTTTCTGAATATTTTCAGCCTGAAGATAATGTTTGTACATCGAAACGCCGCTTTGTATAGAGTACAGCGTTAGTGATTTTTTTTACGAATGCCAGAACGCCAATAAAGATATGTTGAGTGGATTTTTACAACTTTAACGCGTGATGGGCTGGGGAGAAGGAAGAGTAGAAAGAACATAAAAAATAAGAAGAGGAAGAAAAGAGAGAAGAGGAGAAGGAAGGAGAGAAGAGGAGAAGGAAGGAGAGAAGGCAGAGGAGAAGGCAGAGGAGAAGGCAGGGGAGATGGCAGAGGAGAAGGCAGAGGAGAAGGCAGAGGAGAAGGCAGAGAGGAGAAGGCAGAGGAGAAGGCAGGGGAGAAGGCAGAGGAGAAGGCAGGGGAGAAGGCAGAGGAGAAGGCAGGGGAGAAGGCAGAGGAGAAGGCAGGGGAGAAGGCAGAGGAGAAGGCAGGGGAGAAGGCAGAGGAGAAGGCAGAGGAGAAGGCAGAGGAGAAGGCAGAGGAGAAGGCAGAGGAGAAGGCAGGGGAGAAGGCAGAGGAGAAGGCAGGGGAGAAGGCAGAGGAGAAGGCAGGGGAGAAGGCAGAGGAGAAGGCAGGGGAGAAGGCAGAGGAGAAGGCAGGGGAGAAGGCAGAGGAGAAGGCAGAGGAGAAGGCAGAGGAGAAGGCAGAGGAGAAGGCAGAGGAGAAGGCAGAGGAGAAGGCAGAGAGGAGAAGGCAGAGAGGAGAAGGCAGAGGAGAAGGCAGGGGAGAAGGCAGAGGAGAAGGCAGGGGAGAAGGCAGAGGAGAAGGCAGGGGAGAAGGCAGAGGAGAAGGCAGGGGAGAAGGCAGAGGAGAAGGCAGGGGAGAAGGCAGAGGAGAAGGCAGAAGAGAAGGCAGAGGAGAAGGCAGAGGAGAAGGCAGAGGAGAAGGCAGAGGAGAAGGCAGAGGAGAAGGCAGAGGAGAAGGCAGAGGAGAAGGCAGAGGAGAAGGCAGAGGAGAAGGCAGAGGAGAAGGCAGAAGAGAAGGCAGAGGAGAAGGCAGAGGAGAAGGCAGAGGAGAAGGCAGAGGAGAAGGCAGAGGAGAAGGCAGAGGAGAAGGCAGAGGAGAAGGCAGAGGAGAAAGCAGAGGAGAAGACAGAGAGGAGAAGGCAGAGAGGAGAAGGCAGAGAAGAGAAGGCATAGAGGAGAAGGCAGAGAGGAGAAGGCAGAGGAGAAGGCAGAGGAGAAGGCAGAGGAGAAGGCAGAGAGGAGAAGGCAGAGAGGAGAAGGCAGAGGAGAAGGCAGAGAGGAGAAGGCAGAGAAGAAGGCAGAGGAGAAGGCAGAGGAGAAGGCAGAGGAGAAGGCAGAGGAGAAGGCAGAAGAGAAGGCAGAGGAGAAGGCAGAGGAGAAGGCAGAGGAGAAGGCAGAGGAGAAGGCAGAGGAGAAGGCAGAGGAGAAGGCAGAGGAGAAGGCAGAGGAGAAAGCAGAGGAGAAGACAGAGAGGAGAAGGCAGAGAGGAGAAGGCAGAGAAGAGAAGGCATAGAGGAGAAGGCAGAGAGGAGAAGGCAGAGGAGAAGGCAGGGGAGAAGGCAGAGGAGAAGGCAGAGGAGAAGGCAGAGGAGAAGGCAGAGGAGAAGGCATAGAGGAGAAGGCAGAGGAGAAGGCAGAGGAGAAGGCAGAGAGGAGAAGGCAGAGAGGAGAAGGCAGAGAGGAGAAGCCAGAGAGGAGAAAGCAGAGAGGAGAAGGCAGAGAGGAGAAGGCAGAGGAGAAGGCAGAGGAGAAGGCAGAGGAGAAGGCAGAGGAGAAGGCAGAGATGAGAAGGCAGAGAGGAGAAGGCAGAGGAGAAGGCAGAGAGGAGAAGGCAGAGGAGAGAAGGCAGAGGAGAAGGCAGAGGAGAAGGCAGAGGAGAAGGCAGAGGAGAAGGCAGAGGAGAAGGCAGACGAGAAGGCAGACGAGAAGGCAGAGGAGAAGGCAGAGGAGAAGGCAGAGGAGAAGGCAGAGGAGAGGTTACAGCCCCATAGTTCACAGGGCCGGCGGGGTCGTGGGAAGCTGCGTGGAGATGGGTGTGACCCCCGGTGATGGGGTTGGGGGGTTGGTGTAGAGGGAGGAGGTATGACCAGGGGGGGTGTGGTGAAGAGGGTTGTTGCTGTTGGTGTGAAGGGGGTTCCATGTCAGGGGTTCGGGGTTGGGGGTTGGTGAAGAAGGGGGTTCCATGTCAGGGGTTCGGGGTTGGTGTAGAGGGGAGATTGATGACCGAGGGTGATTGGTTGGTGAAGGGGTTGTTTGTGAGTACAGAAGGGGTTGATATCAGAGTGGGGCTAGAGATACACCACTCGTACCTCGCTGTGTACCTCGCGAGAACCCCACCTGAAACTAATAAGAATTAGACCCTAGTTTATCACAACCCTAGGCCCTAATGAATTAGACCCTAGTTTATCACAACCCTAGGCCCTAATGAATTAGACCCTAGTTTACCACAACCCTAGGCCCTAATGAATTAGACCCTATTTTACCACAACCCTAGGCCCTAATGAATTAGACCCTAGTTTACCACAACCCTAGGCCCTAATGAATTAGACCCTAGTTTACCACAACCCTAGACCCTAATGAATTAGACCCTAGTTTATCACAACCCTAGGCCCTAATGAATTAGACCCTAGTTTACCACAACCCTAGACCCTAATGAATTAGACCCTAGTTTATCACAACCCTAGACCCTAATGAATTAGACCCTAGTTTAACACAACCCTAGGCCCTAATGAATTAGACCCTAGTTTGCCACAACCCTAGGCCCTAATGAATTAGACCCTAGTTTACCACAACCCTAGGCCCTAATGAATTAGACCCTAGTTTACCACAACCCTAGACCCTAATGAATTAGACCCTAGTTTATCACAACCCTAGACCCTAATGAATTAGACCCTACTTTACCACAACCCTAGACCCTAATGAATTAGACCCTAGTTTATCACAACCCTAGACCCTAATGAATTAGACCCTAGTTTACCACAACCCTAGACCCAAATGAATTAGACCCAAGTTTATCACAACCCTAGGCCCTAATGAATTAGACCCTAGTTTATCACAACCCTAGGCCCTAATGAATTAGACCCTAGTTTATCACAACCCTAGGCCCTAATGAATTAGACCCTAGTTTATCACAACCCTAGGCCCTAATGAATTAGACCCAAGTTTATCACAACCCTAGGCCCTAATGAATTAGACCCTAGTTTATCACAACCCTAGGCCCTAATGAATTAGACCCAAGTTTATCACAACCCTAGGCCCTAATGAATTAGACCCAAGTTTATCACAACCCTAGGCCCTAATGAATTAGACCCTAGTTTATCACAACCCTAGGCCCTAATGAATTAGACCCTAGTTTATCACAACCCTAGGCCCTAATGAATTAGACCCTAGTTTATCACAACCCTAGGCCCTAATGAATTAGACCCTAGTTTATCACAACCCTAGGCCCTAATGAATTAGACCCAAGTTTATCACAACCCTAGGCCCTAATGAATTAGACCCTAGTTTATCACAACCCTAGGCCCTAATGAATTAGACCCAAGTTTATCACAACCCTAGGCCCTAATGAATTAGACCCTAGTTTATCACAACCCTAGGCCCTAATGAATTAGACCCTAGTTTATCACAACCCTAGGCCCTAATGAATTAGACCCAAGTTTATCACAACCCTAGGCCCTAATGAATTAGACCCTAGTTTATCACAACCCTAGGCCCTAATGAATTAGACCCTAGTTTATCACAACCCTAGGCCCTAATGAATTAGACCCAAGTTTATCACAACCCTAGGCCCTAATGAATTAGACCCTAGTTTATCACAACCCTAGACCCTAATGAATTAGACCCTAGTTTATCACAACCCTAGACCTTAATCAATTAGACCCTAGTTTATCACGACAACCCTAGACCTTAATCAATTAGACCCTAGTTTATCACAACCTTAGGCCCTAATGAATTAGACCCAAGTTTATCACAACCCTAGGCCCTAATGAATTAGACCCTAGTTTATCACAACCCTAGGCCCTAATGAATTAGACCCAAGTTTATCACAACCCTAGGCCCTAATGAATTAGACCCTAGTTTATCACAACCCTAGGCCATAATGAATTAGACCCTAGTTTATCACAACCCTAGGCCCTAATGAATTAGACCCTAGTTTATCACAACCCTAGGCCCTAATGAATTAGACCCAAGTTTATCACAACCCTAGGCCCTAATGAATTAGACCCTAGTTTATCACAACCATAGACCCTAATGAATTAGACCCTAGTTTATCACAACCCTAGACCTTAATCAATTAGACCCTAGTTTACCACAACCCTAGGCCCTAATGAATTAGACCCTAGTTTACCACAACCCTAGGCCCTAATGAATTAGACCCTAGTTTACCACAACCCTAGGCCCTAATGAATTAGACCCTAGTTTACCACAACCCTAGACCCTAATGAATTAGACCCTAGTTTATCACAACCCTAGACCCTAATGAATTAGACCCTAGTTTATCACAACCCTAGGCCCTAATGAATTAGACCCTAGTTTATCACAACCCTAGGCCCTAATGAATTAGACCCAAGTTTATCACAACCCTAGGCCCTAATGAATTAGACCCTAGTTTTTCACAACCCTAGGCCCTAATGAATTAGACCCTAGTTTATCACAACCCTAGGCCCTAATGAATTAGACCCAAGTTTATCACAACCCTAGGCCCTAATGAATTAGACGATAGTTTATCACAACCCTAGGCCCTAATGAATTAGACCCTAGTTTATCACAACCCTAGGCCCTAATGAATTAGACCCAAGTTTATCACAACCCTAGGCCCTAATGAATTAGACCCTAGTTTATCACAACCCTAGGCCCTAATGAATTAGACCCAAGTTTATCACAACCCTAGGCCCTAATGAATTAGACCCTAGTTTATCACAACCCTAGACCCTATTGAATTAGACCCTAGTTTATCACAACCCTAGACCCTAATGAATTAGACCCTAGTTTATCACAACCCTAGACCCTAATGAATTAGACCCTAGTTTATCACAACCCTAGGCCCTTATCAATCAGACCATGGTTTATAACAACCAGACTGTAGCTAGTGTGTTTGTCGAATTACTGTCGCTAGCTTTGTGAAGCGTAACTTTCTGTGGAAATGAAAATAAAAACATAAATGCTCTAGAGGAAAGTGGAAAAACATCACAATCATCCCATTCTCATCACTAACACCACAAATCACAACAACACCACCACCTTACTCCTTCCACTACACCACAAACACACAGCAACAACACTACCATGTTCCCTCCACTAATACCACAAATCCCAGCAACACCACTACTACCAAATCCCCACCACTACACCACAAATCAGAGCAACACCACCACCACCAAATCCCCTCCACCAAACCACAAATCAGAGCAACACCACCACCACCAAATCCCCTCCACCACACCACAAATCCTAGCAACACCACCACCACCAAATCCCCACCACTACACCACAAATCCTAGCAACACCACCACTACCAAATCCCCACCACCACACCACAAATCACAGCAACACTACCACCACCAAATCCCCACCACCACACCACAAATCATAGCAACACCACCGCCACCACCAAGTCACCACCATCTGAGGTGTGGCGCATCTCAAGCAGACGTCGGCAGGCGGGCAGCAAATTGGCGCTGATTATCGGGGACTTCACAAGTGATTATTGAGTGGGGCAATGTAGATATATATTAAGTGGGGCAATGGAGATATATATTGAGTGGGGCAATGGAGATATATATTGAGTGGGGCAATGGAGATATATATTGAGTGGGGCAATGGAGATATATATTGAGTATGGCAAGAGATATATATTGAGTGGGGCAATGGAGATATATATTGAGTGGGGCAATGGCGATGTATATTGAGTGGGGCAATGGAGATATGTATTGAGTGGGGCAATGGAGATATGTATTGAGTGGAGTAATGGAGATATATATTGAGTGGGGCAATGTAGATATATATTGAGTGGGGCAATGTAGATTTTTATTGAGTGGGGCAATGGAGATATATGTTGAGTGGGGCAATGGAGATAAATATTGAGTGGGGCAATGGAGATATATATTGAGTGGGGCAATGGAGATATATATTGAGTGGGACAATGGAGATATATATTGAGTGGGGTAATGGAGATATATATTGAGTGGGGCAATGGAGATAAATATTGAGTGGGGCAATTGAGATAAATATTGAGTGGGGCAATGGAGATATATATTGAGTGGGGCAATGGAGATATATATTGAGTGGGGCAATGGAGATATATGTTGAGTGGGGCAATGGAGATAAATATTGAGTGGGGCAATGGAGATATATATTGAGTGGGACAATGGAGATATATATTGAGTGGGACAATGGAGATATATATTGAGTGGGGCAATGGAGATAAATATTGAGTGGGGCAATGGAGATATATATTGAGTGGGGCAATGGAGATATATGTTGAGTGGGGCAATGGAGATAAATATTGAGTGGGGCAATGGAGATAAATATTGAGTGGGGCAATGGAGATATATATTGAGTGGGACAATGGAGATATATATTGAGTGGGGCAATGGAGATATATATTGAGTGGGGCAATGGAGATATATATTGAATGGGACAATGGAGATATATATTGAGTGGGGCAATTGAGATAAATATTGAGTGGGGCAATGGCGATGTATATTGAGTGGGGCAATGGAGATATATATTGAGTGGAGCAATGGAGATATATATTGAGTGGGGCAATGTAGATTTTTATTGAGTGGGGCAATGGAGATATATGTTGAGTGGGGCAATGGAGATAAATATTGAGTGGGGAAATGGAGATATATATTGAGTGGGGCAATGGAGGTAAATATTGAGTGGGGCAATGGAGGTAAATATTGAGTGGGCCGCTGTTCAGATCACGACGTGCCAGAGGCGGAACCTCCGCAGCTGCTTACAGCACACCCTGCTCTGGTACTGTTCCCTGGGGTGTGCTGGTTGTGGTGTGCTGGTCGTGGTGTGCGGATGTTGGTGTGCTGGTGTTGGTGTGCTGGTGTTGGTGTGCTTGTTGTGGTGTGCTGGTGGTGTGCTGGTGTTGGTGTGCTGGTGTTGGTGTGCTGGTGGTGGTGTGCTGGTGTGCTGGTGGTGGTGTGCTTGTTGTGGTGTGCTGGTGGTGGTGTGCTGGTGGTGGTGTGCTGGTGGTGGTGTGCTGGTGGTGGTGTGCTGGTGTTGGTGTGCTGGTGGTGGTGTGCTGGTGGTGGTGTGCTGGTGTTGGTGTGGTGTTGGTGTGGTGTTGGTGTGGTGTTGGTGTGGCGTTGGTGTGGTGTTGGTGTGGTGTTGGTGTGGTGTTGGTGTGGGTGGTGGTGTGGGTGGTGGTGTGGTGTTGGTGTGCTGGTGTTGGTGTGGGTGGTGGTGTGGTGTTGGTGTGCTGGTGTTTGTGTTGGCTGTTTGTGTACGTGGTGTCGTGTGTTGGTGTGGTAGTGTTATGTGTTGGTGTGGTTGTGTTTGGTGTTGGTGTGTTGTTTCATCGTGAATGTTTAATTATGCAGCGTTTAAACCTTAACAAATGATATTCAACGTATGAATGTTATCAGAAGTTGTACTGATATCTCCACTATCACTAATGTAGCAGCAATAAATCAGTATCATTTAAGACATTTATATTATCAGGAGTTCTACTAACATCAGTGTTGTCAGCTTAGCGACAATCTAAATCTAGTCCATATGAACTATTGTGTTAAATGAAGCATCTAATATTGAGTTCATTATCTCATTGATCAGTCTAATGCGAAACTAGGTTAAACATTATCGTACATCTTAAAATAACGTTGATGATAGGATGCCCTAGAAGTCGCTGAACTTATTCGGGCCCACAGGTAGCTATACTCAAGCAATAAAATTTCCCCATCACCACCAGTAGTGCACAGTACTAGTGTCATCGGCGTTCCTATTTGCATCACCATCATCACTGCAGTAGCAAATAATCTGCATCGTCATCACTCACAGTATCAGGTTACCAGGGGGTCATTATTACAAGGCAGGAAGAAATAAAAGCGTATCAGAAAAATAAAAACGTATCAGAAAAAAGAAAGAAAAAAGAAAAAAAAAGAAAAACAGTATATTTCCAATAGAGGTGGTACAAAAGTACCATCATTGGTTTTTAAAATTAATACACTCTTAAAATTAATACACTTAGATGATACACACACACACGAGTATTGTAAAACTCGTGTCACTAGTCGAAAATAAATGATTGAGGGCAATGTACTCCTAATCTTGCTTAATTTACATTTGATAATACATGTAATGATAATTATAATAGACAACACAATTTCATGGACGATGCATTTTCATTGTGAGGTGAAAACACTTTTGACAGTTTACATGTACATGACATAAAACTTCGCAATTCTTGACGCCAGGAAATAATACATGAATCGCTTGTTTCGGCCAATGTTCAAAAGTGTCATTTTGAGGAAGCATGAAAAATACATATATATATATATATAAATATACATCCGTATACATATGCACACACATATATATATTCATACATATATATACATGTACATATACACACATACACATACATGCATACACGTACACATAAGCATGAGGACCAAGAAGATAATAAGTTTTGTATTTCTAATCCAACAATTTTAACATAGTGGTCATTAGTTGATAAGCATTCTATTTAAACAAAAAGTGGATGATCGCATAACAAATGTATAGTTTTTACATGAATGCTTTACAATAATAAAGAGATGACGAGTTAGGTAATGTTACAAGTTGAGAGTGAACAGAAAAAAGACCATTATCTCTAGTAAAATGCTAGTTGGCAGTCTAGTACACACATGTGTGCACATATACACGCAAATATATACACATACACATGCACGCACATACTTACACCAAACTCGTAAGGATACACAAATGCATTTCTATGCATCGAGGCAATACATACGCATTCTATTTAGTGTCATACGCACAGCGTGCACACGTACAGATATCTACAAGTAAGCATGTGCGCGAATATCAGCGTAAACCAGTCAGTATAAACCAGAAATTCCAATCGAGGGAAGCGGAGAAAATATCTTTTATTATCGCATGAATTTTATAAAATCAGAAATGCAAAAACGTACCAGAAAACCTAATATTAGCAGAATATCGTTATTATTACAAAGCAAGAGAAAAGAAACCGTATCAGAAAAATATAAACGGATTAGGAAATCTAATAAAAAAAGAAAATAAAGCCGATATAAAAGAAGCCGACTTAAAAATGCTGCAGTTTGTGATATATTAGAGCTAGAAGGCCGAAATAAGTTTCCCTGAGAAGCGCAAGATCCAAAGTTTCACGTCATCTCAATAATTTTATCTATTTGGCATACCAGATGGATAGAGACAAAAATTAACATGATAAAGGTTTTAATTAACGATGATAATATGATTAATGGACAGAATCGAAAAAAACACAGCAAGAATTTAAATTAACGATGACTTAACGATTAATGAACAGAAACGAGAATTCACACGGTAAAAATTTCAACGAACGATGACAAAACGATCAGCATCACCATCACGACAGCATCACCGGGACCAAACGATCAGCATCACCATCACGACAGCACCACCGGGACCAAACGATCAGCATCACCATCACGACAGCACCACCGGGACCAAACGATCAGCATCACCATCACGACAGCATCACCGGGACCAAACGATCAGCATCACCATCACGACAGCATCCCCATCACGACAGCACCACCATCACGACAGCATCACCATCACGACAGCATCACCATCACGACTGCATCACCATCACGACAGCATCACCATCACGACAGCATCACCATCACGACAGCATCACCATCACGACAGCACCACCGGGACCAAACGATCAGCATCACCATCACGACAGCACCACCGGGACCAAACGATCAGCATCACCATCACGACAGCACCGCCGGGACCAAACGATCAGCATCACCATCACGACAGTATTACCATCACGACAGCACCACTGGAACCAAACGATCAGCATCACCATCACGACAGTATTACCATCACGACAGCACCACTGGAACCAAACGATCAGCATCACCATCACGACAGTATTACCATCACGACAGCACCACCGGGAGCAAACGATCAGCATCACCATCACGACAGCACCACTGGAACCAAACGATCAGCATCACCATCACGACAGTATTACCATCACGACAGCACCACCGGGAGCAAACGATCAGCATCACCATCACGACAGCACCACCGTGACCAAACGATCAGCATCACCATTCCGACAGTATTACCATCACGAGAGCACCACCGGGAGCAAACGATCAGCATCACCATCACGACAGCACCACTGGAACCAAACGATCAGCATCACCATCACGACAGTATTACCATCACGACAGCACCACCGGGAGCAAACGATCAGCATCACCATCACGACAGTATTACCATCACGACAGCACCACCGGGAGCAAACGATCAGCATCACCATCACGACAGTATTACCATCACGACAGCACCACCGGAAGCAAACGATCAACATCACCATCACGACAGTATTACCATCACGACAGCACCACCGGGAGCAAACGATCAGCATCACCATCACGACAGTATTACCATCACGACAGCACCACCGGGAGCAAACGATCAGCATCACCATCACGACAGTATTACCATCACGACAGCACCACCGGGAGCAAACGATCAACATCACCATCACGACAGTATTACCATCACGACAGCACCACCGGGAGCAAACGATCAACATCACCATCACGACAGTATTACCATCACGACAGCACCACCGGGAGCAAACGATCAACATCACCATCACGACAGTATTACCATCACGACAGCACCACCGGGAGCAAACGATCAGCATCACCATCACGACAGTATTACCATCACGACAGCACCACCGGGAGCAAACGATCAACATCACCATCACGACAGTATTACCATCACGACAGCACCACCGGGAGCAAACGATCAGCATCACCATCACGACAGTATTACCATCACGACAGCACCACCGGGAGCAAACGATCAACATCACCATCACGACAGTATTACCATCACGACAGCACCACCGGGAGAAAACGATCAACATCACCATCAAGACAGTATTACCATCACGACAGCACCACCGGGAGCAAACGATCAACATCACCATCACGACAGTATTACCATCACGACAGCACCACCGGGAGCAAACGATCAGCATCACCATCACGACAGTATTACCATCACGACAGCACCACCGGGAGAAAACGATCAACATCACCATCACGACAGTATTACCATCACGACAGCACCACCGGGAGCAAACGATCAACATCACCATCACGACAGTATTACCATCACGACAGCACCACCGGGAGCAAACGATCAGCATCACCATCACGACAGTATTACCATCACGACAGTATTACCATCACGACAGCACCACCGGGAGAAAACGATCAGCATCACCATCACGACAGTATTACCATCACGACAGTATTACCATCACGACAGCACCACCGGGAGCAAACGATCAGCATCACCATCACGACAGCACCACCGGGACCAAACGATCAGCATCACCATCACGACAGTATCACCATCACGACAGCACCACCGGGACCAAACGATCAGCATCACCATCACGACAGCACCACCGGGACCAAACGATCTGCATCACCATCACGACAGCATCACCATCACAACAGCATCACCATCACGACAGCATCACCATCATGACAGCATCACCATCACGACAGCACCATCATCACAACTGCATCACCATCACGACAGCATCACCATCACGACAGCATCACCATCACGACAGCACCACCATCACGACAGCACCACCATCACGACAGCACCACCATCACGACAGCATCACCATCACGACAGCATCACCATCACGACAGCACCACCATCACGACAGCATCACCATCACGACAGCATCACCATCACGACAGCATCACCATCACGACAGCAACACCGGGAGCAAAGGAGGATGTCCCTCCTTCATTGCACGACGCGCTCCCGAAAATAGGAAGCACCGAAGGCCTTTAATTGTGCCGGAGGTCAAAGGACGCCGTACTTCTACCTTCCTGCTCACGCTGGGACCGGACGTGGCTGGGAAGAATCAAAGACCGTCGTGCAAAGATGCCGAATCACAAAAACTAACCGTGCGTTACCTAATGGTTGTAAGGTTAAGGACTCTCAATGACAAGTTAAAATCGTTGGTCGGTTATTACAAAAACTAACCGTGCGTTATCAGAAGGTTGAAGACGTGTAAGGTTAAGGAGACTTAAATATAAATAATCCCTTAATGTTATTTAATTACGACCGTTAATCGTTAATTACAGAAGCTTATCGTGCGCTACCAGAAGGTTAAAGACGCGCAAGGTTAAGGACACTTAATCGTACGTTAAGACCGTTCATCGTTGACCACAAAAACCGACTGTGCGTTATCGCGATGTTGAAGACGTGTAAGGTTAAGGACATGGAAACGTAAAAAGACCTTTAATCGTTAAAACCATCATGCCGAGACGCCGTATTACGAAAAAAACCGTGCGTTATCAGGAGTTTAAAGACACTTAAGGTTAAGAACACGTAATCGTAAGTCGAGATTGTTAGCCACAATAACAAACCATGCGTTAATCAAGACCGTTAATCACAAAACAAACCGTGCGTTATTTAAGACCGTTAACCCCAAAAACAAACCGTGCCTTATGAGGAGGTTAAAGACCCAAGGTGTTAACAACAAAAAACAAACAGTGCCTTATCAGGAGGTTAAAGACACGCAAGGTTAAGGCCGCGTAATCGACAGATAATTCGATCCTGCCATCGCGCCCGCCGACGCACAGGATGCGCGTCGCAGACCCGAAATATTTTCCCGGTGAGACCAGAGATCTTCGCTGGTCTGCGCCGTGCCCATGTTTGAATAAGGAGGAGACCGACATTTTTGGGGATGTTGTGCTCGTGGAACGCTAGACTGCATTTGAGTCTGAAAAGTTTGAGAAAAAGGTAAGAATACATGGAGAACAATGTTGAAATATCGGATTACTTAATAAATTAAGGAACAGTGAAATAATTGGAATACCGGGTTTCCTCCAAGCTTTCGTCTAACGCGTATGAAATAGATGTCATGTTATATGTTATGTGAGGTATCATGCATTGTGCACATATTATGCATTACATTCTTATACATGATACATATTAAATTATCGTATTACCTTTTGAAATAATAAACTGGATTACAAGCTTTTCCGTTGAAAATAATTGTCCTGCCACTGGCACACAAACCAATTTTGATTTTTTTTGTCACCTTATTCTTCACGTTTGGGTGCTACAATTCAAAACAACGTAAAACTGGAGCTTCAATCCTGAGTGAAAAATTGCTTGAAACAAGAAAGCGAGAGACTTGGAAAGAATATTCGAATAAACTTTAAACTATAAAAGAAATGCTGAGTTTTCACAAACAAAAAATCCATATAATGCACGTGCTCTGAAGGTCTGCGAAACTACTCTTGCATACAGTCATTCCTTGAGCTATATTATTGAATTAAATTAATTTGGAGTTTTTATATCCGAGTTCTTTTATAACAATACTCGGAAACATCCAAGTTTTTTTACAATATATTCGCCTCTCCTACGAGAGTACAGAGAGACAAGTCACGGTGAAGGATTTGAACTTCCAGAAAGGAGATAGAAGAGAAGAAAACTCTAAAGAACCAAAGAAAGTAGACTCAAAAGAACTACAGGCAGAAGAATCAAAATAACCAAAGAAAGAAGACGCTGAAGAACCAAAGGAAGAAAAATCAAAACAACCAAAGAAAGACGACTCAAAAGAACACAGGAAGAAGAATCAAAATAACCAAAGAAAGAAGACTCAAAAGAACTACAGAAGAAGAATCAAAGCAACCAAAGAAAGAAGAATCAAAAAACTACAGGAAGAATCAAACAACCAAAAGAAAAAAGACTATAAAGAACCAAAGAAAGAAGGCTCTAAAGAACCATTGGAAGGAGAATCAAAGGAACCGAAGGAATGAGAGTCAAAACAATCAAAGAAAGAAGACTCGACAACCCAAAGCACGAAGAGCCAAAGGAACTAAAGGACGAAGAATCAAGGGAACGAAAGGAAAAAGAATCAAAGGATCCAAAGAAAGAAGACTCTAAAGAACCAAAGAAAGGAGAGCCAAGGGATCCGAAGGAAGGAGAGTGGCCGGAAAGAGGGAGGGTGAGGAGAGCGGTCTGGCTGGCCACGAGATGACGCTCTGAGGAAGACAGCCAACTTTTGGCGGGAAAGTAGCGAGGTCGCGCCCTGCGTCGGGCTGGAGTGTTGGGTGTTCCAGGGGCCCGCGCTGGAACGGTAACTCTGCACCTACTTAGAGTGGGTTGCAATGTTCTGATGAGCGTTGACCAAGTCCTGGAAATAAGGCTTTTCTTGGAGCTTGAGGACTTGCTTAGATTGGTTGCAATGTTCTGATGAGCGTGGACCAAGTTCTGGAAAAAGGCTTTTCTTGGAGCTTGAGGACTTGCTTAGATTGGTTGCAATGTTCTGATGAGCGTGGACCAAGTTCTGGAAAGAAGGCTTTTCTTGGAGCTTGAGGACCTGCTTAGATTAGGTCGCAATGTTCTGATGAGCGTAGACCAAGTCCTGGAAGTAAGGCTTTTCTTGGAGCTTGAGGACTTGGTTAGATTGGTTGCAATGTTCTGATGAGCGTGGACCAAGTTCTGGAAATAAGGCTTTTCTTGGAGCTTGAGGACTTGCATAGATTGGTAGCAATGTTCTGATGAGCGTGGACCATGTTCTGGAAATAAGGCTTTTCTTGGAGCTTGAGGACTTGCTTAGATTGGTTGCAATGTTCTGATGAGCGTGGACCAAGTTCTGGAAATAAGGCTTTTCTTGGAGCTTGAGGACTTGCATAGATTGGTTGCAATGTTCTGATGAGCGTGGACCAAGTCCTGGAAATAAGGCTTTTCTTGGAGCTCGAGTTTAATGTTGAAGAATGTTGACCGTTCCAGGAGATTGCACGCTGGAACGGTAACGCTGTATCACTTAGAGTGGGCCGCATTGTTCTGATGACCTAACTATGTTTGTCTCTAGAAATACGACTTTTCTTGGAGCTCGAGTTTAAATGATGTTTTTTCTAATCAAGCCTGATACATATCATCTTGTACAGTGGTTTTTCAAATGTCATTTAACTAACACCAGGACGCAATGACGGTTACCCCCGGTCAAGCCGGTACTCATTTCCGACACCCGGGTAGAGTGGGGAATTGTGGCTGAGTTCTCTCTTTTTCCAACGGGAAGAATTACCGGGGTATGTTGGAGAAGAAACACCACAAAGTAGTAATGAAAGAGAAGATAGAGAAGCAGTTTATTCATTCTTTTCTCGGAGCTTGAGTTTAATGTTAGAGAAGAAACACCACTGGATGGTCATGAAAGGAAAAGAGACACAAACTATTTCAGGCTGCTTAGAAATCTGGCAAGAACGTAGCAAGTTGCTTATTATCTTAGAATCGTAGTATAAAGACAGAAAGATCGTCGTAATAAAAGTAAAATTGAAGCAGGAACACTGTAATTTCATCATGATCTAAGTTGCAGTTACAGCATGAGAACTGCAAGATGGTCATGAGCTAAGTTATAAATGTAGCATGAATACAGCACCTGACTCATAACCTGATTTGGGAGTACTGCATACAACTCATATAGCTTTGATAAAAACATAAGAATAAGATACCATTTTTTTTTGGTTGAGAATATTTGAGTAAGTCATTTGACATATTTTTGGAAATAAAAAACTGAAGTGTTTAAACTCACGTAAATGATTGTAAATTGGGTAATTCTTTCATTAAATTTTAGAAACACGTATAACAAAACATGGAATTTGACTGTTGTAAATTATTTTTTCATGTTTCGATTTTATCCCGAAACTAAAGATTTTAAAGAAAGCTTGTGATCAAAAGTTCGTTTTTAGTCGTGCAAGCTTCCAAAGAAAAGCTTGCATTTCTAAAAAAAATTCCCCCCCAAATAGGAAGTGCGATGAACTCTTGCAATTATAAAACCTTTTATTAATCGTACTAGCTTGAATTTTTGAATATTTCAAATTTTTCAATTGATTTTATTAAATGAATTTTTAACTTTTAGTTGATTTCTAATTGATTTTTTCAATTTTGTAGAACAGAGAAGATGCTAGAGTACCATAACGTCCAAGTATGTCAAAATTTCTGCGTAGTTCTTCACAATATGAACAATCACGATCTAATATTTACGAGGTGCAAATACAACTATTACAACTTAGCAAAACAACGGCATTTGCAGCAGATAGAATCTCAAAAAACAGCCACCAGGGTAAAATTTTGAAACCGTATTGAATTTCTAAGGTCATTGCTAACACTTTCTCTTCTAGGGAGCTGATATTGGCTCGCTTATCCTTGCTGTGCCTGAAACCTTCCCTCTCATTGAATCTTATGAGCTGGCTGTTACCGATAATGGTCATTGTTTGGTGCCATGGTATTGTATTCATTGTTGTTTAAATATGTTAATTAATGGTCGCTGTCTATTGTCTTGTTGTATTTATTGTCTCGTTATTATATTTATTGTTTTATTTTCTCGTTATTATATTCACTGTTTTGTAATTATATTTATATATGGTCACTATTTATTGTATTGTTATCATATTTATTGTGTCGTTATTATATTTATTTATGGTGACTGTTGGCTGCACTTCCTACCCTCGCTGCGTCCGACATCACGTACAGGTGTTCCTTTAGTCATACACCGAACCAAATCACACTCACGTAACTCCAAATTAACAGTGAAAAATAAGTCAAGGAATAAATGAAATAATAATAAACAATAAAACAAGGAATAAATAAGATAATAATGAAAAATAAGTCAAGGAATAAATGAAATAATAATAAAAAATAAAACAAGGAATAAATAAAATAATAATACAAAATAAGTCAAGGAATAAATAAAATAATAAAAAATAAGTCAAGGAATAAATAAAAAAGAATAAAAAATAAGTCAAGGAATAAATAAAATAATAATAATAAATAAGTCAAGGAATAAATAAAATAATAATAATAAATAAGTCAAGGAATCAATAAAATAATACCCAAAGTTTGACACTCATTCCGTCTACGCTCCAATTGCTACCCGTGAAGGGTGGGTTTCATTCACAAAGTGCGGCGAATAGAAAGCAAAGTGAGTAAAAAAATGACATTGAAGAAGAAAGTCAAGGACAACATTTGGCTGGCAACTGCGGGCATAGGTTTTCTTTTTCTTTTTCTTTTTCTAGGGACGGAGATCGCCGGGCTCAACTTGAACAAGACTTCAACCAGATGTACTCCGTGAAAATATTCATGCCTCATACATGGCATGTACGCGTAAGCGTTTGCAATCATTTCCTAAATTGAGTAAGTTTTAAGTTACTGTGATAATTTATAACTGAAGTATATTTTGTAGATGTTATATTCGCTTTTAACCAGTGTACACCCACCGTTAAAATTACCGTCGTTAGTTTTAAGGTACAGTGATAATTTATAGCTAAAGTTAACTTTGTAGATGTTATATTCGCATTTACTCATTGATAAAACTAACGTTATTAGTGTTGAGTTACAGCGATATTTTATAACTGAAGTATATTCTGTAGATGTTATATAACTTAAACCTAACGACGTTAGTTTTAAGTTACAATATAGTTCATGCGTAAGGTATGCATACGTTCAACACGCTATATACGCATAACATGAGCTCGCCTTCAAAATTAACGGCCTAACTTTTAAGTTACAGCAATTTTTCAATCGTGAGATATATTTTAACAACCTTATTCACGAAAACTAGTGTACGCCTTTAAAAATGCTGGCGTTGTTTTTAATTTTAACGATGTTGTACATGAATATTATTGTACGCCTTTAAAAATTGCTGGCGGTATTTTTATTTTAACCATGTTGTACATTAATATTAATGTACACCTTTAAAACTGCTGACATTTTTAATTTTAGCCATGTTGTACACGAATATTAGAGCACGCTTGAAAAATTGCTGGCGGTATTTTTAATTTTAAACATGTTGTACATGAATATTAGTGCACATCTTCAAAATTGCCGGGATTATTTTCTAGTAACAGTAATTGTTTAGTCGTGAAGTAACTACAATGCTTTGAAGAAGAACGACTGTAATAGTCCTAGTCGAGTTAGTTACTGGCATGCATGGACAAAATGCAACCCTAAAGTAAATGTACTTTTTATTAACACACACGTCCACCCCCTTCATTTTAAATAAGAAAGAAGGCGAAATTATAGAATGGTCGTAAGAAATAAAAAAATTCCATCTCCCGAGAGTTGATGAGGCCGAGTACACGCGGCCCGTCAAAAATTTACAATAATGTTCGACAAATCACACGACACACGTTCCTATTTCCTAAGAAGTCACGTGATATTCATCCCTACTCGAATGTGATGGAGTAATGCACTGGAAATTGTAGAGTTGGTGAAGCTTGTGTCACAGATACGCTCATCACACACTGCAGGCTGGCTTCGGACAGACAGACAGACAGACAGACGGACGGACGGACGGACGGACGGACGCGGTTCTAATTTTAGTGTAGATTGACTGCGATGGGTTAAACTGAAGTTCAATATCCAGGTCAAATTTATTGTCAAAAGTTGTTAAAATTTTTATAAATAGCAAAAGGTAACTGGGTAAAATAAATACAATTTATTTAAAAAGATTGTTAAAAAAATTTCAAACGATCCATCGACGGGTCATTTTGCAGCTGGAAAAACTTAAGCTCGACCCACCGGTGGGTCACATCGCAATGAATGTTTTAAGACAGTATGTATATATAGATACACATAAATATGCAAAAAAAATAAATGTGTACGTTTGGTGAATCCTATTTAAATATTAAAAATTGTTCCACTGAAGCATCAGATCCATTTTTTGGAACTATAGAAATGTGTTACTTTGTGAAAGCTTAACTGATTTTGCATCTTGTCAAGCTACATAAAATCACAGACGCATCAGTAAGGTTAGAACGTTTAGTACCAGCCGTAAAAAAAGTTAACATCCTTCACAGTTAAACATACGTCAAATAACAATACTCATAAAAAATTATGTTAAATAAAACACGTATATTAGTGATTAAACGATAGTTTAATGAACTGAAGAGGTCACACGGTCGGAACCTTGCATCTGATTTTTGTAGCTTACACGTCGGTGTCCGACCGCGCGCTCTCTCGTATTTTTGAGTTTTTATTTTTGTTCACAGAATTCTTAGCGTTTTCGCGTTGTTTTTGCTGTTTTTTACTGCAAGGAACTGAGAATTTCTCAAAAAGTTTCCGTTTAGTTGTTTTTTCTCACAAGAAACTGAAAATTTCTTAAAAGTTTCTACGTTTTGCCTTATTTTTTTAATTAGTCGTTTTGAAGTTCACCGAGAACCTATTCCTATGCGTATGAATTAGCATTACTCACTATTGCTATTTGCGATACTTAGTATTGATATAGCTTAGTATTAGAGAAGTAAACTAGACTTGTATAATTTTTTACGATAAATATTATTTATCTTAATGCCCTGCCAGAACGAAGGATGAAATACTAAAGGCCTGCCAGAACGCAGGATGAAATACTAAAGGCCTACCAGAACGCAGAATGAAATCCGAAAGACATACCAGACGCAAAATAACATTTAAAAGGACTCTCTAAAGGCTCAATGGATCCTTCATGACCAGGATGAATTCCCTAAGTCCAACCAGAACCTAACATCAAATCCTAAGGGGCCACCAGAACGCGAGATCCAATGGCACCAAATCAAGGAGTGGCCTTCTTATTCGCTCAGCAAAAATTTTAGGTATTTTTATCTAGCCGAACACACCTGCTCACTCGGTCAATTTAAGTTTAAGTACCGTGTGAAGCGATCGTCGTAGGAACACTGGTTTGTCGCATAACGGTTGTTCTTCGTGCCAGCAGCCGTTTTTTTTTTTTGAAGAACAAGTACTTACACATTCACCGCGCTTCCGCGGTTGTTAACGGTTGGTTTGGTTAGGCTGCAAGTAGCAGAACACGGAAATTGATCTTAATGCTCGAGTACATATTTTTCGAATGATGAGAAATATGAAAAGTACAGTTCCACTATACATTTCACCTGGTATGATAACAGTTATTTTTTAAAAAGGTCGCGAAACAGAAGAAATGCCATTCATTTATACCGGTATGTGAATGAGCAATTTACAGACATATGGCCCAATACGCGGGGAACGAGTTCAACAAGAGTCTCTCTCTCTCTCTTTCTTGCGATCGCGTTTGCTGAGAATTAACCTTTAGAAATTGGACAAAAACACGCCAGTGGTCCGTCGACATGCACGACAGTCGTTCTAGACTGAATCTAGAAACTGATGATTTGAGTCCAGCTTCTGTGCGTTCTTTATGCACCCTGATAAATGCGCTTCGTATTTCTGACTTTGACATTTAGATGAGCGCCTTTAAGCTCCGGTAGCGGTCTATCACGACCACTTTTTCTATAAAATAATCATGATCAGGTCTAGTAACAAAAGCAAATTGCGGCTCGCATCGATGCCAGTTCAGCTGGTTCTTAAGCTGGCCGATCTCACCCGACGCAACGAGTTAAAAATATGTCATTTTCTGCGTGGAGAGGCGCTCTAAAAACCTGAAAGTTTCATCCGTAAGTGACTGTGTGCCAATGCAAATCTTGAAGCAAGTACTTAAAATGAAGAATATTATTTTCATCTTGTAACTCTCTTAACTTTCGCAAAATTCTTCCATCTACGATGGAGATTTTTGCGACATTGCATTTACGGCGTAGAAACATCAAATGATCTTAAAGTGATCCAATCACCCCAGATGATCCTCTAGTGATCCAATCACCCCAGATGATCCTCTAGTGATCCAATCACCCCAGATGATCCTCTAGTGATACAATCGCCACAGATGATCCTCTAGTGATCCAATCACCCCAGATGATCCTCTAGTGATCCAATCACCCCAGATGATCCTCTAGTGATACAATCACCCCAGATGATCCTCTAGTGATCCAATCACCCCAGATGATCCTCTAGTGATCCAATCACCCCAGATGATCCTCTAGTGATACAATCGCCACAGATGATCCTCTAGTGATCCAATCACCCCAGATGATCCTCTAGTGATCCAATCACCCCAGATGATCCTCTAGTGATCCAATCACCCCAGATGATCCTCTAGTGATACAATCGCCACAGATGATCCTCTAGTGATCCAATCACCCCAGATGATCCTCTAGTGATCCAATCACCCCAGATGATCCTCTAGTGATCCAATCACCCCAGATGATCCTCTAGTGATACAATCACCCCAGATGATCCTCTAGTGATCCAATCACCCCAGATGATCCTCTAGTGATCCAATCACCCCAGATGATCCTCTAGTGATCCAATCACCCCAGATGATCCTTTAGTGATCCAATCACCCCAGATGATCCTCTAGTGATCCAATCACCCCAGATGATCCTCTAGTGATCCAATCACCCCAGATGATCCTCTAGTGATCCAATCACCCCAGATGATCCTCTAGTGATACAATCACCCCAGATGATCCTCTAGTGATCCAATCACCCCAGATGATCCTCTAGTGATCCAATCACCCCAGATGATCCTCTAGTGATCCAATCACCCCAGATGATCCTCTAGTGATACAATCACCACAGATGATTCTTAAGTATGGGATATTTTAATTGAATCTCAACTGATTCATGCAAAAATAAATTTTATCAATGTCTCACTTGAATCATGCATCGTAGAAATTGAATTACTGGGACTCACTCATTTTTTTACGAAGTTAGCGTGAGCAGCAAAAAAGCTCGTAACGCGAGGGATTTACTGCAAGGGTATAAACTTTATTTTCAGCAGCAATAATTTGAGAGCTCTGCCAAGTGTGTGTGTGTGTGTGTGTGTGTGTGTGTGTGTGTGTTGTGTGTTGTGTGTGTGTGTGTGTGTGTGAGTGTGTGTGTTGTGTGTGTGTGTGTGTGTGTGTTGTGTGTGTGTTGTGTGTGTGTTGTGTGTGTGTGTGTGTGTGTGTGTGTGTAACAGTTCTTGTGACAGGAAAATGAAAGACAAGCCTGTTTTAATTTCTAATTGATAAAGAGAGAATTATTTAATTGGGTTGTCCACTTTGAATATTGTAAATTTGGATTTTATAGCCTTGAATGTTATAACTTTGAATATTACTAATTTTGAATAATATAACTTTGAATATGATAAATTTAAACATTAAAACTTCGGATATCATAACTACTTTTGATTCAATACAAACTGATTAAAATATCCTTGCCTACTTTCTGAAGAGCGCAGAACAGAATGAGCTTTGGATCGAGGTGCTGAATTCTGATTTTGTAAGAGCTTTGCTTCTTTAAAGCGTTGCTGTGCCATTTATTAATCAAATGTTGTACATATGTTGATCAACAAGCCTAAGCATTTAGCAGTTGCAAAGACAAAGTTCTGATCATCTAAAAAGGGATGAACTAGAGCATGGTAAGCAATTCATGGAGTAATTACCCCAATACTAAAATATTTGCCGTACTTACCTTAACTAGGATACAAATACTTATCATACTTACCTTGACTGGTTACAAATACTTACCGTACTTACCTTAACTAGGATACAAATACTTATCATACTTACCTTGACTGGTTACAAATACTTACTGTACTTACCTTAACTAGGATACAAATACTTATCATACTTACCTTGACTGGTTACAAATACTTACCGTACTTACCTTAACTAGGATACAAATACTTATCATACTTACCTTGACTGGTTACAAATACTTACCGTACTTACCTTAACTAGGATACCAATACTTATCATACTTACCTTGACTGGTTACAAATACTTACCGTACTTACCTTAACTAGGATACAAATACTCATCATACTTACCTTGACTGGTTACAAATACTTACCGTACTTACCTTAACTAGGATACAAATACTTATCATACTTACCTTGACTGGTTACAAATACTTACCGTACTTACCTTAACTAGGATACAAATACTTATCATACTTACCTTGACTGGTTACAAATACTTACCGTACTTACCTTAACTAGGATACAAATACTTATCATACTTACCTTGACTGGTTACAAATACTTACCGTACTTACCTTAACTAGGATACAAATACTTATCATACTTACCTTGACTGGTTACAAATACTTACCGTACTTACCTTAACTAGGATACAAATACTTATCATACTTACCTTGACTGGTTACAAATACTTACCGTACTTACCTTAACTAGGATACAAATACTTATCATACTTACTTTGACTGGTTACAAATACTCACCGTACTTACCTTAACTAGGATACATATACTTATCATACTTACCTTGACTGGTTACAAATACTTACCGTACTTACCTTAACTAGGATACAAATACTTATCATACTTACCTTGACTGGTTACAAATACTTACCGTACTTACCTTAACTAGGATACAAATACTTATCATACTTACCTTGACTGGTTACAAATACTCACCGTACTTACCTTAACTAGGATACAAATACTTATCATACTTACCTTGACTGGTTACAAATACTTACCGTACTTACCTTAACTAGGATACAAATACTTATCATACTTACCTTGACTGGTTACAAATACTTACCGTACTTACCTTAACTAGGATACAAATACTTATCATACCTACCTTGACTGGTTACAAATACTTACCGTACTTACCTTAACTAGGATACAAATACTTATCATACTTACCTTGACTGGTTACAAATACTTACCGTACTTACCTTAACTAGGATACAAATACTTATCATACTTACCTTGACTGGATACAAATACTTACCGTACTTACCTTAACTAGGATACAAATACTCACCGTACTTACCTTAACTAGGATACAAATACTCACCGTACTTACCTTAACTAAGATACAAATACTCACCGTACTTACCTTAACTAGGATACAAATACTTATCATACTTACCTTGTTTGGATACAAATACTCACCGTACTTACCTTAACTAGGATACAAATACTCACCGTACTTACCTTAACTAAGATACAAATACTCACCGTACTTACCTTAGCTAGGATACAAATACTCACCGTACTTACCTTAACTAGGATACAAATACTTATCATACTTACCTTGACTGGATACAAATACTTACCGTACTTACCTTAACTAGGATACAAATACTCACCGTACTTACCTTAACTAGGATACAAATACTCACCGTACTTACCTTAACTAAGATACAAATACTCACCGTACTTACCTTAACTAGGATACAAATACTCACCGTACTTACCTTAACTAGGATACAAATACTTATCATACTTACCTTGACTGGATACAAATACTTACCGTACTTACCTTAACTAGGATACAAATACTCACCGTACTTACCTTAACTAGGATACAAATACTCACCGTACTTACCTTAACTAGGATACAAATACTCACCGTACTTACCTTAACTAGGATACAAATACTCACCGTACTTACCTTAACTAAGATACAAATACTCACCGTACTTACCTTAACTAGGATAAAAATACTTACCGTACTTACCTTAACTAGGATACAAATACTCACCGTACTTACCTTAACTAGGATAAAAATACTTACCGTACTTACCTTAACTAGGATACAAATACTCACCGTACTTACCTTAACTAAGATACAAATACTCACCGTACTTACCTTAACTAGGATACAAATACTCACCGTACTTACCTTAACTAGGATACAAATACTCACCGTACTTACCTTAACTAGGATACAAATACTCACCGTACTTACCTTAACTAGGATGCGATAAATTTACCATGCAAAAATTACATGATTTTACAGCCCTAAAATCTACGGAAATTACGTAAAAGATTTAACTACGGTTTTCATGAGATAGTCTCGGTGATAACTTAGATTAGGTGTTAGTTTAAGCCTCCCTAACGGCAACAAAGGCGTTCCAAAGAGAGAAAGGAGGAAAGCATCATTTAGTACCGAGTTGAGGGAATGCGGAATCTATGCACGAGGTTCATAGAAACAGTAAGTTGAGAAAGAAGTTCGTGAAACAAGATTAATGTTGAAGAAGAAAGTGGCACGTGCTGAAAAACAGAGAAGTAGTGAACCAATAATGATTGTCCTTAGCAAAACAGAAGACCTATTTTATTTTATTAACTAAACTTTAGTAATATGATTCTATTCCAGGTAAAATTAATAATAATTAATGAATGTTTAATAATTTATTTAAAATAATTAATTTAAAATGACACCAATTTGTTTTTTTGTAGACCTACCTAACTCTCAGCTCGGGACTTCACATTTTCCTCCTGGGAGCGCCAATTCCCAGGGAGATAATAGAGGTGTCCTCCTGAGGGGAGTGGAGACTGCACTAATAACAGCACCATGCGCTGGATTATAGCGACGGTAGAGGAAACAAGGTAGGGTCAAACCAGTCTTTTTTTGTCGACGGTGTAGTTTTGCTGATGCCACGACAACGGACCAATAGCAGCGCTCATATTGCATCTGGAAGCAATGCTACCCTCAAATCCGTCTCCACTATTGGCCTAACGACATCGTGTTTTGGTGAAGTCATAAGGTTTGTTTGAAATAAAGCTTTTCTATTGGCTAGCTGAACCAGAAGAAGTGTATTTTCCCCCCATAGAAATGACCCTACCTTGTTTTCTCTAACGTGATTATGACCATCATCTTCAAGAGCCCTTTCAATCACACCAATCTTCCTTAATAACATCTAAAATAAGGGGAAAATGGGCCGTACGATATATAAAAAATCATAATAAATCACCATTTTTAAACATGACGGTGGATGGTAAACAAGTTGGTAGGGCAAGTAAACGCCAGTAGGTAAAAATTCACAATTATAAATAAGGAAGTGTCGCTTTTCAGCAATTATGAGACCCGTGTTTGACAGCTTCCTTTATTTTATTTTATTTTTTGGGACATGGCACTTTCATTGTCAGCTGTTGATTATCAAAGATGAATAACTGGCTACTTTGATGTATTATAACGCGACCAATAAAAAAATACGCTAGCTTTTAAGATGAAAGATGAAATTTAATTATTAAAATAGCTCAGTTTGTCAATAAGTTAAGTTGGATGAAAACTTGCAGAAAAGTTTAAAGGAGAGCATAGAGAATGTGCTAAGAAAATTTGTCTAGCAATTAAAACTATAATAAGACGGGGTCTGGATGTCTGTCTGTCTGTCCGTCTGTCCGAAGCCAGCCTGCAGTGTGTGATGAGCGTATCTGTGATACAAGCTCCATCAACTCCACAATTTCCAGTTCATTAATCCATCAGATTCGAGTAGGAATGAATATCACGTGAGTTCTTAGGAAATAGGAACGTGTGTCATGTGATTTGTCGAACATTATTGTACATTTTTGACGGGCCGTGTGCACTCGGCCTCATCAACTCTCGAGAGATTGATTTTTCTATTTTTTACGGCCTTTCTTTCATTTCGCCTTCTTTCTTACTTCAAATAAAGGGAGGTGGACTTGGGTGTATAAAAGTAAATTTAAGGCTTCGTTTGCGAAAGAGATTCACAGAGGAAAGTTAAAGGACCATTTAGTGTGGAATAAGGAAAACATGGGATCTATGCACAAGGTATGTTCCCACACGGGATATCCAGCGCAAAGAAACAGCGAGTTGGGAAGTAACAATTAGAAAAGACAGAAGAGATAGAGAAGAAGACATAAAAATTGTAAGATGCAAAGTGGGCTCGAAAAATAGTAGTTCCGAGGGCTTATTTAGAGCTGACGTGACCTAATCCTGTTCTGAAGGCAACCTAATATGAGGTCACCTCACAGTATCTCCAAACGGACGCCCAGTCTCCGTAACATTGGACCGACAAATATAATTAACCGAATCCTATTCACTATCCTATTCCTAACCAAAACAAATTCACTATCCTATTCCTAACCAAAACCTATTCAATTTTTTTTGAAATTCGCAAGATCATACAATTATCTTCTTGACTTGTAGGTTTGGTCATAAAATGAGCTCGTGTGATAAAAATAAGGCACTTTCTATAATTGTTGATGCAAGCTACAAGGTAGAAATAGTGTTCATGGAGTGAAACACAAAAACCTAAAAATACATTTTATGTTAATATTATGCGTACTGTAATAATAGTAATATTTATTTTCATTACATTAATAATATTTTTGTAATGTGCATGTTTTTATATAAATATATAAAAACATATAAATATATGAATACATAAAAAACAGAAAAATATATTAATACAAAAACTTATAAAAACATATAAATATATTTTCATGTTATTTAACTCTCTGCCGTAGAAAGGGAACAAAGGAAGCGAGTGTCATCGTTCGCTCCAATTTCTTAAATATAATGAAATTTTTAAGCGAGAAAAAGACTGCTGAAAATTTACCTCTACACAGCGTTAAAATTGAAATAAAGTCAGGCATTTTGTTCAAAATTCGACCTTAGGTGAAGAGTTTCAAGGAAAATATATTTGTCGTGCGGAGCGAAGGTTTTTAGGTTACCAGACGCACGAAAGTTTAAAGGGATTTATTAAAATTGTTAAGCTGGCGCTACGGAACGAAGGATAGGAGTTGCTTGAAGCCCAGAAAATAATATTGAAGAGCAAGATATAGTTCAATGCAGAAATTATTGGCATAGCTTCATGCAGAAACGACTAAGTGATATAGTTTTATGCAGAAATAACAGGAATAAAAAAATAGCATAATAAATCAACATGGTGACATAGAAACAAGATTAGCATACTAAATCAACACGGTGACCTACAAACAAAATTAGCATAATAAATCAACACGGTGACCTAGATACAAAATTAGCATAATAAATCAACACGGTATACAAAATTAGCATAATAAATCAACACGGTGACCTAGATACAAAATTAGCATAATAAATCAACACGGTGACCTAGAAACAAAATTCAAAGCAGGCAGAAAATCCCTCCGACGGATTAATCCAAGCATTCAGACAACCCGGCCGACCGCAGCCACCATTTGTGTTTGTTGCAAGTATTTCTTTTCTTTCAACAAAGCAGCTTCGTCCGCTGCGCCATATGGATATTCAATTGTCCTAAAACCGCGCAAGTTAATTAAAAAATATCTCTATACTCTAACATTAATTTACTTTCTCTTTAGAAAAAAATTAACATGCTATTACAATAATTAACTTTCTCTTTGGAGAAAACTAGTGAATATCTCTATGCTCTTTCACTAATTTATTTTTTTCTTTGGTGAAGACTAATAAATATCTCTATGCTATAACACTAATTGATTTTTTTTGAAAATGCTAATAAATATTTTCATGTCATAAATTCTTCTTTAAAAAATTTATAAATATTTCCATTCCATAAAATTACTTGATTTTCTCTTTGAAAAAACTAATTAATGCCTCAATACCATAACGTTAATGAGCTGTTTCTTCCCAAGTATTTAAAAAACATGGCACTGCCATAACCATGTACCAACACTTCTTGTTTAAAAGTATTTTAAAAAACATGGCACTGCCATAACCATGTACCAACACTTCTTGTTTAAAAGTATTTTAAAAAACATGGCACTGCCAAAACCATGTACCAACACTTCTTGTTTAAAAGTATTTTTAAAAAACATGGCACTGCCATAACCGTGTACCAACACTTCTTGTTTAAAAGTATTTTAAAAAAACATGACACTACCATAACCATGTACCAACACTTCTTGTTTAAAAGTATTTTAAAAAACGTGGCACTGCCATAACCATGTACCAACACTTCTTGTTTAAAAGTATTTTAAAAAAACTGGCACTGCCATAACCATGTACCAATACTTCTTGTTTAAAAGTATTTTAAAAAACATGGCACTGCCATAACCATGTACCAACACTTCTTGTTTAAAAGTATTTTAAAAAACATGGCACTGCCATAACCATGTACCAACACTTCTTATTTAAAAGTAATTTAAAAAACATGGCACTGCCATAACCATGTACCAACACTTCTTATTTAAAAGTATTTTAAAAAACATGGCACTGCCATAACCATGTACCAACACTTCTTATTTAAAAGTATTTTTAAAAACATGGCACTGCCATAACCATGTACCAACACTTCATGTTTAAAAGTATTAAAAAAAACATGGCACTGCCATAACCATGTACCAACACTTCTTATTTAAAAGTATTTTAAAAAACATGGCACTGCCATAACCATGTACCAACACTTCTTATTTAAAAGTATTTTAAAAAACATGGCACTGCCATAACCATGTACCAACACTTCTTATTTAAAAGTATTTTAAAAAACATGGCACTGCCATAACCATGTACCATCACTTCTTATTTAAAAGTATTTTAAAAAACATGGCACTGCCATAACCATGTACCAACACTTCTTATTTAAAAGTATTTTAAAAAAACATGGCACTGCCATAACCATGTACCAACACTTCTTGTTTAAAAGTATTTTAAAAAACATAGCATTGCTATAACCATGTACCAACACTTCTTTTTCAAAAGTATTTTAAAAAAACATGGCACTGCCATAACCATGTACCAACACTTCTTATTTAAAAGTATTTTAAAAAACATGGCACTGCCATAACCATGTACCGACACTTCTTATTTAAAAGTATTTTAAAAAACATGGCACTGCCATAACCATAACCAACACTTCTTATTTAAAAGTATTTTAAAAAACATGGCACTGCCATAACCATGTACCGACACTTCTTATTTAAAAGTATTTCAAAAAACATGGCACTGCCATAACCATTCTTGACAATTTCTTTCTTTCACTTCAACTGTAAATATGGTTCTACAATACCCATTTATTAACATTCGATCTCTAAGAGCACCATAATAAACATGGTGGGTTCCTATAAAATACAATCCTTAAAAATACAATAAATACAATTGAATTTAAAATACATTAAAACACAATCGGACGTTTAAAAATATCCGAGTCAAAGGTAATTCGTTCAAAAATATCGGAAGCTGAAAATCTTCCATTATTTTCTCCAATTGATATTGATAACCCCTAATTTTATATCATCTCATATCTATTAACTCATGACAGTAATTAAAAAAAGAAATTTAGGTTCAGTACGAACAATTTACCAGAGAAAGGGTAACATTTCTTTTAGCTGAGAACCGAAAGATGTTACAACCTACATTTCATAGTCATCATTGTTTATTATTTCTACTGTTTATTTCAAAGTTATTCTTAACAGCAATTATGAGTATTATCATGTCCTCAGGCCTCAACATACCCTCATACTTCAACATACCCTCATACCTCAACATACCCTCATACCTCAACATACCCTCATACCTCAACATACCCTCATACCTCAACATACTCTCAGGCCTCAACATACCCTCATACCTCAACATACCCTCATACCTCAACATACCCTCATACCTCAACATACTCTCATGCCTCAACATACCCTCATACCTCAAAATACCCTCATACCTCAACATATCCTCATAATACCTCAACATACTCTCATGCCTCAACATACTCTCATACCTCAACATATCCTCATACCTCAACATACCCTCATAATACCTCAACATACCCTCATGCCTCAACATACCCTCATACCTCAACATACTCTCATGCCTCAACATACCCTCATACCTCAACATACCCTCATACCTCAACATACCCTCATACCTCAACATACCCTCATACCTCAACATACCCTCATACCTCAACATACCCTCATACCTCAACATACTCTCAAGCCTCAACATACCCTCATACCTCAACATACTCTCATGCCTCAACATACCCTCATACCTCAACATACTCTCATGCCTCAACATACCCTCATACCTCAACATACCCTCATACCTCAACATACCCTCATACCTCAACATACCCTCATACCTCAACATACTCTCAGGCCTCAACATACCCTCATACCTCAACATACCCTCATACCTCAACATACCCTCATACCTCAACATACCCTCATACCTCAACATACTCTCATGCCTCAACATACACTCATACCTCAAAATACCCTCATACCTCAACATACCCTCATAATACCTCAACATACTCTCATGCCTCAACATACTCTCATACCTCAACATATCCTCATGCCTCAACATACCCTCATAATACCTCAACATACCCTCATACCTCAACATACAGTCATACCTCAACATACTCTTATGCCTCAACATACTCTCATGCCTCAACATACTCTCATGCCTCAACATACCCTCATACCTCAACATACCCTCATAATACCTCAACATACCCTCATACCTCAACATACCCTCATACCTCAACATACTCTCATGCCTCAACATACCCTCATACCTCAACACACCCTCATACCTCAACATACCCTCATAATACCTCAACATACTCTCTTGCCTCAACATACTCTCGTACCTCAACATACCCTCATACCTCAACATACCCTCATAATACCTCAACATACCCTCATGCCTCAACATACTCTCATACCTCAACATACCCTCATACCTCAACATACCCTCATAATACCTCAACATACCCTCATACCTCAACATACCCTCATACCTCAACATACTCTCATGCCTCAACATACCCTCATACCTCAACATACCCTCATACCTCAACATACCCTCATAATACCTCAACATACCCTCATACCTCAACATACCCTCATACCTCAACATACCCTCATACATCAACATACCCTCATACCTCAACATACCCTCATACTTCAACATACCCTCATACCTCAACATACCCTCATACCTCAACATACCCTCATAATACCTCAACATACCCTCATACCTCAACATACCCTCATACCTCAACATACCCTCATACCTCAACATTCCCTCATACCTCAACATACACTCATACCTCAACATACCCTCATACCCCAACATACCCTCATACCTCAACATACCCTCATAATACCTCAACATACCCTCATACCTCAACATACCCTCATACCACAACATACCCTCATACCTCAATATACCCTCATACCTCAACATACCCTCATACTTCAACATACCCTCATAGCTCAACGTACCCTCATACCTCAACGTACCCTCATACCTCAACGTACCCTCATACCTCAACGTACCCTCATACCTCAACGTACCCTCATACCTCAACGTACCCTCATACCTCAACGTACCCTCATACCTCAACGTACCCTCATACCTCAACGTACCCTCATACCTCAACGTACCCTCATACCTCACCATACCCTCATACCTCAAAATACCCTCATACTTCAACATACCCTCATACCTCAACGTACCCTCACACCACGTACTACTGTGAGGGAATAATCAATTAAAATTATTTATATAAAAAAAAAGCGTGGATGAAACAACCCTAACTGATGATGTAACAGTAACAACTTGCCATCATTCCAGCTCAGCGATGATATGTTGGAGGACTACAAAATAATAACGTAACTTTGTAACGTGGCTTTGTAACGTAACTTTGTAACGTAACTTTGTAACGTAACTTTGTAACGTAACTTTGTAACGTAACTTTGTAACGTAACTTTGTAACGTAACTTTGTAACGTAACTTTGTAACGTAACTTTGTAACGTGGCTTTGTAACGTAACTTTGTAACGTAACTTTGTAACGTAACTTTGTAACGTAACTTTGTAACGTAACTTTGTAACGTAACTTTGTAACGTAACTTTGTAACGTAACTTTGTAACCTAACTTTGTAACGTAACTTTATAACGTAAATTTGTAACATAACTTTGCAACGTAACTTTGTAACGTAACTTTATAACGTAACTTTGTAACATAACTTTACAACGTAACTTTGTAACATCACTTTGTAATTTCGCTAAGGTTACATCACATTCAGAACTTAACACTTAAATATCGTTAATAAATTTCTCTACTTCGTAAAGCATCATCCTTCTCTTGACCCAAACTCCCATCTATTCCCACTCCTCCCACGCCTCCCACTTCCCACACCCCCCACAACTTTCTCTTACCACAACTTCCACATCACTCACAACTCCCACTAACTCCCCAACACTCCCTCACACTCCCCCACACTCACCCATACTACTCCAACACTCCCCACGCAGACTAGGCTATGTTGCGCTTCTTTTCCTAGGTTCTCAAACTTTCGATTCTGCGTTGTGACTTTCTCCCCAGCTGTTGTGACCCCCTGGGGAATGAGGGTATGTCATGTATTGGGTGAGGAGTAGGTCATGTATTTATTTGGTGAGGGTAGGTCATGTGTTGGGTGAGGGTAGGCCATGTATTGGGTGAGGGTAGGTCATGTATTGGGTGAGGGTAGGTCATGTGTTCGGTGAGGGTAGGTCATGTGTTGGGTGAGGGTAGGTCATGTGTTGGGTGAGGGTAGGTCATGTGTTGGGTGAGGGGTAGGTTATGTGTTGTGTGAGGGTAGGTCATGTGTTGGGTGAGGGTAGGTCATGTATTGGGTGAGGGTAGGTCATGTATTGGGTGAGGGTAGGTCATGTGTTGGGTGAAGGGTAGGTTATGTATTGGGTGAGGGGTAGGTCATGTGTTGGGTGAGGGTAGGTCATTTATTGGTTTAGGGTAGGTCATGTATTGGGTGAGGGGTAGGTTATGTATTGGGTGAGGGGTAGGTCATGTGTTGGGTGAGGGTAGGTCATGTATTGGGCGAGGGTAGGTCATGTGTTGGGTGAGGGGTAGGTTATGTATTGGGTGAGGGGTGGGTCATGTATTGGGTGAGGATAGGTCATGTACTGGGTGAGGGTAGGTCATGTGTTGGGTGAAGGGTAGGTTATGTATTGGGTGAGGGGTAGGTCATGTATTGGTTTAGGGTAGGTCATGTATTGGGTGAGGGGTAGGTTATGTATTGGGTGAGGGGTAGGTCATGTGTTGGGTGAGGGTAGGTCATGTATTGGGTGAAGGGTAGGTCATGTATTGGGCGAGGGTAGGTCATGTGTTGGGTGAGGGGTAGGTTATGTATTGGGTGAGGGGTGGGTCATGTGTTGGGTGAGGGTAGGTCATGTGTTGGTTTAGGGTGGGTCATGTATTGGGTGAGGGGTAAGTCATGTATTGGGTGAGGGGTAGGTCATGTATTGGGTGAGGGGCAGATCATATGTTGAATGAGGGCAAAGTTAATTTTTTTCTGAAATTAAATTTGGTCTTAAATTAAATTTTGTCTGAAATTCAATTTAGACTGAAATTCGCTAGGTCATACAATAACCTTCGTGATTTTTAGGTTAGGTCATGCGGCGGTGGCAGTTAATCCCGACAATAATGAATAGAAATATTCTCTTCCTTTCTGTCTGTTGGTACTCTAAAATTGTGAGATCAAAGTCCTATAATTCACGCTTCGCTTAGGTCTGGTTATTATTGCAGCGACAGCGCGATGTCAATTCGATTGATGATCGCATTGCGGTTGCCGCTGAAAATTTGCGATTTAGGATATCCAAGCGAATTTTTTAGCGAAAATAAACATGGAGGATCAAATGCTAGTGCCTGTCTAAGAGAAAATAAACAGGGAGTACCAAATGCTAGTGCCTGTCTAAGAGAAAATAAACATGGAGGATCAAATGCTAGTGCCTGTCTAAGGGAAAATAAACATGGAGGATCAAATGCTAGTGCCTGTCTAAGGGAAAATAAACATGGAGGATCAAATGCTAGTGCCTGTCTAAGGGAAAATAAACAGGGAGTACCAAATGCTAGTGCCTGTCTAAGAGAAAATAAACAGGGAGTACCAAATGCTAGTGCCTGTCTAAGAGAAAATAAACAGGGAGTACCAAATGCTAGTGCCTGTCTAAGAGAAAATAAACAGGGAGTACCAAATGCTAGTGCCTGTCTAAGAGAAAATAAACAGGGAGTACCAAATGCTAGTGCCTGTCTAAGAGAAAATAAACATGGAGGATCAAATGCTAGTGCCTGTCTAAGGGAAAATAAACATGGAGGATCAAATGCTAGTGCCTGTCTAAGGGAAAATAAACATGGAGGATCAAATGCTAGTGCCTGTCTATGGGAAAATAAACATGGAGGATCAAATGCTAGTGCCTGCCTAAGAGAAAATAAACATGCTACTGCGCGTATCGGAAAAGTACAATGATGTTCTAAATGTATATGAACGTGATTTCCGTACACGTGTATTCAGTAGGTAATTAGTTCCTACACTATTTGGAGCAGTTGTTTGTAACCTGGGGGCGCGAGCCTCCGCAGTAAAGCCTGATTTTTCCCAGGAATGTTTTCGACAAAAGTGTTTTGAACTTTCACTGCTGCATATGTTTGAGGACCTATTTATAACATTCTTTGTTGTGAGCTCTTATCTAGCGGTCCATCTGCACACAATGTCCCCTTACAATACGTAATGGGAGTAAAAAGGTCAAGAACCACTGATTTAGCGCGTATTGTACCAGTATGTTAGTTCTTGAACAGGACGATATTAGTTCCAGGAAAGTTTCTTTAGCTCGTTTTGTGTGACAAAGTAACGATTTTAGTGTACTGATGTAGACACGGGACTAGAGAATTACTCAAATGCTTGAATACGCACTTATATGTCTCAATATGTCTCAGTATGTGAGGCAATTGCGTACTGTGTGAGTCACACATGTGAGTAAAACTTAATGCTTCAGTATGTGAGGCAAAGCTCTCAATCCCCACATAATTGCATAGAATGGCATCAAGCGCCCTTCCGTTTAATAGTTATGAGGAATAGAGAATTATATCTTCGGTACTAGGTAGGAAGAGCACTAATGCGTCTCTGAGGTTAAAATCAATTGTGCAAGTGCGTGGCAGGAAAAATGATTTTGTGCGTCTGTTCTGAGACTGTAATTCTAATGATTACTTATTATTTCACAGAATTATTACAAAACTATTTTACTAAATCACGTAAAAAAATTATTTTATCAAATCACTTAAAAGCTATTTTACAAAATCATTACAATATTATTTAACAGAGTTATTACAAAATTATTCGACAGAATAATAACATAATAATTTCACAAAATTATTTAACAGAATTAATGCCAAATTACTTTTCAGCAATGTTCTCAGATACAGCCCCCTTACTCGAGCAGTTTGGGTACAGTAATGAAGAATTCCGGTAATGCAAAAATAAGGAATTTTTGCAAGCCAAGGTTACACGAAACTACTGTAGCTGACATTCTTGAGCCTTGTGCAATAGGTATCTTAAATATCTTATGTATCTTAAATATTTCGCTGGAAGAATCCTTATTTTCTGAAGTATCTTAAATATCTCGCAGTAAGCCACCAAAATATCTTATGTCTCTTAAATATCTTGCAGGAAGTATCCTAAATATATTTAATATCTTGAATTTCTTGCAGAAATTATCCTAAATATCTTAAATATGTTGCAGGAAGTTTCTTAAATATCTTAAGTGTCTTAAATATCTTGCAGGAAGTACACAAAATATTTTAAGTATCTTAAATGTCTTGTCGGAAATACCCTAAATATCTTAAGAATCATAAATATCTTGCAGTAGGTATCCTAAATATCTTAAATATCTCACAGAAAGTAACCTAAATATCTTAAGTTTTTAAATACTCTACAGGAGGCATCCTAAATATCTCAAGTATCTTAAATATCTTTCAGGAAATATTCGAAATATCTTTGTGCAGGAAGTGACCACTGGTGGTTCACGTTCCGATCAAAGTGTTGTGTAGAAACAAAAATAAAACTAAAGAGTTGCAATTAGGGTCAATGTTCGAGCTACACATTGCACGCTGTTTCAACATCAAAGACGTTGTGAAAGTATGTTTGTATTCTTAATATCCAATACATTCAAATTTTTTAAAATTAATCCGTCCAGTAAACTGATGAACATATCCATGCCTCTCATTAACTTATTTTTATACTTAACCTCAGTAAGCAACATGCCTTTATTAACTTATTTTATATTTAACCTTAGTAAGCAGCATGTCTTCCAGTAACTTATTTTATATTAAACCTTTGCAAGCAACATGTCTTGAATTAACTTATTTTATATTTAACCTTTGTAAGCATCAGACTTTTCGTTAACCTATTTTACATATAACCTCAGTAAGCAACATGCCTTTATTAACTTATTTCTATATTTAACCTTAGTAAGCATCATAGTTAGTTTTTATTAACTTTTCAAGGTACTTTATCTGAGTAAGCTACGGCCACTTCTTTGCAACCTGCGCTTTTATAACATATACGTTTGGTGTGATTTTTGAAGAAAAAACATTTACATTTAATGCGCGCTTTGAAACACACATACGTTCGGTGCGCATTTTAAAAAACCCAAACGTTTGTTGCTTTTAAAAGCCAAATACGTTTAGCGCCACTCTTAAAACACCCGAACGTTCGGCGCAAATTTTAAAAAAACACATACATATTGGAGTCAATTGTTAAAATAAAGGACGTCTTGGTAGTGAAGTTTCCATTTTGTTCAAAATTTTGGGATCAGCAAAGACAAATTTAATTTTTCGACCCAAGCTTTCGGCTAGATTAGCTCTAGCCGTCATCAGGGGAACGATGTATTTTTAAACAAATCCTCTTATGGTATCCGCGGGTATCTAGTATACAAAACATTTTATTAAATTTTTACATGCAAGCCGAAAATCATTGATCAAGGGCGACTGATGAGCATAGGAAGAAACTGCGGGGGGACATCAAGATGACGATTAATTTTTTTAGGTTCCTAAACACTGTACATTGCTTCGACAATTTTTCGGGCGTATTAATTTTTAACATTTTATAAGATAGATACATTTTCAAAATCAAAAGAATGGTTATCTTCTTCGGAATGCTGATGGACAAGGGATAACCTATTCTTCCTCTGCAGAGGAAGAATAGGTTATCTAATAGGTTATAGGTTATTCTTCCTCTGCAGAGGAAGAATAGGTTATCTAATAGGTTATAGGTTATTCTTCCTCTGCAGAGGAAGAATAGGTTATCCCTTGTCTATTAGCATTCCGAAGAAGATAACCATTCTTTTGATTTTGAAAATGTATCTATCTTATAAAATGTTAAAAATTAATACGCCCGAAAAATTGTCGAAGCAATGTACAGTGTTTAGGAACCTAACAAAATTAATCGTCATCTTGATGTCCCCCCGCAGTTTCTTCCTATGCTCATCAGTCGCCCTTGATCAATGATTTTCGGCTTGCATGCAAAAATTTAATAAAATGTTTTGTATACTAGATACCCGCGGATACCATAAGAGGATTTGTTTAAAAATACATCGTTCCCCTGATGACGGCTAGAGCTAATCTAGCTGAAAGCTTGGGTCAAAAAATTAAATTTGTCTTTGCTGATCCCAAAATTTTGAAAAAATGGATAAATATGGAGTGCATTTTAAAAACTACATACGTATTTCAGTGCCATAGAACCTTGCTTTGAACAGAGAGCCACGCTTCTTCTTCTAAGATCCTTGTTCTGAAGCGCGAACAGAAGAGAACCAGAAACAGGGGAGAGAGAGAGAGAGAGAGAGAGGAGGGAATGATAGGTGAATTTTGCGAGGGACTTCCCTGAAGCGAGGCAATAATACGGCCCCGCTTTGTTTGATTTGGTTTTAGCGCCTGCGACGCTGACCCTGGAACGCGTCTCTCTTTCTCCCGGGCTGGAGACGAGCGCTGGAACCCCGACCTGGCGAGCTGGCGAGCGCTGGTGTTTGGTGCGGGTGTTTGGTGCTGGTGTTTGGTGCTGGTGTTTGTTGTTGGTGTTTGGTGCTGGTGTTTGGTTCTGGTGTTTGGTGCTGGTGTTTGGTGCTGGTGTTTGGTGCTGGTGTTTGGTGCTGGTGTTTGGTGCGGGTGTTTGGTGCTGGTGTTTGGTGCTGGTGTTTGGTGCTGGTGTTTGGTGCGGGTGTTTGGTGCTGGTGTTTGGTGCTGGTGTTTGGTGCTGGTGTTTGGTGCTGGTGTTTGGTGCTGGTGTTTGGTGCTGGTGTTTGGTGCTGGTGTTTGGTGCTGGTGTTTGGTGCTGGTGTTTGGTGCTGGTGTTTGGTTCTGGTGTTTGGTGCTGGTGTTTGGTGCTGGTGTTTGGTGCTGGTGTTTGGTGCTGGTGTTTGGTGCGGGTGTTTGGTGCGGGTGTTTGGTGCTGGTGTTTGGTGCTGGTGTTTGGTGCTGGTGTTTGGTGCTGGTGTTTGGTGCTGGTGTTTGGTGCGGGTGTTTGGTGCGGGTGTTTGGTGCGGGTGTTTGGTGCTGGTGTTTGGTGCTGGTGTTTGGTGCTGGTGTTTGGTGCGGGTGTTTGGTGCTGGTGTTTGGTGCGGGTGTTTGGTGCGGGTGTTTGGTGCGGGTGTTTGGTGCGGGTGTTTGGTGCGGGTGTTTGGTGCTGGTGTTTGGTGCTGGTGTTTGGTGCTGGTGTTTGGTGCGGGTGTTTGGTGCTGGTGTTTGGTGCTGGTGTTTGGTGCGGGTGTTTGGTGCGGGTGTTTGGTGCGGGTGTTTGGTGCTGGTGTTTGGTGCTGGTGTTTGGTGCGGGTGTTTGGTGCTGGTGTTTGGTGCGGGTGTTTGGTGCGGGTGTTTGGTGCGGGTGTTTGGTGCGGGTGTTTGGTGCGGGTGTTTGGTGCTGGTGTTTGGTGCTGGTGTTTGGTGCTGGTGTTTGTTGTTGGTGTTTGGTGCTGGTGTTTGGTGCTGGTGTTTGGTGCTGGTGTTTGGTGCTGGTGTTTGGTGCTGGTGTTTGGTGCGGGTGTTTGGTGCGGGTGTTTGGTGCGGGTGTTTGGTGCGGGTGTTTGGTGCTGGTGTTTGGTGCTGGTGTTTGGTACTGGTGTTTGTTGTTGGTGTTTGGTGCTGGTGTTTGGTGCTGGTGTTTGGTGCTGGTGTTTGGTGCTGGTGTTTGGTGCTGGTGTTTGGTGCGGGTGTTTGGTGCGGGTGTTTGGTGCGGGTGTTTGGTGCTGGTGTTTGGTGCTGGTGTTTGGTGCGGGTGTTTGGTGCTGGTGTTTGGTGCTGGTGTTTGGTGCTGGTGTTTGGTGCGGGTGTTTGGTGCTGGTGTTTGGTGCTGGTGTTTGGTGCGGGTGTTTGGTGCGGGTGTTTGGTGCGGGAGTTTGGTGCTGGTGTTTGGTGCTGGTGTTTGGTGCGGGTGTTTGGTGCGGGTGTTTGGTGCGGGTGTTTGGTGCTGGTGTTTGGTGCGGGTGTTTGGTGCTGGTGTTTGGTGCGGGTGTTTGGTGCGGGTGTTTGGTGCTGGTGTTTGGTGCTGGTGTTTGGTGCGGGTGTTTGGTGCGGGTGTTTGGTGCGGGTGTTTGGTGCTGGTGTTTGGTGCTGGTGTTTGGTGCTGGTGTTTGGTGCGGGTGTTTGGTGCTGGTGTTTGGTGCTGGTGTTTGGTGCGGGTGTTTGGTGCGGGTGTTTGGTGCGGGTGTTTGGTGCTGGTGTTTGGTGCTGGTGTTTGGTGCGGGTGTTTGGTGCGGGTGTTTGGTGCGGGTGTTTGGTGCTGGTGTTTGGTGCGGGTGTTTGGTGCTGGTGTTTGGTGCGGGTGTTTGGTGCGGGTGTTTGGTGCTGGTGTTTGGTGCTGGTGTTTGGTGCGGGTGTTTGGTGCGGGTGTTTGGTGCGGGTGTTTGGTGCTGGTGTTTGGTGCGGGTGTTTGGTGCTGGTGTTTGGTGCGGGTGTTTGGTGCGGGTGTTTGGTGCTGGTGTTTGGTGCGGGTGTTTGGTGCTGGTGTTTGGTGCGGGTGTTTGGTGCGGGTGTTTGGTGCGGGTGTTTGGTGCTGGTGTTTGGTGCTGGTGTTTGGTGCGGGTGTTTGGTGCGGGTGTTTGGTGCTGGTGTTTGGTGCGGGTGTTTGGTGCTGGTGTTTGGTGCGGGTGTTTGGTGCTGGTGTTTGGTGCGGGTGTTTGGTGCGGGTGTTTGGTGCTGGTGTTTGGTGCGGGTGTTTGGTGCTGGTGTTTGGTGCTGGTGTTTGGTGCGGGTGTTTGGTGCTGGTGTTTGGTGCGGGTGTTTGGTGCGGGTGTTTGGTGCTGGTGTTTGGTGCGGGTGTTTGGTGCTGGTGTTTGGTGCGGGTGTTTGGTGCTGGTGTTTGGTGCGGGTGTTTGGTGCTGGTGTTTGGTGCGGGTGTTTGGTGCTGGTGTTTGGTGCTGGTGTTTGGTGCTGGTGTTTGGTGCGGGTGTTTGGTGCGGGTGTTTGGTGCGGGTGTTTGGTGCTGGTGTTTGGTGCGGGTGTTTGGTGCTGGTGTTTGGTGCTGGTGTTTGGTGCGGGTGTTTGGTGCGGGTGTTTGGTGCGGGTGTTTGGTGCTGGTGTTTGGTGCGGGTGTTTGGTGCTGGTGTTTGGTGCGGGTGTTTGGTGCGGGTGTTTGGTGCGGGTGTTTGGTGCGGGTGTTTGGTGCTGGTGTTTGGTGCGGGTGTTTGGTGCTGGTGTTTGGTGCGGGTGTTTGGTGCGGGTGTTTGGTGCGGGTGTTTGGTGCGGGTGTTTGGTGCGGGTGTTTGGTGCGGGTGTTTGGTTCTGGTGTTTGGTGCGGGTGTTTGGTGCGGGTGTTTGGTGCGGGTGTTTGGTGCGGGTGTTTGGTGCGGGTGTTTGGTGCGGGTGTTTGGTTCTGGTGTTTGGTGCGGGTGTTTGGTACTGGTGTTTGGTGCGGGTGTTTGGTGCAGGTGTTTGGTGCGGGTGTTTGGTGCGGGTGTTTGGTGCGGGTGTTTGGTGCGGGTGTTTGGTACTGGTGTTTGGTGCGGGTGTTTGTTGTTGGTGAACAAAACCCGATTATTTAATTTCCGAGGTTCGGTTTTTGTTCGGTCGAGTTTGGTGCAGAGGAAAATCCCGAGATCTATCTTTCGAGGCTTGACAGGTTGTTCGTTCCTTTGGAGTTGGTCGCTAGTGAACTAAACTCGTGTATCTATTCTCCGAAGTTCATGCGGTGGGAAGTTTTGTACGAGATCTTTAGATGTCAAAAGAAATGCGCAAGAAAATGACAGTTTTCAAGGACTAAATATAAAGGTGTATAAAAAATAGCCTTGCATTGAAAAAACAGTTCATGATATTTTTATTCATTTTTTTATTTTACTATTATTTTTATTGTTATATATTATAAATATAAACTTCTATTAAATTGTAAAATGAATCGACAGTTCCGGGTTGGGAACTAAACTTCAAATTCATGTTTGGACGTTGAATAATTTGAATAATTTGAATAATTTAAATAATCTGAATAATTTCACACTAGCCACACGTTATAATTGTAACTCTTCAAATTAACTAAATCTGTCTTCAAAGTGGTATTAATAATTATTAATGTAACTCTTATATATAATTATGAACTAAATCTGTCTTATTAGTTTCATTAATAATTATTAATGTAACATTCATATTACATCATAATTACCAACGCAACTTTCGAGACAGAATTAGTTCATTTAAATTGTACTCCATAATGCTATATTATTGATAAATTTAATGATAAGAGGTTTTATCATCGTTACTTATAAAGTTTTGAGATTTTGATAATGAATGAATTTAATGAGACTGAAAGTTGGCATCACGCAATAAATGGAAGGAGGATTTAACACCACGTGTTTGATGGGAGGAATATGAATGGAAGTGTATATCATCGGAGTATTTAACACCACATGTTTGATAGGAGGAATATGAATGGAAGTGTATATCATCGGAGTATTTAACACCACATGTTTGATAGGAGGAATTATGAATGGAAGTGTATATCATCGGAGCATTTAACACCACATGGTTGATGGGAGGAATATTAATGGAAGTGTATATCATCGGAGCATTTAACACCACATGTTTGATGGGAGGAATATGAATGGAAGTGTACATCATCGGAGCATTCAACACCACATGTTTGATGGGAGGAATATGAATGGAAGTGTATATCATCGGAGCATTCAACACCACATGTTTGATGGGAGGAATATGAATGGAAGTGTATATCATCGGAGCATTCAACACCACATGTTTGATGGGAGGAATATGAATGGAAGTGTATATCATCGGAGCATTCAACACCACATGTTTGATGGGAGGAATATGAATGGAAGTGTATATCATCGGAGCATTCAACACCACATGTTTGATGGGAGGAATATGAATGGAAGTGTATATCATCAGAGCATTCAACACCACATGTTTGATGGGAGGAATATGAATGGAAGTGTACATCATCAGAGCATTTAACACCACATGTTTGATGGGAGGAATATGAATGGAAGTGTATATCATCGGAGCATTCAACACCACATGTTTGATGGGAGGAATATGAATGGAAGTGTATATCATCAGAGCATTCAACACCACATGTTTGATGGGAGGAATATGAATGGAAGTGTACATCATCAGAGCATTTAACACCACATGTTTGATGGGAGGAATATGAATGGAAGTGTATATCATCAGAGCATTTAACACAAAGGAGCTGAAATAGAAATTTCAGCCAATAAGAAAGAAGCTGAAATAGAAATTTCAGCCAATAAGAAAGGAGCTGAAATAGAAATTTCAGCCATTAAGAAAGGAGCTGAAATAGAAATTTCAGCCAATAAGAAAGGAGCTGAAATAGAAATTTCAGCCAATAAGAAAGAAGCTGAAATAGAAATTTCAGCCAATAAGAAAGAAGCTGAAATAGAAATTTCAGCCAATAAGAAAGAAGCTGAAATAGAAATTTCAGCCATTAAGAAAGGAGCTGAAATAGAAATTTCAGCCATTAAGAAAGGAGTTGAAAAAGAAATTTCAGCCAATAAGAAAGGAGCTGAAATAGAAATTTCAGCCAATAAGAAAGGAGCTGAAATAGAAATTTCAGCCAATAAGAAAGGAGCTGAAATAGAAATTTCAGCCAATAAGAAAGGAGCTGAAATAGAAATTTCAGCCAATAAGAAAGGAGCTGAAATAGAAATTTCAGCCAATAAGAAAGGAGCTGAAATAGAAATTTCAGCCAATAAGAAAGGAGCTGAAATAGAAATTTCAGCCAATAAGAAAGGAGCTGAAATAGAAATTTCAGCCAATAAGAAAGAAGCTGAAATAGAAATTTCAGCCAATAAGAAAGGAGCTGAAATAGAAATTTCAGCCATTAAGAAAGGAGCTGAAATAGAAATTTCAGCCAATAAGAAAGGAGCTGAAATAGAAATTTCAGCCATTAAGAAAGAAGCTGAAATAGAAATTTCAGCCAATAAGAAAGGAGCTGAAATAGAAATTTCAGCCATTAAGAAAGGAGCTGAAATAGAAATTTCAGCCAATAAGAAAGGAGCTGAAATAGAAATTTCAGCCAATAAGAAAGAAGCTGAAATAGAAATTTCAGCCAATAAGAAGGGAGCTGAAATAGAAATTTCAGCCAATAAGAAAGAAGCTGAAATAGAAATTTCAGCCAATAAGAAAGGAGCTGAAATAGAAATTTCAGCCATTAAGAAAGGAGCTGAAATAGAAATTTCAGCCAATAAGAAAGGAGCTGAAATAGAAATTTCAGCCAATAAGAAAGAAGCTGAAATAGAAATTTCAGCCAATAAGAAAGGGGCTGAAATAGAAATTTCAGCCATTAAGAAAGGAGCTGAAATAGAAATTTCAGCCAATAAGAAAGGAGCTGAAATAGAAATTTCAGCCATTAAGAAAGGAGCTGAAATAGAAATTTCAGCCATTAAGAAAGGAGCTGAAATAGAAATTTCAGCCAATAAGAAAGGAGCTGAAATAGAAATTTCAGCCAATAAGAAAGGAGCTGAAATAGAAATTTCAGCCAATAAGAAAGGAGCTGAAATAGAAATTTCAGCCAATAAGAAAGAAGCTGAAATAGAAATTTCAGCCAATAAGAAAGGAGCTGAAATAGAAATTTCAGCCATTAAGAAAGGAGCTGAAATAGAAATTTCAGCCAATAAGAAAGGAGCTGAAATAGAAATTTCAGCCAATAAGAAAGGAGCTGAAATAGAAATTTCAGCCAATAAGAAAGGAGCTGAAATAGAAATTTCAGCCAATAAGAAAGGAGCTGAAATAGAAATTTCAGCCAATAAGAAAGAAGCTGAAATAGAAATTTCAGCCAATAAGAAAGGAGCTGAAATAGAAATTTCAGCCATTAAGAAAGGAGCTGAAATAGAAATTTCAGCCAATAAGAAAGGAGCTAAAAACAGAAATTTTGACGGTAAATTATTACCTATTGATCTTGCTCACATTACAGAGTAACAAAGCCATACTTTTGGCAGTTAAAAAACAGGTTCTTGCATTTTATAAGGTCAGGTTTAAATTATCTGCGATTTCATGCTGTTGTAAGTAAAAAAATTGTAAGTAAGTAAAAAATAAAAATTTCGTGCTGTTGTAAGTTAGGTGCTGTTGTAAGTAAAATAATGTAAAAGTACACCTAATTAAATGTGAGTAACCAATGTAAGAGTACCTTAAACTAAATATAGGAAATAACATAATAATTGAAAATAATAATTTAAGAGTACTCATTTAAATTTATATGAGTGAAGTCTGACAGAAGTCAGTCATACTCTCAGTACGTCCGGTTGTGCGAGTTGCGGGCAATTTAAACAGCATATCCCACAAAAACCCGAACTAAATATTTATTTTGCCCTATTTAAATAAATCCCGTATATAAATAAATCATTTCGCATATAAATAAATCATTCCGCGTATAAATAAATTATTCCGTATACAAATAAATCATCAACACTGTACAGTATATCCCACAAAAACCCGAACCGAGTATTTATTTTCTCGTATCAGTAATACCATCATAATCAGTAATGCCTTTTCCTTGGGTAATTTTTGAAGGACAATCCTGCCAGAAATTAAATGCTCATGGTATTCTTATGATGGTATTAGTGATACGGGAAAATAAATACTCGGTTCGGGTTTTTGTGGGACGTACTCTGCAGTAGTCGGCTGAGTAACTGAAACAAAAGTGTTCAGAATTCGCCCTTGTCATATAGCCATGAGGTCATGCCAACTCCTGCATGGCAGGCACATGTTGTGTTCAAGGAAATACACAAAAGACGGCGTGTGTGTATGTCATTCAGAAGACGATGAATAAAATTGCGAAAGGATTTATGCGATATGACAGAGAAGTGAATAAAGATAGTGAATAGAAACGTGCGATGTGATAAAGAAGTGAATAAAGATAGGGAATAGGAATATACGATATGATGAAAAAGTGAGTAAAGATTACGAATAGAATTATGAGATATATGCTCCTGGATGCGCAGTCGACTTGCCCTTCGGATTTGATGAATGCTAAGAAATCAGAAGATAGCGCTGGAGTGACTGGCGTGCTGTAAAGAAGGGCACGCAAGACGAAGAAGAGAAATTTCCGCACTCAGAGACATCTAGCGAATTTATCGTGATGAATTACTGTGCTTCGCGTCTCTTCCTGCCACTTAAATCAATCTCAGCTCCTCAGATTATGGCCTAGGCAATGGAAATGCGCTCGAATAGCCTAAAAAAACGCGTAGGCAAATTAATGCGACCGACTGTCTTCGGGCAAAAATAATTGTCTGTAACCTAGGCAGTAGAAATGCTGCGAAAAATAGAATAAAAACCTATAGGAAATTAATGCGACTGACTCTCTTCGGGCAGAAATAATTGCCTGCAAGCTAGGCAATAGAAGTTAAAAAAATCCTAAAAAACCTATAGGCAATTAATGCGACCGACTGTTTTGGGTCAAAAATAATTGCCTGCAGCCTAGGCAATAGAAATGCGCTCAGATAATCTAACAAAAACCTATAGGCAAATTAATGCCACCGACAGTCTTCGGGCAAAAATAGTTGCCTGCAGCCGTTGTCTTGACTGCCGACAAATGGCAGTAACGCGAGATTGCGATGCAATCTCAAATGCTTGCTGACAACACATATACGTCAATCACGGGGCCCAGAGCCCTCTATTACTGACCACTAATCAGATGTGCCCTCCATGGTAAGTCGCCTCAGCAGGTCGCCCAGCGCCGCACTTTCTGCGGTTGTTGCAGTGCGACTGCGGTGGGCGATCTATCCTTCATGCCATGATTCATGTATCGCGGTAGCGATGAGTCATGTATCGCGGGAGCGATGAGTCATGTATCGCAGGAGCGATGATTCATGGGAGCGATGAGTCATGTATCGCAGGAGTGATGGTTAATGTATCGTAGAAAATATTATTCATGTATCGCAGGAGCGATGATTCATGTATCGCAGGAAAAATTACTCATGTATCGTGGTAGCGCTGATTCATGTATCGCGGGAGCAATGATTCATCGATTCCGCGAAGGCCAGACTGACGGAGTGTAAGACTCCGAGCTTCACATTGCCATAAAGTTCGCTCGGCGCATTAAATTGCCTGCATTAAATTGCCCGCAATTAGGCATAAAGAAGTGCGGCAGCGGAGTCCATGAGCGACGGACGAGGCAGGAGTCTTTTGAAAGTGCAGGCGTCCTTGTGTTCGATAGGGTGCACCCACGGCCTGTACCTTCACTAAATATGAATTTATAAGTCTCTGCTGTTTTTAAAACAAGTGACGAAGGTACCTGACGCTTTGACTGCGACTACTAATTATTAAGTTCAATGCCAATCTAATATTTAAAGTTAATTGTAGTAAGCAATTTTGAAAAAAGCCTAACATGACCTGAATCGTGCATTCATTTAGCAATTCGATTAAGTATTTATGAAGGTTGAATTTGCGACCACTGGTCGGCCAGCAGCATTATGAAAACTACCTCCGTGTACCACCGGTGGCGCACGTCACAGTCTAAGTATTAAAAATGTGTGTGTGCGTAGGTCATTATACATATCAGGGCACACACACAAGGTCAGTACAATCACTAAGCACAAAGTCGGAAGTCTCGGCCATTTTTAACACTTGACTGCGGCAGGAAAAACTGAAGTTTAACTTTCACTTTAAAGTTAAGGTGGACTGTTGTGATCAATGTTGAAAATATCAGACATGAACCGGATCGTGCCTTCATTTAGTTTTGATTAGGTAGTTAGGAAAATTGAGTTTGTGACTACTGGTCGGTCAGCAGCATTATGAAAACTTCCTCAGTGGCCACCGGTGGCTCACGTCGCAGTCATAGTGCTAAATGATGTAACCAAGATGTAGAAAAATGTATATGTATATACGTAGTTCATTTTAGTACAAGTAACTGTGCCCAAATGTGTTCATTGTACTAGAATTCATTTACAATCTGTTGCTGTATTGCTAGTGGTAAATAAATTGTTTAAATGCTTTATATATGATTTACATCTTAATTTGCATTCAGAAGTATATAATCTACACGAATAAATTCAAGATTTACTAGAAGTTTTTTTTCCTTATCCAGGAGAAAATTTTTTATTCATGAATTTTCACTCACAAAAACTTTCCATGGCTATAAATTCATTCAACAATCATCTCAAACTCAGTTTAAGCTCAACTTTTACAAATTTCACTTGATTCCTGGCCTATTCCTACCCATTATTACATCGAAGTTACATTGATCAGTCTGCCCGACCTCCTCGATCTGATACGTTTCCTGCATTGCCCCGTCAGTTACTTCTTACTGCAGTAGCAGTCAACTTTCGTGAAATCCTTTACTTTAATAACAAACAACTTTCACGAAATCCTTCACTTCACTAACAAACAAGTTTCACAAAATTTTGTAGCGGCTCATGCCAAATTGCAAACCACGGTTCACCTGATATATAAACTTAGATATTCCAGTCATGTGATTTGTTACTATCAAAGCTATAGGTCAAATTGAATAATTTTTGAATGAAAATGCACGTTTATACATCGAGGGACTGTCATCACCCAAAGTTATCAACCACAAATATCAACAATTAGATAGTGTCGGCACCTACACAGACTGTTTTTTCAAAACGACATCAAAACTGTAGCAGCACATTGAGCCTTGAAGTTTAAAGTTGAATCCTTTGCTGCAAAAATAAATGTTCGCCAAATCCTGACTTGCGAGCGACGATATTTAATCTTTGATATTTGCAGCTCGACCACCCAAGAAAAATCTATAAAGCTCAGGGTAAAAAAGTACTCTTAAGGGTAGATGGTAAAAAAGTACTCATACTAAGACTAATGATTATTCATGTATTTTTTTCAGGTGGATGTGAGTTTTCTTTAATAAAAGATATTTTTTAGGTTTAATGTTCTCTGTTTTTATTCAATTCATTAGACTTGACCTATATATATGAACACGTACATTGAAAAAAACATATGAGTCCCGCCAGTCAAAGGGTGGGTACATGTATTGGGGCATATCAGTTAACAGAACCCGAGTCTAACGTTATTCGAATCAGGGAATTGGAGAAAATTTACGCATATTTTCAAATATTTTTTTCAGTTTGTCAGAGCAAATTCGAGAAAAGTGATCTCGATAATTGAATTTTTGATGGAAATTTGAAAAAAAATTGCCTCGATTATCAAGTTTGTGATGCGAATTGGGAAAAATTTACCTCAATTATTAAATTTTGTGAAGAAAAGCAAAAATAAAAATCAGTCCCACTTATTCACGACTGGAATCAAGTGTCATACCAGTTGACTAAATGGGCTAATTTTTGGCGTATAATTTGAAGTTCTCATGATTTTTATGTGTTTAACTTGCGTTTCCCTTGATTTTTTGGGGTATAACTTGAAGTTCTCATGATTTTTTGGGGTATACTCGTAACTTGAAGTTCTCATGATTTTTGGGGTATAACTTGAGGTTCTCATGATTTTTATGTGTTTAACTTGAGTTTCCCTTGATTTTTTGGGGTATAACTTGAGGTTCTCATGATTTTTATGTGTATAACTTGAGGTTCTCATGATTTTTTGGGGTATAACTTGAGGTTCTCATGATTTTTTGGGTATAACTTGAGGTTCTCAAAGTTTTCATGTGTATAAGTTGAGATATTCTTAATTTTTAGGCGTATAAGATGAAGTACTCATAATATTATGGTACTTGAGGATTGACTTTATTTTACGATAATTTCCGGGTTTTAGTTTTAATGAAATTAAATTAAAATTAAGTGTGACAAGTTAAAAATTTTTTAGTTTTAATACTTATTTCATGTAACTAAAATAAGGTGTGAAAATTTCAAAATTAATTACGTTTATTTAATTTTCCGTGTAATTAAAATAAGGTGTGACAAGTTCACAATTAATTACGTTGAATTATTTTTTCCGTGTAACTAAAATATAGTGTGACAAGTTCAAAATTAACTACGTTTAATAAATTTCTTCGTGCAACAAAATAAGGTTGGACAAGTTTAAAATTTAACAAAAAGTTAAGTACAGAATTTCGCATCCTTCATTAGCGAAACCTCGTCTCCAAAACGCGTTAAACTCGCAGCTCTGCCGCTGCCCGGAGATCTCAAATTCCTTTCTTGTGAGGCACGCAAGTTATGGTAAAGAAAACTGCTGCTTTCCTTATTTCATTCATCAAAAATGTGATCGATGAGTAGAAAATGGATGCTCTGAAGTGAAGATTTTAAGTGGGACATTAATTAACAACTCCTAATTTTGGGTACTACTTGTATTCGGGATGATAATCAAAATCTCCTTCTAATATTCGTGATGTTGATCAAGATCTCCTACTTATATTCGTGATGATAATCAAAATCTCCTACTTGTATTCGGGATGTTAATCAAGATCTTCGTAAATTCTGGGTCGTGCTAAAAATCTCCTACTTATTACTTATATTCGGGATGCTAACCAAGAAATCCTATTTGTATTCGGGATACTGTTAGAGAAATCCTACTTTTATTAGGGATTCTAATCACGAAGTACTACTTATATTCGAATTGTAATCAAGAAGTCCTACTTATATTCGGGATGCTTATCGAGAATTCCTACTTTTATTAAGGATGTTAATCAAGAAATCTTATTTATATTCGAATTTAAATCAGGAAATTCAATCAAAAACTTGCACATTCGCAAGCATATCAATAATTCCTAAGCTAAGAATACAAGTAAAAAATTTCCGCGTTTGGGATGCATATGAGGATTTTCTGCTTTAGTGGTGATATTCTACTGGCGAAATCTTACATACATTCAGGACGCTAATCAAAAACTCCCACATTCGAGACGCTAATCAAAAACTCCCACATTCGAGACGCTAATCAAAAACTTCCACATTCGAGACGCTAATCAAAAACTCCCACATTCGAGACGCTAACCAAAAACTCCTACATTCGAGACGCTAATCAAAAACTTCCACATTCGAGACGCTAATCAAAAACTTCCACATTCGAGACGCTAATCAAAAACTTCCACATTCGAGACGCTAATCAAAAACTTCCACATTCGAGACGCTAATCAAAAACTTCCACATTCGAGACGCTAATCAAAAACTTCCACATTCGAGACCCTAATCAAAAACTTCCACATTCGAGACGCTAATCAAAAACTCCCACATTCGAGACGCTAATCAAAAACTTCCACATTCGAGACGCTAATCAAAAACTTCCACATTCGAGACGCTAATCAAAAACTTCCACATTCGAGACGCTAATGAAAAACTCCCACATTCGATACGCTAATCAAAAACTTCCACATTCGAGACGCTAATCAAAAACTTCCACATTCGAGACGCTAATCAAAAACTTCCACATTCGAGACGCTAATCAAAAACTCCCATATTCGAGACGCTAATCAAAAACTTCCACATTCGAGACGCTAATCAAAAACTTCCACATTCGAGACGCTAATCAAAAACTTCCACATTCGAGACGCTAATCAAAAACTTCCACATTCGAGACGCTAATCAAAAACTCTCACATTCGAGACGCTAATCAAAAACTTCCACATTCGAGACGCTAATCAAAAACTTCCGCATTCGAGACGCTAATCAAAAACTTCCACATTCGAGACGCTAATCAAAAACTTCCACATTCGAGACGCTAATCAAAAACTTCCACATTCGAGACGCTAATCAAAAACTCCCGCATTCGATACGCTAATCAAAAACTTCCACATTCGAGACGCTAATCAAAAACTTCCACATTCGAGACGCTAATCAAAAACTCCCGCATTCGATACGCTAATCAAAAACTTCCACATTCGAGACGCTAATCAAAAACTTCCACATTCGAGACTCTAATGAAAAACTCCCACATTCGATACGCTAATCAAAAACTTCCACATTCGAGACTCTAATGAAAAACTCCCGCATTCGATACGCTAATCAAAAACTTCCACATTCGAGACGCTAATCAAAAACTTCCACATTCGAGACGCTAATCAAAAACTCCCGCATTCGATACGCTAATCAAAAACTCCCACATTCGATACGCTAACCAAAAACTCCCACATTCGAGATGCTAATCGAAAACTCGAGGCGCATATCACGAACTTTTACATTACGAATGGCAATTACAAACTCCCACTTCTAATTATGATTGCTTGTGAAAAGTTCCCATATTCGAAACTTTATCAAGAACTTCTATGTTCGAGATACTAAACATGAACTTCAACATTTGTGATGTTTCGTCAAGATCTTCTACGTTCGGAAGGCTAATCAAGAGAATAATCATGTTCATACTGGTGATAATCATGTTCACAATAAGTAATCAGTTTTAAAACAGATAGTGGGTGTTTACATTCCAGATGTTAATCCAGAGAATGATTAAGTTGACACTGGCAATAATCATGTTCACAACAGACAATAAATAGGCGTTTTGCGGGAGTGGCAAACCAGGGCAGACCAGGCCAGACCAGGGCTGATCAAAGCAGACCAGGGCAGACCAGGGCAGACCAGGGCAGATCAGGGCAGACCAGGGCAGACCATAGCAGACCAGGGAAAACCAGGGCAGACCAGGGCAGACCAAGGCAAACCAGGGCAGACCAGGGTAGACCAAGGGAGACCAGGGCAGACCAGGGCAGGCCAGGGCAGACCAGGGCATACCAGAGCAGACCAGCGCAGCAGACAGCGGGCAATACAAGCCCGGCACGCTAACCAGTTCTGAGAGCGAGTTAACCCAAGTAGTGGAATAATTCTAGCCCTATAGTGGGACGACCCAGCTGAAGTTGCTCTGTCCCTCTCCCTTCCCTGCCCCTCTTGCCCCTCCATGACTGACTGCCCCTCTTGCCCCCTCCATGACTGATACTGCCCCTCTGCCTTCACTGTCTCGCTCGTAAATAGATAGCCGCCTTCCAGCAAGCACTCCGGCTAGCCTAGTCATGCCTAGACGTCGACTCGAGCTACCGCTTCGAGGGCCGGCTTGTGGCTGGAGGCTCCAGCCTCTGCGTCTGTTGGAGCAGAGGCCACTTTGTAAGATACGTTAGGGTGTGTTGAAGTCGATGCGACTCTTGTAAAACACGTAAGGGTGTGTTGAAGTCAATTGCACTCCTGTAAAATACGTAAGGGTATATTGAAACCAAAGCGACTTTGTAAAACAAATAAGGGTATATTAAAACCGATGCGACTATGTAAAATATATAAGGGTATGGAAATCAATGCGACTTTTGTCCGATATTTGAGAGTGCATGGAAACTAATGCGCCTTTGTAAAATACGTTAGAGTATATTGAAACAAATATACCTTTTGCCGTCTCGCTGGAATGTCCAACACGCACATGTATATTGACACCAATGCAACTTTTGTCCGACACGTAAGAGTGTATTGAAATCAATGTACCTTTTGGCGTCTTGTTGGACTGTCAACACGCAAGAGTATATTATTGAAATTGGAACTTTCGTTCAAAACACCAGCGAGTAACGAAACCATTCTTTTGCATTGAAACAGATGCTAATTTGGCTGTTAGCAGAGCATCAGTGAGGGTTTTGTCCGTTTGCGTTGCTAAAATACTGTACTGCGATTCGTAATGATATCGAATTCTCTAGCTTGAATCTCTCTTTCTTGTTCACAGGTTTGTAAGAATGATCTCTTCTGCTATACCTTGCTTCAGGGTCCGCACAGACAAGTTTACTACGAGATGAAATCAATAAGTAGAAGCCAAAAAATAAAGAATGATACATAGATACATCGCGACATTTAGCGTATGAAATGAAAAATGAATTTTAATTTTGACGTAAAGTGCTGTAGGTTTTTGAGCTTCCTGCTTGATTGTGTCATAGAACGGCCTGAATTTTATATCAAGTGCCACTAGAGAGGTAAACTTAATTTGTGCAAGTCATACGCATACATGAACTCGGAAATGGCGAGCTGTCGAAAAATGAACTCAAGTACAATTAAACAAGGAAGAGGTGCCGTCTGTACCTGAAGGTCGATGGTTACCTGCAAGTGTTGAGAAATTGAGGCTCTACTTATTCTGAACCTGAGAAGCTACGAAGTTTGGTAAACGGGGTACTCTATAAGTTTAGAAAATGGAGTACTCAAAAAGTTTAGAAAACAGAGTATTCAATAAGTTTGGTAAACAGGGTACTCTATAAGTTTAGAAAATGGAGTACTCAAAAAGTTTAGAAAACAGAGTATTCAATAAGTTTGGTAAACAGGGTACTCAATAAGTTTAGAAAATGGAGTACTCAAAAAGTTTAGAAAACAGAGTATTCAATAAGTTTGGTAAACAGGGTACTCAATAAGTTTAGAAAATGGAGTACTCAAAAAGTTTAGAAAACAGAGTATTCAATAAGTTTGGTAAACAGGGTACTCTATAAGTTTAGAAAATGGAGTACTCAAAAAGTTTAGAAAACAGAGTATTCAATAAGTTTGGTAAACAGGGTACTCAATAAGTTTAGAAAATGGAGTACTCAAAAAGTTTAGAAAACAGAGTATTCAATAAGTTTGGTAAACAGGGTACTCAATAAGTTCAGAAAATGGAGTACTCAAAAAGTTTAGAAAACAGAGTATTCAATAAGTTTGGTAGACGGGGTACTCAATAAGTTCAGAAAATGGAGTACTCAAAAAGTTTAGAAAACAGAGTATTCAATAAGTTTGGTAAACAGGGTACTCAATAAGTTCAGAAAATGGAGTACTCAAAAAGTTTAGAAAACAGAGTATTCAATAAGTTTGGTAAACAGGGTACTCAATAAGTTCAGAAATTGGAGTACTCAAAAAGTTTAGAAAACAGAGTATTCAATAAGTTTGGCAAACAGGGTACTCAATAAGTTCAGAAATTGGAGTACTCAAAAAGTTTAGAAAACAGAGTATTCAATAAGTTTGGCAAATGGAATACTCAACAGCTTGAGAGAACGAAAATGTTAAATGTTCTCAATATTAACATCTGTTGATGGTGATATTTGCTGCATATGTTGATATAGATCACATATGTTGGTCTAAACCACATGTTATAGTTACTCTACATTTTCATAGCTGTCATAGACTTTGATATTACTTTCAATTTTTACATACACTGCAGATATTAATCTTAATCAGAGATGTTGATTATTGCAACCATTGTTAATATATTCGTCGCACTAGTACTTTTTCAAATAAATCGATAATTGTTATTGATGTTGATCTTTGTAGCAAAAGTTGATTTACATTCAGAAATAATGAGGTTAATTACGAAGCAGCTGCGTAAGAAATAATTGTAAAGAAATTTCCTTGCCTAACTCTTATAACAAAATTTGCTTAGGAAATACATAAAACAAAGTTTGCTAGGCAAATTCATAAAAAGTAGAAACGTAAGAAATATTATAAAGAATTTATGCCATATAAAATAGAAACGTAGGAAATATTATAAAGAATCTATGTAAGAGTATTTTGTACGGGAAGTATTATATGATAAAGTGGTCGTTCAAGAAATAATTTCACAGCTGTGGCACTGAAAAAAAAGGAGCGTAGGGAATACCACACCGCAACTGCGCTGGAAAACCGTGCAATAGCGATGTTTGAAAAATATGTATGAAAGAAGAGTTACTTACAAAATGCTAACAATGATGCAGAAACACCATAAATATTTTCGAGCCGTACGACTCGTGTCGTAAATATTCTGGAGACATACGACTTGAAACGAAAATATTCACGAGTTATGTCGTAAATATTCTGGAGACGTACGACTTGTATAACAAATATTCTGAAGACATACGACTCAATTGTTTCGTAATACTCAGGAGGCACACGTCTCGTGTCGTAAATGTAGAGCAGTTGCCAAGGAGCGACTCGGTGAAAAGTCCGCTCCTGCGAGCACTAATTACTTCCTCACCTGCGCCCTCCCCCCCCCCCTCCCCCTTCAACCCCCATTTTCACCCCCCCCTTGCTCCTCACCTGTAACTCCCCCTCCTCCTCAACCCCTATTTGCACCCCCCTTGCCCCTCATTTGCACCCCGCCGTCGGACAACCGCATGCCTGAAGCCCCCTCACCCCCTTTCCTCCCCCCCTCACCCCCCCATGCACTGGGGACCTCAAAGCGGGGGCCGATGACCCCCATGGGGAAAAGGGGGGTTCCCCCCTCGATGGGGTGAGGGAGGGGGAGGGTTGAGGGGTTCATGAGAGGGGGTTGTGGTGTGTGGGGGTGCAGACAACCTGGATTTGTCACTCCCCTGAGTGGCTTGTGAGCATGAAGTGGTGGTGGTGAGTGGGGGTGAGTGGTGGTGGTGAGTGGGGGTGAGTGGGGGTGAGTGGTGGCGGTGAGTGGGGGTGAGTGGTGATGAGTGATGGTGAGTGGTGGTGAGTGGTGGTGAGTGGTGGTGAGTGGTGGTGAGTGGGGGTGAGTGGTGATGAGTGATGGTGAGTGGTGGTGAGTGGTGGTGAGTGATGGTGGTGAGTGGGTGAGTGGTGATGGTGAGTGGTGAGTGGGGTTGAGTGGTGGTGGTGAGTGGGGGTGAGTGGTGATGAGTGATGGTGAGTAGTGGTGAGTGGTGGTGAGTGGTGGTGAGTGGTGATGGTGAGTGGTGAGTGGTGGTGTGTGTTGGTGGTGATATGAGTGGTGGTGTGTGATGGTGATGAGTGTTGGTGAGTGGTGATGAGTGATGGTGAGTGGTGGTGAGTGGTGGTGTTGTTGTCAGTCACACAGCAGCTACACAGATGCTGTATTAACTAAGCCAGTTCTCTAGTAAATATTGTGTGGCCTCTCAACCTCCAATAATTATCACTTGATATGACAGCCACCAAGTCTTGTTCTCTACCCACCGCTGCTTTCTTGCTGTTCAGTAAAGGCTTCGCTCAGTAATTCAGTAATTTTCACTTCACTCAGTAATTCAGTAATTTTCACTTCACTCAGTAATTCAGTAATTTTCACTTCACTCAGTAATTCAGTAATTTTCACTTCACTCAGTAATTCAGTAATTTTCACTTCACTCAGTAATTCAGTAATTTTCACTTCACTCAGTAATTCAGTAATTTTCGCTTCACTCATTAATTCAGTAATTTTCGCTTCACTCAGTAATTCAGTAATTTTCGCTTCACTCAGTAATTCAGTAATTTTCGCTTCACTCAGTAATTCAGTAATTTTCGCTTCACTCAGTAATTCAGTAATTTTCGCTTCACTCAGTAATTCAGTAATTTTCACTTCACTCAGTAATTCAGTAATTTTCACTTCACTCAGTAATTCAGTAATTTTCGCTTCACTCAGTAATTCAGTAATTTTCACTTCACTCAGTAATTCAGTAATTTTCACTTCACTCAGTAATTCAGTAATTTTCACTTCACTCAGTAATTCAGTAATTTTCACTTCACTCAGTAATTCAGTAATTTTCACTTCACTCAGTAATTCAGTAATTTTCGCTTCACTCAGTAATTCAGTAATTTTCGCTTCACTCATTAATTCAGTAATTTTCACTTCACTCAGTAATTCAGTAATTTTCACTTCACTCAGTAATTCAGTAATTTTCACTTCACTCAGTAATTCAGTAATTTTCGCTTCACTCAGTAATTCAGTAATTTTCACTTCACTCAGTAATTCAGTAATTTTCACTTCGCTCAGTAATTCAGTAATTTTCACTTCACTCAGTAATTCAGTAATTTTCGCTTCACTCAGTAATTCAGTAATTTTCGCTTCACTCAGTAATTCAGTAAAGGCTTCACTCAGTAATTCAGTAATTTTCACTTCACTCAGTAATTCAGTAATTTTCACTTCACTCAGTAATTCAGTAATTTTCACTTCACTCAGTAATTCAGTAATTTTCGCTTCACTCAGTAATTCAGTAATTTTCACTTCACTCAGTAATTCAGTAAAGGCTTCACTCAGTAATTCAGTAATTTTCGCTTCACTCAGTAATTCGGTAAAGGCTTCACTCAGTAATTCAGTAATTTTCACTTCACTCAGTAATTCAGTAATTTTCACTTCACTCAGTAATTCAGTAATTTTCACTTCACTCAGTAATTCAGTAATTTTCACTTCACTCAGTAATTCAGTAATTTTCGCTTCACTCAGTAATTCAGTAATTTTCGCTTCACTCAGTAATTCAGTAATTTTCACTTCACTCAGTAATTCAGTAATTTTCACTTCACTCAGTAATTCAGCAATTTTCACTTCACTCAGTAATTCAGTAATTTTCACTTCACTCAGTAATTCAGTAATTTTCACTTCACTCAGTAATTCAGTAATTTTCACTTCACTCAGTAATTCAGTAATTTTCACTTCACTCAGTAATTCAGTAATTTTCGCTTCACTCAGTAATTCAGTAATTTTCGCTTCACTCAGTAATTCAGTAATTTTCGCTTCACTCAGTAATTCAGTAATTTTCGCTTCACTCATTAATTCAGTAATTTTCACTTCACTCAGTAATTCAGTAATTTTCACTTCACTCAGTAATTCAGTAATTTTCACTTCACTCAGTAATTCAGTAATTTTCACTTCACTCAGTAATTCAGTAATTTTCACTTCACTCAGTAATTCAGTAATTTTCACTTCACTCAGTAATTCAGTAATTTTCACTTCACTCAGTAATTCAGTAATTTTCACTTCACTCAGTAATTCAGTAATTTTCACTTCACTCAGTAATTCAGTAATTTTCACTTCACTCAGTAATTCAGTAATTTTCACTTCACTCAGTAATTCAGTAATTTTCACTTCACTCAGTAATTCAGTAATTTTCACTTCACTCAGTAATTCAGTAATTTTCACTTCACTCAGTAATTCAGTAATTTTCACTTCACTCAGTAATTCAGTAATTTTCACTTCACTCAGTAATTCAGTAATTTTCACTTCACTCAGTAATTCAGTAATTTTCGCTTCACTCAGTAATTCAGTAATTTTCACTTCACTCAGTAATTCAGTAATTTTCACTTCACTCAGTAATTCAGTAATTTTCACTTCACTCAGTAATTCAGTAATTTTCACTTCACTCAGTAATTCAGTAATTTTCGCTTCACTCAGTAATTCAGTAATTTTCGCTTCACTCAGTAATTCAGTAATTTTCGCTTCACTCAGTAATTCAGTAATTTTCACTTCACTCAGTAATTCAGTAATTTTCACTTCACTCAGTAATTCAGTAATTTTCGCTTCACTCAGTAATTCAGTAATTTTCACTTCACTCAGTAATTCAGTAATTTTCACTTCACTCAGTAATTCAGTAATTTTCACTTCACTCAGTAATTCAGTAATTTTCACTTCACTCAGTAATTCAGTAATTTTCACTTCACTCAGTAATTCAGTAATTTTCGCTTCACTCAGTAATTCAGTAATTTTCGCTGCACTCAGTAATTCAGTAATTTTCACTTCACTCAGTAATTCAGTAATTTTCACTTCACTCAGTAATTCAGTAATTTTCACTTCACTCAGTAATTCAGCAATTTTCACTTCACTCAGTAATTCAGTAATTTTCACTTCACTCAGTAATTCAGTAATTTTCACTTCACTCAGTAATTCAGTAATTTTCACTTCACTCAGTAATTCAGTAATTTTCACTTCACTCAGTAATTCAGTAATTTTCACTTCACTCAGTAATTCAGTAATTTTCACTTCACTCAGTAATTCAGTAATTTTCACTACACTCAGTAATTCAGTAATTTTCACTTCACTCAGTAATTCAGTAATTTTCACTTCACTCAGTAATTCAGTAATTTTCACTTCACTCAGTAATTCAGTAATTTTCACTTCACTCAGTAATTCAGTAATTTTCACTTCACTCAGTAATTCAGTAATTTTCACTTCACTCAGTAATTCAGTAATTTTCACTTCACTCAGTAATTCAGTAATTTTCGCTTCACTGAGTAATTCAGTAATTTTCACTTCACTCAGTAATTCAGTAATTTTCACTTCACTCAGTAATTCAGTAATTTTCACTTCACTCAGTAATTCAGTAATTTTCACTTCACTCAGTAATTCAGTAATTTTCACTTCACTCAGTAATTCAGTAATTTTCGCTTCACTCAGTAATTCAGTAATTTTCGCTGCACTCAGTAATTCAGTAATTTTCACTTCACTCAGTAATTCAGTAATTTTCGCTTCACTCAGTAATTCAGTAATTTTCACTTCACTCAGTAATTCAGTAATTTTCACTTCACTCAGTAATTCAGTAATTTTCGCTTCACTCAGTAATTCAGTAATTTTCGCTGCACTCAGTAATTCAGTAATTTTCACTTCACTCAGTAATTCAGTAATTTTCGCTTCACTCAGTAATTCAGTAATTTTCGCTTCACTCAGTAATTCAGTAAAGGCTTCACTCAGTAATTCAGTAATTTTCACTTCACTCAGTAATTCAGTAATTTTCACTTCACTCAGTAATTCAGTAATTTTCACTTCACTCAGTAATTCAGTAATTTTCGCTTCACTCAGTAATTCAGTAATTTTCGCTTCACTCAGTAATTCAGTAATTTTCGCTTCACTCAGTAATTCAGTAAAGGCTTCACTCAGTAATTCAGTAATTTTCACTTCACTCAGTAATTCAGTAATTTTCACTTCACTCAGTAATTCAGTAATTTTCACTTCACTCAGTAATTCAGTAATTTTCGCTTCACTCAGTAATTCAGTAATTTTCACTTCACTCAGTAATTCAGTAAAGGCTTCACTCAGTAATTCAGTAATTTTCGCTTCACTCAGTAATTCAGTAATTTTCACTTCACTCAGTAATTCAGTAATTTTCGCTTCACTCAGTAATTCAGTAAAGGCTTCACTCAGTAATTCAGTAATTTTCGCTTCACTCAGTAATTCAGTAATTTTCACTTCACTCAGTAATTCAGTAATTTTCACTTCACTCAGTAATTCAGTAAAGGCTTCACTCAGTAATTCAGTAATTTTCACTTCACTCAGTAATTCAGTAATTTTCACTTCACTCAGTAATTCAGTAATTTTCGCTTCACTCAGTAATTCAGTAATTTTCGCTTCACTCAGTAATTCAGTAATTTTCACTTCACTCAGTAATTCAGTAATTTTCACTTCACTCAGTAATTCAGTAATTTTCGCTTCACTCAGTAATTCAGTAATTTTCACTTCACTCAGTAATTCAGTAATTTTCGCTTCACTCAGTAATTCAGTAATTTTCACTTCACTCAGTAATTCAGTAATTTTCACTTCACTCAGTAATTCAGTAATTTTCACTTCACTCAGTAATTCAGTAATTTTCACTTCACTCAGTAATTCAGTAATTTTCACTTCACTCAGTAATTCAGTAATTTTCACTTCACTCAGTAATTCAGTAATTTTCGCTTCACTCAGTAATTCAGTAATTTTCGCTTCACTCAGTAATTCAGTAATTTTCACTTCACTCAGTAATTCAGTAATTTTCACTTCACTCAGTAATTCAGTAATTTTCACTTCACTCAGTAATTCAGTAATTTTCACTTCACTCAGTAATTCAGTAATTTTCACTTCACTCAGTAATTCAGTAATTTTCACTTCACTCAGTAATTCAGTAATTTTCGCTTCACTCAGTAATTCAGTAATTTTCACTTCACTCAGTAATTCAGTAATTTTCACTTCACTCAGTAATTCAGTAATTTTCACTTCACTCAGTAATTCAGTAATTTTCACTTCACTCAGTAATTCAGTAATTTTCACTTCACTCAGTAATTCAGTAATTTTCACTTCACTCAGTAATTCAGTAATTTTCACTTCACTCAGTAATTCAGTAATTTTCACTTCACTCAGTAATTCAGTAATTTTCGCTTCACTCAGTAATTCAGTAATTTTCACTTCACTCAGTAATTCAGTAATTTTCACTTCACTCAGTAATTCAGTAATTTTCACTTCACTCAGTAATTCAGTAATTTTCGCTTCACTCAGTAATTCAGTAATTTTCACTTCACTCAGTAATTCAGTAATTTTCGCTTCACTCAGTAATTCAGTAATTTTCACTTCACTCAGTAATTCAGTAATTTTCACTTCACTCAGTAATTCAGTAATTTTCGCTTCACTCAGTAATTCAGTAATTTTCGCTTCACTCAGTGATTCAGTAATTTTCACTTCACTCAGTAATTCAGTAATTTTCACTTCATTCAGTAATTCAGTAAAGGCTTCACTCAGTAATTCAGTAATTTTCACTTCACTCAGTAATTCAGTAATTTTCACTTCACTCAGTAATTCAGTAATTTTCACTTCACTCAGTAATTCAGTAATTTTCACTTCACTCAGTAATTCAGTAATTTTCGCTTCACTCAGTAATTCAGTAATTTTCACTTCACTCAGTAATTCAGTAATTTTCACTTCATTCAGTAATTCAGTAAAGGCTTCACTCAGTAATTCAGTAATTTTCACTTCACTCAGTAATTCAGTAATTTTCACTTCACTCAGTAATTCAGTAATTTTCACTTCACTCAGTAATTCAGTAATTTTCACTTCACTCAGTAATTCAGTAATTTTCGCTTCACTCAGTAATTCAGTAATTTTCACTTCACTCAGTAATTCAGTAATTTTCGCTTCACTCAGTAATTCAGTAATTTTCACTTCACTCAGTAATTCAGTAATTTTCGCTTCATTCAGTAATTCAGTAATTTTCGCTTCACTCAGTAATTCAGTAATTTTCACTTCACTCAGTAATTCAGTAATTTTCACTTCACTCAGTAATTCAGTAATTTTCACTTCACTCAGTAATTCAGTAATTTTCACTTCACTCAGTAATTCAGTAATTTTCACTTCACTCAGTAATTCAGTAATTTTCACTTCACTCAGTAATTCAGTAATTTTCGCTTCACTCAGTAATTCAGTAATTTTCGCTTCACTCAGTAATTCAGTAATTTTCGCTTCACTCAGTAATTCAGTAATTTTCGCTTCACTCAGTAATTCAGTAATTTTCGCTTCACTCAGTAATTCAGTAATTTTCGCTTCACTCAGTAATTCAGTAATTTTCGCTTCACTCAGTAATTAAGTAATTTTCACTTCACTCAGTAATTCAGTAATTTTCACTTCACTCAGTAATTCAGTAATTTTCGCTTAACTCAGTAATTCAGTAATTTTCACTTCACTCAGTAATTCAGTAATTTTCACTTCACTCAGTAATTCAGTAATTTTCACTTCACTCAGTAATTCAGTAATTTTCGCTTCACTCAGTAATTCAGTAATTTTCACTTCACTCAGTAATTCAGTAATTTTCACTTCACTCAGTAATTCAGTAATTTTCACTTCACTCAGTAATTCAGTAATTTTCGCTTCACTCAGTAATTCAGTAATTTTCGCTTCACTCAGTGATTCAGTAATTTTCACTTCACTCAGTAATTCAGTAATTTTCACTTCATTCAGTAATTCAGTAAAGGCTTCACTCAGTAATTCAGTAATTTTCACTTCACTCAGTAATTCAGTAATTTTCACTTCACTCAGTAATTCAGTAATTTTCACTTCACTCAGTAATTCAGTAATTTTCACTTCACTCAGTAATTCAGTAATTTTCGCTTCACTCAGTAATTCAGTAATTTTCACTTCACTCAGTAATTCAGTAATTTTCACTTCACTCAGTAATTTTTGCGCACTGCTAACACGGAAAAAGTATCCATTGCTTCAAAATTTCAATTATGTTATTGATGTTTCCGAAACAGCTTTCCAGTGTTTATTTATTTATTTCTTTGGCCTTCATCCTGTCAAAATGAACCTGATGGGATAATTTTGTATCATTGATGTGTCTGATGTTTTATAATAGGCTGCTTAGCAAACAAAATAAAATAATACTGTATCACAGATGCGTCATAAATATTTAACAAAATTCGGCTTAGCAAACAAAATAAAATAATACTGTATCACAGATACGTCATAAATATTTAACAAAATGCGGCTTAGCAAACAAAATAAAATAATACTGTATCACAGATGCGTCATAAATATTTAACAAAATGCGGCTTAGCAAACAAAATAAAATAATACTGTATCACAGATGCGTCATAAATATTTAACAAAATGCAGCTTAGCAAACAAAATCAAATAATATTGTATCACAGATGCGTCATAGATACTGAACAAAATGCGGCTTAGCAAACAAAATCAAATAATATTGTATCACAGATGCGTCATAGATACTGAACAAAATGCAGCTTAGCAAACAAAATCAAATAATATTGTATCACAGATGCGTCATAGATACTGAACAAAATGCGGCTTAGCAAACAAAATCAAATAATATTGTATCACAGATGCGTCATAGATACTGAACAAAATGCAGCTTAGCAAACAAAATCAAATAATATTGTATCACAGATGCGTCATAGATACTGAACAAAATGCAGCTTAGCAAACAAAATCAAATAATATTGTATCACAGATGCGTCATAGATATTTAACAAAATGCGGCTTAGCAAACAAAATAAAATAATATTGTTACGTCATAGAAACATACAATCAATGGACACATTTTTCGTGTGTCTCCTTTGCATGAGCTGCACACATGTCCGATTATTTATTCATGTGTATGAATTATAATTTTGAAATTTGTGTGTGTGACCCATGTAACTAAACGCTAATAAAATGTAGAAATAAATTAAATGAAAATGTAACTCAAATCTCAAGTCTGAGAGAACCGAGTTGTACATTTCAGGGGGAATCGTTGGAAAATATTAATGGTAATATTTGGTAAATATTAGGGTAGATATTTGGCAAATACTAAGGACAATATTTGTTTTATATTAGGATAGATATTTGGCAAATACTAAGGACAATATTTGTTATATATTAGGGTAGATATTTGGCAAATACTAAGGACAATAATTGTTATATATTAGGGTAAAAATTTGGTAAATACTAAGGATAATGTTTGTTATATATTAGGGTAGATATTTGGTAAATGTTAAGGATAATATTTGTTATATATTAGGGTAGATATTTGGTAAATGTTAAGGACAATATTTGTTATATATTAGGGTAGATATTTGGTAAATATTAATGACAATATTTGTTATATATTAGGGTAGATATTTGGTAAATAATAAGGACAATATTTGTTGAATGTCAAGTTGGATGTTTGGTTAATAATAAATAAAAATAGGTTAAATATTAACAGTGATATGGGAAAAATATTATAGTAAATAAATTGTATAAAGTGGTGCATGTGTATGGAAAATGTTATGGGGATATTTGAAAAATACTTAGAAAAACATATGACATATATTAAAACGAATGTATGACATATATTAGAATCAATATATAGTACGTATTTGGGGAACATGTTATGCGAATTTGAGTAAATTTATGGTATATATTGTTGTAGATGTATGGTATATATTGGAGAATGTATGGTATATATTGGGGTGAGTGAAGGGTGCAAATTAGGGCGAATATCTAGGGCTTATATCAAAGTGAATGTGTGTGTAAATATTGCTGTGAATATGTGGTGTATATTGATTTAATTTATGGTATATATTGGTAGAATGTATGGTATATATTGGTAGAATGTATGGTATATATTGATATAATATATGGTATATATTGATAGAATATATGGTATACATTGATATATATGGTAAATATTGATAGAATATATGATATATATTGATAGAATATATGGTATATATTGATAGAGTATACGATGTATATTTATGGAATGTATGGTACATATTGATAGAACATATGGTAAATATTAGGGTGAACATAAATATTTGATACTGTGAATATTTATGGGTTTGGTGTGACGCTTGATTTGAATGTTGCAATATTATATTATTTATAAGTACGTAGTTGTAAGTTCCGTGTTTTATTTGATATGTATCTATTAGTTTTTTGTCTGTATATAATATTTTCTTTTTATATTTTACATTTAAATGAGTTGTAGTATTTTGAACTATGCTCAAGATATATATCTAAGTTATCTCAAACTTTCATTTCTAAGCATTATATATAAGTTATATCTCGTAGTTTTAAAAATGATCCATTTTTCTGGTGAAAGAAGTTGTATTAAGACGTTACAGAAGGTACATTTTATCCCCCTCTATTTTTGATACAAACTTTTTGTATCTAAAAGTTTGTATTAACAAACTTTCATTGATACAAACGTAACTTGAGTTTGAGTGGGCACAGTCTATCCTTGACTTATAAGATATCATCTTATTGGTCCCAGTAACTTATACATAGGTCAATAATTTTATTCGAGCTATGAGAGGAAATAGTATTTATTTTTATAAGCACAGGTTTGTGTCATAGATACTCATTGGTAAAACTTTTATGTGCACCATAATCTTTACCATATATTCATCTAAACACATACCATATAGCAACCATAATTCACCATATATTCACTTCAACATATACCATATACTCACCTTAATATTTAACATATATTCACCTCAATACATACCATATACCTTCCATATTATTTACCATATATTCATCTCTATACATACCCTATACTCACCATAATATTTACCATATATTTATCGCTACACATACCATATATTCACCTCAATATATACTATATACTCACCCTAATATTCATAGATCCATGTCTACATATACGAAGCGCTCTCCGAAGGTATTTGATATGCCCATATTATCATAATATTTTACATAATTGTAGCGTGAATATTTTATTTATTTTAGAAGTATCCCTATTGTATTGTTAGTTCCATAGTTAAGACATATAATATCTAACGCTGTGATTTGATGTGAGGTTAATTTTTTGATGGTTTTATAATAAATACAATTTTTACTTCAATTATTATTTGTTGGTGCGCAGTTCTCGTGTTAATTTCAGAATTGAAACATTCGTCAAAAAATAACGAAAGATGTTAATAGCTTTCGAAAATAACCTTGTGAAAAAAAGTAGAATGCGAACAGCTTACCCAATAGAATAGCTTTCAAAGCTCAAAAAGGGTAAAGATGAAAACAGCTTTTAAAAATAATCTGGTTCAATACCAAAAAATCGATATAAATAGCTCCTGTCAATAACGTTAATTTGTTGTTAATATCATAATTGAAACATCATTAACTTTTTGTAAGTTTCATAACTAAAACATCATTAATTTTTCGTTTTTTTATAATTAAAACATCATTCATTATTTGTAAGTTTTATAATTAAAACATCGTTTACTTTTTGTTTCTTTTACAAATAAAACATCGGTAATTCATCGTTAGTTTCATAACTAAAACATAATTAACTTTCCGTTACTTTCACAGCTAAAACCTCCGTGTCCCGCCGCTCGAGAAAGCAATTCCCCGTTCTAATAAGTTTCTTTATCAGACGAAGTCGAAATCGAAAGTAAATGTGCAGAGAAATTCCATTCTGAGACAGGGGAGCAGGCAGCTACTGCTGCTCAATGAATGAAACAGAAAAACAAAAGAAAATGTGCCCATGGAAACTCATTTCCAGATGAGTAACTCTGCCATTCAAGCGCCCTTTTCCGGTCGAGTAACCGGCGGGCTCGGCGATCTCAGCTGGATCTCAGCTGGATCCTTGCTGGATCTCGTGAGATTCAGCAATCATCCAGCGAGGATCCAGCTGATTGCTAAAACTCAGCTGGATCCTTGCTGAATCTCAGCTGGATCTTTGCTTGATGCTTGCTGAATCTCAGCTGGATCTTTGCTTGATGCTTGCTGAACCTCAATTGGATCTTTTCTGGATCTTCTTTGAATGTCAGCTTGATCTTTAATAGATCTTTCCGGAATCTCAAAAAGATTTTTGCTGGATTTATCGCAAACCGTAGCTGGATCGTTGCTGGATCTCCTCTTAATCGGAGTTGGTCTGGATTCCAGCCAGATCTTTCCTGAATCAGAATGGGTCTTAGTTAGCTTTTTGTGAATTATATCTGACCTCTGGCGGGCATTTGATCGATTTAATGAAGTTAGAAGTGTGCAGCAGAATGATGCTTAACTTCTACAGCTATGCTATAAAATCTATACTTTTTTCTGCCAGCTTTGGTTCACCTGCCATTCTACAGCTCGCTGACACCGAACTCTCGTTCAGCGTAGGCTTACTGTCGTGTTCCGCTGTAGTGGTGGTGGTGACCACCATCACTCATCACCACTCACCAACACTCATCAACACCCATCACCACCACACACCACCATTCATATCACCACCAACACACACCACCACTCACCACTTCCCATCACCACTCACCACTTCCCATCACCACTCACCACTTCCCATCACCACTCACCACCACTCACCATCACCACTCACCACCACTCATCAACACCCATCACCACTCACCACCACTCACCATCACCACTCACCAACACTCATCAACACCCATCACCACCACACACCACCATTCATATCACCACCAACACACACCACCACTCACCACTTCCCATCACCACTCACCACTTCCCATCACCACTCACCACCACTCACCATCACCACTCACCACCACTCACCACCGTAGGTGTTCCGTGTCGTGTTCCGCTCCTATGGAAGGAAGAAAGAATAACGAAAAAAGGGATGACAAGGACATACGAGAAAAACAAGAAAAGGATACCAGACGAAAGAAAAGTATAGGAAAGAGCAGAAAAGAAAAGAAGCCAAAGAAAATAAAATGAAAAGGAGCAAAGATTGAAAAAAATAAGACTAAAAGGATGGAAGCAAAAGAATACAATTAAAAGTAAAGAAAGGAAGCAAAAAAGTGACATAAAAAAAAAAACAAAAAGAGAAAAAGAAAGATTTTCGATTCTGTTTTGCTACCTTTATATTTTGATTTGCGTCCAAATCATTTAGAAAATGTTGAGAATGAATTATGTTAGGAGAAGCTCTAAGGTTATTTAATTATTTTTTTTTATAAAAACGGTCACAAGCTAACTTCAAAATTACTCCCCTTAGATGCTGACACCACACATTTATACCTATCGGAATAATATTTTAACATATTATACTTCTGTTAATATTAATATTGTATTTGTGTTATTATTATTCTATCACCCATTTTATTTAAACATTGCAGTTCTGGTAACATTAATATTAATATTACATATAATATTTTATTCTATTATTAATAATACTGAAATATTACAGTGGTTTGAATATTAATCTCACATTCGTGAGATAGTGAAGCCTGTATCACAGATACGCTCTTTGCACCCTTCTCAGAAAACAAATGAAAAAGAGAAAAAGCAAAGAACAAAAGAAGTATTTCTGTGGATAACTTGATATGCAGAACGGATTAAACCCAATTAAATCTTAAGTAAATTCTTGTAACCAAAAAACGTATGCGTATGTTTACGTATGGAAGCCTGCCCGCATGTGATGGGGTATATGTTGTGCCCTGTCATGTGCGGGGGGAGGTTGCACACAAATGAAGCGGTCGGGGTAAACCAGCTATGGCTGTCGGGCCTGACTGTGGTAGAGGGTTGTGCTGGGCTGCTATTGATCCGGGCAGTTCTGGTGCGGCCTGTGCTGCCTCTCTCGCCTCCTTGTGACTAAGGATGCATGATTGTGGCTTGCTGTCGGCTACCCTTTCGTAAGGAGGAAAAGCCTGGTATGTGTATATATGTTTATGCATAAATGCACGATGGTTTCAATGCTACAGGATTTAAGACTTTTCAAGCGATATTCATCATACCTATTATGAAAGCGATACCTACTCGTATTTATTCCTGATACCCATTATACCTATCATGAAAGTGATACCGATTAAATTTGTGATACCCATTATACCTATTATGAAAGTGATACCTATTATATTTCTTATACCCATTATACCTATTATATTTGTGATACCCATTATACCTATTATGAAAGTGATACCTATTATATTTGTGATACCCATTATACCTATTATGGAAGTGATACCTGTTATATTTGTGATACCCATTATACCTATTATGAAAGTGATACCTGTTATATTTGTGATACCCATTATACCTATTATGAAAGTGATACCTATTATATTTGTGATACCCATTATACCTATTATGGAAGTGATACCTGTTATATTTGTGATACCCATTATACCTATTATGAAAGTGATACCTGTTATATTTGTGATACCCATTATACCTATTATGAAAGTGATACCTGTTATATTTGTGATACCCATTATACCTATTATGAAAGTGATACCTATTGTTTTGCGGTGCGAGTTACTCTGGGTACAGAAGCGTTACTATGAGCGATACCATGAGCGTAGCAGTTAGGATCATTATCAGGGTAAACCTGAGGGTAAATATCAGGGTAAACCTGAGGGTAAATATCAGGGTCCCTGAGGGTAAATTGTTATTAACATTAGATTCAATCAATAGATATCAATTAAAAGACCTAATAGATCTAAATAAATGGAACTCAATTAAAAGATCTTGATTAATAGATCTCAATTAATAGATCTTAATTAATAGATCTCAATTAATACCTCTCAATTACCAGATTTCAATTAATAGATCTCAATTAATAGATATCAATTAACAGATCTTAATTGATAGATTTCAATTAACAGATCTCAATTAATAGATCTTAATCAACAGATCTCAATTAATAGATCTCAATTAATAGAAATCAATTTACAGATCTCAATTGACAGATTTCAATTAACAGATCTCAATTAACGACCTCAATTAACAGATCTCAATTAACAGATCTCAATTGACAGATCTCAATTAACAAATCTCAATTAACAGAACTCAATTAACAGATCTCAATTAACAGATATCAATTACCAGATCTCAATTGACAGATCTCAATTAACAGATCTCAGTTAACAGATCTTAATTAACAGATCTCAATTAACAGATCTCAATTAACAGATCTCAATTGACAGATCTCAATTAACAGATCTCAGTTAACAGATCTTAATTAACAGATCTCAATTAACAGATCTCAATTAACAGATCTCAATTGACAGATCTCAATTAACAGATCTCGGTTAACAGATCTCAGTTAACAGATCTCAATTAACAGATCTCAATTAACAGATCTCAATTGACAGATCTCAATTAACAGATCTCGGTTACCAGATCTCAATTAACAGATCTTAATTCCCAGATCTTAATTACCAGATCTCAATTACCAAATCTCAATCAAAAGATCTCAATTAACAGATCTCAATTAACAGATCTCAATTAACAGATCTCAATTACCAGATCTCAATTAACAGATCTCAATTAACAGATCTCAATTACCAGATCTCGATTAACAGATTTCAATTAACAGATCTCAATTACCAGATCTCAATTAACAGATCTCAATTAACAGATCTCAATTAACAGATCTCAATTAACAGATCTCAATTAACAGATCTCAAATAAAAGATCTCAATTAGCAGATCTGAATTACCAGATCTCAATTATCAGATCTCAATTAACAGATCTCACTTAACAGATCTCAATTAACAGATCTCAATTAACAGATTTCAATTAACAGATCTCACTTAACAGATCTCAATTAACAGATCTCGATTAACAGATCTCAATTAACAGATCTCAATTAACATATCTGAATTACCAGATCTCAATTAACAGATCTCAATTAACAGATCTCACTCAACAGATCTCAATTAACAGATCTCAATTAACAGATCTCAAATAACAGTTCTCACTTAACAGATCTCAATTAACAGATCTCAATTAACAGATCTCAATTACCAGATCTCAATTATCAGATCTCAATCAACAGATCTCAATTAACAGATCTCAATTAACAGATCTCAATTAACAGATCTCAATTGACAGATCTCAATTACCAGATCTCAATTAACAGATCTCAATTAACAGATCTCAATTAACAGATCTCACTCAACAGATCTCAATTAACAGATCTCAATTAACAGATCTCAAATAACAGTTCTCACTTAACAGATCTCAATTAACAGATCTCAATTAACAGATCTCAATTAACAGATCTCAATTAACAGATCTCAATCAACAGATCTCAATTAACAGATCTCAATTAACAGATCTCAATTAACAGATCTCAATTGACAGATCTCAATTACCAGATCTCTATTAACAGATCTCAATTAAAAGATCTCAATTTCCAGATCTCAATTAACAGATCTCAATTAACAGATCTCAATTAACAGATCTCAATTAACAGATCCTAATTACCAGATCTCAACTACAAGGTCTCAACTACCAGATCTCAATTAACAGATCTCAATTACCAGATCTCAATTACCAGATCTCTATTACCAGATCTCAACTACAAGGTCTCAACTACCAGATCTCAATTAACAGATCTCAATTACCAGATCTCAACTACAAGGTCTCAACTACCAGATCTCTATTACCAGATCTCAATTAACAGATCTCAATTAACAGATCTCAATTAACAGATCTCAATTACCAGATCTTAATTACCAGATCTCAATTACCAGATCTCAACTACAAGGTCTCAACTACCAGATCTCAATTACCAGATCTCTATTAACAGATCTCAATTAACAGATCTCAATTAACAGATCTCAATTAACAGATCTCAATTACCAGATCTCAACTACAAGGTCTCAACTACCAGATCTCAATTACCAGATCTCTATTAACAGATCTCAATTAACAGATCTCAATTAACAGATCTCAATTACCAGATCTTAATTACCAGATCTCAAATACAAGATCTTAACTACCAGATCTCAACTACCAGATCTCAATTACCAGATCTCTATTAACAGATCTCAATTAACAGATCTCAATTAACAGATCTCAATTAACAGATCTCAATTAAAGGATCTCAATTAACAGATCTCAATTACCAGATCTCAATTAACAGATCTCAATTAACAGATCTCAATTAACAGATCTCAATTACCAGATCTTAATTACCAGATCTCAATTACCAGATCTCAACTACCAGATCTCAATTACCAGATCTCTATTAACAGATCTCAATTAACAGATCTCAATTAACAGATCTCAATTAACAGATCTCAATTAACAGATCTCAATTAACAGATCTCAATTAACAGATCTCAATTAACAGATCTCAATTAACATATCTCAATTACCAGATCTTAATTACCAGATCTCAATTACCAGATCTCTATTAACAGATCTCACTTAACAGATCTCAATTAACAGATCTCAATTAACAGATCTCAATTGACAGATCTCAATTAACAGATCTCAATTGACAGATCTCAATTAACAGATCTCAATTGACAGATCTCAATTACCAGATCTCAATTACCAGATCTCAATTAACAGATCTCAATTAACAGATCTCAATTGACAGATCTCAATTAACAGATCTCAATTGACAGATCTCAATTAACAGATCTCAATTAACAGATCTCAATTAACAGATCTCAATTAACAGATCTCAATTGACAGATCTCAATTAACAGATCTCAATTGACAGATCTCAATTAACAGATCTCACTTAACAGATCTCACTCAACAGATCTCAATTAACAGATCTCAATTGACAGATCTCAATTACCAGATCTCAACTACCAGATCTCAACTACCAGATCTCAATTACCAGATCTCTTTTAAGAGATCTCACTTAACAGATCTCAATTAACAGATCTCAAATAACAGATCTCAATTAATAGATCTCACTTAACAGATCTCAATTAACAGATCTCAATTAACAGATCTCAATTAAAAGATCTCACTTAACAGATCTCAATTAACAGATCTCACTTAACAGATCTCAATTAACAGTTCTCAATTACCAGATCTCAACTACCAGATCTCAACTACCAGATCTCAATTACCAGATCTCTATTAACAGATCTCACTTAACAGATCTCAATTAACAGATCTCAATTAACAGATCTCAATTAATAGATTTCACTTAACAGATCTCAATTAACAGATCTCAATTAAAAGATCTCACTTAACAGATCTCAATTAACAGATCTCAATTAACAGATCTCAATTAACAGATCTCAATTAACAGATCTCACTCAACAGATCTCAAGACAACAAATACGTCGACCAAATGATGCCGAGGTCCAGTTCATCAGTTAAATCAGCGGGTGTTCGTTGCCTCCTCATTATTGTCGATTATTTACTGTTTGTCGATGCTGTTAATTAGCAATCAACTTATATATACTATTAATTCAATATTTTGTTTTGAATTTAAATCTATTAAGAGTTTATTAATATGCAATGAGTTTAAATTTATTATCAAGTTATCAATATGCCATGAATTTAAATTTATTATTAAGTTATCAATATGCCATGAATTTAAATTTATTATCAAGTTATCAATATGCCATGAATTTAAATTTATTATCAAGTTATCAATATGCCATGAATTTAAATTTATTATTAAGTTATCAATATGCCATGAATTTAAATTTATTATCAAGTTATCAATATGCCATGAATTTAAATTTATTATCAAGTTATCAATATGCCATGAATTTAAATTTATTATCAAGTTATCAATATGCCATGAATTTAAATTTATTATCAAGTTATCAATATGCCATGAATTTAAATTTATTATCAAGTTATCAATATGCCATGAATTTAAATTTATTATCAAGTTATCAATATGCCATGAATTTAAATTTATTATCAAGTTATCAATATGCCATGAATTTAAATTTATTATTAAGTTATCAATATGCCATGAATTTAAATTTATTATCAAGTTATCAATATGCCATGAATTTAAATTTATTATCAAGTTATCAATATGCCATGAATTTAAATTTATTATCAAGTTATCAATATGCCATGAATTTAAATTTATTATCAAGTTATCAATATGCCATGAATTTAAATTTATTATCAAGTTATCAATATGCCATGAATTTAAATTTACTATTAAATTATTAATATGCTACGAATTTAAATTTATTATCAAGTTATCAATATGCCATGAATTTAAATTTATTATTAAGTTATCAATATGCCATGAATTTAAATTTATTATCAAGTTATCAATATGCCATGAATTTAAATTTATTATCAAGTTATCAATATGCCATGAATTTAAATTTATTATTAAGTTATCAATATGCCATGAATTTAAATTTATTATCAAGTTATCAATATGCCATGAATTTAAATTTATTATCAAGTTATCAATATGCCATGAATTTAAATTTATTATTAAGTTATCAATATGCCATGAATTTAAATTTATTATCAAGTTATCAATATGCCATGAATTTAAATTTATTATCAAGTTATCAATATGCCATGAATTTAAATTTATTATCAAGTTATCAATATGCCATGAATTTAAATTTATTATCAAGTTATCAATATGCCATGAATTTAAATTTATTATCAAGTTATCAATATGCCATGAATTTAAATTTATTATCAAGTTATCAATATGCCATGAATTTAAATTTATTATCAAGTTATCAATATGCCATGAATTTAAATTTATTATTAAGTTATCAATATGCCATGAATTTAAATTTATTATCAAGTTATCAATATGCCATGAATTTAAATTTATTATCAAGTTATCAATATGCCATGAATTTAAATTTATTATCAAGTTATCAATATGCCATGAATTTAAATTTATTATCAAGTTATCAATATGCCATGAATTTAAATTTATTATCAAGTTATCAATATGCCATGAATTTAAATTTACTATTAAATTATTAATATGCTACGAATTTAAATTTATTATCAAGTTATCAATATGCCATGAATTTAAATTTATTATTAAGTTATCAATATGCCATGAATTTAAATTTATTATCAAGTTATCAATATGCCATGAATTTAAATTTATTATCAAGTTATCAATATGCCATGAATTTAAATTTATTATTAAGTTATCAATATGCCATGAATTTAAATTTATTATCAAGTTATCAATATGCCATGAATTTAAATTTATTATCAAGTTATCAATATGCCATGAATTTAAATTTATTATTAAGTTATCAATATGCCATGAATTTAAATTTATTATCAAGTTATCAATATGCCATGAATTTAAATTTATTATCAAGTTATCAATATGCCATGAATTTAAATTTATTATCAAGTTATCAATATGCCATGAATTTAAATTTATTATCAAGTTATCAATATGCCATGAATTTAAATTTATTATCAAGTTATCAATATGCCATGAATTTAAATTTATTATCAAGTTATCAATATGCCATGAATTTAAATTTATTATCAAGTTATCAATATGCCATGAATTTAAATTTATTATTAAGTTATCAATATGCCATGAATTTAAATTTATTATCAAGTTATCAATATGCCATGAATTTAAATTTATTATCAAGTTATCAATATGCCATGAATTTAAATTTATTATCAAGTTATCAATATGCCATGAATTTAAATTTATTATCAAGTTATCAATATGCCATGAATTTAAATTTATTATCAAGTTATCAATATGCCATGAATTTAAATTTACTATTAAATTATTAATATGCTATGAATTTAAATTTATTATCAAGTTATCAATATGCCATGAATTTAAATTTACTATTAAATTATTAATATGCAATGAGTTTAAATTTATTATTAAGTTATCATTATGCCATGAATTTAAATTTATTATCAAGTTATTAATATGCCATGAATTTAAATTTATTATTAAGTTATCAATATGCCATGAATTTAAATTTATTATCAAGTTATCAATATGCCATGAATTTAAATTTACTATTAAATTATTAATATGCTATGAATTTCAATTTATTATTAAGTTATCATTATGCCATGAATTTAAATTTATTATCAAGTTATTAATATGCCATGAATTTAAATTTATTATTAAGTTATCAATATGCCATGAATTTAAATTTATTATCAAGTTATCAATATGCCATGAATTTAAATTTACTATTAAATTATTAATATGCTATGAATTTCAATTTATTATCAAGTTATCAATATGCCATGAATTTAAATTTACTATTAAATTATTAATATGCAATGAGTTTAAATTTATTATTAAGTTATCATTATGCCATGAATTTAAATTTATTATCAAGTTATTAATATGCCATGAATTTAAATTTATTATTAAGTTATCAATATGCCATGAATTTAAATTTATTATTAAGTTATCAATATGATATGAATTTAAATTTACTATTATTTATTATTATGTAATAAATTAAAATTTATTCTCATTTACTATTTTGTAATTAAGTTACGTATACTGTGAATTTACTTCTTGTAAACTATTTCTACTGTAATTTATGAGCATCAAAAGCTGATTATATATAATTATTTATTATCGGACACAGTATAAAAATCTGGCTCAACTTTTGACAGTTCATGGGAAACCGCTGCTTAATACCAGTGCTTAATACCAGTGCTTAATACCAGTGCTTAATACCAGTGCTTAATACCAGCAATTAATACTAGTGCTTAATACCAGTGCTTAATACTAGTGCTTAATACCAGTGCATAATACCGGTGCTTAAAACCAGTGCTTAATACCAGTGCCTAATACCAGTGCTTAATACTAGTGCTTAATACCAGTGCTTAAAACCAGTGCTTAATACCAGTGTTTAATACCAGTGCTTAATACCAGTGCTTAATACCAGTGCTTAATACCAGTGCTTAAAACCAGTGCTTAATACCAGTGCTTAATACCAGTGCTTAATACCAGTGCTTAATACCAGTGCTTAATACCAGTGCTTAATACCAGTGCTTAATACCAGTGCTTAATACCAGTGCTTAATACCAGTGCTTAAAACCAGTGCTTAATACCAGTGCTTAAAACCAGTGCTTAATACCAGTGCTTAATACCAGTGCTTAATACCAGTGCCTAATACCAGTGCTTAAAACCAGTGCTTAATACCAGTGCTTAATACCAGTGCTTAATACCAGTGCCTAATACCAGTGCTTAAAACCAGTGCTTAATACCAGTGCTTAATACCAGTGCTTAATACCAGTGCTTAATACCAGCAATTAATAATAGTGCTTAATACCAGTGCTTAATACTAGTGCTTGACACCAGTGCTTGATACCAGTGCTTAATACTAGTGCTTAATACCAGTGCTTAATACCAGTGCTTAAAACCAGTGCTTAATACCAGTGCTAGTTAAGAACTAGTACTTCGCAGTAACGGTAAAACGCGCATAAATAATTAATAGTACTGATATTAATACTATTAGCTAACTACTGAAGGGACAGAACTGTGATAGTTAAGAGTTATTTGCCAGAAAACTAATACTAGAGATGTTCATTTAGACCTGACCGAACGAACAGTCGACGCAATTTTACGAATGCTGGTGAACAACCAATTTTACTGATGAATACTAGTAAACAACCAATTTTACTGATGAATACTAGTAAACAACCAATTTTACTGATGAATACTAGTAAACAACCAATTTTACTGATGAATACTAGTAAACAACCAATTTTACGAGTGAATACTAGTAAACAACCAATTTTACTGATGAATACTAGTAAACAACCAATTTTACTGATGAATACTAGTAAACAACCAATTTTACGAGTGAATACTAGTAAACAACCAATTTTACTGATGAATACTAGTAAACAACCAATTTTACTGATGAATACTAGTAAACAACCAATTTTACGAGTGAATACTAGTAAACAACCAATTTTACGAGTGAATACTAGTGAACAACCAATTTTACGAGTGAATACTAGTAAACAACCAATTTTACTGATGAATACTAGTAAACAACCAATTTTACGAGTGAATACTAGTAAACAGCCAATTTTACTGATGAATACTAGTAAACAACCAATTTTACTGATGAATACTAGTAAACAACCAATTTTACTGATGAATACTAGTAAACAACCAATTTTACTGATGAATACTAGTAAACAACCAATTTAACGAGAGAATACTAGTAAACAACCAATTTTACGAGTGAATACTAGTAAACAACCAATTTTACGAGTGAATACTAGTGAACAACCAATTTTACGAGTGAATACTAGTAAACAACCAATTTTACTGATGAATACTAGTAAACAACCAATTTTACGCGTGAATACTAGTAAACAACCAATTTTACGAGTGAATACTAGTAAACAACCAATTTTACGAGTGAATACTAGTAAACAACCAATTTTACTGATGAATACTAGTAAACAACCAATTTTACTGATGAATACTAGTAAACAACCAATTTTACTGATGAATACTAGTAAAAAAACAATTTTACTGATGAATGTGGTAAACAACCAATTTTACTGATGAATACTAGTAAACAACCAATTTTACTGATGAATGTAGTAAACAACCAACTTTACTGATGAATGTAGTAAACAACCAACTTTACTGATGAATGTAGTAAACAACCAATTTTACTGATGAATGTAGTAAACAACCAATTTCAATAAGCAGGTTAACCGACATCTCTAGCACCTATTTAGTAAAAGGAACAGTTTCCTATACCGCTCCTAGAGGCTCTGTATTGATGTCGTCACCAAAGTAAATTAATACTTCTATTTTCTTTTCAACTAGTCATCACAGACTGAGAAATATTCTGATTAAAAATTCATTTATTTTTTATGTTCATTTCCCAGGGGAAACTTATGGGGAATGTATGGCTGAAATAAAATTAAAAACTTTAAAAGTTGTCGGCGGAAGCTAATAAGCAAACTGTGAGTTTTTTTATTTTGAGAAAAAATAAGAAAATTTAAAAAAATTAGAAAGATGTAGGTAGATGCGCGGTATGGTAGTGCGATATTTTTTAGCCAAAAGCAACTATGACATAAACCACGTACTAGTACAATAGATACAAATTATTAGAGTGTTACTTTTCCAATTATTAATTGAATTCCCTCGTAGCTTGATCATATTGACAGACTTAAAATGAGCAAAAATTTGCTTTACAGAAAGATCGAGTGTGTTTGTGCCTTGTCAAAACCATGCTACCTGACAAATCGACTTGTCAAAGCCACACGACCTGACAAAACGACTTGTCAAAGCCACACGACTTGACAAAACGACTTGTCAAAGCCACACGACTTGACAAAACAAGACACAAGCCTCACAGTGTGACGCGTGCGGCCACTTACCTCACTTGAGATATAATAGGGTGTACTCAGGCTGCTTCTCGATAGGTGCAGTCTGCCCCACTCGCCCCCCCTTCTGAGGGGGGAAGGGGGGGAGCTCGAATCCCTCAAATATACCCAAGATTTCCCCCTCCGTCGGTTCCTTGCACCGTCTGCATACCTTAGACACGCTCCCCCCCCTCTCCCTCCCCTCTCTCTCCCTCCTCCCCTCTCTCTCCCCCCCTCCCCTCTCTCTCCCCCCCTCCCCTCTCTCTCCCCCCCTCCGCTCTCTCCTCTCTCTCTCCCTCCCCCCTCATTTTTTCGCCCCCTTCTATCACCCCCTTCTCTCGCCCCCTTCTCTCGCCCCCTTCTCTCGCCCCCTTCTCTCGCCCACTTCAATCGCCCCCTTCTATCACCCCCTTCTCTCGCCCCCTTCTCTCGCCCCCATTCTCTCACCCCCAAAACTCGCCCACTTCTCTCGCCCCCTTCTGTCACCCCTTTCTCTCGCCCCCTTCTCTCGCCCCCTTCTCTCACCCCCTTCTCTCGCCCCCTTCTCTCGCCCCCTTCTCTCGCCCCCTTCTCTCGCCCCCTTCTCTCGCCCCCTTCTCTCGCCCCCTTCTCTCACCCCCTTCTCTCGCCCCCTTCTCTCACCCCCTTCTCTCGCCCCCTTCTCTCGCCCCCTTCTCTCGCCCCCTTCTCTCACCCCCCTTCTCTCGCCCCCTTCTCTCGCCCCCTTCTCTCGCCCCCTTCTCTCACCCCCTTCTCTCGCCCCCTTCTCTCGCCCCCTTCTCTCGCCCCCTTCTCTCACCCCCTTCTCTCGCCCCCTTCTCTCGCCCCCTTCTCTCGCCCCCTTCTCTCACCCCCTTCTCTCGCCCCCTTCTCTCGCATTCTTCTCTCGCCCCCTTCTCTCACCCCCTACTTGAGCAGTTTTCTAACAGCCTCCTTCGCGACTTGTCTCCTCACTACAGCCTCCTGCGCACCTGATGTGTTCACTGTGTGTTTTGTGCTGAGGTGTGGTGAGGTGTGGTGAGGTGTGGTGAGGTGTTGTGTTGTGCGCTGGTGGTAGTTATTGGTCTGTATGGTGAGGTGTTGTGTTGTGAAGCTTTGATGGCAGCTATTTGGTTGTCTACATAACCCACCACACTTGTGTAAATAACACACCACAATTGGGTAAATAACACACCAAATGTAAATAACACACCACACTTGTGTAAATAACACACCACACTTCTGTAAGTAACATACCACACTTGGGTAAATAACACACCACACTTGTGTAAATAACACACCACACTCCTGTAAGTAACATACCACATGTAAATAACACACCACCTGTAAATAACACACCACAAGTAAATAACACACCACAAGTAAATAACACTCCACAAGTAAATAACACACCACATGTAAATAACAGACCAGTAAATAACACTCCACAAGTAAATAACATTCCACCTGTTAATAACACACCACATGTAAATAACACTCCACAAGTAAATAACACTCCACAAGTAAATAACACACCACAAGTAAATAAAACTCCACAAGTAAATAACACACCACATGTAAATAACACACCACAAGTAAATAACACTCCACAAGTAAATAACACACCACATGTAAATAACACTCCACATGTAAATAACACTCCACAAGTAAATAACACACCACATGTAAATAACACACCACAAGTAAATACCACTCCACAAGTAAATAACACACCACATGTAAATAACACACCACATGTAAATAACACTCCACAAGTAAATAACACACCACATGTAAATAACACACCACATGTAAATAACACTCCACAAGTAAATAACACACCACATGTAAATAACACACCACATGTAAATAAAACACCACATGTAAATAACCCACCACATTTAAATAACACACCACATGTAAATAACACACCACATGTAAATAACACACCACATGTAAATAACACACCACAAGTAAATAACACACCACATGTAAATAACACACCACATGTAAATAACACACCACAAGTAAATAACACACCACATGTTAATAACACACCACAAGTAAATAACACACCACATGTAAATAACACACCACAAGTAAATAACACACCACATGTAAATAACCCACCACATGTAAATAACCCACCACATTTAAATAACACACCACATGTAAATAACACACCACATGTAAATAACACACCACATGTAAATAACACACCACATGTAAATAACACCACATGTAAATAACACACCACATGTAAATAACACACCACATGTAAATAACACCACCTGTAAATAACACATTACATGTAAATAACACACCATATGTAAATAACACCACATGTAAATAACACACCACATGTAAATAACACACCACATGTAAATAACACACCACATGTAAATAACACACCACAAGCAAAGAACACACCACATGTAAATAACACCACCTGTAAATAACACATTACATGTAAATAACACACCACATGTAAATAACACCACCTGTAAATAACACATTACATGTAAATAACACACCACATGTAAATAACACACCACATGTAAATAACACACCACATGTAAATAACACACCACATGTAAATAACACACCACATGTAAATAACACACCACATGTAAATAACACCACATGTAAATAACACACCACATGTAAATAACACACCACATGTAAATAACACCACCTGTAAATAACACACCACATGTAAATAACACACCACATGTAAATAACACACCACATGTAAATAACACACCACATGTAAATAACACACCACATGTAAATAACACACCACATGTAAATAACACACCACATGTAAATAACACACCACAAGCAAAGAACACACCACATGTAAATAACACACCACATGTAAATAACACACCACATGTAAATAACACACCACATGTAAATAACACACCACATGTAAATAACACACCACATGTAAATAACACACCACATGTAAATAACACCACATGTAAATAACACACCACATGTAAATAACACACCACATGTAAATAACACTCCACATGTAAATAACACACCACATGTAAATAACACACCACATGTAAATAACACACCACATGTAAATAACACACCACATGTAAATAACACACCACATGTAAATAACACACCACATGTAAATAACACACCACATGTAAATAACACACCACATGTAAATAACACACCACATGTAAATAACACACCACATGTAAATAACACACCACATGTAAATAACACTCCACATGTAAATAACACACCACATGTAAATAACACACCACATGTAAATAACACACCACATGTAAATAACACACCACATGTAAATAACACACCACATGTAAATAACACACCACATGTAAATAACACACCACATGTAAATAACACACCACATGTAAATAACACACCACATGTAAATAACACACCACATGTAAATAACACACCACATGTAAATAACACACCACATGTAAATAACACACCACATGTAAATAACACACCACATGTAAATAACACACCACATGTAAAATGAGTTACATGGGAAGCCTAAGAAGAATTTTTAAAATAAGTGGAAATCCGACAAAAAATATGAACAGATTTATAGGAAAGATGAGGCAATGAATACAGAAATTCATGATTCTAAATTTGGAAGAAAAAGATGATTAGTTTTATTATCAAAGGAGTAATTTTTTGAGCTGTATTTATATGTGGATTTTATATATATATCTTATTTATTAATTTTTATAATTATATTTTATTACATTTATTACATCAATTCAATTTTCTATTAAAATAATATTTTACCTAAAATGATTATTGAATTTCATCGTTATTTTGTAATTTGGAACCATTAAAATTATTAAAGAAAAAACCCTATTTATTTCAGCGCTTGAAAACGAGCGTTCGAAGAATTGTTTGTAGATGACCAATTTTATGGCCAAAAATATTTGTTCGGCAACTAACTTTTGCTGAATAATTTTTTAAGACTAATTTTTGAATGACTATTTTTTGAATGACTATATTTTACCTCAGTTGTTATAATAAAAATCACAATTGCACTATTTTACACCATCACACTATGACATTTTTATCCCGGCTAAAATTAAATCGATTTTTCGAAGACTGTTTTTAATCTTCAAGGCTGGCCAACAAAATATCGAGAAAATGCAGTAGAATATCAAGATTTTTTTGTAGAATTTGCTGGTTAATTTGAAAGCATTACGAGTGTCATAGATCCTGTAATAACAGCTGTGATGTTGCACTTTGTGTTGTGCAGTGTAGTGATGTGGCACTTTGTGCTGTGCAGTGTAGTGATGTGGCACTTTGTGCTGTGCAGTGTAGTGATGTGGCACTTTGTGTTGTGCAGTGTAGTGATGTGGCACTTTGTGCTGTGCAGTGTAGTGATGTGGCACTTTGTGCTGTGCAGTGTAGTGATGTGGCACTTTGTGCTGTGCAGTGTAGTGATGTGGCACTTTGTGCTGTGCAGTGTAGTGATGTGGCACTTTGTGCTGTGCAGTGTAGTGATGTGGCACTTTGTGCTGTGCAGTGTAGTGATGTGGCACTTTGTGCTGTGCAGTGTAGTGATGTGGCACTTTGTGCTGTGCAGTGTAGTGATGTGGCACTTTGTGCTGTGCAGTGTAGTGATGTGGCACTTTGTGCTGTGCAGTGTAGTGATGTGGCACTTTGTGCTGTGCAGTGTAGTGATGTGGCACTTTGTGCTGTACAGTGTAGTGATGTGGCACTTTGTGCTGTGCAGTGTAGTGATGAGGCACTTGGTGCTGTGCAGTGTAGTGATGTGGCACTTTGTGCTGTGCAGTGTAGTGATGTGGCACTTTGTGCTGTACAGTGTAGTGATGTGGCACTTTGTGCTGTGCAGTGTAGTGATGTGGCACTTTGTGCTGTGCAGTGTAGTGATGTGGCACTTTGTGCTGTGCAGTGTAGTGATGTGGCACTTTGTGCTGTACAGTGTAGTGATGTGGCACTTTGTGCTGTGCAGTGTAGTGATGTGGCACTTTGTGCTGTGCAGTGTAGTGATGTGGCACTTTGTGCTGTGCAGTGTAGTGATGTGGCACTTTGTGCTGTACAGTGTAGTGATGTGGCACTTTTTGCTGTACAGTGTAGTGATGTGGCACTTTGTGCTGTGCAGTGTAGTGATGTGGCACTTTGTGCTGTGCAGTGTAGTGATGTGGCACTTTGTGCTGGCATCTCTCCCTGAATGACTGCCTCTAAAACGTCTGCTAACTCTGGAAAAATGCTAATATTGCGTGTGGAATGCTTACTTTGTGAAGGTAAATGTGAAATAAAATGTATGTGGAACGCTTAATATGTGATGTGAAATGAAATGGGAAATAAGAACTGTGTTAAACGGTCAATATGTGAAATGCTTAGTAAGTGAAAATGTTTCCGGACGAATGTTGAAGATCAGCTACGAATAAAACCTGCCGCTGGCTGTCGCTGTATCTGAAGAAAATAACTTACTTTTGGTTCATTAGGTTAAGTCGCAATATTTATTTTTATAGATGATACGCATTATTTCAAATAATATTCACATTAAATAACAATATTGCAGTGCAAAATATTTCTCACATCAAATTCATTAAGAAATTATTTGTTTGGGGCTGGAATGGAAAAAATTTCTATGCCAGATTTCTGGTCTACGCTTTGTGAAAATTCATATTTAAAATTGAACAAATAACTTAGTTGAGCAACTTTCACGGTCTTAAAAATTAATATTATCGTTAAACCAAATAGGGGTGCCCCTGTGCGGGTAGATACATGTGTATTTATGTCAAAACCAAATAGGGGTACCCCTGTGCGGGTAGATACATGTGTATTTATGTCAAAACCAAATAGGGATACCCCTGTGCGGGTAGATACATGTGTATTTATATCAAAACCAAATAGGGATACCCCTGTGCGGGTAGATACATGTGTATTTATGTCAAAACCAAATAGGGATACCCCTGTGCGGGTAGATACATGTGTATTTATATCAAAACCAAATAGGGATACCCCTGTGCGGGTAGATACATGTGTATTTATGTCAAAACCAAATAGGGATACCCCTGTGCGGGTAGATACATGTGTATTTATATCAAAACCAAATAGGGATACCCCTGTGCGGGTAGATACATGTGTATTTATGTCAAAACCAAATAGGGATGCCCCTGTGCGGGTAGATACATGTGTATTTATATCAAAACCAAATAGGGGTGCCCCTGTGCGGGTATATACACGTGTATCTACGTCATGCCCTTGGAGCAACCTATTTTCGAGCTTCCCTTTAGACGTCACTCAAAATATAGAGAAAACTTTTAATTTAAGGGCACAAAAAACCGAAAAGGACTTTTGAAATTTATTCCCAGATTCTTTACTTTGACAATTTCTAGAGGAAATTCACTGGAAAGAAGTCTTAAGGGAGTCGCAGTTATCACGGCACTGAACAGTTCTAAATAACATAATTCTTGCATTCAACTCTAATAAACTCCTCAGAAAATGAGCACTAATCACATTTTGAGGAACTAGAGTTTCACCTTCTATTTAATTTCATGAAGGCATTTACTTTGATCTTGGAAAACATGTTGTCTTTGAGTTAAATAATAATTTTGAATATTTAACTACAAGAAGAAAACTGAAAATAGACCATTTGAATAGATAAAATCCATGATTCGCATAACCTTGAAACTAACTTTGATAGGGTTGAATAAACCGATTGAAATTGAATTCCGTCTTGAAAGAAATTTAAAAAGGGAACATCAGTATCAATACATGCTTTCCTTCCTCACAAATATAAAGCCATATTGAACAGAAGGTGACTTGGTGCATTTTTTGATGCTTAGTCACACTGCACTCGACTCCAAAAGGGGTGAGGGGTGGGAGAAGGGGCTAGGGCTTGGGATAGGTAGAGGGGGGTTTGTGAGGGGGGAAGGGAGAGGGACAGTTGCTTGTCCGAGGCTACAGGTATGAACATGTCTGAACACGTTCCTCACGTCCGAGCACGACATGAAATTCTAGTATGTGTACCTCACTACAGGCTGGTGTGTGATGAATGCAAGTGTGTTGTGTAGTGTGAGGTGGTGCTCCGATATGTGTTAATACGCAGGCTGGTGTGTGATGAATGCAAGTGTGTTGTGTGGTGTGAGGTGGTGCTCCGATATGTGATAATACGCAGGCTGGTGTGTGATGAATGCAAGTGTGTTGTGTACTGTGAGGTGGTGCTCCGATATGTGTTAATACGCAGGCTGGTGTGTGATGAATGCAAGTGTGTTGTGTGGTGTGAGGTGGTGCTCCGATATGTGATAATACGCAGGCTGGTGTGTGATGAATGCAAGTGTGTTGTGTGGTGCGAGGTGATGCTCCGATATGTGATAATACGCAGGCTGGTGTGTGATGAATGCAAGTGTGTTGTGTGGTGTGAGGTGGTGCTCCGATATGTGATAATACGCAGGCTGGTGTGTGATGAATGCAAGTGTGTTGTGTGGTGTGAGGTGGTGCTCCGATATGTGATAATACGCAGGCTGGTGTGTGATGAATGCAAGTGTGTTGTGTGGTGAGAGGTGGTGCTCCGATATGTGTTAATACGCAGGCTGGTGTGTGATGAATGCAAGTGTGATGTGTGGTGTGAGGTGGTGCTCCGATATGTGTTAATACGCAGGCTGGTGTGTGATGAATGCAAGTGTGTTGTGTGGTGTGAGGTGGTGCTCCGATATGTGTTAATACGCAGGCTGGTGTGTGATGAATGCAAGTGTGTTGTGTGGTGTGAGGTGGTGCTCCGATATGTGTTAATACGCAGGCTGGTGTGTGATGAATGCAAGTGTGTTGTGTGGTGTGAGGTGGTGCTCCGATATGTGATAATACGCAGGCTGGTGTGTGATGAATGCAAGTGTGTTGTGTGGTGTGAGGTGGTGCTCCGATATGTGTTAATACGCAGGCTGGTGTGTGATGAATGCAAGTGTGTTGTGTGGTGTGAGGTGGTGCTCCGATATGTGTTAATACGCAGGCTGGTGTGTGATGAATGCAAGTGTGTTGTGTGGTGTGAGGTGGTGCTCCGATATGTGATAATACGCAGGCTGGTGTGTGATGAATGCAAGTGTGTTGTGTGGTGTGAGGTGGTGCTCCGATATGTGTTAATACGCAGGCTGGTGTGTGATGAATGCAAGTGTGTTGTGTGGTGTGAGGTGGTGCTCCGATATGTGTTAATGCGCAGGCTGGTGTGTGATGAATGCAAGTGTGTTGTGTGGTGTGAGGTGGTGCTCCGATATGTGTTAATACGCAGGCTGGTGTGTGATGAATGCAAGTGTGTTGTGTAGTGTGAGGTGGTGCTCCGATATGTGATAATACGTAGGCTGGTTTGTGATGAATGCAAGTGTGTTGTGTGGTGTGAGGTGGTGCTCCGATATGTGTTAATACGCAGGCTGGTGTGTGATGAATGCAAGTGTGTTGTGTAGTGTGAGGTGGTGCTCCGATATGTGATAATACGCAGGCTGGTGTGTGATGAATGCAAGTGTGTTGTGTGGTGTGAGGTGGTGCTCCGATATGTGATAATACGCAGGCTGGTGTGTGATGAATGCAAGTGTGTTGTGTACTGTGAGGTGGTGCTCCGATATGTGTTAATACGCAGGCTGGTGTGCGATGAATGCAAGTGTGTTGTGTGGTGTGAGGTGGTGCTCCGATATGTGATAATACGCAGGCTGGTGTGTGATGAATGCAAGTGTGTTGTGTAGTGTGAGGTGGTGCTCCGATATGTGTTAATACGCAGGCTGGTGTGTGATGAATGCAAGTGTGTTGTGTGGTGTGAGGTGGTGCTCCGATATGTGATAATACGCAGGCTGGTGTGTGATGAATGCAAGTGTGTTGTGTACTGTGAGGTGGTGCTCCGATATGTGTTAATGTGCAGGCTGGTGTGTGATGAATGCAAGTGTGTTGTGTGGTGTGAGGTGGTGCTCCGATGTGTGATAATACGCAGGCTGGTGTGTGATGAATGCGTGTGTTGTGTAGTGTGAGGTGGTGCTCCGATATGTGTTAATACGCAGGCTGGTGTGTGATGAATGCAAGTGTGTTGTGTAGTGTGAGGTGGTGCTCCGATATGTGATAATACATAGGCTGGTTTGTGATGAATGCAAGTGTGTTGTGTGGTGTGAGGTGGTGCTCCGATATGTGTTAATACGCAGGCTGGTGTGTGATGAATGCAAGTGTGTTGTGTAGTGTGAGGTGGTGCTCCGATATGTGATAATACGCAGGCTGGTGTGTGATGAATGCAAGTGTGTTGTGTGGTGTGAGGTGGTGCTCCGATATGTGATAATACGCAGGCTGGTGTGTGATGAATGCAAGTGTGTTGTGTACTGTGAGGTGGTGCTCCGATATGTGTTAATACGCAGGCTGGTGTGCGATGAATGCAAGTGTGTTGTGTGGTGTGAGGTGGTGCTCCGATATGTGTTAATACGCAGGCTGGTGTGTGATGAATGCAAGTGTGTTGTGTAGTGTGAGGTGGTGCTCCGATATGTGTTAATACGCAGGCTGGTGTGTGATGAATGCAAGTGTGTTGTGTGGTGTGAGGTGGTGCTCCGATATGTGATAATACGCAGGCTGGTGTGTGATGAATGCAAGTGTGTTGTGTACTGTGAGGTGGTGCTCCGATATGTGTTGATATGCAGGCTGGTGTGTCATGAATGCAAGTGTGTTGTGTGGTGTGAGGTGGTGCTCCGATGTGTGATAATACGCAGGCTGGTGTGTGATGAATGCAAGTGTGTTGTGTAGTGTGAGGTGGTGCTCCGATATGTGTTAATACGCAGGCTGGTGTGTGATGAATGCAAGTGTGTTGTGTAGTGTGAGGTGGTGCTCCGATATGGGATAATACGCAAGCTGGTGTGTGATGAATGCAAGTGTGTTGTGTGGTGTGAGATGGTGCTCCGATATGTGTTAATACGCAGGCTGGTGTGTGATGAATGCAAGTGTGTTGTGTGGTGTGAGGTGGTGCTTCGATGTGTGATAATACGCAGGCTGGTGTGTGATGAATGCAAGTGTGTTGTGTGATGTGAGGTGGTGCTCCGATGTGTGATAATACGCAGGCTGGTGTGTGATGAATGCAAGTGTGTTGTGTGGTGTGAGATGGTGCTCCGATATGTGATAATACGCAGGCTGGTGTGTGATGAATGCAAGTGTGTTGTGTGGTGTGAGGTGGTGCTCCGATGTGTGATAATACGCAGGCTGGTGTGTGATGAATGCAAGTGTGTTGTGTGGTGTGAGGTGGAGCTCCGATATGTGTTAATACGCAGGCTGGTGTGAGATGAATGCAAGTGTGTTGTGTACTGTGAGGTGGTGCTCCGATATGTGTTAATACGCAGGCTGGTGTGTGATGAATGCAAGTGTGTTGTGTGGTGTGAGGTGGTGCTCCAATATGTGTTAATACGCAGGCTGGTGTGTGATGAATGCAAGTGTGTTGTGTGGTGTGAGGTGGTGCTCCGATATGTGTTAACACGCAGGCTGGTGTGTGATGAATGCAAGTGTGTTGTGTACTGTGAGGTGGTGCTCCGATATGTGTTAATACGCAGGCTGGTGTGTGATGAATGCAAGTGTGTTGTGTGGTGTGAGGTGGTGCTCCAATATGTGTTAATACGCAGGCTGGTGTGTGATGAATGCAAGTGTGTTGTGTGGTGTGAGGTGGTGCTCCGATATGTGTTAATACGCAGGCTGGTGTGTGATTAATGCAAGTGTGTTTTGTAGTGTGAGGTGGTGCTCCGATATGTGTTAATACGCAGGCTGGTGTGTGATGAATGCAAGTGTGTTGTGTGGTGTGAGGTGGTGCTCCGATATGTGTTAATACGCAGGCTGGTGTGTGATGAATGCAAGTGTGTTGTGTAGCGTGAGGTGGTGCTCCGATATGTGTTAATACGCAGGCTGGTGTGTGATGAATGCAAGTGTGTTGTGTAGTGTGAGGTGGTGCTCCGATATGTGATAATACGCAGGCTGGTGTGTGATGAATGCAAGTGTGTTGTGTGGTGTGAGGTGGTGCTCCGATATGTGATAATACGCAGGCTGGTGTGTGATGAATACAAGTGTGGTGTGGTGTGAGGTGGTGCTCCGATATGTGTTAATACGCAGGCTGGTGTGTGATGAATACAAGTGTGTTGTGTGGTGTGAGGTGATGCTCCGATATGTGATAATACGCAGGCTGGTGTGTGATGAATGCAAGTGTGTTGTGTGGTGTGAGGTGGTGCTCCGATATGTGTTAATACGCAGGCTGGTGTGTGATGAATACAAGTGTGTTGTGTGGTGTGAGGTGATGCTCCGATATGTGATAATACGCAGGCTGGTGTGTGATGAATGCAAGTGTGTTGTGTGGTGTGAGGTGGTGCTCCGATATGTGTTAATACGCAGGCTGGTGTGTGATGAATACAAGTGTGTTGTGTGGTGTGAGGTGATGCTCCGATATGTGATAATACGCAGGCTGGTGTGTGATGAATGCAAGTGTGTTGTGTGGTGTGAGGTGGTGCTCCGATATGTGATAATACGCAGGCTGGTGTGTGATGAATGCAAGTGTGTTGTGCACACTTACATGTGCACTGCATACTTACAGACACTTACATGACCACTCCATACTTACAGACACATGTGCACTGCATACTTACAGACACCTACAAATACATCGTACAACACCACAGAATATTTATATAACTTAACTATAAATATTAAAAGCATGCAAAATTATTTAAAAGGCAAATTACTTAAAGGGTAAATTAAAGCAGTGCATAAAATATGCAGTGCAGGGCGCAGTGCACTGCTTTCAAGCACTGCACTCAGACACGCACATACAAGCCCACGTACACGCACATATACACATCCTCATGTGCATGTGCTCGCTCACACACAAGGACACACATACACACACACTCATGCACACGATCGGGCACACGCGTCACATGCACACGCAGTCATATAAAGAAGCACACTCAATCACACACACAAACAAACGCAGTCATACACACAAAAACACACAGACACACACACAAACACACACGGGCACACACACACAAACACACACGGGCACACGTACAGGCGTACGTATAGGTGAATGCACACCTACGAGTATGCGAGTGTGTGTGTGTGTGTGTGTGTGTGCGTGTGCGTGTATGTGTGCGTGTGTGTGTGTACGCAAAAACGAGTACACGCCTCGAGAGTATGAGTCACACACACACACACAGCGTGTGGGCGACACATCGGCGGCTGCATGTTTTATTCTGATGTGTAAACGAAATGTAGAGAACTCGCCTGGTTTTGGTGTTGTTTTTGTTTTGGTATTGCTTTTGTTTTGGTATTGCTTTTGTTTTGGTATTGCTTTTGTTTTGGTATTGCTTTTGTTTTGGTATTGCTCTTGTTTTGGTATTGCTTTTGTTTTGGTATTGCTTTTGTTTTGGTATTGCTTTTGTTTTGGTATTGCTCTTGTTTTGGTATTGCTTTTGTTTTGGTATTGCTTTTGTTTTGGTATTGCTTTTGTTTTGGTATTGCTTTTGTTTTGGTATTGCTTTTGTTTTGGTATTGCTTTTGTTTTGGTATTGCTTTTGTTTTGGTATTGCTTTTGTTTTGGTATTGCTTTTGTTTTGGTATTGCTTTTGTTTTGGTATTGCTTCTGTTTTGGTATAAAATTGCGCAGGTGAAATGAAAAAAAGAATTACTAGGAATGAAAATTTTTTTTTGAGATGAAAACAAATTTATAATAAAAAAAACCTCAGCATTGCTAATTATGGACGGTAATTGTGCTTGTATTATTTGCTGAGAACAGACACGCAATACTCGCTGCTTTCTTCTTAATCGATCGCGGTTCGCCAACTGACTTTAATTTCTATCAGCTATCGAGCAATACTCACAATTGCAAGCAACCAAGCAATACTCACTATTGCAAGCAATCAAGGCAACAATCACTAAAAGCAACCAAGCAATACCCACAATTGCAAGCAATCAGGGCAAAAATCACCATCAATCAAGCAATACCCACAATTGCAAGCAATCAAGCAATAATCACCATCAATCAAGCAATAATCACAATTGCAAGCAATCAAGGCAACAATCACCATCAGTCAAGCAATGCTCACAGTTGCAAGCAATCAAGGCAACAATCACCATCAGTCAAGCAATGCTCACAGTTGCAAGCAATCAAGGCAACAATCACCATCAATCAGGCAATACTCACAATTGCAAGCAATCAAGCAACAATCACCATCAATCAGGCAATAATCACAATTGCAAGCAATCAAGCAACAATCACCATCAATCAGGCAATACCCAAAATTGCAAGCAATCAAGCAACAATCACCATCAATCAGGCAATACCCACAATTGCAAGCAATCAAGCAACAATCACCATCAATCCGGCAATACTCACAATTGCAAGCAATCAAGCAACAATCACCATCAATCAAGCAATACACACAATTGCAAGCAATCAAGCAACAATCACCATCAATCAGGCAATACTCACAATTACAAGCAATCAAGCAACAATCACTGAAAGCAATCAAGCAAGTACCTTCAATATTTAGTAATTAAAGTGGGATTTAAGGTTATTTTCTCCAAGATTTTAATTATAATAATTATAATAATTTAAAATGTTTAAGATTAGTCAGTAATATTTTCTTATTTTGCGCATGTTTGTCTTTAGGTCTATAGATACTTACAGACACGTACATGTGCAATCTGTAAGCAATCGAGCAATACTCACCACCGCAAGCAATCAAGGAAGGCAACAATCACTGACAGCTATCAAGCAATACTTACTACTGTAAGCAATCAGGCAATACTCACCACCGCAAGCAATCAAGGCAGCAAGCATCCCGAGAAATTGACCAATCCCTTCAACTTGCTCTGCCAGCAATCAAGCAACACCCGCAGATTGCGAAGCAATCTTCCAAGCTCGTGCTTGAGAAAACGGCACCGCCTTCTGGTTGCCTCATATGGTGCTGTGCTGTGCAGTGTGTGGTGCACCGCCCTGTCTGGTGCAGTGCACTGTCTCATGCACTGTCTAGTGCACTGACCTGCCCCATGCACTGCACTGTCTCGTGCACTGACCTGCCCCATGCACTGCATTGCACTGTCTCGTGCACTGCACTGTCTCATGCACTGTCTAGTGCACTGACCTGCTCCATGCACTGCACTGTCTCGTGCACTGCACTGTCTAGTGCGCTTACCTGCCCCATACACTGCACTGTCTCGTGCACTGCACTGTCTAGTGCACTGACCTGCCCCATGCACTGCACTGTCTCGTGCACTGCACTGTCTAGTGCACTGACCTGCCCCATGCACTGCACTGTCTGGTGCACTGCACTGTTTAGTGCACTGACCTGTCCTATGCACTGCACTGTCTGGTGCACTGCACTGTCTGGTGCACTGCACTGTCTAGTGCACTGACCTGTCCTATGCACTGCACTGTCTCGTGCACTGCACTGTCTAGTGCACTGACCTGCCCCATGCACTGCACTGTCTGGTGCACTGCACTGTCTAGTGCACTGACCTGTCCTATGCACTGCAATGTCTCGTGCACTGCACTGTCTACTGCACTGACCTGCCCCATGCACTGCACTGTCTGGTGCACTGCACTGTCTAGTGCACTGACCTGTCCTATGCACTGCACTGTCTCGTGCACTGCCCTGCCCTATGCACTGCACTGTCTAGTTCACTGACCTGTCCCTTGCACTGCACTGTCTAGTGCACTGACCCTGCTCCATGCACTGCACTGTCCCATGCACCGCTCTGCATTGCCAGGTGCACTGCACTGTCTGGTGCCCTCCAATGTTTCGTGCGTTGCCTGTCAAGTGCACTGGAGATGCACGTTCGATACACATACCTGTCCAGTGCATTGCTTCATGTGGTGCATTGCACTCTTTCTTGCGCTCCTGTGTTATAAGCATTGCCTTTTTATTGCACCGGCTTTCTGTACAATGTTGTGTGCGTTAGGTGTACTACCAAGCCCGATTAGTAGCATGTTGTTTTCAAACGCAGTCTCAATTTAAAACGCACCGCCCAACGTGGGGCTCGAACCCACGACCCCGAGATTAAGAGTCTCGTGCTCTACCGACTGAGCTAGCCGGGCTGACCATATTGTGGGAAAAACCTAATATTATTCCACAATTCTTCACGATAATCAGAAATAATGTTTTCAATTTTGAACAATAATATTATTCCTTATCCTTAATGGGATTTTATCGTTCATGCCTGGGTTAGCTTTAGTTTAATATTACTTAGTAAACTATAAGTTATTAATATTTTACTTACCTTGAAAAAAGACACGTGAAAAGCACGAGATAAAAAGAAACTGAACGGTCGGAATACACCTAAGTTGGAGTTTTAAACTTAAATGTTATTTTCAGGTTAACTTTGTCCTTTAATTCAATTGATATGATCTCAAAGCTCTCTTTTTATATAAACTGTATTTTCTTCGACAAAACACAATCCAAAACATCTCTGAAACTTCATATGGTCCACGAATTTTCATCTAAACATTGAAAATAGAGGAAAATACATGGCTTGAATGTCAATGAATTGTCTCATCATTTCAAGCGTGCCCGGCTAGCTCAGTCGGTAGAGCACGAGACTCTTAATCTCGGGGTCGTGGGTTCGAGCCCCACGTTGGGCGTTCAGTTTTGGGGCTGTGAACTATATCAAACACCATTTATATGTTGTACGACCACTTATTCAACTTCAGCATTGATAAGCTGAAACTTTTCAGTAAAGTGAAACATGACAACTTGGAGGGAAATTTAAAAAATTTGTTTTAAGGGGATCCTCCCGCCAAAACTGAGTTTTGATCCGATTGGTCTGAAATTTGGCCAGTATATGTGTTGTGGAAAGAGAAACATATTTTATTTGAAAAGTTTTTTATTTAGGCCTTAGCTTTTCCGAAAAATTTGATATATAAGTTTTATCAGTCATTTTTAAACATATTTCAGAAGTATAGAAGTCAAAAAGTTTTTCTGCTAGGAAGAAAACAAAGACAGTTTTTGAATCCTTGTAACATTTCTAACAAATATAAGTTCGGGGATTTTTTTTAAGCTTTCTTATTTTATACATGCGATATTTTACCACAATATATAATGTAGAACGAATTTTTGGTTTTGAACTATGATAAAAAAAAATTAAATGTACAAATGGACAAAATAAGACCTTATTTTGTTAGTAATGTTCCAAGGATTCTAAAACTGTCTTTGTTTTCTTCCTGGCATAAAAACTCAATGACTTATATTCATTTGAATTTTGGAAATAGGTAACTTTACAGTATAGGCCATAAACAAAATTTTTTTTCGAAGTGTAATATAATGGAAAATTTATGTAATTGAATGCTGTTTTCATTTTTATTTCGATAATTTCCATGCATAACATCATATTCACACTGTGAATTGTAATTTACAAAAAACTAAAATTCTTTTACACATGCCATAAAATTATGAAAATTTTTGTTTTCAGTCTGATTCTAATGAAATTTGACTATTATATGCAACCTTTGAAAAGAAACACAATTTTTTCTATACATTTTTTATTCAGGCCTTATTTTTCGAAAAAATTTGACATATTGGTTTTTAGTCCACTGGTATTGATGTTTCAAAAAAATAGAACTCATTGAGTTTTTGTGCTAGAACAAAAACAAAATCAGTTTTAAAATCCTTGGAACATATCTAACAAAAGTACATTCGGAAATTTTCCGTTTCTTCTTTTGTTTTCTTTTTATATGGGGTCGAAAATTTAAGATTTTGGTCCCCTTACCCTGGGGGGGATCTATTGTCCGTAGCGCCATAAAATTTTAGGATCGAATAGTTCACCACCTAAGGCTCCTTTTCTAATAAAAACATGAAAAATTACTGGAGAGAAAAGGGGCCTCGGAGGGGCCCTTAGGTGGACTGTTGCAGACATTAATGCGGACAATTTAGCAAATCAATACCAATGATAGGAAAATTATAATTGACACTATTAATGACTTCAATGAAGGTAAAGATAAGAATATCACTACTATAAAAGGAGCCGCGTCCGTCCGTCCCTCCGTCCGTCTGTGGGACACCCTCTTGATTATGATATCCACAATACGCAATCGGCTTGTTTTTAGAAATGGAAATTTACTATGAAGCTTTCTCTGTTGAAATTCATCATGTCGCTTTGATATTTTTAATTGATAATACAAAAATAAAGGTTTTAAATTCGTTTGACCAGTAACCTGGCTACCACTTAGTATAAGGCCCAAGATTTTGGAACTCGAGTTATTGTTTTCGAAATTGTGATTTTCTTGAAGCTTCGAAGAGATAATAGACGACATTTCAGAATAAAAATCCGGCAAAAGAGTGGCCACCATGGATAGAAATGTGTCCAACCGCAGGAGAGAAGTAGCAAGACTTCGACAGCAAGAAAAACGCCGAAGACGATCGGATGAACAACGCGAAATGGCAAGACGAAGCAATGCTGCTCGCCAACGAGATGCTAGAGCTAAATTGACCCTTAACTTGCGCTTGAAAATTCTACGGAATAATGCAGAGCAACACCAAGTAGCTAGAGAGAGCTAAACACATGAAAGAAGCGAGGAAATTCTTCGGCATAGCGCTGGACAACATCGAGTGGCACGAGAGAATTCAACTCAAGAAAGAAGGGATGAAATTCATCAGACTAATGCCTAACAGCATCGACTTGCACAATCGAATTTAACTCAAGAAAGAAGGGATGAAATTCTTCAGAAAAATGCCGACCAGCACGTGTGCGCTAGTTAAAATAGAAAAGAATGGCACGGAGAGAAAAGGAGAACGAGAGAGAGCGAGAGGGAGAGAGGGAGAGAGAGGGAGTCGATTACTTCATTAGGGGTACCTTCGGCTGGAAGGTTTGGCCGCCTGGGTGGCATTGTGGGGGAGGGGGGAGATGGGGAGCTAAGGGGGGGAGCTAAGGGGGGAGGGGGGAGCTAAGGGGGAGGTGAGGGAGGAGAGAGGGGGGAGCAAGGGGGGGGGGGAGCAAAAGGAGTAGAAGGGGAGCTAAGGGGGGAGAGATGGGAGACACTGCAGAATAGAAACAGAAGAAGAAGAATAGGCCGCACTGTACACAAAATAAGAGTGTATCAAAGCAAGAGTAAATGAATAAAAATGTGCTGGAATATAAAATAAGGAGCAAAAAGTGAAGAAAGTCACTAAAAAGAGCTTAGAATATATGACAAACTGTTAAAAGCTTTTACGTAAGAAAGGAATTTCATATAAAAGAGTAGAATCGAATAAAACGTTACAAAACGCGTGGGCAAACAAAAAAGTTAAAATGAAAGAGCAAGATGAGCTACTTTAATCCTTTAAGGTATACATATTCGAATATATACATACGTACCTTAAGGTATATGTTTGAATAAAAAGTGTACCTAAAGTGATTAAATGATTTAATTTTATTTTTATTACGGTTGCTACGACTCCCTGGTGACTTTTGTGGTTTAACAAGGAAGTAGCTATAGTAGCTATGGTAGCTATAGTAGCTATAGTAGCTATGGTAGCTATAGTAGCTATAGTAGCTATAGTAGCTATAGTAGCTATAGTAGCTATAGTAGCTATGGTAGCTATAGTAGCTATGGAAGCTATAGTAGCTATAGTAGCTATAGTAGCTATACTAGCTATAGTAGCTATAATAGCTATAGTAGCTATGGTAGCTATAGTAGCTATAGTAGCTATAGTAGCTATAGTAGCTATAGTAGCCATAGTAGCTATAGTAGCTATAGTTGTTATAGTAGTTATAGTAGTTATAGTAGCTATAGTAGCTATAGTGGTTATAGTAGTTATAGTAGTTATAGTAGCTATAGTAGCTATAGTAGCTATAGTAGCTATAGTAGCTATAGTAGCTATAGTAGCTATAGTAGCTATAGTAGCTATAGTAGCTATAGTAGCTATAGTAGCTATAGTAGCTATAAGAGCTAAAGTAGCTATAGTAGCTATAGTAGCTATAGTAGCTATGGTAGCTATAGTAGCTATAGTAGCTATAAGAGCTATAGTAGCTATAGTAGCTATAGTAGCTATAGTAGCTATGGTAGCTATAGTAGCTATAGTAGCTATAGTAGCTATAGTAGCTATAGTAGCTATAGTAGCTATAGTAGCTATAGTAGCTATAAGAGCTATAGTAGCTATAGTAGCTATAGTAGCTATAGTAGCTATGGTAGCTATAGTAGCTATAGTAGCTATAGTAGCTATAGTAGCTATAGTAGCTATAGTAGCTATAGTAGCTATAGTAGCTATAGTAGCTATAGTAGCTATGGTAGCTATAGTAGCTAAAGTAGCTATAGTAGCTATAGTAGCTATAGTAGCTATAGTAGCTATAGTAGCTATAGTATCTATAGTAGCTATAGTAGCTATAGTAGCTATAGTAGCTATAGTAGCTATAGTAGCTATAGTAGCTATAGTAGCTATAGTAGCTATGGTAGCTATAGTAGCTAAAGTAGCTATAGTAGCTATAGAAGCTATAGTAGCTATGGTAGCTATAGTAGCTATAGTAGCTATAGTAGCTATAGTAGCTATATAGCTATAGTAGCTATAGTAGCTATAGTAGCTATAGTAGCTATAGTAGCTATAGTAGCTATAGTATCTATGGTAGCTATAGTAGCTATGGTAGCTATAGTAGCTATAGTAGCTATAGTAGCTATAGTAGCTATAGTAGCTATAGTAGCTATAGTAGCTATAGTAGCTATAGTAGCTATAGTAGCTATAGTAGCGATAGTAGCTATAGCAGCTATAGTAGCTATAGTAGCTATAGTAGCTATAGTAGCTATAGTAGCTATAGTAGCTATAGTAGCTATAGTAGCTATAGTAGCTATAGTAGCTATAGTAGCTATAGTAGCTATAGTAGCTATAGTAGCTATAGTAGCTTAGTAGCTATAGTAGCTATAGTAGCTATAGTAGCTATAGTAGCTATAGTAGCTATAGTAGCTTAATAGCTATAGTAGCTATAGTAGCTATAGTAGCTATAGTAGCTATAGTAGCTATAGTAGCTTAGTAGCTTTAGTAGCTATAGTAGCTATAGTAGCTATAGTAGCTTAGTAGCTATAGTAGCTATAGTAGCTAAAGTAGCTATAGTAGTTATAGTAGCTATAGTAGCTTAGTAGCTATAGTGGTTATAGTAGTTATAGTAGTTATAGTAGCTATTGTAGCTATAGTAGTTATAGTAGTTATAGTAGTTATAGTAGCTATAGTAGCTATAGTAGCTATAATAGTTATAGTAGTTATAGTAGCTATAGTAGCTATCGTAGCGTAGTAGCTATAGTAGCTATAGTAGTTATAGTAGCTATAGTAGCTATAATAGTTATAGTAGCTATAGTAGCTATAGTAGCTATAGTAGCTATAGTAGCTATAGTGGTTATAGTAGTTATAGTAGTTATAGTAGCTATAGTAGCTATAGTGGTTATAGTAGTTATAGTAGTTATAGTAGCTATAGTAGCTATAGTAGTTATAGTAGCTATAGTAGCTATAGTTGTTATAGTAGTTATAGTAGTTATAGTAGCTATAGTAGCTATAGTGGTTATAGTAGTTATAGTAGTTATAGTAGCTATAGTAGCCATAGTAGCTATAGTAGCTATAGTAGCTATAGTAGCTATGGTAGCTATTGTAGCTATAGTAGCTATAGTAGCTATAGTAGCTATAGTAGCTATAGTAGCTATAGTAGCTATTGTAGCTATAGTAGCTATAGTAGCTATAGTAGCTATAGTAGCTATAGTAGCTATAGTAGCTATAGTAGCTATAGTAGCTATAGTAGCTATAGTAGCTATAGTAGCCAAAGTAGCTATAGTAGCTATAGTAGCTATAGTAGCTATAGTAGCTATAGTAGCTATAGTAGCTATAGTAGCTTAGTAGCTATAGTAGCTATAGTAGCTATAGTAGCTATAGTAGCTATAGTAGCTATAGTAGTTATAGTAGTTATAGTAGCTATAGTAGCTATAGTAGCTATAATAGTTATTGTAGTTATAGTAGCTATAGTAGCTATAGTAGCGTAGTAGCTATAGTAGCTATAGTAGCTATAGTAGCTATAGTAGCTATTGTAGCTATAGTAGCTATAGTAGCTATAATAGTTATAGTAGTTATAGTAGCTATAGTAGCTATAGTAGCTATAGTAGTTATAGTAGTTATAGTAGCTATAGTAGCTATAGTAGCTATAGTAGCTACAGTAGCTATAGTAGTTATAGTAGTTATAGTAGCTATAGTAGCTACAGTAGCTATAGTAGCTATAGTAGCTATAGTAGTTATAGTAGCTATAGTAGCTATAGTAGCTATAGTAGCTATAGTAGCTATAGTAGTTATAGTAGCTATAGTAGCTATAGTAGCTATAGTAGCTATAGTAGCTATAATAGTTATAGTAGTTATAGTAGCTATAGTAGCTATAGTAGCTATAGTAGTTATAGTAGTTATAGTAGCTATAGTAGCTATAGTAGCTATAGTAGCTATAGTAGCTATAGTAGCTATAGTAGCTACAGTAGCTATAGTATCTATAGTAGCTATAGTAGCTATACTATCTATAGTAGCTATAGTAGCTATGGTAGCTATAGTAGCTATAATAGTTATAGTAGTTATAGTAGCTATAGTAGCTATAGTAGCTATAGTAGTTATAGTAGTTATAGTAGCTATAGTAGCTATAGTAGCTATAGTAGCTATAGTAGCTATAGTAGCTATAGTAGCTATAGTAGCTATAGTAGCTATAGTAGCTATAGTAGCTATAGTAGCTATAGTAGCTATAATAGTTATAGTAGTTATAGTAGCTATAGTAGCTATAGTAGCTATAGTAGTTATAGTAGTTATAGTAGCTATAGTAGCTATAGTAGCTATAGTAGCTATAGTAGCTATAGTAGCTATAGTAGCTATAGTAGCTATAGTATCTATAGTAGCTATAGTAGCTATACTATCTATAGTAGCTATAGTAGCTATGGTAGCTATAGTAGCTATAATAGTTATAGTAGTTATAGTAGCTATAGTAGCTATAGTAGCTATAGTAGTTATAGTAGTTATAGTAGCTATAGTAGCTATAGTAGCTATAGTAGCTATAGTAGCTATAGTAGCTATAGTAGCTATAGTAGCTATAGTAGCTATAGTAGTTATAGTAGTTATAGTAGCTATAGTAGCTATAGTAGCTATAGTAGCTATAGTAGCTATAGTAGCTATAGTATCTATAGTAGCTATAGTAGCTATAGTAGCTATAGTAGCTATAGTAGTTATAGTAGCTATAGTAGCTATAGTAGCTATAGTAGCTATAGTAGCTATAGTAGCTATAGTAGCTATAGTAGCTATAGTAGCTATAGTAGCTATAGTAGCTATAGTATCTATAGTACGCTACGATCTCGTCAGTCCGGCGCCTGTTCGTTACGATGACTCAGAAGCTTTTGATTTAAGTCGACTTATAAATCTGCCTCAACAAGTCTTCAAAATAAAATAAAAAAAAGAAAATGATTATTTTAATTTTCATCTCTATCTGATAAAAATTTTGTGTCTTCAAAATAAAATGAAAATTATGAAAATTGCGATTTTAACGTTTATCTATATCTTATAATAATTTTGTGACTCGACTTTTCATTAACTTTGCATCTTGTCGGAAAAATTTCGAACTTTTAACTATTCATGAATTTTGCAGCTTTTTTAATACCAAAACCTTATCGGTAACTTGTAGTTAACTTCGAATGAAGTTTACAGCTTTTGAATTTATCGGTAACTCGAAATTAAGTCTGAAATTTTACACACATTTGATTGCCTGAAGACGACATATGTTGAAAATATGGAAGGAAATTACCGTAGCTCTAATTTTCAGTTGAATAATTTCTTCATATTAGTAGAAATAATTGAAAAAATAGTGTTGAAGCTCATTTGTCGTATCAACAACACAGTATATAAGTTTACTTCTTCTCTTCAAATAGACACATGAAGAACCAACGTTGAAACTTACTTGATACATGATTTGTATTGGAAGGAGGCATTTTTAAGATATCTCTATTTCTGTGAAGGCGACCAAGCTTACAGAAAACCAGCAGACGGTTTTTCAAAAAAAGAAGAGGGAAAGAAAGCAAAAAAGGGAAAAGAAAACAAAAGAGAGGGGGAAAAGAGAACAAAAAAGGAACTGAAAACAAAAGAGAACAAAAAAAAAAGGAAATGAAAACAAAAAAGAACAAAAAAAAGGAAATGAAAACAAAAGAGAAAGGGAAAAGAGAACAAAAAAGGGAATGAGAACAAAAGAAAAAGGGAAAAGAAAACAAAAGAGGAAGGGAAAAGAGAATAAAAAAGATAGGGAAAACCAAACAAAAGAGAACGGGAAAAGAAAATGAAGGAGGATTAGAAAGAGTGAAAAAGAAAGAAAATCTAGAAAAAGAAAGCATGGAGAAGACAGAGGGAAGAAAGAACTGGACAGCGAAAGAAGACAATAAATTCGTGCTGACGAGAAAGCATAAACAGAAAGTCGGCGAGGCTGAGTCAAGGCAAATGTTGCGGCGACGCGACGTGATGTTGGCGATGTCACATGGATGCTCATAGTGATGACATGAAGGGTCATAATGATGAAAACCTGAAGGGTTATAATGATGATGACCTAAAGGCTCATAATGGTAACTTGAAGGCTCATAATGATAACTGGAAGGCTCATAATGATAACTTGAAGGCACATAATGATGACCTGAAGGCTCATAATGATAACTGGAAGGCTCATAATGATAACTGGAAGGCTCATAATGGTAACTTGAAGGCTGATAATGATAACTGGAAGGCTCATAATGGTAACTTGAAGGCTGATAATGATAACAGGAAGGCTCATAATGATAACTGGAAGGCTCATAATGGTAACTTGAAGGCTCAAAATGATAACTGGAAGGCTCATAATGATAACTGGAAGGCTCATAATGGTAACTTGAAGGCTGATAATGATAACTGGAAGGCTCATAATGATAACTGGAAGGCTCATAATGGTAACTTGAAGGCTCAAAATGATAACTGGAAGGCTCATAATGATAACTGGAAGGCTCATAATGGTAACTTGAAGGCTGATAATGATAACTGGAAGGCTCATAATGATAACTGGAAGGCTCATAATGATAACTTGAAGGCACATAATGATGACCTGAAGGCTCATAATGATAACCTATCCGCTCATGATGATGATAACCTGAGGGGTAATAATGATAACCAGTAGGGTCATTGACAGTATGTTGTTGACATTGAAAGTATGCTGTTCACATTGAAGGTAGATGATATATTTAGCTAAATATTAGACAAAAACTATCACTACTATTAAAGGAGCCGCGTCCGTCCGTGTGTGTGTCACACCCACCAGCCTGCAGCGAGTGATGAGCGTATCTGTGATACAAGCTTCATCAACTCCACAATTTCCAGTGCCTTAACCCAGCAGATTGGGAGTCGGAATGTCACGTGTATTGGTAGGTTAGGTTAGGTTGTATAGAATATCACGTGTATTGGTAGGTTAGGTTAGGTTGTATAGAATATCACGTGTATTGGTAGGTTAGGTTAGGTTGTATAGAATATCACGTGTATTGGTAGGTTAGATTAGGTTGTATAGAATATCACGTGTATTGGTAGGTTAGATTAGGTTGTATAGAATATCACGTGTATTGGTAGGTTAGATTAGGTTGTATAGAATACCACGTGTATTGGTAGGTTAGATTAGGTTGTATAGAATATCACGTGTATTGGTGGGTTAGATTAGGTTGTATAGAATATCACGTGTATTGGTAGGTTAGATTAGGTTGTATAGAATATCACGTGTATTGGTAGGTTAGATTAGGTTGTATAGAATATCACGTGTATTGGTAGGTTAGATTAGGTTGTATAGAATATCACGTGTATTGGTAGGTTAGATTAGGTTGTATAGAATATCACGTGTATTGGTAGGTTAGATTAGGTTGTATAGAATATCACGTGTATTGGTAGGTTAGATTAGGTTGTATAGAATATCACGTGTATTGGTAGGTTAGATTAGGTTGTACAGAATATCACGTGTATTGGTAGGTTAGATTAGGTTGTATAGAATATCACGTGTATTGGTAGGTTAGATTAGGTTGTATAGAATATCACGTGTATTGGTAGGTTAGATTTGGTTGTACAGAATATCACGTGTATTGGTAGGTTAGATTAGGTTGTATAGAATATCACGTGTATTGGTAGGTTAGATTAGGTTGTATAGAATATCACGTGTATTGGTAGGTTAGATTAGGTTGTATAGAATATCACGTGTATTGGTAGGTTAGATTAGGTTGTATAGAATATCACGTGTATTGGTAGGTTAGATTAGGTTGTATAGAATATCACGTGTATTGGTAGGTTAGATTAGGTTGTACAGAATATCACGTGTATTGGTAGGTTAGATTAGGTTGTATAGAATATCACGTGTATTGGTAGGTTAGATTAGGTTGTATAGAATATCACGTGTATTGGTAGGTTAGATTTGGTTGTACAGAATATCACGTGTATTGGTAGGTTAGATTAGGTTGTATAGAACATCACGTGTATTGGTAGGTTAGATTAGGTTGTATAGAATATCACGTGTATTGGTAGGTTAGATTTGGTTGTACAGAATATCACGTGTATTGGTAGGTTAGATTAGGTTGTATAGAATATCACGTGTATTGGTAGGTTAGATTGGGTTGTGTAGAATATCACGTGTATTGGTAGGTTAGATTAGGTTGTATAGAATATCACGTGTATTGGTAGGTTAGATTAGGTTGTATAGAATATCACGTGTATTGGTAGGTTAGATTTGGTTGTACAGAATATCACGTGTATTGGTAGGTTAGATTAGGTTGTATAGAATATCACGTGTATTGGTAGGTTAGATTAGGTTGTATAGAATATCACGTGTATTGGTAGGTTAGATTTGGTTGTACAGAATATCACGTGTATTGGTAGGTTAGATTAGGTTGTATAGAATATCACGTGTATTGGTAGGTTAGATTAGGTTGTATAGAATATCACGTGTATTGGTAGGTTAGATTTGGTTGTACAGAATATCACGTGTATTGGTAGGTTAGATTAGGTTGTATAGAATATCACGTGTATTGGTAGGTTAGATTAGGTTGTATAGAATATCACGTGTATTGGTAGGTTAAATTAGGTTGTGTAGAATATCACGTGTATTGGTAGGTTAGATTAGGTTGTATAGAATATCACGTGTATTGGTAGGTTAGATTAGGTTGTATAGAATATCACGTGTATTGGTAGGTTAGATTAGGTTGTATAGAATATCACGTGTATTGGTGGGTTAGATTAGGTTGTATAGAATATCACGTGTATTGGTAGGTTAGATTAGGTTGTACAGAATATCACGTGTATTGGTAGGTTAGATTAGGTTGTATAGAATATCACGTGTATTGGTAGGTTAGATTAGGTTGTATAGAATATCACGTGTATTGGTAGGTTAAATTAGGTTGTATAGAATATCACGTGTATTGGTAGGTTAAATTAGGTTGTGTAGAATATCACGTGTATTGGTAGGCTAGGTTAGGTTGTGTAGAATATCACGTGTATTGGTAGGTTAGATTAGGTTGTACAGAATATCACGTGTATTGGTAGGTTAAATTAGGTTGTACAGAATATCACGTGTATTGGTAGGTTAAATTAGGTTGTGTAGAATATCAGCGGTTGCGACTTAGGAAAGTATTGCAAAGCAATAGAATAGCGTAGGAAATCATGGGAAAGCCATGTCGAAGCTTAGTTGGTCGGATATCTAATCCTGCCATTTTTTTGGCGGGCCGTGTGCACTCGTATGTGATAAATATCTGATATAGCAGAAAATATGCTTGGAGAAATATTAGATAAAGCAAATATAAGGCAAACCAAGAACAAATATTAGATAAAGCCAATATTAGACAAACCAAGAACATATATTAGATAACGCAAATATTAGGCAAACCAAGAACAAATATTAGTTATTTCTGCCAAAGCAATTTCCCCTGCCTTTGGGTGTGTAAATCCGTGCCTCTAGGCGTGTAAATCCGTGCCTCTAGGTGTCAAATCCGTGCCTCTGTGAGTGTAAATCCGTGCCTCTAGGTGTGTAAATCCACACGATGCTAGGCGTGTAAGTCAATGCGTGCAGGCGTGTTTACACACGCAGCTACGTGTACCCTCGTCAATTCGTAATGCTAGGTGCATGAATTCATGCTAAGTAGTAAATCCGTGGTGTTCGGCGTGTAAACTCCACATTGTAAAGCGCGTTACTCTATTTCCTCGCACACGAGACCCGTAAGGTTTTCCAAACATAGTACTTAGTTTGGATTAGACAAGGTTACTCTGTTAGGCCTCATCGACATAGGCCTATCACCAATACCATCTATCATAGAGGCCTGCTCAAAACGCACCGCCCGAACAGGGACTCGAACCCTGGACCCTCAGGTTAAAAGCCTGATGCTCTACCGACTGAGCCATCCGGGCGTGCTGAAGGCTAGAAAGATGGAGTTTAATATTTTCAGTAATTATTTTTGGTTCAATACTGATTTATGTAGAATTTGATGATCCAATGTCCATTTATTGCCCTATGGGCCATACAGATCTTATACCCAGCTATGAAATGCCATGATTAATATTTTAAAAGTAATTGTTCCAGGACTGGTTCCAAATTTTAAAATAATCAACGACTTTTTCCGCAACGAACTTGCACTATGATTTTTCAAGTTTAGCAGTCCTAACGATAGGAAAATGAATTCAGAGGCACGTATTAAACTATGATTCGATTGAGTACCATGAATATACTTGAAAATAATTACTTTTCTAAAGCCAGAATCTTCATATATATAAATAATGAGAAACCTGTGATTCTCTTGACCAAAATTTATCTATGAAGAAAAGAATCAATCCAGAGCAGCTTCTATTTCTTCTCTAAACTCTTTCTTCACTCGAATTACTCTTAATGTTGATTTAATTTTCCTCTCCACCTAAATAGATTCCATCTTCGAACTCTTTCTATAAAATGAAACACGGTTATTACAAACCAATTTTGTAGTTGATTTGACTTTTTATTGAATCCCTCAATTCTCTCTATCCAACGAAACAGTTATTAAAGACCAACTTGATTGCTGAATTTATCTTTCATTCTTTCCCTGAGACTATTTTCCTAAATAAAATAAGTTTATAGCGGGTCACATGTTTTGTTCGTCTTTCAATTCCGCGATTAGTTTTCTGTTGTAGAAAACGGAGAGGGCAGGGAGGAGAGGGGTACCCTTCTATTTTATGGACTTGCATTCCACCTATTCCTCCATTTAGTCTAGTTCTGATAAGCTTTTGTAATTTCAACTGTAAAATGGAACAAATAAATGCGGTTGTGAAATGGTGTAAATAGCGCAATTGTAATCAACTAGTTACCGGTACAACCCGAGTATCGGGTTGTCCGACTTGCCTAAAAATAAAAAATAAATAAATAAATAAATAAAAAAAAATAAAAAAAAATAAAAAAAAATATACAAAGAAAAAAAAATAAAAAAAAAAATAAAAAAATAAAAATAAAAAATGAAAAAAAATAAATAAAATAAATAGTTTTCTGCAAATATAGACACCAGTGGCTTCAATTTAATACCTCACTTGACCATATACACTCAGCCAATTTTCTAAACGGACTCGGACAAATTTCGAGTTACTGAATTAAGTATATAGATAATGGCAACTGCAAAATGGAACAACTATATGCAATTGTGAAATGAAACAAATATATGCGGCTGAGAAATGCTATAAATAGCGCACTTTTAATCAATTACTTCTTTCAACATTTATTCAGTTCATCTTATTCATCAGCGTATGTACCCTGAGTCAAAGTCAACGCTGCGAAGTGTTCGTGAGGGGACCATTCTGAGATCATTCCTAGAAACAGCCTCTGTGCTGAGGGATTCAACTGAGGTCACTCTCGTTTCTGATAGAAAAGAAAAAGAAAAAGAGTTTATTTCCAATAAAGATGGTACAAAAGTACCATCATTGGTTTTTAAAATATCTTAAATTTAATACACTTAGATGATACACACACATGGGTATTGTAATACTCATGTCACTAGTCGAAAAGAAATGATTGAGGGCAATGTACTCCTAATGTTGCTTAATCTACAGTTGATGATGTTGAAAATTAGCAAAAGATCAAGGAAACCCAGATGAATTTCAATACTTTTATTGTAGCAGTTCTTGCAGGAACAAGTCGCTTCAACGCCAACGTAACAGGACCGTAGTTTGTAGCGTCTTTTAAAAAAGAACTATTGGCGAATTTCAGCAAGAAGTCCGGGTGGCGTACAAATTTTGAACGAACTGTAATTTACGAACAATACATTACTAACAGATACCAATAATTTTAATACTTTAGTGTTTCAAATTGCAACGAATGCCAATCGGTCACTTTATATCACAGTTGCTTGTACCGAGTACACGTTCCTCTCTCACCATAGATAATCTGTAGTTTCTTAGATCTAATGTGAAGCACGCAGGCAGAACTTTCAACAATTGCCCGGCTCGATCGCAGAAGATGAATTCCCTCAACTGGACAGATTCTTATCTGGTAAAGGAAGATCTATGTTGACCATAAGTTCACACGATCCCTATTTTTGTATATACGATAATTCAATTATTTCATTAATCCAAATTATCATTGCACCTATAGCAATTACTTACTGGCAAAGCACATACCTATTTGTCTCGATAGTACGAAGACTATAGTAAGAGCCACCTTTATGCAGCTAATAGATAGTGGAAAATAGGTTGAGGCAGTGTTCCACTTGCAATTTAAAGGTTAGTATAAGTTAGACTTCACAAGCTACACTCAAGTATAGCTTAAAGCCGCAAACTTTTAGAGGTTATTAGGCACATTTTAAATTTAGATTAATTAGGACAATGTCCTGAGCAACCGCTCTAGTTGAGAGATTAATTTAATTTCAAAGGTTTGAAATCACATATTTGACGGTTTTTAAAACTCATCAGAGCCTACGAAGCCGCAGCCTCAACTTTTAAGTTTATTAAATGTCCAACAGGACCCAATTTGTGGCTTTCAGCCAACTTAACAAATTTAACCAAGTGGAACACAAGAAGCGCGAACATGCAAATTAGAAAACTAAACACAAGGAAACTCAATCACACAAACAAAACTTAAGTAGAAACAAGAGAAACTGAGAAGAACCTGCAGGTTGGCGCTATAAAATATCTCTGTCCTATTTTGTCCCTGCACCCCCGAAGCAAGACCCCACCTGCTTCCTCTTGTACTTCTGATGAGATGTCATTACCAAGAAGTGCGGACACCTACGGCGAGTACGAAGGAATAATTTTCAACAATGATACATGTAATGATAATTATAAGAGATAACACAATTTCATGAAAATACTCTTCTTCTATTAGCGGGAACGATATCAAAACGGTGCATTTGACTCTGCAACAGCCCAATTTCTCAGCTCTTAAACGAAACATTATGGTAATTTTTCTTGAATAGTTACACATGACACCCAGTAAATAGGAACTGTTAATCGAAAACGAAAGAGAATGTCCTTCCGAAATGACGTTGGTCGATAAAGAGTTAACAATCTCAATTCGATATGGGCAGCGCAAGTCAAGAGCTGCCAAATGGTTTCAGATGATAAAATTCAGGAACCACACCGTATTGGTGCTGAATACCCGCGTCGGATTATATTTTTAAACAAAAACCAAAAAAAAAAATTAAAAACAGCGACAGCTTTCAAAACTACCCAACAGCATCAGGGAAATCCTGTGTGGGAAACAGGTTTTCGCAGATATAAGTTTGATCGCTCCTTTCGATCTTTCTTTCGGGGATTCAATCCAGTGATCGACGCCAATTCTTCAGGCAGTTTGACGTTCTTTCCAGTATTTCTAAGCGAGATTCAGTCTAGTGATCAGCTGATAATTAGTGAGAAACCAGTGGTTCTTTTAAACAAATTTTATCTTCCATGAAGAAAAAAGAATCCATCCAGAGCAGCTTCTGCTTCTTCTCTAAACTATTTATTCATTCGAATTACTCCTAATGTAATTCATTCGAATTACTCCTCTTTATTGACATCGCCTTCAAACTCATAACTGCGAAATTGATGTCGATCTTTTTGTGGCCAAAAGAGAAATAGTAAAAGAGAAATACTTTTCAAAAATATCGAGTAGAACATCGATATTAACGTAACTGTTTTATATACATAACCAACAATACTAGCGTAACAGTTCCGTACCTGATGTTTAATCAGAAACATAAGTAAACAAATTCCTTTGACTAATATTGTTCATCATTAGATTTGTTAACAATCGACTTACTGAAAACAATGAAGTCGCTTATGGAGACCAAATCTTTCAAATCACTAAACCAGATCCGGATCAGAGCTACATAAAAGAAAGTCAAACTGCATGAAGAATTGGTGTCGAGTACTGGATTAAATCCCGCTTAGAAACACTGGAAAGAACATTAACTGAAGAATTAGCGCCGAGTGCTGGATTAAATCACGCTTAGAAACACAAGGAAGAATACCAAACTGCCTAAAGAATTGGTGTCGAGTACTGGATATTAAATCACGGAACGAACATCAACTGAAGAATCTCGTCGAGATTGAATCACGGTTAAAAATATGCGCATTCATTCATTCCCTGGCCTCTGGGAGATACCTGGCTTACAGAAGGGGGTGGGAAAGGGCGAGATGAGAAGGCAAAGAGCTATTGATCTGGACTCGAGCAGCGCTAAACACAGCAATGTGTCACCCGGAGAGTGCTATTGAGAACTCATTACGCGAGCCGAAGGCACATCGCCACCAAATTTATCTTTGGAAAGCTCCAGAGGCTGAAGAAGAGGCGTACTTCCAATTGATTGAATAAGGGAATAAGGAACACTTGAAACACAGCTCATTAGGCTTAGGGACGCTGCGTGTCTGTGTTTGGAGCGTGGCTTGTGATGGATGAACTTCGGAGGGCCTCGGGTACGCGGCCCATGTTCTGCTTCTTGTTCTGTTTCTTCCTCTGATGTTATGTTTCTTGTTCTAATTCTTCCTCCGATGTTCTGCTTCTTGTTCTGCTTCTTCCTCCGATGTTCTGCTTCTTGTTCTGCTTCTTCCTCCGATGTTCTGCTTCTTGTTCTGCTTCTTCCTCCGATGTTTTTGTGCTGATTCTTTTTTTATGATTTGATCGAAAATGTTTCACTCGGAATTAAAGGAGCTGGAAAATAGAGAGACGTTGAAATAATTTAGAATTTTGAGCATTTGAAATACTAGACGATTTTGTGGCCAAAACAATTCTTTTTGGTCATTTGAAATTGCCGTGAATTTCGAAGAGGTGACTGTCACCGATGAATTATGCTAGGGTTTTCAGATATTTTTTGTGGCGGAACGATTTTTTATGGCCATTTTAAAATCTGGTCGAAGTTGAGAATGATTATTCTGAGAAAAGTCCGTATGACACCACTGACCTACGCATCAATAAATAATGGTCGTCTATATATACTTTTAATATCTATATATGTATATATACATATTCACCGATCGGTTCAGTTCACCGATCGTGAACTGTTCAACTGTCAACTTGCATTAACGACGTTTTCGGGACCGTTGCGTGGGATCTTAACTAGAGTTGACAGTTGACAGGGGCGTGGAATGTAAAATAGAGTTGACAGTTGACATTCGCGTGGACGTTAACTAGAGTTGACAGTTGACATACGCGTGAGATGTTAACTAGAGTTGACAGTTGCGTGGGATGTTAATTAGAGTTGATAGTTGACAGTTGCGTGGGATGTTAATTAGAGTTGATAGTTGACAGTTGCGTGGGATGTTAATTAGAGTTGATAGTTGACAGTTGCGTGGGATGTTAATTAGAGTTGATAGTTGACAGTTGCGTGGGATGTTAATTAGAGTTGATAGTTGACAGTTGCGTGGGATGTTAATTAGAGTTGATAGTTGACAGTTGCGTGGGATGTTAATTAGAGTTGATAGTTGACAGTTGCGTGGGATGTTAATTAGAGTTGACAGTTGACTGTCGCTTGGGATGTTAACTAGAGTTGACAGTTGACAGTTGCGTGGAATGTTAATTAGTTGATAGTTGACAGTTGCGTGGGATGTTGACGTCTGCATGCTACGCGACTAAAATAACTTGTGTTCGATAAAAAAATATTTATAGAAATTTGGGTTCCATCTGAGGTTAAGATTCACCGATCTTTTAAATTTCTGACTGCAGTGTTTCATTCAATAAAAAATTATGAACTTTAAAGATTTATTCAGGTGTTATGGAAATGTAGCCGCTGAAATTATAATACAAAGTTTGAGAAAAATAGTATCATTCTTTTATTTTAATAAAAATTATGAATTTTAAGAATCTTTTCAGGGTTTATTAAAGTGTAGCCGCTGAAATTATAATACAAAATTTTGGAAAATAATCTCATTCATTCATGATGAATGACGTCGCGAATTTGTAATGAATGAAATCATTGATTTATGACCAGGTTACTCATTAATTGGCGAAGCATCAAATCATTAATGGGTGAAAAATGAGCTAATATATTGCAAAAAAATTTAATAATTTGAATTTATTTGTCGCTAATGACTTTATTTTAGAAAATATTGAAAAATCCCTGAAAATTTAAAGAAATACTTCTAGTTTTAAATTTTTTTTACGAAAACAACTATTTTTTTCCAAATATTTTATGGTTTGATCAAACCTAAAATTAATTAAAGGCTCCGGATAAAAAAAATAAAAAATTCTTTTTCTTCCCACGAAAGATTCGTTTATCGGAGAAAAATGTTAGTCGTCGCCTAGCAATGCATAATGAAAAAAATACATTTTTCGACGCGAATAATCGATATATGATGAAAAACCTCATACCGATAACACCTCTTTCAACCAGCGAAAAAAAAAGCAGTTTACGGTCGTCAGGTCGCCGATGTGTCGCCGAAGATACGGCCGCTGGAAGGCAGGCATTCACGGTCAAATCGGGCGACGCTTTCATCTGTAATTTGACGCCGATTTTGGCAGCTTGGAGACCCTCTCGTAATTCCTTCATCAATTATGAGAGGTTGTGGGGTCGTGCTCGGATGGGGCCGGGGCGGCAGGCTTGGCGTGAAGGATCTGTGATGCAAGATCTCACTTTGGTAGATCTGTGATGCAAGATCTCACTTCAGTAGATCTGTGATGCAAAATCTCACTTTGGTAGATCTGTGATGCAAGATCTCACTTCAGTAGATCTGTGATGCAAAATCTCACTTTGGTAGATCTGTGATGCAAGATCTCACTTTGGTAGATCTGTGATGCAAGATCTCACTTTGGTAGATCTGTGATGCAAGATCTCACTTCGGTAGATCTGTGATGCAAGATCTCACTTCAGTAGATCTGTGATGCAAGATCTCACTTCGGTAGATCTGTGATGCAAAATCTCACTTTGGTAGATCTGTGATGCAAGATCTCACTTCAGTAGATCAGTGTTGCAAGATCTCACTTCTGTAGATCTGTGATGCAAGATCTCACTTCAGTAGATCAGTGTTGCAAGATCTCACTTCGGTAGATCTGTGATGCAAGATCTCACTTCAGTAGATCAGTGTTGCAAGATCTCACTTCGGTAGATCAGTGATGCGAGATCTCACTTCAGTAGATCAGTGTTGCAAGATCTCACTTCGGTAGATCAGTGATGCAAGATCTCACTTCAGTAGATCAGTGTTGCAAGATCTCACTTCGGTAGATCAGTGTTGCAAGATCTCACTTCGGTAGATCAGTGATGCAAGATCTCACTTCAGTAGATCAGTGATGCAAGATCTCACTTCAGTAGATCAGTGTTGCAAGATCTCACTTCGGTAGATCAGTGATGCAAGATCTCACTTCAGTAGATCAGTGTTGCAAGATCTCACTTCGGTAGATCAGTGTTGCAAGATCTCACTTCGGTAGATCAGTGATGCAAGATCTCACTTCAGTAGATCAGTGTTGCAAGATCTCACTTCGGTAGATCAGTGATGCAAGATCTCACTTCAGTAGATCTGTGATGCAAGATCTCACTTCAGTAGATCAGTGAGGCAAGATCTCACTTCGGTAGATCTGTGATGCAAGATCTCACTTCAGTAGATCAGTGAGGCAAGATCTCACTTCGGTAGATCTGTGATGCAAGATCTCACTTCGGTAGATCTGTGAGGCAAGATCTCACTTCGGTAGATCTGTGATGCAAAATCTCACTTCGGTAGATCTGTGATGCAAGATCTCACTTCAGTAGATCAGTGAGGCAAGATCTCACTTCGGTAGATCTGTGATGCAAGATCTCACTTCAGTAGATCAGTGAATGACCTATAATGGAACTTTAAGAATTTTGCTCATATTCACACATAGTCAACATTTACATGTTTCATGAAGAAAAAGATGTTTATGCGGTTGATAATTGCGAGTGTTGGAAAGAAAATGTCAGTTGTGAGAGTTGAAAGTAAGTTGGTCATGAATATCTCCGTTATATGCAGCTGTTGTCTCATGAATATCTCCGTTATATACAGCTGTTGTCTCATGAATATCTCCGTTATATGCAGCTGTTCTCTCATGAATATCTCCGTTATTTACAGCTGTTGTCTCATGAATATCTCCGATATATACAGCTGTTCTCTCATGAATATCTCCGTTATATGCAGCTGTTCTCTCATGAATATCTCCGTTACATACAGCTGTTCTCTCATGAATATCTCCGTTACATACAGCTGTTGTCTCATGAATATCTCCGTTATTTACAGCTGTTCTCTCATGAATATCTCCGTTATTTACAGCTGTTCTCTCATGAATATCTCCGTTACATACAGCTGTTGTCTCATGAATATCTCCGTTATTTACAGCTGTTCTCTCATGAATATCTCCGTTATATGCAGCTGTTCTCTCATGAATATCTCCGTTATATACAGCTGTTCTCTCATGAATATCTCCGTTATATGCAGCTGTTCTCTCATGAATATCTCCGTTACATACAGCTGTTCTCTCATGAATATCTCCGTTACATACAGCTGTTGTCTCATGAATATCTCCGTTATTTACAGCTGTTCTCTCATGAATATCTCCGTTATTTACAGCTGTTCTCTCATGAATATCTCCGTTACATACAGCTGTTGTCTCATGAATATCTCCGTTATTTACAGCTGTTCTCTCATGAATATCTCCGTTATATGCAGCTGTTCTCTCATGAATATCTCCGTTATATGCAGCTGTTCTCTCATGAATATCTCCGTTATATACAGCTGTTGTCTCATGAATATCTCCGTTATATACAGCTGTTGTCTCATGAATATCTCCGTTATATGCAGCTGTTGTCTCATGAATATCTCCGTTATATGCAGCTGTTGTCTCATGAATATCTCCGTTATATACAGCTGTTGTCTCATGAATATCTCCGTTATATACAGCTGTTGTCTCATGAATATCTCCGTTATATGCAGCTGTTGTCTCATGAATATCTCCGTTATATACAGCTGTTGTCTCATGAATATCTCCGTTATATGCAGCTGTTGTCTCATGAATATCTCCGTTATATGCAGCTGTTCTCTCATGAATATCTCCGTTATATACAGCTGCTCTCTCATGTATATCTCCGTTATATACAGCTGTTCTCTCATGAATATCTCCGATTCATACAGCTGTTGTCTCATGAATATCTCCGATTCATACAGCTGTTGTCTTATGAATATCTCCGTTATATGCAGCTGTTCTCTCATGAATATCTCCGTTACATACAGCTGTTCTCTCATGAATATCTCCGTTATATGCAGCTGTTCTCTCATGAATATCTCCGTTACATACAGCTGTTCTCTCATGAATATCTCCGTTATATGCAGCTGTTCTCTCATGAATATCTACGTTACATACAGCTGTTCTCTCATGAATATCTCCGTTACATACAGCTGTTGTCTCATGAATATCTCCGTTATTTACAGCTGTTCTCTCATGTATATCTCCGTTACATACAGCTGTTGTCTCATGAATATCTCCGTTACATACAGCTGTTGTCTCATGAATATCTCCGTTACATACAGCTGTTGTCTCATGAATATCTCCGTTACATACAGCTGTTCTCTCATGAATATCTCCGTTAAATGCAGCTGTTCTCTCATGAATATCTCCGTTACATACAGCTGTTCTCTCATGAATATCTCCGTTACATACAGCTGTTGTCTCATGAATATCTCCGTTACATACAGCTGTTCTCTCATGAATATCTCCGTTACATACAGCTGTTGTCTCATGAATATCTCCGTTACATACAGCTGTTCTCTCATGAATATCTCCGTTACATACAGCTGTTGTCTCATGAATATCTCCGTTATATACAGCTGCTCTCTCATGTATATCTCCGTTATATACAGCTGTTCTCTCATGAATATCTCCGATTCATACAGCTGTTGTCTCATGAATATCTCCGATTCATACAGCTGTTCTCTTATGAATATCTCCGTTATATGCAGCTGTTCTCTCATGAATATCTCCGTTACATACAGCTGTTCTCTCATGATTATCTCCGTTACATACAGCTGTTGTCTCATGAATATCTCCGTTATTTACAGCTGTTCTCTCATGAATATCTCCGTTATATGCAGCTGTTGTCTCATGAATATCTCCGTTATATGCAGCTGTTCTCTCATGAATATCTCCGGTATATGCAGCTGTTCTCTCATGAATATCTCCGTTATATGCAGCTGTTCTCTCATGAATATCTCCGTTATATGCAGCTGTTGTCTCATGAATATCTCCGTTATATGCAGCTGTTCTCTCATGAATATCTCCGTTATGTGCAGCTGTTCTCTCATGAATATCTCCGTTATATACAGCTGTTCTCTCATGAATATCTCTGTTATATGCAGCTGTTCTCTCATGAATATCTCCGTTATATGCAGCTGTTCTCTCATGAATATCTCCGTTATATGCAGCTGTTCTCTCATGAATATCTCCGTTATATGCAGCTGTTCTCTCATGAATATCTCCGTTATATGCAGCTGTTCTCTCATGAATATCTCCGTTATTTGCAGCTGTTCTCTCATGAATATCTCCGTTATATGCAGCTGTTCTCTCATGAATATCTCCGTTATATGCTGCTGTTCTCTCATGAATATCTCCGTTATATACAGCTGTTCTCTCATGAATATCTCCGTTATATACAGCTGTTCTCTCATGAATATCTCCGTTATATGCAGCTGTTCTCTCATGAATATCTCCGTTATATACAGGTGTTCTCTCATGAATATCTCCGTTATATGCAGCTGTTCTCTCATGAATATCTCCGTTATATGCAGCTGTTCTCTCATGAATATCTCCGTTATATGCAGCTGTTGTCTCATGAATATCTCTGTTATATACAGCTGTTCTCTAATGAATATCTCCGTTATATGCAGCTGTTCTCTCATGAATATCTCCGTTATATGCAGCTGTTGTCTCATGAATATCTCCGTTATTTACAGCTGTTCTCTCATGAATATCTCCGTTATATGCAGCTGTTGTCTCATGAATATCTCCGTTATATGCAGCTGTTCTCTCATGAATATCTCCGTTACATACAGCTGTTCTTTCATGAATATCTCCGTTATATGCAGCTGTTGTCTCATGAATATCTCCGTTATATGCAGCTGTTCTCTCATGAATATCTCCGTTACATACAGCTGTTCTCTCATGAATATCTCCGTTATGTGCAGCTGTTGTCTCATGAATATCTCCGTTATATGCAGCTGTTCTCTCATGAATATCTCCGTTATATGCAGCTGTTCTCTCATGAATATCTCCGTTATATACAGCTGTTCTCTCATGAATATCTCCGTTATATGCAGCTGTTCTCTCATGAATATCTCCGTTATATGCAGCTGTTCTCTCATGAATATCTCCGTTATATGCAGCTGTTGTCTCATGAATATATCCGATATATGCAGTTGTTGTCTCATGAATATCTCCGTTATAAGCAGCTGTTCTCTCATGAATATCTCCGTTATATACAGCTGTTCTCTCATGAATATCTCCGTTATATACAGCTGTTCTCTCATGAATATCTCCGTTATATACATCTGTTCTCTCATGAATATCTTCGTTATATACAGCTGTTCTCTCATGAATATCTTCGTTATATACAGCTGTTCTCTCATGAATATCTTCGTTATATACAGCTGTTCTCTCATGAATATCTTCGTTATATACAGCTGTTCTCGCATGAATATCTTCGTTATATACAGCTGTTCTCTCATGAATATCTTCGTTATATACAGCTGTTCTCTCATGAATATCTTCGTTATATACAGCTGTTCTCTCATGAAAATCTCCGTTATATACAGCTGTTCTCTCATGAATATCTTCGTTATATACAGCTGTTCTCTCATGAAAATCTCCGTTATATGCAGCTGTTCTCTCATGAATATCTCCGTTATATACAGCTGTTCTCTCATGAATATCTCCGCTATATGCAGCTGTTCTCTCATGAAAATCTCCGTTATATGCAGCTGTTGTCTCATGAATATCTTCGTTATATACAGCTGTTCTCTCATGAATATCTTCGTTATATACAGCTGTAGTTCTCTCCAAAACATAGCTATAATCGTAACAAAACATCTGATGCTGTATAAATACAAAAAGTGTTTGCGCTGCGGCGATCACTCGTTTTTTTTTTATAAAATTCAGACAAAATTTTATTTGTAGAGATTGTATACTTAAAATTTGCAGTAAATTACTTTTACATAACGCAATTATTACTCCGTTAATGCTCTATGTTTGTAAGTAAACCACAAAATTATCTCTAATTGTTTTTATTCGGAATTTGCAGTGTGAGCTCTCAAAAAATTCTATTTGACAGTTAGCTAATGACTGTTAATCATTTAGTGATTATAGTTCAAAAGATTTTCATCAGTATTAATGATTTTGTTTGGAAGCATCAGAATCAAAAAGCCATTATTATCTTTTTAAAGACCATTTGCAGTCAGTTATTGATTTTATTCAAAAGAATCAGAAGCAATAAGTCACTGTTTTCTTGAAAAACCATTTTCAGTCTTTTAATCGTTTTAAATCAGAAGCAATAAATCATTATTCTCTTTTGAAAAACCATTTTCAGTCAGTTGATGGGTTTAATCGAAAGAATCAAAATCAACTAATCATTATTCTTTTTTAAAGACCATTTTCAGTGAGGGGAGAATGGTTTCAGCAGCACCTCTGCGCCCCGCGTCACGGTGCTGCCGTTTTCTAGAGACCTGATTGCCATCTGCACTTGAAAAAAAGTTCATTGAAGTTCTTTTTATAACATAACATCAGTGTGCAGTTCTCAAGTCGATTGCAAAGTCCCTTTCACAGCGCCAAAATAAAAAGCCTCGCGAAAATTAAGCAAAAAAAATCGCAAAAATATAGCAAAAAATTCGCGAAAATAAAGCAGAAAATTTGCGCAAATAAAGCACACGCGAGGTGAAGGTGAGAGACACTGCAGAATATAAAAATAGCAGAGACCTGACATGTGCCCAAATTTAGCATACGGAATTAGCTGAGCCAGAGACGGAGAGGCATTCCGGGATATCAGTTCGAGGCGAACTTAAAGAGCGGACAAAAACAACTCTGGAGGTGAGCGGCCGAAGAAGAAGAGGGCGAAACGAACAAGAATTATAAGAAGGAAAAGAGTACCGAGACCGGTAAGAGAGAAGCAAGTAGAAAGAAGGAAAAAAAGAGACAGAAGCCAAGAATTATAAGAAGTTGAAGAGTACCGAGACCGGCAAGAAAGAAGCAAGTAGAAAGAAAGAGAGAGAGAGCAAGACTAAAAGCGGTATAGAAGAAACGTCTAAAGGCCAGCAGCCGAAGAAGAAGAAGCTAAAACCAAGAAAAATTATAAAACGAAGAAGAGTACCGAGACCAGCCAGAAAGAAGCAAGTAGAAAGAAAGAAAGAGAGAGAAAGAGAAAGCAAGACAAGGAGTGGTAAGGAGGAGAGGGAAGAGGAGAGCCTCTCAGCAAGAAAGAATGTGAACAGATCGGCCACAACAAGTGTGCGGCCACTGGCCGGGACGCGACTCGGCTCTTGTGCCAAGAAGCTTTTTGTTGAATTCTTCTTCATAACTTGCGATCGTCGTTCCTTCATTGAGAGTTTTTTACGCTCGGTCTTCTGTGGTCTTCTGTTTGAGGTTTTTCTATATGGTTTTCTGTGAGGCGTAAAGGTAAGATTTCATTTGAGAGTTTTCTATATGGTTTTCTGTGAAGCGTAAAGGTAAGATTTCATTTGAGAGTTTTCTATATGGTTTTCTGTGAAGCATAAAGGTAAGATTTCATTTGAGAGTTTTCTATATGGTTTTCTGTAAAGCGTAAAGGTAAGATTTCATTTGAGAGTTTTCTATATGGTTTTCTGTGAAGCGTAAAGGTAAGATTTCATTTGAGAGTTTTCTATATGGTTTTCTGTGAAGCATAAAGGTAAGATTTCATTTGAGAGTTTTCTATATGGTTTTCTGTGAAGCGTAAAGGTAAGATTTCATTTGAGAGTTTTCTAAATGGTTTTCTGTGAAGCATAAAGGTAAGATTTCATTTGAGAGTTTTCTATATGGTTTTCTGTGAAGCGTAAAGGTAAGATTTCATTTGAGAGTTTTCTATCTGGTTTTCTGTGAAGCATAAAGGTAAGATTTCATTTGAGAGTTTTCTATATGGTTTTCTGTGAAGCATAAAGGTAAGATTTCATTTGAGAGTTTTCTATATGGTTTTCTGTGAAGCGTAAAGGTAAAATTTCATTTGAGAGTTTTCTATATGGTTTTCTGTGAAGCGTAAAGGTAAGATTTCATTTGAGAGTTTTCTATATGGTTTTCTGTGAAGCGTAAAGGTAAGATTTCATTTGAGAGTTTTCTATATGGTTTCTGTGAAGCGTAAAGGTAAGATTTCATTTGAGAGTTTTCTATATGGTTTTCTGTGAAGCGTAAAGGTAAGATTTCATTTGAGAGTTTTCTATATGGTTTTCTGTGAAGCGTAAAGGTAAGATTTCATTTGAGAGTTTTCTATATGGTTTTCTGTGAAGCGTAAAGGTAAGATTTCATTTGAGAGTTTTCTATATGGTTTTCTGTGAAGCGTAAAGGTAAGATTTCATTTGAGAGTTTTCTATATGGTTTTCTGTGAAGCGTAAAGGTAAGATTTCATTTGAGAGTTTTCTATATGGTTTTCTGTGAAGCGTAAAGGTAAGATTTCATTTGAGAGTTTTCTATATGGTTTTCTGTGAAGCGTAAAGGTAAGATTTCATTTGAGAGTTTTTTATATGGTTTTCTGTGAAGCGTAAAGGTAAGATTTCATTTGAGAGTTTTCTATATGGTTTTCTGTGAAACGTAAAGGTAAGATTCCATTTGAGAGTTTTCTATATGGTTTTCTGTGAAGCGTAAAGGTAAGATTTCATTTGAGAGTTTTCTATATGGTTTTCTGTGAAGCGTAAAGGTAAGATTTCATTTGAGAGTTTTCTATATGGTTTTCTGTGAAGCGTAAAGGTAAGATTCCATTTGAGAGTTTTCTATATGGTTTTCTGTGAAGCGTAAAGGTAAGATTTCATTTGAGAGTTTTTTAGATGGTTTTCTGTGAAGCGTAAAGGTAAGATTTCATTTGAGAGTTTTCTATATGGTTTTCTGTGAAGCGTAAAGGTAAGATTTCATTTGAGAGTTTTCTATATGGTTTTCTGTGAAGCGTAAAGGTGAGATTTCATTTGAGAGTTTTCTATATGGTTTTCTGTGAAGCGTAAAAGTAAGATTTCAATTGAGAGTTTTCTATATGGTTTTCTGTGAAGCGTAAAGGTAAGATTTCATTTGAGAGTTTTCTATATGGTTTTCTGTGAAGCGTAAAGGTAAGATTTCATTTGAGAGTTTTCTATATGGTTTTCTGTGAAGCGTAAAGGTAAGATTTCATTTGAGAGTTTTCTATATGGTTTTCTGTGAAGTACTGTGATAACTTGTGCAGCCTGATCAAGGAAAAATAGAAAAGGCTGATAAAAAGATGATTTACCGAGTAATTGTTCATTCCATTTCAACTTCAAGATGCAATGTATCCGGCAACAACCATTGGTAACCATTCAACAACCAAACATTCAGCAATCAACCTATTTAACAATCAATCATTCACGACCTAACCTCGATCACAACCGAACAACCAAGCAACGCCTTAGAATTTAATCACCACCAACAACTAACCAACCAAGCAAGAATCAATCAACCACTCATAAGACAACCTCCACCATAACCAATTAACCAAGAACCAACCAACCACTCAAAACAAGTAACTAAGCAGCCTCACATAAACCAACTCACCACCACAACCAACCAAGCAGCCCACCACTCAAAACCAAATCTAAACCACAACCAACCAACCAGCCTCACAACCTACCCACCACAACCAACCTTACAACATACCCCCCACAACCAACCTTACAACTTATCCACCACCAACCAACCAACCTTACAACATACGCCCCACAACCAACCAACCAGCCTCACAACCAGACCCACACCACAACCAACCAATTAGCCTCACAACCAGACCCCCACCGCAACCAAACTTACTCACCACAACCAACCCACCACTCACAACCAAACCCCACCACTCACAATCAACCTCACAACCAATCCACCCCTCGTAACTAAGCCTCACTCCAACCAACCAATAACGCACAACCAAACCCCACCACAACCAACCAAGAACTCACAACCAAACCCCACCACAACCAACCAAGAACTCACAACCAAACCCCACCACAACCAACCAAGAACTCACAACCAAACCCCACCACAACCAACCAAGAACTCACAACCAAACCCCACCACAACCAACCAAGAACGCACAACCAAACCCCACCACAACCAACCGAAAAACCAGCGGCGGCTGCCTGGGCACCAGCGAACTGAGCGAGCGAACGGAGGCCGAGTTCAATTCCCTCAAAAACCTGCTCAGTCTTCCTCCTTTGGTGAGTTCTTCAGGCGGCCAGCGAGACAGCCAAATCTGCCGACAAACTCCGGCACTCCGGTGGTAGCGCAGGTCTGCAGGCCGCCGCTCTGCTTGTACGGAGCGAGCGTTGCTACTTTGAGCGGGGAGCCGCGTCTTCTGAGCTGCTGGGTTCCGTCAAGCAGGCAAGCAGGCAGACTGGCAAGCAGGCAAGCAGGCCAGCAGGCAAGCAGGCAAGCAGGCAAGCAGGCAAGCAGGCAGGCAAGCAGGCAGGCAAGCAGGCAAGCAGGCAGACTGGCAAGCAGGCAAGCAGGCAGGCAAGCTGGCAAGCAAGCAGGCAAGCAGGCAAGCAGGCAGACTGGCAAGCAGGCAAGCAGGCCAGCAGGCAAGCAGGCAAGCAGGCAAGCAGGCAAGCAGGCAAGCAGGCAAGCAGGCAAGCAGGCAGGCAAGCAGGCAGGCAAGCAGGCAAGCAGGCAAGCAGGCAAGCAGGCAAGCAGGCAAGCAGGCAAGCAGGCAAGCAGGCAAGCAGGCAAGCAGGCAGACTGGCAAGCAGGCAAGCAGGCAAGCAGGCAAGCAGGCAAGCAGGCAAGCAGGCAGGCAAGCTGGCAGGCAAGCAGGCAAGCAGGCAAGCAGGTAAGCAGGCAAGCAGGCAAGCAGGCAAGCAGGCAAGCAGGCAAGAAGGCAATCAGGCAAGCAGGCAAGCAAGCGAGCACGCAAGCAAACAAGCAGGCAAACAAACGAGCACGCAGGCAAGCAAGCACGCAAGCAAACAAGCAGGCAAACAAACAAGCACGCAAGCAAACAAGCAGGCAAACAAACAAGCACGCAAGCAAACAAGCAGGCAAACAAACAAGCAGGCAAACAAACAAGCAGGCAAACAAACAAGCAGGTAAACAAACAAGCAGGCAAACAAACAAGCAGGCAAACAAACAAGCAGGCAAACAAGCAAGCACGCAAACAAACAAGCAGGCAAACAAACGAGCACGCAGGCAAGCAAGCGAGCACGCAAACAAACAAGCACGCAAGCAAACAAGCAGGCAAACAAACAAGCAGGCAAGCAAATAAGCACGCAAGCAAACAAGCAGGCAAACAAACAAGCACGCAAACAAACAAGCAGGCAAACAAACAAGCACGCAGGCAAACAAACAAGCACGCAAGCAAACACTCAGGCAAGCAAGGCTCAACTTTACACCTGAGCCCAAATCTTCGGGCCGAATGCCAGAAGCAATCTGGCCGGCATCGCGCGTCCAGAAGTCTCCAATTCTTAGATTTTTTCCTCTTGAGTCCTCTACAAAGTCTGCAATTTATTTGCAACTAATTTTGCGGCGCAACTATTTTAAGCACCACGCGGGTCAGGGTTCGCAACTGAGTTTGGCGCGCAACACTTTTTGGCACAACGAGGTCGGGGGCTTGGCATCTCCGTCCGAACTGCCGGCTTTGCGGGAGGTATTCTGTCTGGTCCCGTCTGGTCCCGTCTGTTCCCGTCTGGTCCCGTCTAGTCCCGTCTGGTCCCGTCTGGTCCCGTCTGGTCCCGTGTGGTCCCGTCTGGTCCCGTCTGGTCCGGTCTGGTCTCGTATGCTCCCGTCTGGTCCCGTATGGTCCCGTCTGGTTCCGTAGGGTCCCGTATGGTCCCGTCTGGTCTCATCTGGTCCCCTCTGGTCCCGTCTGGTCCCGTCTGGTCCCATTTCGTCCCGTCTGGTCCCGTCTGGTCCCGTACGATCCCGTCTGGTCTCGTCTGGTCCCGTCTGGTGGTCCCGTCTGGTCCCGCCTGGTCCCGTCTGGTGGTCCCGTCTGTTCCCGTCTGGTCCTGTCTGGTCCCGTATGGTCCCGTCTGGTCCCGTCTGATCCCGTCTGGTCCCGCATGGTCCCATCTGGTCCCATCTGGTCCCGTCTGGTCCCCTCTGGTCTCGTATGGTCCCGCTACCGTCTGGCGGTTTGGCATGCTGTCGTGTTGGCGCATGCCACAACTCAGGTATGTGGCATGTGGCGTGTGGCATGTGGCGTTTGGCATGTGGCATTTGGCTCGCTCGTTGTGTAGGTGCATGTCGCATGTCCGTGATCTGGGCGCATGCCACAGCCCACCTGTGTGGCATGTGGCATGTCCGTGGTCTGGGCGCATGCCACAGCCCACCTGTGTGGCATGCGGCATATCCGTGATCTGGGCGCATACCACAGACCACCTGTGTGGCATGTCCGTGATCTGGGCGCATGCCACAGCCCACCTGTGCGGCATGTGGCATGTCCGTGATATGGGTGCATGCCACAGCCCACCTGTGTGGCATGCGGCATATCCGTGATATGGGTGCATGCCACAACCCACCTGTGTGGCATGTGGCATGTGGCATGTGGCATGTGGCATGTGGCATGTGGCATGTGGCATGTGGCATGTGGCATGTGGCTCACTCACAATGCAACACGGCAGCAGAAATTGAAAAAAAATCCAACTCTATCATAAAGAATGTCCTCCGACATTTTTCATCAGGTCGGCGCTAATTGACCGTGTGTTCTATATATATCCCGAAATCTGATGAGGTTGTGAGGGGTGCTGGTGTGGTGCTGAGTATTGCCGAGTGGTGCTGGCGTGGTGCTGAGGGGTGCTGATGAGTGCTGAGTGGTGTTGAGTGGTGCTGAGGGGTGCTGAGGAGTGCTGAGGGGTGCTGAGTGGTGCTGAGTGGTGCTGAGTGGTGCTAAGTGGTGGTTACTGCACTTATACTACCCCATTCAAACATTGCTCACCACACGTTCTCGATATTTCCAAGCGATTTTAACAGCTTTAAGCATCAAAAGCCGTCCTGTCTACAGTAGCTGTAAGCATCAAGAGCTGCCCTGTCTACAGCAGCTGTAAGCATCAAGAGCTGCCCTGTCTACAGCAGCTGTAAGCATCAAGAGCTGCCCTGTCTACAGTAGCTGTAAGCATCAAGAGCTGCCCTGTCTACAGCAGCTGTAAGCATCAAGAGCTGCCCTGTCTACAGCAGATGTAAGCATCAAGAGCTGCCTTGTCTACAGCAGCTGTAAGCATCAAGAGCTGTCCTGTCTACAGTAGCTGTAAGCATCAAGAGCTGCCCTGTCTACAGCAGCTGTAAGCATCAAGAGCTGCCCTGTCTACAGCAGCTGTAAGCATCAAAAGCCGCCCTGTCTACAGCAGCTGTAAGCATCAAGAGCTGTCCTGTCTACAGCAGCTGTAAGCATCAAGATCCGCCCTGTCTACAGCAGCTGAAAGCATCAAGAGCCGCCCTGTCTACAGCAGCTGTAAGCATCAAGAGCTGCCCTGTCTATAAACCTCTTGCCTGCATTCTTTAGAGTCGCTTTTCCCCCTTACTCCCTCTCCCTCTCTTTCTCTCTTTCTTTCTCTCATTCTCTCTCTCTGCCTGCAAGATTCCATGTTTTTACGCGAGGGCTCAACACTCCCTGTTTTTAGGCCGGACCGTTCGGCCCTTTTTTCCACCGCTGCTTCAGTTCGCTTAGAATTATTCGCATATTCTTCTAGGTCCATGACTGTTGTACTCTGGGTCCACTTGTCCGTGGGCCTGGACTTTCTGGGGTGTTTGTCCTGCAGTTTGGTATTAATTTTTTAATTCTCGCATCCGCATTCCGGGTGTCTTGGAATGCGGCTTAGTTTTGCCTCCGTTTTGTGGCTTAATTTTGCCTCCGTGCAGCCCGCCGCATTTGTTTTTTTTACCCACGCCTTTTTGGTGTGGGATTTGGTGGTTTTAAATATGTGGGTTTTGGTTAAGGTTTTTGTTGATGTGGTCGTCAGTTGTGTTAAATATGTGGTCTTTATCTCCGTGCAGACACACTTGGGCTTCAACCAGGGTTTCTATCAAGGTAGTCTTCAGTGGTGTTAAACATGTAGTCTTTAGCCAGGTTTTGTATTACAATTGTCTCTAGTTGTGTCAAATATATAGTCTTCAGCCAGGGTTTGTAGTTGATATAGTCTTTAGTAGTGTTGAATATGCATTCTTTAGCCAGGACTTGCACTAAACATGCTGTCTTTAGCCAGGATTTGCACTAAACATACAACATTTAGCCAGGACTTGCACTAAACTTGCAGTCTTTAGCCAGGACTTGCACTAAACTTGCAGTCTTTAGCCAGGACTTGCCCTTAACATGCAGTCTTTAGCCAGGCCTTGCACTAAACATACAGCATTTAGCCAGGACTTGCACTAAACATACAGCATTTAGCCAGGACTTGCACTAAACATGCTGCATTTAGCCAGGACTTGCACTAAACATACAGCATTTAGCCAGGACTTGCACTAAACATACAGCATTTAGCCAGGACTTGCACTAAACATGTAGTCTTTAGCCAGGACTTGCACAAAACATGCAGCATTTAGCCAGGATTTGCATTAAACATGCAGCCTTTAGTCAAGCTTGTCCAACTGCATATTTTGATATTTCCGACCGCACACTCTCCAGCAGACCAAGTCTGGTCCCAACCAAAGCACCAAAATTCCTCACCGACCGCAGCCGTAAATTATTTTGCTTGTGTCGTGTTGTCCGCAGTTTTCGTTTGCTCAAGGAATGTTGAGCCTGATCACGTACTGCCGGCGAGCAGAATTAATCTAGCAGAAGCCGAAGATTTCGGTGAACTTGACGGTACGTTTTTGGTATTTTTTCTTGCTTGGTTTTCGTTTGTTCATGGAAAACGTTTGTTCGCGTTGTGACTTTGAAGTTAGAAATTTCGTTGGGCTTGGCATTATGTTTTTTGGAAAATTTTTTGCTTTGTTTTCGTTTGTTCAGGAAATTTTGTGCCTGATGAGGTAGTCATTTTGGAGGTTCAAAAATTTTGTTGAACATGACTTTCTGCAAAGTGAACATTGCTCTGAAACATCTGTGTGCTCATTTCTCCTACGTTAAGCCTTCCAAGTTAAGGCGAGTTTAATGATATAGAGTTAAGCTCTTTAAATTACGTCGAACCCTTAAAATTGCTACAATGGTAGGTACAATTATTGTTGAGTCAAGTTAATTTTATTAAGTGAAGCCCTTTAGCACTTTGACCGCAACGTGCCCTACCGGTGACCACGGAGGGAAATTTCATAATGCTGCTGACCGACCAGTAGTCACAAACTCAATTTTCATAAATACTTCATTAAACATAAATGAAGGCACGGTCCAGTTAATTTATGCCATTTTCAAAATTGCTTCCTACACTTCACTTTCAATTTGAGTTGAATATTGAACTTCAGTTCGACCCATTGCGGTCACAGTGCTAATTTAAGCCTTTAACACGTTGACTATGTTTGCGCGGTTATTCAAGTTAGTTTATTTAAAATTAAAAGAGCATAAAATCGACTTCATTGTTGGAATACTTTTTAATCTTCCTAAGAACTGGGAAAAATGTAATACCACGATAATCCTCTACCTCGTGCCCTAAAATTTATTTTAAAATAAATAGTAAAATAATCAAACTGCTGTTTTTTCACTCCGGCACGCAAGTGGAAAATTTACCTAGTGGTACACATATGTCCCAATACGTAGTCAACGAGTTAAAATTGTTCGTAGCAACACGTGAACACTTGATACTTCGTATAGATAAACATTATAAGGTGTATCACTCCATGTAGTCTCACCATGCCATTCTAGTGATGATATGAATAAACAGATTGGGATATATATGATTGGGATATGATTGGGATTATGAACAATTTCCTTTAATGAAGGTTAAAAAATGCGTGGATATTGATGGCGGAAATTCCTGTAAGCAATGAGCTTTATTTTTTCGTCGAAAGCGATGCGAGATCTAAGAGAATATGTACGGAATGGTTGGTCAACTCGCGTACATAACTCTAGAAAATAGAAAAGTTGATTTGTTCGAGTGATGCTCCGGGTAAAAAGTAGAACATGTAATCTTTAATTTTTACATGAAAATTGAACTTTGAGAGCAGGTTTTCACAAGATGACCATTATTAAACTTGAGTAACACAAAAAAAAATTATAGGAAACTTAACCTTTAATTTCTGATTTAGAAACTGAATAAGGAAAGCGTGTGTTTAAGACGTGACCATTACAAGGCCTTAATGTGACAAAAATATCTGTTGGGTGCTTCAGAGATTCTTCGTGGAAGCTTCGTGGAAAATGAAGTCGTTAGGAATACCTGCCTTGATGGAACAGCGAAAGCAACGTCACGTGGGGTAGTTAGTGGGTGGTTGTAGATCTGTGTAGATATTGATAACTTACACGTGGTTGTAGATCTGTGTAGATATTGATAACTTACACGTGGTTGTAGATCTGTGTAGATATAGATAACTGAACAAGACTTGAATTTCTCGAGGAACCAAACAATACTTGAATTTTTGAGGAACCAAACAATACTTGAACTTTTGAGGAACCAAACAAGACTTGAACTTTTGAGGAACCAAACAATACTTGAACTTTTGAGGAACCAAACAATACTTGAACTTTTGAGGAACCAAACAATACTTGAACTTTTGAGGAACCAAACAATACTTGAATTTTTGAGGAACCAAACAATACTTGAACTTTTGAGGAACCAAACAATACTTGAACTTTTGAGGAACCAAACAATACTTGAATTTTTGAGGAACCAAACAAGACTTGAACTTTTGAGGAACCAAACAATACTTGAACTTTTGAGGAACCAAACAATACTTGAATTTCTCGAGGAACCAAACAATACTTGAATTTTTGAGGAACCAAACAATACTTGAATTTCTCGAGGAACCAAACAATACTTGAATTTTTGAGGAACCAAACAATACTTGAACTTTTGAGGAACCAAACAATACTTGAACTTTTGAGGAACCAAACAATACTTGAACTTTTGAGGAACCAAACAATACTTGAACTTTTGAGGAACCAAACAAGACTTGAACTTTTGAGGAACCAAACAATACTTGAACTTTTGAGGAACCAAACAATACTTGAACTTTTGAGGAACCAAACAATACTTGAACTTTTGAGGAACCAAACAATACTTGAACTTTTGAGGAACCAAACAAGACTTGAATTTTTGAGGAACCAAACAATACTTGAACTTTTGAGGAACCAAACAAGACTTGAACTTTTGAGGAACCAAACAATACTTGAACTTTTGAGGAACCAAACAAGACTTGAACTTTTGAGGAACCAAACAATACTTGAACTTTTGAGGAACCAAACAATACTTGAATTTCTCGAGGAACCAAACAATACTTGAATTTTTGAGGAACCAAACAATACTTGAATTTCTCGAGGAACCAAACAATACTTGAATTTTTGAGGAACCAAACAATACTTGAATTTCTCGAGGAACCAAACAATACTTGAATTTTTGAGGAACCAAACAATACTTGAACTTTTGAGGAACCAAACAATACTTGAACTTTTGAGGAACCAAACAATACTTGAACTTTTGAGGAACCAAACAATACTTGAACTTTTGAGGAACCAAACAATACTTGAATTTTTGAGGAACCAAACAATACTTGAACTTTTGAGGAACCAAACAATACTTGAACTTTTGAGGAACCAAACAATACTTGAACTTTTGGGGATCCAAACAATACTTGAACTTTTGAGGAACCAAACAATACTTGAACTTTTGAGGAACCAAACAATACTTGAACTTTTGAGGAACCAAACAATACTTGAACTTTTGAGGAACCAAACAATACTTGAACTTTTGAGGAACCAAACAATACTTGAACTTTTGAGGAACCAAACAATACTTGAACTTTTGAGGAACCAAACAATACTTGAACTTTTGAGGAACCAAACAATACTTGAACTTTTGAGGAACCAAACAATACTTGAACTTTTGGGGATCCAAACAATACTAAAATTTATCGAGAAGCCAAACCAAACTTTAATTTCCTGAGAAAAAAAACAATATTTAAAATCAGTGGCGCGATAAGTTTGCCGATGGGAAGAATCCCACTCAGTCACAGTGTGTTGGTTGATTCCCTCCTCAGCTAAGCGTTTACTCGCATATATCTCTTATTACGAACAACAAGTTGTATCTAAATTGTGGTGTCAAAGATATGGGTGTCCAGCCGAACATTGATCTATTGTAAAATTAAAATAATGGATGATAATAAATGACAGTTTGTGTAATTAGTGGCAAATTAAAGTCATGGATGATAAGTAAATGACAGATAAAGTAATTAGTGCCAAATTAATGTCATAGATGATAATTAAATGACAGATAAAGTAATTAGTGGCAAATTAAAGTCATGGATGATAAGTAAATGACAGATAAAGTAATTAGTGCCAAATTAATGTCATAGATGATAATTAAATGACAGATAAAGTAATTAGTGTCAAATTAATGTCATGGATGATAATTAAATAACAGATAAAGTAATTAGTGCCAAATTAATGTCATAGATGATAATTAAATGACAGATAAAGTAATTAGTGATAAATTAATGTCATAGATAGTAATTAAAAGGCAGTGGTAAAGTAACTAGTGTAAAGGTAAAATCATGGATGACCAGCAAATGATAAGGATGAAGTATTCAGTATCAGTAATGACACTGAAATAAAAGTATACAGTATCACTAGTCACACTGAAATGAAAGTATTCAGTAATAAAAAAGTAATGAAGTAGTAAGTAATAATTCAGTAATGTTCAGTAGTAAGTAATGAAAGTAATCAAAAGTAATGAAAAGTATCAGTAATGAATGATCAGTTCAGAAATAAAGGTATACAGTATACAGACAGTACAGTAAAGGTATACAGGCACTGAACTGAAAGTATTCAGTATCAGTAATGACACTGAAATGAAAGTATACAGTATCAGTAATGATACTGAAATAAAAGTATACAGTATCAGTAATGACACTGAAATAAAAGTATACAGTATCAGTAATGACACTGAAATAAAAGTATACAGTATCAGTAATGACACTGAAATAAAAGTATACAGTATCAGTAATGACACTGAAATAAAAGTATACAGTATCAGTAATGACACTGAAATGAAAGTATACAGTATCAGTAATGACACTGAAATGAAAGTATACAGTATCAGTAATGAAACTGAAATGAAAGTATACAGTATCAGTAATGACACTGAAATGAAAGTATACAGTATCAGTAATGACACTGGCATGAAAGTATACAGTATCAGTAATGACACTGAAATGAAAGTATTCAGTATCAGTAATGACACTGAAATGAAAGTATTCAGTATCAGTAATGAAACTGTTATAAAAGTATTCAGTATCAGTAATGACACTGACATGAAAGTATACAGTATCAGTAATGAAACTGTTATAAAAGTATTCAGTATCAGTAATGACACTGAAATGAAAGTATTCAGTATCAGTAATGACACTGAAATGAAAGTATTCAGTATCAGTAATGAAACTGAAATAAAAGTATTCAGAATCAGTAATGACACTGTTATAAAAGTATTCAGTATCAGTAATGACACTGACATGAAAGTATACAGTATCAGTAATGAAACTGTTATAAAAGTATTCAGTATCAGTAATGACACTGAAATGAAAGTATTCAGTATCAGTAATGACACTGAAATGAAAGTATTCAGTATCAGTAATGACACTGTAATAAAAGTATTTAGTATCAGTAATGACACTGTAATAAAAGTACTCAGTATCAGTAATTACACTGTAATAAAAGTACTCAGTATCAGTAATGACACTGAAATGAAAGTATTCAGTATCAGTAATGACACTGAAATGAAAGTATTCAGTATCAGTAATGACACTGTAATAAAAGTACTCAGTATCAGTAATGCACTGTTATAAAACTGAGCGATAAAGAATCACAGCCACACATCGCCCTTTAACAGAATTGCTCTCACACTCAAATTGAACATTCAAGAAAGGCTTAGACTCAGCTCCGTTAGAGTAGCGAAAAAATGAAAAATCATCATCAGGTTTATCGTTCATTCAATTTTGCAGCACATGTATATTCAGGTTTTACATCAAACACTTATTATTTACTTTGTAACTCATATTTTTATTTTCCCGACTTGACGAAAAAATGAAAAGAACTTCTTCAGATTTATCGTTCATGCAACTTCGCATGACACGAGTATTTATTTAGGTTTTGCAAGGAAGACTTATTGTTTACTTTGCAACTATTTTCTTTATTTTCTCAACTTGGCTCGTGCGCTGCTGTCAACTGAAAAAAAAACAAAAAAAAACAAAAATGAATTAATTTTCTTTATTTTCTCAACTTGGCTCGTGCGCTGCTGTCAACTGAAAAAAAAAAACAAAAAAAAACCAAAAAAATTAATTTTCTTTATTTTCTCAACTTGGCTCGTGCGCTGCTGTCATCAACCGAAAAAAAGAAAAAAAAACAAAAAAAAAACAGTTCTGAAGCGATGTTATTGGCACAGGTATTATTCAAAGAGCGGTTATGACCTGCCATTTGCCGAGCTTGTTTGAATAACGCGGTCATCACTTAAGTGTTACTGCGAATATGGAAAGAGAGCGTGCCTTGATGTCCAAACCTTTCCCCTTTTTCTTTCTAAAGTTAGCACTAGAAGAAAAACAACTACACTTCAGAGTTAGATACAGTTCTACAGACCATCTGATTTCTTTTTAGCCTTCGTTTTTTTTAACGTAGGTTTAGAACGTCCTTTCCCCTTTTTCTTTCTAAAGTTAGCACTAGAAGAAAAACAACTACACTTCAGAGTTAGATACAGTTCTACAGACCATCTGATTTCTTTTTAGCCTTCGTTTTTTTTTAACGTAGGATTAGAACGTCCTTTCCCCTTTTTCTTTCTAAAGTTAGCACTACTGTAGAAGAAAAACAATTATGTTTCAGAGTTAGAGAAAGTTTTACAGACCATCGGATTTCTTTTTAGCCTCCTTTTTTTACTTAGGCTTAAAACATAGTTTTCTACTACCTAAGTTTCCTTGGCTTCATGACTAGACTTGGGAATTTTACAGACAGACTACAGACCATCGGATTTCTCTTTAGCCTTCGTTTTTTGTATTTAGAGAGTTACAATGTATTTTTATACTACCTGAATTTCTACGCGTTCATGACTAGACTTGGAAATTTTTGTTAAGATTAATTTAAATCAAGGTTTGATTTTCTGAAGTTATCACAAGAAGAAAAACAAGTATGTTTCATAGTGACACAAAGTTCAACAGCGAATTCCTCTTTAATATTCATCTCCAGTATTAAGATTTAGAATGCGGTATCATACAACCTAAGTTCCCTCGAGCTCATGACAGGACTTTATAAAAATTTCACCGAGAAGGACAAAAGACAAACCTAAATCAAGGTTTCTCCTTCTCAGATTTCAACATTTAAAACAGCGCGTGTAAGTATCCCCAACCAAGAACAACAGAGCAACAAAACAGGAACTCTTTTCAACACCCATCAAGGCATTATGCAGGAGACAGCACGGCAATTTTTTTGAGGACTTGAAAATTTTCTGGCACGAACATACGAGCGACTTCCGTAGTTCATCAGATAAGGGGCCGACAATAAAGCTAAGAGTTGCGCTTAGACGCGTCTTCTTTACGGTGCTCTGGACAGCTTTCATTCGTTCATATATCGCTATTTGTGTCAGTAAATGCTTGGTGTGCCTGCTGCCCTAACAGTAAAGGAAATACCGCAGATCTTATTACTTTAGCGGCTGGGAAATGCTCGAGATCATCTTAGATAGCGCGCCCTGGTCACACGCGCCCTGGCTTAGATGGGCTGATAACGGAGAGGTGAGTCTGTCACTGCCTGCGTGGTGCGGGCTTCATTGCGTGAGTAATGTCATTGCATGGATAATGTCATTGCATGGATGATGTCACTGCCTGCGTGGTGTGGGCTTCATTGCGTGAGTAATGTCATTGCATGGATAAGGTCATTACATGGATGATGTCACTGCCTGCGTGGTGCGGGCTTCATTGCGTGAGTAATGTCATTGCATGGATAATGTCATTACATGGATGTCGTTGCATGAATAATGTCATTACATGGATGATGTCATTGCATGAATAATGTCATTGCATGGGTAATGTCATTGCATGGATGATTTCATTGCATGGATGATGTCATTGCATGGATGATGTCATTGCATGGATGTCGTCATTGCATGGATGATGTCATTGAATGAATAATGTCATCGCATGGATGATGTCATTGCATGAATAATTTCATTGCATGGATGATGTCATTGCATGGATAATGTTATTGCATGGATGATGTCATTGCATGAATAATTTCATTGCATGGATGATGTCATTGCATGAATAATGTTATTGCCTGCGTGGTGCGGGCTTCATTGCGTGAGTAATGTCATTGCATGGATAATGTCATTACATGGATGTCATTGCATGAATATTGTCATTACATGGATGATTTCATTGCATGGATGATGTCATTGCATGGATGATGTCATTGCATGGATGTCGTCATTGCATGGATGATGTCATTGAATGGATAATGTCATCGCATGGATGATGTCATTGCATGAATAATTTCATTGCATGGATGATGTCATTGCATGGATAATGTCATTGCATGGATGATGTCATTGCATGAATAATTTCATTGCATGGATGTTGTCATTGCATGGATAATGTTATTTCCTGCGTGGTGCGGGCTTCATTGCGTGATTAATGTCATTGCATGGATAATGTTACTGCCTGCGTGGTGCGGGCTTCATTGCGTGAGTAATGTCATTGCATGGATAATGTCACTGCCTGCGTGGTGCAGGCTTCATTGCGTGATTAATGTCATTGTATGGATAATGTCACTGCCTGCGTGGTGCAGGCTTCATTGCGTGAGTAATGTCATTGCATGGGTAATGTCCCTGCCTCCGTGGTTCCCCTGCCTCCGGGCTTCATTGTCCCTGCCTCCCTGTCTCCGGGCTTCATTGCGTTAGTAATGTCATTGTATGGATGTCATTGTAAGAATAATGTCATTGCATGAATAAAGTCATTGAATGAATAGTATCACTGCATTACTAACCGTCATTAATGAGAGATGAGTGACCTGAATGTACTAAGTCCAGCTTGCAACTGAATTTTTATGAACGGTAAGACATTATGAACAAAAGAGAAAAGTATGACAGTATGAGAAATAAAATATATTCAGAACCTTTTCGTATTCGTAAATAAATTAAAAAGGTTAAATAAATAAATGAAATATATATAATTAAAAATAAAATAAATAAAAAAGCGTGTTGTGTTTGCAATACACTTCATTAAGAGAACTTATGAGAAAGTATAAAACGCAGAACATTTTGTCTTTGTTTGGAAAGTAAACAAGGGCTAAGTTTCCATTTTGTACGGAAATTATAAACGTTCGGCAAACGCTGAGTGGAGCATTACACTGAGCTGTTATTGGACGTGTATTGCACTCAAGTAAGTATTGGGCCCCCGTGAGTATTGAACCCACGTGAGTATTGGGGTATATGAGTATTAGACCCACATGTGTATTGGACTCGCACGAGTATTGGACATACATGTGTATTGTACTCGCATGAGTATTGGACACACAAGTATATTGGACTCGCAAGAGTATTGGACTCACATGAGTATTGGACATACATGAGAATTGGACTCACATGAGTATTGGACCTTCATGAGTACTGTACTCATGTGAGTATTGGAGCCGCATGAGTGTTAGACCCACCTGAATATTGGATGTACACGAGTATTGGAATAACATGAGATTGGATTCATATGAGTATTGAAGTAACATGAGTATCAACATGATACTTGAATACAAAATTGTATTAAAGGAAAATACCAAGAAGGTTAGAATGCAAGGAAGAAACATGAAGAACAGAGCAAGCGCAAAAGAGAAGGAACCTCAACGCTGCTTAGGTAGTGATCTCTGGCAGCTCTCCCGCCGTGTGTGTACTGTAGTGAACCTTGAGTAAGTTGTGAACCTTGAGTAAAGCGTGAGTAGACGTGGGAGTAAACAAAAATTACGAGTAAACCTGGATGTAAGCAAAAATTATGAGTACACTTGGACGTGATCAAAAATCATAAGTAAACGTGGAAGAAAGCAAAAAATCATGAGTAGACTTATGGTTTTAGGAAGCTATCTCACTACTCAGGATTTTTGTTTGCTTCAGGGCTGCTCATTATTTTTGTTTACGTCAGGGTTTACTCAGAATTTTTGTTTACGTCAGGTTTTACTCAGGATTTTTGTTTACGTTAGGTTTTACTCAGGATTTTTGTTTACGTCAGGGTTTACTCAGGATTTTTGTTTACGTTAGGTTTTACTCAGGGTTTTTGTTTACCTCAGGGTTTACTCAGGATTTTTGTTTACGTCAGGTTTTACTCAGGATTTTTGTTTACGTTAGGTTTTACTCAGGATTTTTGTTTACGTCAGGGTTTACTCAGGATTTTTGTTTACGTCAGGGTTTACTCAGGATTTTTGTTTACGTCAGGGCTACTTATTATTTTCGTGGATGTCAAGGTAACTCATTATTCTTGTTTACTGGTGTCATCGCTGACATAAACGGGCGCGTGCAACTTAGAGGGGTTAATTTTACATAAATGAAAAGTTTTCAGCAAAAATGTTTGAGTTACGGCACTTTGAAGGTGCTTGTGCGAGTTTGAGAGGTACTAGTTTGTAATAAAGTATTATTTTTGACCACAAATATATTAACATCACTTTTATAGAGATGAATTTACATATTTTAGGGAGAAGACTCATATAAGTTTTATGAAGATGAATTTGCATCTTTATACAAAGAAACTGAAATAATTCAGTACGCAAATTCAGCACAAATTCTCTCTGAAGGCAAAATCAAATACGGAGAGAGCCTGAATTCAACGAGCGGTAATAATAAAGCAAAGAGTGATGAGTTAACTCGATCTTTATCAACACAGAGCGGCTTCCAATTATGCTTGGCAGGCTAATTGGCCGATCGATCTGAGATATGCAGCAGGAGTTGACCACGGAGGAAACAGATGCTCGAGTAACTATGCTTCTCGTCTGCACTTGCCACACACTCTCTGGGCCCCAAGCAAAGGTTGCTTAATAACCGAGGAGATCTTTTGGTGTCCGAAAACTTCCTGCCGCTCAAGGAAAGGGATTGTTTGGGTATTGAGGCCAGTAAACCCCTAAGCAAAGGTTGCTTAATAGCTAAGGAAAACTTTTGGTGTCCTAAAGCTTCGTGTCGCTCAAAGAAAGGGTTTGTTTGGGTATCCAAAACTCCTTCTCACTCTCTGGGCCCCAAAAACTAAGGTTGCTGCTATAACTGCCGAGTATTTGCGTAGGCTTGTGAAAGCTACTCAACCACACGAAAACTATTTCCTGGTTTTGAACATTTTCGTGTAATAAAACCAGAAGGTCAATGCGGATTGAATCCAGAGGCTCTTCACGGATTAATACCAGAGGATCTATACACATAAAACCAGAGGGCCTTCAGAGGTTGAAACCAGCAGGTTTTAAAGAGTTAAAACCAGGTCTTCATGCAATAAAACCAGCGAGTCAATACGAAATAAAACTATAGGTTTTATAAAATCAGAAGGTCTTCATGTACTAAAACCAAATGGTCAATACGGATTAAAACCTGAGGCTCTACACTGATTAAACCAAATGGTCTTTATGTATTAACTCCAGAAAGATAATACGGATTAAAACTATAGGCTCTGCACTGGTTAAAAACAGAGAATCTTCATGTGTCGAAAGCAGAGAGCTTATACGGATTAAGACTAAAGAATCTTGAGGGTTTAAAACCGGAAGGTTTTCACGGATTAAAACCAGAGACTTTGAACGGGTTAAAACCAGAAGCCCTCGACAAATATTAATAAATTTTGTTTTTTGTGAAGCGCATGGATGTTTCGGTTTTGCTGATGGGCATAAAAGCCAATCAATTTTATTAATTTTTGTTAGGTACATAGATGCCATAAATTTTGTTTTTGCTGATGGGCGTAGAAGTCAATGAATTTTGTATTTTTTGTGGGGGGCATAGATGTAGATTTACCAAATTTCATGGGAAACGAAAGAAAAAGCGCATTGTAACCATACTGTATTTGGATATTCTTGTGAGTATAAGGGATACGCTGCTGCTCGCTTGACATACCGCTCGCATTAAAGAAACTAGTCCGCCCTTCTTTATTTGAAATGAAAAAGAGGGCGAAATTAGGAAAAGGCCGTGAGAAATAAAAAAATACCATCTCCCGAGAGTTAATAAGGCCGCGTGAACACGGTCCGTCAAAATATATAGGGCTGGAGCTTGTATCACAGACACGCTCATCACACACTGCAGGCTGGCTTCGGACAGACAGACAGACGGACGGACGCGGCTCTTATTATAGTATAGATTTTTTATGTTAGTTTGCCATAGGTTTCAGTAGAACTGCCTCTCGTTGCGAATGAGTTTATTTCATAGATTATCATGTTTTCATCGTTCTTTTAACTGCCTTTCTCAATGGAAACCTCTTTTACGTATGATATTGTTGAGATAACCTAACAAATTTAAACTATTTTTTTTAAATTATCGCGTTTACATTAGTATTTTAAATGCCCTTCTCAATGGAAACCCTTTTTACGCATGAAATTGTTGAGATAACCTACACAAAATTGTAAGGTGAATGTTGCATTTAGAGTGGAAGAGTGTGGGACCCGTGACGTCACACGGGTAAACCATAAAAAGTGAACCGAATATCCAGACAAAAGTTTCCTGGCTCAGACCACCTCGGTAGTCAACATGTTCGTATTTGCTTTTTGGTTTTGTTCACATTTATGTTTTATTTAGTTTTTGGTTTCCTTGCTGTATATATTATTTTTATTTTTAGCTTCGTTAGTTTCTGTTCGAGCATTGTTACAAATTCATATATTTTTTAATTTGTTCAGATTTTTTTCTTTATTTACTTTTTGGTGTCGTTGCTGTGCGTTTGCGCATTGTCTTATACTGGTGAAACGCGCGCACATTCCCTTTGTTCACGTACACGAAGATTGTATCTAGGAATATGCATACAAGTAGCGGGTGGGTCTGACTGCTACACCAGTCAACGTTAAAGATATGCGTTGGTGCGTTAAAGATACGTATTAAAGATAGCTCTACACGGGTGGAAAAATGCGTTTGATTTGTCAAAGATATTTATTAAAGATAGGTTCACTCACGTGAAAAATGCGTTTGATGTGTTCAAGATATTTATTAAAGATAGATCCACTCTCTCGGAAAAATGCGTTTGATTTGTTAAAGATATTTGTTAAAGATAGTTTCACTCGCGTGAAAACTTGATTTTGATTTGTTAAAGATATTTGCTAAAGATAGGTTGAAAAATACTCCAGAGTGACTTGCATGCGAATGGTTGCTCGAGTGCTTGCACGAGTACCTCCTGCTTACCGTACGTCGAGTGTACGCGGCGAGTATTTATATCTAAAGCGAATTGAATTGAACATATGAATCTCTAAGTTTTGGTTTTGATGCCACTCAAAGGATTAAGGGAAAATTCCAACATCTTTGTAAAATATTGAAAAATAATATTATTAATATAAATGTTGAAAAATATTGGGTTCTCATTAAGAATCACCTGCGAGAATTTTTCATGATTGCTAAAAAATTTTGATGATCAACCAACTGCAAAAATTTTTCATGAATGTGAAAAAGTTTTGATGAACAATCAACTGCCAAAATTTTTCACTAATGCCAAAAAATTTTGATCAACAATCAACAGGAAAAAACTATCATGAAGGCAAAAGAATTTCGATGGCGAGCTTGAGTAATGGTTGTACATGACAAATTACAAGACCGATAATGACCATATTGGTATTAAAAAGCATTCGTGGTCAGCACAAAGCAAAGTGGTCTCAAAAGATAGGATTAACTTACAAGTATGCAAACTTGACTTTGTATGAAGTTCATTGAGTGCTGTTTCGAAATAATTTTATTAGGGTTAGCAATCTTGATGATTCGTAAAGTTAATTTAGCGGATTCATTAAGTCTTCTAAAATACCTCACCGTAATACTGGCCAAAGTTGCGAACATAAGGTTATTCTTTTTAAGGAAGATTAGACTAGCAAATCTAATCTAGAAATCTAAAAACGAACATATGAGAGAAAAAGGGTCATGTCCGTCTCACAAAAAAACACAAATATACGAGAAGCGATAATTATTTTACATAAATCTATTTTTCAAAAAAGGAACAAAAATAAAAGGAATACATTCCAGTATTTTCAAAAGGATTGAAAATAAAATTAATACCTTCCAGTATATTCAAAAGGAATACAAATACAAGGAATACCTTCCAGTATATTCAAAAGGAATACAAACAAAAGGAATACACTCCAGCATATTCAAAAAGAATACGTAGAATTAAAAGGTAGGAAGGGAAGCAGTTCAGAACAACGAGCTGTAGGGCAGGTAGTAACAGGAGTAGAGAGGTCGGTCGGTAGATAGCAACAGTAGTAGAGTGGTTTGTGTAGTATGGTGCGTAGTAGTAGTCGTCCAAGCAGCACGAGTAGTTGCCTATACGCTCAACCGCGAAAATATTCCAGAGTTTTAGCTCTTTATTTTCTCAGCTCCTTGAGCAGTTGACGTCAGGGTATCTTCAGTTGGGGATCAGTGAGCGCTTTAACACTAACTCGCACAGAGATGTGGCAGTGTCATTAATTGTTCCTATGAGATAAATGAGAGGCTCAAAGAACTGGTGGCCAGTATTCCTGATACGCGCAGGCTCGTACACCAGCGAACCTTTTTGACTCTCATCCAAAACTGGTGAAACGCGCGCACCCTTTCAATTAGCAGCCACTTATTGTCTCTAATTACTTCCTTTCGGAGCTTCCAAACCGAATTATTTCAACGCCATTCCCACTGGAGGAACTCCAGAGACACATTTGTGCGTGCAAATTGTCGGAAATATGCCCAGAACGGAAGTTTTGTGCATTTTACATGACCGTAGGTACGTGAGCGAAAAAATACGGATTCAATGCGGCGGTGCCAAACGTTGTGGCTGGAAGCCGCCTGAATCCAAACCGAGGGTGCCGACCATTTCTTATTTGTAGAGCAAGTTTTTGACATTCTCTGACTGGATTTTATAATGTCTCGCGCGAAATTAATTTGACGGATATTGTTTAGCCCCTGAGTCGACGGTGTCTGCCATTAACGATCAGGTGCGTGCTTATATTTTCATACAGACTAGAGCACTTCTATTTAAATGCGTATTAATAAGAGTGTGCAAGTTCATGTAGGTTTATTTACTCGGAGCCGGATGTGCGTCCATTATGTAATTCGGAATACTTTGGTTTAAGATACTGCAATCTTGGGATGGTGCGAGCTTCGAAACTTTATTACTTTAACAAATGAATAATTGATCCAACACTGTGCTTTGAACTTCAACGAACTGTAGACAATTAAGATGGATGTTCAAAAGTCGATTATTTTAAATATTACTTAGCTTTTAACCTTAACACAAATTATATGGATGTCCAAATTATTTATCAGCCTTTAGAGTTAGATAAGGAATATTTTTATCTTATTTAAGACAGTTTTGGAGTTAAGTTCATACGGAGGCACAACCCCATGTAATATAGAAGCAAAGATTCTTGCTCTCACTTTGGTATTCCATCAACATTGATGTAACCTACCTCATACATTCTACATACAACATTACCACGTGTGTTGCCGCCGGTTTGTGCCTTGTGTAATTCACACATTGTGTGATTTGTTTAAAATTTTTGAGCTATATATTTTGTGTTAAATCTCAATTTGGATGTGTTGTGTTCAGGTGGTGCTGTGTGCAAAATGTGTTGTGTTCAGGTGGTGCTGTGTGCAAAATGTGGTGTGTTCAGGTGACGCTGTTTGCAAAATGTCGTGTGTTCAGGTAGTGCTGTGTGCAAAATGTGGTGTGTTCAGGTGTTGTTGTGTGCAAAATATGTTGTGTTCAGGTGATGTTGTGTGCAAAATGTGTTGTGTTCAGGTGATGTTGTGTGCAAAATGTGACGTGTTCAGGTTATGTTGTGTGCAAAATGTGTTGTGTTCAGGTGGTGCTGTGTGCAAAATGTGGTGTGTTCAGGTGATGCTGTTTGCAAAATGTCGTGTGTTCAGGTAGTGCTGTGTGCAAAATGTGGTGTGTTCAGGTGTTGTTGTGTGCAAAATATGTTGTGTTCAGGTGATGTTGTGTGCAAAATGTGTTGTGTTCATGTGATGTTGTGTGCAAAATGTGACGTGTTCAGGTTATGTTGTGTGCAAAATGTGTTGTGTTCAGGTGATGTTGTGTGCAAAATGTGTTGTGTTCATGTGGTGTTGTGTGCAAAATGTGACGTGTTCATGTGATGTTGTGTGCAAAATGTGTTGTGTTCAGGTGATGTTGTGTGCAAAATGTGTTGTGTTCATGTGGTGTTGTGTGCAAAATGTGTTGTGTTCATGTGATGTTGTGTGCAAAATGTGACGTGTTCAGGTGATGTTGTGTGCAAAATGTGTTGTGTTCAGGTGATGTTGTGTGCAAAATGTGTTGTGTTCATGTGATGTTGTGTGCAAAATGTGACGTGTTCAGGTGATGTTGTGTGCAAAATGTGTTGTGTTCATGTGATGTTGTGTGCAAAATGTGACGTGTTCAGGTGATGTTGTGTGCAAAATGTGTTGTGTTCAGGTGATGTTGTGTGCAAAATGTGTTGTGTTCAGGTGATGTTGTGTGCAAAATGTGTTGTGTTCAGGTGATGTTGTGTGCAAAATGTGTTGTGTTCAGGTGATGTTGTGTGCAAAATGTGTTGTGTTCAGGTGATGTTGTGTGCAAAATGTGTTGTGTTCAGGTGATGTTGTGTGCAAAATGTGTTGTGTTCAGGTGATGTTGTGTGCAAAATGTGTTGTGTTCAGGTGATGTTGTGTGCAAAATGTGTTGTGTTCAGGTGATGTTGTGTGCAAAATGTGTTGTGTTCAGGTGATGTTGTGTGCAAAATGTGTTGTGTTCAGGTGATGTTGTGTGCAAAATGTGTTGTGTTCAGGTGATGTTGTGTGGCAAAATGTGTTGTGTTCAGGTGATGTTGTGTGGCAAAATGTGACGTGTTCAGGTGATGTTGTGTGCAAAATGTGTTGTGTTCAGGTGATGTTGTGTGCAAAATGTGTTGTGTTCAGGTGATGTTGTGTGCAAAATGTGTTGTGTTCAGGTGATGTTGTGTGCAAAATGTGTTGTGTTCAGGTGATGTTGTGTGCAAAATGTGTTGTGTTCAGGTGATGTTGTGTGCAAAATGTGTTGTGTTCAGGTGATGTTGTGTGCAAAATGTGTTGTGTTCAGGTGATGTTGTGTGCAAAATGTGTTGTGTTCAGGTGATGTTGTGTGCAAAATGTGTTGTGTTCAGGTGATGTTGTGTGGCAAAATGTGACGTGTTCAGGTGATGTTGTGTGCAAAATGTGTTGTGTTCAGGTGATGTGTGCAAAATGTGACGTGTTTAGGTGATGTTGTGTGCAAAATGTGTTGTATCAAGGATGTGTGATTTTATGCTTAAGACATGGTTTATTGTGTGTAGTATGTGTGTTATTTAGAATGTATAATTCACAAAAATAATTAGCGAAAGAGTTTTTGTATCGTCAGGATCATGGGTAATAAGAATCAACTCAGGAAAGTATGCTTTGTAAAAGAACTTTTAATTAAATGATTTTTTGAAGATTCCGGTATGAATATAAGGCTAATGAGTATTAAATACACAGCCACACACACAGTGTATTACGTACACAGCCACACAGCATGTGTGCTACACACCACACAGAAACACACCACCCCAAGCATGTTACACACACAGCCACACAGCGTGTGTGTTGTATACACAGCCACACAGCTTGTGTGTTGTATACACAGCCACACAGCTTGTGTGTTGTATACACAGCCACACAGCATGTGCGCTACACACCACACAGCAAAACACAACCCCAAGCATGCCACACACACACATACCGTGCGGCTGTGTACGTGTGCGTTACACACACAGCCACACAGCATGTGTGCTGTACACACAGACATGCGCTGTGTTTGCACATCACGTCAAAGAACTCTAGGGAACCTGAGGCGCGGCGTACATTTGGCACCGCCGCAACTGCCGCACGTTTGGCACGGCGAGCAGTTTAAATGTCCGCCTGGTATGCGGCGCTCGCAAGCATACTTGTGGGCAGCGACAAGTGCTCGCTACAGGCACGCAAGCAGGGGCTGTGTGGCGGCAGGGGCTGTGTGGCGGCAGGGGCTGTGTGGTGGTAGGGTCTGTGTGGCGGCAGGGGCTGTGTGGCGGCAGGGGCTGTGTGGTGGTAGGGTCTGTGTGGCGGCAGGGGCTGTGTGGCGGCAGGGGCTGTGTGGCGGCAGGAGCTGTGTGGTGGTAGGGGCTGTGTGGTGGTAGGGGCTGTGTGGCGGCAGGGGCTGTGTGGCGGCAGGAGCTGTGTGGTGGTAGGGGCTGTGTGGTGGTAGGGGCTGTGTGGCGGCAGGGGCTGTGTGGCGGCAGGGGCTGTGTGGTGGTAGGGTCTGTGTGGCGGCAGGGGCTGTGTGGCGGCAGGGGCTGTGTGGCGGCAGGGTCTGCGTGGCGGCAGGGGCTGTGTGGCGGCAGGGGCTGTGTGGTGGTAGTGTCTGTGTGGCGGCAGGGGCTGTGTGGCGGCAGCGGCTGTGTGGCGGCAGGGTCTGTGTGGCGGCATGGGCTGTGTGGCGGCAGGGGCTGTGTGGCGGCAGGGGCTGTGTGGCGGCAGGGGCTGTGGGGCGGCATGGGCTGTGTGGCGGCAGGGGCTGTGTGGCGGCAGGGGCTGTGTGGCGGCACGGGCTGTGTGGCGGCAGAGCCTGTGTGGCGGCAGGGGCTGTGTGGCGTCAGGGGCTGTGTGGCGGCAGGGTCTGTGAGGCGGCAGGGGCTGTGTGGCGGCAGAGGCTGTGTGGCGGCAGGGGCTGTGTGGCGGCAGGGGCTGTGTGGCGGCAGGGTCTGTGTGGCGGCATGGGCTGTGTGGCGGCAGGGGCTGTGTGGCGGCAGGGGCTGTGTGGCGGCAGGGGCTGTGTGGCGGCAGGGGCTGTGTGGCGGCAGGGGCTGTGTGGCGGCAGGGTCTGTGTGGCGGCAGGGTCTGTGTGGCGGCAGGGATCTGTTAGGGGCTAGGGATCTGTGTGGGGCAGAGGATCTGTGTAGAGGCAGAAGATCCGTATTGAGGCAGGAGATCTGTACTGAGTGTCTTTATTGAAACTAAAACGGGCACAAGATTTGTATGAAAGCAAGCACAAGATCTGTTTTGGCACAAGATCTGTTTTGGCACAATATCTGTTTTGCCACAAGATCTGTGCTTACACTCCCACGAGCTCGCAGCACCACACAGCCACACAGTCACACAGCCACAGCCACACAGCCACACAGCACAGCCATTTATCACAGCCTGTAACATTATTGAGAGGCCGGCCGATCTCATTGAAGGACTCTATCAGCTCGGGTGTGTGGGCGCCCTGGCCACGCTGGGGAGTGTGAGAAAGTAAGATAAAAGATGACAGTTTTGGCTTGTGAAGGGATTTGTATGCTTGAAAAGATGTTTGCTCTGCGTTTCAGGGAAATTTGAGAAAAAAGGATAGATCTGGCTGTCTTGATTAATTTATATCTGGATTAATTTAAATAATCTGTCTATAAATTAAATTATTCGATAAGTGTGAGTAATCAGTTATTTTGATTAGTCGATTAATGATTAATGTCGATTGAATAATCTATTAATTTATTTAGTAGATTGATTTAATTATTCTATCTATTAATTAAATTAAGCGATTAATTTCATAAAAAATGCAGGTTTAAACAGAACTTGAACACTCATTCAAGGAACAAGCAAAGAAAAATAAAATTTCGCATGATGACCGAAAATCTGAATCGCTGATCATGATAGCAATTAAATCAGGGCCACGTTCTCGGACAATTTACGTGATCTTAGCGGGACAGCCGGCATCGTAATTTCTTCTGAAAAGACTTAGCAACGCCACTTGCTACATTGCGTAAAGTGGAAAAGTTGACTTAGAAGAACTTACACTGCCTAATGTAGTGCTAAATCCCGGCCTAATCTACGTTACTTGCTGTAGCGTATAACCCAGCCAAGTCTACTTCAACGAACTTACGCTATCATCTGTACGCCTACGACCTCATAAAAAGCTATGTTACGCTACTTGCTGTAGTTCGTAGCGTAAATAAGTCTACGTAAAAAAACTTACGCTACAATCAGTACGCATACGACCACGGGTTAAGTTACGCTTGCTATAGCGCATAGCGTAAATAAGTCTACTTTGAAGGACTGCTACGAACACGTAAATTATTTGAATACCAAGCCCTGAGCCAGAGAGATCACTCTCTATGGCGCGTTGAAGTCACCCTGTTGGCCGGAATGTCTGGGTCTGTTGATCGCTTCACGGGAACTGCTTTCAAACTTAAATCGATCTCGACCAGGAATAGAGCTGTTTGTTGAGCGTAAAATATTGCTCCACCGCAATGATGTCAATAGAACTACTGTCAAAAATGTCGGTGTCACTAGAACTACTGTCAAAAATGTCGGTGTCACTAGAACTACTGTCAAAAATATCGATGTCACTAGAACTACTGTCAAAAATGTCGGTGTCACTAGAACTACTGTCAAAAATATCGATGTCACTAGAACTACTGTCAAAAATGTCGGTGTCACTAGAACTACTGTAAAAAATATCGATGTCACTAGAACTACTGTCAAAAATTTCGATGTCACTAGAACTACTGTCAAAAATATCGATGTCACTAGAACTACTGTCAAAAATGTCGGTGTCACTAGAACTGTCAAAAATGTCGATGTCACTAGAACTACTGTCAAAAATATCGATGTCACTAGAACTACTGTCAAAAATGTCGGTGTCACTAGAACTACTGTCAAAAATATCGATGTCACTTGAACTACTATCAAAAATGTCGGTGTCACTAGAACTACTGTCAAAAATATCGGTGTCACTAGAACTTCTGTCAAAATTGTCGGTGTCACTAGAACTACTGTCAAAAATGTCGGTGTCACTAGAACTACTGTCAAAAATATCGATGTCACTTGAACTACTATCAAAAATGTCGGTGTCACTAGAACTACTGTCAAAAATATCGATGTCACTAGAACTTCTGTCAAAATTGTCGGTGTCACTAGAACTACTGTCAAAAATGTCGGTGTCACTAGAACTACTGTCAAAAATATAGATGTCACTAGAACTACTGTCAAAAATATCGATGTCACTAGAACTTCTGTCAAAAATATCGATGTCACTAGAACTACTGTCAAAAATATCGATGTCACTAGAACTACTGTTGAACTTAGATCTCGGTTAGAAATACAGACATTCGTTGAGTGCAAAATATCCCGCTCTGTTGAGAGATGTCGCAAAAAAGATTTTCAAACTTAAATTTGAACATTAAGTTTTTTTTATTGTCTATGAAAACATTAATTGGACTCTTGAAGTGCTCAATGACTCTCGATTCGATTGATAAAGTGCTTGGTCGGTTGACTTTCAAAATATTTAATATACCTTCGAATGTATTTAAAATAAACATAGATGTTCTTGGTAGAATTTTGATGCTGTGGATATCCATAGAAGAATTTACTTGACTTTAAGGGAACCTAAAAGTCCTTGCCATTAAGGTTCGAACATTGAAAAAGTGTTCTTTGGCTAATGAAGCGTTTGGTTAACACTCGGAGTATTGGGTTGACTTTTGACGTATTTGGTTGCATTTCATATATGTGGTTGGCTTTGGAAATGGTTAATTGACGATTAATGGTTCATTGAAGATGGTTAAATGGAAATGTTAATTGACAATTAATGGTTAATTGAAGATGGTTAATTGGAAATGTTATTTGACGATTAATGGTTAATTGAAGATGGTTAATTAGAAATGGTTAAGTGACAATTAATGGTTAATTGAAGATGGTTAATTGGCAATGGTTAATTGACAATTGATGGTTAATTGACAATTATTGGTTAGTTGAAGATGGTTAATGGGAAATGGTTAATTGATAATTAATGGTTAATTTAAGATGGTTAATTGGAAATAGTAATTGACAATTAATGGTTAACTAAAGTTATTTAATTGGAAATGGTTAATTTGAAGTATTTCGTTCTATGATAATGAAGCAGCGAGTGAGTGAGGCTTCATCAGAACAAAATAAATTGAGCGTCTCGCTTAATATTCAAATCTTGAGTCGATTATGATCGATCATCTTATATGATTATTATTATTATTATTATTATTATTATTATTATTATTATTATTATTATTATTATTATTATTATTATTATTATTTCATGTCACAAACTCGGTATTACCGTTAATTGCGTGAAATATGTCATCTAAATTGTGTTTAGTGTCTGTATTACCGTTAATTGCATGAAATAATTCATCTAAATTGTGTTTAGTGTCTGTATTACCGTTAATTGCATGAAATAAGTCATCTAAATTGTGTTTAGTGTCTGTATTACCGTTAATTGCATGAAATAAGTCATCTAAATTGTGTTTAGTGTCTGTATTACCGTTAATTGCATGAAATAATTCATCTAAATTGTGTTTAGTGTCTGTATTACCGTTAATTGCATGAAATAAGTCATCTAAATTGTGTTTAGTGTCTGTATTACCGTTAATTGCGTGAAATAATTCATCTAAGTTGTGTTTAGTGTCACTTATTTCGTGTTCAGTGATCGAGTAAAGACTAACCCAAAGAACGTAGAGCAATATACTCGATGCGATAAGAACTTTCTTCAGTTACTTCTGTTAAGAAAATGATCCAACTAACGAAAATTGTCGATTGATGTTTATACGAGGAGACAACTCAGGTTTAGTTCAGTTTCACAAATGTTTAATGCCTTTGCTTTGTTCAAAATTTTCATATTATAAAGTTTTTAATGCCTTTCCTTTATTTATAATTTTTGTAATTATAAAGTTTTTAATGCCTTTGCTCTATTTAAATTTATAAAGTTTTTAATGCCAAAATAGGGTTCGACAATCAGGTGTAGAAACTCCATTTAACAGTCACTGAATAAATTTTTTGTGCAAAAAACACTAACGCAAAAGCACATATCGGTCTAATGAAGTGTTGAGCAGGTTTTTTATGTCTGCGCAGAAAGCGCCAACTCAGTACGATTGACGTGCTCTATCAAATGATAGCAAATCTGCACCATAAAGATTTCGAGATTTTTTAACATGTTCTATTAAATGACATCGAAGATTTCGCGATTTTTTGGCATCTTTTACTAAATGATAGCGAAGATTTCGAGATTTTTTGACATGTTCTATTAAATGACACAGAAGATTTCGCGATTTTTAACATCTTTTACCGAATGATAGCGAAGATTTCGAGATTTTTGACACGTTCTATCAAACGCCACCGAATCTGCACCATAAAGATTTCTAGATTTTTTTGGCCCACTCGAGCCAGCAGAAAAAAAACAGAATAACTTTCAGCTCCCGCAGCCAAGTCTGCGAATGCAATCGGAGGTAAGACCGACCGCCCGTCTCTTCAGAGTATAGGTGCGCGCACTTGTTGGTCCGTGCACATTTTTTGCGGCTTCTAAATGGACATCGACTGCGTCTTTGTTTGGAGTCGAATACTTTGCGGTTTGCTCAACTGTATTATGAACTAAAGAGAGCATCAAGCAATCCTCTCACACGGCAGCCACAGGATCAAGCCCTGCTGGACTGTCTAGCTTTCGTAATGAGATGCTCCGCAGCACATGGTGCCAGGTCATAAATGTCTCCGTTTATAGGTTAAATTCAAAGATTTCGGATTTCTAAAGTAAAATATGGCATTGCAAACCAATTCATATCAGAGTTGCATCAGACTGAGGGTCTTCAGGTATTCATAGCCAGATTTTAGATCTTCAGGGCCAGATTTTAGGTCTTCATGGCCAGATTTTAGGTCTTCATGGCCAGATTTCAGGTCTTCATGACCAGATTTTAGGTCTTCATGGCCAGATTTCCGGTCTTCATGGCCAGATTTTAGGTCTTCATGGCCAGATTTTAGGTCTTCATGGCCAGATTTTAGGTCTTCATGGCCAGATTTTAGGTCTTCATGGCCAGATTTTAGGTCTTCATGGCCAGATTTTAGGTCTTCATGGCCAGATTTTAGGTCTTCATGGCCAGATTTTAGGTCTTCATGGCCAGATTTCAGGTCTTCATGACCAGATTTTAGGTCTTCATGGCCAGATTTTAGGTTTCCATCGCCAGATTTTAGGTCTTCATGGCCAGATTTTAGGTCTTCATGGCCAGATTTCAGGTCTTCATGGCCAGATTTTAGGTCTTCATTGCCAGATTTCAGGTCTTCATGGCCAGATTTCAGGTCTTCATGACCAGATTTCAGGTCTTCATGACAGCCCGGCAAACCAGATATGGAACCTATGACCGCAATGTTCTCTCTTTTGCGCATCAGCAAGAGACCCCCAGACGGGACGAACTTTGAGCAGTTTAAAAAAAAAATTATTTACCACAAGCGGTCATTTATCGACAAGTGATCATTTACCACAAACGATCATTTACCACAAGCGACCATTTGCCACAAGTGATACAGAACTAGATTGTTTCTTCATTCCGGTCCAATGGCCCAAATAGAGGATAGCGACCTGTGGGCCCGAATAAGTTCAGTGACTTCTAATGCATCCAACGCAATTCTCAGACGAACTTTCTTCCTTCAAATTAGCCACAAACGCAACTCGGCTTGTGTGGAGCAAGCATGAACTCGAGGAAGCAGACGCCTTTTTTGTTTCCTATGGCTCTCTTTCCCGCGAAGCTGCAAGTGGCTGCGAAATGTCGTCATTTAATCGGGTCGTGTGCTGTGCTGGAGCAGCTCTGGCTGCCTCTGTTTCTGTGACGAGTGTTCTTTATTTTTGCTGATTCTGTGACGAGTGTTCTTTATTTTTGCTGATTCTGTGACGAGTGTTCTTTATTTTTGCTGATTCTGTGACGAGTGTTCTTTATTTTTGCTGATTCTGTGAAGAGTGTTCTTTATTTTTGCTGATTCTGTGAAGAGTGTTCTTTATTTTTGCTGATTCTGTGACGAGTGTTCTTCATTTTTGCTGATTCTGTGACGAGTGTTCTTTATTTTTGCTGATTCTGTGACGAGTGTTCTTTATTTTTGCTGATTCTGTGACGAGTGTTCTTTATTTTTGCTGATTCTGTGACGAGTGTTCTTTATTTTTGCTGATTCTGTGAAGAGTGTTCTTTATTTTTGCTGATTCTGTGAAGAGTGTTCTTTATTTTTGCTGATTCTGTGACGAGTGTTCTTCATTTTTGCTGATTCTGTGACGAGTGTTCTTTATTTTTGCTGATTCCGGAACATGCATTCTATATTTTTGTTGATTCTGGGACATTTATTTGGGGATTTATTTCACTGATTCTGTGACATTCGTTCTTTATTTTGCTGATGCTGGGACATACATTCATTAGTTTCGCTGATTCTGGGACATACATTTTCAATCTTCGCTCTAAAATGGCATAGTCATTAGCATTTTTTTAAATGTCCCCACCTATGATTTTATGACCGAAGTTTTTTGTTTTCGCTTTTAAGCGACAATGGGGAAACCACTTTTAAATTTCCCCATCTTTTATTCAATAACAACTATCCATAATTTTCGCTCTACAACGGCAGTTAGGATAGAAACTTTGACGCTTGCGATGTATTCTTTTCAATTAACAAGATAATTTTCACTAACTTAGTACTAAACATTTTTCAACCGCTTAGTTTAGGTTAAGATTCCTTTGAACACCCCGATTATTCTTAATAGAAATATTAACTTAGCATGTGCATGCATATAGGTAAGTATCCAATAAGCCAATATATAAAAAAATTAAAATCTTCATTTTAAAGTCATTTTTCTTCCAGAACAGTAAACAAGTTTCTAAGAAATTAATGTCGCTTTGGTAATCATTTTACCTTTTTTTACATTTTCATGCATTGAGTGGCGGTATTGCATAATACGAGGTAATCCTTATGAAGTTTAGAAAAAAAAAAAAAAAAAACACATTGGATGATAGGGTCCCGGGTTCAATCCCCATCAACAGCGCAGGACATTTTCTGAGGCAAGCCGCTCCTCTGGTGACTTAAAAACGGAGCAAGCGGGTGAGAGTGGGCATAGACACTTTCTCACTTATTGAGCTTGGGCTTCAATCTCTCTCTTTCAGATTTAAAGTTGAATTACCATTATGATTGAAAAGAAATGCAACTTTGAAATAGCGTGATCAAAAGAGAGTGTTTGTTTATATTCTTCTGTTATTAAGAATATTCCTGAAAAGGAATACATATAAGGAATATTGGAATTTATATGAAGGAATTCCTATATCACGTTCCATTACTAGTCACATGCATCCAAAGCCATTAACGAGATGCTTCGTTAGAAGAGGGGCGCTCCGAGCGGCACTTTATTTCTTATAAGAACGTATTAACATAATTGTAACGTAATTGTAACATATATTCTTTCAACAATGCATGACCACAATTATTGTAACATAATAGCAACGTAATTTCTTGCAACAACGCATGAACATAATTGTAACACAATCTCGTGTAACAATACATGAACATAATTATAACATATATTCTTTTAACAATGCATGACCACAATTATTGTAACAAAATAGTAACGTAATTACTTACAAGGCCGGGACACAATTGAAAGAGCGTCAGCAATTATCCTACACGTTTTGAAGTTCGTCCCAAAACTCTTCTGTTATGTTATGGGCGTAGAACACTGATCATCGTTAGAGATGATGAAATGCAAACAAAATTAATGGTAAATGTATGAATAATGTAAACAAGATCAATGAAGACCAATACACCGTAATGTAAACAAGATCAATGAATATCAACACGCCGTAATGTAAACAAGATCGATGAAGACAAACACACCGCAATGTAAACAAGATCAATGACGACCAACACAGTAATGTAAACAAGATCAATGACGACCAACACAGTAATGTAAACAAGATCAATGAAGACCAATACACCGTAATGTAAACAAGATCAATGAAGACCAACATACCGTAATGTAAACAAGATCAATGAAGACCAATACACCGTAATGTAAACAAGATCAATGAAGACCAACACACCGTAATGTAAACAAGATCAATGAAGACCAACACACCGTAATGTAAACAAGGTCAATGAAGACCAACATACCGTAATGTAAACAAGATCAATGAAGACCAACACACCGTAATGTAAACAAGATCAATGAAGACCAACACACCGTAATGTAAACAAGGTCAATGAAGACCAACACACCGCAATGTAAACAAGATCAATGACGACCAATACACCGTAATGTAAACAAGATCAATGAAGACCAATACACCGTAATGTAAACAAGATCAATGAAGACCAACATACCGTAATGTAAACAAGATCAATGAAGACCAACACACCTTAATGTAAACAAGATCAATGAAGACCAACACACCGTAATGTAAACAAGCTCAATGAAGACAAACACACCGTAATGTAAACAAGATCAATGACGACCAATACACCGTAATGTAAACAAGACCAATGAAGACAAACACACCATACTGTAAACAAGATCAATGAAGACCAACACACCGTAATGTAAACAAGATCAATGAAGACCAATACACCATAATGTAAACAAGACCAATGAAGACAAACACACCATAATGTAAACAAGATCAATGAAGACCAACACACCGTAATGTAAACAAGATCAATGAAGACCAATACACCGTAATGTAAACAAGATCAATGAAGACCAATACACCGTAATGTAAACAAGATCAATGATACATTCAATAAGAATATTTTAAATTTATCGACATGTTATGAAAGTACTAACATGTTATGCATGTTAATTATTTGAGGTTTTTATTATTAATATTGCAATTATTTTGAAATAATATTGTGTGAACGTGGTGTACGTTAATTATTTGAGATTACCATGACTATTATTATTATTATAATTATAATTAATTATTATTAATTATTATTTGTGTGCATTTTGTGCATGTTAATCATTTTAGTCTATTATTATTACTAATACCATTATTAATTATTATTTGTGTTCAAGTTGTGCATGTTAATCATTCGAGATAAAGATTATTCGAGGAAGAATACTTCACCCAATAATCACCATGCCTTTCTTTTCATCAGTCGCGACGGAAATCAGGGGAAGATTTTCTTAAGTTACATCAAAAAAATAAATAAACTCTACGGGTGCTTGCTTTCAGTGTACACTCACCAAATAACCAATTAGTGTCACACTAATTAACAAACTCACTAATTAACAAAGTTACGAGAGTTGGTCATTGACTGCGTAAGTGATTTGCGTAATGAGTGTTTTTGTGGTCACCAAACTCATAACTAAAATTTTCCCGCTCATTTTTTAAAAGTACTCCACGCTGGCTGATCTGATATTGGAAACAAACCATTTTTCTTCTTTTTCTTTCAATTTCACGGTTCGATGGACGTGTGAACATCATGTAAGGTAAACCTCGTTCTGAGAGCTGCATTCAGGGCCAAAATTCGAATAGTTACTACAATATTGTACCCAGATGTTTTGCGGTCGATCGTAGTGAAAATTTTGCACAGCGAGCAGCTGTACATCAGGTAAGGTCACTGCCGTACTTTTGGTGCGCAGCAGCTGTACATCAGATGTACATCAGCAACTGTACATCAGGTGTACATCAGCAGCTGTACATCAGGTGTACATCAGCAGCTGTACATCAGGTGAGGTCACTGCCGTACTTTTGGTGCGCAGCAGCTGTACATCAGGTGTACATCAGCAACTGTACATCAGGTGTACATCAGCAGCTGTACATCAGGTGAGGTCACTGTTTCAATTTTGGTGCGCAGCAGCTGTACATCAGGTGTACATCAGCAACTGTACATCAGGTGTACATCAGCAGCTGTACATCAGGTGAGGTCACTGTTTCAATTTTGGTGCGCAGCAGCTGTACATCAGGTGTACATCAGCAGCTGTACATCAGGTGTACATCAGCAGCTGTACATCAGGTGTATATCAGCAGCTGTACATCAGGTGAGGTCACTGTTTCAATTTTGGTGCGCAGCAGCTGTACATCAGGTGTACATCAGCAGCTGTACATCAGGTGAGGTCATTGCCGTACTTTTGGTGCGCAGCAGCTGTACATCAGGTGTACATCAGCAGCTGTACATCAGGTGAGGTCACTGCCGTACTTTTGGTGCGCAGCAGCTGTACATCAGGTGTACATCACCAGCTGTACATCAGGTGAGGTCACCACCGCACTTTTGGTGCGCAGCAGCTGTACATCAGGTGAGGTCACTGTTTAAATTTTGGTGCGCAGCAGCTGTACATCAGGTGTACATCAGCAGCTGTACATCAGGTGTACATCAGCAGCTGTACATCAGGTGTACATCAGCAGCTGGACATCAGGTGTACATCAGCAGCTGTACATCAGGTGAGGTCACCGCCGCACTTCTGGTGCGTAGTCGGTGCTTCCAAAATTAAAGTCGAATTAACGTTGTATTCACTCAAATATAACTTGGAATGACGATGAATGTTATGTTAACAAAGGAAATTACAAAACCGTTGCTTTATTTCACTTTTACTAATGTATTTGAAATACAAATAATAAAATTATTATAATTTAAGACATGTTGATTTTAAACAGCACTAACTTCGGTTATCTGGTCTATATCTCATTGCTTAATTGGCATTTGTATTATTAGTATAATCAGTATTGGTATTAATATTATTTGCAATAATGTTATTAGTATAATCAGTATTAGTATGAATATTACTGGCATTATTGTTATTAGTATAATCAGTATTAAAATCAATATTATTAGCATAAGTATTATTGATATAATCAGTATAGGTATAAATATTACTGGCATTAGCATTATTAGTATTATCAGTATCAGTATTAATATTATTTGCATTAATATTATTAGTATAATCAGTATTAGTATGAATATTATTGGCATTATCATTATTGGTATAATCAGTAATAATACAAATATTATTAGCATTAGTATTATTAGTATAATCAGTAATAATACAAATGTTATTAGCATTAGTATTATTAGTATAATCAGTAATAATACAAATATTATTAGCATTTGTATTATTGGTATATTCAGTAATAATACAAATTTTATGAGCACTAGTATTATTTGTATAATCAGTAATAATACAAATATTATTAGGATTTGTATTATTGGTATATTCAGTAATAATACAAATTTTATGAGCAATAGTATTATTTGAATAATCAGTAATAATGCAAATATTATTAGCATCAGTATTTAGTAGAGTTATGATACTAGACATGCATGGCGACAATGCACTAGTTGAGTAAGGTTTTTCTAATATATCTTGCTTATAAATTATATGTTTAGTAACATTTTGCGTGAAAAGTTAAGTCCACGAATTTTCTGAAAGTCGAGTCCCTAAAAGAGTCAAGTCTACGAATTTCAAAATGCTTTCGTTGCTAAGGAGCGGATAATCGGAGTCTATACCTTATAATCTTTTTTCATTTTTCACATTTATTGTTGTCAACTGAAGCGCGCACAAAATTTTATTTAATTTTTCATAGCTACCTTATTTTTCAGTCTGCATTGCATTGTTTTTTTATTGTTTCATCTGAGCTTTTGTTGCTTGCGTGGCAAGAAGGCATGTATTCTCCTGTGTTTGGAGCGTGTCATTTTACTTAAACAAAAATAACGATCGACGATAAAAGTGACAAACATCAATAACGATCAGCGTTACAATAAAAGCAATGAAATACCAGTCAAGGAGGACCTAATGTTAATAGTTATGATGCCAATGACGACGATTAATTTACTGCAGTTTTGGAATATTTCGGATTCACTTAAATTTAAACACAAGCACCTGACTATGCACAAACACACGAACCAGAGTTCTTTTCGCATCACTTGCGCCCTTCTGGCATAAATTATTTCAGTCTTCCGACGATTTCCTTGAGAACTAAACCATTCGGCAGCTTCTATTACTAGTCTCACGTTTAAAATATTTTAACTTGTAGACTAGCTCGTGAAGAAATTGTTCTGCTGTACTCAATGATAACTTCGCATGCTTGAAGCCACGTACAAAAGTATAAATTGTTCTGCTGTACTCAATGATAACTTCGCATGCTTGAAGCCACGTACAAAAGTACAAATTGTTCTGCTGTACTCAATGATAACTTCGCATGCTTGAAGCCACGTACAAAAGTATAAATTGTCCTGCTGTGCTCAATAATTACGTTGCAAGCTTGAGTCGTTTAAGCCATGTATAAAAGTATAAATTTTCCCACCGAACACAAAATTACTTCGCAAGCTTGAAGCCACGTAGAAAACTATAAATTGTGCTGCTGTACTCAAAATTACTTCACAAGCTAGAGCCCTTTAAGCCACGTACAAAAGCACAAATTGTGCTGCTGTACTCAAAAATAGACTCAAGACTCAGATCACATTGCAACGCGGCGGCTGCATTGGCAAGTCGAGAGAATCAGCTCCGAATAAGGCAACATATTGAGTCTCGAGAGTCCCTCCAGACGGCCGGCTCTGCGTGGTGTCTCTCATACAAGCTGTCTCCCGCATACCGTGCTTGCTAGGCTACGTTCCCTCCGCCTTCCTCTCCGCACGCCCCTCCACCGCCATGGTTGTCCTCCCACCACCACCACCACCACCAAACCAAACCGCACCTCCTCCACCAAATTAACTAACCTCGCCACCGAACCAACACACACCCCCACCACCAAGCCAACCCACACCCCCGCCACCAAACCAACCCACACCCCCGCCACCGAACCAACCCACACCCCCGCCACCAAGCCAACCCGTACCCCCGCCACCAAACCAACCCACATCCCCGCCACCAAGCCATCCCACACTCCCGCCACCCCGCTCCCGGCGTCTAACCCCAACACCCCACCGGCCAGATTTGGTGCCGCGTCTCAACAACCTTCATCGCTGTCTGATAACGCCGGACTCTAATTGACACCCGCTCCACAAAAACTCCCGCAACAATTAATGCTACTGGTTCCCTGAAGAAGTGTGCTGTCGCAGGCGACACGTAACTTAAGTCATGATAATAGGGAATTTTTGTGCGATTTGCAAGATGTTTTTGCGAGAGAAGTTGGATGGCAGTATCAAGCATCTTGCCGGCAGCCACACGACCTACCTGGGCTGCTTGATTTAGGGCCAGCGCACCTGAGCAGACAGCGTCCTGCAGCGCGTTGCTGCCTCTACAATGCAGCCGCTTGTTCTTGCTTGCACTCGTACTTCTGGTGTGTCTGTCTCCGAGCTCGCTGAAATTGGGACGCCCTTGTGATTTCAGGTACTCCAAGTTTATTAAAATTGTGGCGTCCCAATAACTGTGACGCTTTTCCTTGTCCTCTTAATAAGTTGTCCTCTTAATGATAATTTGCTCGCCCTCTTAATAATTTATCCTCAAAATGATAATTTTCTCGCCCTCTTAATGATGATTTGCTCGCCCTCTTAATAATTTATCCTCTTAATGATAATTCGCTCGCCCTCTTAATGATAATTTGCTCGCCCTCTCGCACATTCCTAGTACAGCAGCTCTAATGACTGGGAGTTTTGCTAACTATTTTGGACCCGATTTATTCGATAAAAGCTCATAAATGAGAACTGCTTTTTACTAAAAGCGATATCGCATTCATACAATGGCGGTTCGTACATTACAAGCTTCTAGAATATTTGTTTTTCATTTGGTGCGCGATAACAATTTCATTATAACTCAATGCATAGTTCTACTAGTTCTAACATTATTGTTTGGAAGCTCGCCCGGTGAAAAACTCGTGTTTAAATCCGTTCTATGTCTAAATCCATTTTATGTCTAAATCCCTTTAATACATAAATCCCTTTTATGTGTAAATCCTTTTCATGTTAAAATCCCTTCATGTCTAAATTCATTCTTTGTCTAAATCCATTTTACCTCTAATTCCATTTTATGGGTAAATCCCTATTATGTCGAAATCCATTTTATGTCTACATCCATTTTGTGTCTAAATCCCTTTTATGTGTAAATCCGTTCAATGTCCAAATCCATTTTATGTGTAAATCCCTTTTATGTCTAAATCCCTTTTGTGTCTAAATCCCTTTTATGTCTAAATCCCTTTTATGTCTAAATCCCTTTTGTGTCTAAATCCCTTTTATGTCTAAATCCATTTTGTGGCTAAATCCCTTTTATGTCTAAATCCCTTTTATGTCTAAATCTTTTTTGTGTCTAAATCCCTTTTGTGTCTAAATCCCTTTTGTGTCTAAATCCCTTTTGTGTCTAAATACCTTTTATGTCTAAATCCCTTTTATGTCTAAATCCCTTTGTGTCTAAATCCCTTTTATGTCTAAATCCCTTTTGTGTCTAAATCCCTTTTGTGTCTAAATCCCTTTTGTGTCTAAATCCCTTTTGTGTCTAAATCCCTTTTGTGTCTTAATCCCTTTTGTGTCTAAATCCCTTTTGTGTCTAAATCACTTTTGTGTCTAAATCCCTTTTGTGTCTAAATCCCTTTTGTGTCTAAATCCCTTTTGTGTCTAAATCCCTTTTGTGTCTAAATCCCTTTTGTGTCTAAATCCCTTTTGTGTCTAAATCCCTTTTGTGTCTAAATCCCTTTTGTGTCTAAATCCCTTTTGTGTCTAAATCCCTTTTGTGTCTAAATCCCTTTTATGTCTAAATCCCTTTTGTGTCTAAATCCCTTTTGTGTCTAAATCCCTTTTGTGTCTAAATCCCTTTTGTGTCTAAATCCCTTTTGTGTCTAAATCCCTTTTGTGTCTAAATCCCTTTTGTGTCTAAATCCCTTTTGTGTCTAAATCCCTTTTATTTCTAAATCCCTTTTGTGTCTAAATCCCTTTTGTGTCTAAATCCCTTTTATGTCTAAATCCCTTTTATGTCTAAATCCCTTTTATGTCTAAATCCATTCTATGTCTAAATCCCTTTTATGTCTAAATCCATATCATGTGTTAATCCCTTTTATGTCTAAATCCCTTTTATGGGGAAATCTCTTTTATATCTGAATAATTTTATGCATAAATCCTTTTTATGTCTAAATCCCTTTTATGTTTGAATCACTTTTGTGTCTAAATCCATTTTATGCGTAAATCCCTTCTTAAGTGTAAATGCATTTTCGAACACATCGTAAGTCTCCCCCTCTCAACTTAGCGCAAGTCCGGCAGGATGCTCAACACACACCCCGTAGTCGCAGTCTGAAGGACATAGCGTACCAACAAGTAATATATCGCTTCCTGCTTTTTTGCCAATTAGTGGATTATTGAAGGTCTCTTGTGAATAATAAAACACTGACATCATAATTTACGTAGTTCTTCTACTTCGAACGCTTTATCATTCCGAACACATACGGTGCGATGCTGGTCGACGTCTCTAAGTACGATATATTTTGCCTAAATGTCTTAATTTGCTGCATTTGATGTTTTCCACGAAGTATTTTGTAGGGAAAAGTACATATTTGTGCCTTAAAATGTCTTAACTTGCAGTATTTGATGGTCTTCCGTATCAGATCATCATAAACTCTTGTGTTTTAATAATCACAGAGTCTTGTATTTTAAGTTTTGAAATAACCTAAATGGTGTTTAAAAACGACGTGCTTAAAAACTTTTTTCAAAAGCTCAACATTTAAGTATTTTTTTAATAAAAATCGTTGTGTCTCGTTCAAATTTGTTGACGGCTTGCACTTATATAATTCTGAGATAAAATTATCTAATATAAGTCATTCATCAACCCTGAAATAAAAGATAAAATTATCTAATTCAAGTCATTCATCAACTGAGTTCTGAGATAAAAGAACCGAAAATAATTTAAATGTGAAAAAATAAGCATGAGAAATGAGATCAATAATGCAAATCTACATTTTACTCTGGAATAAGTTACTTTTTATTAAGAATTACTGTAATTAGAATCTTAATAATTAATAATGGTTAAGAATTACACCTTCCGCTCACAAGCGGAATAAGTAACATTTCGCAGACACGAAAACATATTCGAAGCTTTTTGTCGTTTCCCAGTCTAACTTTTTCGCCACTTGCATGCATGTTTTTCGCCGCCTAAGCGATTTAATCACTTAATCAGCGATTTAATCACAACTAATAATTTTCGCCACCTAAGCGATTTATTGATTAAATCGCTTAGGCGGCGAAAATTTTTGGCGGTTTCATCGTGACTGCAGGCGATTCATCCACTGTAGAACATTTGTAAGCTTGCGGACATATTTACGAGATATAGAAACGTATTAACACACGTGCATGGATTGCAATGTGCAGTTTGAGTAATTAGAGGGAATAATAAAGACATGCAAACTGAAAAACTTATTCATTCTTCCCGTAACCACGCACACCTCACTCGACCGCTGCTCTCTGGTAACAGGTGAGCAAATCCATGAGAGAGTAGATTAATCAATTCGAGGGAGAGTAGATTAATCAATTCGAGGGAGAGTAGATTAATCAATTCAAGGGAGAGTAGATTAATCAATTCAAGGGAGAGTAGATTAATCAATTCGAGGGAGAGTAGATTAATCAATTCGAGGGAGAGTAGATTAATCAATTCGAGGGAGAGTAGATTAATCAATTCGAGGGAGAGTAGATTAATCAATTCGAGGGAGAGTAGATTAATCAATTCAAGGGAGAGTAGATTAATTAATTCAAGGGAGAGTAGAATAATCAATTCGAGGGAGAGTAGATTAATCAATTCAAGGGAGAGTAGATTAATCAGTTCGAGGGAGAGTAGATTAATCAATTCAAGGGAGAGTAGATTAATCAATTCGAGGGAGAGTAGATTAATCAATTCAAGGGAGAGTAGATTAATCAATTCAAGGGAAAGTAGATTAATCAATTCGAGGGAGAGTAGATTAATCAATTCAAGGGAGAGTAGATCAATCAATTCAAGGGAAAGTAGATTTTTCAATTCAAGGGAGAGTAGATTAACCAATTTTCACAATAAGTAGCTGAAATAACTAAGCGCAGCAAATAATCAACAAATACATTTGGAAATTTTCTAACGGTGCGTACGCTGTAGTTCAGGTCGAAACAAACCGCTATTTTGTAATTGCCTTTTTCCTAATACCTGTGATTAAAACCGAGGTACAATTGTTTTGTAGGTGTTAAACAAATGAATGATGGTATAGCATCGTTGTTACGCAGTTCGTAACCAAATGAATGCTAATAAAGCATCGTTGTTACGCAGTTGGTAACCAAATAACCGATGATATAGCATCGTAATGGCGTGTATGTAGAGCACAAGAATAGCAAAGCACCAGCATAGTCGTTGTTATACGGTAATTAGCCAAATGAATGTTAGTACAGCACCATCGTTACGCAGCTAATAACCAAATAAATGATAGTAGAGCATCGCGATGGTGGGCAAGCGGAGCACCAAACAGTCAAGCACCTGCAGCACCACAAGCACCTGCGACACCACAAGCACCTGCAGCACCACAAGCACCTGCAGCACCACAAGCACCTGCAGCACCACAAGCACCTGCAGCACCACAAGCACCAGCAGCACCACAAGCACCACATGCACCACCACAACACACACAAGAAGCACCTGACTAGAGTTGCATTACCTGTACAGAAGGCGGCAGCTCCCGGACATAATCCAGAGAGTCTAATTAGACAGCTGAGATACGAGAGCGCTGTCAACTCTATTTTTCAATGTATTCTTCCACTTTTGCGACCGTGTACTAATTTTTTATCTATCACAAGAAAGGGATCAATTTCCCAGATACTCTGTCTCCTGATAAGCCAGAGTGAGCCGACCGCTGACGCTGGCAAAGCTGTCGCACGCTCTGCGATCTCTCTTTCTGGACACCAAACTGCTTTTTACGGGGTCTTATCTTCATCAAATATGATAGGTACTTTTCTAAAGTCATCGTCTAAAGCCGCCTCATTAGTCTGATAAGGTGACGGGTATGTTTAAAAGGCCTCCCGTCTCTGCTATTTGCGGCAAATGCTGGTTCACTCAACACTCGGAGAGCCAGGCAAAAATCCCGGTGCTTCATGACGGCAAAAACCAGGCAAAAATCCCGGTGCTTCATGACGGCAAGAACCAGGCAAAAATCCAGGTGTTTCATGACGGCAAGAACCAGGCAAAAATCCCGGTGCTTCATGACGGCAAAAACCAGGCAAAAATCCCGGTGCTTCATGACGGCAAGAACCAGGCAAAAATCCAGGTGCTTCATGACGGCAAGAACCAGGAAAAAATCCCGGTGCTTCATGACGGCAAAAACCAGGCAAAAATCCCGGTGCTTCATGACGGCAAGAACCAGGCAAAAATCCCGGTGCTTCATGACGGCAAAAACCAGGCAAAAATCCCGGTGCTTCATGACGGCAAGAACCAGACGAAAATCCCGGTGCTTCATGACGGCAAGAACCAGGCAAAAATCCCGGTGCTTCATGACGGCAAGAACCAGACAAAAATCCCGGTGCTTCATGACGGCAAGAACCAGGCAAAAATCCCGGTGCTTCATGACGGCAAGAACCAGGCAAAAATCCCGGTGCTTCATGACGGCAAGAACCAGGCAAAAATCCCGGTGCTTCATAACGGCAAGAACCAGGCAAAAATCCCGGTGCTTCATGACGGCAAAAACCAGGCAAAAATCCCGGTGCTTCATGACGGCAAGAACCAGACGAAAATCCCGGTGCTTCATGACGACAAAAACCAGGCAAAAATCCCGGTGCTTCATGACGGCAAGAACCAGGCAAAAATCCCGGTGCTTCATGACGGCAAGAACCAGGAAAAAATCCCGGTGCTTCATGACGGCAAGAACCAGACAAAAATCCCGGTGCTTCATGACGGCAAGAACCAGGCAAATCTCCCGGTGCTTCATGACGGCAAGAACCAGACAAAAATCCCGGTGCTTCATGACGGCAAGAACCAGGCAAAAATCCCGGTGCTTCATGACGGCAAGAACCAGACAAAAATCCCGGTGCTTCATGACAGCAAGAACCAGGCAAATATCCCGGTGCTTCATGACGGCAAGAACCAGGCAAAAATCCCGGTGCTTCATGACGGCAAGAACCAGGCAAAAATCCCGGTGCTTCATGACGGCAAGAACCAGGCAAAAATCCCGGTGCTTCATGACGGCAAGAACCAGGCAAAAATCCCGGTGCTTCATGACGGCAAGAACCAGGCAAAAATCCCGGTGCTTCATGACGGCAAGAACCAGACAAAAATCCCGGTGCTTCATGACGGCAAGAACCAGGCAAAAATCCCGGTGCTTCATGACGGCAAGAACCAGACAAAAATCCCGGTGCTTCATGACGGCAAGAACCAGACAAAAATCCCGGTGCTTCATGACGGCAAGAACCAGGCAAAAATCCCGGTGCTTCATGACGGCAAGAACCAGGCAAAAATCCCGGTGCTTCATGACGGCAAGAACCAGGCAAAAATCCCGGTGCTTCCTGACGGCAAAAACCAGGCAAAAATCCCGATGCTTCATGACGGCAAGAACCAGACAAAAATGGCGGTGCTTCATGACGGCAAGAACCAGGCAAAAATCCCGGTGCTTCATGACGGCAAGAACCAGACAAAAATCCCGGTACTTCATGACGGCAAGAACCAGGCAAAAATCCCGGTGCTTCATGACGGCAAGAACCAGACAAAAATCCCGGTGCTTCATGACGGCAAGAACCAGGCAAAAATCCCGGTGCTTCATGACGGCAAGAACCAGACAAAAATCCCGGTGCTTCATGACGGCAAGAACCAGACAAAAATCCCGGTGCTTCATGACGGCAAGAACCAGGCAAAAATCCCGGTGCTTCATGACGGCAAGAACCAGGCAAAAATCCCGGTGCTTCATGACGGCAAGAACCAGGCAAAAATCCCGGTGCTTCATGACGGCAAGAACCAGGCAAAAATCCCGGTGCTTCATGATGGCAAGAACCAGGCGAAAATCCCGGTGCTTCATGACGGCAAGAACCAGGCAAAAATCCCGGTGCTTCATGACGGCAAGAACCAGACAAAAATCCCGGTGCTTCATGACGGCAAGAACCAGGCAAAAATCCCGGTGCTTCATGACGGCAAGAACCAGGCAAAAATCCCGGTGCTTCATGACGGCAAGAACCAGGCAAAAATCCCGGTGCTTCATGACGGCAAGAACCAGGCAAAAATCCCGGTGCTTCATGACGGCAAGAACCAGGCAAAAATCCCGGTGCTTCATGACGGCAAGAACCAGGCAAAAATCCCGGTGCTTCATGACGGCAAGAACCAGGCAAAAATCCCGGTGCTTCATGAAGGCAAGAACCAGGCAAAAATCCCGGTGCTTCATGACGGCAAGAACCAGACAAAAATCCCGGTGCTTCATGACAGCAAGAACCAGGCAAATATCCCGGTGCTTCATGACGGCAAGAACCAGGCAAAAATCCCGATGCTTCATGACGGCAAGAACCAGGCAAAAATCCCGGTGCTTCATGACGGCAAGAACCAGGCAAAAATCCCGGTGCTTCATGACGGCAAGAACCAGGCAAAAATCCCGGTGCTTCATGACGGCAGTTTTAATTCGAGCTGCAGTCAGTCAAGCTCCCCTTGCAACATACGACGCACTTCACAACGCTCGCTGCTCAGATAATATTCAAATTAATCCAAGTGTCACAAGCTACCTTCAACTGGCACACGATTGCGTCAACTGGCAAAACAGGAGATTTGAAGTCCATGTTAATATGTGCTCAGTTGTTATTGTTGCCAATGTAATTAATTCAGTTATTTGCAGTAAATTTCACAGGTATTCAGAATATTTCGCGTTTCATTTTAGAGTTCATAAAAGATAGTTTTTATATATTAAAAACGCGAGCTATGACACCTAAAGTGTGAGGAGTGCAGGAAACGCTGAAGGTCGAACTCTGTTAGTTACTTGACACGAATAGTGAATGAAGTAGTGACTTTATTGGTTACTTGACACGAATAGTGAATGAAGCGGTGACTTTATTGGTTACTTGACACGAATAGTGAATGAAGTAGTGACTTTATTGGTTACTTGACACGAATAGTGAATGAAGCGGTGACTTTATTGGTTACTTGACACGAATAGTGAATGAAGTAGTGACTTTATTGGTTACTTGACACGAATAGTGAATGAAGTAGTGACTTTATTGGTTAATTGACTCGAATAGTGAATGAAGCGGTGACTTTATTGGTTACTTGACACGAATAGTGAATGAAGTAGTGACTTTATTGGTTACTTGACACGAATAGTGAATGAAGCGGTGACTTTATTGGTTACTTGACACGAATAGTGAATGAAGCGGTGACTTTATTGGTTACTTGACACGAATAGTGAATGAAGCGGTGACTTTATTGGTTACTTGACTCGAATAGTGAATGAAGCGGTGACTTTATTGGTTACTTGTCACGAATAGTGAATGGAACGGTGACTTTATTGGTTACTTGACACGAATAGTGAATGAAGCGGTGACTTTATTGGTTACTTGACACGAATAGTGAATGAAGCGGTGACTTTATTGGTTACTTGACTCGAATAGTGAATGAAGCGGTGACTTTATTGGTTACTTGTCACGAATAGTGAATGGAACGGTGACTTTATTGGTTACTTGACACGAATAGTGAATGAAGCGGTGACTTTATTGGTTACTTTACACGAATAGTGAATGAAGCGGGGACTTTATTGGTTACTTGACACGAATAGTTAATGAAGCGGTGACTTCATTGGTTACTTGACTCGAATAGTGAATGAAGCGGTGACTTTATTGGTTACTTGACACGAATAGTGAATGAAGCGGTGACTTTATTTTTTACTTGACACGAATAGTGAATGAAGCGGTGACTTTATTGGTTACTTTACACGAATAGTGAATGAAGCGGGGACTTCATTGGTTACTTGACACGAATAGTTAATGAAGCGGTGACTTCATTGGTTACTTGACTCGAATAGTGGGTGAAGCGGTGACTTTATTGGTTACTTTACACGAATAGTGAATGAAGCGGTGACTTTATTGGTTACTTGACTCGAATAGTGAATGAAGCGGTGACTTTATTGGTTACTTGACTCGAATAGTGAATGGAACGGTGACTTTATTGGTTACTTGACACGAATAGTGAATGAAGCGGTGACTTTATTGGTTACTTTACACGAATAGTGAATGAAGCGGTGACTTTATTGGTTACTTGACTCGAATAGTGAATGAAGCGGTGACTTTATTGGTTACTTGACTCGAATAGTGAATGAAACGGTGACTTTATTGGTTACTTTACACGAATAGTGAATGAAGCGGTGACTTTATTGGTTACTTGACTCGAATAGTGAATGAAGCGGGGACTTTATTGGTTACTTGACTCGAATAGTGAATGGAACGGTGACTTTATTGGTTACTTGACACGAATAGTGAATGAAGCGGTGACTTTATTGGTTACTTGACTCGAATAGTGAATGGAACGGTGACTTTATTGGTTACTTGACACGAATAGTGAATGAAGCGGTGACTTTATTGGTTACTTGACTCGAATAGTGAATGGAACGGTGACTTTATTGGTTACTTGACACGAATAGTGAATGAAGCGGTGACTTTATTGGTTACTTTACACGAATAGTGAATGAAGCGGTGACTTTATTGGTTACTTGACTCGAATAGTGAATGAAGCGGTGACTTTATTGGTTACTTGACTCGAATAGTGAATGGAACGGTGACTTTATTGGTTACTTGACACGAATAGTGAATGAAGCGGTGACTTTATTGGTTACTTTACACGAATGGTGAATGAAGCGGTGACTTTATTGGTTACTTGACTCGAATAGTGAATGAAGCGGTGACTTTATTGGTTATTGACACGAATAGTGAATGAAGCGGTGACTTTATTGGTTAATTGACTCGAATAGTGAATGAAGCGGTGACTTTATTGGTTACTTGACACGAGTAGTGAATGAAGCGGTGACTTTATTGGTTACTTGACACGAATAGTGAATGAAGCGGTGACTTTATTGGTTACTTGTCACGAATAGTGAATGGAACGGTGACTTTATTGGTTACTTGACTCGAATAGTGAATGAAGCGGTGACTTTATTGGTTACTTGACACGAATAGTGAATGAACCGGTGACTTTATTGGTTACTTGACACGAATAGTGAATGAAGCGGTGACTTTTTTGGTTACTTTACTCGAATAGTGAATGGAACGGTGACTTTATTGGTTACTTGTCACGAATAGTGAATGGAACGGTGACTTTATTGGTTACTTGACACGAATAGTGAATGAAGCGGTGACTTTATTGGTTACTTTACACGAATAGTGAATGAAGCGGGGACTTTATTGGTTACTTGACACGAATAATTAATGAAGCGGTGACTTCATTGGTTACTTGACTCGAATAGTGAATGAAGCGGTGACTTTATTGGTTACTTGACACGAATAGTGAATGAAGCGGTGACTTTATTGGTTACTTTACACGAATAGTGTATGAAGCGGGGACTTCATTGGTTACTTGACACGAATAGTTAATGAAGCGGTGACTTCATTGGTTACTTGACTCGAATAGTGGATGAAGCGGTGACTTTATTGGTTATTGACACGAATAGTGAATGAAGCGGTGACTTTATTGGTTACTTGACTCGAATAGTGAATGAAGCGGTGACTTTATTGGTTACTTGACACGAGTAGTGAATGAAGCGGTGACTTTATTGGTTACTTGACACGAATAGTGAATGAAGCGGTGACTTTGTTGGTTACTTGACACGAATAGTGAATGAACCGGTGACTTTATTGGTTACTTGACACGAATAGTGAATGAAGCGGTGACTTTTTTGGTTACTTTACTCGAATAGTGAATGGAACGGTGACTTTATTGGTTACTTGTCACGAATAGTGAATGGAACGGTGACTTTATTGGTTACTTGACACGAATAGTGAATGAAGCGGTGACTTTATTGGTTACTTTACACGAATAGTGAATGAAGCGGGGACTTTATTGGTTACTTGACACGAATAATTAATGAAGCGGTGACTTCATTGGTTACTTGACTCGAATAGTGAATGAAGCGGTGACTTTATTGGTTACTTGACACGAATAGTGAATGAAGCGGTGACTTTATTGGTTACTTGACACGAATAGTGAATGAACCGGTGACTTTATTGGTTACTTGACACGAATAGTGAATGAAGCGGTGACTTTTTTGGTTACTTTACTCGAATAGTGAATGGAACGGTGACTTTATTGGTTACTTGTCACGAATAGTGAATGGAACGGTGACTTTATTGGTTACTTGACACGAATAGTGAATGAAGCGGTGACTTTATTGGTTACTTGACACGAATAGTGAATGGAACGGTGACTTTATTGGTTACTTTACACGAATAGTGAATGGAACGGTGACTTTATTGGTTACTTTACACGAATAGTGAATGAAGCGGGGACTTTTTTGGTTACTTTACTCGAATAGTGAATGGAACGGTGACTTTATTGGTTACTTGTCACGAATAGTGAATGGAACGGTGACTTTATTGGTTACTTTACACGAATAGTGAATGAAGCGGGGACTTTATTGGTTACTTGACACGAATAGTGAATGAAGCGAATATAGAATTCTATTCTTTTATTTATCAGTCATTGAGCCAGGGAAAATAACTGTGCTTAAATAATATTAACAATTTCAAAAAAGGGATGAAATTTATTTATGGAGTAATCTATTGGAAAACTGAAAATACCGAGTTTCAGATTACGGTAACTGATATTGGTTACTGTCAGTATAGCTACTGCTGAGGTTGTAATTATATTAAATGGTGTGCACGGACCGTCAAAAATGACGGGATTCAATATTTCCTTTACACAAATCCTCCAGACGGAGATGCCCAACAAATATATCCATGCCAACAGTACCCACCATTAAAATATTCTTGTACTTGTGCACTGGTGAAACTCGTATCACAGATACGGTCATTGGGCGTCCTTGTGAGCGTCACAGACACACGGAAGGAGCGGACACCGAACATATATACAAATAAATGAATAAATAAATAAACAAATGGACGAAGGGTGTTATAATGTAATATTAACCCATCGTGCAGTAGGGTGTTGAATTTTGATCATCATTATTTTGATCCTTGTTATATGGACGATGACAGTCACACAGGCCCGCGAATTATCAAGCAGTCAAAAATCAGCCAGACATGTGCGCGAGCAAGCAAACAAGCAACCACGTCACTCAGAGAAGCAAACAAGCAAAATAAACAAGCAAATAAGCGAAGATTCACTCAAGCAAGCAAACATGCAAGCAAGTGAGCAAGCAAGCAAACAAGCGAGCGAGCAAGCAAGCAAGCAAGCAAACAAGCAAGCAAACAAGCAAGCAAGTATGCAAACAAGCAAGCAAGCAAACAAACAAGCAAACAAGCAAGCAAGAAAGCAAACATGCAAGCAAGTGAGCAAGTAAGCAAACAAGCAAGCAAGCATGCAAACAAGCAAGCAAACAAGCAAGCAAGCAAGCAAACAAGCAAGCAAGCAAACATGCAAGCAAATGAGCAAGCAAGCAAACAAGCGAGCGAGCAAGCAAGCAAGCAAGCAAACAAACAAGCGAGCGAGCAAGTGAGCAAGCAAGCAAACAAGCGAGCAAACAAGCAAGCAAGCAAGCAAGTGAGCAAGCAAGCAAGCAAGCAAGTGAGCAAGCAAACAAGCGAACGAGCAAGCAAGCAAGTGAGCAAGCAAGCAAACAAGCGAGCAAACAAGCAAGCAAGCAAACAAGCGAGCAAACAAGAAAGCAAGCAAGTGAGCAAGCAAGCAAGCAAGCAAGCAAACAAGCGAGCGAGCAAGCAAGCAAGCGAGCAAGCAAGTAAGCAAACAAGCAAGCAAGCATGCAAACAAGCAAGCAAGCAAACAAGCAAGCAAACAAGCAAGCAAGAAAGCAAACATGCAAGCAAGTGAGCAAGCAAGCAAACAAGCAAGCAAGCAAGCAAGCAAGTAAGCAAGCAAACAAGCGAGCGAGCAAGCAAGCAAACAAGCAAGCAAACAAGCAAGCAAGCAAGCAAACAAGCAAGCAAGCAAACATGCAAGCAAATGAGCAAGCAAGCAAACAAGCGAGCGAGCAAGCAATCAAGCAAGCAAGCAAACAAGCGAGCGAGCAAGTGAGCAAGCAAGCAAACAAGCAAGCAAACAAGCAAGCAAGCAAGCAAGCAAGCAAGTGAGCAAGCAAGCAAGCAAGCAAGTGAGCAAGCAAACAAGCGAGCGAGCAAGCAAGCAAGTGAGCAAGCAAGCAAACAAGCGAGCAAACAAGCAAGCAAGCAAACAAGCGAGCAAACAAGAAAGCAAGCAAGTGAGCAAGCAAGCAAGCAAGCAAGCAAACAAGCGAGCGAGCAAGCAAGCAAGTGAGCAAGCAAGCAAGCAAGCGAGCAAACAAGCAAGCAAGCACGCAAGTGAGCAAGCAAGCAAGCAAGCAAGCAAGAAAACAAGTGAGCGAGCAAGCAAGCAAGCAAGCAAACAAGCGAGCGAGCAAGCAAGCAAGTGAGCAAGCAAGCAAGCAAGCGAGCAAACAAGCAAGCAAGCACGCAAGTGAGCAAGCAAGCAAGCAAGCAAGAAAACAAGTGAGCGAGCGAGCAAGCAAGTGAGCAAGCAAGAAAACAAGCGAGCAAGCAAGCAAGTGAGCATGCAAGCAAGCAAGCAAGTGAGCAAGCAAGCAAGCAAGCAAGCAAACAAAGAAGCAAGCAACCAACCCACCATCAATGTCTGGGTATTATAAATATGCTGCATTAACCCTCAAGCTGTTCTGTCAGTTTGCTAAGAAAATTAAAATTTTGGAAAATATTAACTCATCGCCTGCATATAAAACGTGAGAGAATTTCTAGTTTTACTACTAAAAACACGAAAGGTCAAGTTCTACATTTTTCCTTTTGTTATAAGCAGAGACTACTACTAATCAGAGAAGCAAGCAAGGGAGTAAACCAATAAAATTATCGGAGTTTCAAAAGAACATTGGAAGATGGAAAGTTCGATTGATTTTATCTGTCCAAATGATTATATATGATGTAAAATGAAATGATTTGTCCCACAAAAACGTCCACGACTTTTAAATTGATTGTATCTCTGCTTTAAATTAACATATTTGATTTGTCTTTTTTCATAATGTAGTAAATTTTGTTTCCTATTCGAATAATTTAGGTTTTAGAAAATCGGTTGAATAGCCATTTTACAGCAATCGATTTACTGAAAGAGGTAGAGTGATGTTTTTAAACAATATTACAGGATATGTCATTGTGATATTATTTTTAGCAGTAGGTATTGAGAAATGATGAAGTACACCAGAGTTGATTTTAAAGCATTTCCTTTGAACAATTCATTTTTCTACCTTGTTCAGTAAATCGATCACTGTGAAGTGATTATTCAACCGATTTTCAAAGACTTAAATTATTCAAAAAGGAAACAAAATTCACTACATTGTGAAAAAATACAATTCAAATATGTTAATTTACAGCGGACATATAATAAATTAAAAAGTCGGTGACATTTTTGTGGGACACCTGGAATGTATACATAAATATCCAAACGACGTTCTTTAACACATTTCCTGCGAAGTGACCCACCGGGGGTCACTTAGGTGATTTTTATAGTGCTGCTGACCCACCTTCAGTCAGTAACTATTTTTTTATTAATACTTAATGAAACCTAAATAAAGGCCTCATCCATTTAATGTTTGCGATTTTCAAAGTTGATTACCGCAATTGACTTTAAATATGAATTGAATATTGAACTTCAGTTTAACCCATCGCAATTAACGTGTTAAATGGAAGTAGCAGACTTGCCTGCCCGTTTGACTAAGGTACCTACATGTATTGGTATCAAGTCTCGATCGAAAATTCTTTATTAAAGAGACGCCCCCGGGTGCGGAAACGATCGAAGCTCTATTTGCTTTATCAGCAAATCTGATTTATGGGCTATAAAAATGAGTCTAACTGATTGCTTCGAATGGGCCATTTCCCAAAACAGTCTAATTAATCACTTAGATAATGAAGAAAAATTAGACCTCGTCAAATCTAAAAGTAAACGTTTCGTTAAGCTGCAGAAATGTGATAGTTGTTGCTATGTAAACTCAAGTGTTGTGTAGCACTGATATTGAGATGCTTACGCAGTTAGCGATGCTTGTTTTCGGAATGATAGTTAGCGAATATTTTAACGGCAGTAATAATGCTTGTTGAAAAATAAACGTCTGCAGTTGTGTAGCCAAATGAAATTCGTATTCAGCTGGAAATTTATTATTTTCGGTCGAGCTTTCGAAATTTTAAACAAATTTCGTTTTCAGGACAAGAGATTGAAGTTTTTGGAAGCAAAGTTGTGTAGCACTGATACTGAGGTGCTTACGCAAATAGCGATGCTTGTTTTCGGAATGATGATGAAAAAATATTTTTGCGTCAGTATTAATGCCTGTTGAAAAATAAACTTTTGGAGTTGTGTAGCACTGATACTGAGATGGTAACGCAGTTAGCGATGTTTGTTTTCGGAATGATGATGAAAAAATATTTTGGTGGTGGTATCAACGTTGCGTAAAAAATATCGCGGATTTGTAACATTGATATTTCGCAGTAAATGTAAATGATGATTTTTTATTACTTATGAACAAATGTTTCGAAAAGTTTCGCTAAATTTTTTAGCATAAGTGAAATGAGTTTTTAAATTTGTCCTGGTAATTAAATTGTTTGAAATATTAGTAGGGCAGCAACAAATTTGAGACATTCAAGTCTGCTGTTGAATAATGCTGGTAGTTTTTTATTTCAATTGTTCTTATTTCAAAATTACTTGTTTTTGTGATACTGTGGCAATCGAATAATTTTAAGCAATTTAAACAATTTACTTGCCATAATCCAGTGGTAAATACAGCAGTAGATTGTTTCTTAAGTGTAGTACAATCGACACATTTGAGTATAAGTAACTGTTGACCCGAATAAGTTCAGCGACTTCTAGGGCATCCTACCATCGACGCTACTATCAGGTACACAATTTTGTTGAACCTAATTCACTTAACCTAGCTGCGCACTATACTGATCAATGAACTGGTTCTTCAAGATTTCCAGCATGGTGCACAAGTTTTCGAGTTCACACTGAAATGCACAGTTTCAAAAACTAGGTTTCAACACGCGACTTCGATAAGACAGGACACTTCTTCATAACTTGCAATAAATACTACCTATCAGTGGACAACTGGCACATTCCACGAGCCTTTAATACTATTGTTCAAGTACAAAATTCTCCCGTTTGTACCAGCACAAGATAAATTCTGGCCTCAGTAGGTACAGGTAAGTTAATTACCGAAGCCTAAACGTCAGAAACAATGTATAATAATTACAAGTGACCATTTGTGACCATATCATCATAAGCTATCGCATTTTCAAAGGCCCGTAATAACACAGGGCAGTTTAAGGAACAGCACATCTAGGGAAATGTTCATACCAATGCCAGGTCTGTGATTGCTTCAAAGAGAGATCAGCACTTACCCTGGTATTAGCGCTGCCCACTCCTGCATTTGGATCCTAGACGCCTACCTCTTCCATCACTGTCCCGGGACCCATGTCGTCTTATCCCAAAGGCTGAACTGTCTATTGACAAGCTCCAAGTTAGGATGGAGCGAAACAAAAAGCTCACTGAAAAGGGAAGACGACGAAAGACAAGTGCTGCCTTAAAAGCAGGATATTCTATTTTGACAGGCTCCAAGCAAGCGCGCATCACTCGAAACATGGAGGAAAGCAAGACCAAAACAAGAGGCGGAAATGCCCATGTATTTCTGAATGATGTACTGGCAGATTGATGAGCTGGAATGATGCACCTGCAGATTGATATACTGGAATGATGAACCCGCAATTTGATGTGCTGGAATGATGCACCCACAGATTGATATACTGGAATGATGCACCCGCAGATTGACGTGCTGGAATGATGCATCGGCAGATTGATGTGCTGGAATGATGCACCTGCAGATTGATATACTGGAATGATGAACCCGCAGTTTGATGTGCTGGAATGATGCACCCACAGATTGATATACTGGAATGATGCACCCGCAGATTGACGTGCTGGAATGATGCATCGGCAGATTGATGTGCTGGAATGATGCACCTGCAGATTGATATACTGGAATGATGAACCCGCAGTTTGATGTGCTGGAATGATGCACCCACAGATTGATATACTGGAATGATGCACCCGCAGATTGACGTGCTGGAATGATGCATCGGCAGATTGATGTGCTGGAATGATGCACCTGCAGATTGATATACTGGAATGATGAACCCGCAGTTTGATGTGCTGGAATGATGCACCCACAGATTGATATACTGGAATGATGCACCCGCAGATTGACGTGCTGGAATGATGCATCGGCAGATTGATGTGCTGGAATGATGCACCCTCAGATTGACGTGCTGGAATGATGCACCCACAGATACATCGACAGGACGCAAAGGGCTCCAGCCAGAAAGAGGGAGAGCGATCAAGCGGCGAGCGGCGGAGCCATAGCGGCCCGTTTCTAAAACAGTCATCACGAGTGCTTAGGAGTGCTTGGTGTGGGTAGCAGTTTGGAGGTGTGGGCAGACCGAGTCGTGGGAAGAGAGCAGTGTCAGGTATGTGATAGAGCAGGGGAGGCGGGGTGGGACCCAGACCAACAAGCTGGAGAGGTCATTTCTTGGCCCGGAGATAGGGAGCGGTGCGACTCAGCCGAGCGCTTCTCGATCAGCCAACACTTCCTTCGGATGCTTAAAGCCGAACGCCCTGCATGGGCAACGGCGGCGCGTGGCCGTGTTTAAATGGGCCTGGCTCTTGCTCTGTCTGTGTGCAGGCTTAATGGAATAAGGGGGTTGAAACTGGCGTGCATGTAGGCTTAGAGAAATAAGGGGGTTGAAACTGGCGTGCATGCAGGCTTAGAGAAATAAGGGGGTTGAAACTGGCGTGCATGTAGGCTTAGAGAAATAAGGGGGTTGAAACTGGCGTGCATGCAGGCTTAGAGAAATAAGGGGGTTGAAACTGGCGTGCATGTAGGCTTAGAGAAATAAGGGGGTTGAAACTGGCATGCATGCAGGCTTAGAGAAATAAGGGGGTTGAAACGGGCGTGCATGCAGGCTTAGGGAAATAAGGGGGTTGAAACTGGCGTGCATGCAGGCTTAGAGAAATAAGGGGGTTGAAACTGGCATGCATACAGGTTTAGAGAAATAAGGGGGTTGAAACTGGCATGCATACAGGTTTAGAGAAATAAGGGGGTTGAAACTGGCATGCATGCAGGCTTAGAGAAATAAGAGGGTTGAAACTGGCGTGCATGCAGGCTTAGAGAAATAAGGGGGTTGAAACTGGCATGCATACAGGTTTAGAGAAATAAGGGGGTTGAAACTGGCATGCATACAGGTTTAGAGAAATAAGGGGGTTGAAACTGGCGTGCAGTGACGGCATCTATTTCTTCGGAACAACATTGTCGTGGTTAGGGCGATTTGAGCTAACATACGTGATCTAATGCAGCGATGGTTGATTGATCCCTCCTTAAGGAGTATTGAAGTCATTGTTGGTTACGGACATACCCAAAATAATTTTGGGTATGTCTGTAATTTCGGGTATGTCTATAATTTTGGGTATGCTATAATTTTGGGTATGTCTATAATTTTGGGCATGTCTGCATGTCTATAATTTTGGGTACTCACCCAAAATAATTCCAACACCCTTAGTTGAGTTATAAGTGTTGCTTTAATACGAGAGTTATAATGTATGCGTCTTTAAGCCAAATTCAGGTTTTTAATTTCGGTTCTTTGGGAGCAGTTTGAAGAATTTATTGCAACGAACACCCCCAGGCAACGCAAAGTTGGCTCTGAAATTTGAACTTTAAGCCAAAATTTTGAGATATGTGTAATTCGAGTATGAGTAATTCCTTGTTCAATTCTAACTTAAATTCAACTTTATATTTCAAGATACGTGCAATTCGAGGATTTTTCTACTCATAACTTCAACTTACATTCAACAGTAATTTTAAGACTTATGTGATTTAAGAAGCTTCCTACTTATACTTTAGATATAAATGATACAAAATTAAAGCAATGGTCAGGTGGGTAAAGTGCTCAGCGGAGTTTTGTAACGTATTATCTCACGCAGCTTGAAGAAATTCAAAATTTAAAATTCATGTACGCATACCCAATTAAAATTTCTGAACGAATACCCAATTAAAATTTCTGAACGAATACCCAATTAAAATGTTGTACGCATATCCAATGTAAATATACGTACGCGTACCCAATCTAAATTGAATGCAATATCGTTATTGTCTTTGCATTATCATTCACTACCAGTACTACAATCATTATCATTTTTTACACGTTTCCATTATACCATTATCTTAATATTATTTACTGAATCATTTTATTATATTTACTACATTTACAAATACGTATCAACTAGTTTCATTGCTATCATTGTAAATGCCTCAAAATTAATAAATATTTCTGAACAACATTTACGGTAAACTTAATAACCTTCCTAATGCATGTTAATTGAAATTAAAGAATATGCGCTAACAATATTCGTAATTGCTATCAAAATGATAACGTAGGTACGACCAGAGACACACTAATGCCGGTCGAACAATCCCATCATAATTATAATAACTCCAATTATAATTATAATAACTCCAATTATAATTATAATAACTCCAATTATAATTATAATAACTCCAATTATAATTATAATAACTCCAATTATAAATATAATAACTCCAATTATGACAATTCCAATTATATCAACTCCAATAATAACTTCAATTATTACAACTCCAATTATAATAACTCCAATTATAATAACTCCAATTATATTAACTCCATTTATTTTAACTGCATTTATAATAACTCCAATTACAATAACTCCGATTATAATAACTTTAATTTTAATTACTCCAATTGTAATAACTATAATTATAATAGATAATAATTTTAGAATTAGAATGTAAGTAAATTTGCAGCTCTGTGCAATTACCGACCCACATAATCCGGGTATGGAATAAGGAAACATTTGTTCGTGTTTTTGCGTCCCAGAAACTGAATTAAATAACTTACTCAATTACTACGCCATATTTTCTACTTAATGAGTACCTAATCTTTTTTTAACGAGAATTTAATCTTATTTAACGAGCGATTAGTCTAATTAAACGAACATCAAGATTTTTAACGAGTACCTAATTTTCTTTATCGAGTACTTAGTCTTTCATAACGAGTACTTAGTCTTTCATAACGCGTACTTAGTCTTTCATACCGCGTACTTAGTCTTTCATACCGCGTACTTAGTCTTTCATAACGCGTACTTAGTCTTTCATAACGCGTACTTAGTCTTTCATAACGCGTACTTAGTCTTTCATAACGCGTACTTAGTCTTTCATAACGCGTACTTAGTCTTTCATAACGCGTACTTAGTCTTTCATACCGCGTACTTAGTCTTTCATAACGCGTACTTAGTCTTTCATAACGCGTACTTAGTCTTTCATAACGCGTACTTAGTCTTTCATAACGAGTGTGCAATGCTCTTTAACAGATACCTAGTTCCACTTGCCGAGTACTTTTTATCAACTTATGCACTCAAAGCAGAGTGACATTGCAGTACATTGAGAGAGAGAGAATATAACTCCCTTAAAAAAATTAAATAGTCTGTCGATAAAAATTTTTGAAAAAAAAACATAAAAAAATCAGTGCATAATTTGCGACTGGCGTTGACATGAGGAAGAAAGTGATGGAAAATGCTTGTCAAAAGCTATCAAAATGTTTATACAGGGTGCGACAGTCAATCCTGCATTTTGAGAATGCCGTGGACGCCTGAAAATTCAGGGTTGACTGTCGCACCTTGTACATACTAAAAATGATACTATCCCGATACTAAATGCATATACTATCCTCAAAAAGCGTGAAGTTCCCCCAAATTCAGCCCTGAACGACAAATTTTTGTCCTCTTCTCATTCTTTTGCACCCGTTAATTGGAGATCTTCAAATACAAATAAACAGTTAACGTTTCACCGAAAACGAACAGGTAAAGTGAATTGGAAAAAATCTCAACGCAAATAAACCGTTAAGATTCCCCGGAAAACAAGCGGGTAAAGTGTATTGGAAAAAATCTCAAACACAAATAAATAGTTATCGTTTTACCGGAAAGCAAACAGGTTAACTGTATCTGAAGCAATCCAACCACAAATGAACAGTTAACGATTCACCGGAAAACAAGTAGGGGTAAAGTGCATGAGAAGGAATCACCAGAGCGCGTAGGTATCAGAGCGATAAAAGTACGTCGTGTGGCACCAGCAAGCAAGGAAGCACAGCGCACATTTGCGTACAATGCAGGGGACGTTACCGTGTAATGCGTGTACTGTTTTCACGTTTTTTTCTGCTATCCACTGCGGTTCGATGTGAGCCTCAAACTTTGCCTGTGCTGGTATTTCCATCAGAGTCTTTTGTTTCTGAGACAAAGTCCAGAGTCAACAGTTCCGAAGGAAGGCAGAACGGAAAATGGAGCTTTCAAGTATTTTTTTTTTCACGAAGCCGCCACCTAAGCCTAAAAAGGTCTTTCTCTGGAAAACAATGCGGTTCGGACACGCTTGAAGGACGCTGAAATGGAATCGCGGGCTTTGTGATTTATGGGAGACTGACACCACCGTGAATAATTGGGCCTCCCCGTGGCCGGGCGAAGATATATCCGGGGTAGAAGTCACGCCTACCGTCCTTCAGTCACTTCTTCCATATCGCAATTTTTTGGTAAGGATTTGTAATAACTTGCAACTGTTAATCCTTCCCGTGGCCACGCAAAAATATATCCGGGGTAGAAGTCACGCCTACCGTCCTTCAGTCACTTCTTCCATATCGCAATTTTTTGGTAGGGATTTGTAATAACTTGCAACTGTTAATCCTTCCCGTGGCCACGCAAAAATTTATCCGGGGTAGAAATCACGCCAAGCGTCTTTTCAGTTACTTCTTCCACATCGCAATTATTTTTAGAACGAATTTCAATAAAATAAATTGAAAGAATTAACCCTCACCATGGCCACGCATAGACAAACTCGGCGTAGAAATCACGCCTACCATCTCGCCTGTCATTTCTTCCACTTCTCAATTTTTTGGTGGGCGTCCTGTTTCCCCATATTTTTTACGATCACGTGGTAGATATCCATATTTTAAATAGCAAGACTTTTTTTTGTAATTTATGATATATTGCAATTGATGACATATATTATTCGGAGGACATTACATATATTAATGGTTCTCAAAATGGGTGCTAGGAGCCCTTCTTGGAAAATTTTTTACATATTGCAAATTAATCTTTTGAATAATTTGCTCTAAAATTTCAATATAATTAACCACATCAATTAAGATCTCAATGGGTCGGTAAATAAAAAATTTCCTGAGAAGAGAGCAATAAATAAAAAAGTTTGGGAACCGCTGACATATATACACAATGAGCGTTGACTAGTCATCATGTCGAGTTAGTAGTAGGGTTAATTATCCATTATTAAGCCATTACATAAATCTGGTGATATCGACATAGCGTCAAACTACAGACCAATCAGTCTCCTGCCTGTTATGTCCAAAATATTAGAAAAAGTAATAACAAACCAGCTCTCGTCTTACATAGACGAGTCACATCTACTGCATCGCAATCAATATGCTTACAGAAGGAATACCAGTACTCAGGACGCCCTGTTAAACATAACAGAAAAAATTTACAATGATATTGACCAAAAAAAAATTAACTCTCTTACTATTGCTTGATCTCTCCAAAGCTTTCGACAGTGTTGAGCATAAGAAACTTCTACAAAAAATTTCAAACCTCAGAATTGACACTCAATGGTTTGAAAGCTACCTACTAAACCGCTCTCATGCAGTGTGCTTGAATAACAAAATGTCATCATTCATACCAAACAATTTTGGCGTTCCTCAAGGTTCAATCATCGGCCCGCTCTTATTTTCAATTTTCATCAATGATTTCCCCACCATGCCGGCAAACACAAAAATCTCAATGTATGCTGATGACGTACAAATTGCCATGACAAGCTCAACAGCAGATTTAAAAGAAACACAAGCCAACGCTGAAAACCTTCTGAGAAACCTTAAATTGTGGTATGACCATAATGGCCTCAAACTTAACGCAAGTAAAACGCAATGCATTATTTTTGGATCACAGAATGCGACTAAAAATTTACCACCATTCAAGCTAACATTTGGAGACGATACAATTGAACCAGTAGAGACGGTAAAAAATCTGGGTGTTTGGTTTGACAAAAATATGACTTTCAATTCACACGTCGAAACAATGTGCAACAAAATAAACGGAACCTTAATGTTCTTTCATCGCATTAAGAACACACTTGACGAACAATCTAGGTTGTTAGTGATTCAGTCTTTAATTTTATCGCGCCTGGACTACTGCAGTCTTGTATGGGGAAATTTACCTCAATATCGTCAGGAAGAGTTGCAAAAATGTCTAAACTTCGCCGCCAAAGTGGTGTGCAAAGGAAATTTCAATAAATACGATCATGTCACCCCTCTTTTAAGAAAACTCGACTGGATCCCAATACCGAATAGATTCATGATCCAAAAAGCTCGACGAGTGTTCTCCTCTCTGTACCTCCCCCAAAGTAATGCAGAGGTGGTAAAATTTTTTCCATCTAATATCCCAAACAAAAAACCAAATCGGAGGAATGATGTTTTAGTCAGTTACCGTTCATCTAGCGTGGGACAAAAAGCTCTCTCAGTTTCTGGAGCTTTTTTGTGGAACAAGCTTCCCCAGCATATCAAAAACTCTAAAACTGTAAAAGAATTTAGAGTAAATGTGTCACGTCATTTTGCATCTCTATAGACCTGCAGCATTTCGGTGTGAATTTCCCATTTACCAGAAATTTTAATTTTCCTGAAATTTCTGTTAGAAAATTAGAAACTATTTCATTTTACGTTTGCTAAGCCATTCGTGCATTCATCTTAACTATTTCTGTCGACAATAATGAGCACCCCAGACGTGAGTTCAATACAGCAGAATGAACGTTTTTTTCCATAATTAGGAGTATTTCCTCATTTTTATTTTGTTATTTTTTCTTCTCTGTGTTAATATTTAACATCCGTATGGAAAACATACTCTGAAATATATTTTGTGTGTACACCAATATGCAGGTTTATAAATGTGAGGATTGTGCAAAGTTTATAATGAATTAAATTTTGGCTAACGTTGTCTCGTTATTTCAAAATCATTCTCGAAGATGTTTTCAATCGATTTCGGCTGAGCTGGGGGGAGAGGTTAATTTAAGCATTTTCATTTAGTCTTTTAATATTTTTCCTTGCGTTCAGTGCACACCAGCACTAAACTTTAAAATCGAAAAAAACTGTTAATTTCTGTTATCAAAATTATCACTTTGGACCATTGCTTAATCTACCTATATGTGCCAAATTTTGTAAATATTCTCCACTCAAATGTGATATCCGGCCACAATGTTACTCCATTTTATCCCATGTACACATGTCTGTATAATGCTAAAGAGTTGTGTTGTTTCTTGACTGTAACCTGAGTTTTCTTAAAAATTTCTATGAAGAAACTAAAAATCAGTTCATTTTACGTTTTCCGAAGTCTTCTTTTCCTTTTAGTTATTTTTTTTTCGAATAATTTCTTAGGATTACAATGAGCTCAACTGTCATTATCGGTGTAATAGATGGTAGGTTGTTTCTATCCTCTTATTTTATATTTGTATTTTTTTCTTATATTTCATTCTCAATAAGTACATATATTAATATGTGTGTGTACGTATATAGGTATATATATATCTACATAAATAGATATACATGTTTCTATTTCATTTCTTTACACAAAAACCATCCGGTTAATAAATTTTATTGCACTAGCGAAATGATTCAAAAATAGATCTCCCACTTACACCAGAGGACGTCTCTGTGAATCGGATAAATGACAAATAAAATTAATGAAATTAATCGTAATTTGAGCGTATGAATCGTGGTAAAATTATCTTTCTGTCCGTATGTTGTACAAGCAAATTTTGATGTTGAGTATATGTTTGTTTGCGCATTTCTGCCAAAATTTTGTAGATATATTTGTGAATCATGAGTGGTAACTGGCCTACACTGTATCTCCATTTTATCCCATGTACCCATGTCCGCATGATGTTGCAGAGAGTATCGAGAAGATATGATATATGATATATATTGAAGATATGTTTTTTTTTTTTTTTTTTTTTGTTCCTCAGCGGTAACTTGAGTTTTCTTAAAATTTCCTTTAGGAAATTAAAAAACCATTCCATTTATACGTTTTTCGAAGTCCTTTTCTATTCCTTATCTTTCCTCAGGTTATTTCTTACGATTCATCAGAGCTTGGGCTGTCATTTTAAATATTGAAAGAGTAAGATTATTTTTCATGTCTATTAGCATTTTTCTTATATTCGTTTTCAATACGTATATATATGAATATGTGTGTTGGTGTGTGCGTGAGTATGTACGTGTGCGCACGCAATCATAAATGTTTATGTATCAGTGTAAAGATGCACACGTTTCGCACACATATATGCGCACATGTACATATATCGGTTTCTATTTCTACTTTTTGCATAAAAAGCAAAACCTCAAGACACATTACATTTTACCTAAAGCTCTGCGATCAGTTAACACTGCACCAAATTTCAGAAATAAACAAATTGATTGCGCTTGCTTTATGATTTATAAATCGATCTATCACGACCCCGAAGGGCATTTCTGTGAACAGAAGAAATTAAAAAGTATAAACAGACAAAGGAAATAAAGCACTCGTGCAAAAATTATCTCTATATTTGTATGCCGAACAAGCCATGCATTTCAATTTTGAGTGTAAGTTTGTTTACGCATTCCTAGATGTGCGTGCTGTGTTGCGCGATGTTCTTTACAAATTATTTCGAGACTATCTTTTTCTCAATACTTGATTGTCATTTACGGTGTTGTTTCAATCTAGTACGGTGTAGCGTTTTTTTGTATTTTTCCTACTTCGATGATCTTATAAATGATTCGAAAAATACTAAAGAATTCTTCGAAACTGCCAAGTTCTTAGTTGAAATTATCGAAGTAGGAAAAAGGCAAGAAGCGCTGTACCGGAATCTCTTGGAATATAAAATATCCAAGAGATAATATTTCTCATTTCTCATTCAACTACCCTTGACAGAGTTAAACTATTAGCACGACCCGTATGGTTTGTCTATTAGTACGCCTCGTATATTTTTTCTATTAATATGCCTCGTATGGTCTATCTATCTGTACACCTATGATAGTATTGTCTAATATTACATCTCGTATAGTTTGTCTATTATTATGCCTCGTACGGCTTATCTATTTGTACACCTCGTATGGTTTGTCAATTAGTATTCCTCGTATGGAACTTTGTTAGACTATTAGCACACCACGTGTGGTTTGTCTATTATAGTACGCCTCGTATATTATGTCTATTAATATGCCTCGTATGGTCTATCTATTTGTACACCTCTGATAGTTTATCTATTAGCACACCTCATATAGTTTGTCGATTATTATGCCTCGTATGGCTTATCTATTTTTACACCTCGGATGGTTTGTCAATTAATACTCCTCGTATGGATCTTTTGTTTTAGGACGTCTTATATTAAGGAAATTTTAAAAGCCAATATGTTGGCATATGTATCTCATGTGACAACTTGGAAATAAACGGTTTTGTTTTTGTTTTTTTTGTTTGTTTTAAGATCAGGTTGAGAGCACCCACCTACTGATCACGATGGTGTTCTTGTCGAAAGTGATTCAACAAACCAACCTCATCTATCATCAAAGGCTTTATGGGTGATATCGAATCTAATTCCCATGAGGCCAATTTACTAATTCTAGGTACGCTGGTTTCGCATTAGTGTGCCTAGCTAGTGAACTATCTGGGTACACTAATGAAAAAACTGGACACTAACTAATAACTAATGATACTTGGGGACTCTCAAATAACTAGTAATAACTGAGCACACTATTGAAATAACTGGCCACTAACTAATAATAACAATAACTAGGCACTAATGAAATAACTGGGCACACCAGGTTTCTAAAACAACTGGGCACTGACCATTAGAAGAATAACTGAGCACAATTCGTTTGTGAAATAAGGGCAGATTAAGCTTTTTTACATTTTCCTGCTCTATCAGATCGCTATCAGCTAACATTCCGATTCATTCCGACCCTTGTTTTCCGAGAACATTGCAGTGATCAGTTAGTGTTAGCAACATTATTAAAAGGCCAATGTTGGACATACCATCATGCATATTCAACTTACATGAATGAAATACTACCATCGTGATCGTGTTCTATTTATTCGTGTAATAAAGAGTAAACAATTTTTAATTTAATTAATAAATTATATATAATATCAACTATCAATAAATAAATTATATTCAATATTTGTTACCAATAAATGAATTATATATAATATAAATTGCAAATAAATCACGAACAATTTAATAATTATTATTTATTCGCAAACAGGTAGTCTTCCAGGCTCACGCTTCCAGACACACTTCCAGGCTCACACTTCCAGGCACACTTCCAGGCACACTTCCAGGCACACTTCCAGGCACACTTTCAGGCACACTTCCAGGCTCACACTTCCAGGCACACTTCCAGGCACACTTCCACGCTCACGCTTCCAGGCACACTTCCAGGCTCACACTTCCAGGCACACTTCCAGGCACACTTCCAGGCACACTTCCAGGCTCACACTTCCAGGCACACTTCCAGGCACATTTCCAGGCTCACGCTTCCAGACACACTTCCAGGCTCACACTTCCAGGCACACTTCCAGGCACACTTCCAGGCACACTTCCAGGCACACTTTCAGGCACACTTCCAGGCTCACACTTCCAGGCACACTTCCAGGCACACTTCCACGCTCACGCTTCCAGGCACACTTCCAGGCTCACACTTCCAGGCACACTTCCAGGCACACTTCCAGGCACACTTCCAGGCTCACACTTCCAGGCACACTTCCAGGCACATTTCCAGGCTCACGCTTCCAGGCACACTTCCAGGCTCACACTTCCAGGCACACTTCCAGGCACACTTCCAGGCACACTTCCAGGCACACTTTCAGGCACACTTCCAGGCTCACACTTCCAGGCTCACACTTCCAGGCACACTTCCAGGCATACTCCCAGGCACACTTCCAGGCACACTTCCAGGCACACTTCCAGGCACACTTTCAGGCGCACTTCCAGGCTCACACTTCCAGGCTCACACTTCCAGGCACACTTCCAGGCACACTTCCAGGCACACTTCCAGGCTCACACTTCCAGGCACACTTCCAGGCACACTTCCAGGCACACTTCCAGGCGCACTTCCAGGCTCACACTTCCAGGCTCACACTTCCAGGCACACTTCCAGGCACACTTCCAGGCTCACACTTCCAGGCACACTTCCAGGCACACTTCCAGGCGCACTTCCAGGCTCACACTTCCAGGCTCACACTTCCAGGCACACTTCCAGGCACACTTCCAGGCTCACACTTCCAGGCTCACACTTCCAGGCACACTTCCAGGCGCACTTCCGGGCCAACTTCCAGGTCCACTTTCAGGCTCATAGTTCTAGGCGCACTTCCAGGCTTGTACTTCCAGTCTCTCCAGTTTTAGTTCCAGTAAGTTAAAACGTAAACTACTTCACTAGCGTAAAATACTCGCAACGACATCAACAAACTCCAGTTCCAGTCAACGGTAATGTGAACTCTGCAATGGTGCAAACCACACGCAATGGTGCAAACCACACGCAATGATGCAAACTGCACGCAATGGTGCAAACCGCACGCAATGGTGCAAACCACACGCAATGGTGCAAACCACGCGCAATGGTGCAAACCACACGCAATGATGCAAGCCACACGCAATGATGCAAACCACACGCAATGGTGCAAACCACACGCAATGGTGCAAACACCACACAACGATACAAACACCACACAACGACACAAACACCATACAGCGACACAAACACCACACAACGACACAAACACCACACAACGACACAAACACCATACAGCGACACAAACACCACACAACGGTATAAACACCACACAACGACACAAACACCACACAACGGTATAAACACCACACAACGACACAAACACCATACAGCGACACAAACACCACACAACGACACAAACACCACACAACGACACAAACACCATACAGCGACACAAACACCACACAACGGTATAAACACCACACAACGACACAAACACCACACAACGGTATAAACACCACACAACGACACAAACACCACACAACGGTATAAACACCACACAACGACACAAACACCACACAACGACACAAATACCACACAACGACACAAACACCACACAACGGTATAAACACCACACAACGACACAAACACCACACAACGACACAAATACCACACAACGACACAAACACCACACAACGATACAAACACCACACAACGACACAAACACCACACAACGACAGACACCACACAAGGACACAAGCACCCCACAACGACTCACACCACTCAACGACACAAACACCACACAACGACACAAACACAACACAACGACACAAACACCACACAACGGCACAAATACCACACAACGACACAAACACCACACAACGGTATAAACACCACACAACGACACAAACACCACACAACGACACAAGCACCCCACAACGACTCACACCACTCAACGACACAAACACCACACAACAACACGTACAAACACAACACAACGACACAAACACCACACAACGACACAAATACCACACAACGACACAAACACCACACAACGGTATAAACACCACACAACGACACAAACACCACACAACGACACAAACTACACAAAGCTCCAACACAGATGACTTCGAGGCACACAGAAAGCCTAATGCGTCCGGCCACACAGCACCACCACACAGCACCACCACACAGCACCACCACACAGCACCACCACACAGCACCACCACACAGCACCACCACACAGCACCACCACACAGCACCACCACACAGCACCACCACACAGCACCACCACACAGCACCACCACACAGCACCACCACACAGCACCACCACACAGCACCACCACACAGCACCACCACACAGCACCACCACACAGCACCACCACACAGCACCACCACACAGCACCACCACACAGCACCACCACACAGCACAACCACACAGGGCCTGTGTGGTGGCATCATTAATATCACCAAGAGCGTTGCTGTCGGTCAACTATTCATGATGGATGCTTTTTGTTAATGAACTTTTTTTATTTTTTGCTGACGTGGTTCGCTTTGTCGAGCGGCTCTGGCTATCCAGATGCCGATCTCGCCCTTCTTATTTGCGCTGCATGCTCCCTCCGGCCCCTCCACTGCCCCTCCGACCTTCCACTACCCCTCCGACCCCTCCACTGCCCTTCCAGCCCTCCACTGCCCCTCCAGCCCCTCCACTGCTCCTCCGACCCTCCACTACCCTTCCAACCCCTCCACTGCCCCTCCAGCTCCTCCATTGCCCCTCCGGCCCCTCCACTGCCCCTCCGCCCCCTCCACAGCCTCTCCGCCCCCTCCACTGCCCCTCCGGCCCCTTCATTGCCCCTCAACCCTTCCACTACCTCTCCGCCCCCTCCACTGCTCCTCCGCCCCCTCCACTGCCCCTCCGCCCTTTCCACAGCCCCTCCGCCCCCTCCACTGCCCCTCCGACCCCTTCACTGCCCCTCAACCCCTCCACTACCTCTCCGCCCCCTCCACTGCCCCTCCGCCCCCTCAACTGCCCCTCCGCCCTCTCCACAGCCCCTCCGCCCCCTCCCCTACCCATCCGCCCCCTCCACTGCAAATTTCTCAAAACATGAGTAAAAATACTTCAATAGTCTTCAAATTCATAAAAATATGATTAAAAATACTTCAATAGCCTTCACATTTATTAAAACATGAGTAAAACTACTTCAATGATCTTCACATTCATTAAAACATGCACAATAATCATTATATAGACTGGAATTTAAATGCCGTGCATTTAGAACGAAATTAGTGTACTGGGCGGTTTTCATCAAACTTTATACAAAAAGTGTACGGAAAAAATATACTTTTCGAACTGATGATGGAGCTGGACCAGTAATTATTTTCTATTCAACATGATGAACTTCCTCGGAATTTCCCTCGCTTTTAAGTTCCTTATATATTTGCAGCTCAAGCAAACGACTGGCCTGTTCAGATATACAGTATGTCCCACAAACAAAAACGAACCAAGTGTTTTTTTCCCATTTTTAAATAAATTCCGCATATGAATAAATCATACCGTGTACAAATAAATCATCAACACTGTACAGCATGTCCCACAAAAACCCGAACAGAGTATTTATTCTCCCGTATCAGTTATACAATCGTATAAGTAATACCTTTTCTATTGGTTAATTTTGAAGGATAATTTTGCCAGAAATTAAATTCTTATGGTACTCTTATGATAGTATCACTGATACGGGAATATAAATACTCGGTTCGGGTTTTTGTGGGAATTACTGTATAGTGTTGATGATTTATTTATATACGGTATGATTTATTTATATACGGGATTTATTTATATACGGGATTTATTTATATACGGAATGATTTATTTATGTACGGAATTTATTTAAAAACGGGAAAATAAATACTCAGTTCGGGTTTTTGTGGGACGTACTGTATATATTTAATGAATGTACACCACATATGTACATACGAGTCTCCCCTACACAAGTTCATGATTAATTTAACCGGACAAAGTTAAGAAATTCAATCGAACACTTCACTGGACCTTAAATTTCTTTGTTTTGGATATGACTGCAACCCGTAAAAGAAAGTTACGCATAATGTGAACAATGCAAAATTAAAATATTTAAATCGAGTAGCAGTTACCAAGACGTAAAAAACTTCGAATACCTATTCGATTTGAACACGTTGCGAAAATATAGTGAGTATAATTTACGTTTCGACCAGAAAAAGTTTCTGTTTTGTATAAAATATCCGTAACTATTTTCTTAATCGAAGGGAAAAATATCTTTAAAGTTTTGTCTTGTAAACAAGATACGTCACTATTCTCTTAATCGAAAGGAAAAACTTCTCTATGATGTCTCTAACGATGTATTTTGTATACAAGAATACATCACTATGCTCTTAATCGGTCAGAAAACTTCTATGATTGCTCCAACTTTTTGTCTTGTAAACAGATTACATGACTATGCTCTTAATCGAAAGGAAAAATTTCTCAATGCGTGCTCTAACCATCGGTTTTGTATACAAGATACGTCACTATTTTCTTAAATAGATGGAAAATTCTCTATGATGTCTCTAACGATGTGTCTTGTATACAAGATACGTCACTATTTTCTTAATTAGATGGAAAATTCTCTATGATGTCTCTAACGATGTGTCTTGTATACAAGATACGTCACTATTTTCTTAAATAGATGGAAAATTCTCTATGATGTCTCTAACGATGTGTCTTGTATACAAGATACGTCACTATTTTCTTAAATAAATGGAAAATTCTCTATGATTGCTCTAACGATGTGTTTTGTATTCAAGATACGTCACTATTTTCTTAATCAGGGGGGGGGGGGAACTTCTCCATGATTGCTCGAAATCAACCTAAAGAAGGTGTAGTTTCAAACTTCACTATGATATTAAGTGTATTATAAAACAATCCATATGTATTATGGAAGCGATTACGAAAATAATTTTTCCCCTGTTAAGTGCGGAGGGATGAAGAGGATGTTCAGAATTTAACGATCTAATCCCGAATTTGATCAAACATGATGGAGAAATGTGGAAAAATTCCTCAGGAACTTACGTTCATTAGACGAGTGTACTGCAATGGAGGCAACGCGATAAGCGGTACTAGCACCCTCATATCTCATTTACGTTACATGGCTCTCCGTATTGGCTTCTGGTTTGAATTTGCTAGCAAAAAGTGCCTCAAAACAGGTAGCGGCAGCGAATATTCCCAGGACGACTAGATTTTCCCGCAGATCGGAATCTACGGAGCTCTGGAGCACTCTAATTGGCGTCGGAGCAGCAGCCGACCGAATGCAGGCCCGGCGCTGCCTGCCGGGGTACGCTTCTTGTCCAGGAGTGGTAGATTAACGCGTTCGTTGCCATGGGTTAAACTGAAGTTCAATGTTTAACTCTAACTTAATGTCAAAATTTGTCAGCAATTTTTACTGCCTGCCAGGGTACGCTTCTTGTCCTGGAGTGAAAGATTAACGCGTTCACTGCTGTGGGTCATACTGAAATTAAATTTTTAACTCTAATTTAAAGTTAAAAGTTGTCAGCAATTTTGATGGAAGGATGGAATGGAAGGTTATGTTATGCTATGTTAAGTGGAAGGATGGAAAATTAACTAACACGTTCTCTGCGAAAGGTTAACTGAAGCTCGATGTTTAATTCAAATTTGAAGACAACTGTAGTAAGTAATTTTTAAAACAGCAAATAACTGGGTTCATCCAAAAGCATAAACTTTAAAAGGTTGTGAAAAATTTTCACACGACCCATCGATGTTTCGTATCCCAAGCAACGTGTTACAATTTAAAATCCATTGTAGTAAGTAAGTTTGAAAATACCAAGCGTTAACTGGATCGTGCCCTCATTCAGTAGTGATTATGTATTCATAAAAATTGAGTTGGTGACTGCAAGTCGGTCAGCAGCGTTATGAAAATCCCCTGAGTGACCACCGGTGGGTCCCTTCACAGAAAACGCCTTAAGTATTTACTTTATAAATTGTATATACTTGATGAAGGGCTCAGTTGGGTTGGGAAATCCATTTTAAGTTTACATGAATTAGTTTTCTCAGCTATTTTATATTTATTGATTGATTGTGGATTGATGGACTGATAAAAGGATTGATGGACCCTTAAAGTAAACATTTAAACAACACACCAGGTCTGTTGCACGCGCTCAATTAGGAGGTAAAATTCATCTCCAGTTCACATTTATTACTTCTTCTCATTTAATTTGTTCATCGTTATCCGAACATTCTGACTCTAAAAAAGGACGGAGCTAATCTACTGAAGTGGGCTGCTTCCTTTACTGCTTGAGATGAAATTCATTATTTGGTTTTAAGTTATAACCACTAGTCCACCCCCCTTTATTTGAAATAAAGAAGAATGCAAAATAAATGAAAGATAAATAAAGAGAAAGAAATAAATAAATTAAAAATAGGAAATAAAAAAATTCAATCTCATGAGAGTTGATGAGGCCGAGTGCACGCGGCCCTTCAAAAATGTACAATAATGTTCAACAAATCACATGACACACGTTCCTATTTCCTAAGAATTCACGTGATATTCATCCCTACTCGAATGTGATGGATTAATGCACTGCAAATTGTGGAGTTGATGGAGCTTGTATCACAGATACGCTCATCACACATTGCAGGCTGGCTGCGGACAGACGGACAGACAGACACCGCTCTTATTATAGTATAGATTATAAGCATCTTTTGCACGTTGACTTCATTTATGCAGTCGCTGCTGTTGGTTAGGCTAGTTAACGAGTGGCACAAATGAAAAAATATAAAGTAGCGTGGTATATGCACGTAAAAATGAAATGCCGACTTCACTGTTCGAATGCACTTCCATACAGTCACAGAAGTGTGAAAATTATAATTACAGGATAATATTTCAGCTCGTAGATTATCATCTATTTAAAAAAAATGAGTTAAATAATTGAAACGCTATTCATTAATGCTGTTGTGTAAATGAGCAATATACCCAGTGGTACCTACGTACCACTCCAATCGTCACTACAAAACTAACTTCAAAAGTAATTTGCAAGTTTAAAAAAAATATGAACCATGATGGTTTGCCAATGTATTTCGAGCAATAAAAAGTATTCTGCTCAACAATGACATCGAAATATAAAAAGTATTCTGGGCAACAATGGTATCGAAATATAAAAAGTATTCTGGGCAACAATGACATCGAAATATATAAAGTATTCTGGGCAACAATGGTATCGAAATATAAAAAGTATTCTGGGCAACAATGACATCGAAATATAAAAAGTATTCTGCTCAATAATGACATAGAAAATATAAAACACTGCTTCTATGGTCCCAATGGTCAGGAAACGGATAATTTTTTAGTTAATTGCACGCAAGTAAAACGAGGAAATTTCTATGCTCGTAAATACGCTTGGGCAAGTTTGTTTTTGAAGCCTTTAAAAAGGAATCAAAGAGAAACAGTTAAATTGTAGGTTTGTTATTAAAGCCTTTAAAAACGAATCAAAGAGTAAGAGTTAAAGAGCAAGTGTGTTATTGAAGCCTTTTAAAAACGAATCAAAGAGTAAGAGTTAAAGAGCAAGTGTGTTATTGACGCCTTTTAAAAAGGAATCAAAGAGTAAGAGTTAAAGAGCAAGTTTGTTATTGAACCCTTTTAAAAAAGGAATCAAAGAGTAAGAGTTAAAGAGCAAGTTTGTTATTGAAGCCTTTTAAAAAAGGAATCAAAGAGTAAGAGTTAAAAAGTAAGTTTGTTATTGAAGCCTTTAAAAAGGAATCAAAAGTAAGAGTTAAAGACTAAGCTAGAAGCCTTTTAAAAGGAATCAAAGAGTAAGAGTTGACGATTAAGTGAGCAGCCTTTTAAAAGGAACCCAAGCTCGTTTCAGTCCGGTTTGACGTATCATGTCACGAGTGGGATTCCTACCCTGCTGACATTCGCTCTCCAGTGGCCACAAAAAGAAGACACAGTAGGCCTACCCACTCTGGCTTTCTGCTGCCTACCAAACACACATAAAAAAGAAGCTCATGAAGAATCTGAATACCTAGACGTCAGAAAACAAAGCCGCTGTAATAAAGTTCTTGAAGGTGCCACAGGTGAGCCTTGGCTCCGGAACTCAAGATTTTTCTCGGTCACGCTTGCTGCTGCTGTGTGATCCTGTTAGGGCATTGGTTGTGCTGTGATGGCAGTTCAAATTACTTTGTGTATTAATGCAGTTCTGGTAATTTTGTATGCTTACGGTCCTTGGTAAGTGAATTTGTTGTGCTGTGATGGCAGTTCAAATTACTTTGTGTATTAATGCAGTTCTGGTAATTTTGTATGCTTACGGTCCTTGGTAAGTGAATTTGTTGTGCTGTGATGGCAGTTCAAATTACACTTTGTATTAATGCACTCTCAAATATCACTATGTATTAGTACAAATCTGTTGATTAATACTAACAATCGTCGTTAGAGGAATTTGTTAGGTTGTGATAGCAGTGCAAATAAAACCAGGGGTAAAAATGCAATATTGTATATTTATACTAGCGGAAAATTGTGTTTTGGGGGCTAAATAAAAAAGTGTGTTTTGGTGAAGCCTCCAACATTGGTTCATTTAAGTTATGCTTTAGGTCATATTTACAGGTTATTTATGCTTGCAAACTGCTGCAAGTATATCACGCTCCGGCAAATACCCGAAAGCAGAACAAATTTACCCTAAACATCGTAGAAAAGTGCAATCGCTCAAATCACGGACAAACTTCCGATGAAGTATAGCTCAAAAAAAAAACGGCCGACAACTTATGCAAAACACGGCGAGACCCGCCTAAGAAAACCTTGGTTTTTATTAACATTCTTCCGCTAACATTTGTGTGCGGACAAACGCATTCGGAGGGACAAACGCATTTATTAACATTCTCCCAGCAACATTTTTGTGCAGAGGGACAAACGCATTTATTAACATTCTCCCAGCAACATTTGTGTGCAGAGGGACAAACGCATTTATTAACATTCTCCCAGCAACATTTGTGTGCAGAGGGACAAGCGCATTTATTAACATTCTCCCAGCAACATTTGTGTGCAGAGGGACAAACGCATTTATTAACATTCTCCCAGCAACATTTGTGTGCAGAGGGACAAACGCATTTATTAACATTCTCCCAGCAACATTTGTGTGCAGAGGGACAAACGCATTTATTAACATTCTCCCAGCAACATTTGTGTGCAGAGGGACAAACGCATTTATTAACATTCTCCCAGCAACATTTGTGTGGAGAGAGACAAACGCATGGCACAGAGGGAGGTCAAATCGTAGGCGGTCTGAGCAATGAAGCCGTCAGGGATGGTCCGAATTGTGGTGATTCTTTGAGAGCGTCAGTAGGCAGTGAGTTATGGAGCCTAAGGACCAAGCTCAGTGTGTCACACTAAGTAAAGGAGACGTAGGAGTAAGCTCAATGTGTGACACTAAGTAAAGGAGACGTAGGACCAAGCTCAATGTGTGACACTAAGTAAAGGAGACGTAGGACCAAGCTCAATATGTGACACTAAGTAAAGGAGACGTAGGATAATTAGTAATTCTCAGTCCTAGAATTAACTCCTACTTTTAGCAATGCTAATTTCTCGGTCTAGAAGTAAGTAATAAACCGTAAAAAAAGGACGGCGATTGTCGGACCAATTACGTACCTAAGCACCCCAGCCTTGACCGACTTAGCTAAGCAAGATCTTTAATACCAAATTAACGGAACAATCTCACTGCGGAGAGAACGAGCGAAACAGAACAAGCAGCAGCGGCAAGGAAGCTCCAGGAAGGACACCTGTTAAGTTCTATTATCGCACGGGCTCTTCTTCTAGATAATCTTTCCTCGATTGTGTCGTAGCTCATATTTCTCTGGATGCTATTTTTAAATGTTCTTTTTATGCTAGTGGTTTTTTTAGGCCGTGCCAGACCACCATGAGTTAGTTACAGCTACGGAGCCCACCCTCGAGATCGCTGGCAGGCAGCGTTCGCTTGATGTATGGGAGTCTGATAGGACTTGTGCTGTAGTAATTACCGTGAGTACGCTCGTATGAATGTGAGCGGTGCTTCGCCAACACATCAATGCCTCTTCAGCAGGTCCCTACGTAATTAATGCTTCGATAATCCCTACGGAATTATTGCTTCGATAATCCCTACGTGAGTATTGCTTCCATAGTCCCTACGTGATTATTTCTTCACTGTTTCAAAACGCGTCGAGAAGATTTGATTATTTTTATCAGGAGCTTGACATCTCAATTTGAAAAATAAGGCTGATTTTAGGTCCTTGTGTGTTTTAAAAAAGTCTTTACCTGGGGTCGGTTATTGTCTTGCTTTGGTTATTGGTTGGTTGGTCGGTTATTGTCTGGCTTTGGTTATTGGTTGGTTGGTCGGTTATTGCCTTGCTTTGGTTATTGGTGATTGGTTGGTCAGTTATTCTCTTGCTATGGTTATTGGTTATTGGTTGGTCGGTTATTCTCTTGCTTTGGTTGTTGGTTATTGGTTGGTTGGTCGGTTATTGCCTTGCTAGACGTCGCTGTTTCATCGTTGTGAAGATGGGATGCTTTTTCTATCGGGAGCTTCACATCTCAACTGTAAAAATAAAGGGAACTTTAACTATCCTTATTGCACTTGACATCTCAATCTGATATATGAAGGGAACTTTACGTCCTTGTTGCTTTAAAAAAAATTGTGTTCACATAGTGTCGGGCCAACTTTTTTTTTGCCTTCTACTTTCACAAACACGTAATTAACAGTTTGACTGCGACTACTAAGTATTAAGTTCAATCCAAACTCAAATGAAAAGTCAATTGTAGTAAACTATTTTGAAAATACCAAACATGAACTGGGTGGTGTTTTTCTTTGCTTTGATTAAGCTTTATGAAAATTGAGTTTGCGACTACTGGTCGGTCAGCAGCGTTGCGGAAAAAACCTCCGTGTACCACCGGTGGCGCACGTCTCAGTCAAAGTGTTAATGCCAAATGAAGGCACGATCCAGTTAAAGTCAACCATTCACGAAATTGCTAATTACAGTTAATGTAACTTTGAGTTAAACATAAAACTTTAGTGCAGCTCATCGTGGTGAACATTTTGAATGATATCATTGCTGTACTAACAATAATTATTACTTAATTATTCTACAAGAAGTTCAAAAATTGGGCAGGAACGTGAATGGATTTTCGAGGTAAATTTTTTATGCAGAAACAGCCCATCCCTCGTACCAAATAAGATTATGTGAAAAACTTATAGCATAATTATTGTTCTAGAAACAACTCGTTTGTATCATAAACGGAGAAAAAATAAATTATGCAAGAGCGTGAATAGATGAATTTATACATGTACGCAAGAAATTAGTATTTCATTTTGTCATATGTTCATTGGAATGAATCAACTCAAAATATTACTAATTGCCTTCATTTTTATTGACATGAAGTTATGTTGGCAAAACTATTGTCTCTAATTTCATTCTTTACTACTTGAACTTATCTTGTAAGATATGCTTTCTAACATATCTAAATATATTTCCAAGAAATATTTGACTTTCGTCTTAACTTATTTATATGTATTGCCAAGATATGTTGCTTTTGAATTTGTGTTAAACATATTAAATTTAATGCAAGATTGAGAAAGTCTACGGTTTTCACGATTTAAAGTCTACGGTTTTCACGATTTAAAGTCTACGGTTTGCACGATTTAAAGTCTACGGTTTTCACGATTTCAAATCTACGGTTTATAAAGTTTGTAGCACTGGTAAATAGAGTGATTTTTGCCATGATTTCTTGCTAACAGCTGCATAAGCTGTGTCAGAAGTGAAAAGAAGTATCGTCTGAAATAAAATAGAATAAGTATAATAGCACAGTGGGTATAAAATGCTCACACTTAGAACATGCATTTCATATATATATTTCTCCTTAAAAAATTTTATCCTATGTATCCCTTGAACATTCAACGTTAAATTGGCATTGGCGAACGATTTGATATCCCCATCAAAACACGTGAAAACCAGTTAAATGCGTAACTGCAAACGATTTTGTCCTACAAAAAAAACACATTGGGACAGAAATCAGTCACCCAACATTTTCATCCCAAAAACACGTGAGAACACCCTTGTATGTGCATCAGTAACCCAGCATTTAATCCCAGAAAAATGCGTGAGAACACACCGTAGTACGTGCATCAGTCACCCAACATTTTCATCCCAAAAACACGTGAGAACACCCTTGTATGTGCATCAGTAACCCAGCATTTAATCCCAGAAAAATGCGTGAGAACACACCGTAGTACGTGCATCAGTCACCCAACATTTTCATCCCAAAAACACGTGAGAACACCCTTGTATGTGCATCAGTAACCCAGCATTTAATCCCAGAAAAATGCGTGAGAACACACCGTAGTACGTGCATCAGTCACCCAACATTTTCATCCCAAAAACACGTGAGAACACCCTTGTATGTGCATCAGTAACCCAGCATTTAATCCCAGAAAAATGCGTGAGAACACACCGTAGTACGTGCATCAGTAACCCAGCATTTAATCCCAGAAAAATACGTGAGAACACACCGTAGTACGTGCATCAGTAACCCAGCATTTAAATCCCAGAAAATACTCAAAGCTCATGCAAATTCAACCACAGCCGCCGTCCTTCCCTGCTGACGGGTGAGTTTGAGCGGAACCGTCAGCTGTGAGGAGTGAGGACACCTTGCTGACTTCACGCAATTATATAGATCGATCAAGTGGAGTCTGAGACGCACGCTGTGGCGTGCCGGAGGGACGCCTTTATCTGGACTACATCACCCTAGCAGTCAAGCTTTGCAAGCATTCCATCTGATAAAACTTTCCTACAGTCGGACACGGGTCCACCGAAGCCACATTCTGTTCGACGTATACAATTCGGTAATAAGTGATATTCTGGTTTGCATTTTAGCTAAATATTTTATATTCGGTGTCATCGATGCTACATTCTGTTTGCTGTGTTCAATTCATTAATAAGCGATACTCGGGCCCGCATTTAAGCTAATATATTTCATGCAGTGAGACTAATGATGATTATCTTCATCCCCGCCGCTATTTTTCATCGCTATTGGATATTTTCTTCCGGTGCCTCTGAGAGAACCTGACAAGCGAGACATTAATACATTACGAAAAATTTAATGAGCCAGACACTGAGATACTGCGAATTCCAATGCAAGTTACCCTTTTGTTACGAAGGCAAGCATTGCTGAATAAAGCTTGCAGATTGCCTTGATGTGGCCCTAATTCTTATTGCTCGCTGGAATTTGGTTCTGTTCAGCGTGGTAGGACCTAATTATCTGAAACATCTTCGTTGTAAATGGAGTAAGGCGTAAAAGTTTGTATAGATTATTTGCCATGGACGGCATAGGCTGTATCAGAAGTGGTAAGACGCTGTGACTATATAAAATAGTATAAGTACAATGCGAACTCATCGCACGCTTTGTTTGTCGTGTTGACAACTCAGAGTGACAAAGGCAGTTGCAGCAACGCTATAAATACGGTAGTAATAAACCTCCCATCACGGGGAGCAGTAAAAGCACCGGAAGGTTGGGACAAGTCGCATTTGTGTCCTTAATGATGTAATCTAGCAGAGTTGAAGAATGAAAAGCGAAAGTAAATGTAGATGTTAGAGCCATTGCAACGTACTGTAACAGAACGGGCAGCTTGGCAGTACACTGTGAGTGTTGAACGTTGGTTTCAACAGCATGACTGCCCATACAAATCTCCATACATAAAATTTCAAGGTATTAGCATGAGTGCTCAAGCTCGGTTAACGCCTGAAACAATTTGTATTTCAAAAACGTGTAGAATGTGGGCTCTTGATTAATGAGTTTTTATTAACCTTGCAGCGACGGCGTCACAATTTTCTCCAGGACCATTTCCGGATCCAGGCCTTGGTTTCTATTCTGTTTGTGTTGCATAGCCTGCATGCCAAAGACTCCTGCTGTCCGTGTGATGCTCAGCAGCTCGCAATCACGTCAACAGATTGCAAAACCCTGCCCTCTGCATTCATAAGATGAGTGTGAAATTCAATTTAAACGCTTCATGATATGTAGTTACTTTATATTAGAAGAAGGTGAAATATTCTCGTGAAATAATGATGAGCCTATCTGAATCGTTTCATCGCAAACAGCGATGTTATAGGAGCAAATAAATAGCATAATCCAAGATACAATAGCCGACGAGACATAGGATCCTTGTGTGCTAAAGAGAGACAGTCAGATAGACAGAGACCTGAGCCCGAGATCACGACAGAACAGAACCAAGCGTACACTACTCGACTACCTTCATTTCTATTAATCTTGGAGCTCAAAAGAACCTCCAAAAAATAAGCTTTGGCCGAGGTGATGGTCACTAGACGTGTTTGAACATTCCAGAGAGATGGTCTTCGAGTTAAGACGATCGGATGCTAGATGTCGCCACCTCCCCGCACGCTCGGATGGCAGTTGCCAGACACCGCTACTATCGAGTTCGACCACAACTAGCCCCAATATTTGTCATCAAATCCAAGCCATGGGGTTACAGACACCGACAAACGCACCATACTTGACTCTGAATCCATTAGCAAACATGCCCTTTTCTCCAATGTATTTTATAAGGTGATTTCGACTCGAAGCTTCTCGCGGGTACCCGCTTGAGCAGGTTAGGTATTAGAAGCACAGGCTCGGCAGGCTATCAACTTTGTTACTAATGTACCCACCGATCGCGACTTCTCACCGGAGCAGGCAAACACTCCCACCCCTGCCTGCTCCTTCCAGGGTGATCCCTCCATACCCAACTCTTCCCTTACGCTTGTGAGCTTCAAACAACAAGTGAATGCGAAACCGGCGTGACGGTGACAGTCTCATTCTCACACTTGCATGCTGCCTAATGTGATCTTACACTTGCATGCTGCCTAATGTGATCTTACACTTGCATGCTGCCTAATGTGATCTTACACTTGCATGCTGCCTAATGTGATCTTACTCTTGCATGCTGCCTAATGTGATCTTACACTTGCATGCTGCCTAATGTGATCTTACACTTGCATCCTGCCTAATGTGATCTTACACTTGCATGCTGCCTAATGTGATCTTACACTTGCATGCTGCCTAATGTGATCTTACACTTGCATCCTGCCTAATGTGATCTTACACTTGCATGCTGCCTAATGTGATCTTACACTTGCATGCTGCCTAATGTGATCTTACTCTTGCATGCTGCCTAATGTGATCTTACACTTGCATGCTGCCTAATGTGATCTTACACTTGCATCCTGCCTAATGTGATCTTACACTTGCATGCTGCCTAATGTGATCTTACACTTGCATGCTGCCTAATGTGATCTTACACTTGCATGCTGCCTAATGTGATCTTACACTTGCATGCTGCCTAATGTGATCTTACACTTGCATGCTGCCTAATGTGATCTTACACTTGCATCCTGCCTAATGTGATCTTACACTTGCATGCTGCCTAATGTGATCTTACACTTGCATGCTGCCTAATGTGATCTTACACTTGCATGCTGCCTACTTCGAGACTGTCTCACGCAGCCTACAGTCTCACGAGAATGAGTATAGAGTAATGTCTCACACGTGTCACTTAGAGGCTAAAACGCGTGTCACTTGGAACACACGCGTTGCGCGTCAGATCAGAGATAGCACAAGCAAGCAGAAGTCTCGTCGGGAAATATCAAGAGTTGCACTGGCCGCCTCAGTTTAGTGCTGCGCGAACTTCGTCTGCACTGCAAATTTAATTATCAATATTTTCGTAAATGGAAGTTCACGTAGTTGAATCTACCATAGAAATTTATTGTATTGTTCTCGAGTTCAACGGGATGCGTACCTCATACTTTTTAAATTTACTGATGTTCGAATGATTTCAATTTTTTGTGGTAATGGGATTAGCTTTAATAGTGAAAAAAAGAGGCTCCGGTCATGCATCTGTTCACACGAGTACGTACATCAGTTTTTAATTTGATTCAAAAAGTGAATGAAAAATAGAAAATTACATAACGTAAAAGGGAGCATAGCGTACAACACACAGCCATCATTCACTATCATTGTGAAAAATCTTACGAATTTCTTGAAACAAGATCTTGAAAAACTCGAGTAATACTCTCAGAATTCTTCATGCTGGGCTGTTACTGAGTTGAGTTTCGGCGTTGTTAGTTGAGTTGTGTTATTACTGAGTTGAGTTTCGCCGTTGTAAGTTGAGTTGTGTTGTTACTGAGTTGAGTTTCGCCGTTGTAAGTTGAGTTGTGTTGTTACTGAGTTGAGTTTCGACGTTGTTAGTTGAGTTGTGTTATTACCGAGTTGAGTTTCGACGTTGTTAGTTGAGTGGTGTTATTACCGAGTTGAGTTTCGACGTTGTTAGTTGAGTGGTGTTATTACCGAGTTGAGTTTCGACGTTGTTAGTTGAGTGGTGTTATTACCGAGTTGAGTTTTGACGTTGTTAGTTGAGTGGTGTTATTACTGAGTTGAGTTTTGACGTTGTTAGTTGAGTGGTGTTATTACCGAGTTGAGTTTCGACGTTGTTAGTTGAGTGGTGTTATTACCGAGTTGAGTTTCGGCGTTGTTAGTTGAGTGGTGTTATTACCGAGTTGAGTTTTGACGTTGTTAGTTGAGTGGTGTTATTACCGAGTTGAGTTTTGACGTTGTTAGTTGAGTGGTGTTATTACCGAGTTGAGTTTTGACGTTGTTAGTTGAGTGGTGTTATTACCGAGTTGAGTTTCGACGTTGTTAGTTGAGTGGTGTTATTACCGAGTTGAGTTTCGGCGTTGTTAGTTGAGTGGTGTTATTACCGAGTTGAGTTTTGACGTTGTTAGTTGAGTGGTGTTATTACCGAGTTGAGTTTTGACGTTGTTAGTTGAGTGGTGTTATTACTGAGTTGAGTTTTGACGTTGTTAGTTGAGTGGTGTTATTACCGAGTTGAGTTTCGGCGTTGTTAGTTGAGTGGTGTTATTACTGAGTTGAGTTTCGGCGTTGTTAGTTGAGTGGTGTTATTACTGAGTTGAGTTTTGACGTTGTTAGTTGAGTGGTGTTATTACCGAGTTGAGTTTTGACGTTGTTAGTTGAGTGGTGTTATTACTGAGTTGAGTTTCGACGTTGTTAGTTGAGTGGTGTTATTACTGAGTTGAGTTTCGGCGTTGTTAGTTGAGTGGTGTTATTACTGAGTTGAGTTTCGACGTTGTTAGTTGAGTGGTGTTATTACCGAGTTGAGTTTTGACGTTGTTAGTTGAGTGGTGTTATTACCGAGTTGAGTTTTGACGTTGTTAGTTGAGTGGTGTTATTACTGAGTTGAGTTTTGACGTTGTTAGTTGAGTGGTGTTATTACTGAGTTGAGTTTCGGCGTTGTTAGTTGAGTGGTGTTATTACTGAGTTGAGTTTTGACGTTGTTAGTTGAGTTGTGTTATTACCGAGTTGAGTTTCGGCGTTGTTAGTTGAGTTGTGTTATTACCGAGTTGAGTTTCGGCGTTGTTAGTTGAGTGGTGTTATTACCGAGTTGAGTTTCGACGTTGTTAGTTGAGTTGTGTTATTACCGAGTTGAGTTTTGACGTTGTTAGTTGAGTGGTGTTATTACTGAGTTGAGTTTTGACGTTGTTAGTTGAGTTGTGTTATTACCGAGTTGAGTTTCGGCGTTGTTAGTTGAGTTGTGTTATTACCGAGTTGAGTTTCGACGTTGTTAGTTGAGTTGTGTTATTACCGAGTTGAGTTTTGACGTTGTTAGTTGAGTTGTGTTATTACTGAGTTGAGTTTCGACGTTGTTAGTTGAGTTGTGTTATTACCGAGTTGAGTTTTGACGTTGTTAGTTGAGTTGTGTTATTACCGAGTTGAGTTTTGACGTTGTTAGTTGAGTGGTGTTATTACTGAGTTGAGTTTTGACGTTGTTAGTTGAGTTGTGTTATTACCGAGTTGAGTTTCGGCGTTGTTAGTTGAGTTGTGTTATTACCGAGTTGAGTTTCGACGTTGTTAGTTGAGTTGTGTTACTACTGAGTTGAGTTTTGACGTTGTTAGTTGAGTGGTGTTATTACCGAGTTGAGTTTTGACGTTGTTAGTTGAGTTGTGTTATTACCGAGTTGAGTTTTGACGTTGTTAGTTGAGTGGTGTTATTACCGAGTTGAGTTTTGACGTTGTTAGTTGAGTTGTGTTATTACCGAGTTGAGTTTTGACGTTGTTAGTTGAGTTGTGTTATTACCGAGTTGAGTTTTGACGTTGTTAGTTGAGTGGTGTTATTACCGAGTTGAGTTTCGACGTTGTTAGTTGAGTGGTGTTATTACCGAGTTGAGTTTTGACGTTGTTAGTTGAGTTGTGTTATTACCGAGTTGAGTTTTGACGTTGTTAGTTGAGTTGTGTTATTACCGAGTTGAGTTTTGACGTTGTTAGTTGAGTGGTGTTATTACTGAGTTGAGTTTTGACGTTGTTAGTTGAGTTGTGTTATTACTGAGTTGAGTTTCGACGTTGTTAGTTGAGTTGTGTTATTACCGAGTTGAGTTTCGACGTTGTAAGTTGAGTTGTGTTATTACTGAGTTGAGTTTCGACGTTGTAAGTTGAGTTGTGTTATTACCGAGTTGAGTTTCGACGTTGTTAGTTGAGTTTTGTTGTTACTGAGTTGAGTTTTGACATTGTTAGTTGAGTTTTGTTGTTACTGAGTTGAGTTTCGACTATTTCACAATCATAACAGACTGCAAACATGAGTACAAAGAGATATCTGAACATTCAGGCATAATCAACAATAATTTCACGTTCAGTATTATCTATGAGTAAAATATCAAGTGAATTTACCTGCGTTTTTTATAAGTGTAACAAAAAATCTTCGCTTTCTCAACCTGATTTATCGAACGGAAAGAAATTAATGTCTAATAGAGTTGTAGTTCTTCCGAATTAAAAAAAAAATAAAACTTCCAATGCCTTAAGTTTCTTCGCTTGTTTGGTAGTGAAAAAGAATTTGAATAATCATCAAAAAATGTTGAAGTTAATATACAAGTTTTGCTACGTCACCCTACGCAAATCTCGACCGATACGGAAAGAATAACCTCGCAAATCGCTGAATTATTTTTTTTTTCGCAGTTTTCTAAGCTTGAATTAATTCTCAACTGCTCCCCTTCCCATAAGCGTCTACTAAATAAAAATGCTTATCTGTTATATTTTTGTCGAATTAGTCCTTTGGCGAGTGACAGTTCTGTTCGTCCTGTGGTGTAGTCCATCCTTAGTGTGATGTGGTCCGTCCTTAGTGTGATGTAGTCCGTCCTCAGTGTGATGTAGTCCGTCCTTAGTGTGATCTAGTCCGTCCTAAGTGTGATCTAGTCCGTCCTAAGTGTGATGTAGTCCGTCCTTAGTGTGATGTAGTCCGTCCTTAGTGTGATGTAGTCCGTCCTCAGTGTGATGTAGTCCGTCCTCAGTGTGATGTAGTCCGTCCTAAGTGTGATCTAGTCCGTCCTAAGTGTGATGTAGTCCGTCCTTAGTGTGATGTAGTCCGTCCTTAGTGTGATGTAGTCCGTCCTTAGTGTGATGTAGTCCGTCCTCAGTGTGATGTAGTCCGTCCTTAGTGTGATGTAGTCCGTCCTTAGTGTGATGTAGTCCGTCCTTAGTGTGATGTAGTCCGTCCTCAGTGTGATGTAGTCCGTTCTAAGTGTGATCTAGTCCGTCCTAAGTGTGATGTAGTCCGTCCTTAGTGTGATGTAGTCCGTCCTCAGTGTGATGTAGTCCGTCCTCAGTGTGATGTAGTCCGTCCTTAGTGTGATGTAGTCCGTCCTCAGTGTGATGTAGTCCGTCCTTAGTGTGATGTAGTCCGTCCTCAGTGTGATGTAGTCCGTCCTTAGTGTGATCTAGTCCGTCCTGAGTGTGATGTAGTCCGTCCTTAGTGTGATGTAGTCCGTGCTTAGTGTGATGTAGATGTAGTCGTCCTTAGTGTGATGTAGTCCGTCCTTAGTGTGATGTAGTCCGTCCTCAGTGTGATGTAGTCCGTCCTTAGTGTGATCTAGTCCGTCCTAGGTGTGATGTAGTCCGTCCTTAGTGTGATGTAGTCCGTGCTTAGTGTGATGTAGTCCGTCCTTAGTGTGATGTAGTCCGTCCTTAGTGTGATGTAGTCCGTCCTCAGTGTGATGTAGTCCGTGCTTAGTGTGATGTAGTCCGTCCTTAGTGTGATGTAGTCCGTCCTTAGTGTGATGTAGTCCGTCCTTAGTGTGATGTAGTCCGTCCTTAGTGTGATGTAGTCCGTCCTCAGTGTGATGTAGTCCGTCCTTAGTGTGATCTAGTCCGTCCTAAGTGTGATGTAGTCCGTCCTTAGTGTGATGTAGTCCGTGCTTAGTGTGATGTAGTCCGTCCTTAGTGTGATGTAGTCCGTCCTCAGTGTGATGTAGTCCGTCCTCAGTGTGATGTAGTCCGTCCTCAGTGTGATGTAGTCCGTGCTTTGTGTGATGTAGTCCGTTCTTAGTGTGATGTAGTCCGTCCTCAGTGTGATGTAGTCCGTCCTAAGTGTGATGTAGTCCGTCCTCAGTGTGATGTAGTCCGTCCTCAGTGCGATGTAGTCCGTCCTTAGTGTGATGAAGTCCGTCCTCAGTGTGATGAAGTCCGTCCTCAGTGTGATGTAGTCCGTCCTTAGTGTGATATAGTCCGTTCTCAGTGCGATGTAGTCCGTCCTCAGTGTGATGTAGTCCGTCCTCAGTGTGATATAGTCCGTCCTTAGTGTGATGTAGTCCGTCCTCAGTGTGATGTAGTCCGTCCTTAGTGTGATGTAGTCCGTCCTTAGTGTGATGTAGTCCGTCCTTAGTGTGATGTAGTCCGTCCTCAGTGTGATGTAGTCCGTCCTCAGTGTGATGTAGTCCGTCCTTAGTGTGATTTAGTCCGTCCTTAGTGTGATGTAGTCCGTCCTCAGTGTGATGTAGTCCGTCCTCAGTGTGATGTAGTCCGTCCTCAGTGTGATGTAGTCCGTCCTTAGTGTGATGTAGTCCGTCCTCAGTGTGATGTAGTCCGTCCTTAGTGTGATGTAGTCCGTCCTCAGTGTGATGTAGTCCGTCCTCAGTGTGATGTAGTCCGTCCTTAGTGTGATGTAGTCCGTCCTCAGTGTGATGTAGTCCGTCCTTAGTGTGATGTAGTCCGTCCTCAGTGTGATGTAGTCCGTCCTTAGTGTGATGTAGTCCGTCCTCAGTGTGATGTAGTCCGTCCTCAGTGCGATGTAGTCCGTCCTCAGTGTGATGTAGTCCGTCCTTAGTGTGATGTAGTCCGTCCTCAGTGTGATGTAGTCCGTCCTCAGTGCGATGTAGTCCGTCCTCAGTGTGATGTAGTCCGTCCTCAGTGTAATGTAGTCCGTCCTCAGTGTGATGTAGTCCGTCCTCAGTGTGATGTAGTCCATCCTTTGTGTGATGTAGTCCGTCCTCAGTGTGATGTAGTGCGTCCTCAGTGTAATGTAGTCCGTCCTCAGTGTGATGTAGTCCGTCCTCAGTGTAATGTAGTCCGTCCTCAGTGTGATGTAGTCCATCCTTTGTGTGATGTAGTCCATCCTCAGTGTGATGTAGTCCGTCCTCAGTGTGATGTCGGTGACAACCTGATGCAAGCACCTGTCTATTGACAGGGGTGGTACTAACCGAAACATGTTAAAAAAATCTAACAGTTAATGGTTAAACCACGTATTGGTTAAAAAATGCGAACTAATTTATTATTTATTTTCCGAAGAGAATATACGTTGAGGTTCGCGTAAGATGATGTACTGGGTGCGGCAGTCAATCCTGCATTTTCGAGAATGTTGTGGGAGCCTAAAAATGCAGCATTGACTGCCGCACACTGAATGTCTTAGGGGTGAATTTGAAGCTGCTCATAAGAAAATAATCTACGGGATCAAGAAACCACGTTTCATTTACTTTTCCTTCTGTTGTTTCCTGTCATGTTCGGGGTTTTGGATTGTGAATTTAAAGATACTGACACATGATTACAGATATTATAATGATAGATTCAACTGAATGACAAATATTTTATGCCAGGAAATAGACTGAAAGCCTAAGCTGTGGGAAGGAAATTCTGGGCATTTTTTGCACTGCAAATTTCGCTTGTGGAACTTCTGGGCTTTTTTGCCCCCATGAACATCGCATGTATAAATTCTGGGCTTTTTTGCCCCCATGAACATCGCATGTAGAAATTCTGGGCTTTTTTGGCACTATGATCATCGCTGGTGGAAATTCTGGGCTTTTTTTGGCACTATGATCATCGCTGGTGGAAATTCTGGGCTTTTTTTGGCACTATGATCATCGCTGGTGGAAATTCTGGGCTTTTTTGCTCTTATGATCATCGCTGGTGGAAATTCTGGGCTGTTTTGCCACTATGATCATCGCTGGTGGAAATTCTGGGCTTTTTTGGCATTATGATCATCGCTGGTGGAAATTCTGGGCTTTTTTGCCACTATGATCATCGCTGGCGGAAATTCTGGGCTTTTTTTGGCACTATGATCATCTCTGGTGGAAATTATGGGCTTTTTTTGGCACTATGATCATCGCTGGTGGAAATTCTGGGCTTTTTGCCACTATGATCATCGCTGGTTGAAATTCTGGGCTTTTTTTGGCACTATGATCATCGCTGGTGGAAATTCTGGGCTTTTTTTGCCACTATGATCATCGCTGGTGGAAATTCTGGGCTTTTTTGCCACTATGATCATCGCTGGTGGAAATTCTGGGCTTTTTTGGCATTATGATCATCGCTGGTGGAAATTCTGGGCTTTTTTGCCACTATGATCATCGCTGGTGGAAATTCTGGGCTTTTTTTGGCACTATGATCATCGCTGGTGGAAATTCTGGGCTTTTTTTTGGCATTATGATCATCGCTGGTGGAAATTCTGGGCTTTTTTTGGCACTATGATCATCGCTGGTGGAAATTCTGGGCTTTTTGCCACCATGAATACCGCCTGTGGAAATTCTGGGCTTTTTTGGCATTGCGAATTTTGCTGGTGGAAATTCTGGGCTTTTTTTGGCACTATGATTATCGCTGGTGGAAATTCTGGGCTTTTTTGGCACTATGATCATCGCTGGTGGAAATTCTGGGCTTTTTTTGGCACTACGAGTTTCGCTTGTTAAAATTCTGAGTTTTTTAACGCTACAGATTTTGCTGTTGGAAATGGAGAGTATCCCTCCCATGCTGATTCGAATTTCAAAAGTCATAAATATCTTTCAATGTTGGAAATAAAATATTCGACCTATCCTAAAAATCCTTATTCCAAATTATTATTAATTTAAATACGTATAATTTATTAATTATTAATCCTTATTATATATTAGAAAGCTAATACTGAGCATCAATATCTCGAAATTGCAACGCCTTCTCCATGTCCATGTCTGCGTTGCAGTATAATTGAGCAGAAAACTCTACAGTCCTGATCTCTAAATTAATTCTATCTTACATTCTATTTATGAAGTTACATTCAAGGAAAACATTGCCACATCGACTGAATGGCGGAAAAATTCCTTCGAACAGAGTAAAGAAATCTGCACGCGTAATTTTGACTTAACATATATACAGTGACGCCAGAAAGTAACTCCGCACTGCCTTATTTTTTTATTATATTTTAAATTACAGCAAATATAACTAATCATTTGAAGCAAACTTTACACCATCAAATTCTACGACTTTCAATCTATAGATTTGCATTCTCAAATTTATTTTTCTGCCACTCAGTAACTGTGTAGGCGTCATTTTATATGAAATGGACAAAGTCTGCAGGACAAAAAGAAACTCCGCATGTTAGGATTTCGATGTAAATATGCTACAATGTCCGCTTTTAAGCTGTGATCGGCATTTGTAATTGTAATCAGTGCTAGTGAAGACCATAAAGGGCTAAAATCTTTAATAAATTTTATTCATGCCTCGTCTTTCCGTTGATAACCGCAAGGAGATAATTAAACTACACATCAATGGAATATCCAACCTTGAAATTGGTCGTCGATTGAATTGTGACGAAAAAACCGTCCGGCTAACATTGCAAAAGCATCAAAAGACTGGCAGCGTTCATGACATCCCAAAATGTGGACGTCTAGGGTGACATCGGCCATAGAAGATCATGCCATCAAGATCCGGAGTCTTTGCAACAGATTTGAAAGTGCTCCAGAGTTGCGTAAAGAGTGTGGTCTTATTGGAAAGTGCTCTGCGTCAACTGTCAAGAATACGCTGAAAGAGTTTAAGCTAAGGGGATGCATTGCCAGATGCAAATCAATGATATCCGCAAAGAACAGAAAGCGTCGCTTGAATTTCACTAAGAGCCATGAAGAAACAGACGCTTTTTTCTGGAGCAAAGATCTGTTTAGTGATGAATGCAAATTGAATTTGAATGCCTATTGAATTTGCATTCATCACTAAATAGAATTCTTGACATTCGATTCGATTCGATTCGTCGATTCTTTCGATTCTTGACAGTTGACACAGAGCACTTTCCAATAAGACCACACTCTTTACGCAACTCTGGAGCACTTTCAAATCTGTTGCAAAGACTCCGGATCTTGATGGCATGATCTTCTATGGCCGATGTCACCCTAGACGTCCACATTTTGGGATGTCATGAACGCTGCCAGTCTTTTGATGCTTTTGCAATGTTAGCCGGACGGTTTTTTCGTCACAATTCAATCGACGACCAATTTCTCGGTTGGATATTCCATTGATGTGTAGTTTAATTATCTCCTTGCGGTTATCAACGGAAAGACGAGGCATGAATAAAATTTATTAAAGATTTTAGCCCTTTATGGTCTTCACTAGCACTGATTACAATTACAAATGCCGATCACAGCTTAAAAGCGGACATTGTAGCATATTTACATCGAAATCCTAACATGCGGAGTTTCTTTTTGTCCTGCAGACTTTGTCCATTTCATATAAAATGACGCCTACACAGTTACTGAGTGGCAGAAAAATAAATTTGAGAATGCAAATCTATAGATTGAAAGTCGTAGAATTTGATGGTGTAAAGTTTGCTTCAAATGATTAGTTATATTTGCTGTAATTTAAAATATAATAAAAAAATAAGGCAGTGCGGAGTTACTTTCTGGCGTCACTGTATATATGTTAAGTCAAAATTACGCGTGCAGATTTCTTTACTCTGTTCGAAGGAATTTTTCCGCCATTCAGTCGATGTGGCAATGTTTTCCTTGAATGTAACTTCATAAATAGAATGTAAGATAGAATTAATTTAGAGATCAGGACTGTAGAGTTTTCTGCTCAATTATGCTGCAACGCAGACATGGACATGGAGAAGGCGTTGCAATTTTGAGATATTGATGTTCAGTAATAGCTTTCAAGTATTTAAGAAGGATTAATAATTAAAAAATAATACGTATTTAAATTAATAATATTTTGGAGTAAGGATTTTTAGGATAGGTCGAATATTTTATTTCCAACATCGAAAGATATATATGACTTTTGAAATTCGAATCAGCATGGGAAGGATACTCTTCATTTCCAACAGCAAAATCTGTAGCGTTAAAAAACTCAGAATGTCACCAGCGAAATTCGTAGTGCCAAAAAAAAAGACAGAATTTATATATATATAATATTATAAATTCTGAGGGTAATATAAATTTATATATATTGTTATATATATAATATTATATATATATCAATGAAGAGGTATTACAATAACATATACAAAAAAAGACAACGCAAACGTGCATTACAATAAAATATACAGCACACAATATAAGACAACACAAAACTTGTCAGAAGCCTTCAATGGGAAGCCAGCAATGCCATGGAAGTCTCGGTCTCGGTGACATGTCTTGTTGGTGGCGAGCTCTGTCAAGCATTCGAATCTCGAACTAGTCTCCCTAATTCTACGTTAAAATGAGAGTTTAAAATGCCTTTATTCCATATCTTCACTCCACACCCTCACTCCACACCCTCACTCCACACCCTCACTCTACACCCCCACTCCACACCCTCACTCCACACCCCCACTCCACACCCCCACTCCACACCCCCACTCCACACCCTCACTCCACACCCTCACTCCACACCCCAACTCCACACCCTCACTCCACACCCCCACTCCACACCCCCACTCCACACCCTCACTCCACACCCTCACTCCACACCCTCACTCCACACCCCAACTCCACACCCCCACTCCACACCCCCACTCCACACCCCCACTCCACACCCCCACTCCACACCCCCACTCCACACCCACACTCCACACCTCCACTCCACACCCCCACTCCACACCCCCACTCCACACTCCCACTCCACACCTCCACTCCACACCCCCACTCCACACCCCCACTCCACACCTCCACTCCACACCCTCACCCCACACCCTCACTCCACACTCCCACTCCAGACCCTCACTCCACACCCCCACTCCACACCCCCACTCCACACCTCCACTCCACACCCCCACTCCACACCCCCACTCCACACCCCCATTCCACACCTTCACTCCACACCCCCACTCCACACCCCCACTCCACACCCCCACTCCACACCCCCACTCCACACCCCCACTCCACACCCCCATTCCACACCCTCACTCCACACCCTCACTCCACACCCTCACTCCACACCCCAACTCCACACCCCCACTCCACACCCCCACTCCACACCCCCACTCCACACCCCAACTCCACACCCCCACTCCACACCCCCACTCCACACCCCCACTCCACACCCCCACTCCACACCCCCACTCCACACCCCCACTCCACACCCTCACTCCACACCCTCACTCCACACCCTCACTCCACACCCTCACTCCACACCCTCACTCCACACCCCCACTCCACACCCCCACTCCACACCCTCACTCCACACCCTCACTCCACACCCTCACTCCACACCCCAACTCCACACCCCCACTCCACACCCCCACTCCACACCCCCACTCCACACCCCCACTCCACACCCCCACTCCACACCCCCACTCCACACCCTCACTCCACACCCCCACTCCACACCTCCACTCCACACCCTCACCCCACACCCTCACTCCACACTCCCACTCCAGACCCTCACTCCACACCCCCACTCCACACCCCCACTCCACACCTCCACTCCACACCCCCACTCCACACCCCCACTCCACACCCCCATTCCACACCTTCACTCCACACCCCCACTCCACACCCCCACTCCACACCCCCACTCCACACCCCCACTCCACACCCCCACTCCACACCCCCACTCCACACCCCCACTCCACACCCCCACTCCACACCCACACTCCACACCTCCACTCCACACCCCCACTCCACACCCCCACTCCACACCCCCACTCCACACCCCCACTCCACACCTCCACTCCACACCCCCACTCCACACCCCCACTCCACACCCCCACTCCACACCCCCACTCCACACTCCCACTCCACACCTCCACTCCACACCCCCACTCCACACCCCCACTCCACACCCCCACTCCACACCCCCACTCCACACCCTCACTCCACACCCCCACTCCACACCCCCACTCCATACCCCCACTCCACACCCCCACTCCACACCCTCACTCCACACCCCCACTCCACACCTCCACTCCACACCCTCACCCCACACCCACACTCCACACTCCCACTCCAGACCCTCACTCCACACCCCCACTCCACACCCTCACTCCACACACCCACTCCGCACCCCCACTCCACACCCCCACTCCACACCCCCACTCCACACCCCCACTCGACACCCCCACTCCACACCCTCACTCCACACCGCCACTCCACACCTCCACTCCACACCCTCACTCCACACCCTCACTCCACACCCTCACTCCACACCCTCACTCCACACTCCCACTCCAGACCCTCACTCCACACCCCCACTCCACACCCTCACTCCACACACCCACTCCGCACCCCCACTCCACACCTCCACTCCACACCCTCACTCCACACCCCCACTCCACACCCTCACTCCACACCCCCACTCCACACCATAACTCTACACCTTCACTACACACCCCCACTCCACACCTTCACTCCACACCCCCACTCCACACCCTCACTCCACACCCCCACTCCACACCTCCACTCCACACCCTCACTCCACACCCTCACTCCACACTCCCACTCCAGACCCTCACTCCACACGCCCACTCCACACCCTCACTCCACACCCCCACTCCACACCTTCACTCCACACCCCCACTCCGCACCCCCACTCCACACCCCCACTCCACACCCTCACTCCACACCCTCACTCCACTCCCCCACTCCACACCCCCACTCCACACCCCCACTCCACACCCACACTCCACACCCTCACTCTACACCCTCACTCCACACCCCCACTCCACACCCCCACTCCACACCCCCACTCCACACCCTCACTCTACACCCTCACTCCACACCCCCACTCCACACCCCCACCACACCCACCCACCCCCACCCTCACCCTCACTCCACACCCCCCACCTCCAACCGCCACTCCACCACCCCCACTCCACACCCTCATCCACACCCTCACCCACACCCCACTCCAACCCTCACTCCACACCCCCACTCCACCCCCCCACACACCCCACCCCACCCCCACTCCACACCCCCACTCCACACCCCACCCACACCCCACTCCACACCCCCACTCCACACCCTCACTCCACACCCCCACTCCACACCCTCACTCCACACCCCCACTCCACACCTCCACCACACCCTCACTCCACACCCTCACTCCACACCCTCACTCCACACTCCCACTCCAGACCCTCACTCCACACACCCACTCCACACCCTCACTCCCACACACCCACTCCGCACCCCCACTCCACACCCCCACTCCACACCCTCACTCCACACCCTCACTCCACTCCCCACTCCACACCCCTACTCCACACCCTCACTCCACACCCCCACTCCACACCTCCACCCCACACACTCACTCCACACCCTCACTCCACACCCCCACTCCACATCCTCACTCCACACCCTCACTCTACACCCCCATTCCACACCCCCACTCCACACCCTCACTCCACACCCTCACTCCACACCCTCACTCCACTCCCCCACTCCACACCCCCACTCCACACCCTCACTCCACACCCTCACTCTACACCCCCACTCCACACCCCCACTCCACACCCTCACTCCACACCCTCACTCCATTCCCCCACTCCACACCCCCACTCCACACCCTCACTCCACACCTTCACTCCACACCCTCACTCCACACCCTCACTCAACACCCCCACTCCACCTCCACTCCACACCCCTACTCCACACCCTCACTCCAAACCCTCACTCCACACCCCCACTCCACCTCCACTCCACACCCCCACTCCACACCCTCACTCCACACCCTCACTCTACACCCCCACTCCACACCCCCACTCCACACCCTCACTCCACACCCTCACTCCACACCCCCACTCCACACCCCCACTCCACACCCTCACTCCACACCCCTACTCCACACCCCTACTCCACACCCTCACTCCACACCCTCACCCCACACCCTCACTCCACACCCTCACTCCACACCCTCACTCAACACCCCCACTCCACCTCCACTCCACACCCCCACTCCACACCCTCACTCCAAACCCTCATTCCACACCCCCACTCCACCTCCACTCCACACCCCCACTCCACACCCTCACTCCACACCTTCACTCCACACCCTCACTCCACACCCCCACTCCACACCTCCACTCCACACCCTCACTCCACACCTTCACTCCACACTCCCACTCCAGACCCTCACTCCACACACCCACTCCACACCCTCACTCCACACACCCACTCCGCACCCCCACTCCACACCCCCACTCCACACCCTCACTCCACACCCTCACTCCACTCCCCACTCCACACCCCTACTCCACACCCTCACTCCACACCCCCACTCCACACCTCCACCCCACACTCTCACTCCACACCCTCACTCCACACCCCCACTCCACACCCTCACTCCACATCCTCACTCTACACCCCCATTCCACACCCCCACTCCACACCCTCACTCCACACCCTCACTCCACTCCCCCACTCCACACCCCCAATCCACACCCTCACTCCACACCCCCACTCCACACCCTCACTCCACACCCTCACTCTACACCCCCACTCCACACCCCCACTCCACACCCTCACTCCACACCCTCACTCCACACCCCCACTCCACACCCCCCACTCCACACCCTCACTCCACACCCCTACTCCACACCCCCACTCCACACCCCCACTCCACACCCCCACTCCACACCCTCACTCCACACCCCCACTACACACCCCCACTCCACCTCCACTCCACACCCCCACTACACACCCCCCACTCCACCTCCACTCCACACCCCCACTCCACACCCCCACTCCACACCCCCACTCCACACCCCCACTCCACACCCCCACTCCACACCCCCACTCCACGCCCCCACTCCACACCCCCACTCCACACCCCCACTCCACACCCCCACTCCACACTCTCACTCCACAGTAGAAACAATTAAGCATCAATAAATCAGCTAATCATATTCTTTTGTTTATTGATAATAATGAAGGCCATTAACATTCGCGGTAAATCTATAAAGATTAATTGGTGAGGTCCTAATCCTAATCAACCTAATCAATTGGTGAGGTCCACCCTGGTAAATGCATCGTGTTTGATGAAATTGTTGGGTACGGTTGTGCATCTTTGCACTGCACGGTTGTGCATCTTTGGACTGCACGGTTGTGCATCTTTGCACTGCACGGTTGTGCATCTTTGCACTGCACGGTAGTGCATCTTTGCACTGCACGGTA